>UELW01000778.1:20131397-22531397 GCA_900490495.1 Danionella dracula | reverse complement strand
TTATTCTATGAATTTTAATGCATTTAATTTCTTATCCCTTGATTTAATCTCTGATTGGTTTTATTCTTCTGTAAAGCACTTTTGAATTGTATGAAAATGTGCTATATAAATAAAATGGCCTTGCCTAGCCTCGCTTTATTCACTCCAAACAAACGAGTGTTTAGATTTGTTTGAGAAGGTCAAGTAACATTTAAAAATCTTACAGATTTGTTTGTAATTGTTCAAGCAGTGTAACACAAAGACAAAATGTGTATATATTTGTGCTTGTGTGAGCATATATTTTCTTCTGATTCCATGTGGACCTCTTCATTGTGAAGATGAGTACCTCTTTATTTGCCATGTATCTGAGAAGGACTATCACAATGAACGTTTGGTTCTACATTATATGCTTTAAATAGTGAAGAGGTTTTTTCTGCTTCCGTAGCCCACTCTAATTTTTGATGCGCTGTCAGATGCATTAGTACCTTTCTGCTTTCTAAACCCCTCAACCACACATTCCTGCCAAACAAGAGCCATTTTGTCAATTACGATCTTCCAGAGTCACTTTAGCTAAATCCACACTTCACAGCTAATTAAGAAGAGCACCACGCTCTTTCGTGCCCTGTGCGTGGTACAGTCATATTTTGCATCTAAAATGTTCTTGTTTTTCTCTATATGCATATCAACACAGATGGGTTTATTTCAGTTTTGTTCAGTTTCATAGTGTTCTGTCAACAAAATTGGAGCTTAACTGAGGCTAAGAAACAAAAACACTAGAAAAAGGAGTACTTTTGTAGTTTGAAGTTTATCTCACAAAAGGTCAGCATGACTAGCCTGATTCTAGTATCTATACCTGCCAACACATTCTCCAAACAGTCCTCCACAGACCACTTGATTCCAGGGTTAGTCATCTACATAAAGTAGGGTCATCAGGGTGTACATATGACGCAGATGTTCTACCATTGGGTCGTAATTTTCAGCTGTTGGCTCTCCAGCTTATTAACGCTGACGCATCGGTAGAGTATCTGGGGTGCTGCAGGCCCTCACCCTCCTGAATCATTTCCTTTTGTCTTTATCTTCTGACAGCGCTCATACATTGTGTGGCTCGTCGCATGAGCTAATATCAAACTGCTCTGCACAGCTTCCCAAAACCTTATTAGTTAATCAGCCTCTTATCGCCTAGAGCACAGGAGTTAGAGCTATTGCATGCACACACAGCAGCTTTATTCAGACTGGGACAAAGGGATGGAAAATATGGATAATCAAGCATGATTTTATTAAATTAACAATTCTGTTTGGAATTCATGAACCTTTGGGTAAAGAGACAAACCTTTGTGTTGGAGAGCACGATTTATTAACCTGATGATGGGTCTAGCATTACAATTGATTGAACAATTGTCCCAAATTGGTTGTGATCACTGTGCTACTGCACAATTGTTGTATTTCTAAGCCCATAAACTACTAATTGGCACCTGCTTAGTGATGCTGTACAACTATTGTTGGGAGGACTTTATCATATAATTAGTAAATCAGTTAAGATTGCACACTCAAAATTAATTTACAGCTTAGAATGTAAGCCATCATACGCCAGCTTCTAATCATTCGCTCATCAACACACCATCTCCTCCCATTCACAACTTGCTTAACAATGTGAGGGGTGTGGGGCACTTAAGGGGTTCCAGTCCAGGCCTAGGTCACCCTCCTGGACCCAAAGCCTTTCCTTAAACAGCTTGCCTAATGAGTGTTTTTCCTTGTTAAACATGCGTGCAATGCTAGGACTAGTTGTGAAATTCTTACCAAAAGCTGTCCCAAACTTGGTTTTTGACTCACTCAAAAAGGCTGAAATCTGACATAGGCCAAGTTTGATACAAAAAAAGGTTTGACACTTTTAATGGAACACAGAAAACATGACAATACATGTAATGTTAACTTGGCTAAGGTTATGCCCAGTTGTGGTTCATGTGTACCCATCTGTGGCCCTTGTTTTGGAATCAGGACATAGCATTGTTCTTATTCATATCTATGGTTCTTGTTGCCAAACAGTAAAAAGTAAACAAGTAAAACTTGTTCTTGAGTAACCCAGAGTTGTGCCAAAGTAAGATCTACTGTGACAAATTTCATTAAAATACACAACAAATAACGTGTTAATGTTACAGAATTGTATGGACATTATCTGTTTTTTTTCCAGATAATATGTTTTTAAATGTAACAAAAATTTTGGACACCTAGTTCTTAGACTCGGGATTGCCCAAGACAGCACTCCTAGCACTATTGCATATTCCAATTTTTTTTTTCTCCATGCTTCCATAACACAAACTTTCATTTTGTAGATGACAACATTAGTTTGTTTAGGCAACAGATTAAGAAATAAATATGTAAAAAAAAAATAACAACAAAAAAAAAGCAGGGAACATTCTAAGGGAAAATTACAGGGAATTTTTCCTTTTTTAAAATGGCCATTTTGAAAAAAAAAAGTAACAAATAATTTTACAGGATAAATGTATATTGTACAAAGTTGACTTAATACAGAATTCAAACAGGAATGTATTTGTAAATGGAGAAACAAACCTTGGAAAAATATAAACAAAGCATAAAGTTGTCATGTGTTGGATTCTAACTCCGTGTCACTGATCGCTATATCATCAGCTGCTACACTGATGATGCTGTTTGTGAACGCAATGTGTTAAACTTGCAATTCAACTAACTCTACACAGTAACTAGATAGAAACATATCATTTAACCCTGATTTCCATAAAGTAGTGCAAACTTTACCTTCTCCACTAACCAATTAAAAAAAAGAAAAAACAGAGATGGCAGGTGTTTGAGATATAATAGCCCCTGATCATTAAGCTGCACAAGAGTTTCAAAATCCAAATAAAACTGTAAATCATGAAAACAACAATTTAGTCAAATTAACATGGCATTTGTACTTTATTTAACTGATTTGTTTCACAGTCTAAACATCTATGTTAATATTTTTTACATTGAATTTCTGTGTACATAACCACACAACTTCCAAATAAAATATTTATCATTCAGGTTTGGAAATTAAATAAAATAAAATCCATTGGCTTAGATTACTGTACGTGTATTTATCTTTTAACATTTACAACAGACATTTCTGCAAAGTAAAATGCACAATAAAAATGTACATTTCTGATTATTGTCTATGGAACAAAAAGCAGAAAAATTCCAATTTCTTACAAATGCCTTTTGGAAACATTTAGTTTGTTTTAGTTAGTAGCTCAATGGATTTAACTCTACGCTCTCATTATACATCAGAACTGTTGGTCAGTTAAAGTTCTCAGAGTCTCCATGAAATATGTTTCTTTCAATTACATTTCCTCGTTTTTTGTTTCTGTACTTTTCCTGCACTCAATGACACCACGAGGGGACATTGTGTTGCTGAATTACGATGCTGCGCCTCATGACCTCTTTTACAGTACTTCACTTTCAATTTACTCTTCACACCTGCAAGTCATTTGAGTGCCTGTTGTTTTCCCACAGTACAGATAATTTTTCAAATACAATCCACTGCATCTACAGCTTTGACAGATGATGAATGATTAATTTAGTTATTTTGTTTGGAACCATTGAAACATTAGTAATGATGGGACACTATAGTACATTCAGCACATTATTTGACGGTAAACGTAGTTGTTTCACATGTTTAGCTTCAGGCTGGCTGTGTTGAACAGAGTTTTGAATAATTGATGATTTAGAAGAATAATGAGTCAGTTGCTCTTTTCATCTGGTACATTTTTCTCCCTTATGTTTGAGAGTATTTGTATTTTTTATATCCTATCATGTATGTGCAGCTGCCCATGTCCATCAAGTGTGCAAAGTTTCATTTGCATCTTTACTTTGAATATAGTTTAATTAAAGCATCGGGTTTAATCACTAAACAAAACCCATATTAGCAGAGAAAATTTAGATCACAATCAAAATACTTCTATGATATAGCCAAACAAAACCATTTTGCCATTCTTTCACAAATCTAATTATTTGACTGTTTTGCAAAACCATAATTAAAAAAAATAAGTTAGTTGTTTAGTATCTAATATTTTTAGATAGTTTATCAAAAAAAGGTGGCTGACCTCAAGAACAAAAAAAAAACTCACAGTTTCAGACTTTTAGGCAGTTACGGGAAGTAGATTGAATCTGTAAAGTGGCTTGGAAAGTGCAGTGAAATCAGTCACTATTAGGCACCTGCAAAAGAACCTGCTTTTTCTGCATCAGCAAGATTAGACAGTCAGCTCATGTGAATAGTGATCGATTTTAGTTCCTCATACCAAGTTTTGAATTACAGTTTAATTTCAGTAAAACGCCAGAAGCAATCCTTATTGTCTTTAAGGACATTTGTTGTTCTTTCAGCTGACAAAAGTGTCTGACAAATTTTATTAACTTGTATATTATTTTGTTAGCGATAAATGGTCCTAGTAAGGCTTGCAGGGGAGCAAACCCTATTGTCTGTGTGGGTCCTAGCACCCCAGTTCAGCAACAGGGATGCTGTCTGGTCTTGGTATCTGGGCAAGCTTGAGTGTAGCATATGGTGTCCCTATCTTTTATCTCCCTTAAGATTTTTTTTCAATCCGGTCTTGTTTTGTCTTTTCTTGTAATTAACAGTTTAACAGATAATTATGTGTCATGAAATTAAATCTTTTGATGTAGCACCTTGTATTTGCCTTAAAACCAGAAGGCAGCAATTTCGCATTGTGTACACAGCGGTCCTTCACTTTAAAACAGGGGTCTCAAATGTAATTCCTGGAGGGCTTTTAGTTCCAACCTTGTTTCTAGAGAGAAATCAGTAGCTTCAAACCAACCCAGTGAAGCTTAATCAGTGCAATCAGGTGTGTTCAGATAAGGTTGTAGTAAAACTGTGCAGGGCTATGACCCTCTATCATGATCTGTCAAATATCTATTTTGTAAATCCTTGTCTTTGGGTGACAGATCATTGACAGTTCTTCCCTCATTTTTGGTTTACCTTGTTTTCAGTTATCACACAGTTATCTGTTTTCCTTTGCCACCTCCAGGCACATGGCTCAGGTCATGTCACTGACGGTGACCATCTTTGATTGGTTTTGTTTGTATTTGAAGCACATGGTCTTGTTGTTTTTCTACCTTTCCCCTCCTTTCTCGTTTTCTAGTTAGAGCATTCAGTTAGTACACCTGGGTAACCCTTTTTATGTTTGATTGGTTCACCTTCATAAGTTTCCCTCAGTTTCCTCTTCCTTGCGGGTACATACTTCTACTAATGGTACTTGTGAGTGTGTTGAGTTTATGCTGTATTGGTTAGTAAGTTTTGATTTTGTTCTCTCTTTAGTCCTGTAACCTTTGCTTTGAGTTTGTGTTCCCCCTTGTGGGATTTACTTTGTTTGGCCCCATTTTTTCCTGGGCTGTTATTTGTCCCTTAAGTAATTTGGGTCCGTATTCGTCTCTTGACCACCGCATCCTGACACCCTCCAGGAGTTGAGTTTGAGACCCCTGTTTTAAAAGATGTTATGTCTTCATTTAAAAAAAAAAAAATTAACAATTTTTTTTTGTTTGTTTTTTAACAAAAGGGGTGTTGTGTGTTTGCCAATGCACATTATTCTGTTTTCAGCTAAAGACAGCATTGTGCCAGTAGAGTCAGGTAACTTCAATTACATGAACAAAACAAAAATCTAAAATTTTTATGGTCTGCATCCAACAAAAACCCCATACATCCATTTCTTTAAAAAGCACATTGAGGCACTTCATTTTACCAGCTTATGGTAAAAGGTCACTTTTGGAAAGCTGCAGCCACTGCAAGCAGGTGCTACATAGGTGTGTGAAGTGCTTTAAAGCTTACCAATACTCCTATTCTACTCCTATTCTCCTACTTTCAGCAACAGAGCCACATTATTATCCCCAGACTCCAGTATTTTTTCTACTTGTGTCACGGTGGCGCAGTGGGTAGCACGGTCGTCTCACAGCAAGAAGGTCGCTGGTTCTAGGCTCGGCTGGGGCAGGTGGCATTTCTGTGTGGAGTTTGCATGTTCTCCCCATGATCGCGTGGGTTTTCTCCGGGTGCTCTGGTTTCCCCACAAGTCCAAAGACTCAATTCATGCAGTATACGTGAATTGAGTAAGAACGATTGTCCATAGTGTTAAAGTGTGAATGAGTGTGTGTGAATCCGCCGCGTAAAACACATGCCAGAGAGTTGGTGGTTCATTCCACTGTGGTGACCCCGAAAGGGAAGAAAGCCGACATGAAGATGAATGAATGAAATTTTTTTTGTGCGTGTGAGTGTGGAAATCTGCAGCAACCTAGCTAATGAGTCCTATCTTGTGGGAGATTCTCCAGGATCATGAGGTGAAGTTAAAAACAGTTCATGACTCCATAAAAGGACTTTTTATCCACTTTTTAGCTACACTGTGGCATTGAAGTAATTAAGTCATAGTTAAAATAAAAAACATTACAACCTTCTTATTATTATGGTCACAATTTCACTCTATCTCCAACGCACACTGGGTGAAAGACAAGGACCGGTTGTTTTTGTCAAGATACAAGCCCAGAGAAAAACAGTGTGGCATGGAAAAATGCAAACTTTTCTCATTACCATGGAAGCTGCAGTAGATTTAATGGGTTTGCCAAGGGTGCAAATTTGTAGCTAAATCTCATTGTTAATGCATGCTGGTTATTACGAGTATGAGGGCCTTAGGTTGTCAGAAATGGCTTTTAACATCCACAAGGGATTTAACTTCTTTGCTTTTGTAGCAAACAAACGTCTAGGGAGAAGACTATCTAGGACATTTTTAATCTTTTTTTTTTTAAAGTTTTGTTAAAATCTTATAAAATTGTCTTTGGAGGTTTATGATTGTGGTTCAACCTGTGAAGCTTATTTTATGATAAAAAAAAATCATATTGTCAGATTGTCCTGATGTTTTGTTATCACAAGAGACAATGATTCAATATTTGTGCATGGTTGAACATTGAATTGAATTTGAGTTTTCATAACATCCCCAACCCATTGATAATGCCACAAACTCAATTACATGGTCAGGACTCTAGCAAGGCTTTAAACCAATTCTGTGTTTTGCCCACACATTGTTGTGGTAAATTGATATCACTGAGGTGGTAATTTTATCCCATGTATTGAAAACACATCACAACTTGGTGTTGCAGAGGGGATCCACATTTCTCCTGCAACCTCAGATACCCCCAATTGTTTTACATGCTTTGTCTCCTGGCAACCCACAGAAATATAATTATCATTCGAGTAGAGAAGTGTCCACTTTTTTTTTTACATGCACGCTCATCCATTCCCATCATTTATGGATGCAACTGCAAACAAAGGATTTACAAACCCTGTCACATCTCACTAAAAGCACCTGAAATAGTCGAGAACAAATTCTTCTGATGTTTCTGCATTCTACTCGTATTGAGCTTGAACTTGTGCATCATGTTCCCACAAAAAACCTGCCATATTTCCAGCTAATTATGTTTATTCTTAAAAACACTTGAGAAACTTCCTTGTTTAAAGTCTGTTTTGTTTGAAAGCGAATATAGCTGTCAAGTCAACAAAAGTAAATTGATATTGTTAGTTCACTGTAATGACACTTCACGCATGGATTACATATGAAGTGTGTGCAGATCTTAACATAATCCGCATCCTGGATAAACAAGATCATCCCCATTATGTATCGCAGCCTGCACTCTCAGTTTCAGGTGTTTGTCTGATACCTTTGTTCCTCATTTCCCTTGTTCAATTGGTAGCAGCAGCAATATATTAGCTAGAGAAAAGCTCATTTGACTGTACTAGATCATGAGCGGTAACATCCAGATTACACAGAGTTGGGTAACCACACGGGCATACACCCAATGTTCTGTACATAAAACTTAAATGTACTTTTGCAGAAACATAATAGAGGAGTTTGAGAGGGTGTAATATGTAGAAAAGACTACAGTCAGTGCAAGTAGTTAAGTGGAGAAAGAGCAGGACACTAGTTGAAGTGTTAGATAAGTCTGACATCATGAAAAACATGGTGTTCTCAGAATCCCAATCTATTGTTGTCGACTCAAAGCCACGACCAGAAGCTAATCCTTAATCAAGCCAGGGCGAATAAACACACTTAGACGATATCTGTTGCTCAGAGCGCAGCCACCACAGGAGCTAATATGGGGAAATTAATGGAGAGCAAAAGTGGAGGGGGTGATGACTGCTCTTAGTTAGTCATAGAACACTGCACTTAAGAAGACATAATAGGTGTGCATTTTTAGTGAGAGTAGTAGTAAAACAGCTAAAGAGGCCTTATAAGGTTTATAAATTCTTCTTCTGCTGATCTCTTTTCAGAAAAAATAATTTCAGAACCAAACGCAAGGAACAGACATTTCATGCAGAGTTGATGTTAAATATGAGTGCAAACATTTTATTGGTACCTTTTGTTTGGTGATTTTCCTGTTTTTTGATTAATTGAAATTTAAATGCCTAGGTGGATAAGGAAGAACAAGTTAAAACTATACCTATTATGTGCGTTGGCATCTCACCAAAACTGAAGTTCTGTTGTCTGACCGTGCGCTTTGTTTATCTTTGCTAACATATTAAATTCTCTCAGCTCACTCAGGACCTTGATGAAAACTTGATAGATAACTAGAGTATTCTAGTGGTTGTCTGTGTGAACACGGAGACTTAAGGACAGCTTAGAAGATCCATTGTTTCATACCGTACAAAATAACCCATATTTTCCCACTTGTAATTGTATATAAATTTAAAAATATAAGTCTCAACACATACAAAAAAGGTCTGAAGACAAGTCTAGTTTAAAATTACAGTGCTTACTTTAAATTGAAGTTCTCTTTTACATTCTATGCAGACTCCAATGCTCAATGAAAACTTTTAGTAATGCTGGTGAGTTTTTATTAGAAAGATATGTTTGCATTGCTCACCAATTTTTTCCAGGCAAAGAATTCAAGTATTTCCTGAATTAGGCTGATTCTAAAAGCAATAAATTTGCATTGTTCATTTGATTAGGATAATTAGAATCACTTTTAAATACATACATATTTTATTAATAAGTTAAATTTGGTGAGTTTAAAGAGTATTTGTTTTCACTTATAAACACTGTTGATTACTGGGGTATGTTTTTCATGCTACTAATTTGTCCTAATAAATATAATTTTACTATTGTCTTTTAATAGTTTGCTATCCATAGCATATTTTTAAAGTACTTTTAGTTTAAAAAAAAAGTTGCAATTTTGAAAAAAGTGATTTATTTTTTTAAAAACTGCCTAGCCCTATAGCTACCAAATAATTTTTTATTCGCAAATAGCTCCCTGTGCACCCCTCATTCTATGTATCCTTGTGTTTCACTCTACCTCCTCCCACCTCATCACCATGAACACCTTCACCTGACATTATTATGGACTCATCAATCTATCAAAAGCACTTCCAATCACCACCTGCACTCCATCTCCCAGTGTCCCTTAAAGGTCAGTCCCCTTCTGACTTTCAAATAATTGAGAAGTCAGAATTCAGCTTTAAAGACACATCCAATCTTTTATAATTCCTTGGAAAAGCATGAGTGAAAACCCCATTGCCAGTATGGCAAACTATTTAAACATTACATTTAAGCATTTGTGCGTATGTCTTTGATCTGACTCTATGCAAGGATATTTAAAGATAAAATAAATGATGCACCAGAATAAATATATTCTGGCTATTGTAAAAAAACTATTTGTATCTCTAATTAAATTGTATATATCTATTGAAAGAGTATTATTTAAGGGTACACAACAATCCAGACCCAGAGAAATTGGGGAAGAATTCATTCATTCATCTTCATGTCGGCTTTTTCCCTTTCGGGGTCGCCACAGCGGAATGAACCGCCAACTCTCTGGCATATGTTTTACACAGCGGATGCCCTTCCAGCCGCAACCCATCACTGGGAAACATCCACACACTCATTCACACTTTAACACTATGGGCAATCGTTCTTACTCAATTCACTTTTACTGCATGTCTTTGGAGCACCCGGAGAAAACCCACGCGATCACGGGGAGAACATGCAAACTCCACACAGAAATGCCACCTGCCCCAGCCGAGCCTAGAACCAGCAACCTTCTTGCTGTGAGACGACCATGCTACCCACTGCGCCACCATTATTGAATTGAATGGAAATCACATCCTTTCACAAATGTCTTCTTAGTAAATTCAACACTGCATCGTTGCTCATTTATAAAGCAGCAAGCATTTAGTGCTTTACATGCAGCTCAATAAACAGGTTAAGCACATTAAACTGATTTCTCTTGTGTCATGTAAACACGTTTGTGCATATCTAAAGTGGCCAGGAAGTACATATCACAACTGGAAGTAAGAGTCCAGATGCTTTGTTGAATTCAAACAAAATTGTGTCCTCAATTCACGGAGTTGATGCACAATCAACAAAAGAAAGAAAAATGGCTGAGTTCACAGTTATTGTAGGCAAAACAAAATGGCTTCGTGAACATTGCCCATGCAATATTTTTCAAGTCAACAAAGATGACTTTATGAATTATAACAACTCTAACGTGTGTGTTTTCCCACCTTAATTTTCAGATTTATATTCAAACACCTTTCAAAGGTTTATTTTTCATAACAGGTGCCCTTTAATGTCTCTTGCCATAACTGGGATATTTTGGGGACAGTGGCTTAATGCCCAAGGCTTATACATCTACAAGTGCCAATCAAACTTTAGAAGCTAGTGAACTTGACAATAGCCTCTTCTCGTAATTAATTTATCCAGAATATATATATGTAAGGACTCACGTCTTCCGTGCCACCAGGGGGCGCTTCTGCCATGCACTGCCTCTCCCAGACTGGTGGTGGTGCCCTCAGTTTCACTAGGAGCGCGGACAATCAGCTTCATTGCCAGCACCTGTGTTTTGCCCTATGTAAAGACTGTGCTTTCAATGCTCTGTGTTCAGTCCTGAACCTTCCTGCCTTGTTGAGCAGAAGCCCACGGATCTGTGTTTAGCACAAGTTCTGATCTTATTTTTTGAAAGTTCATTTTAAGGCCCTCGAGTCTGATTTGTTTTGTGCTCAAGTCTTTTGTACCTTTTATATTTCATTTTGTTACTCAAGTTGAAAGAGTCTCAACACCTTTTGTGTTGATGTTTTTTGTTACTGGAAGTAAAGATTTTTTTGTTTTAACCTGTGGACTCCTCGTTGTCTTCCTCCTCTGCATTTGGGTTTACTGGCGCAAGGTTGCTCACTTTGAAACAACAGTTACCAGATCCCAGCTCATACTGGATCGTTACAATATATATATATATATATATATATATATATATATATATATATATATATATATATATATATATATATATATATATAAATAGAAACTCTCTTAGACACATGTAAATGTGTCTATCAAACTTTTTCTATCTGTGACAACATAGTTATTTGACATATTAGGCTCCTCCTAAGATGTGAACAATGTTTATGCTAATCAGGCCTGCTGGAATGATTGTGAAGGCCCTGGGCAGACTCACATAGCAGCCTGCTGCTGAAATCTGATTGAACATAGACATACACATGTACTGTTCAAATACTGTCAAGAGAGACACATTCATTCATTCATTCATCTTCATGTCGGCTTTATTCCCTTTCGGGGTCGCCACAGCGGAATGAACCGCCAACTCTCTGGCATATGTTTTACGCAGCGGATGCCCTTCCCTGCCGCAACCCATCGCTGGGAAAAAGAGAGACACAACGAACTGAAAATAACAGTCTATTGGGAATCAATTATTTAAATACAATTTAATTGAGCACAAGTTATAATTTAGATAATTAGTTAATGAATGTCCGCCATTCTGTTTTCAGCCCACCACTGACATTTCGTACATACTACACTTTTAAGGCATTGGAGTTACTGATGTGTGTAATAATGCAGAGTTGACACCGTAACCCTGAAGAACTGTGCCACTACATGAATAACATTGCTCATGTTTTAGAAAGAGACAAAGATAAGTCTCAGTAATTTTGACCATGAAATGTTTACTCCACTTTCTCTGAAAACATTACAGATTTGACAGAAAACCAATGCTCAGTCGGTTCCTGAATTAGCTAGCCCATTTTCTGTTTTGTTCGACACAACCTTCAAAATCCAATCTTTTGCTGGCAATTTCACAAAGCAAGGAGAACCCTTGCTAAAAATCGTTGAACTGTTCCAAGAGCTTTTGATGAGATGGATGAGGTTGTGAGCAAGGCATCTGCTCTATTGAGTGTACTGCAAATTTCTGTAAATCTAGTAAGAATCACAATGCCATCAAATATCCTGTCACCATAACTGCATATGTTCCCCGTCTGATTTCTTTTTTGCAACCCTGTTTTATAACCAGATTTGACAAAGGTCTCAAAACAATTCCTGAACTACACTTGCTGCACAATTTCATAACAACAAATAGCACACCAAGTCATGTTTTATCCCTTAGCTTATAGAAAAAGCAGGGAGGTAGGGAAACAGGAGAAAAAAAACTAATTGCTAGTTGGAAATCGGCTTACACGATGGAGCATTTCTGACCTTGGGGTTAAAGGCACATTTGTGGACCCATGCTTACTGGGGACTGCCCTCTGTCCTTTATGCCATAGAGTTAACGATTCTGTGCATGTGCATGGGGAGGGGGTTGTTGGTAATTATATGTGAAGGTTTAGGTCAGGGAGATGGTGAGAACGTTAGGGTTAGCGTGTGAATTCAGATCTTGCATTGACTGATATGGGAAACGTAAAGAGGAAGTTGATGTCAACTCTTGTAAATTGAGGTGATTAAATGCTGCAGTAGTACTGGACACCTTGTACTTTGCTAATGAAAGGGAACACGCATCTTCAATAGAAATGTGTGTGTTGAAATCCCATCCAAGCAACTTAAATACATACAGGAGTTTTTAATAACCACAACATATTTTTTAAGCTCATAATATTGTTTAAACGTTAAATTATATAGTTTAGTTATAATGCAATAAGCTGGAAAAATCTGACAAAATACACTAACTTCAAAGTAATAATCAAATTTAGCTTTTTAGTTTCCTGTTTTGCACTACCTAGCAAATATTTGGACATGCAGGGTCATAGTCCAAAAAAAGGTGCAGAATTAAAGTCTAAATGGCATCTTTTACATCATTTGACTGTCATCCACGCTGCACATCCTCTCTACACCTCTATAGGACCTTCTTTGGACATGTATTGCTTCACATGCCTGTTTACAATTGCTTTAATTATTAAAATACACAAACATTTCATTGTATTATTAATCACTTATTAAGGCATAAAAAATTTTACTATATTTTTGTATTTAACTGCTTATTGCTTGCATAAGCGTCAATTATTTTAGTCAATACTTACAAATACTTTCCATGCATAACACAAATTGTAGTAGATATATATATTTATTTGCTTTTCATTTTGTACTGTACATTTGAGAGAAACACAGGTGCAAGCAGCGGTCAATTAGGTACTTACAAAATATATTTTATGGTTCATGAATTATGCTGCACATTCAGTCAACAAGAATACGGTGCTCACTGAGCTGTCAAGTGTCACAACAAAACTCTTATACAACAATTAGCTTGTTAAAATCTAAATCCTTATAGGTGTTCTCTGAGCATCTGGTGAGCAAATTCAAACAAATCATCAGCACTTGGAATTTGAAATTTAGCTAAACTATCAAGTGATTAATTGAAAATGTAATATGTTGTTTTGAGTTTCTTTTTTCTTATTTGCAGTTTGTAGCTTAGTCTCTGGTACAACACTTCTCACTGCTTGTTGGATAAGTGATGGAGAACCATAACCAACAAACAGAGCAGGGTGTAATGAGAATGTTTGTAAATTATTTTTTAATTGAGTATACGCAAGCATTTGGGGTCAACCCCTCATCCAAAGCGGGATGCTGAGAACTTGAACCTACCAACCATTAGAAAGATATTTTCTATATATAGTACTAAAATGTGCATTCTGAATTGGATTTGAAATATATAACATTTACCATTTCGTCATCTTTCTGTGTTAAGTAAATTGTGTATATTGCATCACAGGATCCCACCGCATAGACCAGAATATATTCTATAATATATATATATATATATATTCATTCATTTTCATGTCGGCTTTATTCCCTTTCGGGGTCGCCACAGCGGAATGAACCGCCAACTCACTGGCATATGTTTTACGCAGCGGATGCCCTTCCCTGCCGCAACCCATCGCTGGGAAACATTCACACACACATTCACACTTTAACACTATCGGCAATCGTT
Organism: Danionella dracula; assembly: GCA_900490495.1. NCBI lineage: Eukaryota > Metazoa > Chordata > Actinopteri > Cypriniformes > Danionidae > Danionella > Danionella dracula. The sequence continues at coordinate 22,517,171 of UELW01000778.1, read as the reverse complement.
CTTATTCAATTCACTTATACCGCATGTCTTTGGACTTGTGGGGAAACCGGAGCACCCGGAGTAAACCCACGCGATCACGGGGAGAACATGCAAACTCCACACAGAAATGCCACCTGCCCCAGCCGAGCCTAGAACCAGCGACCTTCTTGCTGTGAGACGACCGTGCTACCCACTGCGCCACCGTGACGCCTATATATATATATATATAATATAATTCTGACATAGTACTCGGCTTGTGTAAAAGTAAAAGTATACTGCTGAATGCACACAGTGAAGAAGTCTATAAAAGAAGCAATTAGCTGGAATTCTTTGGTCCTACTCCATGCAGTGCAAGAAAAAAAAAGTCTATTTTAATTAGTTTATTAGAGTAGCTCATTTATTTTTCTCATCACTCAAGTATAGTACCTCATGAGTGACATTTGTGTTCCAGATTAGAGTCACCTAATTTAGTCATCTCCTTTCCCACTCCCTCACTGTCTTGCAGGGGTCCCATCGACCCTTACAAATTACTAACACATCAATTATCAGTACAATCTTCCAAGAGAGGAGACATGATATAATGGAGGAAAACTGACGCCACCACCATGTCAAACAATTACTATTTTTATTTGGACTATTTTAAAATTCAGGATGAGTCATTTTGAGAATATGTAATGGGATATTTTGTTATTAAAGACCTTGCTCACCTGGATCACTTTGATCTGTTTGTTTATGTATGATGCATCTATTGCATTGGGAATACTCTGAATAAACTCAATACACTGAATAAATTGATTTCACAGAGAATCCAGCATCTATCAGAGTACTCATAATAGCATGAAATTGAAAAAATACAATAAAACATTTGTTTTTAAGTTGCTAAATTTCCATAATGTATGAAAAAAAAAATTATATTGTTATTATATGTACATTGTTGGGTTCATTTAATTAATACATTATCAATCAATTTATTAATTACATCATACATTGGAATGTGTAAATTCAGGATAGTGATTAGTGTGTCAGTCATGGATCTGTTTCAACATGGAACAACGGAGTGTGTCACAATATAGGGATTTTGTTAACAGAGTTTCCTTTATTCAGACATCAAAGGAGACCCTTCATTTTGAGGCATTGGGAGCCAATCAGAATATATTCATGGGAGCTCCGCCTTGTGGGAGCGGCTTGTATGGAAACTGATATATGCTGTTGGAAGAAGAGGGAACTCCACTTTTAAGCCTAGCCTGGGAAAAGATAGGGTCCATTGATGGTCACAAAAGATCAACAGAGTTCTGTGAAAGGTATTATTCATAAATATTTATTTATAGAATAATGTGATTGGAAGCCCTTGTATTTCTTAAAAGTGGTATTTATAACTCAACATCAGCACCATTATCTTTCAGTTCTTTAAATCCTATAAAAGAAAGACAAATAGATGACTTCTGGCCAATTTTTTATTTCTATATGGATTAACGATGTTCTGCCTAGTGTATGTTTTGGCTGTTTTATTCACAAACCAATTTTAGTGTAAAATGTTTTTAGCAATAAGTTTAACTTTGCAATACTTCAATTTAATTGGTACTTACCAGCATTTCTTAATAAAACATAAATTGATTATGAAAAACACTATTTTGATTAAAACTGAAATAAGTAACCACATGGTTTACTAAGAAGTTTAAATAAGAAGTACACCACATGTGTTATCATTATCACCCTTTCTTCACAGTTCAGACATAATGACTGGAGAAAGTATAAGTTAAAGTAAGTTAAATTAATCTAAGCATTTGTAAACCAAACATTTGCAGGTCTAAATGAGATTTACCATTGGCCTACACAGAGAAGCCTTTTTCTTTGTTATTAAATTACTCTATGTTGGACAGTTTGTGTATGTATCCCGCCGTGTCTTTTCTCACTCTTATGGCAGAAAGGCTATGAAAGAATTTAATAAAGTCAGTGGTGATATATTGCCAGAATGGGATCAGTGCATCTAACTACAGCCAAGAAAAGTATTAAAGGAGTGTTTTGGTTCAATAGCTGCCTGCTGAAATATGCTTAGACTAAGACAACAAAAACAACATAAATGGGTGTTCATGGACTGTAGACCCAGTTGTACGTAGTGACATCTACTAGATACTTTTTCTTATTTAACCAATTCAACACTGTTGTAAATAAAACTAGTATTAAACTTGTTGACTGGTCTTACCTCTCAAATACCAGAGCAACCAAAATGTTCCATGGGGTTCAACACAGCTAATCAGACACAATATTGTCTGGAAGAGGGGTTTGTACCAATCAGGTTTGACTAAGGGTGGAGCTTGTCGAAGTGAATCCTGAAACATGAGAATGTTTTCATTTCTGTAACTTTTGTATTTGCTTGTATAATGTTTAACTCTCGATTGAGTTCATTTATCTCCATACTAACAATTGGTGAATGTAATATAAACAATAGAGTGTTATGAAATGAGTTTGTATGATGATTTCAATATAAAATGGTTTTAAAGATTTGTCCATTTTCATGAAAGGAAGGCACTCTGGGAAATCAACAATGGATTTACTGTGTTTCTATCTCACTGAGGAAATCTGTTTACATTGTCAAACTATACATTTTTGTAAAAAAAAACTACAACAACAACAACCATAAACTATTTGTTTATTAAATGTTTCTATTTTCCAGACAATGCCATTTATCAATGTACTTTTTTCACAAGCTCTATTAACATATTTGAAGTGTTAAAAGTAACTGTTTCCAACTAAAACAGGCAAAAAAAACTTTTGATTAATTTTACTCAGCAGCTTCAATTTGTCTCATTAAAAGGAAAACAGTAATTTTCTCTGCATGTTCCCGCGCTGAGTCAATGTTTACCTCAATTTTCAATTTGTTCTCCTGTTATATTGACGAGTACATGCTCACACACATGCACGTACATTCTAATACAAACATGAGTGCTCAGTCTGGCAGGTCTTCAAATTTCAGCAGCGCATTTCCACTTATCAAAACAGCCACAAGGGAACAGAACAGATGTAAAGAGGAAACGGTTCGAAACACTGGCTGGTAATTCCCAGCGGACACTGTGTGAAAAGACTACCGGAGGAGCCTGCTTTCGCTCCATGCTGGTTTCGTCACCGCAGGAACTACTTACTGTTTAAGTGTCTCATGACATTTTTGGACCTCGCTGACCAAAACATCTCCATAATGACTTGAAGTGATCTGACCTCTAAGCCATTTTCAGTTCATGAGATAAAACTCATAGACGTTCTCCAGAGATTAAAAGAATATCTTGCTGATTTAGAGGAACATCAAGGTCAAATGCTGTTTTTACATATCATCTTACAAACTACAGCTGACAACTAGTCTCTTTTAAATAAGTTTTTGCTGAAAGAAAAAAGACCATCTACAGGGGAAACTAGGAAATAGAGTTTTTTTTTATATTTTACTCTAAATATGACTTACTATCCAAAACAAAACATTACTCCCAAAAAGTATAGTTCTACATATAATTATGTGACAGCAAGCATTTCCATTTCTTTTCAAAGCAAGTTTCTTTTTTCTTTATAACTTTTTCCATAACATGATACATTTTTATTAACAATTTTGTAATTTGGAGGCAATATCACTTTTCTTTTATGAAGAAAAACCCTATGTAAAACAATGATTAAAGGGCTTACTGTCAGGGTTCTATGTTTTATTTTCCTTTTTAACCCTGTCTTTATCTTTACTGTATTTTTCATTCAGTGCAGTAATTTTCTGTCTTAATCTCTTTGGTTGGTCTGTGTCTTATTTGCTTCCGTCTTTTTAGTTGCTGATCTGGAGCCAAGTCTCTGCACCTGCCACAGCTCATCATCTTCTGCCTTCTTTTGCTTTAGTTCTTTGTTGCTGGATTAGTCTACATTACCCTCTGTTTCCTCTGAGTTATTTGATTGAAGTTGAAGTTATGTATTTGTTTAGTTGTTGTTTGTTCAATATTGTTATTGAGTTTATGTTCTGGTTTCTTTCTTTCTTGTCTGTTTTACAAAATTGTTTAGTTAATGTACATTTTCCCACTCTTAGGTAATTTCTGTTCAATATATTTTAAGTTTTAAAAATAAAAACCTTTTTTGGACCCCGGCTGCTGTGCAGATGACATTTAATTTACATTTACATTCATGCATTTGGCAGACGCTTTTGTCCAAAGCGACTTACTGCTATCCCAAATCCTGACACTTACAAAGAAAATCAAACATTCTTCATGCTTTTTTTTTTTTAACGTAGTCCTATTTAAGGTCTTAGGCAAGACAAAAAGTGTGGTACATCTCACCTGAAGCATTTTAAGACTCAATGTTAAAACACATGCAAGTATGAGTAAAAACGAGGCCAGATAAAGGGTAATTTTTACTGGTATGTCAAGCCTACGGAGTTCCCTTTACAAAGGCTTCACATTTACATAACCCTGTGCTGAACCCATCACAGAGTTTGCTGCATATCAACTCAATTTTCTAACTTCCTGGCAATGCGTTGCAGACTGCAGACTCTGTAATTGATCAAGTTTGAGCAGACTCTTTCTTGGCCAGCAATCCATGTTAAACACAAAATGATGGGATATGTTGTGCTTTGGCAAGTTAATAGTTAGCATTATTATCATGCATCTACAGCTGCAACAGATGTATGTATGGAGTAATATTTATATGTTATAATATAAAACTATTCTAAATAAATAAATAAAGTAAAGTAAGTAAATAAAAGTTATCCTTTGTTAGGATTAGTGTTGTTTTTTGGTTAGCTAGCAGTAAGCATTCTTATCATGACAATATTGATCAGAGGATAAACAACGCACCCAGGAGCACAGAAGTATAGATGCTTTTGTAGGCAAATGGGTAAGTGTGGAGTCTTCACAGAGAGCACTTTGTAGGCTTGACGCATAACCATAGATTTGTCTTAAGGCAACCTCAAACAAAAAAACTCTAACTAGCATCAGTGCTAGCCATTTGATTACAAGATGGCCAAATTTGATAAGAGCACTTAAAAATCCCAAGTAATAAATAGATATAAAACAGAAATCTATACCTTCATATTTTATAAAGTTGCTAAATATAAATTATAAAGAACAAAAGATCAGCTCATCTATCTTGGCAAACCGTCACTACTTGAGAGTAAAATGACACAATTTGGTGGATTGGAAATGATAAGACTGTCACTCTGTCACTCGAATAGTTTAATTATGAGAAACTTCATAATTGAATATAACTTTAACAAAACAAAACATAATTTGTACTTAGAAATTCATCCCCTCAGAGTTATCATGGTCAAAAATAATTATGTGATTAAACAAAGTCGTGCACCCAGGCATTTAGTGTTTATTTCGGATGTAAAAATGCTTTTGGAATGTTGGATACTGCCCACTTCTAGGACCAGCCTCAAGTGGTCGGTTAAAGAATTACACAATCACTTCCTATTACGTACACTGAGGGAAAGTGATGTCTAGCCTCTTGGTCAAGGCATAGAAAGTTTTAATTTTGCTGTGAATTGATTCAATAGCATGACCTGACAAATCTGGACATGATTGATTTTTCTGGTACTATTATGTACACTCAGATGCTTTGTTGTTTTTATTCGTGTAACATTTACATATTCATAAAAATTCTAAACTAAATAATCAACCTGTTTGGATTGACATCACATACTGTGTGAAATATGATTTACCCAGAGTCAAATTATTTTAATGAATATTAGTTTTTCAACGTTTCCATTTTTAAAAATTTTTTTATAAACACGTTTATATGGTATTAAGCGTTCAACGTGTAAACTTTTTAGACTATATGAAACTCTTTTTAAAAATAGGAAGTAGATGTTTCAAACCTAGTGAATTCTTTAATGTAACTTATAATCTTGGTCAAAAGAGGCAGTAATGTATACTTATTCTCATGTAGGTTCACTTCCAATGTGCATACATCATGTTGTATAGCAAACTAATTTTATAAACATCAATCTGCAATTAAACTCTCATGATGTTTATCTGCTGTTTCAAATGCGCTCTGCATAGCCGTACTTAAAACCCCACACTGTGATACACAGCTGCATTTCAGTGGCTTTAAGTGTATTGCTCATTTGACAAACAAAAATTGATTTCCCACAGGGTGAACAGGGAGGGGAGAGTAGGGTCTTGGAGAAAGGGCCAAACAAATTTCTCTATTCCACTCCCTCTTACTTCTCATCACTCTCTATAACAAGATGTCTTCTTTTCATTTGCAGTAAAAAAAAAAAAGAGAGAAAAACTGCCATTGATTAAGCACGTTGGATAAAAAAATCACAGTGGGATCTTTGCTGAAAGCTTTCAGATTTTCTTTAAGCCCGACCTTTATGAAACTTTGCCACTTTCTGAATTTGTTGGCACCGCTAAATGCACTACAGACAAGAATCTCTTGTAGATATGCATGCAACTATATCTGCAAATCTAAAAGCTTCAAATAAGATGGCATATGGAGAGCAAGCAGTCTGTCTCCTGCTTTTGTCAGTTGGTGCAGTCATCCGAGGTAGTTTCCAGTACAAATAAAGTTTTTCATGCAGTGCAACATATGGCAGCTCACAAAACCCATGATGCGATGCTCATTTTCTCTCTATCGTTTTGTCGGAGAACCTCCTGTCTAAGCTTGGGCCTGGAAGGCCTGAGGCACCAGCCTCTTTGAAGCTCTGCACTTGCTGTTTGAATTTCACACACATAAGTTTATTAATCTGTGTTTGTTCACACTACCAATTGGAGTTAACACAAACTTTCAAAGGCACTCAGAATTCTGAATTTCTCTGTCAAAAATGACAATGTGCTTGGATGAAAAAAACACCCACTCTATTCACAACAGAATACATTCCAAATATTATTATATAGCCCATATATAACAATATTAGAATTACCATCCTAACATTTTATTCTTTGTTAAACTTAAACCCAAACTATGATTTGGGGGGTTTATCTGTTAACAATTATGCATTTTGTTAAACATTATATGTGATTTGACAACATGTAAAGTGACATGTATTGAGTCTTCTATTGAGGCTCAATACATGGAGTGCTACTGGACTTAAAATAATCCTATTACTGTATTCTATCTGTAGTCTTGGCAAAATACAGATTGTCAGCTATTCTATGCATGCGTGTGTGGGTGTTTTACTCCGGGTTCTCCATTTATTCCCACATCATTAAAAAAAAAAGTGTTTTATTTCTCCCTCGAAATGGATTTAAACTGGGCTTTTATAGAAAGGTAGAAATTACTGGTCAGTTTAAATGAACAATTTCCTCATACTTATAAAATTTATTTTACAATCCCTAAGGTACCAAAATATTTCTGTTTCTTCAGTTTTACTCCTAGTAAACAGTAACTTTTCAACAGACATAATTCAACACCATGCTATTTTAACCCTGGTCCTGTACACATTAATTTGTTTTCAAGCTCTCAGTTTTCTAAGTATTATTTTTTTATTTGTCCACACAGAGCAGCAGGGCACTGAAGCCAAAATGTTTTAAAACTTTAAAATTTGAATTTAACTTTTTCATTCTCATCTTGTAACCAGTAAAAACACGTTTTATTTTGTTCTGTTTTTTTTTTTTTTTGCTTTCCATTAATTTGTTTTGTCAGACCACTGATTAAGTTCCTCTGATTGTTCAAATTGACTGAAACTTCAGGATTTTATCACCTGTTGAATAGGAAAGCCAGTGGGAGTACATCATAGTATGTTTAAAGACGTCCAATTTTTTTTAGAGAGGGGGAAAATAAAATAAACATTCAATCTGGTCAAGGATAAAAATGGATGACTATTTAAAGTCTGATTTTCTGTAGCCTATTTATTTATAGTAACCCTTTTTTTACCTTTTGATTTTAACATTGAAATTATTTGACATTATTGTTCATTGCTATTACATCTTTTTATGAACCTGCCATTATTCCCGGTTATCTGTGCTGATGCTGAGAGAATTATCTGTCAGAGCAGTTTAACGTCACAAAGTTACTAATTAAACAGCCTCCTCTTTACTCTCCTCAGACAGTTTATCATCACAATTTAACTCATCCCATTCACTCATCAGACCAAGCCCGTAACATGTTCACTGACGTCTTTTAATTCAAAACGTAGGTGTAAATGTGATACTGTATTTTGAAAGATGTTATTTAATTCCTTTACACCACTGCTTTAAAAGTCTGCTACAGCTCTGTGTGTCATGAAAGCCTTATTTTAAACTTCTCAATTATCTATCGTTCTTGACAATTTAATGATGATTAATATATGAAATGAAATTATCATGAGCCGTCATTATCATGAAGGTCTCAGGAAAGCTTTCTCCAGCATGTATTGCAGTGCTGCTTCTAGGGAACTTTAACTGAGGCATTGCTTTAAGCTATTTGTAAAACATTCAGTTGACTTGATCCTGAAGATGAAATGAGATTCAGCTGAGCAAACAGGGACCTAATAGACCATTTACCTGAGGTTAAGGGTCACATTTTTAAAGCTATTACAGTGGAACTCAACCAAGAGAAGCAAAATGATTGACCTTGATAATCACTGTCAGGTTTTTTTCTCTAGGTTCATCGTCAGTAAAATAATGAGGTTTCAGAAATGTAGAATTTGATTTAAAATTGTATCATCTCATCATTCACTGGTTATCAAATAGTAAATATAGCTAAATAATTGAGCCAATGGTTTATGTAACTTATAATACGGTCTCAATTCCAAATGGTCTTATAAAGGAGTTATTATAAACATATTTATCAATTAATGTAAACACACAACTGCTTGAAATTTGTCACATATTGCAATTGAATTTCAGATTTTGATTTTAACTGTAGATGTTCAGGACACATTGGTTTCTAATGATAATTTGTTTAAACTCTTTGTATGCAGCACAATTTAGCATTGACACAGAAACATGAATATTGCTACAGACTGAAGATCTTGATTAGCTGGTTCACTTGTGTTTAGTGAAGGTTAAACTGTTCCTGTTATTGAGCCTTTAAGAACAGGTTTGGACACCCCTTATTTACACACTGTTTTTGCATTAATAAGGTGTAAACAAACACTATTTTTCACCTTATTTCACTTGTCCAACCTGCAGTTTTTCCAGGAAGATAGCAAGCAAAACCACTCTCCATTGTTTTATTTTTCTCACTTTGTCCAGAACAGCCAATATATCCCAGTGAGTCATACATCATGATTAGTTTTCTGGATTTGGCAAAAATTGAACCTGAAGGCTAGTTTGTAGTTGTCATTGCAGACCTTTTTCTTTTTAACCATTTTCCTTCAACATCCAGAGATTAAACCAGACATTCGCTTCATCTCACCATTCAAAAATCCACAAACTGGACTGTTTAGGCCTCTCAAAAAAAAGACTGACCTCACCTTAGCCCATGAGTTGGGGCATTCGATATCCTGCTGAATATTCAACTTTGTTATTTTCTAAAAAATGTGCAGTCTATTTGACACAGTTTATTAGGTGCAGACTGTAACTATTACACAAGAGGTCCATCCATTACATCTAAGGTGATAGGTGTAATTATAACAGATGCCAGAGAAATTGGTTGTGACATTGGCCTGTTGGGTTCCAGTCAGACTAGCTCAAAGTATTTTTAACTAAAGGTCCTCTGCACGCTTTGAAATGAACCATTACTGACAGGGATATAAAAGAAAGAGTGTCCACTGAACAATGTCCATACCTTCACAATCAATTATACAACATGTCAGAGTAATAAACAGACCGTGTGAAAAGACAATGACATGCATGTTGAGACGCAGTTGTTCAGTTTTGCAGCACAAAATTAAGTCCAAAGGCCAAATCAACAAATGTCTTTACTTCTTTGGCACTTTGGGATTGTTTTTTATGTTTTCAATGGCATCCAGCAGAGTTTTACATATAGTCATAGTATCCATGTTGGAAGATGGTAAAATTGCACACTTAATTTCACCACATGAACACAACATAATTAAGTTCAGAATATATAAAAAAATGCCCTAGCTTGTGCTGTAATTGCATAACCATGCATTATTATTTTTCACCAAAGAAAAGAAACCCCATTGGACTTGTTTCAATCTGACACACAAAATGTTGGCTGACTGTACACAATTCTTCCCGTAAAACTATAGTGACACAGTTAATAAAAGAATATCATAAAAACCAGCAATCTCTTCACACCACTCTCCTCTTTTCTCTGCGGCAGAGGATCTTTTTGAAGGATCTGCGGAAGTCATTATTGAATATGGTGTATATGATGGGATTGAGAGAGCTGTTACAGTAGCCGAACCAGAAGAAGAACTTGAAGAGTGTCAATGGCACACAGCAGTCACAGAGAGCGGTCAGAGTGTAGGTGAAGAAAAACGGAAACCAGCATATGACAAAAACACCAATGACTACCGCCAAAACGAATGTGAAACGTTTCTCTCGGTTTTGACGGCCTTTCCATCGACTAGTCTTTGTAGTTTGGCAAGGCTCCTGTTTCTCGGTATCTCCAGGTTTTATCTGGCTTAATTTAGTCTTCCCCTTTGAGCTTTTCTTCTTGAGAGAGCAAGGATTGGAAACTTTGTGGTCTGAAGAGGACGATTCCTCCATGTCCACACCATTTATCTCGCCTTTCTCATCTGGTTCGGCATTCTGGGCACCATTTAGCTTGTCATTGTGTATTTTCTCCAGGTCGTTCTCCTTCTTTTCTGCTTCATTCTTCCTCCGGTCCCCAGGAGGCGCTCTAGTTCTCTTTTTGGCAATTTGGTAAATTCGAATATACACCAGGACCATGATGATGCAAGGGAGGAAGAATGAGCCAATGGAAGAGGAGATGATGTACCACTTTTCCTCGTTTATATCACAAGTTGATCCCTCCCCTTTTTCCATTGTAATAAGAGGTGGGCAAGAGATTACGGCGGCGATGATCCACACAATAATAATTATTCGCTTGATCCGCTGAGGTGTGCGTTTGAGGTTGTACTCGATGGCTTGTGTGATTGACCAGTATCTGTCCAGACTGATAGCACACAGGTGTGTAATTGATGCTGTGCAAAAGAGAACATCCAAAGCCAGGTAGATTTCACACCAAACCTGCCCGAAAGCCCAACTCCCCATCAGCTCATTTGCCAGTGAGAATGGCATCACCAGTGTGGCCACTAGTATGTCCGCTGATGCCAATGAGACCAGAAACAGGTTCTGGGGGGCCCGGAGAGCTCGACTGGTGAAGACAGCAATAATAACCAAAACATTGCCGAAAACAATGAGGAGAATGAGCAGCCCCACCAAAACACTCAAAGGCAGGGCGACCACCAGGGTGTATGGAGGACCACTGGTCTCATTTGTCCAATTGAGCACAGGGCCACAAACCATTGCTGAGAATCACAGCCTGTTCCTTTCACAATTGAAATTATGTGTTTGGTTGATGACGCATCATTTTTTCCATATTTCTGGAGTATAAAGAGACTTTCTCCTAATTAATTCATCATCTACGAGCAATGAGAGAACAAGCATATTATTACAATAAATTAGCAAAAATGTAAATGTGATTTACATATATATTTCAAATGTAAAAATTTATAACATCAAAATTCTGATAATTTTCAGCCAATAAAAAAAGTGTGAAGGAAATGTACCTTACCTTATTGAAAGCCTCTGAAATTCCATAAACTTGTCAAGCCATCCCAAATTGTCCCAGAGGATGAAGATGTTAGTTTTAAAGATATAAACAAAGAGGAAAATCTGCATGAGAAATCTCACATCTCCCCGACAGTACATCTAAGTAAAACGCTCAGCTCGGTCGTGAGCGCGCGGGAGCTTGTTCACAGAGGTGTAATCACATCAGCCGTGAACGCGCTCTATATGTGCGTGTTCGTGAGGATGCGCGTGCTCGCTCGCGGTAAATTACTTCCCTCCTGGTCTAAACGTGAGCCCCGCCTTCTTTTACTTCAAGGCAGCCTCCGGTTGGTGTTGCTTAGCAGCAGTTAGCAGATATGAATAAAAAAAAAAACACTTTAAACGCTCCCGACAGGGCTTTTTACTTTGCCTTTTGCGAGTTTTTAATTTGTATTCACATTAAACAAACCAGAATTATCTCTCGTTTCCCCGTGTGAAAGGAAAATGCAAATAGGGGCTAAATGCTTACCAGGGATTCAATGCAAGAAAATCAATAAAATATAACATTTCATAAAGTTATTGAAATCTAATTATGCCTGCTATAGGATTTTATTGTGTTTTTATCCAGTTAATGTGGTTATTTGGATACCCACAGATGAAAATCAAGCTAGTTTGAACTTCAGGTAAACAATGAAATATATAAATTTAGCAATATCACAGAAAATTATAAATGGGGTTAGCCATTGACTCACTTTTTCATATGGTTATTGTGAACATGTAGTAGTAACATGTGGTGTTTGAGTTGTTGTTGTTGTTTTTACAGGAAAATGTTTGAATGCACTGAGGTAACTAACCTGGGGCTGTCAAGGATATCGGTCATGATGAAATATTTCATGGACGACTGAACAAACTAATGATTAATCTCTTACCAACTGGATTCCATGTCGTCTCTGGAGGTTGAAATTGACAGTTTTAATATCCTCGAGGCTTCAGTGACCGCGGAAATCTTAATTTTACAAAAACATCACTATGAAGAAGTTCTGCCAAGTACTCAGAGACAGAAAACGAACTCAGCATTGAAAGGCCGCGCGCGTCCCGTGAGAGCTGAGAGCGGTAAAACAGTGACACCTACCGGAAACGGAAATGCACAGTCAGTGGCCAATGAATAACCGGAATCTCGAAGAAAAATTTATATGAGGTGAAGTAAAATGTTAAAATAGTTACATTTGTATTAGGTTTCCTGAGAAATGCAGATATGTGGTTGTCAAAGACTACACTTAGAAACCTTCTAATGTCTTCCAAAAGTTGACTTTTGACGTGGTTGCATTGATTAAAAACTCATATTTACCGTGACTGAGATAATAGCATAATCATCAACTGAAAAAAGAGTAGAGCGTCAATTGAACAATAACATGAATGTGAAGTCATTGTGAAGCAAAAAGAAAGAAAAGAAGTGCACTCTCCACTCAAAAGTTCATTTTAAGTTATCACAAAAAGTATGGCCGTTTGTTATACAGTTACATATCAAGAAAATACATATGAAAACATTTTAAATGTAATGAAAATCTTTAAAAATACAGAGAAAAATTGCGTTAAACTACAGATTCTAGGACCACAAATAATAGATAATAAAACAAGAGAACCTTCAACAAACAATGTTTTACAATTATTATATTTTTATTGTCTTTTTGTACTACATTCCTTTGATTTTTATGCATTCTGAACTCAACCCCACCATACGTTCAACCCACTGAATCTTGCCCTGCTTCCTCAGATAAAAATGGCACATAAATTCTGAAAATAATTCAAAACAGAATTCTTACATGGGCACTTGTCCCTAATGCACATCTCAACTCAAAGGCATTTATTGTCACATAATAAATCCATTTTGTCAACATCAAACTACTCCCTCAAACACAGACGCTCTCTCTTTCACACACACAAACAAAATCTCTAATGTACATAAGCTTTTATACAAAACCAGGAATGCAATGCCTCTGGTGTATAGTTAAGCATGAACAGAGAAAGCCCTTTTTACAATGTTTGTGTTCTCATTGTTCGGTATACTTTTCTTTATTCAGCGCCTATATCATAAATGGGATTTATTTCATCTGTGCTGCACGAACCAGCCTGAGAGGGCAGTCCCAATCTTCTCTCTTTGGCCGGCTCTTTTACAGCATTACGTTCAGAGCAAGTCCATAAGCAGCATTAGTTTCTGCTGGTTGATAAAAAAAGCAAAAGTGTTCTTTTCATGGCACATGAATGCAGAGAACCTCTGAAACTTTTCCACGGCTGGCCATTCACACAATTTCTTCCCAAGTCAACGGAAAGAGTGACGGAATAAAAAGATTAACGTGGACGATAATAAAATACATAAGATTGGTAAAACTGGAGTGAAGGTGATGTTACCATCACCCAGACTAAACCAAAACCTCTTGATTGGGAGTCGCATGACATTGAAACAAAAATGTTTAAGCCACAAACAAATTGTTCCCCTGACTAACAAAGCTTAACTTAAAGTAATCTTGCTTATAAATTACAATCGTGTTCCTAAAATTTAGAGGAACTTTTTTTAGCCATGAGGTAATTTTCTAAACAGATTATTGGGGCAGAGATTTCATGAGCTATTTGTTTGTCCAATAAATGTTACATGAAATTACCCCTTACTATGCCTAACATGGCAAGTTAGAAATAGATAAACATACAAGGTATTTTAATAATTAATATATATTTTTAGACAACAGAGGTAACTTTAAATGCGCACTATTTATTTCATATACATTACACATAACGTGACCATGATAAAAGGTAGAAAAAAAGTCAAATAAAATAAACATTTAAATGATACATTTTGTACTTTTAAGTAAAAATATACATTCACCTCATTGGTAAAGTCAGAAGATATGTTCGTAGTGTACTTAAACAAAGTAATTTATCCCAAAATATATATTTTTCTAACGAGAGTTATGCATATTCGTTATTCATAAAAAAAAAAGTCTGTTCCCTTAATCTAGTTAATAAGCACACTAAGTTGATTTATTATTCATGGGAACAATTTTCATTTGAAGCGTTTATATTTAAAGGTGCATGCAAGGCTCCATTCTTTTTTCATAATATCCAAACATTAGTCATTTTATTCACAACATGAGAAATTGATATGAATTTGTTTAATACAGAAAGCAAACTGAAGAGAGAGACTGAAGTTTAAATCAAAACATTTAATAGCATCAAAGGACTAAGTAAAAAATAATAACTGAACTTTAACGCTTGAATTTGCTTAGGCAAACTTGACATTCATTGTTATAATACATGATATAGAATTAAAATAAAGATAAAATACTTCAGAAATAATATTATTAATAAATGCCCCATCCATACATTAAAATCTGTAACATGAATATCACAACCCTTTTACTTGAGAGGATGCCAATTTTCAATACAAAGTGCATTAAAAGCAGCAGCAAGAGGGGTGGTTTGTGGTGCAAATTATCCTTGACCATTGTTCAATCACTGGACAGTAAGGAAATCCTTCAAAAATGATGACTGTGTGTTTGGCTTTCCCCACAGTAAATGCAGACTTCCATTTGAGCGCCTTGTTCTGCACCCAATATCAAGATGCAGCTCTTACTAATGGACTCCAGGCCAGTGGGATATGGCAAAAATCATCACTAAACCTCCAGCTCTCCTCTCAAACTTGGTTTCAAAATAGTTTTTTGATTTAATTTGTTGCTTTTCTACATCACAAAATTGACGGTCGACTCTATACAGTGGCAAGTGCAGAGATATGTCCGAAGGGCAAAAAGGAATGAATACAAAATGTAACTGAAAAATAAAAACAATAATTACAAAACCAAAAGGAACAGCAATAAATTAACGATTTTCAAATGTATCCATTTTGTAAAAAAGAAAAAAAAAAAACTCTTGATTATGATCAGATTCACCCTACTGCACTGTATAGGCACAATTCTATAACAACAACACAAAAAAGTAACACAAAAATTTGTTCGCTGCTTCCTCTGTACAATAAAATCTTTTGGTTATGGGATGATAAATCAGAGAAAACATCTAAAAAATAAAAAGCATGAAATACCATGCATACAGTATGTTGAAGCAGCAAAAAAAATTAACTTAAAAAAGTTGTTTTTGCATACAGTTGTTTTCTGGCATTTAAACTTGTACTACGCCGCTTCGAAATCCCTAATGTACAGACAATTTGGCAACAGAAGTCTAGATGTGGCTTCTGTTTGGGAAAGGGGGCATCTAACTGGCTGTGATTCCGCAGTTGGGCCGAGTCCAGTCGTGCAGTTTCTTGTCTGAGACTTCGACGCAGATGCTCTGATAAAATAGTTTCCCGTTTATACAATGCATGGGCTTCTCAAACCATGGCACGGTAGGGGCCCTGCATCTTGAGAAACTGAATGATGAAGGAAGGGCCCCCAGCGACTATCTGAGGGGGCAGGTGACTGAGGGGGCAGTTCTCAATACTCATGATGGATAGCTTACTGCAGAGTGCCAGCTCAAAGGGCAGACTATGCAGGTTGGGGTTATCGTTGAGGTACAGGTCCTCCAAGTTCTCCAGTGTGCCTGTGAGTTAAAGAGAAAAATAAATAAATGATTAAACCATCAAAGAGATCCATTATGGATTGAATTAATTTTAGATCCAGCCTTACGTGGCCAAGGAATTAAAAACTAATATTCCAAAAATGTACAAGTCGATGCATGAGGTCGAACACAATGAAAAAAATAATGAAGCCATACCGATCTCCTCTGGTAGGTGCTGCAGAAGATTTTCTCCTAAACCCAAGTACGTCAGATTGGTCAAGTGACCGATTCCTCTAGGCAGAGTTGTCAGCTGGTTATTGGTCAACACAAGTTTCTGTGAAAATATATATAAAAAAAAGAGGTTTTCACGAACAGTGAAAGATTAACGTACATTTTTCCCATGTTCTTTGTAGACATTTAAATCATTTTGAGATAAAATCATATTAAATTAAATCATGCTGTAAAAACACTGAATGATGAAAGAAGATGAGTTATTTTCCATATTATTGTAAAGATAAAGTGTTCTCTTCTAAATCACTTTGTTTACCTAACAACGAACAAATTAGAATTCCTTTCATACAAAAGACTAATCTGCAAAAGCACACAAGCTTTTTATGATCTCTAAAAAGTAAATCTATTTTTCTTAAGAAATAATGACTTCTGGAATACACTTTAAATTGATGCACATCTTTTTGGACCAGTTGGGGAGTTTTTTTGTAGAGTGAAAAGAAGGACTAGCATTGCCACAAAACTCTTGATCAAAAATAATCTTGTTTTTCTTTCTGTCGTCATATTTCTTCAATGTAAACATAGGTGATTACATGTCGAAGTGGACTGCAGTGTCTTGTGGAGTCCCTCAAGGTTCAATCCTTGCTCCTTTACTATTTAACCTGTACATGCTTCCACTGGGCCAAATTATGAGAAGGAACCAGATATTATACCACAGTTATGCTGATGATACACAAATGTATCTAGCTATCTCCCCAAATGACTACAACACCATAAACTCTCTCTGCCAATGTCTTGATGAGATTAAAAACTGGATGCAAAACAACTTTCTTCAATTAAACAATGACAAAACTGAAGTCATTGCATTCGGAAACAAAAGCGAGGTTGTTAAGTTAACACGCATCTCAATGCCAAGGGCCTAATAACTACAAATCAGGTCAGAAATCTTGGGGTGATTCTGGACTCTGATCTTAGTTTCAATAGCCACGTAAAAGCAATAACCAAATTAGCTTATTACCATCTTAGAAACATTGCAAGAATAGGATGCTTTGTTTCCTGACAAGATTTAGAGAAACTGATTCATGCTTTCATCTCCAGCAGGCTGGACTACTGTAACGCTCTTCTCACCGCTCTTCCCAAAAAGACCATTAAACAGCTCCAGCTCGTTCAGAATGCAGCGGCTCAAATTCTAACCTAAACTAGAAAGACAGAACACATTTCTTCAGTTTTTAAGTCTCTACACTGGCTGCCGGTCTCCTTCAGAATAGATTTTGAAGTTCTGCTGCTCGTATTTAAGTCCAAACATAACTTAGCACCTAAATACCCAACAGACATGATCAGTGATTACACACCAAACAGGGAACTGAGATCCCTCAGATTCAATAAATTAGATCTACCCCAGGTAAATTCCAAACAGGGTAAATACTCTTTTACTTACCATGCAGCCCACAGATGGAACCAGCTTCCAGAGGAGATCAAGGGTGCCAACACTTTAGTCACATTTAAATCCAAGCTAAAGACTCACTTGTTTAGTTGCGCTTTTGTCGACTGAGCACCAACGTCCGACCAATTATTTTAACTCTGCACTTCACATCTTAATCGGTTTTAATCAATGTTTTAAAATTTTCAGTTTTTAATCACTATGATTTTATATGACTTTTTTATGCTTGATTTTATTAAATGTACTTTTCTATTTATTCTTTGTTTCAAATGTAAAGCACTTTGAATTACCCTGTGTAGGAAATGTGCTATACAAATAAACTTGCCTTAGCTTCTAGTTAAACCCCCTTGCATTCTTTCACAAAACACATTTACTCCCCAGATAACCCTATTCTCAATAGCTTACAATATTCTGAAAAGCTGTAAAACTTTTTAGATTTTCTCATAAGCCTTAAGTTGTTCAAAGGAATGTTAGCAGTGGGAGAATGAAATTTACAAGTTATTGGGTATTATTTGAGAACTTCAGAATTTCACAAGAGAACCAAAACCACTGGAATCCTGAGGGTTTCCATACACTACAGGGAACAACAACACTGGGAACAACTTTGGCTGTGTAAAGAAATAGCTGCCCGACCTGAAGATCCTTAAGGTATGCAATCTCATTTGGGAGGGACTCTAGCTTGTTCTCCTCCAAATCAAGCTCTCGTAGTTTCCTCAAGTTGCCGATCCCATGAGGCAGCTTCTTTAAGAGATTGTTGGACAATACAAGGACCTAAAAATTAAAACATTATTAGCAAAGCATCACTTAGATAATGGATTTGCCATGAAACAGAATGAAAAAAATAAATCACCTCTAAAGACACAAGGCCACAGATATCCTCAGGAATCTTGGTAAGCTGATTTGTTGCCAGGTTCAGCTCAACCATACTGGTCCAAGTCCCAAAATCCAGCGGGAGAGACGTCAACTGGTTGTCCTGAAGAGAGAGTTTAACTGAAACTGAACAGTGCTAACTTTTCACCAATGAAAACAGCAGAAGAGATTGGCTCTGCTAATCTCGCATCCTCAAAGGTTCTCTCACCTTCATGTTGAGCTTGCTGAGCACTTTGGCTCGAGAAAAGATGCCGAAAGGGATTTTGTTGATACGGTTGTGCTCCATGTTCAGCGAGTATATGGTGGAGAACTGGGATGGTCCACCCACTGGGT
Source organism: Danionella dracula (assembly GCA_900490495.1). Lineage (NCBI taxonomy): Eukaryota > Metazoa > Chordata > Actinopteri > Cypriniformes > Danionidae > Danionella > Danionella dracula. Next base: position 22,498,211 of record UELW01000778.1, on the reverse strand, counting down.
AAGACTGGAAACAATTACGTGCCAAAGTCAAACTGGTCAGGTTCACCAGACTGGATAGAAGCCCCTGTGTAGAACAGAGATTGATTTAATATACTGTAATTTAATTGAAATAATCAAAAAGCTTGAACGAGAGGTGTAAAGCTTCACCTCAGGTAAGACAGAGATGTTGTTGTTTTCAAGGTTAAGCTCTTCCAGCTCTCTGCACTTTGCTAAAGATCGAGGGATCGCTGATAGACGATTGTATCTCAGACCCAGACGGTTTATACTGGACAAGTTCCCTGAAAAAGTTAATGAAGATAAGGAAAATTCACTATTGGAACCCCATCCTTTGCTACAATAATGACAAACTTAACTGTAAACATTAATTTGCAGTAGCGTTACAACCCGAATCAGCTTTATTGCCATGTGTGTGCGCACACACACAAGGGATTTCCTGTGGTACAATTGAGCAGTCAGTGCAAACAACATAAGTACAACACAAACCAAACAAGTACAGTAAGTACAGTTTGAAAAAAAAAACACTTTGATAAAACAGTGTTTTCAAAGAATTGTTGAGTTAATGTTGACAAGCCTATAAATCTGACCCGAAGACAAGTTTTTCAAACACCAAAGAGAAAGACAATAAACACTGAATGCACAAAATCTGGTGCATTCAATATATATGTGCTGTTTCCTTATTAAAAAAAATCTGCAAACTTTGAAACCTATATAAATCTTTTCGACAAGCTTGTCCGATCACTTCGCTTTATTGAATTTTAAATGTATGTTTAGATGTTCACATCTAAGAATTTGTGGCAAACGCAATAAAAGCAATTCCAAACAACAAATATTTCCCCAAGAATAAATGAGAACAAATGCCTTACCAATAGTCTCAGGCAGGTCAAGAAGGTCATTGTGCTGCAGGTCAAGGTTGGTTATTTGAGTGCAATTTCCAATCTCTTTTGGAAGGTGCTCCAGCTGGTTGTGAGCAACATCTAGTGTAATCAGGTTACAGAGCTCACCTGTAAATCAAAACAGAATTTAGGACTTTTGACCATTTCCAGAATAGTAGTTTGATATTACGATAGAATTGAGTTTTAAGAACAGTTCATTGGCTCACCAATTTCTGCGGGCAGCTGCTTGATCTTGTTCTCGCGGATGCTGAGCATGGTGAGTTTGGACAGATTCTTTATGTCCTTCTCTACGCTGGTGATGCGGTTGAAGCGCAGGTAAAGCGTGGTGAGTGAAGAGACTCGATAAACCACTGCAGGGATCTCCCGCAGCTTGTTATGCCGCAGGTCCAGCATGCGCAGTTTCTTTAGATTGTCCAGAGAATCAGGCAAGCTTGTCAAAGAATTCTCACTAAGAGCCAGAGTCACCAGACCAGACAGACTACCCAATTCAGCTGGAAGGCTCTGAAGCTTGTTACTGTATAGGTAGAGCTCAGTCAGCTGGCTTAGCTCCTTGATGGAGGAGGGCAATAGATGGATGGATCTCTTCGAAAGATCCAAGCGCATGGAGTTCTCCTCGCGGCACTTGTTTAGCTCCTTGATAACCTCTGCATTGCTGGATTTTTTGCGGGTACTAGGGGGTGGATTGGGCCGCTTTATCGTGCTATCCAAGGTAAAGGCCACGGCAGGTGATGCCCCACTCGTGTCTTTCTTCCCATCTTTGGCATCTTTCCCTTTGGTTTTGGATTTCCCTTCAGCTTTGGGTTCCTTCTCCTTAGAGTCTTTATCTTTACCCAGAGTGCTGCTCATGGCGAAGGCCCTGTTGTCCAATGGCACATGGGACTCTCAGTCTGTTGCTCACTTGATATCTTATGATAGTTTTTTTTTTCCAGGAGAAAATCCAAACCTTGGAGTTATTACATTAATGTGTAATCGAATACATACATACTCGTGTTTCTTCACAGAGGCAGCCTGTGCTCCAGCAGGGGTTAAAACTCCATGTGGGTGATCTGTGTATGCTATAGTCAATTTGGCAAGGAGGCTACCAGCCTCATGCTTGTGTGAACAGCACTCTTTCCCACGGCTCAGTTGGAGCTCCACTACACAGACATGGTGTGGGGATTCACATCCTTTTGCTGTTTGACAAAACCAAAATATGACATTAAAAACATATAAACAAGAAAAATAAAAGTCTAGTTCAATCCTAAACAAATATGCAAAGCACATACAGACAAATCAAGTCATACATTTTAAGGCAATCCATTGTTTACATGTAACAAATAATGGGAGATTATGTGATCCACCAAACCTCATGTACTTTGAAGGCTAACATTTGCAGGCTCTTTGGAATCTATCCAATCCATTTTCCTCAAAAAAGTGCAAGAGTATTAAGGTGCACAGTGAATGTGATAAGTAAAAAAATGTTGTTAAGAGATTTATTTTATGCTAGAAATATTTTATTGATACTTAATTTTTGCAAATAAAAGAACGAACATGGAGGATTAAGGCTGTAGTACTACAGTCTACTCGTAGGATTATGAAATGTAGTACAGAATAACCTAATATTTATTAGATGTTGAGGTTCCTCAGAGTAATGTGTTAGCACGGAGTACTTGAAATTTAAAGCTACATCAACTAAACTTCTATATTTGTCATTGCGATGCCATTGCACATTTTGGCTGAACAACGTTCAAACGCAAAACTTGCATATTCCCTACAAATTACCAGTCAACCTGTCGCTCATGCTCTTTTTGAGAGTGCTCTTAGTTAGCTGAGTCTGGAAAAACTGAAATAAGCCAGTGCATATTACAAACCACAGGGCTTAAATGTAGAGAGAAAAGTAGCAGCTTATAACCTTGGAAATATGGAAGTTCTAAAACCATGAACTAGGTTGTTTTAATTTGGCATTATTCTGTTTTGATTGCAGTAGTTCCCCCCCCCCCCCCCCCCACATGTATGATCTTAGCCTTAACCGAAAAATATGTTAACCGTTAACTGACATGAGTAACTGATGTCACCTAGACCCAAGACAAACCTGCTTTTAATTTTATGACCTTGGACCTAATCTTGTTTACAAATCAGTTATAGAAGGACTTTACCATTACTGCTGAGCTGTTTCTTTAGATGCGGCCAAGGAAACCACTGCAAACACATTTGGTCTTTGATACCCTGACAGATCAGCGTGTTTCTATTGTCAACTTCAAACACTTAAGTAGCAAGTCATCCCTCCTCAATTAGATAGAGGTAAGCCGAACGACTTCAGATAAGCTCCACATAAATCCCAAAGCTGCGATGCAACACAGAAAAGGCACTTAATACCAATTCTGAGTATGGCTGTCGCTTCGCAGAAAAGCAGTGACATGAGGGATGGGAACAACAAAACAAACATTTGCAGACCAACATCCAAGCAGGAACTGAACCCCTTTCGACTGAATAATCTATTTTATTTAAACATTAATCTGCTTTATTTGATTTAAATTATATACACAAATGTATTAGCAATGAAATTGTAAGTTTAGTTTAAATAAGCCAAAGAAGCCATTTAGGACTATGTAGCCTTTTTTTTGACTAAGAACTTGACTAACATTTAATCACCTGCAATAATGTAAAGCAACTACAAAACTATTAAACAAATTTCCCAGATTATATAGAATAAACTAGAGATGGCAATATCCGGTAAACTGAAGCTATTTAGATTGTGTGTATTTGTATGTGGTGGGCGAAGAATATCGAACAGCACTGATAGGCAGGGGTCATCTTACGCAATTTTCTCCCAATATCTTCAACCTGACACATTAAAAATACCTCTTGTTCCTAAGTACTTTCAGCTTTGAAATCAACTGAACTGAATTATTCTGAACAATCTGGACAAAACTATATGTAAAATGGAAGCCCCTACAAGCTATGTAGAAACAAACGTGACTATTTTAATACATTCACAGCTCAAATATCAGTCCACACTAGTGCTGTGCTGTGCTAATCTAGTTATAATTCATAAATCAGATTATGAGGTGCTCTGGTAAACAAAACTGTCCTTTTTCATGTCTGGCTCAGCTAAGAGACACTGTAACTAGGAGGAATTTCAATAAAATTGTTTATGGAAGTTTTTTTTAATAGTTTAACAAAAAAGGGTGTACATTTGCATGTGAAATATTGCAATCAAATCATTTGAGCAAATGAGAATGTGTTTAAAGGGATACTCCACAATAAAAATTTTATCTACTCATTAATAACTAACCCCCATGTCATTCCAGAACTTTTTTTAACACATTTTGAGATTCTTTGGGTATATTCCTGGAGGCTCGTGGCTTCCCTATTGCCATGCATCACATAGATTTTCACATCTTAAAACAACATCAATCTGTGTTCAGAGGTTGTGTATAAATTCATTACAGTGACCAGAACACTATAACATTATAGTGTTATAACATTATAGTCTTTTGGCACATTTGTGTCATCCAATGTTGTCATTCATTTTACCCACCTGTTTCCACCATCTGCAGTTGTCTCAAAAGTGAGCTCAAAACAGTTTCTCTTAACAAAAGAGAAAACCCTAACCAAAAACACCAACAAACTTGTAAAATTCACTTTGTTAGACACAAGTAAAACTGAATGGAACCAGTGGCTAAATTTGTATAACGTCTACTAGAGCTGCATGATTGTGGTTAAAATGAGAATCGTATTTTTTTTTGCTTAGAATTATTGCAATCACGATTCAGGAAAAAATGTTATACGGTATTTATTATTATATATTATCATATAACACTGTACATTAGTTATCAAACAGCAATAAAATAGCAGTACAACAATTGGCTCCCAATTTAGAGAAATTTAATATAAAGAAAATAATGTAATGATGTAAAGAAATACGAAAGAAAATCACCATTAAACATTATAAAAATAAACATCTAAAAATTATGTCAGACAACAGGGAGCCGATCCATAAATCTGAAGTTGCTGCAGAATTGAGTACGTCTCTTAATTCTGTCTCAACTGTTTCCCAACATATACAGAGCGACACAGAGCGGGGTTGCGACAAGTGAAAAATAGTGTGTGCGCGCGAGTGGGCACGCGATAGCGCTTAACCAGCATTTATATTAGTTTTTTTTAATCCCGTCTTTTGCAACAGTGTTCACAGGAGCCATGTATTTCAATAGGTGATACACAATTGCATCCATTACTTCTTTGTGTCTGGGGGAGGTTGTTGGGTACTTTGCAAACTCGCATGTGGCCACACATCGGCCATACTCATGCCCGCTGTGACTGGTTGCACGTTCTCTAGAGATCAGACGAGTTATTCCAGATTTCATAGATTAGACACACAGTCACATTAATTTGGGGAAAAGCCAGATCAGGCAACCGTTACTCTTTAAGTAGTGAGTAAAATAGTTTTATAACTTATTCAAATGACAATTCAGTTGCATAAAAACGATTGTATGCTTGTTGTTCTAATATAAATCCTTGTGATTTTTGTCAGTATTGTGTATCGATACCGGCACCGATGTGGCTGAGGCATCATCTCGCAGTACGGCAGCAAGCCAGCAGATGGCATTTATCTGAGCTCATTGGTCTAATTTGTTTAGCGAAAAAAAAAAAAACTCACAGACTGAAGACATAGCATATCGATCATCATCTTTTATCATCAGGCTCAAGAAACAGATCACAGATAAACTATTAGCTGTGCCCACTTCAAATCTTGAGATTTATTTTAGAGTGAGAAATCGGAGAAGTGGCTTCAGAGATCACTGAAATGCGTCTTACGTTCAATGTGTGAGAGTTAGTAGCTCTGCAGTTTCACTAGTGAGTATGGATGCGGAAACACCGTTGCGGCTACTGTAGGCCAAATGCATTGTGGGAAATGTAGTTTATTTTTCATTTTCTTTTTTTATTTTTAGACGATCAAAACTTTTAAGCTCTCGCGGGCCACATTAGATTACATGGCGGGCCACATCTGGCACACGGGCCTTGAGTTTGACACATGTGGTGTAGGTTTTCTCCATGAGAGGTCAAAATAAACTTAATGTTTGTTTGTTGATAAATGGCAGTATGAAATGTCAAGAGTTCATATTTGTAACATCCGACATAACATATTTGGATCTGAGACATTTTTGTGAATTTCAAAACTACAATTTTATGAGATTAAATTAAGAGAGCTAGCATGTATTTACCAACAAACACATGTATAGAAAAAATAAATATTATACGACACTTTTTGACCGTTTTTATGTTCTTGAGTAAATACACAAATTTAAGTAATTGCTTATTTTTTAGTAATCATATTAACATACTACTTATACCATATTAATATAGTTATTTAATTTTAAACTTCTCCAATCTTTATGCTGAGCATTTGTGAACTTATATAAGTCCCATAATGGATAACATGTAAAAAGTGCAATGGTATAACACACAAAACAATAATAATATCAAAAAAACTACTATAATCTCAAGCATTTGACAGATTTCAAAACCCGTTGGAGCAACACTCAATGCAGCGCAAGAACTTAAAACAAGTCCCACCTGACAAACAAACAAAACTAAAAAAAACAACAACAAAAAACTAAACACTACCCAAAAACTGTATTAATACATTGGTAAAAAAAAATTACCTCCGAAACAATAACGTTACACTCTATATGTTAAGATGATGTTGGTAAAAAAATTATCTTCTAATTAATATTGAGGCGTAAGTTCATTGTTTAAAAAAGCTACAAATAATTCTCTTGAATTACCTGACAAGCAACGTGTCTTAAATCACGTCAATATAGTAAATGAAAAAAAAATGTTATGCAATAAAACCTGATGAGTAAGATGGTTAGGAATGTAAAGCGTCTGTTTAGATTGCTAACAAGCTAACTATGCCTTACTATCAGACCTCATTAAAACCCAGCTTAGCGGACATGCCCACAAATTATAAAGGTATACAAATCGAGCAAATTATTTAAATAAAGAGGTAAATGGCCTCAGAGGGGCAAATGAGAAGGTACGGAACACTTGAGGTGGCTAAGGAAATCTCTGCTAGCATTAGCCACCCTTCAGCTGTAGTTAGCAACATTAGCACTTCAAAGGCTCACACGAAAACCAGCACAAACAATAAATGTCACTCAATGGTTCATCTCAAGCGTGTACAATCTCTGAAAGCCGTCTCACCTTGACTACAACTGATCAGTTTTCGACACTGTGAAGGTAAACGCTCGTTTTTCTCTTTTCATGGGGCCCTCAGTGAAAACAAACTGTCATCCACCGATCAGCGGTCGAGGAGCTCGAGCTCGAAGCGGGAATACCTCGGTCCGCAGCGAGTATGAATTGATTCTGAGTCGACTCTTTCAAAGGGTTCGTTTGGAGAACCGACTCAGCAAATATTTCGAGATTTACTTTTGACAGCTAAGATGTATAGGAACAAATAGCATAGTTAATTTTGATAACAAAAAGTAAAGTTTATCATACTTATAATTAATATTAATTTTAAAACTAAATATGGCACTTCAACGAACTACTAGTTTTATGCAGGTCACTTTCGATCATAAACAAGAGAATACGCAAGCTAACATTCACACAAGCCTACAAGTAAAAATGCGAGCAAATTTACAAACAATACATACAACCCAAGTTTTCCAATGCTTCAATACTATTTAAAAATCTGCTTCCCATTTATCAAATTAATTTTAAAACTAAAAGTAATTTATATATTTAGTTAATGCCAATGATAAAATTTCAAGTAGTAGTCACTGTTTGCAACAAAAAGCCTGACATCAAAAAGTATTTTTTTTATTTATTATGAAATTTCATTTATCTAAAATTATAAAAATAACTGTTATATGTTACATCAATTTTGTATGCAACTATAAAAATTACACAAATGTAGTCAATCATTTTAGACATTAAAAGTGGCTAAGTTTTTAGAATAAATGTTCACTTACAAGCCCTTCATATGTGCTAGTTGCTGCAATAGCACAGCCTTTTCGCTGCTGTAATCATTTAATGCAAGTATTATGGAGCATGTCATGCAGTGTTGATGACGTAGGCATCATTTTCCAGCCCTCTACATTACCACCGAACAAAAACCTTGCCATAGAGATTCATAATAGAAAGTGACTCGACCCCTCCAGAATGTATGAGAAGTTAACAGATATCCTTCTAACATATTATTTATAATTGTTTAAGCTTTGATCTGCCTGATTTTTACTTTCATTGGGTAACTTTGACTGTGAGATGGTACATTTATGAATAGTCATCTAAAGGTTTGTCTAAAACGCTACGCCCATTAAATGTTTGGTATATGTCTGACGGGTTTGACCATATTTTATAGCAACACTTCAAGAATCCTGAGGTCATAATCTAAATTTCTACGGATTTCTATGAAGAAGCAAGTGATGCGTTTATTTTCGTTCTGCTGGGAAACGAAGTTTAGTCGTACAATCGAGAGAGAGTTATCATATCTACTAAGAATGAGGAAATAAAGAGAAGCTAAACACTGTACAGCACTGAATAACCTGTTGCATGTCTGTCGATTTTTGCAGTGATGTTTAAAACATGCCACTTGAAGTGAAATGGGATTGGTTGTTAGACATGTCAATCGAACGCTTACAGGGTGAGCCTCAGCCAAAGACAGGTGCCAAACACACCTAACCTTCCCTGAAGGTCTATCTACAGTCCATCTAAAGGTGAACAGATGGGCTACTTCCATGATTTCATTTGTCTAGCCTCGATTCAGACATGCAAACGCAAGGGACATTATCTCTGAACTCTCTACAACACGCCTTTGTAACTTTATTGTTAAAAATAAACCAGTCCTTAAGCTATTTTATAGTTTGGAAATATTTAAAGTAAAGGTATGTAGCTATAATTTAGTACATAGCGCAGGTAGTCGGATTGAGACGTGCATTGTGATTCTTGTGAAGCAGCGGAGTCGGTTCATTTGAAAGATTCAAATGTATGTGGCACTGCAGAATCAGATGCTCATCTTCCTGTTATCGAATCAGCTCCTTCGTTTGTGCGCATACTTCAACTTTTTAAACCATTTATTTCACAGGGGAAAAGTTGTTGGCGATCATTTTTCGATGTCCCCTTGCATGTACGCGATATCGTGACTCTGACCAACGTTTACCGTAACAGACTTGGCTCTCGCGGCATCTTTCGCTCGTTCCCCCTTTCTTCCACCCCCCGCACAAACACAAAATGTAGCGGCCATTCTGACGAAAAAAAAACCGTTCGGCACTGAAGGAAGACCGTAGGCGTCTACCGAACGAACTATAACCCAAGAAGCGGAAGCTGGGTTCGTTTGAGAGCCCTGAAGGTTCTTTACCTTGTGCGTTATGCCTCCGCCATCCCTGTTTCGTCGTCTCGTTCCTATGTCTCTATCCGGTAATGTTGAGCTATTGCGCGTCACAACAGCGTCACGGGCGCCGGGACTGCGCGAGCGGCGCAGTGATTAGCCGCCCGGTGTTGCAATGAATAGAGTTTCTAATAGTGTTTTGTTGCGAACAGTGGTGTATATGAATATTCATCGACATCAACATTGTGGGCGTGGTTTCTGAGAATTCGCTTCACACTTGCGGACGTCGGGCTCCACTAACGGGATCGTAAATCAACATTTATGAAGTGATCATAATGAACAACAACAAAATAAACTACATGTATTTTAACACCGGGATCACCTCTACGCTCTTTTAAAAATCATACATTGTGACATTATAAAGTAATTTACGAAAACGAAAATATATGTGCATCTATGAAATAGTATTTTGATGTTTAAACATTTTAAAACACAGCACAAATGTTCGAAACAGGGGGTACAGTGCAATAGAAATTAATCGGATCAAAAGAAAGGGTTCATTATTGCTTCAAATCATCACGTAAATGCATTACTGTGCTAACATTTTATTTAAAATTTTAATTGTTTCGATTTACGTTTTTTCAGAACACTTTTCATAACAAACTACAGACGTTTGGTTCTATTTTTGTATTTTTAGACAATTTGTATTCTAAGAACGTCTCCTTTTGGTTATTTTTTAATTATAGTTTTTTAGGAATTTTTAGTTAATTATTTAGCTATTTATTTTTGTAATCAATATTTATTTATTGCAAAGATTTCTAAATGCTTGTAATATATTCAGACAATACATTAAAATGGCAGATCTTGGAAAATGTAAGCATTTCGACTGTGATTTTAAAATCAATATGTGAAGAAAAGTTTCAGAGGAAAAAGAAAATTAAGAACAAAGCAAGTTTGGATTTAACAGATTTGACAAGAGTTGTTTCTGCTTTTTAAATCAATGCTCGCAAAAGGTTACTCTATTTGTCTAACAGTAGCATATAATGTCCGCCAGGTGGAGGAAGTGTCCTATGTTTAAGGTTACCTCAAGACAAGCGAGAAGAAGACGAAACCCGGAAGTGCGTTAAATACCAGCTGATTAGGATATTAACAATAATCCGTAACTGTAACCGATTCTGTTAATGAACTGTAAATTACATAGCCAAACATTTATAGTTAAGACATTTTTATTTTTTACTTTAAAAGAGTATTGTTTTCTAAATAAACCCATATCTAAAAGCACGACATTTATTATACATATAAAAGGAAAACAAAAAGGTAAATCACTGATTCCGTTGAAGAAAAAACATCGTTTGTAATTTGTTTAGCTATTTTATGAACCTTGTGTGGCTAGCATTTGTGTTATCTAACTAGCGTTGTAATAAAGATAATTAAACGTTTTACATTGTGAGTTAGAAACATGTACATTAACTTCTTTAATATTTCAAGTTTGCTGTTGAACAGGTAACTTTTATTAACCTGAAGCTCCTTGGTGAACCACGATGCCTGAGGTGAAGTCGATGTTTCGAGAAGTTTTGCCCAAACAGGGTAACGCTTGTTTTGATACTGTCTTGCATACTGTTGGTAGATTTAAATACCATGATTTATAGTGTCAAGAAAAGTATTATTTTATGATTACTACTGTTAAACTTAAAGCTTAAGTTTTAATAGAAATGAAATATAATTTCCCTTTTTTACAGACTATAAAGCATCTCCTTGCCCACCTCTGGTCTATAAAATTAAGTGGAATTGGTTTGACAATATGTAAATATGACTAAATACAAATGTGGATTGGTTGAAAATGTTAAGGTGCAACAAGTTTAAAAAGCTGAAAGATTATGCTTAAAATAACAATAAAATAAACATTTTTAAACAAGTTTTTCTTCAGCTCAATGTAGAATAATTATGCAATGTCTTTAAATGTAAGACAATTTAGGGATTGTAACATTTAGAGTTTGTAGAGTGTAAACATTTAAATTTTTTTACTTCATAGAAACAATTCTTATCCTAACAGTAGCAGTCAAATGAAACAGGCTTGAGTTAAATTGAATTAAAGTTAAATTTAATTCAAATAAAAAATTTAGTTAAATTATCTTTTTAGTTTTTTTTTTTTCTTAAAGTAAGTACAAAATTAACTGATCATGTGCAGCCTGACCAACAATATACGAATCATCTCTTCTAGTAACTAGAGTGGTGTTTGGTATGAAACGAACACCCTCATGCAGTGTGTTGCTCCTGCAGGTCAGCTCTCCATGGAAGACGTCCCCACTCTGGTCCTTTGCAAACCAAAGCTGCTCCCTCTGAAGTCAGTGACTCTGGAGAAGCTGGAGAAGATGCAACGTGATGCTCAGGAGCTCATCAAGCAACAGGAACAGCAGCAGCAGCAGCAGCATATGGAGTCTGAGAAAGCAGAGTAGAGAAGACTAGTTTTGATTAAACGGAATGCAAGTTACCGGCTTCAAAAAGTACAAATGTGTAGACCTGAATGAGTTCAACTGTGATGAGTTGACGTGGCTGCTAGTTTTATTGTAAAATGTAAATAGATGTAGAAGTATGGGTTGTAGAAAATAAAATGGCAGTTAATAACCTTATATCGGATTTGTTTTTATGGTTAGTTTTTTCGTGTTATATGCATGGTTTAGAGGACATTCAATGAATTGGGCGAGAGAGTCTGGATAAAAATGTTATATTTTATTTCATGCTAATGTATGTCAATTAAATGCACAGTCAATAAATACTCAATTGATTTTTGCAAACAACAAAGACAGGAACTCTTTAAACTGTAAAAGAGAGCTAGTGGCTAGTTTCAATCGTCTCAGCCTAAAGACAGTTCTGGAAAAACAAAGCCATTCAAAACAATTTGTTGGTTAGAGCTGCAAACAAAGAAGCTGTGCACTGTTGTATCATGGGAAAACACTTTCCTTAATGCTGCTTAGTAGTCATGTCTCTGTCATTGATCGTTTAAAAGAAGAACTCCAACTGCAAGCTTTATAAGCATACAGTGAGACGACAGTCTTTTATAAGCATACAGTGAGACAACCGTCTCTTATAAGCATGCAGTGAGAAGACCGTCTCTTATAAGCATGCAGTGAGACAACCGTGTTTACATGTACAACATTTTACATTCACTATTGAACATTTTCTGAAAGCAAACCTCTATTTTTGAAACCTAAATTTGAAATTAATATGTGTTTTGCATTTATTGGAAATTCATTTAACTCAAAAGCAATATGCACAGTGGCAGCTCTGGAAGGCCTGGCATCTGAACTGGACTACATTTGTTTTTAATTTGTCATTCGTCCACAATTTTTGTTTTTGGAAAGCAAACATTCAGTTAAAGAAAAACGTTTTGGTACTATCCTACTGCAATAAAAGTGCAAAACTGCTCGTTAATGGAATGAATTCCAGTTAAATCATGGAATTATTCCACTTACAGCGGTTCCACGGGTTATGCTCTGTAAACTGATTTCTGTCATGAAATTTTTGCTGATTTCTGAAGTCATGGAAACATGGAAAACTGGTTTCTTTTATCAGTTCATCGGGGCAGTTGTGGTCTGGTGGATAAGGAGATCTGAAGGCCCCTGGTTCGGGTGTATGTGTGATGAAACACTTGCTCTCCCATCTTCAACAGCTGTGGTGCCCTTGAGCAAGGGCCGGCGTGTGGGTGTGTACACTGGGACGGGTTAAATGCAGAACACATATTGCAGGTTAAAGTCACCCCATAGCTGGCCATTGGGTCACTTCCCTTCACTGCCAAAAACTGCTCACGAGAAAACCAAAAGCAGGTAGTTTTTTCACCATTAACCTGATATCTGCACTGATAACTGCAGGTGAAGCTCAGACTGTAAAAAAAGTTCTGATTTGATTGAATTTCAGAAAAAATTCTGATTATTCAGTATGCTTACAGCTACCTGTTGTCAGTCCTCATTACAGCTTTGCAGTTACCAAAAAATAGACACTTCTGGACGACGAGGCGATGGCACAGAGTGGATACTATAAAGCTATGTAATGTACAACCAGAGTTGCACAGGAACTTTAATGTTAAATTTTCTTTTCTTTGACTTCACCGACAATCAGAAACCTGGAAAAGCAGCCGCAATTAAACATATTTAATCACATTTTCAAAATCTATCTTAAAAAAAAAGTTTTTTGTGTGATTTATCAAGAAATTCCACATTTCACAAAAAATTGGCCTTTTAAAAACAGTATAATTGTGTATTTGCATACGTTACCTACATCATTTATTTACACTCAAATCCATATTAACGATTTATTTGTTTGTTAGCTATCTTGCTAGAGCAAATGGAAAGCCCAGATTCAACACACAAATACAATATTTTTTACAACTGTACTTTCTAAGCTGCAGCATCAAATTTTCTTTATTTATAAAATATTTTCTTTATATTATGAGAAGGCTAAAGGTCTCATACATTCTTTTATGCGCTAATGGATTTTAACATGATTTATTAATTATATAACCGTTTAAAACATTTTTTTATGCGTATTCTTGATTTGTATTAGTAGTGAACTTTGGTTTTCATTAAAAAGCTTGTTAGGGCCCGAGCACGCCAGCGAAGCTGTGCGGCGAAGCCCTATTGTATTTCTAATGATTATTATTATTATTATTATTATTATTATTATTATTATTATTATTCTTTGTCCGTGTTTTTCGTCGCAGATTTCACCAACTAGGCGTGCTCGAAAACTCACCAAAATCGGCACTAAGGTCAAGCTTGCAAAAAATAGCGATCTGGCACAGTCGGCGTGATCGTAGCATAAAAAATGGCTCTACAGCGCCCCCTTGAATTTTACCAAAAAACATGTTTCAGCTGTTTAGACACCCTTAACATGTTCGAAACATCACCAAATTTTGCATCAACCTCATCCTCAATAAATAAAGTAATCTGACACCGTTTTTAAAACTTTACTGTAGACGACAGCTCTGCAGCGCCCCCTTGAACGCGAAAAAGCTCATCTCGCATTTTAACGAACTCCTCCTAGGAAAATAACCAGATCGAGCTGAAAATTGGTGTGCTTACTCGGGAGACCTTTGGGATGAAAAGTTATCAAAAGCGCAGCAGTTTGTAAAACGGTCTTTGGGTGGCGCCCCCTCAAATTTCACCAATCAAAAATGTGATGCAAATTGACATACTTTTGAGTATATCTCCGTTCTAGTTTATCCGTTGTCCACGAAAACGGCCTGACATGATGAGCTTGGAAGGCTGAATGAAATGATAGGCCGCAATGTGACACCGCTCTAAGATTGGCTCTACAGCGCCCCCCTAAATGTTACTAGAATAGATAATTAAGCTGTTTTGACACCTTGAACAAGTTAGAAACCCCACAAAATTTTACCTAAACCTCATCCTCAGTAAATATAGTAATCTGACACTGTTTGTACAACTTTACTTTGGACGACAGCTCTGCAGCGCCACCTAGTATGTGAAAACTGCTCATCTCGCATTTTAACGAACTCCTCCTCGGAAAATTGCCAGATCGAGCTGAAAATTTGTCTGGTGACTCTTAAGACAGTATGGACCAAAAGTTATCAAAAACGCAGAAGTTCGTTGCACGGTCTTTCTGTGGCACCGTTTCGAATTTGAGCTTTCTCAAATGTATGGGGATAAATGTACTTGTTACTGTACCTCTCACATACTTCATCCAATCAATGTAAAAAATGTATGGAATGATGAGCTCACCCCTCAGAACAAGTAGATATGCTTACTTGATGATACACTCACAGCGCCTCCTGCTGGCTGTAGGAATTCCAAGGGATCCTAACGTATTTGTTGCTATATTTCTTACATATTTAACTCAATGTACATGACAAAATATTTGCATAATAAGCTGGTAATTCTAAATGGAATAATATGCTCATGGCATGAGACTGTTATAGCGCCACCTGGAGGCTTTCTGAAATGTGTTTAAAATAGCTGTTGTCAATAGGGAGTGAATGTAAAAAATTTATGGAATGATGAGCTTACCCCTCAGAACAAGTAGATATGCTTACTTGATGATACACTCATAGCGCCTCCTGCTGGCTGTATGAATTCCAAGGGAAATGAATGTATTTGTTGCTGTATCTCTTACATATTTAACTTAATGTACATGACAAAAAAAAATGTAAGACCAGGGGGCGGCATCTTTGGATCCCGCGGATGCATCGTGCGAGGGCCCGCCCATCGCTGCTTGCAGCTTTAATTTGTTTTGAATTCCTTTCAATAATAAAGCAGCTGCTTTTTGAAATAATAACTTGATATGATATGTATAATCAGTTTTTATAATATTATATAGACCCAGCAAAATTATAATTTCCTGTTCGTAAATTCATTTACAATCATTCAACTGAACAGAATCAAAGTCCACAATAAATCAGATAACGACAATATTTATTTGTCAATCACTTTGAACAAAGATCAGGTTCATTTAGGACCATTTCACCTCCACTCGTCTCCTGAAATAGAAAAATAAATCCTCTCGACTCCTCCGTCTGTGAAATGACTCCTTCCCCTGCTAACTGCTCTGTCCAGTTTCAAATGAAAATAAACTCAAGCATGGTTTAGAAAATGCTCTGTTATAAAGCTCTGAACACAAACACTGACTGGAGAACAGTGAGCTCAACATGGAATGACTCGTTTGAAGTGTGGCACTAGGACTGGCCTCATCAGAAGGATAGGTGGAATGGTTTGAAAGTGCCAGGCGTCATTGTGTTCTGAGAGGAGGAAGGGTGTTTGTTTAGATAAACACAAGCATTGAAACACAAAGCTCCATAGATAGATAGAACTGGGTGCCACGGCTCCTGAGCTCAGTGTTTATCCGTTTCTTCGCTCATCAAGCGCTTCCGTCCTCTGAACCCCACCGGAAAGAGAAGGAAGAATCAGTGAGGTCCTTTAAATTTACAAACCACTTCTACACTACTTATTATGCATTTTTTGTGGATTTAACAATGCTAATAGCTAACTAATACAGTATAAATAAGACTTCTAGAACAAAAAAATATATAATTTTACAAGCATGTTTCATATCCAAATAATTAATAATGATATAAACTAAAGCTGCAAGCAGCACTCAAAGGGCTCTCATTGCGAATTGGTACCCGTACACTTGAATCATTTTCTTTTTCGAAATTTGAAAAAAAAGGAGGTGGCACTATGAATTGGTATGTGAGCTGTAATATTAGACTGATCGGAAAATATAAAGCTGAGCTATAACAACTTCCTGTTTTGAATCCAAATTTGGACATTCCCTGGCCTCCCTACCCTGTAAATGCTTGCCACTAGGTGGCACTACGACTGATAACAGGTGTTGTCATATGAACATGTTCAGACCTGGATTATGATGAGAATGAGGCAAGTTTGAGCCCGATAGGACATTGTATGCTAGAGCTATTAAAACTTCCTGTTTCAACCTAAGCGCTAAAGAGCTATTTTTTTAAGGAAATGCCAAAATGACTGACTTCCTAATGATTTTGGAAACACAAAGCATATAAAATTGTTTGTCTTGTTTGTACTGTACATGAGTGTATGAAATGTAATTCTTGTACAACTACAGCAGCTAAAACGTGATTGGTGCCACTATAGCGACTTTCTATACACACACAAAAAGCTAGCTAATCAATAATTGGAATAGTCATTAAAAACATTTAACAAAATTACCTTACATCTTTTCAAAACAACCAAACTATGACTCACCGGCTCGGACAGACGTCGCGTAGCTTTTTGTCGAGGACTCCAGCGTTGAAGCTCTGCTCTACAAACTGCTCCAACAGCGAATAAGCACAGGGCACATCAATACTAATGTCTGGCATGTCCAGATACACCCTCTCGAAGCCCTACAAGAGAACATAGATTAGAAGAGTGCTTAAAACTGGAGTCCCTGAACAGCAGGGGGCAGCTCGTACCCGTCTCAGTTGGTCCACGGTGATTATGTTGGAGATGGAGAGGGACTTCAGCAGCTGCAGGATCATCTGCAGGGTCCGCTCGCCCCTCGACTCAAGCACCATGATCACCGCCTGAAGAATAACAATGTTTTATTAACAAAATACTTCACTCAAAATTGAGCGGGTATCCCAAATAAATGAAACAATTGATCTTAAATGAGCAAAGCACTTAACATGCAGCCGGAATTAGAGTTCTTTCCAGGTTTTCTTTGACCGTTACTTTAAATTATTTACCTCGTAAACAAACTCATGGTGAAAATGTGGGACTTCCAGTTCTCGCAGGCAGCGCTCGGCCTCCACCGTGTCTCCAGACAGCAGATACTCTTTTAGCAGGAGATTAACCTGAAACAAGAATTATGCAATCCACAGTTAGAGTGCTGTGTTTAATGCAGCATAATCTTTCAGTTCATCCTGTTATAGTTTTTTCATAATGTGTTACGTAGTGTTAAATTGTGACATAATGTATTTGAGTGGGTGAAGGCTTGCCTCTTTGATGAGTTGACTGACAGGTCTCTGCCCGCCACCTGAACCCCAGAGGCAGTCGATGCGCAGGCCAGTCCATTGACTCATTCTCAGCAGCACAGCGGCTCGATCCAGAGCAGTTCTGAGCCAACATTCAAAGTTTAGCTAACATAAAATCAGAGGGAACAGAGATCCAAAGGTTGGTAGTCACTACCTGGAGTATTCACAGTCTACTTGTCCCTTGTAGCCTTCGAGGAAGCTTTTCGGGAGAATGTCATCTGCGACAGCTCGAGCGATGAACTGGCCGAGCATCTGGAAGATGGACAAAAAAATCTATTAAACATTAGGTTAAAAGAGATTTTTTATAAAGGTGATTGCTATTTGGGATGAGTTCAAAAACAAAGTTTTAGCCAATCATCAGGAGTGATTACATCAAGGAGAAAAAGCTATTGGTTCAGCAGGGTTTCATAAGGCCAAATTTAAGACCGTTAAGTATCACATTTAAGAACTATATCATAACATCAAAAACAGCAACAAAGCTTTTTTTTTTTGCATATATTGTTTGAAACCCTAACTCTCACTTTTATGTTTTTGAGCAGGGTTTCTCAAACTCTGAAAACCCTAAACCCAATTTTTTACTTTATTTGTAGCATTTAGAAGCATTTTCTCAATCTCTGGCAACCTCAAAGCATCAACAAATACCTGTATAATATCACCTTCACGCGAACATCAGAAAAATAATAATAAAAAAAATTTAAAAATTCGAAAAAAAGTTCAGACCTCGAACAGTGAATTTAAGCCTTGTTAAGGCCTAAAAAAACAATAAGATGTAAAATTTGTTTAGATGCCACTTAAAATCTGTTAAAGACTTTAAAATATAAAAGTCTCAAATATTTTTTAATGAGGGAAAGTGCAATACCATTAAATAGTACATGTTGGAATTTCCGGAAATTTGGAACAGGAAATTTGACTTGTCTATGGTAAAGCTGGACTGAACACCATCATGTTGGGTACAGGCCATCCATCCATCATCATGTATGTTTTACATGGTGAACAATTGTTTTTCTCTGAATTCACGCATGTCTTTGGACTTTGGAAACCGGAGCACTTTTGAAAACCCACGCGATACACACGGAGAACATGCAAACTCCACACAGAAATGCCAACCGACCCAGCTGAGGCTCGAACCAGCGACCTTCTTGCTGTGAGACGACCGTGCTACCCACTGCGCCACCGTGACGCTTTACTTGGGTAAAGTGTGCAACATATTTACTTCCTATGCAAATATACTCAAGATCTGACCTTCTAATTAAAAAAATAAAACCTCATTTACTTCCTATGCAAATAAACTCGAGATCTACCCTTCTAATAAAAAAAACTCTTTAGATGAGGCCTCTGTGTAACATAGACAACAATTAACAATGTAACTTTAGTGAAAACACACTCTCTCATAATTTGTTGTAATATAAGTGAAGACTACAGAAAAACGGTCAACAGCTTCCCTTTAAAACAATCTTCAAACACCAAATTCTTGAACACGATCGTTGTTTTCCAGTTAGTTCAAAATGTGCTTTTCTCCACATTAGCAGAAATATTTTGGCTCATGCACAGAAATTTGTAGAGGGCTAGAGACACGCGAAGAAAGCACAACTTCACTGAAAAGGTTTTGACAATATCGCAGACAATAAAGTTTTGTCTGTAAGAGCATCAGATTCTGGATTTATTGTGCTGCACACTGAAGTAGCCAATTACTCTAGCTTCACCAGCAAAATTACATCATGTTTTAATATTATAACCTAAAAATACTGTTAATTTAAACAAGTCTCAGCTGATGACATGTTATGATTTCTTGCTGACATTAAAAAAAGAGAGATTGCTCTTTTCTATTTGTTTGTTTGTTTATAAAGGTATTGTAGCAGCCTAGTTGATGAGATTAAGATTTAGTACATGTAACCAATTTTATATGAAAATAAAATATTTATGGTGTGGTCCAAAAACAAGATTCCAAGTTCACAAGTTCTCAATAAAGAAAGAAAATCAAGCTCTCTATCGTGAGGTCAAAACCATTTGCTACCATTCCTAACCCTCTTACTCTCTGATTGAGGAAGCATTTGTGGGTGCCCTCCTGCCCCTTGTGGCCAGGATTAAACTGTTAAAATATTAAAACATTTAAAATGTTTGTTAAAAAAAAAAGAAAGTTCCTTGAGAAGGTTTCTGAGCATACAGCCTAGTGTTCTCAGCAGGAAGCAGAAGAAAACAGAAACACAGATCATTCATCCTGATACACTGTCAATATTTGACCATGTGCTGTTTTGGCACGTCTGCTCTTTGTTTGTGGTGATCTCTGCTGGTGAATGTGTTTGTACAGCAGCCGAATGTGTGTGGAGGTGCAGCGCTGAGCAAGCGTTCTTCCCTCAGACACACAAAAGCACGAGTTCTGCTGTTCGCATGAAGGCAGAGGAAACGGCTCTGAACTTTCTACGTCAACCACAGCTTCAGCAAAGTAAACGGAAGCCCAGACAGCTTGTTTCATAGCAAAGATGAAACAAGAATAAACGTTAAAGTAATGTATAGACACCCTTTCTTCAAGCTAACCATAGACTGTATTACACAATGGACATAGAATATGTCTAAAACAAGAGTTAAACACAAATATTACATTTGTAAACCCACTTTTGTCTTCAAGTGAACATCATTTAGTTTTTTTGCAATAATAAATATCAAATTTGCTTTCTAATTACAAGCATGAGTAGATGACATTGCTTTTGCCTTTACTAAAATGTGTTTATTTAATACAGAATGTTTTTAGGGATGTATTGTTATTGGGAATCGGCCTCGATACCACATTTTCTAAAGTACTCGTTAAAAGTTTCCCGATACCAGGGACCGATGCCACCGTCTGAGAAATGTCTATGTTTGAGCACCGTGTAAGTGGTTAATCACAGGCGCAGAGTGCCCGGCCCACCTCTCTCCCACATACACACTCCGGCTGCAGTTCTGAGCGGGGAGAAGACGAGGCGAGACATGTCAGCATGTGGAACTCTTTCGGTGAATGAAGATGATAATAAGGCGGACTACAAATTGTGCTCAACGAAATTGTCCAGAGGAGGCTCAAAAGGTAGTGCATTTAACACAAGTAATTTAATCAAGCACCTAAAACTTGACAATAAGTACAAAGAGTTTACCCACGCTTCTAAACCAACACAACCCATGCTGTAGCAAACTCTTGCAAGACGAGAGAAAAATTTCCAGAGACAATCCACGTGCTGTGAAAATAACACAGGCAATTATCAAGTACTGCGCATTGAGTGAGCAGCCACTCTCGGAGGTAGAATATGTGAGGTTCCTGCATCTCTTCCATGATCTGGAGCCCAGATATGATGTCCCAAGCCGCCGCTACATGACTGACATGTAGCTGCCTAAACTACACGACTCCATGAAAAAACCTATCCACTGCTTGCTGCAAACCTCCTCTGCGTTTAGTTTCACCACGGATTGCTAATTAGCCTATCCTCCCTATCCTCCCAGTGTCACGCCACAACGAGCCATAATACACGGGAAACAAATCGGCTGCTTGCACACCAGCCAGGCTTAATTTATAAGAATTAAGATTAAGAATTAAGATTTAAGACCTTAGTTTTTATAATTATTTAATCTGTAATATGTTGCATCCAACATGATTTTCATTGTAAATACATGGTCTTAATTTATAGTCCCTTGGGTTTTTTTTAAGTATATGACTAAAGCTGTACCTGTAAATTGAATTCATGTTTTTATTAAGTATCGGTATCGTTATCGGCGAGTACTGAAATGCAAGAACTCGTACTTGCAGTCTTTTTTAAAAAAATGGTATCGGCGCATCCCTATTTAAAAATTTTTTTTAGAAAGAGTTAATCTGTGCATTACCTTGGCAAAAACAGTTAAAGTACTAGCTGAATTACTTATACATTATTGTTTCTTTTATATACAGATAAAAGTAGGGTACAGATTAGTTGACTAAACGATTAACGCAGACTTATTGTGTTGTGGACATCACCATATTCAGGACTCTCGATTTTTAACGTCATTTCTAGAAACAAACAAGCTTACAGGTCAATTTTTCTCTTTCATTCACAACCATCAGAGAAGCATTTCATTCACCCATTCGGAGTAAGTTCACAGTGAGTGCCTGTCTCAGAGAGGGCTTCTGAGGTGGGGAAGATTTTCTGAGGGTTTCTGAAGATTTTTCGGAGGGTCAGTGCTAGGGAAGACATCAGTCTGCAGAATGCAGATTTTAGTCATTATTTTATTTCAAATTAACTTCAGTCAAACGTAATAGTTATTAGTTACAAATTATTTATTCATTCATTAATCTTCATGTCGGCTTTATTCCCTTTCGGGGTCGCCACAGCGGAATGAACCGCCAACTCACTGGCATATGTTTTACGTGGCGGATGCCCTTCCCTGCCGCAACCCATCGCTGGGAAACAAATTATTTATTGACTTTTCAAATAAAGTTGTATTAGCCAGGATTAAACAACACCATTTTGAAATTTCCACATGTTCAGAGAACCTTGAGCACTCACGGTAATCCAGACACTGACACTGTGTGTCTTTGTGGGGTTTTTTTTTTTCTTTCTAACGATTGGTCCAAAACACATCAATCGAGCAAGTTTAAGTTCGCAAGACCCTCCCCAAGCGATCTGAAGAGCAATCATTCATGTGTTTACGCCCCAGAAAGCTATATAAAGAGAAACTGCTGGAATAATCGTATAGGGATAATCATTAGTTTCAGGCCTAGTTACAAGCTTTCACCCAGATATGGACCACGCGATCTGTTCACTCAGTTCTCTCTTGGTGGGAATTCTATCGACTTTTGGAATTAACCTCCAGAGGCCAGATAATGAGTTGCAAGGTTAAGTTTCACTTCTCAATGTAGATGAGAGCGTTACCTGTGGAGCGGCTGGTGTGTCCAGCACCAGATCCGGCAGATCTTTGAGCAACTTGTGAAAGGAGGCCTCAACGTCTTTGGCCGTTAGCACCCGTCCACAGAGCTCGCTGAGTAGACGTGACGTCAGCTCTCTGTGACTCGCTCGGGCTTCTAGCGCTAGCGATACAGCTAGCATGGGTACATCGCTACGCATGCTCCCCAGATTCAGCTCAGCAAGCAATTCCTGATATAACAAAGATATTGTTATATGACGAGGGATGTTTTTTTTTCTGCAAGATTAAATTAAATTTTACTTACCGCCACTTCATTAGCGTCGCCATGCTCAAAGTACTCCTGAACAATAGGAGTGAGCGTCTTCTCAAACGTCCCTTCATCCAGAGGAAGGACGACTGTTTCATATACACAGTTTTCCTGGAGAAACAAATAAAGATGGATTAGGTGGGATTTTTAAAAATAAAATACAAGCGTAGAGTGATGAACATACCTGCTCTGCATCATAATTGGGGTCTTTATACTCGACTTCATCTTCAATGTAAACTTCCCCTGGTGTTCCCCAAACACCTTTACCTCCTGCCCCACCTTTGAAGGAAATAGACAGACTTAAAGATCTCCTAGAGAGGAATTCGAGGAAACTGCTCATTATTACATACTGTGATTTTATTCCTATGAGGCCAAGTTAAGTTTTGTAAGTACATTTTGTACGTTAAGTAAATCAAGAATTTTTTTCTGAATGCTTACATTTTGAGGTTGGAAGATGTTATTTTTACTATTGCTAATCCTTAGTGGACTGAAGCCTAATAATTGCTTGTTCAAGTAAAATTACAAAAAAACAAAGTGTAGTTGTATTTAGAGAGTCACCTTGCCACTTCATTGATACATCGTCATAAAAAAGTGAAAATTTTTTTTTTTTTTAATTTCATAAAACTATGGAATTTTAAGTATTAAAATAGCTTGTAATTTGTAATAATAGTGAACAGATGAATATGAAAACTAGAAACATATTGTAAAGAAGGGCCTTTAGTAAACCAAAACATGCAGATGTTAAACCCAAAAGAACAGAAACTGCCTGACAGTGCCAGTGAATTTTATAATGTTCATTTCAAGGGCCAGCTAGCCACACAGGTTAGTCCCAAAAGAAACGAGTCCTGAAAACAGAGCCGAGCCCTTAATTTCACAGCTGATGACATCATCGCATGGTTTGCGTAATGCTCTGAGGAAGAGAGCCAATTACACTCTAACCTAAAAAAAACCTCTAATATCGCTGTGTACACAGCCTTATTGAACACATTTATGTCCTAAAACCTTCCAAAAGTTAAGTTTCGATAATATTGGCCCCTTGAAATTTTTTAAAAACAATTTCACATTTTTAAAGGTTTGAAGTAGTTTGGTAATTAGTATTTCTTTTAAAAAAAAATGAGTCCCTCGCTACATGTTACATTCACAACCGAACAGAATAATAACTAAAAAGGAGTTGACGTTACAGTTAAGGACCCCATGGGTTTGAGGTCAAAATAACACTAATGGCTTAGGACTGGCTCAGACTGACCAAAGCCCCCAAAGAAGACTGCCCATATCCCATAATCCACTTTTCATGGATAAAGTGGGGCGTTCCGCCTTATACTAACTAAATGACAAGTGATTCTGGTCTAAAAAGCTAAAAGTAGATTCTGCTTTGCCCTGTGGTTTATAATGACTAGCATTTACATAACATATATTTCTAGAGTCCCGTCAAGAGTGGAACTAAAATGAGAAATGTACCACAAAGTCATCTTGTGCATGTGAAGGTGGAGAGGATAATCTATGCTAAAACACTTCCAATCTGGTCTAGACGATTAAATGATCCCAGTCAGGCGCAAAATGAGAGGAGTAGTTTTTCAGGACTGGCATTACATAAGACAGCTTGAACATTATAGATGCTCCCAGTTCAGACAGTATACAAGTCACTGCCACAGGCCAGACTTTTCCAAATCAATTCAGGTCTGTTGCACAAAAAGCTGACAACAGACCATTTCTGGGTCAAGTAAAGCAGACTGAATTTTAAAGAGCGACTGCTGGGGTTTAGATGCTCAAGTGCCTGAGTCGACATGCCAGAAAATTCACTGATGCAAGTTTCTTTTACATGGTTAAATGAATACATGTGGAGGCTGCGGCAGAACATATTCTACACATCTTGCCTTCTGAATTGACTAAACAATAAGCACTAACTGTAATGAACACAGAGAAAACTAAAGTCAACACATACTGGTTTCTGAACCTTTCTGACCTTCATACGAAACAGGTTTCCCTGAGAACAAGGCATCTAATTTTAACATTGAGCCAATGTTACATAAACAACTTTACATTGTTTTAAAGTCTAAAACAATCCAAACCCCATCCGAAGGCTAATAAAGACAAGGTTATTCTTTCCAACTTATAGTCAGGTTCAAACAGTTGAGGATCTTTATGCACTTGTTAAAACCATTAACTAGGCCAATATGTTTAGATCACAATTGAATACGATTTTGTGAACATTTCTATGAAAGTAAATGACTTTAATACCTTTCTTTGGCAAGCCTCGTCCCTTCCCCGTTCTTGACCTTCGGTTTAGTAGTTTGCTCTTTGGGCTTGTGGGTGGTACCACGGAGCGAACCACATCGCCGTTATCACTAAGTGAGTCGCCTCGGCCTGAGTCCCGTGAAGAGTTTTTCCTCAGACGTCGCTTCAGTTTGGCCTTGAGTCTTGCTTCATGAATGGTGCCAGTGGGGGCAGATATCCAGTTCCCATTGATCTCATTGACAACATTTCCAGTGATGGTGTTGTCTTCATCCCCAGAGAGAATGGAATCACTAAGATTTCCAGCCTCTGCGGGAGAGGAGAGCATTTGTGTGATTTTTCAAGTATAAAATTAAATGTGTTTAAAGTTTAAATGGAGCCAATGTACATAATATTTTATCCAGAGATGTGTCTACAATTTAAATCAACAAACTTCTGAAACCATGAAGAAAATCATAGGCACTGTAAAATAATAATAATCATTTGAATTTTTATTAACTTTAAATTCCCACCTAGAAAAAAATCTTTACTAGCATGTGTAATTAGATCCCACTTTTAAAACTTTGACCAACACCAAAGACTGATTTAAAAATGGCTGAAGTTTAACAGAAGTCTTTAATCTAACATAAACATAACAAATGCACACGTCTTTATTGTTAAATTGATGTACACTTAATGATAATCTAATAGAGTCGAAAATTAGACCTGCAATAAATTTATTCTCTATATTCAAATAACCAATTTTGACCGTGGCACCTTTATCCAGGCTTAACAAGTTTACTAACAATCAGTATTTCAAACTACTCCAATATCATATCTATGTATATAAAAACTGTTTTTTTTTTCAATGAATTAAATTTTGAATAAACAGATACTTACCAACTGGGTTAGCCTTCAGCCATGCCTCGCAGTCAGCTGCCATGATTTGTAACCTTGTTGTTTTTTACAGGGTAGAAAGTATGTTCTCAACCTAAAATGCAAAATTATTAACATTAATGTCACAATTACTTTGTAAAGAACTCTAAATGTCCACCTGCTCCATCAGCAGTGTCCATCTGGCTCATCCTCAAGCTTGACTCAATGAATGAATCGCATTTCATCATACAACACCGCAACACGAGAGAACCGTATTTAAATCTGTACAACAAGGCGTTTCAATAAGATAATATTTATTTTAATGTGTCTTAGTTCGTTTAAGTTTGCACCCCCCCCACCCCACACACACACACACACAAAATAACGAGTCCAGACTTTCGTGAACGCGCACTTAACATAAACAAAGCCTCAAAATGAGTGCATTATTGCACACCAGTACGAACGATTAAACACGTACTATATATTTTATAAATAAATTACACTGAATGAAACCGAACAGATTTACATAAATGAAATCATACAAACCTGCTTTATCGCGTTGTCCAAGTTCAAGCACACTCTTCCGTTGTTGATGTTTTGTTCTCTGCCCAGTAACTCGACAGTGTAAAAGCTGACCTGAAGGCTGTCTGATTGGTCGGAATTGCAGAGGCGGATGCACAAACACCAATGAGAATTGACTACTGCCAACCCAGCTCTTTCTCGCATTTTCTGCGAGCCGTTCGGCGAACTTCGTTCATTTCCGCCACTCAACGCCGGATGCAGTAAAGCAATGATGTCATTATGTAATGGTTGCGAATGAACGCCTTCTTGTTATTCAACAGCCCCATTTTTTTAGACAGACGAGTGGTAAAAGAGGCACATTTTGTTTCATAATGTACAAGCCTGGGCATGTCTGACAGGACTATCAAACTAGGGTTGCCAAATCAAATAAATAATAATCAGACGTTACCTTCCAATTATTTATTTAATATTCCAACAATGCAAGACAACATTTTACATGTTTTTCTTTTAGACAACAGGATGTTAAAAAGAACAGACTATAACAATTGTCAATGCTTAGCACAATCACTGTGTGAGTTCTGTGTACACCAACAATTTAATTTTTTTTTTAAAAAGCACTGTACAGACATCAGCTTTTTGGTTTTTTAATATAGTGTTTTTACTGTAGAATTATTTATCGTACTTTTTACTATCAACATCATGGTCTCTTGATATTTGTTTTTATCTGAATATGTGTGCCTAAATATGTGTTTCAGACCATTCTGTCTCTGTAACATGTTACTCGATGACATACATTATCGTATCGTTTAAATATATGTTTCATTTTATGATGAAAAGTATTTTCAAATTTGGGTTTACACAGATGATAGCTTGACTAACCTGTAACTGTAACTGAGAAAAAAATCTATTTTAACAGTAATTACAGCATATAAACGGGCATTTTCCCCTAATAGCATAGTTTATAAATACACAGTTGCAAAGATTCATTTGAGTGAGACATGATGGCAGACATATATTTAGAAATTAAATGGAGTTAAAATACACAAATACTAAACAAATAAAATTGCTAAAGCATAACCCTATAGGTAATTGCTATCCAAATTAATTTACATTGCATTGAAGAAACATATTTTTTATTGCAAACAAGACACCTTTGATTTCAAGACCTGTAACATATCCCAAACTTGAAAATTGAAAACAGACAAAAATATAGCTTTATTTACAACCACATTAACAAGTATTCACCTGAGGATAACTGTACACCGCTTCAATGTTGGTTTGGCACTTTCCTATCTTTCCCCAACAAAGGAAAATCTTCATGTTATGCAATCTACGCTTTTGTGAATGAGGCAGATGTAAGTCATGTAAACATTACACTTTACCAGTGCATTTCACTCTAAAATATTCACGTTACTATTTTCACAGTGTGATAAGAACAAGCTGAACTACAGCGTACACAGGCACAATCTCTGTGAAAGAGGAACAGCATATCTTGTAGAAAGTTCAAATTCTTTTGTCACTATAAAAGAGAGAATTTGCCATTTGAAAGTATTTCACTTGACTAAAAAAATTCTGTACATGGTTTTTAAAAAAGTTAAGGAGATCCACTCCTAAAAAGATCACGTCACTCAGCATTTCTGTGACAGAAAAAGTTCAAATTTAACCAAAACAGCCCTGATTCGCAGCAGTGAGATTTATTACATACAGTGGATTTTCTTAACTTTATGAACAATTTCTATTAACTTCAACATTACAGAAAAAGAGCAGCAAAGCCATTCTTAAAATGAACCTTGCATTCCAAGTCCATACCTGAATAAAATGCATATTTGCATGAGCTGTACAGTTAAAATGTATCAAATATGCTGATAAATGCTATTTTAGCATCTCCTCTTGTTCACTTCAGTGCTGTTGTTCCAGTTTTTATCCAGTGCTTGGTGGCGCCGAGTGGAAGTTCAACAAACTTTCTTCAGCCAGCTGTGACAGATACTTCTACAAGAAAACAAAACAAACTGGATAAAACACACCATAGCCTTGAAAAGGAACAGTTTGGATTATTTTGCGCAAACAACAGAAAGCACTTCACATGACTCTTTAACTATGGAAATAAGATTTACTGCATTGCATGTTTCATACATAGAGACAAATCTAATTTTTAAATTAAACATTAGTTTATTACCCATCTAAAAAAGCTAAGAGTAGCCAAAATGGCTGACAACTACATTACTGCTAATTTACAAATTAATATCCCTATTCTTCAAGAGAAATGTTAAATCATCCCAATCCATTGTTGTTTGAAAACCATTAGATAGAAAAATGGTTACATTTTAAATGTGAAATTATATTTTGAAATGCCTTATAGGATATATTGCATGCAGACCGATTGGAAAATGAGAAATGCCCTTTTACCACAACAATACAATACAAACTACACTTCCCATGAAACAACTTGTGTAGTTTTGGTTAGAAAACATGAGATATAACTGGTATCAATATGGGAAGTACTATAGTAAGTCGGTAACATAATACTTTTTCGTAGTTACTGTATAAAAAAATGGGAAGTTCTGTATAACTAATAGATAACAATGAATTAACTCATTAGTAGCTACTATGCTAATTAACGTTAACTATCAGTAACTATAATTACTAAGAATTACTGTGATAATTACCATAAGTTTTTAAATTGACTTTTTGAATTACTAGGTTTCTGGTAAAGAATATAGATGAAAAATATAGATGAATAGTTATCAGATACTTCTCATGGAAATATTGTATGGTTACCAAAGTTATCAGGTAATATTACCACATAGTTATCAGATAATTACTAGAAATCTAGAAGAATTGTGGAAAAAATTGTAGAAGTTTGGCCAAAATGTTTTTATTTTTTATGAGAAAATGTCATTTTGATTAAATTAGAAGTTATGATTAAAATGGATACTTCCTGAGAAAGGGTGATATTGTGGTAATTGTTGAGTTGCGAGTTAATTAAATAGGTAATGGTAATTTCCATATAGTTACATATTTTTCATGGTAACTACCATAGCAGTTAGTATAGCAGCAGTTAACAGTTTCCAATTGGTTAAGGGTAACTACTTGGTAACTAACAGTAACTACCACACAGTTTAGTTAGTTATGCGGTTGTTCCCTGTTAGTTATACAGTAAATAAGGAAGAGTATTGTAAAGTGTTAGTCCTTTACTTTGCTATTCCATTAGATTTAAAACTAGCACCTAACACCATAATATGGGCAATGTGTTTAGAGATGAAACAGAAGAAGGACGATTCAAGATGAACCCAAGTGTCTATTGTAGTGTTTGTCTCTGCAATCATTCTTTGTCTAGCTCTCTCTCATCTTCGACTGTCTCTTTTCTCTCGTCATATTTATCTGAAACTGCCCTTGAATCTGGAATCTTAGTGAAGGAGAGGTTTTAAAGGACGAGTGGATAAACCTATGTTCTTGTCTGGGAGAAGACCAAACTGCTTCTGCTCAGACTGACGATGCATGAGTGCCGTGTGCTGCAGTCACATTGATACACTTAAAACATTGATACACTTCCGATTGGGTTTAATGAGAAACTGAATAACACTCTCTGCCAATCTGGCAGTTACTTTGCTGTAAGCTGTAACCAAGAACCAAGATTCTGCTTCTAAACACCTGAAACGTGTTAAGGGCAAAAATATTTATTTTCATTTCTTATTGTTATGAGACCATATGTATGTGTGAAAAACTCTCTGCTAAGTGGTCGAACATGTAATGCTGCTTTGTGTTGATATTCAAACCCATTTAATTCAAGATTTTAATGTATAAGTAATATGTTCCAAAGACAGCTAATTAGTTATGTTTAGCTAATAAGCTTTGTATCACTGTACAAACATAATGAACTCCGTCTGATGTGACTAGTAATATTGCTAACACACACATATGACTGGAAAGCCGTTTCTTTTTGGAGTTAATATGATGGAAGAAATAATAACAAGTACTATATTTTCAATTGTTGAATTTAAAGTTTTATCTGCATTCTTAGCTTGGTCATTAGCAAATCTTAAGCAACAATCAAAGTAGCGCTAACTACATGTACAAATATTTTTAAGAGACTGAAAAAAATGAATAATTAAGTGTTTTGTGTAAGCAGAGACCAAATATGTAGATTGGGGTAGATATATAAGGCTTAGCACAATCTTTTCATCCGTATCCTTCTACTAAAGACTAGCATGTTTAACACTTAAAAACCCTTTTTAGCTTTCTCTCTAACAATGGTAAACATTTAGGGATGATTCTCCATCAATTTGATACAAAGCAGAATATAAAACTACTATTCATAAACTCTTACAATAAAGTTTGTTTGAAAGGTTCATGAACATATTCAAAGAGTTGATCAAATACTGTTCTATCTTCACTAAAAACTGTAACTCTGTGCCATATCATGGCCCTTTTAAATAATTTATCCTATATATTTGACCCCTGTAGACTCTTATTGCTCTCTTAACAACCTTCAAAAAGCAGAATTTATCTTAAACAAAGTCTTTGAATCACCTCAAATAGTTATGCTCCACAAAATGAGCCACATACCCCTTTTTCTTCCCAATGTTTCTGTCACGCCCCCTGCTGGGTTTTTGTTGTTGGTACACAGAAAATTCCCCAATTTTCAACCAATATATTAATCTTCTGTTAAGCCAAAACACGCTTTTGGTTGGGACATTCAAAAACACTTTCCTTTCATTGTTTCTATGTTATAGAAACATGGAAACTAGTACAGTTCTACTATGGTTACACTTTTGGGTCAGACAGAGCTTCGTTCTTCATGATGAACTGCATTAGCTGTTCAGCTGATTGGTTAGTGGGAGATGGAATGGCCAATGGCCCAAGGCTACAGCCATCAAGACATTTTGAGATGCCAAAAAAAGAAAACAATATTACAAAAACATCCATGAAACAATCGGAATATGACTTGAGGCCTGTTTTTGGTGAGGAAACAATATCAAAACGTGCAAAAAAAATGTCAGAAAAGTCAAATGTACATGTTACGGCACCTTTAAAGAATAGCTAAATTATAATAAATTAAAATCCAATTAAAACAGATTTTGTTCAAGCAATATTAATATCTGCTTTTATTAACATCAAACTGCACATAACCTCACTAATAAGAGAAAGTTGAAAAAAAAGGAATGCAGCATGCTTGCATATTTCACCTGCAGGTTCCTGTAGTGAATCGTACTCCGACAATGGGACATCTTGGCCATTTGTTCGCTGGTGTAAAACAAGCTGCACAGGTTACAATAAAACCCCGTCCTTGGCACAATGAACTCCATGCCTGCCAAAACACAGAACACCGGCTGGAAATCACAACAACACCAATTCACCACACCTTCTGAGTCACTTTCTCACATTGATAAATGTGTCTGGGTCTGTTCGGGTGTAAATTCAGCTCTCAGTGAGGGAATCAAGTGCATTATAGCTGTGTGGTAATGAGAACACAAGCTCAGGCCTCTGGGGTGCAATTCACACCTCACCCAGCAGGATGACAAATGCTCCACTGATGACTGGCCTTAAAAGCTTTTATCCAGTGTGTTGCCACATCAAAGCTGGGGATGTTTTGAAAGTGTTACTTATGCTATCGTTCATACTTTCTTCCTGTGGTCAAAATAGTTTTGTAAATCTTTAAAATGTACCCAGTGGTATGCTGTGTTCACTGATGGCCTTCTCTTGCTCTTGGGAGGGGGACATTGCAGAGATATCTGATGGCTGAGGTGAAGGGGCTGGTAATGAATCAGGGATATCTAAAAGACGACAGTGTTGAAAAATGCATTAATGTTTGGCTAGAGCAAAAGGAAAGAGACGTAACACAATGTATATACACAAGTCTTTAAATGTTCACTTATTTTGATAAGGCAATTACGGCAATGTTACAGCTAAAGTATCATACATAACAAAAGAGAGAAGCACTACCGTTAATATCGAATAGAGAGCTGCAACTACCAGTTACAAGAGCCAGTCGACATGTCAGTGCAGTTTGACAACAAGAGATGAACAACAAAGTTGAGAAAGGTTTAACTTTATGCAAATGAGAAGCATTTTTCGCTAGTGACTTCAAACTTCCATTGCTCAGCTTGCATGTCTCTACCAGTCTTTGGTGTAAATGTGGTTTCAGTCAACTTCTACAGAAAAATGGTTCTAGATTGAACATGGTCACTTATCTACACTCGAAAATTTCATCCCAGATCCCTTCATCATTCCTTTTCTCATCTTTCACGTACCCATGACCTGTTAGCAGAAGATAGAAGTATCAAAAAGTAAGCAGAGTACCTCGTCCCAGGGATTGTCAAAGCTTCCTTAGTCCAGTAAAATGCATCTGAAACTTTTCACCAAACTGTTTTTGGAGGCTTTTCCACTGTGTACTTTTTCATAACTGTTTACAGAAGGTTCTAAATTTGTGGTAAGTCAAGCCAGTGATGAGCTCACTGATTGGCCAAAAAGAAAATCAATTCAGCCACTGTGTTGTTTTTGGCAGCCATCTAAGTTTTAGTCTTAGTCTTAGTCTTTTTGGCTAAAATATTAGTTTTAGTTACATTTTAGTTCTAGTTTTAGTAATCTAAAAATAAAAGAGACATATTTATCTTGTCATTGTCTCTTATCGTCAAGTGAAAAAGGCTTGTCAATGAAATCATTTCATTTTTGTTATCGTTGACAAAAACAACACTGTTCAGTCATTCTCCTAAGCTAATTGTTGTTTCTTTGTTTTGCTGCCATAAGCCTTCTATTAAAAAAGCTTGAAGTTTGAGAGCTAAAAGTCACCACAGACACAACATAAAGAATCTCCCCAGTATGTCCAAGAACTTTTTTGGTAACCTCCTTTCACTTGAATAAGATCAGAACCCCTTGCGTGAAGTACATGAGGCACAAGAAGCAGTTACCAAGCCACCACCGATTGGCTTCCCTGGATGAGCATCTTTAACATTTCTATTTTAAGGTTCTTGTCCTATCTCACAGCTTAAGACCACAGGTAAGAATGAGAACATAGATTATCTTGAGATTGTTTCTTGTCCACTATGCTCCTTCTTCACCCTGACAGCCAGGTACATTCCCACAATCAGTGTAACTATCTATTCACCAATCTTGCACTCCATTCCTTCCTCACTCAATAAAAAAAGTAATACTTGAGCTAGAAAAATAATACTTGAGTAAGGATCTTTCTTCCACAAAATATGGAAAAGTGGGGGAAAGTACCCCTTTCCAAGAAAGAATCAGGACTTGGGAGCTGTTATCCTATATCCCAGTTCGCTTTCGGTCATAAGACAATTATTTACTCTCATGTTGTTGTTGGTGGGCATATTGATTTAATTAATAGAACATATTTTTTCATACCTACCCTATTACCAAAAAGCACATAACATTAAGAATTATTGGTTAGTTGTGATAACTATTGTCATTGGTTGGAACAGCAAGAGAACAAACTCAAATTGTTAGGCCCACTCTACAATTTCAAAACATACCTTTTTTCTGACTTTCCACTTTGATTGAAATCTCCTTATTATCTGTCTCAGCTCTCTCTTCATTCCATGGGTCAGTGTTTTTTTCCCTTTCACTTGAACTGCTTTGCTCTGGAGGATCAGCTGTTGTGTTTAAGTCCCCCATAGTTGGGATGCAGGTCTCCTCTAGACTGCTTCGAAACTCTTGTGATGGAAACCGGTGGAGCTGAGAAACCGTTTTCTCTGAATCGGTTTCTTTTTTATCACATCCAGCACTATCTTTAGCAGCAAGATCTAAAGTTGGGATTTGTGTTACAGGTTTCGGGCTTTCTACCTTCAGCTGGCTGGACTCAACTCTTTGGTTATCCTCATCTTGAAGATCGGGCAGATCAGGCTCTACTATTGCATCGTCTTCTCCAACTTCATCCACCGTCACCAGCTCCTCAAAGCTTTTAGGATACCAGCTCTCTTCTTCACCATCATCTCCACTGTCAAGGGGCTGGGAACATTAGAAAGAGTCTTGATGAGTTTTTGTGACAACATTTTTTATTTGTTAATTATTTCAAATTATTGCTTAATTATCAAAATGCTTTCAGTAGCTTATTCAAAGTTACTCATCAAAATTCTGTCAACTTAACTGCAATCCTAAATGCCCTAAAGATACATTTTTTTAACTATGAGCAAAGGCCTTTAACACAAAGGTTACTTACCCCTCTGTCACCATCATTGTCACATGCTGAGGAAGGAACAATTTTACTGTCATGGGGAGACACTGATGCTTCTTTGGATTTTTGATCTTCCTTCTGCTCTCTTTCTTCTCGCTCTGTCCTCCTGCTTGTTCTCTTGCTGCGCCCTCTATCTTCATTTGTTGTGTTTGTATCACCCATTATGTCTGATTCTGAGTGTCGCGATCTGTGATAATCAGCACCTTCCCTCCTTTTCATCTTCCCATCATGCCTCTGATGTTGTAACCTCAGTTTATCGTTCCTAAATGGTGAGTCTCTCTTATAAAAGTCCTCATTGGAGTGATAAGAAGGAAAGGAAGAACCCTGAGGGCTTCCTCTTGGATACCAGTCCTTTCCTCGTTCATCCCCAGGGCCCATTCGGGGACTGTTCCGGTCTCCAGGTTTTAGGTATGGTTTCCTACGCTCTAAAACCCATCCATTGAGTCTCTCATCCTCCACGTTTCTCCAATCATCTCTCTCACGATTGTCATCCTCATTGCGCGAGTGGGACGTCCAGTCCCAGGAGGGCCGGCGTGGCCCCATCCCATTGCTCCAGGGTGCCCCAGGTGGACTGTGAGTGGAGCTGCAAGAGGCGAAGCTCGGGCTGTGTGAGCGGGGACTCAGAGAACGACTAACAGGACTGCGGGACCTTGCTCTGTCTGGTTGATATCTGCAGAGTAAACAATTTAGAAAAAGTTGTTTGATGTTGAATGTGTAGAATTTTAAAAAATGGGGAGATACTGAAACAAACTTAAACCAAGTTCTGGTAAAATAACAAATAGTCATTTTGTTGATACAAACCTGTAACCAAAAGACTATTTTGATTTGAGCTCTGTCAAATACATAAAAAAGGTAAAAAAAACAGATGTTGTAAAAGTTAGATTTTTTTAAGGAGAAAATTAAAAAAGAACTGTCAGAACTAAAGAATTTTGAGATTTGAGGAATTTGTACTTCAAGTAATGCTATTTAATTTTGAATTGTTGTATAATAATATATTGTGCTATGTAAGCCGTTAAGACATAACTGAATTTGGACTTAAAGTATTTTAACACTTTTATTCTTCAAATCAAACATATATGGTTGAAAAAGTCACATGTCTGGTCTAAAATACAACAATAAAGGAAAACTATATTGGGAGCCTGTCTCACCTCTCAATCTCTTGTATCTCATCTCGCTCTCTCTGGGAGTTAATATCTTGAATTATTGTCTCAACATCTTTTCCTGGTTTCTGGGTTAAAAAAATAATATTTTTTAGGCCATTTAATGCAATAGCTTAACATTCATCTGTAAATGTAAACAGAACACATACCTTAAGCTGTAGTTCTCTGTATCTCTTGGACATTCGAATCAAAAGCTTCTGACCATTGATGGAAGCTGGCTGGAGCTGGTAGAACTGCACCATTGCCTGAGCTGCTTCCACATATGCCATCTCCAGAAAAGCCTGAGGCAAAAAATACACATGTAATTTATGATCAGAAACATCTCTTTAATCATTTAATTGGTGAATCAATCCTCTTGATAGTTACTGAGATTGATTTAATAGCGGCCATTAGAGGCACGATATAAACGTGACACTGGACACAAAGGTGTACCCCAGAAATACCGATCAAAAGAGTTATTTACATTTGATTAAAAAACATCAGAGTTGACATTCACCTGATGTGTGGAGCGCATGAGGATGTAGTTGGTCACTTTGCCAAAAGGAATACCCAAGTTAATGACATCATTCTCTGTGCAGCTCCCCTCTGGAAGGTTGCAGATATGCACCACACGACCTGGACCCACTTTACGCTCAATGATCTGAAAGAGAATATAGAAAAAATTCTGTCAGACCTATTACACATGCCATACTACTTTCTATTGGTCTCAGCATTTTATTTTATTTACATGTGACTGAAAACTGAGGGAAAAGATCAGCATTAATTTTTAGCAAATAATTGCATCAGTAGCTGTGATTAGCTTCTTACTCACTGATGCCCACTAATGGCTGAGACGATACTGACTGATTATATGGAATAGCTATTCTGGTGAGTAAATAAAAAATACAACTAAACACATCTAAAAATCTTGTAATCCTCATCTATACATTACTTAAAAGCTATATAGCAATATTTACATAAATAACAATGTATAATAAATAATAATGTATAGTTATAGAAAGTTATATGAAATATGATTTTCCCCAAAAAGACTTTAAATAATTTTAAGTAATAAAAGACAAACTAAAATCGTGAATGTACAAAAAAAATGCCAAATTTCATTGTTATGCCATAAAATATGACCACGTTTTAAGTTTACCGAATGAAATTCAAATCAGTTTTACAGCAGTAACATAATCCTCAGTGAACAGCATGAGCTCAGCTGGTGTTTTTTGGGAAGCGTTTGATTGACAGCACCAAATGTGATGTCATTCCCACATCAGCACAGTCTTGGTGTTTACACTGCAATTTTCACAGCACAGGAGGAACACCACAGTGTGTAAGAGTGTGTGAGGACATGTTCATTATCACACTATTCTAACACACTACAAGAATGAGACCTGTCCAGTTCCCGATGGAAACCTCAAAATGACCAGACCTTAAACCAGAGCCAAATCACAGTGTGTATGCATGGACTTGTGTATTTAAAGGCTTAAAGCGATGATCATCTAGCTACCCTTTTCCCAAATGTGCTAAAAAGGTCACACTGGGTTTCTATCCATAAACACATACCAAAATAGACCATCCAATTGGCTGTTTATGCCTGAGCAATATGCTATATCTGTAACCCGAAATGGCTTCTGTGCACAAAGCTTGTTAAATGTAACAACTGTGCTTGTTTAACAGCGCAACACTCACAATTTGTTCAGTTCATTGCACCATCCAGGGCAGTTATCCGTATCCATTTTATTTTTAACGTTAACTTTTTATTATTTACTTACCTTAACATAGGGAAAAATGCTAATGCAAAAATGGAAGACACTTGTGTTTGGGCTTATGCTTGTGATGTGTCTACAAAAATACACCAAAATTCTCCTAAAACACTGTTAAAAAGCAAATCATCGAGTCTTCAACCCTGAAGTTATATCAACCAATCAGCTCTCACTTAATCTCTATAGTCACTATAATCTCTGAAGCAAATTAGTGCTTCTTATCAATGACTGAGAAATACAGCTCACACAAAGGATGGGAAGAATGTATTTTGAATAAATGTTTACTGCATAAATGTAAATTATCTTACCAGTCTTTACCAACAACTGTTTTACTCTCAAAACTTCCTCATTTATCTGAGACTCAATCAGTTCTGGTCAAAAAACTGGCGCTCTTTAAATCTACCCAGCTGAGCGTGTCCACAACATTAAACTGCATACTGTAGCAGTTTGGTGTGATTAAATATATTATTAAATATACTTTGTTCTTGTGTAGTCCTGTATATCTCAGACAATATACTTTAGCATAGATAACTGCAGCAGAGCCCCTCGCTTTGTCCCCATTAGTTCCTTAGTTCTGTGAGCAAAAGCTGCTGCATCAATTACAAACTCCTGTAACTCATTCAAACTCTGTTGTAAACGTGGAAAACGTGGTACTCTGTCTACACAACATCAATTCTTTAAAAAGTTTTACTTTAAAAAGTAAAAAACAAAAACTTCAGCTTACCAAGTGTTTTCAAAAATACCCAGTTATGTTGAAACTGTGATGTGTACAAATGGACGAACTGCATAACCAGATAGAAAAAGTGTGGTTACAAAATAGCTGGGTTTGTGTGGACAAGGCCGTAATCCTCTCCTTACATCCGTAAAGATTAAAGAAGACAAACAAATAGAGGTTACTCTGAATAAAGATGAAATGCTAAACTATAACCACATCCACAGACATGTCAGGTAACTCAAATTCAATATTTCAACTTAATCAATGAAAGCAAATGAAAAGTTTATTTTGTTTCAAGTTAAAGTTAACACATGCTAAAGACATCTGCACTGCACAAAATTCGAAAGATCAGGCCCTTCTTAACTGAGCACGCAACTCAACTCCTGGTTCAGGCTCTGGTCCTCTCACGTCTGGACTACTGCAACGCTCTCCCAGCAGGACTTCCAGCAAATGTGCTCAAACCTCTGTAGATGATCCAGAACTCCGCAGCTCGTCTTATCTTCAAGGAACCGAAGAGAGCTCATATCACCCCCCCTCTTCATCACTCTTCACTGCCTCCCCATTGCAGCTCGTATTAAATTTAAATTACTGATGCTGGCGTACAAAACTCAAAAATCTCAAAATCAGCCCCTGTTTACCTCCACAAGCTCATACACTCCTTCATGCCCTCCAAAAGCTCAGAGAAGGAACAGAGACTCGTTGTTCCGTCCCACAAAAGCAAAATATCTCTTAGCAGAACCTTCTCTCTCACTGTCCCTGGCTGGTGGAACAAACTCCCTGATCCAGTCAGGAAAGCTGCAATACTAACAGCTTTCAAAAAGCAACTGAAAAATCTTCTCTTCAGGGAACACCTACTATTAAAAAATAATTTTTCCTCCACTGTCTTTATTTTCTTCCTACAATGGTTTATTGATCAGTTAATACAATTTATTTTAGATAGACTTTGACTGTGTAACAAATTGCTTATTGTCGCTCCCTTCTATAAGATGCTTTGGACTGCCATATGCATAAATGTAAATGTAGATGTAATAATTAAACGGAAATCATTTTATACAGAATAATAGGATGCTTTGTTGAGGACTCTCTTTAAAGGTAGATATGAATGTTGTACACAATTGTCACAGTAGTTCCATTTAGATTCTGAAGTGCAGATTGATGTATGCTCAACCGATGATATTACCCACAATCCAATGCACTCAGGCAGGAGAAGTTTTCTCTTGGACACAAACAAGTGAGTGTAATATATCTCATTTTGAAATAAATAATAGCATTATAGAGAGGGTTAAATCTATTGTTAGACTATTTTAAATGAATGAATGGGAAAGGAGTTAAGTTCTCGAACAAGGTGTGTAATGACTGTCAAAAACACATCAATCA
The DNA here is from genome assembly GCA_900490495.1 of Danionella dracula. NCBI lineage: Eukaryota > Metazoa > Chordata > Actinopteri > Cypriniformes > Danionidae > Danionella > Danionella dracula. The sequence goes on along the minus strand of UELW01000778.1, from coordinate 22,458,537 downwards.
CATGACGTTTAAGTGCGTTTCAGGCTGTGTAAAATCAGGTCTTAAACACAAAATTTATGTACAATTTCTTCTGAAAATGAGAATGTACTTTAAGTGCATTGTATAGGCTTTCAGATGGGGGCATGTCAATTGTTTTAGCCATAGGTATTCCAGTATTCTCTTCCAGAGTTAGTGTCCACATTATCATCATGAGCATATCTGAACAGTAATGTGTCTGAGAGGGTCTTGTTTTTTGACTATGGTAATACAAAACATAACCAAAAGCCATGTGATGAATGAGTAAAAATTTCTTCATATCTGTTTTCTTGTACATCAAGGATTTACTCAGGCTACAAAGGGAATACATCTGAAATCTACTGCATCTACTTTCTGAATTTCCTAGGTCTCCCTGTCATAGATTCTTAATCCTTAAAGATCGGGTTACAAGTTTGTAGACTAAATTCGCAAATCCTTCATACATAAAACTCTTCATTACATGCTAGACAGATTGATCAGTTGTCACTGAGAATGTAAAACTCATTCTTCGTTCACCCATTCTTAAAATGTGGAAACTGACCCACATATTAAAACTTTGCCAATGTACAGCTGCTTTAAAAACAGGTGGTTTTTACATGAGCTATCATTAGACAGTCCACTGGACTAAATCATAAATAATCTAGCCAAATAGACTTCTATAAAGAGTCTTTGTGGAACCATTTGAAGTGAAAAGTTAACAACTGCAACCAAGTACCGCCAGAAAATGGCATACTTTCTTTTATGGGTGTCAGACTTCAATTCAAGGTCAAAGCATCTAATCTGAAACAATGTTTCTCTTGTTCATTTGTGAAGAGCCATCAGTGAAACTCAAGACACCCAAACATTCAAGCCACACAAGGAATGTTTAGCTGCAAAATGTTCTTAATGAGAGTGAGAATGTTTTAGAATGTTTGCATATGTATAGGTTATTTGTTACATAACAAGGAAGAAGCAGATGCTTAGTTCCATAAAACTAAGGGTATTTGGGAAAACATTTCTAAGGATCAATAATGTAACAAACCCCACACACGAAACCACAAACGTTTCCAAAAAAAAACCCCAAAAAATTCCAAAAGGAATATTTCTTCAGATACTTTCCTATTAAATCAAGCATTCTGTTAATTTGAGAATTAACTGATCTACAACCGGTGAGTGCAGGGCCCCCAGAAGTTGACTGCTTTGTAAAAAATTAATATACTAGAGCAAATATTTTCAATTTACTATTCCAAAGAAGTAAAATATAATCCTCAAGTGACCATTACGTGCTACTTAGTACAAGACTTCCAGCTGTCCTTAGAGCTTTGTAAATTTGTAAATGTCTCAGTTGTGCTCTGAATATTAACCATTAGACTGCGATAATCAGCACTAACTAATCTGTCAGTTGTAAAAAGACTGTAACCTAAATATAGCACACTCAGTATCTCAGCAATCTTGGCTTCTTCACAAATCCTGCCATCTAAAAGATTACGAGATAAGTCACCAAACAGCTAGAGACCTCACCTGATGTTTATTAAGTAAAAATCACACTTCTGTTCACTCCAGCCTATGTGTGAATATTGTTTTACCTTTGTTCCTGATTGGTGTGAAGTAAATCCCACCCCTGAAATAGGAAATGACTTCATAGTTGAGGCAGGCAAATATGAAGTGCCTACTGTTGAAGCATCTGGAGAGAGAAGAAACAACATTTAGATATTTAAAAATACTAAAAACAAGTGACTAAAAGTATGTAGAATACAAACTCATACATGTTACAAAAGCTCACGCTACCATTGCAATAAACTAAATTTAACAGAATTTTATTGTTACTGTTCAGGATTCAAAGTAACTATGTACAATTGCTTGAAATTTATACTTTAGAAATGGAATTGTAACTATGGAAAAATTCATACAAATATAAAAATAAAAAAGAAGCGGTGGGAGAATAGTGACCGATAAAAAGCGCATTGACATTTTAATAAATATAGTAGTTGCACAATGTGAACCAGAAAAACTTGAATTTCAAAAAGGTATTTCAAAAAGTTTATCCATAAAACAAACAAAATTGCTTGGTTAACAAAATACATTTTTTTAACACTATTTATTTCTAAACATAAATACTCCTATATTCGTATATTTAAAAATATTTCCACAAAGGGAAGGTGCTATATTTTAGAGTAAAATGATTAGGGTGACAATTTAGAACTACAATGCTCAGTAGTTTCCAACACAAACAATAACTGGGTGTTAACACATCGCTCGATGTCCCAGACCCATAACTTCACCATCATTTAACTATAACAAACTCCTAAAAATAGTTCCGCAACAACAACATACTTATCAATCTTCCAAATTCAACACAGACATGAGCGATTCGCTTTACCTTGACTGGCAGCTGATGTGTACACCATGCTGTTATTGAGTGCCATGTTGAGACATCCTTCAGACGACACTGGAAAGTGCACAGCTCCGAGCGCTGGGCTGCAAGGGCAACAAACTGCATTTAGAACCTAAATCCCAGTGCATCTGGTCTAACTAGATCCAATGACACAGCTCCAGTTCAGCCCATAACCCTCTCTAAATAGAAGAAAACTCTTTGGAAAATACTCAGTGTTTATTATGGAGGTTGGTTTTACCCATAAATGCCTAATGAGTATCACATGGAATGTAACAGGGATCAAAATAAACTATACAAACAAGATCTTGAAGTACAACTTGCTTCTTCTTTTTCATGGTTGGCACAGATTCCCGAGAAGACCTTATTGATTGTTTCCTAAACTAAGAAAACAGGACAACAAGATATTTTACCTTTCTTTGTAGAGTGAACAATTCTGCAGATGTAACTTGCCCTTCACATGCTGGTCCCAATCCTGTAAGAAGACACGATACGCCTGTTAGAAAGGCTTCCTTACGATCCTTTTTCACTTGGCACAGCTGCAACACTGGGCCAATTAGAGATAAAGCACTTCCAAAAAAATAAAGAGTAGAGAACGAGTGTGAATATGACGAACTCCTGAGGAACAACTGCTCCCTCACCCCCCTCCAAACCTGCCTCCACTCGACACATGCCAGCTGCCACAAAAGCTTTCACAACCTCGTGTATCCAATGAGCCTGTTTTAGCCAAGTATTATGAAAACCAATATCAGTTCTGGTGAAACAGACCAACTGGATCTGACTGCATGCTACAACCAAGACATCCAGATTGATTTTATGTATCTGAACGGAGTTCACAAGCTGAATTAAAAGAATTGTAGCAGTTATGACAAAAGAGGCTAAAGATTTTAATGCTTAGTCGTAAAATCTATTATAACCATTAAATTTTGATCTGGATTTAAGTCATGCAGTAGTAACTAGAGAGCTCTGTAGCTTGTTTTTACGAAATCCACTTGAATCAAATAATTTCAACAGAAATCATTTCAAGCGATTTTCAAAAATGTGGTTGAAACAGTTTATCTCCAAACAGATATGCGTTTACTTTGTTACCTGTTTTCATTTGAAACAAAAGGGTGTGTGCTTATCCAATTAATTTAACCTCCATCAAAAATCAGTTCCTCTTACCTTCAAGTTGTAAACCTTCTTCTCACAAATGGTGCACTGATGGGGTAGGTGTGAAGGGGTTGTCCCATGGTAGTCATTGAATTGGTGAGGTTGTAACGTTAAGGTCACCCTTTCCTCTCCCATGGAAACTTGCGGCTGTTGTTGAAATCCCCCTTGATGCCCAACTGGTGGGCCAATCCCTGAGCCACATGTAGAGTTAAACTTTTGATCCGCCGTGGGTTCTTCCGGGTTGTACAATTCCGTTCTTGGACCCATGAATGCTGTTACAGGTGGTACCCAACTGCCAGAACATGTTCCTGGTCCAGGATCCAACTTTCCAAAGTTCATCTGACCTTTCCACTGATCCTTTGATGCTGATGAGGGCACCACTCCAAGATTCTGATCAGTAGTTGCTCCTAAAAAAACAGTTTGTTGTACTGGTGTTTCAGAAGGATAGAAATTTCTTTGAAAATTGGCATGAACATTGTTTATGGGTTGTGTAGGAGCTTCGCTGTACTTTACTACATCACTTCCTTTAGTAGAAACCACTGAAGTACCACCTAGATATCCAAACTGAAAGCGACAATCCATATCAGTGGAATAAGGTGCATCTTTGTTGTTGAAATCATTTGAATTCTGGTTAGTAACAGCACTGAAGTTGTTAGGTCTGATTCCAGTGGGGTTTTGAGCAAATCCACCTCCAACCAACTGTCCCAGAGTAGCATTTGGAGGTGGAAAAGGTATGGGTGGAGGAGGAAAGGATGCATTATGGGTCAGAGGTATATTGGATCCCCGAAGGTGGTTGAAGAGGGGCTGCGACATGGCCACATTAGAAAGAACTTGATTGAGGACAGTAGCTGCAGCAGCAGTATTTGTAGTCTGGGCAAGTTTGAGGCGATGCAGGGTGAGCTGGGCCTGAAGCTGTGCTAGCTGGAGACTAGCGGGACTCAGCAGCACGTTCTGGCCTGTTCCAGCATGAGCACCACCAAGAGGTGTAGACGAACCGTTATGCTTTTCCCCGGAGGTACTGTGGAAAGACACACAAACAGTGTTTTGGTTGAAATAATCAGGTGAGGAACAGTTACCATCCAGAGAAATCCAACCTTATCTCTCTCTCCTACGATTAGATATTTTCAGTTAAAAGCTTAAAAAAAGTTAACAAATAAGAACACATATTCCAAAGATGTAGGGTTCCACTAAAACTTTCCTTTGCATAAAGTGAACTTCCAAGTTCTTTAAGAAAGCTAAAAGCTAGATCATTACAAAAATAATGCGTCATTACTTGCAATCACTCTGCAAATGCAATGTTTTGTCCAACTCAAACATTCTTGAGGCCCAGACATGATACAGTGTACTGTCTCTCCCTGTTTGAGGGGACTGATTCATGCACTCACATGGTGGCTAAATTTAGCTGGCACTTCTCTTAATCAAACTATGTGCACAAGCTGAGAATACACCCTCCATGCCGAAGACTACAGAAGAGGCAAATACTCAAGGTTGTATTCGTTTACAAACATTTTTTTTAAAGGAACAAGCTAGAGAAAAATATGGTCTACTTCAAATATAGCCAAATTTGTGGCTTGATACCGAAGAGAACCCAGAACTGAACAAATGTGTTTTTTGAAGAGTAAAACTTAACAGTAAAATAGTTTCTTGACCAATTTTTCTCAGAATGATTTCTGTAATTTTAGGATTTACAGAGCACTGTGTAAGCTATCTAGAAATGGAACAAGAGGACTATCCATTGCAGCACGAATTTGTGCAACTAAATCTTTTGGAAGGATTAACACTCCTCCGATGTGGTCCTGAAGTCATTTAAGATTATGACTTGGTCTTAGAATCGTAAAGTTCACACATTCATGCCCACTCAAGTGATGCCATAGTTTCTGGACTAAGGCAGTTGATCTTTGTTTTTTGGTTTCTCTTCAGGTGACATAATATATAGTTTTTTTTGTTCCTAACACAATGTTCACTTCCTGTGAAGAGATGTGTTGAAGGATATGTTTCACATGTTATTTCTTGCATTTTCCTGCAAACTCCAAAATTGGCTAATTAAATATAATAATCATTAATTAAGTTTTTATTCAATATAATCACCAAGAATGAAGAACAAATTTTAACTATCCTATTTTAACAACGCCAGCTGAAATTAGTTTGTATACAAGTGAAGTAAAAAAATATTTAAAAAGTTACACTCCAAGTAAAAAAAACAACAATGTCAACATTTAAAACAAGATTAAACTGTAAAGCTTTTTTGCAGTTTTTGCAACCCCTTACTAAAATGTGTAAGATTAAACTAAAACATATTTATACACACACATCAAGCACATAGCTAGACAAACGTTTTAAGAATTAGTCTAACAGATATAGAGTTGCAATGAGAAATTGGCAAGCATTGAGGTAACTTTTATATGAAGCACTCTTGATATTTGTGAGGGTCACCGTGACACTAGACCGCATGAAATAAGCACCACAAATTGATTCAAGGCTTCTGTTGACATGTTACACTAGACTAAATTCATGGTTTTTGAATTGTGGTGTATTGAGATTTTAACTGTTATTAATGCACATCTGGCTTTGAAAGAAGTCTTCACTTCTAATAGACATTCTATCGCTCTCCTTCAAGCAATTCACTTCAGTTTAAAACCTTACAAAGAAAAGTTTATGACAAAGTAAAGTCCCACTAAAACTTCCAATGGCAAGGAAACACAAAAGTTGTTTAAGGCCTACATCAATCCAATTTTGGCATTGATTCCATATCAGATGTTTTATTTTCCAGATGTCTTTGCCTAGTTTGCAAAATAGATGTCACTAAGGTCACGTTACAAAAGAGGCTCAAACATCAGTCTGACCTTGGCATCAGCTCACACTCTAGTCATAAAATCGGCTGCTGAAGTTTAAACATTTGTTCTTTTTATGTCCTTTGCGACATTGTAACCACGTACAGATAAAGCAGCTTCAGTCAATTGTGGTTTGCTAGCATGTGGCAAAAGCATTCTTTTTTTCTAGATTTACACATGAAGGAAAGATTAAAATATGTCGAAATGAAAAGGTTTACAGCATAGTTTAAATTTTAGCATGAACAAAAGAGAGAACTAAACAGCTGCTCAAAGCTCAGTGCACATTTACGCATATCGAGACATCAGCTTGTGCAATGTAACCATCTGAAATGGTATGCGAAATGTAATGGAAATCTAGGGCTGAGTTGGATTTTATGGTACAACTGACCTTTGATGCCCAACAGCTGGTCAGGCAAGGATTTAGAGAAAAGCACTGAATGAATGGAGTGAAAACATCTAGCATTACGGATGGCATACAACAAAATGATCTAAAACATGCCTCTAGTTTTCAAAATGACTGACATTAGCACCCTGCCCTGTAGGTAGAATTGGATGTCAAAAACACAGACAATAACAGGAGTTGGAAACTGAAGGTTGTGTTTTGAAAATGAATGGTCAAAGAGAATCTGGATCTATTCACATATTTAACAAATATTTGTTGTTTCACATCTCATGGAGCACTACTACTGTAACAAACAGGAGCTAGCATAGTTTTAGAATTCTGTGCTTAAAAAAACACCTTTGCACAAATCAGGACTGGGGTAAGAAGCCAACCATACTCTGAATAAATAATCCATGATTTGGTGCAAAAAAAAAAAAAGTCCAAATAATGAATAAGTTTGGAACATGGAAGTGTGGAAGCCGTGGAGTATCTGTGACAGTTCTGTAAATATTTGGATTTATTTCCAGGTTTGGTTGCAAAAGGTGAACGCTATCTCAAAACTGTACAAGCAAGACCATCTTCTAACTTCAGTGTAAATTTCTAAATATTTTAAATGCTTGTGCTTAAATAAAAAGACATAAATATAGAATAGTTATTTCAGGAATTTCAGCAATTTATTCAATATAATCACCAATGAATGAACAACAAACTTGAACTATCAACAAAACAAAACAAAAATGAACAAAAGTGAGTTTGTATACAAGTAAAGTAAACAAATATAAAAAAAATTTACACTCCAAGTAAAAAAATGATGACAACATTTAAAAACCTGTTAAAAGTGAAAATTGTAAATGAAAAATATACGGCTCATTCTCAAGAAATACAAGATCAATAAGTTCATTAGTGACTGTGTGCTTCATTGAGATAGATATTTACGTAAATAAAATTATGGTACATAATTCTCCGTACTGCAATTGTCTGTTATTTTTATTTCATGTCCATTTTTTTAAAGAACAACAAATGGTTTTAAAAGGTGCTTGCTGTTAAATGGTAGATACATCTAAATCATATTTGGTCTTCTGAAACTAGGCCGCAATGCTAATAGTTTTAATTAAATAACAATGTATATATTTAGTTGGAACTTGCATAATTAGCATAGCAAACAGTTTAACACAAAAAAATCTACTTAGTTTTATGAGATGAAAAATACATTCAGTTATTAAAAAGTTTTTTTAAGTTGACAAGAAATTCAAACAACATATACGTTGCATAAAATTCTGCTTATGAAGATTATGTTTTCAACTCATTACAACTTGATACTAAATTCACATAAAACATTTCTTATAATAAGTAATAAAATATACAGTTTAAAATTTTCTGTTTAGTTGAAAAAAACTAAAAACTTACTTTCAGTGCATGAGCAAAGTTTGTACATAGTCAAGTTATTTAGATTTTGCTTTAAATTAATGTAATTCAAAATAAATGAATAAATGTAAATAAGTTTACTATTTCTTGTGGATTTTTTTCAGTGTGCACTCAAAAAATCTAATTCATTTTAAGATGATTTTAATAAAAATATCAACTCGTTTGTAAAGAAGTAAAGATATATATTATGAACTACACTTAATAATAATAACTACACAGTAATAATTCAGGTAACATAACTTCAAATAAAAAGCTAAGATGTATCATTCTATATTCTTCAAACCGTTAAAAATGGATTTTAAATAATGCATTACTTACACAAAATAAAAAAATAGTTAAAGCCATTCAATTAAGTTAATAAGCATAATGGAGGTCAAACACAAGTTCTTATAAAATATAATTATTTTCACATACTTGCACAATTCGAGTATGTAAGAAAAAGCTAACATAATATTTTTTAATTGTACAGCAATTTTTAAATAACTTTAAATATTTTTTGGATTTTACTGTCAAAAAAAAAAAACCCAAGAAAGTCATAGAAACTAAGAATTACACACACCTCCAGTCCTTCTCAAAGTCAGACATCAAATTAGTTTTGCAACTCCCACAAAAATGAATGCCTACCAATACAAAAAATGACAAAACCTCAAAAACAGTCTACACTTATTTTTTTATGTTCGCCTCAAAAAAAAGCAACTCAAAACATTGTTCAGATATGTCACAGGAGACGCCACAAAAATGCTATCCTTTAACAAACGAAGAATATTTAAGCAAAACTCCATGATTTGAATTCCACAAAGAAAGAAAGAAATACATTTATTATTTAATGTTTGTACCTCAGCTGCGGCTCCAGGCTTTTTACGCACTGCTCCTGTACATAAATGTGTGTGATGGGGGGTGTTTTGGGGAGGGTTGAGGTGTCACATGTCTCTCTACCAAAGTGTGTGAAGGAGAAACAGGGAGGGCGACATGATGTGAACACACAAATACACCTCACAAATAAAGCGTTTGCCAGACGGATTCTCCAGAATCAGAATCAGAACCTGGTAGTTGAATTGAGGCATTTTTTAAACCGTAAAAAAAAAAATTAATTCAAAGAATATTTAGAATTTTTTGGAAGTGCTCAGGATTGAAAACTGTTTAAATAATTTGCCCCTACTATTTTTTTATTTGCTTCTAAAATAATATATTACATTCTAAACTTAATTTCCGCATATTTTAATAAATTGTTACATACTAAACAGACTTGGTTTATAAAAATCTAATTTATTTGGACAGAAGACCAAACAATGCATTTTCTAAAAAAACGAAATAGTTTTCCTCCTATTTCAACGTTTACAAAGCTTACTGTAAACAAACATTCCTTCGCATTTCTCTTAGCGAAAGGTTCACATTGACAGAAACTGTTTGTTATTTCATGTTTATCAACATGAAATTGTTCTTTGAACTTGTATAAATAAATAGTGCTGAACCTGTTAAAGTATTTAACGTAACGACATGCTTTTGATTGTATGTAAATAAAAAAAAATTCTTGAAGATAAAAATCTAAGCTTATGATTCAAATTTCAACTGAAAAGCATGGATTAGTTTAGACTTAGATTGTGACTTTTAAACAGAAGGAAAATGAAACATAGGTGAAACCCGAGAAGCTAAAATCAATCTGGAATTTCCTGCAGAAGTCACGTCTGAGTTGGGGAATAATGTCAGAGCGTGTGTAATTTCAAACAAAATTCTGATGGAGTCCTTGCTGCTCGTGTCCATCTGACTCCAAGCATCACGCGCAGTGGCTCACCATCCTGCTTTTCAGATTTACAAACATTGGTGCTGACAGACGAGTGTGTGAGAGTGTGATCTGATTATCGTGACACACTCGTGCTGACAGAAATTGGAACACAAACACATGTACAGTACCCACAAAGACAGCTCCAGAGAATATTCATTTGAGAATCGATGATGACGGGTTAGCTTTAGGTGTCTGTCTCTTTAAATTGAAATTTGCATTCCATCATATAATTCTTGTTCTAAACTAGTCTGATGGAGCTTCAGTTAGGAAAGACATATGTCTGAAAATATTAATCGAAGGACATTAAATCATTAAATCATAAATATATAAACAAAAATGGAAAATGTGGAAATTGTTAAATCGCAAAAGTAGAAAACTTGCATACAACCCAAGAAGATACTGAATCAAATCTAACAAAATCAGAAATATGTCAATTATATTTCAACTTTCTTTCACAACTTCAGGAACAGATAAAAAATAAATAAAGAAAAGAGTTACTTGGAGAAAACAAAAAAAGAAAAAAAACCCCTCCTGTAACAGGTCCAATATTTTAACCACATTTTAAGCTATACAATTAAATAAACAAAAAAGATTGGTACCTTTAGGAAAAACAGGTTAGAGCTGTCTTTTGAACATGTTATTACTACATAATTTTATTTTGTAAGTCCACATAAATGAAATGACAAAAACAACATTTACATTACATTGAAATCCTAAAAATTATAATACTGTACAGTTGCATTCGTGCTCTCTGTGATGAACTTTACAGACAAATGTATCTGTAAGACAACAAAAACCTTTTCATGAACTTTGCGGGAAATTTTGACTCCCACAATCATTAAGATCTTGTTTTCTAAAATAATCAGACACTGTGTTTTAATAATTTTCCTCACGTTTTACTGTAAACAGAGCTCATCTGTGGTGTACCATCTGATTCCTCACGAGGTGCCAATGTGACAGATTTACAGCCTGGCATCTGCTGGTATTAAGGACACTGACACAACACACCACTTTTCAGATTCTGAGCCTGTTTTTAGCCTTAGCTCAAACCTAATGACAGCGGCTGATTCAAGACCGAAAACTCGTATATGGTTTAACACTGTAAGCAGTTTATAGAACTCAGAGGAAGCTCTCTCTCACTCACTATTACACTTCGAAGATCACCAGGAATCAGTTTAAGTGAAACTAGTTTTACAGTGACTTACTATGTATATTTATTATAGTGCATGTGTGTGTGCGTGCGTACGTACGTGTGTGTGTGTATATATATATATATATATATATATATATATATATATATATATATAGATAGTAGATAGATATAGATATATATATATATATATATAGAGATATATATATATATATATATATATATATATATATATATATATATATATATATATATATATATATGCTGCTATATCCCGGACGAGCCCCCAATTAGAGGCTATTACTAAGCATACCTGATGACCTAAACTTTACACTAATAAAATTTTTGAGACTCAGACATTGATTGACTGAGAAAGTTATTCATTAGAGTTGTGACAAACCCAGACACAGACATAAAATAAAACTTCCCTGACAATCTGATTCTTTCCACACACAAAATCTCCTTATGCTGCACAAGCACTCAAGAGTAAATCCACTAGATGGTGCTGACAGATTTCTCACTGCCAGAAATACATCCCACACATAAACAGTCCACACACTGCCTACAGAGGGCAGCATGCACTGGAAAATCATACACGTATTAACCCACCACAACATCACCAGAAGAACAAAGATCTAGGTCTTTGGGAACAATCACCTTAAGGCACTTTCCTCTACATTACTCAAACCACAAATCTCTCTGATTACATGCCTGCTTAAACTTATACAACACCCCAAACAATTAGAAATACTAAAGTCATAATAAAGCTTCTCAACGTGTTGAATGGGGAAAGAATCAATAAATAATCGATCAATCAATCAAGTTTTTATATAGCACTTCTTTAGCTGTTGCTTTCAATGCAGCTTCACAAAGTCCTAGTGTGGGTCCGGTAGAGTAAATAGGAGTTCCCTCTGTGAGGCCCCTGGGAGCCTCGCAGACTGAGGCAGGTGCTAGTCACCTCCCCAGCATAAAGAATATACAAACTTAATATCCATCGACGAACAGTTCACCGGACAGCACCTGAAAAAATTAAAACAAACAAAGGCAAAACAAAAACTAACAAATGAAAATAAATCAAATAAAAATGAAATCAAACACATTGGCACCAGTGTACATGTTGTGGCACATCAAAACTAGGCTTTTAGCGCAGACCTCAGATCGATTTCTTCTGCTTGCTTTCCAAAACAGATCATAGTTACTCCAATTCTCTATTAGTACAGAAGAAATATCAGCACTCTTGCATATTTGTATTCTAGGTTCATAAAATGCTCTTAATACCGTCATTTATGTCAAAGCAATATCTGCTAAACAGGCAGATTAAAGGGAGGCTTTTTCAGAGTTAAGTACTCTACACACCTACACATCTACAGCTTGAATTTCCTGCCCTCAATAAGCTGTTGCCTCTCACTTTTTAGAAAGGAGAGAAAAGAGCTTCTCCTTGACACTAGATGGATAGAGAAATGAATTGGAACCTCAGTATTGCATTAAAGTGAATTACAGTCTATACTGTTTCAATCTGTACAAGTTATTTTCAGTCTCAAAATGATCATCTACATGTTGTGAGGTTTTGAATCCCTGCAGTGTGTGACCATAGCGTTAGAGTTTCCACATCACTAGCATCGTTCTCGTATCTTCAAGACAGTTTAAATCCACATTTAGTCACACTGTAACCGAGACTTTTACAAGCTTTTCTAAAAGAAGCAAATATGTGAAAAGGGCATTGTGTCATCAACACAATGTAGTTAATTCACAAACAGAAATCCAAAGGCAATGGCTAACATATCAAGCAGGCTAGTAATTGTCATGTTGTAAAAGCAAAAATAAAACTTAAAGAGTGGTTTAGCGCCTATTAAATTCTTAAGCGTCAAATGATATTCAACGACTTTTAACCAAGAAATTGAGGAAATAATAAGAGGAACTTAGTGAATTCATATTTTAAAACGATGTAAATTATATATATTTCTGTCAGGATCTCTAAAGTCAACTAAAACTGATGCTTGATAAAAAAAATAATAGAATAGTTTTTTTTTTACTTTTCATATGTTATGGTAGGTTGTGAGACGTTTTATTCAAGTCAAGAGTGACATTTTATTATTCAGTCAAGAAACTCTGATATAATAACTAATATTTAATAGATGGTTTAAGATATTGTATAACTGTCAAAATCAGCATTTTTTTACTAAAATCAGATTTTTCTTAGTATAATTCAAGGATATATAATTCTAGTATATAACAAAAATTCTTCACTGTTAGAAAAGTTTTTTTAAAAATGTGAAAAATGGAAACTAAGATCAATTTAATTTTGTGTTATGGTAGAAATAAAATTTTGTCAAATTAAACACAATTAACCAAAGAAAGATGGCACACAACATAACAAATTCTTTGAAAAAAAAAACAATTGTGTCCTCTTAAAAACTATTTTATTAAATATCCTTTTGTTTTATTTTTATTTTTACTGTGTATCAACTTCTTAGAAAAGCTGTAGTTGGGAGTTGCCTAAATCATCCTCTTTTTTTCCTTCTGTAAAAAGATCTGCAGACCTTGAACGATTAAATTGGTGCCATGATCTGATTATACTGTAAGATTCAGTTGAGTCCAAGAAAAGGTTAGTTAGCAAGATAAGACACCTAAACATCACTTAAGATCAAGCACTTTAGGAGTCTCTCCGTACGGTGAAGGGGTTTAACTTTGCCCAAATTGGAGTGAAGTTTTATATATCATGGTGGTACAGATAAGTAACAGTAGTTTGGGTTAACCCGGCCCCCTCAATACGACCAAATGTATGATTTTTCTTGCATTTACTTCTGAAAAACAGTGTTCGATACTTGCCCTGGTACCAATTTGTCATTTTAAACAAAAGCAAACCAATTTATCCTATTCAATAAAGGCTCTGTTCCAACTGGAACCAGAAGTTAGCTGAACATGTGAAAATTCTTATCTTTACAGCTGTAAAGCTTAAAGCTATGTACTAAGAGTTTTTCATTCTTACCGCTATTTTTGTTCTTTAGCACAACAGTTGACTTTTTTTTAAATGACATTTAGTGTTAACATTTTGTTGTTTTAAAGGTGGGGCACTTGAGTGACTAGCATTGAGGAGGGGGTCTTAAGATTTATTTTTCAATTTAACATTATTTTGCATTTATACCATTTTCAGTAACCGCCCAAACTAAACTACAAGCTTCCGAATTCCACCTTAGACATCAATGTGTTATATTAAGAACACCTGGTTTAAAGTATCCAACTGATACAAGTACATTTTAAGGGATACTGTAATAACAATACTGCTTTGGCATAAATGTGAGTGAGGATTAGAAGGATGGCACCTAGTAAGACTTAACCCATGTTATCCCCAAGTAAGCACCTAAGCCTCACTTCCTTGGACCCAAGTGGACACTCATCAGGCTTTGCTGTGAGAATGCTATTCATCTTTGTCTATTTACAGACTTCCAAATCGGTCTCTCGAAGGTCCCATTTCAGGATGCTGCCAGTCTGGGTGAACAGATCCTTTTTTCACTCACTTTTTTACCTCTGCAGGGATGTTCCTAGATATATGGCACAATGGCCGTTTAGAGCATGGGAGATTCATGCAAGCATCCTGAAGGAAGAGATAGCTACTAGATGGATTCACTGTAGATGGTAGAACATACGAGTAGATACAACGACAGATGTGTGGAGAGTAGAGGTATTTGTCTGTGAATTTTTGGCTCTGAGATCTCAAGCCTATCAACAGGCCTAAGTCGAGCCAACTGAACACATCAGTATATGGACCAAATTCAAAGCCAAAACAGTCACTTTACCAGCTGTTCAGTGTTGCTTTGAGTGCAGTGCCCAACAGCATCATATTTGAGGCAACTCTTAATTACTACAAATTGGTCCCATGACCCAGATGGTTTAGCTGAGAGCAAAAAAGGTCTACAGTCAATATGTGTAAGGAGCACATTATCAGAGAGGTGTTAAGTAAAAAATTCTAAATACTTTATTAGCTTACTTAAATAAAATTGCTGGCTATATTTATTTTACTGGAGTAATTATTTTTAGACAACTTTCTACCTCTTAAATTGTAAATTGTAATTATCTCTACTTTTTAATCCTTAAATGTCATAGTCCCATTGATCTGTTTTAATTTTGGTATGATTTCATTCAGGGTTTAGTCATTATTTAAAAAGTGAATCTTGCTAAACCGCACATTCAATAAAAAAAAAATCATGGCTAGCCATAACACAGACGGAAATTATTAAGGACACTCTGGGAAGCATTTTAAAACTATAGCATCAATGAACGCAAAGGTCTTGCAGTTAATCCAAGCTTTGAATGCTGTTTTTATCAAAGCCATTTTCTGTGCATATGCAATTCACAATGAGCTGGATTGCGTTCAAAACACAGGGTGGAAACCGATAATATGTTGTGTATAATGTGAACGAGCGCTCACAAAAAATTGCATTTAATAAAAAAATCGGTATTTAGCCTCAAGACATGCAGTCCCAAGCTCTTTTGTAAATATAACTGGTTGTTGAGTGAGAATTTCCTTTAAAGGAGTGTAAACTTTCACCTCAACTAGGAAAAACCAAAAATAGATTACTTAGCAATTTTCATGCTAACCAGTGTTTAAATTCAACTCATTGCTATAAAGTACATTAACCATGTTTCATCTCTATGTTCATCACAGAAAATCACAAACTTAATGCTTTTAAAACTTTTAATCAAGTTCTGGCTATAACGCTTGAGGCATCCATTCCAGCATACTTCACCCCAAGTTATGCCCCTTGACCCCCCCCCCCCCACCTCCACCTACCAAACTACCAGCAAGCACTCGTGAGTCAAACGCATCCTGAGCTAGCGTAGCATTTCACCATCTGTCAGCACTCTCAGCCTGTGCATGCCAATCACGAGCTGTCATGGTGATACCATCGACAACAGCCAATCACAGCACAGCACAAGTTGGAAACACATTGTCCAATCAGGAGTCAAGTTTCTCTGTTCTCACATGGAAATCTATGCATGCAAAAATACTTAAACACCGGCTAACAAAGTCCTCTTGAGGACAACAACATCATTTACAATTTAAGGTTGACCTCACAATTGTATTTAGCTAAACTCAACTGCCAATTTACCTAAATCAAACAACAGTTTCTCTGCAATCTCAACTGCTTAATTGTATTAGTGTAGGGTCTTCCAACCTCCCCTCTCTCCTCGTAAATCTCCAGTTCCTTTCTGTTCCATTCCTCACATCACATCTCTGCAGGTCTAAACAAACTCACAGAGAGCCGCTCAGTGAAACGAAACTGACACACAGTTGCTTATGTTTGACATTTTGAAGTTACAAAGTAAGATAAAGTAAATACATCAGAAATAACACACATTTAAACATTTACAACTAACAGCTTTTCACATAAATTAAAAACAGGAGATAAAAGTGAAGTATTCAGTTGATTCCCTTTTAACCCTTGTGTGGCCTTCGGGTCAAACTCACCCGTTTCTAATTTTCACAAGAATAAAAATGTTACAAGTGTATATTCTTTTCTAGTAGGGACTGGTTTCAATAATTCAAGATATGTTCTCTATAATGTTTGAATTTGAGATAAGTCATATATGTTAATGTGTTTTGATTTTTAATTGCTTTTAAAACGGGAATACCCTACAAAGGTTAATAAAAAAAACTCCACATCAAACATCCATTCATACATTTATACAGGTTAGTGAAAAACCTGGTAAGTTAGTTGTGTGTGTTAAGAGGTAGAGACACATTTCTGCATTTGCATGCAAAGTACAACTACAAATTTTTAAGAGTGAAAAACTATTTTTCAAAGCATGTCAATTTTAAAAACATGTGTACGGTGTAAAATGCAATTGAATTATGCTTCTGCAGAATAAATTTCACCTCCAGGGTTTAACAAATAAATGCAAGACATTTTTTTTTTTAAATACTTTGTTTCACATAAATATATTCCATGTGTAGTCAAACACAAATTATAAAGAAGAGTATACAAAATACCCTCGACTAACCAAACTGATTTAAAGTATGTTTCTGTATTCCAATCTCCCAGTTCGGCCATTAAAAATGTCTCTGACCATGTGTTTGCATTAACAGTATAAGGAACTGGCCACCAGGGGTGGTATGCCAGACTGCTCCAAGCTCTAAACTGCTTTATTTAACTTATTATTATAGTTTAACATAAAGATTACTGGCAAACCCACAGCTAGAGCTTACAAGCTATTTAAACCCTGACCTCGTTTCAAGGCCAAACTACATCAAGCATCTCAGTCTGAGCTGATACTAACGTTACCTCTGGGGCCCATCCGTAGACATTCAGTCACAACCACTCATTACAAGAGGTCACGACATCACTTCCTTCCCACAGGGCACATTGATTAGCTAAGATCATCTGATGATGACAGCTCTACACCCTCCAGAGCTCACTGCGCTATGACTATGCAGTTATAAGTGGATGATTGAAGCTCAATATTGAAGATAGTGCCCACAAAACTGTATAAATACACAATCCTTCATGTAATTGTCAGTGGTGATGAAACTAGACACCAGGTCTCTGTTAGCGGAGCGAGTATCTGTCCATGCTTCTGCGAAGCCTCAAAGCTGGTTTGAGATAAACCTCAGCCTGAGCTGAGCTGATAACTGTGGCTGAGAATAGAGCAATGATGCTTAACAGCGTGTGTTGGGTCTCAGATAGAAGGCAAAAACACAGGAGATCAAAAGGTTAGAAAACTAAATATCACCTTGATGTAGGCCCAGTTTGCTCTCCAGTTTAGTTTAATATTTTTTGAATGAAACAGGGAAAACATACCCTGTGTACATACCCTGAAAGCTCCAAGTCAATTTTGAGTTCCAAAAATTCTAATGCAGCAGGAGTTCATTGTAGCGGTTCTTTTTTGAAAATGTTACCATTTTTTTTAACCCTGTGTAAAGCTTTATTACTCTATGCAACTATTTTTACTGTACCTTCGAAATTATGTGACAGGGGTCATCTGAGAAGGATTCTTACTCAAATGCCGTTGAGGGGACACCAAGAAAAGTGTCTTTATTGAAGCGTCTGATCAAATAACCAAACAAAATACAAAATCAACAAAGACTAACAATTGTAGGAATGAGAGTCCTAATCATTCCTTTTTCCAAATAGATTTTTATTGCAGCATTTCAACAAAAAATCCCGAAAAGGTCTCAAAGCCCAACCTTCCTTTACTGTTCTTTATCTTCATATTAAAGCAAGTTCTCTGTTTCAGGGGTTATTACCCGAACTTCATAAGTTTAGTGCATGACACATCTTACACAAACACACTCACCGCTGCAGGAATATGATGTGTGAAGCTGTTAGCTATTTCTGTGCATTCACAATGTAAATATCAAGCTGAAGTATGAAGAGTGACTCATACAGACATTTTAAGTCTTGGGGTGACTCATGGCCACCCACAATCCATCTTGCATAACACCCAAAACACCAGACAAGCAAGGACTCGAGTTTACCCACATTTCTTTCAAACACAAGCTGTATGCAAACTGTTTATTTTCTTTTAATCTCTGCTTGAAGAATGGTCTCAATTTCCAAACAAATGCATCAAATTCTGGTGTTGCAACCTCATCATTTGCTACGCTAATAAACATAGAATTGACCTGCAACCAAATGCTAATGTGATGCTACATAATGAAGCACACACTCCTATCATTTGTGGTGTTTACAGACATAACAATCTTGCTAACGACTTCAAAACAACACTTCTTTGTTAGCACTAGTTAGCAAATATTGCATTATATTGCAATATTGTCAAATAATGTAATGAGGTGTGAGGAGGTTTGCTAATGCTAGTTTGTTAGCTAAAGTTTCTGTGTGAGGTAATTGCAAACAATAATCATGTTTTTGTTTTCTACAGTCTCCTCCATCTATAATCTTTGTTGCTAATGTGGAGAGGAGTGACATGGCAAGCTGAGATTGTATTACGAGAAAGATCATCTTGAGCCTTAGAGAAAGACAAGCTGTCACAGGCTCTGTTAAGTCGCTGTAAAACATGGTTTGGCTGTTACCACCCTGCCCTCTAAATTAATCTGGATACTCTTTCAGTGTTTGCCCGCATGTGTGTGACAACACCTGCAGTGGAGAATCCAGTGTTTAAGAAACAATGACACTAATTAAAAAATAAACCTCCACAAAGTCACCTGGGTAAAAAACAAAGCCTCTAAGTGCTGACACGACTGAATTACTGGATAATTATTAAAGGCATTACATTCTTCCACATCTATCCAACTTGCTGAACAATAGCCACCAGCTCCCGCAGTCTTGGCAGACATCGGAAGGTGACCTATATTCAACTGTCAGCAACCCAACAAAATGCCGGTCACACGTGGTTTGTTATTGGCCAAGCAAGATCATGTGACTAGAGACAAACTTGCACTGTTAGTCCCTGAGGAATATCAAGCATTACAATCCATTAACAGACAGTAGTTAGCAGCTAAAATTACAAATGTCGTGGAGTAAAATTATAACCCTAGCTGTTCTCTTCTCTTCGCTACACCTGCTGGTGAAATGTGGGCATTGCTTGGTAATTTATACACTGAGCACCTGGCCAGTGCATGAGACGCAACATGTGCAATGTTCTAGCTTTAGCCTCTCTGGACGCTGGCCCCGAATAGAAAAAAAGAGTGATACTTATCTTGTATGTGAATCTGTATCTTAATACACCACAAATCACAGTCCACTTGTCAGGATTTGAAGGATGGGAGAATTTAGTGCTTTGAACAACATATTGGCTTTCTTTAGAAGTGTCAATGGCTAACCTATCCTAGGCGCATCACAAACAGGAGGAGACGGTGTGTATTAGATTAATGTGCTCGAGACATGTGCTGAGTTTCCAATTTTGCCAACATGAAATTAAAATGGTGTTAAATTTATGGTTATGGAAAAATGTCAGGAAGGGATATCAGCACAGAGTTGAGAACCCTGCGGCGGTCTTGTTTACTTAGTTTGCTCATGATGGTAACCTCTGATGCATTTGTGTTATTGAACCAATTAAAAAACTTCTAAAATAAGAGAGTTGAAGGTTGGGTATTTAGTGTAGTTTTGTGCAGAATATCAGCTCCAACACACAAGATATTATAACATATCACTTAAGACAAACGATTGCAAGTAAAAAAAAAGCTCAGAACTAATAAAAAAAAAAACACACTAAAATAAATAAGTAGAGACGTGTAGATGGAATCCCGTTTTGTGAATAAGAGTAGATTATGTTTTCAGGCATGTCAGGCAACAAGAGACCAAAGTGGGGAAAGGTTCAACTTCACGCAATGATTTACTTCCAATAGGTAGCGATGAGATGTTATAGTTATAACATCCAATTGGATATGGGGTTGGAATGAGCTTGGCAGTCATTTTGTTTGAAAGGTCTCCACTTGGGGTCAGTATATTTTGTGGCAATGCATAACATTATGCCATAAATAAGGCGGCAGCAAAAACCAGGTAATGTCACTACTGGACTGCTATAGAATAGAATCCCCTTTTATGGAAGGTTCTCGAGGTAAGCATCATTGGGATGAGTAGCGGTTCGGTCTCATTTGGTTTGCAAGCAGTGTTAAGTCCAATTCCTCCACCACCACCAACATCCTCCTTTTCTCATTGGCTGACCCAAATCTTTGTAAAATGAAGATGGATGAGTAAGGTGTTGGTCTACAAAACTTTCAAATTCAACAAAAAAGAAAAATCTCTTCACTATAAACACAGTACTTTCAAGTTTTGGCTTAATACGGCGACAAAATCAATTTCATTATCTCATCCAGGTATATATGGTCAGAATTGCAATTTTCAATACAAAGAAGCTACTAGATGCTCAATCTCTTCACTTTTAATTTCTCTGTGCAGACTGTTGCATAATGTAAATCTCACAATAACAGCTTTCCTCAAACTATAGCAAACCATTGTGCTGTTTCCTTTTTTATATATAAAATAGGCGTATATTTATTTTGATATTTGCTTGGTAATGTTCTGAAAAAACAAAATGATTCTAACTTTGTTTTAGAACTTAATTTAGAGGAGGATTTCACAAATTTAATAAGAGTTTTGTGTTATATATTTTAAAGTGTGTTATGACAGTGTTCTAAATAGTTTGATATAATTCTTTATCATTAAAAAAAATTATAAGAAAGCACCAAGAATCACAGTATATATTTTAAAATATTTGAATCATTATTATTTCATCAGAGAAGAATTTTGACCTAATTTACATTCCTTAATTTATAATATAACCTATATATAATCTATACTATTTACAAAAAAAAAAACATCTTAAACTACCAAATTTATATTAGAAACTTTTACACATTAAACCAAGTAATCTCAGTTTGTTTTTTCAAAAGTGAACCAGGTTTTCAACAAGGACATCGATCAGATTCTGTCAGGGGCTCATAATTCAAAGTCATTTTTCAAACCTTGTGCGCCCCATCTATATATAGCACCCAGAGTTTTCTGTCACCATGTCAGAGCTGCACCTCGTAGATGTCTGGTTTTATTTGTCCTGTATGTTAATCATATGCTTCACGTTTGAGAGCCAAGTTGACTCAACTGCTGACAGGAGCCTGTTCTCTAATATCCTCTTTAGTTTCACACATTTTAAAGGGAATCCAGAGGAAAGTCAAGCAGACTTAAGATAACAATCAGCTTTAATGTCATCAAACCCTTATTTGCGTAAACTGATTGGTTACTGAAGTTGTTTTAAGTAGCCTGATGATGACTAAAACACATTGGTGACACTTGAACCTTCTTTGATCGAGCTACATGTGTTTCTGTTGAACTTTAACCGCAGTTTTACGACATACCGTAGCCTCAAGAAGAGAGAATGTGTGAAAAACACTCTTAACTCCAAAGTAACACGGGGAGTATTTAGTGCTTAGCACCCTGAACACTCACAAACCCTTCCCTATAAACAATAAAACAGAGTGTTACATTAACTCTATTTACCATACGGTCAAATCGATGCAGAACAGAGATAGAGTAAAGCTGAGCACCTTTTTGGCAGTTGTGCTCTGGTGGATAAGGAGATCGACTTGTGAACGGAAGGTCACGGGTTCGATCCCCAGAACCACCGAGTTGAAGGTGGTGTGTGTGATGAAACACTTGCTTTTGCATCTTCAACAACCACAGCTGTGGAGCCCTCGAGCAAGGCACCAGTTTCCCGACTGCTCCCTAGGCGCCGCAGCCATGGCTGCCCACTGCTCCGGGTGTGTGTTCACTGCTGTGTGTGTACACTGGAATGGGTTACGAGCAGAGCACAAATTCCATTGATGGGTCACTCCATATCTGGCCAACTGGTCACTTTCATTCTTCACTTTCACTCAACTTCAAATATAAAAAGAAGAATCTGAAAAGTTATTCCAAATACATTAGTTGATGAAAATAAGACTACTGAAAATGTTGCTTACTTCTGTGCTGCCATGCTTCTCTTTAGAGTAGTAAATATTCTTCAGATTGCATCATACAACGTCTTCTGCTCTTTGAATTATAAACTTCCAACTTAATGAACAATAAGCTCTAACTGGAGTGCCCTGACATGTGACGTTCATTTAAATGGACTCAGGGTCTTGAAAGGGATAACAGAAACCAGTTTAAAATGCTACATCTAAAAAAGAACCAGCCAACCCCCCTTTTTTGTGGCTTCAAAATGGCCAACATGCATTTCATATCGCTACTTGTTGCACTTTGTATGAGATGAGTGTGAGTAGATACTTTTCAATCCCATAATGCAACACAGCAAGAAACAGATGTTAAAATTCTGATTGTAATAAATCAAACTATTGATCGTTTTGCTAATAGTTGTTGAGGGCCTTTTAAATCATAAACTAGTACCATGGCATCCTTGTCAACATCTTGGATGAGTCTGCGCTACATCGTGATTGGATTCCGCGCTTATAATCACAGCCCCACCCCCTTGTCATGTAAACAAGTATAGGGTTTTGTTTAAGCTGGATGTACGCTGTCCTTGTTTTTAAGAATTTGCTGTATTGAGCTCTTGCTTAAAACGTATTAGTGAAAGTTTGCATGAGTTAAAGGCTTTGCAGTTTATGATTCTGATTGAGTTCTATTGTCTCAGCACTGTTTCTAATGGCCAATCATGAGGTTGACCAGGATTTCAATTAGGTTTGATCTACATGCCATCACGAGTGCTTCTTGTTACTCCAGGTATTCGCAATGCAAAAGAAAACTCTAAATATTATTATGAGTTAAAAATCATCTAAAGAGGGGACATATTACCTTAAACACGGACTGGAGTCCAGAGTGAAGTTAATTTGAGAACTTCAACTCTTGACAGCCAAATGTCCCATGCTTCAATTTCCTCCCCACGTTCGTCATCCTGAGGGTAGGGTCAAATCTTTAAAAAAGTAAACTGAGAACTGAGTGGGATTGGCTGACATTAGGTTCTATGACAAATAAATTTAATTTCAACAAAAAATGTTAGATCTTTTAGACACAATTCTTAAGTCATTGAGGGGGTGTCACATATATTGTGCTGCTTTAACAACCAACACTCTTGATTTCTCATGCAAAAAATTCATGATGATGTACCACTTTATTTTAAGAGCGTATGAAAACTTGGGGAAACGCTTATAAACATACTGAACATCATATGCGTTTGATCTGTGTGTAGCATATATATGTTTTTGCAGAGATGGAATAGGATTATTAATAACTATAGCAAAATATGTGAGGCATACTAGTAGTGAATCAGAAGCGAGCTGCTCAAGCATCCTCAGAAAACCTTTAGGCATAAAGAATATTTAAAGTCAATTCACGAGTGATTACGAAGCACTTAGTAAATGAAATGAGTTAGGTACCTAACAAGAAAGCAATTGAACACTTTTTTCAAACCAAGTATAAACTGTCATTGTGGTTCGTACTTAAAGACTGGCATTCCATTTTGCTTGCTTTTGGCTGTAGCTTGTTAGTTAGGATGATTTATTTAATATACAATACATTTATTAAAAATAGCTTACTTTTTTTGTCATCACAGATTGTTTCGATTCTATTCACAGCATATATTCCTCTCCTCTTATTCAAAAGCAAATAATTCCAATGTATCACCCACAACCCCACCCCACCATGTCTGACCATACCTCACACCATTTTGCAACCAAAACTTGAGAACGGTGCATAAACATGGTACCAGTAAACTAAACAACTAGTTTAGAACAAATTCAGATGAAAACTCCAAAAAGTGAAAAAAGCAGCACTGTTTAAAACACGTCCTCATGCACATGACCAGTTAATAGTGTCTTTCACATAAAAAAAGCATGAATCAGTGGAAAGGTGATGATTATTTGATTGTTTTAAAGATTCTGTTCTTCATAAGTCAGACAACTCAGCCTGAAGCCATGAATCTGCCCAGGGACAGAAGTCCAATTAAGCTCGGATAAACACCTTCTTTAAATTTAGACAATGTTTACTCAGGGACCTTTACACTTGGCTGAAGCGGTTTCAGCTTTTACTCGACACTCAGCTGGACCAAGCTCATTAAATAAAATTTAATCACACACATATAGAGCTGTCAGTGACGCCAGGCTGAGCAGTCTCTGAAAAGAGAAACCGCTTTGGGAGTCGGATAAAGTGCTGATCACGCCTCACTACCAAATGTGTAACAAATTAAATTGGACTTGGTGCGGACCTGACATTGGGGTGTTGACGACAAGCTACAGTGTTTAAGCTATAAATTGAGTTTCTGAAGCACTTTAAGCACTTGAGACCACTAAACTCGAGATCCGAACTCCCATCTACTGTTAAATTTTTCTGGCTTTTCAACAAATTCGTGCAGACAAACACAAGTAACATAAAAAAAACAACGATACAAATGAAAAATTAAGGTTACTAACAATAAAAAAAGCTTTTTTATAATCAATGAAAATAATTGACAACTAATCTCATAGATTTTTCATTACAGTTCATAACATGTTCCATCATGGAGTTCCATCAAAACAGCAAAACAACAGAATAATGAGTGTATAAAAGATAAACCGTAGAAAAGATTTCATTAAATACAACATTTAAACTAAATTAAATTTAAATTTTAACATTGTTTAATCCAAGCAACATTTATTGATGAAACAGCTTTAGCTGATTTAAGAGAAAAAGTTTTTTGAATAAACATTTGCAGCTGAATAAACATTTGCAGCTTTTATACCATAAATTATACTCTGAATTAAAATGTAAAAAAAAAACATGCATTCATATAATATTCTCCATTTAATGTTTTGGTCAGTTCACATTTGTTACTAAACAAAAGTAAAAAAAATTCTGTGCCACATTTTTTTCTGCACTAAAAATCACTGGTTGCTAGGGTAGGCCAAACGGTTTCTAGGTTTAGAAACCAACCATGTTTCAAGAGAAACAACAGAAGCTTTACACAAACCAACAGGTACTTAATTAGTGGAATCAGGAGTGTTTAGTTAAGGTTGTTGCCAAACTGTGCAAGGCCGCAGACCTCCAGGAATTGAGTTTGGTTTCTACTTTGCTGGTGATTGGTGGAGCTCATAATAAGTTTTATTTAAAACCTAAACTTCACATTTTCAATCATTCATGTCTATCTGTAGCCATTTAGATTCAGTTTCCTACCTTCTAGTCCAACGTTCAAGTTTTCCCTCACTGTTTAGTGTTTATATACACCTACAGTCTTACCAGCAAAAAGCCCTACTATAATTCAGAATAGCAGACAGGGTGCATTAAAGTAAAAAAAAAATACCCAAGCCCCAGCGCTGATGGGTGATGTTACACACAGATTAACTTGTTTATGTTTGATTTGCCATCTGATGCAAAAATGCATCAGCAGCACTTTATAATATCTACACACAAGACTTAACATTACATTGCTCTGGTTCCCTCTGTGTTCTGTTTACCTTTTTGTGTTTAGAATATAACTGAGCCTTTAAATCTCATGTGTTAATGGTTTATAAGCCACAAATAGTCCTCACTTCAGATGAGCTCTCAAAAACAGATAACTGATAGCTAGTAAATGATTTATAACTAGCTGAATTAATCATAAGTTACAGAAGGAAATGTGTTAATAAATCATAGTTAATATACAAGTTAATATAAAGTTAATAAAGCAAAGTAATTAAATAATAAAACTTAGAAACTTTTACTATATGTCTGAACGACAAGATTTATGAAAGTGCTTTCAAAAAGGTTAATAATCATTTTTTGACATGTTCTAAATAATTTCATCAATCGCTTAGAACTACTAGCTAACTGATTTTTAAATCGTCAAAAAGTTTAGCTTATAACTTTTCCTAAAAAAAAGGAGGAAATTTATGTTGGATTTAGATAAAAAAATATTAGATTGTGGTAGAGAAAATGAGCATTAGAGTAAAATATACTGCATTCTAGCAACATTTGTTAAATATTATCCAATGCTATATATTATAGTTTACTAAAACAGTTCTTCAAACCTCTCCCTTCACTTTCAGTGAAATAGCAGACGTAGTTGCCATAAAACTGTCAAACATTGAACTTAAAGCTGAGCGCAGTTGCTACGATGTGTCACCGGTGCAATGAACACATGCTCAGAGGCCCAAACGCTACCGGCACAGCAGGAAAACCGCAATTCTGCAAAGATGGAAATAAATAAGTGTCACCACAAATAGGCTGACAGAGGTTGACACCATCCATCGGGCAAGCCTGCCATTTTTCTCCAATGAAACATGGCGATATGTTGACTAATCTTTTCGCACTGTATTTGTTCCATCACACTTTAATTAGGGAATTAGTGTTTGTTTTGAATCACTCCCAGCTCTAACACTTTCAACATTTGTTTAAACAGATCCATTACACCTAACTGACCCAAGTAAATACCCACTGATGCATTTACCAGTTTACCGATCAAAGCTAAACACAACTTTAGCTACTGAAAGATAACTCTTTCCAGGTTAAACAGATGCGTTCCAAAAAAGGAATGTTATCTCATTAAATTAAACAGTATGCTACTGTAAAACAAACAATGTAAAACAATTTCCTGCCATTTTTATATTATTTAAAATACAAATAATAAATTCAACAATTTTACTAGCATATCTGATAGGGCTCTTGCAACTGTTAAATTATTTTAAACTGTACATTGTCGTAGAGGACTAAAAGTACATATAATAATAATAATTTCTAAATCTACATTGTAGTGCATCATTGAATAATTAAACACATAAATAAATAAAAAACCGAGAACAAAAAAAAAAATACCTAGATTCTTTTTTTTACTTTTATATATATATATATATATATATATATATATATATATATATATATATATATATATATATATATATCCCTTTAATGAATTAAATTAAAATATAACAAAAGAGGCTGTTTACTTTTCTCAACCAATTATTCTGTCATTATCAGCACCATTGAAATGGTTTAGAAGCTGCTTTACTAGCTGCCATCAGTAAACAAAGCAAGCCCTTATTATCCAATTAAAATATAAACAACAATAGTGGCGTTTACCTGATAACAGAATGACATTTCTGCCGAAGACGGCGATACGATATACAAATGTTTTGCATATTTACTTAATATTTACAAACCTCAACCCTGATTGGCAAGAAAAGATCAGCTTCTTTAAATGATTCTTACTTTCTTACGATGAAGCTACCACACAAACTTGAGCAGAAGCGTGAGGAGCGGGTACTTACTGGCAGAAATCTGTCATTATTATTAAAAAATATATATTTTTCTTCAGATTTTCTTGATTAAAATTGCTTTTCAGAAATCTTTTAAGGATGACAAGAAAAAAATTCTTCAGTTAGAGTTACTTTCTAAAAATGTGTGTTCTGTTTGAGAATTGCTACTAAATGTTATTATAAATAAATGAACTATGAATATATTTCTAATAACATACAGCTACCAAAACAAATGATAGCTCAACCTTTTCTCTACATTCGAATGCTCGGGGACTGCTACTTGACGCTGGTCTCTCCGGTAAGAGAGCAGATTCCCATTGCCACCCATGTTAAAAATTCTCATCGTTACATCCGAAATAAACACATTTAATGCCTGGTCACAAAAGGTTTTTTTTTTAAGTCAAATCTCTAATTTTGTCAGGCATGACAACTGTGAGCGTGAATTGCTTATAACGGCTTTGTAAAAGTTTTGCATAATTACGGGGGGGTCAACTGCAATGAGACCCAGTCGCCAACACTTAAGTCTAATCATTTGTGATCCATCAAATTGTATGTTTTGGCCTGTATTTGGCTCTGAGGTATTGATGCTTTCTCAAGGAGGAAGCGGCTGACTTACTGTAACACGTTAGGTCCATGTAATGTACAGTCGATGCTTTGGACTACAATATAGTTTTTTTTTGCCAGGTCTCTGTCCTTGAGGACTTTTAGTGAACAACAGAGTTCAGTGTCATTATCTTCTGGCGAAACTAACAAGTGCATTCATCTATCTAATAAAAATCATAAAAATTTAAATCCATGATAGACAGAAAGCGTTAACATTTGTACACATTTCCAGTTCATAAAAGAATTCAACAAAAATGTTTTAGCGTTCTGAAAACCGCAACATCACAAACAAGGTCTAAAACTACAAATAGACCAAAAGATAACATTATACAATTGATCAACAATAACATCTTCACAGGTCTCATTTTATAGGTGCAGAAATCAACATTTAAACTTTAAGAAGGTCTGCTGTATCATTCATGCTCAACTCTTACCTGTTAACTTAGAAGTTAACAGCCATCTGCTGCTGCTTCAACCACAAATGCCCCAAAACACAAGTGTTTCCACATTGCATTGTGTTCCCATACTGTTTTATGGCACGAGGCTAATGGCAAAAGGCAACCGAATAGCCACTAGTCTTAAGAGCTGAAGAGACAAAGGCATTCACAACATATTTCCCAGCTGTGATACGAGCATCCGTGAGCAATGCCAGCAAACACGCACGCTATGAAGAGCCAAGGTCAAAATGCCATGCATGCCTTCCCTAAAAACAAGACATAAAATCAACTGCATTTAAACAATATAAAAAAAAAAAAAACTAAATCCAAACAAAAATCAAGAAACAGCATAATGCAATACAAGACATAAAAATCACCTTTTTAAATAATAAACTAAAAAATAAATAAATACAGATTCATTCACATCAAAATGCAAATCAAGACATAACATCACCTGCTTCTAAATAATAAAATAAACAAACAATGATCAATAAACAACAAAAAAACTACATAAGATGAAAAAAAAATCAACAGCATTAAAATGATCACAAATTATCAAACAAAGATTAAGAAACACCAAAACGTAAGACTAAAATAGACTTCTGAGTAACGCATTATACATATTTTGCTACATAACCCTATTTATGTGAGAATTTTTATCATCAATTTAGAAGAATATTACTAGATAGAATCTATCAAATGCATCAACATTTCTTTAAATTACAACATCTTTAAGACCTCACAAAAATGTTAAAATAATACACAATTTTTTCTTTTACTTGTTTACTTTTTGAGATCTCCAATTAAAACCACCACATGCCAACGGTAAATGTTTACAGACTAAATCTAATAATATAATAAATAATATATATATATATATATATATATATATATATATATATATATATATATATAGTAATGATAATAAATTGTGAATATAGTGCTGATTTTTCCTTACAGTCCTATTAATAATCATTAGCAGATACCCCAAACACTTTGCAATATATTATGCGTCCTTAAAAAAAACTAAATAAATAAACGTAACAACCCTGAATGACCAATTCAGACTACCTCAACTAACTCAGAATGGCGTCTGGGACTCTCATCAACCCATCAAGATCCACAGAGGTGCGAACACTTTCCACTAAATTGAGGCTGGAAGGGATTGAGACAGCAGCTGGGGTGGGGTGTATGGGGGGAAAAGACAGCAGAGAGAACAAGAGGTGCACACACAAAAAAAAACATACAACGCAACATCCTGACAATACCAGGACTAATGCTGCCATCCAATGCGCTATTTAAAACCTATCCATCAAAAACGCCCCATCTTTCACCGCTCTGTTGGGGAAAACAACCTTGAGCTGGCTGTGAAAAGCTTCACGCCAGGATTTAATTCCCCCATCTCCTGCCAACCTGGAACACTGTTAAATAATTAAGCTAAGTATGATGAAGATATCACGAGGAATGTTACAGGGTAATAATAGCGCCAGAAATGATAGCATGACAGGTTTGGCCAGAGTGATGGGGTTATTTTGATGGAAGGTGTACACGATTTCTTGAATTAGAAAGCCAGCATGGGAACCAAATGTTATCCAAAGTTGGGCCTAAGAAATTATGTGCAGCAGCTAAACATTTTAATTAACTTAATTTAATACAGATTTTTCCATGTTTTTTTCCCAAGTGTTCTCTTTTTTTGTACTCAAGTCAAGACTTACTAAAAGTTAACATGTCAAAATAATTAGTTGTTATTTTTGTGTCAATTTTAGTGGAAATCTAAAATAGATATAAATGTATGTAACTTTCCAGATAAGTAGTGATAAAAAAAAGTGAAGTGAAAGTGACCAGTTGGACAGATATGCGGTAACCCATAACCGGAATTTGTGCTCTGCATTTAACCCATCGCAGTCGGGAAACTGGTGCCTTGCTCAAGCTGTGGTTGTTGAAGATGGAGAGCGAGTGTTTCATCACTCATCACCCTCGACTCGGTGGATCTGGGGATCGAACTGGAGACCTTCTGATCACAAGGCCATCTCCTTATCCATCAGACCATAACTGATAAACTGTCAAACCAAGAGGTGTACACCTTTATGTTCAATTCATAAGCAAATACAGTCTAATATTAAATAGCATTAAGATAGATATGTTTAATTTTGTGTTTGAAAAAAAAGTGTTACCATTGGTGTTAATTTTCTGCTTTCAACCAATGCTTATATGAACTAATCTTATTTGATATTCTCTTACAAAGAAGGCCAACACCTGGAAAAGTTACTTTCATTTGAGAAAAACTTTCCATGTAATGAACACAGGGTCTGAATGCGTAAAGGAACACTTCTTTTATAATAAGGAACTTTTTTGTAAATACGCTAAAAAGACGAATTCTGTACCAAATTCAATAGTTCATTACAGTTTTAGAATCTATTATCCATTCTGATAATAGCACTTTTAGCATAGCTTAGCATAAATCATTGAGTTTGATTGGACCGGAAGCGCATTTAAACATTATTAAAAAACAATTGGGAGATTTTTCTCTAAAACTTTGAGTTACAAAATAAAAGATTGTTTCAGTTGATATAAATTATTTAGAAGAAGAAAATAGAGGTCCTTTGCTTCTGTAACTTGAGTGCAAGTAGCACGGTGTCTTTTAGATGGTAGAAAAAGCAAGAGACAATATATGTTTGTGGTATCGGAACGTAGACAAACATGAGGGCCATGACTGGTGGATACTAGAAATCTCAAGTCATTTGCCGCTAATATCCGCTGTGATATTAACTCAGACGCGGAAAGGCACAAGTACTGGGGGTCAGCCTACAAATGTCAATGCTCTAGAAGCTCTGGTTGGGGCAAATATCTGACAGGAATATCCACCACTAAAACCCACTAAAGCTCCAATATATGTTTTATAAATGCAATTATTTTTTGTTATCATAAAAACAACATAAAGTCAACGCAGTCAGTTCACAGCATTTCAGAGGACTTTAAATAAGTGTAATTTAAATAGAGTTGTTGGTAAGGCACACATAAATACACAGTAAAATCTAAAGTGATAATACATGTATATTATATTTTACTGTGAATACTATTTGTATAATGTGTAGAGTATGGAGCAGGAGGAAACAAGGGAATGGGAGTTTAAATGGGCATTGATGTAAAAGAAAATGGTAAATGTGATTCAATCTCTTGGAGAGATTTCTGCTACATATCAGAAAACTTTTAACGGTAGTAGATTAGCTTAAATGGTTAGGAAAGACCAAGAAATATTTTAGAAAGCTTATGTAACTTTTTGGTTGAGAAATTGAGCATTTATAAGCGGTACGGTTGCCTTTCACTAGCTAAGGAGGCCACGTTCAAGACAGAGAATAACGTCACCCAATGCTTTGCAGGGGATGGGGCATTTCAAGGCCAGCAATGGTAACACTTTTGGTAGCACTTTTTTCACTTTATTTGTTTACTTCAAACTTAATACCAGGACATAGCAAAAAATAGCTGAAAACAAACATGTTGTTACATTGAGAAAACAATTACGTTATTGCTTTCATGGATGGCATACTTAAGAAAGTGAAAGACATATCTATTAAAGGATGAGAATAACAATTCAAAAATCAGTTCATTATCGTTATAATTTACACAATTCACACAGTATGCAATAAACGTAAAGGCAACCTTTTTCACCATGTAAGACTGCTTAGTTTCAAAACTGCAAGCCATGAACCTGACAAACTCTGAATCTGGCTGCGTTTACACATGATTAGTCTTCTATTTGGACTAAGTGCTAAGTGATTTGATAGAGGCATGTTGCAGGAATGTGCTCGTCACTAACAGTATGTTCATATCACACTGAGGACTATTCATCTGCAACGAGCAAACGGCAAACTGTCACCGGCAGCATCTGCTCAAATCATACTGAGGCTGCAAAACCGAACTGTATTCCATGAGATGCGAGACAAGCTTAGGCCTTTAGTTCCATTTTTCATTTGCAAAAGTTTAGTAAACTCATTTAAAACACATTATACTTTATGTTTGCTCATCACTCAAACAAAGCAAAGTCACTGCTGATGTTTATGAACAGATAATTATTAATTCTGTGTTAACTCATAATTTTTGTGAAAACTTCTTATAGTATCGTTAAGATGAATAAAATCGACTTAGACCATTGTTCAAGTTCAAGACAACAATGGCAGACCGGTGTGAAATTGCAAATTAAAGTGTAAAATTGGTATAATTGTTTTTTATTATTATAGTCAATAAAGAATTTGTTTTTAATTAACTAAATGTGCTATAAGTAGATTTTACACTCAAAGGCCCCCCTGAAATTCAGTTTTACTGTCAAAGAGAACAAATAAACTACTATCTGAAAGACACAATCGGAATTTAAAAAAAAAACACCACAAATTTAATTTTAACTAATCAAAATTAAGTAAATGAAATTCTGTTTAAACAGTTGCATAATGCAGTTGCTTTTTTATGATATGACACTTGAATACAAATTTTAGCTGGTTTTACTCCTCTTTTTAAAGTTGTGAAGAATATCGGCAGAGTAAATGCTGACAATGCTAGTCTATAAATTTTTTTCAACGTTTCTCCCCCAAAATATTTGTGCCGAGTTCATTTGTGCCGCTGAGCACAAGATGTCAGTTACTCTAGTTCTGAACAAACGAATACAAGCATCTTTTATCATCGTTTGTCATCAGTCAACTCAACTAAGGCTCAGCAAAAATGTACTTAATAATAGTTTTAAATTGCAATGTTTATTCTGCCTTTATACGCTGTTTCATACCATATTGTATATGTTAATATTAAGATAGGGTTAGTATAATTCAAATCATCAGAAGCGTAAAGCAGTGCATTGTATTTCCATTGTAACACCATCAGTGTTTATTCAAAATTTCAGAATTTTTTATGTTTAGCAAATGATAAGCCAAAGGCAAGCAGTGCTATGTAAAACGCTATTCTTGGGCCAACTCAGAGACAATTTATAAGCATTTACAAACTAACATTGTAACAAAAATATATTTGTAGGATTTTGCTTCGCTATATATATATATATATATATATATATATATATATATATATATATATATATATATATATATATATATATATATTTATATAAAAAACATATTGCTGGTAAGACAGTGTGAATGTAAATTTTAACAGTTAAAAACAAAAAAACTAAATTATAATGTAACAATGTGATTAGATTATTATTTATCATGTGCTATAGAGAAAATGTAAACTGGCTTTCATTTAACATGGATGTACAATTTTTTACTTTTGTGACTGTTTAAAAACAACAAAATGGATCAGAGATTTTTTTATTTACTTTACCCAAAAACTTTTTTTAAAGGTCCTGGTTTACTGTTTTACCTTAAAGTCTAATCTGAATATACTGGTAAATTTGCCTCCAGAACAAATATATATTTTTGTTTATTTTTGATTTCAGGAATATATATTTCCTATTCAATCAAATATTACATTATCATTTTTTATATTTCGTTGTTAAGTTAAATATCCTCGAAAGCAAATATTTACTGACTAAAACAACCTTATTGCAATGTGTTCTGGAAGAATGTTTTCGTTATTAAGAGCACCTTAATTTTTTGCTATTATTCTTCATAGATTGCTTCCAGCGAATAAAACAATTAAGTGAAAAACAGGTTTAAGAGTGTAATCATACAGGAAACACCAGAGACAGAGTCGAATGATAACAGCAATGATAACAGTGTTTATACTGGAGACACATGGCCACAATAATAGCTCACAATCACAGTTGAAACCCACTCCGGGTCCAAGTCACACTCATCAAACCCATTCATCATATCCACGTTTTAAGAAAAACCATGAGATTTCAAGCATTTACTTGATTTCCAGGATCCCTCACTTCTTCAGTGTGATTTATCCACTCACGAACAAATCGATTTCTCACAGATCACGGTCCGAAACGTCTGCCACAGCGGGACACTTCTTACCTCTGAACAGGGTCGACTGAAGCATTCCCCACATGGGCCACAGACTGTCCATTCTCAAAAACACCCCTGTCCCAAGCCTGCTTCATGGTGGAAGCAACTCTCTACCCAAACGAAGAATCCAGCAAGCGGCTCTATGGTAGTTTCAGGAGGCTGTTTGAACTGAATCCTGACTGTGTTGTAGGGATCAGTGTTTGGTAATAGAGCTAACGGCCTCTCACAAGCTCCTGCCAGACCGTCTAAAAAAAGTGTGGGTAAAAAGGGGCTGGGGTAAAGCTGCAGGAATACGACAGGAAGCAGCAAGGTTAAAAGCACTTGACCATTTGGGAGTCCCCATGTGCTGCTGGACACTTTTTTCTCTTTCTGTCCAATGACCGAGCAAGTGTAAGGAATGCCATTAGGCAGTCACTCAAAAAGTGCCGGATCAGTTTCGTCAACGGTCCCGTGTGCAGATTATTAACATTTCCGACCATTAACATTTTGAAGAGGGACAAAAGGAGCCTCTAAAGCACGTCGATGTGCAAAGCCTTTGATTCTCCGGCTGTAAAGCTCAGAAACATTAGCCTGTTGAGAGTGTTTCAGGCAGACTCAAAGATTTACTGCTCATCAGGACCCTGGGAGAAGGATTTGAGGGTTTGGGAACATGTGGTTGAAATCTCGTAGGAATGCTTTGTTTGAGGAAGGACAAGGAAGTACAAAGAATTTAGATAGAAATGACAAAATTTGTGATGTCGCTGTGCTGCCAGGTGTAGTGGTAGGTGAGCAGGACGTGTAAAGCGCAGCTGCGGATCAAGGCTACCAGAGGTTCACAGAGCTACACAGAACCTACTCAAGATGATGATAAGGAAAACTGTATGCATCGACTGTATGCATCGATTACCCTCGCTCAAAAAAGCTTATTTAAAAGCAAGAAAAGCTGCAATTCATAAACTTGCCACTAGAAGCTGATCTCAAAAAAAGGGTCAGACCCTGGATCCCAATCTGAATACCAACTGAACCCTTAAAGTATATACTCATTACAAAAGAAAAAGTAGATACATTTTAGTGTGCAAGATGCGAGTGCCCACAATCTGGGTTGCACATAAACATCATGTGATGAAAGTAGTTGTGATCACAGGATTACGGACAACGTCTGCGAGAACTTAACTACTTTACCATTCCTTACTTAAAAATATTCTAACAATATATAACACTCCATATTGTTATTTATTTATTTATGTTCTTCTCCTTTAGAAGGGGATCTTTGTTTGGATCCCCAAAAAAACTCCTTCCGCCCGAGTGCAATGAATTGTGGGTAATTTCAGCCAGTTGCATGTCAATCAATCGTCACTCCAAAATCGAGTGTGTGGATATTCCCCCAATTTGGGGGGCAGGGCAAGTCAAAATCGAGAGGACTATTACCTTGTTCACCTTTATTAGAACAATATTTAATATTCAGATAACACTTTATGTAACTATAGACGAGTATAGTTTTTAAGTAGGAAAAAA
Organism: Danionella dracula; assembly: GCA_900490495.1. Lineage (NCBI taxonomy): Eukaryota > Metazoa > Chordata > Actinopteri > Cypriniformes > Danionidae > Danionella > Danionella dracula. The sequence continues at coordinate 22,422,283 of UELW01000778.1, read as the reverse complement.
ATCTAATTTGATGATTTGGTTATTTTTTATCATACAAAAATGCTATTGGTCTTATCCAATTAAGCAACCTATGCTAAGCTATGCTAAAAGGGAGACACAGAGAACGACTGAACAGCGCCTAAACAGGTCTAGAAAAATAAGGTCACGTTGTCCATGATCCTACTGAACCCTGCTAATGGATTAAAAGACCTCCCTATGATGTAAAGCAATTTAAAGAAATCGCTTTTTAGAAAATTGTTGTTCAAAAACTTTACAGCATAAAACGCTTGCTTACAGTCTGACAAAACAAATCTCATTCAAATTTCAAATGGCATCCTTCTTTGGAATTTGGATGGGGTTAATTTTATGTTTAACTCGGTTGTTTAAACGGGCAACTTGACTTCAAATGTCAATATTCTGGCTGGACTGCTACTTTCAGTAAACCAAATGAGCATGGTTGATAACATTTCTTTCATAAAAGACTAAACTTTTACTAAGAATTGGTAAAAGTATGGAACATTATTGAATGGATGGCAGAAAATATCAATTCACTGATATACACACAGCATGTATTAACAATATTTTTTTTAATAGCTACCTAATAGCTATTTTTTTTAATATTTCCCACAATAAAAGTTTTTTTTTCAATCTACATTTTATCAACTATGTCAGGAAGTATTCAAATTGACAAATGGACCTGTAGACAAACAAAAACAGAAATGACTAATGAATTCATGGAGCTTAAGTTAAAAGAAAAAAAAAAAAAGATACCGTGAAATTTATAAAATGAAACGAAGCTTGGAAACCGACCAAAACCACAAGCGCTACTATTTTAGAAGCTCTGCATCAGCAGAACAACTGGACTCAGTAAAAGATCAAAATGGTCATAAACACAAAGACAGGTGTAGCAGCCAAGAAACAGTAAATCTTAAAGCCTTTAAAACGCTCCTTTACACATTTCAAAAACACATTTCAAATTAATTTCTACTTCAACTGAAGGTTTTCATCTCAATAGTATTTAATAAGGACAAAGTAACTCTATTTCAATTCAGAACAGATTCAGAAAATATATTTGAAATCAAACAGAATTACACTGAAAAATCCACTGAACAAGATCTTAGGAAATACAATCTTAACTTGACGCTTTAAAAATGTATAATACACAAACTTTTATCAACAAAACTCTGAACAGTGACTTCATAGGAGCCCGGGCTCAACAATTAATTTTTTTTATACCACATTGATTGCGACTAAACTCAGTGTAATTACACTACGCTAAAGGAAAACATGATCTGTTTAGCCGATGACTGCTTGGAAAGAGGAAACTGCTTTGTCATCGAGGAGAGGCTGAACCCTTCTTTAATGAAAGAATGGCGTTTAAACCCTTAAAAAAGAATCTGTGGGGTGTCAGGAGTTGTAAAAAACAAGCCTAATGGGCAACCGCACCGATCCAATTAAGTTTCTACAAATGAAAGTAAACCAATACCATGGTGCTTATACATACAAAATTACAGACGAAAAATAATAAAAGTGTGGCTGGGGTGGAGAGAGGGGGGGTGGGGGTTAAATGAGTTATTTTACAAAACCATTAAGCTGTAGGAAGTTAGAGACAATGTCTACACTTCATCTTTCAAAAAGATATTACAATATTTTAATATACTTATTATTATTTTTTTGAAACATTAAATGTGTTTAATTGCATATTTTGAATTACAATATAAGCATACATTGACTCAAAAAAGGTTATTAAAGATGCGTCGTCATCTACAAATACCTCCACATTTGTTTGTATTAACTATTTTCTTTTGTAATGGACAATACTTTGTCCTTTTATAATTTTGAAAAAGTTTACTTTTACACTTAAATTGAAATCACCAGGTAAGTTTTGATTAAAGTTATTTTAAAATCAATTAATCCAGTATATCATTTAAGTACAGAAAAGACAGTCATGATCACATTTTTTTTGTACAAATTTCATCAAAAATTCACAAATGACATAAAAAGCGCAGAAAGTGAGTGCAGAAAACTCCTCTTTTGTACCATAAACTCCAGCCACTCCCACAAATGGCCTGAACCCCTGCCTCAAATATTTTTATCTTTTTAAAGTTGTACTTATTTCAAGTAAAGTATTACATACAACATACAAGTGTCAAACCATGATGTTCTTTAATAGAGCACAACACTAGAGAAGCACAGCTGCGGATGCCATTCATCAGAACTCGCCCCATCCGACCCAATGTTTACGCCACACCAGATTTAACCACTCAGCAGTCACTCATCAGCCCAATATCAGTATAACGCGAATGTTACAGGACGAAGTTCAGAGTCAAAGTTTGAGAGCGTTGCATCATCGGAGGTGTGATGGGCAGATGATTGGCAGGTGCTGTAGGAGCTCATAAAACTGCTTAAAAAGGCACGAATGCAGTTCCCGCTCAGAAGGGCAGGTTGTAAATGCCTGCTGACTGCGGCCGAGAATCTGTGATGGTTTACATGGGTATAAATGGAACAGCAGTGACACAATGACGCCGCGGCCAGTGGTTAAATGTGGAGCTTGTAGTTGCTGGGTCAAATCCACAGGAACGGAGGTCGAGAGGCGTTTGTGACCCCTGTGTTTTTAGTCAAGGCAGTAAACATAACCACTTTTATTTTTTATGGCCATGCAAACACATGCAGTGGTGTTCTGGAAACGTTTGCAATGTGTTTTATGCAGTCAAGTCAATAAATAAGCTTGTGTACAAAAGTCAAAACTATTTTAAAAATGGCTATAATACAAGAAAAGATGTGTAAAATGTGGATAAGCATTTTAGGCAAGGCAAGTTTATTTGTATAGCAGATTTCGTACACAGGGTAATTCAAAGCTTTACATTGGAAATAAAGAGTAAAAATAAAGTACATTTAATAAAATCAAGCATAAAAAAAACAGTCATATAAAATCTTAATCAACTTAAAAAAAAAACATTACAAGGATTCAACAGCGAATTTCCCTTTAAATGCGCTGTTGTCTTTATATCAGCATATACTAACTCCCTTATTAATACGCATGATCTTTTGCAGAGCGCGTTACTCAAATTTAATCAAGTCAGGACCGTCACTCTTTACAGGATAACTCTATAATAACTCCCTTATTCTCACTTATATCACCGTATAATAACTCCCTTATTAATTTTAGTGAGAAATCCAATAAGATGGTACACATTTGTTTAAATATCCTATATATACTAAAATATGTAAACTAACATATTTTAATATTTTTGATCTAAATCAAGATTTTCTTTTGAGTGATTGAAATTGACATATTGTGATCGACATCATTTTCTCTGCTTTGTGTTTCATACTTGACTAAAGTATGTGATATTAGCATAATAATTATTTTAGTTCAATACAATGGTACTTGCTAAGCAGCTAAATAAACACAATCACCTTTGACATTACTGTGGAAAACTGTTTAACCCATTAACTCTTGGCATGAGCCATTTAGAAAATGCCTGACACGTTTGACTATTTTAAAAGTACAGATCTAACTGTGAAATCTATCAGAGAAAAGCAGGCATGCATCTTCATTATATAGTTTATACTTATAGTTAGTTAGGTCTTTCAGTGGAGTTCAGGGTTTCTGCAGGTCAAATTTAAGATTTCTTTTATGAAACAAATTGAACGCCTCTATCATATCATCAAAAACAGACACAAAACTTTTTGCATAATAAACTGTATGCTTCTAATACATTGTTTGAATCCCTGCCCGTAACTTTTATGTCTTTGAGCATTTTCAAAACTTTTCTAAAACTCTGGCAACCGTAACCATGCCTTTTACAAAGTTGAGCTTTATGAGAATTTTCTCAATTTCTGGTAAAATCACTTATAATTTGAGCATTTATTTGTGCTTTCGCAATCTCTGGCAAACCATACAATAACGGTTGCATTTTGTTAGATTTAAGTGTCATGTCAATATATGGTAAACCAAACAATCATTTATAAGATTTTGAGCATTTATGAGTGTTTACGAGCAACTCTGGCAACCCTAACTGTCATTTTTTATACTTTAGTCTATACGAGCCTTTTTCTCAAGCTGTTCGCACTGCTAAACATCACTTTTATGCTTTTGAGTGTTCATGAAAGTTCTGTCAACTCTAACTGAGTTTTAACTCTAAAATTCACGGCAACCCTAACTTTGACTCGTGTTTTTGGCCATTTATGCACATTTTCCCAGACTATGGCGACTCTATCAATCATTTGTACCATTTTTTATTAGCATTCATATTTTCTCAATCTCTGCCTCTTAGATTCATCTTTGGTTGAAGAGAACTGTGTGATGGTTTCCTTCTGATCTAGACTTTACTTTCTATTATTTAGCTAATTAGACGATTAAATTGATCTAGTTCATTTGTGGGTAATGAGATCGCAATTTAATCGCAAAAAATAAATTTTTCTTAGATTGTATGAACATTTGTTCAATTTCTAATTTATTGTAAATCAATACTTCTTACTGGGTCAATTATCAATTGTTTGAATTGTTTTACATTTATTTTCTTTAAATTACGACATTACCCTCTTACCTAAACCCCTAGACAATATAATGAAACATGAGGTGTGCAATTTCTCAGGCAGTATTGATATTTTACATCCTAAAAATTAAGATTTTGTTTCCAAATGCCATAAAAATGTTATAAAAAAATGGCCTGGCTGCTAATATGGTTACCCTGGGTATACTGCACGAGCAGAAAAGTAGCACGACTGAAATATCTTGTAAAAATGGGGGCAATAAAATTGCACAGTGTATGCCGGTTCAAGGTTTGATATGCGTTTATGTAAGTGTGTTCTCTGCAGGTGCTAGTTGGAAGCTCCGCCCCTCAATCACCTGGTGGAGGAGCTCTCCATATATAATACATATATATATATATATATACATATATATATATATATATATATATATATATATATATATATATACACACATATATAATACATATAAGACTCTGGACTCAACAGAAAAGGGGCGCTTGCTGATCGCTTTACTGCATCGCACTGCTACAATTTGCTTGTTTGCTTTTCTGTGTTTCGAGCTCCATCGTCCCCTCATGCTTTTGAAATTTGCCCTTGATTGGGAAATACTGGTAAAACAAAGATTATATTTCTTTTCTGTTTATTTTCTTTACTACGTAGTTTATTTTTGGTAATAGGCAGCTTAGAAGAATCCACTGGATTCTTTGATTTTCTTTTGAATTCAATCTCCCGAGGTAAATGTGTGTAATCCAGATTTTCAACTTGAGTTAAATAAACCAGTTTAATTTTATATTTCGTTCTTATGTCATGTTCTCAGCCCTTCACCATAACTCCACTAGTTCTTATTTTATGCTCTGTACTTTTCCCCAAGATTCTGCTTAGAAGTGATTAAAATAAACTTCTAATTTGTAGCCAACTGTTTTTTTTTGTTTTGTTCTTTTTTCAAGTGTTATTTTTTGTATTTTGGAACAAATACATCCCTAGACCAATAGTGGCTCGTCCCTAATTGACTGACTACCGTGATTGGCTACAGATGTGCCTTGGTACTCTGAGGACTAGTTATTTGGAAAACAGAAACTGTATATTTACGTGTGGCTTTTCAGTCACTGATAAAAGACTAATCCAGCTAAACTTAATCTCAAAAAAGTAAAAAAATAAAAATAAAATGAAAAACTCCACTCACACGTGTAATTGTTTTTGGCATGAGTGTGCTTGCCTACACTGTATGTCCATAATAATATATATTTGTTACATAAAAAAATGGATGTAAGCTCCAAAGAGACAATTATTATAGTTCATTACCAAGATCTACTCCTCAAAAACCAGAGGCAGCTGCAAGTTCAGCGATGCTCCTGTGACTGAAGTGACTTGTGCAGCGAGCCTCCGAGACGCAGCATCTGTTCACCCAGTGGGACGTCTCTTAAAACTGACACATTTAATGCTACCCAAACATTTTTCACTGAGTCAAGGGCACACGGACCGAGTGCTTATGGCTTTGACACGACACCTGTCAGACAACAAATTAACTTGTGTAGCAAACGACAGTAAAGCAGGGACAAATTTATGTGTGGTTTATCGAGACTGCGATTATGTGCTGCTTTAATATGTTGATTATGTTAAGGGGCTGAACTGGGTCATGAGAGGGTGAGTCGGGTACGGGCGAGAAACCGATAGGCCAAAAGGAGTCTAGGATCAGTTTGGTGATGATCTGTGTCGTTGGCAGGGGCGGCGAGGATTAAGTATCTGCAGAACATTTCAGTGCACATGACTCACCTCAGCGAGAAGCGGCACATTTCGAAACCAGAATCTGCAGAGGGCAGCCCTGCTTGTGTTTCAATCTGATGGAAAAGAAATAGATTCATTAAAATACAAACCAGTTTTTTTTTTAGGTCAAGGGTTTAGATTTACCTTGCGATTTGCCTCATTGGGAGCTGTAAAAACAAGACGGGTTAAAAAAATATTGTTTAGTAATGTGTTGTAAGTGATAAACACTGCTTTCTATTCATTTTAAGCGTCTTTAAATTAAAAAATATTTTTTCTTGCTTTAAATAACAGATAAATGAAATATACGTCCCACGGTGCTCACTAGCAGCTTTTTAACAATTTATTTTTAAATGAGACAACTTCTGAAAAATAATGTAGCAGATTTCCCAAAAATTGCAAACTTACAAAATTAGACAAACAAAAATGGAGAAAGTACCGGCCCAAAAGTACTTTGGTCTTTGTCTTTTCAAAAGTCTTTGAACGGTTTTATCCACGTTAGAACAACCACCTCCAAAATATCAAAAACAAAATGTTTCTGTGATTGTACACATTTATTAATTTAAGGTTAACAAGGGATTCGAACCCAATCAGCAGAGTGCCAGAGTGACGCTATAACATGGTTTCAAAATTCATTTAACACTTTTTGAATACAACTCGTCAGACACTAGAGTAAGTTACCAGCTCAACAACTATTTAAACTATTTAAAGTGCTATTTATTCATGTTTTGAGCAAATGAGCATACAATTTCTTCTCCACTGACTGACTGAAAAATAAAGTATTGAAAACTAACTGATTATCTTTTCTGTTTAATCATCAGACTGTTCCAGAATGCAACAAGTTTCAAAATAGATATAAAAGCCCTGTAAATAAAAAAGGTATTTTTTTATCCTGTACATGGCACTGCCACGCCCAGAGTCCTATTTCTGTATTGATGACCCAATCAGAATTTGTTACTCGTTAGCTAATTTGGCAATTAATCCCTTTGGCATTGTAAGATTTGAACATTTCCCAGATTTCTGAGTGTTAGTGGAGTTTGTATCTTGCAATAAGCCCTCTGTTAGGGAGACAGACTTCAACAGTTTCCGGAACTTGTTCCAATAATCCATTATCAAATTGAGATCTGACACTTTCAGTGTTTTATTATTGTTCAATCAACTTCTACAATTACAACGGCTTAAAACCCTTGTTAGCTCCCATGTAAACAACAACTTTGAAAAATCCCAAATTTCCAAATGCCAAAATCTGCAAGTCCACCTTTGCAGGTTAGGTTCCCAATAGCAGAGCAGATTGGACATCGAAACTTACTTTTGCTGGCTTAGACTTTACGTTTCGGGTCAAAAGAGTATTTACTCTCATCTTTATATTTCAAGTATGAATTATCAAGTCTGTTCATCAAAAAAAAAGACACACATGCAAACTGAAATCTCCACGAAGCAGAGGCCCAAAAACAATATATGCTTGCTGAAGTTGTTTAAGATTTATTTTCCAAGATGTATGTTTTAAAGATTTTTTGTTAACAGCCCCAGCCAAAATGCAAGAGTTATTTTTTTTTACCCATTAGATTTCATGTTTGTTCTTAATTGTTAAATTGCTTTAATTACTCAAAACTTGAAGGTCAGAGAACAGACTGGTGCTTCAAAATACTATGCAAAGTCATGTCAATTAAAATAAAATTTAATTTGATATCCATCAAAGTCAGTTATTTATATAAAAGCAATATTAATCCACTTTCCATAAGAGAAGACTGTTGTATTTTCTCTGAACTTCTATCTTAAATCTATGTGTACCGTACTTTCATGAAATGCTTCTTTTTTTATGCAACGTTTGCAAATTGTTACTTTAAAACACAAGCTCAAGTTCATTCGAGAGCATTTGCTTGGCAAAATCGGCACATTTTATTTGACAAATGTGAACATTTTGTACTTTTTTGATATTCAACTGTACATAACAAACCAATGGTGCTCAATTAAAAACACATTGATTTACTCTTCCAGTGTGCATCGTGTTAAATTATTACACACAGTCAGTTCTCTTTGCAATAGTTCAATCAACTAATTGTTAACAGTTAGTTTAGATTTTTCCATTTATAATGCAAACACTACACATCCACTGATAGTAAACAGTTTCTATAAAAAGTAAAGTCACCACAATCAAATGATGTTTATGGGACAGTTGGATTTTTCATGATGGACAGTGTGCTGAACAGTTCCAGGTTGCTGCCGTTTAACAATTGACAGTTTGTTTGCATGATAAATGTCAGTGTTTATTTGTATACTATTTCAATATTTGTGTATATGCTTTCCCATTCTGACCACAATTCTATTTGATACTTGAAACCAAAATTGTCAAACATGTTTTTTGCTTTGTAAAACAGGTCTTTCTCTTGTTCCTTGCCTTAGATTCTATTTTTGTTTTGCAACCCAAAAACAGACTGTGTTTTGTCTTTTTTCTTACTGTTTGTACTGGAACTTTACATTTTATCTTTCAAATCTTCTCAATCCTATGATTTAATCAGAGTTGTTTTGTGGGATTTTTGTCTGGTCGGCACAGTACAAATGCGCTAAACTAAATAAAAAATACTTACTTGCATACTTAAGAGAGATACCTTGAAATCGACCATTATTAGATTGTAGTCGGAAAAAATAAAAGCCTGCTAAGACACACACAAACACATTACTGGCTCTTAAATATTATTGGTGAAGTAAAATGAGAAATTTCATATTCTAAAAAGACAAACAGTTAGTATTTTTGCTCTGGTTCTCAATAAAAGAAATAATTGGCTTTAAATTATATTTACTTTAATAATGGGCCGAAATGTTGAAACTATCTTTTTTTTTTTACAATCAATGGAACACTCAGGAGAAGATAATTTGTAAAAATGTTACTTTCAAAATAAGACTTGATATTGAATAGTGATAATTCGTAGTGCCCTCTAGTGGGAAAAAAAACTGTACGAGATCCATGTTGATAAGACAAAGAGTTTTTTTAATTTGTATTTTGGTAACATAAAATGCACTGAAGTCTAAATCACAATGACAGAATAATACAAGACACTTCATCGTTGATATAAAAAAAAACATACATGCTCATTCAGAACCCGTCAAAACATGAACAATCTTAAAAAAAGTGATTACTCTGGTTTATATGTCGAGCGTTCGCTAAAGCCTACCTGCACTTTCAATCTCAGCTCATAACATTTGCTCCCTAACCGTGAACATCCTGTAAATGAAGCAGGTCTGAATGTAGCCATCACAATAACATCAACTCGATAGCTTTTGAAATGGAAGAATCTACAAAGACAAGAAAAACATTAGTTAAAGAAAAAACATCGTCCTTTTCTCTTCAGGGCCGAGGAAAAACTGCAACAGAGCATCAGGTAGACTTCAGATTTAAAAAGAACACAAACCAGTGGAGACAGGATAAATGAGTGATACAGGGCTATTGTTCCTCTCAGCCATGAGTGGTGTCGTCCTCCACAAAGTCCTTGGCCTGCTCTGCTGAGATCACATCAATGTGACTCACCTAACAGAGAGAGTGAGAGAAAGAGTGTGTGTGAGAGAGAGGGAGAGAGAGAGAGAGAGGGAGGGAGGGAGAAAGGGAGAGTGTGTGAGAAAGAGAGAGTGTGTGTGAGAGAGAGACAGAGAGTGAGAGTGAGGGAGAGAGGTAGGGAGAGGGCAGGAGAAAGAAAAAGAGAGGGAGAGAGAGAGGGAGAGTGTGTGAGAGAGAGAGAGAGAGAGAGGTTGCAGCCTAGTTGCACTTGAGAAAACTTCTAGTTCACTCTAGGCACAAGAGCAATTATTTCCACTCACGTTTGAGTGCTAAAGATTTACCTTGTTTCTGAACTTGACGCCGTAAAACTTGTCGGCTGACTCGAGGAGTTCGGGTCTGAAGGTGGTGGTGATGAACTGAGCATGTCCTGCCAGCTCCATGATCATGTCTGACAGAAAAACACGACAGGTGTTCAATCTGGTGCAAAATTCTCTTGTACCACAGAGATGAAAGTTTTAACTTTTCAACTTCAAAAAGTAGTCCACAGTGACATTTGAATTTGACAATTCCGTTCATATATAAACTGCTTTCAAAGAAAAGTAATGCAATAAATACAAAAGATAAATCTGTTTGTATTGTCTTGATTATTTTATGAACTTTTTCAAACATAAAATAATTAAAAAAAAATATTAAAATGTTTCAAACTAAATATTTAGTTAAACAAATTAACATTATAAAAAAATGTATGTTTGAAGGGAACAAAAACAACTTTTAGAAATTTATTTAATTATTTTTAAAATGTCATTCACAACTTAACTAAAAGAAATTAGTTATCTTTATCTAATTATCTTTCATGAAATTTGTAGTAAATAGCACAGAAATAAGTGTAAAAGAATTATCTAAAATAAATAATAGAAAATTGAGCGACAAATAGTGAAAGTGAAGTACAGAGAATTTCAAAAATAAAACCAAATCTGAATGCAATTTTTAGTACACGATCAATACATGTAACAAATTTATTTACATAAAGAAAGCATCTATCTATCTATCTCTCTATCTATGCTTGCTTTTAACAATAATACAACAAAAACATTTTTCAAGTGAAAATTGTTTAAGTTGAAACAACAACAACAAAAAAAAGATTTGAAAAAACTATTTCAATATTTAAAAAACAAACAACATTTAGAAAACAAAGCACTTGTGACGACTATCTTAAAGATCTGGTTTCTGAAGCCTGTAATCCAGAACTGGACCGGTACCTGATACAGCTTTCCTGTGCTGAGCGTCCAGAGCCTGGTCGATTTCATCGAAGAGGTAGAACGGAGCCGGGTCACACTTCTGGATGGCAAAGATGAGAGCCAGCGCCACCAGAGACTTCTGACCTCCGGAGAGCTGCTGCATCTCTCTCATCTCCCCCTGTTTACCTGTGAACGACACCTGGTGCACAAACACACATTTCAAGATTATTCCAATATTTATCCTCACGGCGCACGCTAAACCTTTGCTTCTCTTCTGCTTACCCTGATGCCCACTCCGGTAAACTGGTCCACACTGGGCACGCTGCTCTGGGAGGAAGAGCCTCGCTCGCTGTCTCCTTCCTCGTCTTGAGACTGGCCTCCCTCAGTGTCACCCTTCTTCATCACCAGAGTGGCTTTACCGCCGGGGACAAGCTTCTGAAACACCTCACTGAAGTTCTTCGACACCTGTGAAGAACCAAAGCACAGGTCAGCAGAGCTTCAAGCCTCTTAAATATTACAGAGTTCCCTTTATCAGCTTTTCCAACACCCTGCAGTAAAACAATCACAGGAAAATATTAAACAAACTAAAATCTATATCATCTAAATAAATAAAAAACAGATTCAAATAAATGATATTAAATACAAAAATACAATTAAAAAAAGTTAAGAAATTATGTTGAATTATAAAAAACGAAATTCTATTTTTATAATTGAATTGAAAAAAATACAAAAAATGGAAAACTTAACAAGTTTTAACTCTAACCATGAAATAACTTTTATTTTAATTGCAAATGTTTTAAATAAAATCAACACCACTAAATTAAATAAAAGTACACAAATAAAATATTAAAGTGTCTAAATATAACACAATTAATACAAATAATTACTACAAAAATAAAAGCCATTTAAATATATTATTAAAACAGAAATACTATGTGAATAACAAACATACAAATGAACTAAGAAAATAAAAGCTATTGAAAAAGTTTATGAAAGCTAAAGTTATTGAAATAATTGAAAAATATTTTTACTTTAAATGAAACAAAACACATGAATACAAATAAAATCAAATGGATTATAAAACAATAATAATAATAATAATAATAATAATAATGCATTCAATTAACTCAATATTGACAACTTCTGCTGAAGCTCCATGAAGTCCCAAACATCTTATTTTCAGAAATGAAAAAATTACACAACCTAATTGCGCTCCACTCAAGCCCTTTTTGACTGCAGACACACTTTTTCTCAACATATGTGCTGCTCCATCTTTGAAGAGAAATGCTTATTTTAAATCGCAACTTCAAGCACAAACCTGAACTTAAACAAAATTTCTGAAGATTTCAAGAAAAAAAAAAAAAGCTGGATGAGTCCTTTTCCCACTCTCATTCTCTAAAACTGAACTTCCTACATTGAATAAACCCCAAACATTTTAATACATGTTGATGTTGGATGATGTTCATGTACCTGTTTGAAGGTGAGCTGAATAGCCTCGTATTTGCGCAGCTCCAGGACGTTCATGAGCTCCATGATGGATTTGTAGCCTCGGTCCAGCTCTTCCTGCCTCTTAATCAGCTTCTCCTTCTGCTCTGAGAAGTTGACGAACTGGTCCAAGGCTTTTTTGTTCACGTGACTGTACTTCTTCAGCTCTGTGTTGCACTGCTCCAGCTTCCTGAACAGCTACACGTGGAAAAAAGAAAACAATGAATGTATATTACTATAAACAGTACCACTGAAACTAATTTAGTAAAACACACAGCTTTACTTTGCCATTTTGGAAATGGTTAAAAAGATATTTCTAGGCACAGAGTGACTTTTAGAGGATATTCATATCTTAAATTTCTCTTAAAGTACTGACAAAATATAGTGGTAAGAGTCCAGAAGAAAAATCATTTGCAATATTCTGCAGAACAAACTACTTTTTTTCCACAGTTTGAGTGTGATCATGGGCTAAAGAAACATGAGTCACATCTCTGTGTGGGAGGCCTGACGCGTAGTCCAGCCTCAGACTACTCACACACACAGCAAGAGCGCTGCTGAGAGGAGATGATAGCTAGAATCAGACAGGAGAGGAGGAGAACTCTTCTTGAGGGTATGGCTTAAAAATTCTACCAAATACATTTCTGCTATTTATTGTCATGATATAAATTACAATACATATATTTTTACAAGGCTCAAAATAATTTTTTCCCTAGATATCACAGATCTTTTTCAAACAAATCAACAGAATGACTGATTGTAATAGCAAAAAATGTAAATTAACTCAAGGTTAAGAAAACCAACTCTTTTAATCAAAGTGGACTCATTTGCGCGTGCGGGTAGGGGGCTCAGCAGTCAATATTTACACTCTGAAGTGTGCTTATGTGCTCTGAAGGCTGAATATCAGTAAAGGCTTCATAAACCATATAACCCAGATTTTTTTGCAAATGACCAACAATACAGTTGATGGGAGGAGCTTAAACAGATACTGTGGTAATTTCCGAGACTTTAGCTATTGCAATAATTTTAAAAATGCGGAGATGATGCATAAACTTCAGTAAACTCTCTAGTTTGTTTTGGATGAGCACAGAAACAGCATTGTGAAGCGACCCTGGATCTACTAGTTCTGCTCACAAAAAAGATAGCAATAAAGTAGTAACAAAAAGATAGGATATCTAAACTGTTTCCATCAGTGTTATAGAACAAGAGTTGGTGGTGAATTCAATATGAGTTGATCAAAGATATATGGGTTAACGTCAGGTATCCCATGTACATCACATTTTGTGCAGTCATTGCTGATGTGTACAGATCTTCAATAACCTTTGACATAGGAATGTTCGAGTCATGTTGAAATATTTCATAATCAATACATACCTAAAGTGAATTAAATAAAACATTGTCAATCATTAAATTGCCAAAATATCCAATGCTAGCAAAAAATGTTAAAGAGACTCGTAAATCTTTAACAGATAAATTACCTAGTCAAATATTATTGCACTATTTGAACAGTCATGTTGACAAAATGTGACTATACAGTGCTAAACAGATTCTTCTGTCTTAACTAAACACGTGGATTGTGTATTTCACGTTGACCTCCATGTTACTCAATATTTTTAATAAACAATTCTCTTTTAAAGCTGATCATGGTGTGATCTCTGCATTAAAAGCATAAGTCATGTTGAATTAACAGCACGTAATGTCTGAAGCTGAATCACAACTTTAACTTTAGAACTTCTTCTAAGATTATTTTTTCATGTTTTAATATTGATTCAAGACTTATAGTTGGTCAAACCACTACAGCTATCTGTTGATCACAGTGGAATAATTTATATTGGTATTTACATTTTTAAATTAACAAATGAGCGTACGTTTTTATAATTTTCAGGAAAATTTTTTTTTTCATTAAATCTTGGTATGTAAAACATATACCCTAATTGCATCATTAAGCGAGGCTTGGGAAACATGGATAAAAACAGATGGTAACACTGGTTTATCATAAACAATAAGATTATGCTTTAATCATTACCCTCCCTTCAAAATAAATAGACATTTTACTATTATCATTTGAATAATTGTTTTGCTTAATATCAGAATAACTGATCTATAGTCAGCGAACAGGAATAATTTTATAGTCTAGCCTATCAGTCAAATAATACTGGTTTGACTAGTCAATCAAAAAGTCTTTAAAAAGTAACATTGCAATAAGAGCCATTAACGGAAAAAACTAAAATGGTTTGATCATTTGATTGAATTTTCTAGTGCACCTGTTTGAGAGTGAGTGTCTGGTACTTCTCGAAGGCCTCCTGCGGCAGCGAGCCCAGTTCACGGATCTTCTTCATGCATTCCTCTTTCTTCTTCAGCAGCATGCCCTGCCTGTTGGTCATCTTCTCCAGCTCCTTGGTGTCATGATTAATGGCTTCATTCTGCTCCTTCTCGATGTTCTTCCAGCGCTCCATACTCTTCTGGTGATCCTTGATTTCCACCTCAGTCTTATCGATGAGTAAGTCCAGATCTGAAGACAAGCCAAATGTAGATCAAGGAAAGTCACAGCAAAGATTAAAAGATTTGAGTGAGTGCTCACCTTCAGACCGGGCCATGGTGTCTTTAATGCGTTTATTAATGCCATCCAGCTCTGACGTTGTGGCAGTGAGTACTGTTCCTCCTTCGGTTTCTCTCAGCTCATTCAGCTCCTGTACAGAGTCATAGTTAGAATACTGCAGGGTGCTTTTTTTGATGAAAGTAACATGTGTGCACTTTTCCTACATATTACACGCTTCATCAATCCACATAAAATTGCCTGAGAAATAAAATTTTATATTTTATAACCCCTTCTTGCAGACATTTTTATTATCTTTCTCTAGTTCAAAAGGTTCCATTCTCAATATATGTAAATATATTGTCTGTTTTTTATGTTTGTTATTTATCTATTTTTTGACTGCCTCCATTAGTTAGCAGAGAAACCAAATTGTAATCCCCAGAGATGAACCTAAGTTTCTTCTCATCCATCCTTCCATGTCTTTTGCACCAAATGTTTTATTACATTATATCGAAGCATGGAGGAGAGCATGATCAAGCCCAATCAAAAAAAAAGTTTAAATCTGACCTGATTCATCATGTTCCGATCAGCTGAGACTATGTACTGGTCGTAATAAGTGCAAATACATTGAGTTGAAAAATGTTCAAAGACAGGTTAATTTCCCAAAATTAATTGTATGCGTTCAATTATTTAACGAGTACATTTTTGACCTAACTAATATAAAGATAATTTGTCCAATAATTAATTTGCTTCATTATCAGCCCCAACTCAAGTATAAGCTTTTACTTTATTTTGTAAATAGATATATCGATCCAGAAGTTGCTCAAATGCTCTCAAGTTCTGCAATAAAAAAAACGACATATTCCACAGTCCTTGTCTCAGCCAGATTGAAGATGAGATAATGACATACCCAACAAATCAGCAGAAAGTCAGTTTTCTTACCAAAGTAACTGAAGTGATCTCTTACTTAAGTTTTAATACTTTCTAGTTTTGCTCACTAGAGTCAATTTTAAAGAATTAAACATCCGGTGATAAGTAAAAATTTTTTTTGCAAATGATCATTTTGTTCTCGGGGATAATATAATAATAATAGTAATATGTGATATTTTAACTTAACCCTACTGTTGGATGAGACAGGCCTTCTGCTCAGTAAACTACAGAACCAGTTTCATCACCTGTTCGACTTGGTCCAGACGCTTGCGCAGGTTCTCGTTGAGATACGTCTCCACTCTGGTCATAATACCCTCCAGTTTGATTCGCTCATTCAGCAGCTGTCTGTTATCCTGTTGAACAAACATAAACCATGTTATTTGATCCCAGAATGAAGTGCACAAAGCAACAAATTAATTAGGATTTAAAAGCATGCCCTTTTATGTAAAAATGTGCTTGTGGGAAAGAATAAAGGAAGTGAAATTCAAGCTAATAGAAAACAACAAAGGCTACCAATGAGGGCCAGTTATGAAGGATTTTGAGTAGCTTTACAATGTTTCCTACGCAAAGGGCTGAATCTAGAGCTCAGGTGCTATTCTTGCACTCCTCCGAACGCACTTCAGACTGACTAACACCCTTCAGTGAGATCACAGCCTCCTGTGCAGCTTCATTATACACATAGAGCATCACAAATTGTTCTTGCAGCAGGAGACATTTTAAACAACACTTTGGGACTTGTGTGGGTGAAAATTGAACAAAAAAGTTCAGAACAATGTGGCTTTATTATATTTTTGCAATTGTTTTATCATCAGGGCTCAAATTTTACCCTCATGCCTAAAAAAATCATGTTGAATGATCCAGATTTAATGAGAACTATATTTTATTACCTGTTGCAGCTGTCTGATCTCATCGTTGAGGTCATCTACTCGACGTTGATCCTCTAAACTGAGTTGAGAAAGCAGGTCAGTTCCCAACTCAGCCTTCAAAGATTCCCGCGTGCTCTCCATGGCGTGTAGACTGGCCTCCAGACTCTGAAGACTGCGTTGCTGAGAAAACCACAATATGTTTATCAATTAAAAAGAAGTTAAATCACACCCTGCTTTGATGAAACAGTGCAGGTGCTACCTTGGGCATGAAGGTTTTCTCAGACTGCAGCCTCTTCTCCTTCAGCATTTTCATTTCAGATAGAATACTGTCTCTGGAGGCTTTAAACTTCCTCTGCTGGGTCTCGATCTGCTGCATCTGATTCATCAACTGGTCAATTTCATTGTTGATACGTGGACAGCAGGGTTAAGGAGCATGTTCGGTTGTGTTGGTGACATTTTGGTAAAATCCAAAAAAACCATATACATATAATCATAAACAAATAAATAGGCTTAAACCCCCTACTTCGAGAAGGGTGTTGACTTTCATCCCACACCAGTCATTTAAGTGTCTGCAGAAAATAAATCAAAGAGTACTCATTTAGAAGACAACTTGTGCCAACTTTCATTGTGTTTTTACCTGCATCATTTGTTTATACAGTAAAGTGTCCACACCAACAGAATAATCCATGGGGTCTCCGATTGAAAATTGCGAGTTTAATCGCGTTTTTTTATTGCGAGTGAAATGCTCTTCAGAACAGATGTTATGATAATATTTGACAAACAGTTTCCATTTGGGATCCTGGATGAAACATGTGTTTGACTTTTTTTAACAAATTATTGGATTATTTGACCTCACCCAAAAAAGGTTTCCACCGTGCATGCTAAGTTTGATTTGTTGGTCATCTATGAGCAGGATTCGGATTGATTAGGGAAGCTGCAAAAATGTGCCTAAACACATGTGAAAGCATAAACATTTTAACTTAAGCGAGTAATTCATGCCATATCGCCTCTCCTCTTTACATGAGATGCACCACAGAAAACAAGACCATTGAATTAAAGGTTGCCAAAAGAGAGGTCCAAAACGATTCACAATTTGAAAGCAAAAAAAGCTCAACACAATTTCAAATTGAAAAACAAAATTAATTAACGACAAATTAGAAACCGAATTGTGCACCACAAAAGGGTTAAGAGCTATAAAGGTATAAAAAAAATTTAAAAAAAAAAACACTAAACATTTAACAAAATCTAACATTTTTTATCTTTCAAAAGTTTATTGAATCAAATATTCTTAAGGTCAGTTTACATCTTACTCTAAACATTCCTTCACTTCCTCAGTTGTTTGATTGACAGAAATCTCATCCAATAAGCGACAAGTCAGTTCTCAAATGATACAATACATTTCTTTTTTGACCGAAATTTTGTTGGGTCATCTGAATGGATTGTTTGTTTTAGGCCAAAACAGAAAAAGATTGTACCATTTGACAACCGACAACTTGATGATGACAACTTGAACATGACTTGGATTAAGTAATTGTGATGAAAAAAGCAGACTGATAAGAAATTCTATTTTGCTGTTCATTAGGGTACTTATATCTGTTGCTTTTATTTAAAAACTGTGATTATGTGGACCATGTATACTACTATTCATTGCTAAATGTTAATGCTTTTGTTTTGCTAAGTACAAGCATACTGATGCATTAACAATCAATTATTAATCAAATCATGACCCTGACAATGATAATTGGGTTGGAAGTCTCACCCATTTCTAACCCAGTTGAAAGCTCCTTACTCTAGGTCAGGTTGGTCTGTTTTCATCCTTCTATTCATGAACACAGCTCCCACAAGCAGTCAACAATAGATGATGACACCTCTCTGACTCATTCTGCAATTCTCTATGACCTTGTGTCAAACCTTTCACACTCTGCACAACAAGGATATGTTCAATGTTTCTGCGCAGATTCTCATTAAGTTTGGCCTCCAATTCGGCTAGCTCCTCCTCAGCTTTCCTCATGTCCTTCTGCAGCTCCAGACGGGATTTCCGCGTGTCGTAGTAACCACCGGTCAGAGCGCCACGATGACTCACCTGATCACCTAATGGCAAACACAACAAGGGTTATCCCCTTGAAAAAATAAAGTCTTCGAAAGTGAAATATGAGGGGGTGTTAGTTTACCCTCCAGAGTGATACAGTCCATGGTGAATGCCCGAGCCAACTGAGTGGACACTTCCATGCTGCGGCAGATCAGAGTTTTACCGAACACATGTTTGAAGGCCTTGTCGAAGTTCTGGCTGTAACGGAGTTTGCTTATCATGGGGATAGCATCCTAGAGCAACAAAAAAAAGTGTTCAATTAGGAATCAATTCCTTAAAAATGCAAGAAGCATTTGCTTTGGTCTAACAAAGGCACAAATTGGAGATTAATCTGCTGACTCCTGATTACATCATTATGTCAATCATTAAAGGAACAGCATCATGACATAGCAATCAAAAAATGTGGTTGTATTAGAAGTCAATTGAGAAAAAATGTCCACTAACAGTTAATGAAGGAGAATTTTTTTCAATCTGATAATGCATAAACACTAAAAATAGATGAAAGACAAGGTTGTCAATAGTCTTCCACATGTTTAACATCATGGTAAAGTTTTTTTCTGAATTCAGTTTACAATTAGCTATAATATTGGAAACTTTAGCATTTTAGTTTTTCCCCTAAAATCAATGACACCGTTTTATTATTTTGTCAAAATCGTAGATAAAAAAAAAAGTTTAGTAGTTTTGATCAATAATAGTGTTAACAGATTTATGCAAATAAATATTTTGACGTTTAAATGTATTGTCCAAAAGCTCACATTAGTCTCAGGGTACGCAGTGTCTCTGACATCCAGTTTGGTGATGGGCAGGAAGGTGACCTCTCCAGGCAGGTTCATCTTATTAAACTCCATCAGAATCTTAGTGCTCACCTCATCCGTTTCCACAATGTGGTAAAACAACCTGTAAAAATCACCTCTCCTTAACACACAGTATTTGCAACACTCAATCTCATTTCAAACACAAAGTCTGACCTGGTTCCGGCAGTCACCTCCACACAGGTGTAGAAGGCAGGCTCACACTCAAAGTTATTCATAACGATGCCGTGATAACCATTGATGACGTGCTGATTGATGCCCTTCCGCCGGAAATGCTCCAGGACTTTATTAATGCTGTCAATACCATTCAAAATAGCCTGGAGGGAAACGTATCTTAAGAGAAGCATTTACAATTGAAGTTTTGATTTTCTGAGTTTTCTTCTGATGTATATTTGCGACGTGTGGGAGGGGAGCTAAAATTAAAGTCTGACTCAGAACATGAGAAAGTACAAGTTGATATTAGCTGAAAAGGTTCATTCAGGTGACACACTGTGCCAGTGCGTGGGAAGCATTTATGATTTTAAAATTTAAATTATATTATAATATTATAACCAAGTTAGGAGTATCTGTTATGAAGGTTTCTGTAGGTTTAATACAATTACATTTATGACTTTTTACAAGCTATTTTAAGCAGTAAGAATCAATTGAATTGACATCATAACTTTAAAAACTTATTTTTCAAAATAAACAGTTTTGATACACAATTTGATACTTGAATCATCTCTTTTGAGCATTTACATGGTTCTCTCAATCTCTGGCAACACTAACCATGTCTTTTACAAAATTGAGCCTTTTCGCAAACTCTGGCAAACCTGACAGTCATTTTTACATTTTTAACATTTAGGAGTATTTTCTCAACCTCTAGCAATCCTAACAATCACATTTATCCTATTAAACATTAATGCACATTTTCTCAATCTATGGCAATGCTTACAAACATTTATATGTATAAGCCTTATTTTAATTTCTGTCAACCATAACAATCCCTTAACATTATGAGCCAGCTTTTACGACTTTGTATTTGAGCCTTTTCTCAAACTATGACAATACTTAACGTCACTTTCATGTTTTTGAGGATTATCAATACTTTTCCTCAAACTCTGACAACTGTGACTATGACTTATGTTTTTGAGCATTTATTCATATATCCTTAGACTATGGCAACCCTATCATTATTTTAATTGCATTTAGGATCATTTTCTCAATTTCTGACAACCCCAAGCAAGATAAAATCTCATATCAGATGAGTTTTACATGGACATCAGAAAAATAAGTCACAAGAAAAATTATTTAAGACATAGAACAATAAATGTAAGATTTTTTAAAGGTTAAAAGTTGGGCATTTAAATTTTACACTTTAAGGCCCCACAAAAACCCTGAGTTTGTCAATTGGCTCTGTTCAAAGAGGAGGCTGATGAATAATTGAGATAAGACATTTGATGATAAGAATGCGTCTTGCGATATTAACTATACGTCCAGTTGTTTTGATGACGTAGTTTTGTGTGCAATGCAATCTAGTCAGCACTAAGCCTTTCACAAATAACAAGAACAGCCAACACATCAACCGAGATTGTAATAACTTCAAATATAAACATCCAAGAAAATAAAAAGTCAAAACTAAATCGAATGTGGCTGTGATTTTCAATGTGTATTTACTGATGCAAACAAAAAGCACAATTGTTGAACCTTTCCGGTGGCGGCTCGCAGTAGCTGTTGTTTCTTCTCCAAGTCTTCTCGTTTGGCTGCCAGCGCCTGCTGTTCTGCATTCTCCTCTCTCCACAGGTAACTGGAGGGACAAACATCGGCATCAGCTCTAGCTAACAACGTCTAGATTCAGCAAGAGAGATTACTCTACAACCCATCCATCACATATGCACCCAAATAAAACTCAGACTTGTCATATTTGTATGTTCCAGTTAAAAAAATAAATAGCACAACTCAAACGTACAAAATCCAATCCAAATGTTTATACATTTTCAAGTTAAATCATAACATTCATTTTACCTGAATTCATTTGAAAAATGTTCACATATTGAAATTCATCAAGTTTATGAACTTACAGTGAACAATTTTTTTAAATATAAATATTTATAACTTATGCAACATATATTTATGTATTGTGGATCTGCAACCCGTCACATGAGTATAAATCACTTTGTGTTTGTGCCTGATATTTTTGAGACTCATGTATTTGATTCATCAGAGAACACTAAATATAAAGATATTAAAGATTACATATTTTTTTCTGTGTGAGCATCAACCCAATTACTTGATTGGGCTGTTATATTATCCAATGTTGTTGAAACTAAAAATAGCTTCTGAAACATGTTTTTGCAGTAAAACAACTACAACTTTGCTCCAGTGCTAGAGATTGTGGTCAAGTCTTGTCACTTCCCTGCCTTTAGGAATCACTAAAGTACGAAAAGTGTGTGTATGCCAAGCAAACAGATTTTTTTACATAAAGCAGTGCATTTGACTGACTTTTTTTGCACACATTGAGTGGACAACAAGATTCTAGACAAACGTATCCCAGTACTTACTTTCTCTCACTCTGAAGCTCATCCTTTCGGTTCTTCACCTCATAGTACTTCTTGTCCAGCTCTTCAACTCGAGTCTTCACTTCGTTTAAATCCTGGTCAAGTTTCTGTTGGGCAAAATGAGAATTTGGAACGATATAAAACCAAAATCAAGATGACCATTACTGTTTTGACTGAACATTTTAAAGAAGCTTACATTGTACTGCTCCAGATTTTTCTCTTTGCTGGCCTCAGTGTCCTCCAGGTCTTTGTGGATGGCAGCGATCTGCCTTTTCTTGTCATTGATGGCCTGATCCAATGACTTGAGCTCTTTCTTGATCCATTTGTCTCTTTCTTCCTTAGAGGTGAACTGACTGCCTCGACCCTGTTTAGCATAAAGGTCTGTACGCTCTTGGGTAGCTTGAGCCAGTCTGGAAAAAAATGTAAGCGGGTTCATTTGCATTACTTCTTACCTATGATACACAACATTTCTACTCGATTTGAGGTTCATCATGAATATAAACATATTACATCTTAACTTTTGTTTACATGGGTAACTTGGTAACATTTTCACACTCCGAAACAGGACATTATGTTAATTGACATTGGGTAGATTGTTTGTTTCGTCTGTCAAACATCCTCATGGGTGGGCCTTGACCAAAAAAGCAGCTCATAAGTAACAATGCTGTTTTCCAGAATTTTTTTTTAAAGGCCCGCCACAAAAAGGCTGCGATATGTCTTGTTTGTGTCTGATAATGGTCGCCACGACCAGGGAATATTGTTACATTATTTGAAGGTTACTGTAGATAAGAATGAGAAGAAAGTGATCATCAAGTGCAATATTTGTATAAATATTACATAAAACAACATTAGCAACATCAAACGCCACTAACGGGGAAGAGAAAGAAAAAAAAGACAAGGAAACCATCTTTTTATTCAAATTCAAAGAAAGAAATAAAATCGAAGCATAATGTGGAAATTGGTATTCCATTGAAGAAATATAACATATATTGGACCAACATAATAATACTGGATTGTTGAATCAAACATTAAAATGATGAATTTTGTGTACAAATATTTTCAGTGTCATTTATTTCATTGCAAACTATTTTTTATTACAAGTCATTATGTTATCCCACATGCAACTAGTGCATGAAAAAAAATTCTGTGTAATGAAAATCTGTATTCATTTGTTTAAAACGTATATACAGCCAAGTAACTCACTACAATTCTAAGTACAATTCTAAGTAAGACATTTTAAATAAGAGGAATAAATGTTATGTAATATTTAAAAGTTTGTAATTATGATTGGTCCTTTTTATAGATGGATTAAATAAATTTTTTGTGGATTTAAACAGTACGCTTTTTAAATACAATGACGTTTAACTACTTTTCTAAATCCCCCTTTATTGACTATAAATGAACTAAATTGATTAAAAGTAAAGTCAGAAAATGCTGTTTGATGATGGTATTTCTGGTTGTTCTGGCCGAAGCGAACAATGAAATCACTTGGATTAATTAAAGGCAGGAAGAACATACTATTACGGAACACAAACAGTGGGATAACGAATGCATTCAGAACCATTTTAAACCCTTAAACTACTTTACCGTGCTATGCCTCGCTCTTCTTTTTCTTTAACTGTATTAAACTTGGGCTCCGTTTCCTGCAGCTCCTTCTGTTTCTCTTCAATCTTCTCCAAGAGCTTCTGACGCTCCTTGAGCAATCGTTTCTGTGTAGTCAAAAGCACAATCAAACTCCCAATAAAGAATCCATAAATATATTTGACACAGATGTGTGGGAAGGTGATTTAAACGGCGCTGTATTGTGAGATAAAACAAAGGGGATTTCCATTTGAGCAAGCCTAGATTCACTTTCAGCATTCGCAGGGCGGATGACGCACTTTTACCTCTCCTCCATAGGAAAACACACACAATTGCCCAGGTGAAGCTAATCCTACTCTAAGCCAAGCTGGGACGTAGAACGGCTGACCAAGAGTGTGTATTTCACACGAGTAGCAAGTGTGTGTGACTGGCGTTGAGCCTGGGCTGGAGTGAGCATGTGTAGGTAGTGACGCAGACGGAGACACTGCGGACCCTCTGTTCACTGGAGGCTGCCAGAACTTCCTGCAGCTCGCTGGCAAGAGGAGTGTATATAGGAGTGTGTTTTGTTTGGGGAGCATGTGTTTCAAACTCGTGTTTCCACAGCAGCTAAAGGAGTCGAGATGAGGACAATTTTTCATAGTAAAAAGTGACATAGAACTAAATTTTTAGTAAACGTATTTGTATTTTTAAGCTGAAAATTGTAATTGTTTAGCGTTTATAATCTAAGATGGGCTGCACATTTGGAAAATCTGATTTTTTTAAAGAATAAACAAAATAAAGATTAAATTAAACAAATGACATATTGGCTAAATATTCTGAATAGAGATAGAAATCATAATTTCTTTCATGAAACTAACAATTAAAAATATATTTCATTTAAAAGATTAAGTGGTTCAAAATTCAAGTTTGACATACCAAAAAATTACACTATTTTAAGTAATGATGATTAAGTTAAGCACAAATGTATTTAGAACTATACTGTGTTTATTCAGAAAACTCAACAAAACTAGTCTTGTCTTTTAAGTTCTGTAATTAGTTATTAAGCTACTAAAACAACACAATCATAAACCCAACCCTGGTATGAGAAGATCTGAAGGTCCAGAAGAACCTATGGTTATTTTTTTGTATTTAAAGGTTTTTCCACAATATCTGACATCCCTGGAATTCATTCCAATAAATTAAAAACTCAAAGCAGGTTCATGTTGGAAAACTCTTTAAACGGTGGAAGCTATGAAATGACATTAAAGCACTTCAGCATGACGAGCGAGGTCTGTGACAATAAAAATACTCTTTTTTTAACGTCACTCCAATTCTAACCAAATCTTGTAGAGAGACAAGTTACGGGACTCCAATGTTTTGGCCTGACTATATGAAGTGATCGCTGCAGCCAGCAGTTTAATATGCCATACCTGTGAGGTGGATTAGTTATCAGCAAAGAGCTCGCTAGATCACTCAAAGATCAAGATTACACCTACTAATCGTTTCACTTCTAATGTTGTTTTTCAGAAAGTGACTTTTTCATACATAATAATGTAATTTGTAAAACATAGAAATTTGTTCGTTTGTTTATAGCCAAGACAGCAGCAAATGTTATTTCATGGCTACATGTTTTATGTAATATGAAAAAGGGAAAAAGGTCTAAAACGTATTTAAAAATATATATTTTCTCAACTATTAAAACAAGTATGGTAAGTCAGTTTTGAAAATAAAATGTCATAGCAATTTGTCAGGGTATTAAAAGGTCAAATCAGACCACTTGTTCCACACACAGCAACTTTCTTTTTTAGCTGGGTGTGTCGAGTGAACGTGTGCCTGTAGTGCATGCATGTGTCTGCGAGTCGTACCCTCTGTTCGCTGTTCCCTGCCAGCTCGTCCTGCAGATCTTTGGCTTTGAGCTCCAGTTTGGTCCTCTGTTTGATCTGCTCCTGTCGCTCGGAGCTCAGCTGTTCCTTTTCCTCCTTCATGGCGGAGATTCGAGACTTTAGTTCCCTCACCACACGTTCAGTCTCCTGCAGAGGCACAAAAAGAATTGAGTTATATAACATAGACCATTCGACTGCTAAGAAACAGACAGAAAAGGTGTTTTGCTTGTGTGTCATAGTCTGCTTAATAGTAGGTATGATGTGCAGTTCCTGACAGCCAGTGTTGAGATTTAAATTTGCATCACAAACAAGCCTCTAGACTAATAGAACCTTCTCATTTGAGCACCACACTAGGAAGTTAGTACAATCCATGTAATCAGACTAGCAGAATTTACATGAAAAATGCATAATAAATATTAATAAATAATAGAATTGTTTAGAAAGGGTCCTAAAACTTGGTAATGTAATGTTTAACTAATTTAACACACTTATGCTTTTCTAACCATGTACAGAACCAATCAAATGTACATTAATAGAGCTGCAGCCAATCAACAGCTGCTACCTGCTCCTTCAGACCCAAGCAGCAGTAGTCACAAAAGAGTCTCTGACTTTCCCTTTATCTAACCAATGCTGTTTTAGTACCATGTAGAACCTACTATGTACACATATTGAAAGAGTTTTCAAATGCTGTGTTTCAGCAGGGAGTTAAATAATTTTTTTCTATATATTGCCATTATCTCATAGTAAAAGACTGCGAGGAGAGATGGTTTGAATATGAAAGCTATAGATTTATGGTAAAAAAAATTAATAAAAATAGTCGCATATCTACCTAATATATGCTCCATTATATTGATATTAACCCTGATTGCCGGTAAATATCATCTCAGCCAAAATAACAACTTTACTACACCCCTACTCCAATCATTAAAACACCCATCTTAAAACTAAAGACGCTTCGCTTTAATTTGTCTGTTACAAGTACTTACATTATTACTGTCTGTTATTACTAGTTCTGTTATTACTTAGTTTATAAAGATTTTGCAATAACATATAAGCTTTGAAACACATGCATATTGCTATGCCTACTTATTAAAAGATTTAAATAAGTTTCCTAGTGTTACTGTGATGAACTTTTTTCCATTTGCATTAAAACCCAATAACATAAACATTAAATTATGTGGATGCCCTTAAACTATTTCATATTCATGAAAATATTTAACTCAGTTCACCTCCACTTTATCCCTGGCATCCTGTTGTGCGTCTCGCAGTTGTCTCGATTTGTCTCCACAGGTTTCTCTCTTGGTGGACAGCTAAGGAAGACAGAGCACATCTTTACATTACAATGTTGCACTAAACAGATCAGCAGCAACATGTTCTCCTGTGTTACAAGTGGATTTATGACTGAATTAGTCTGAAGGCAGTGATGACAGGAGAATTAGCACATGTACCTCGTCCAGTTTGGCCCGCGTCTCATTGAGCTCCTGGTTGTAGATCGTGTACTCCAGGGCTCGCCTCATTTTGTCCCATTTCTGGTATTGAGCCAGCTCTTCTTTTTCATCCTCTAGAGTGTGCAGACGCTCCTCGATGTACTTTAGCAGCTCATTAATCTTCTCACGTTTGCCCTCTGCAGACACACGCGCATAGATGAGAGGAACAGAATGTTACATACCACAAATTGAACATACCACTGGAGCCTTTTACACTGCTTTAGCCATTACAAGTCTACTTTCAAATAACATTAATAACTCAAATAGTAACGGTTCAAAATGAGGGCAGAGATTGTTAACCTCTTTAAAACTCAAACGTCACATGTATCTGTCACTCATTAGAATAGACGATCTCACCTGTTTCCTTCATGAGTGAGATACTCTCCTCTTTACGCTCATCATAGACTCTGGTGCCAGCCACCTCCCTAAGCAGCTTCAGACGCTGAGAGTCCGGGGCTGTCGCCATCTGATTGATCTGTGTTCAGATTTGAGACATATAAACAAAATCTTCAAAAAATTTATCACATTATCAGTGCAATTTTGCTCCTGTTATCAAAGGAAACAAAAAAAGCTTATTGGAGTTAAAAAAAAAAAAAGCTGTCAAAGGAATGTTGTCATAACTGAAGAAAAGCTTGGTGCAAAGCTAATTCACATCACGTTAGATCATGGCAATTGTACCTCTGCCAATAGCTGCACAAGAATTCTTGGGAAAACCTAACCACAGTAGATTACAGTCGCATCGTGTTGCAATGACTTAACTCAGAAGAAAGGTGTGCTTGATCACCCATGGTCAGTCAGAAAAGCTGTTTTAGCGATTCCAAAAGTTTATAACTTGGGAATGTGATTGGTAAGCAGGAAATTCTAATCAGCATTGTCCAGGAAATGCTGTTCAGTAAATCAGTGCAAAAGAAGAACATTATCCACATCACCTGCAGCTCTCAAATTTCCCCTAAAAAGAGTTCCTTACTACCATGGAGCTCCTTCTCGACTCAGCTGTTAAGCTGCGTGAAAGCCAGCACCATGTTCACTTGGAGGATCAACAGTGATGACAGAGCAAACTCGTCAAGTTAGGCCAGGAGGAGAAACAAAGTAATTCTATCTCCCCCCTTCAGGACCATACAACGACATTACTGGCTGCACTCTTTACTCCATCACTTCGATTCACATTTCACTGGCACGACAAACAATTTATTCTAAATAAACTACATCCTGGGATTTCTGTTTCACATTAGCATTGCCTTGTTTCCACAAAGCCTCCAAAAAATCTGTTTTGTTCTGTGACTTATTTAAATCGCTTCTTCCTTATTGAGAAAACAGGTAAAAAAAATGCATATTAATAGAAAAAGATTGCTTTGGGGATTGCATGAATGTTAAACTGTTACTGGAGCTTATTAAAACTAAAGTATGCCATTTTCCAAATCATAATTAGGGCACCTTTAAAGCAACCGTATTTGACAGAGATTATTTTAAAAAGGTGTCAAGAAGTACAAACAGCAAATGTTTCTGCGAGCTGTTGGGTACAGCATAGTCCCTAACCTTTATGTGTTATTTTGTGTGTGGTAAATTTTAGTCCAGTCTATAAGTATTTGAAGCCTTAACTTATCTGACAATGGCCAAATAACATGAAACAATGCACAAGGCTTAATTGAACGGAATTCAGGAGAACTTTACGTTACTTTTCCAGAAAATTGTTTTGTTTAAAAAAACTATTACTACACTTATCAAGTCTGCCGATACAAACTGGCAAAAGAGAACACCTACTATTATAAAAAACATAAAACATAAAATAAAAATCCTCCTCTGTCTTTATTTTCTTCCTGCTATGGTTTATTGATCAGTTGATACTATTATGAGCAAGCTGAGATAGATTTCAACTGTGTAACACATTGCATATTGTCTCTTGTTGCTTTGGACAAACGCGTCTGCTAAATGCTTAAATGTTAAATCTAAATGAGGAAAAAAATCAACTTGGTTTTATGGAACAGGAGAATTGTTTTAAAGGTACATCCACGTGATAGTAACTAGGCTAAAACAATCGATCATCTTCAAGGACCAACAAGAATTCCACTTTTAACATCATAAAAAGTTATTTATTTATGTGCGGCATACCTTTCCCTGCTTGACGATGTAGTAGGGGTTACTGCGGGAGAAACCAGCACTCTCTAAAAGATTCATCACGTCATTTTTCCTGAAAACACAAAGCCAATGTTCATTTACTGCTTTAAAAAAAAAAAATCACTGTTCAGAATTCCTCTAAAATGCTACTCACGTGACCATCTTTTTGTCTAAGAAGTACTGGTCTTTCTTGGCTCCGATGACACGACGCAGAGACACCTCCTCTTTGTCAATCTAAGAGAAATCAGGTCAAGCTTTCATGACATGTTTACAGCTTTTGCATTCATTTTTGGGGATGTCTCTTACCGGGAGTCTGTTGTCGGAGTTGTCAAATATTATTTCCACAAAGGCTGAAATGACTCGAGGGCCAGTTCCTTCCTAAAAAAGAAGAGACTTGCATTATTTTATGTGAATGGCATCATTTGACAACATCAACTTTTACATTCTAAATCTGAAAATTATATTCACATTAGACATGATTTAAAGCTGCGACATCCACTTCTTCACCACTTCGGTCATTTGAGTACCACAACTTGTAGCCAATTATCAGAAGCTGATAGACATGTATTGCTTAAGGGCTGTGTTTGTTTTGGTGATTTTTGCTGCCTTACCACAGGGCAATAATTTGAGACGTAGAAAATGTGCTCTCAAAATTACATTGAATTCTTGAAACGGTTTCGTATAATACATAAAATAAATTTGTGTTAAGTTATACCAAAATACACTGTATTCATTTTTAAAGCTGTGTTAGATAGCTCACTTTCTGTTAGACAGAAAAGTTGTTTGGCCTGATATGATCAATGAATGTGTAGAATTTGATCATAGTGCATGCAAAATGGTGAGTGTTACAGCACTTTTAAATACAGATATTTAATATATAGATAGAAAGATTGGTAGATGAAGGCCTTCTTGCAATATTAAGATTATTGTAAATAAGTCCTCAGCTCCAACTTGACGACTGCCACGTTAATGGCATGTACATTTTGTGAGTTTCGAAGTCTGTTAATTCATGAAAAAAATTATACTCACATGGAGCAAAGCCAGACGTTGTTCAGGTCGAAGATGGCTGAACTCATCACTGAGAACAAACTGAATGGCTGTTGAATGGAAAAGTGAAATTATTATTTAAACTAACCACAACTAAACTAACCTTTTGTGTACTGTACCAAATTATGGGTGTATTTGCCATTTTACTTACCATAAAAGAAATTGCTCTTTCCTGATCCATTCCTGCCAACTGTAAAAACAAAATATGATTTATTTTTACTACATAAAAGCTTAATTCTTGTATTTGTTGACTAAACGCAAAGGTTACTATTCTAAATATTTTTTGTCATATTAAATACACATAAATGAGCTGTGAAAATCTTACCGATGACATTATGTTTGGAGCTGAAGGGATCGACCACAGTCTGGTCTCTGTAGCTCCGAAAGCCTTGGATAATGACCTGGAACCCATATTAATCATTAAAAAGTCCTGTTATGTTATATTAAGTGTAAACATGCTCTTGTACAATATATATATATATATATATATATATATATATATATATATATATATATATATATATATATATAATAAAACCTCAGCAGAAACGTTTAAGTTGCCTGAATTCAAATTGGGTACTCGAATGTGGTAACTTGGTTAACGTAAGTTACCGTTAATTATCGTAAACAATCATTATTTATACGTATTCCCAACATACAAGTTTTGAGTTAGCTAAAATCAAACCGCATGTGTGCTTGCTTATGAACAAAGAAGGCAAACTTATTTCCTTTACAGTAACGACATTTGTATTAATTCTGCAACGATGGAGAATTTGACAGATAACGTTATTGCTAAAGCTAATGCTAACTTCATTGAAGGCCACTTTCTCGCGTAACTTGTAACTAAACTAGAGCTATGCAATGAAAATCTTAAGCTTGTGCATTTACAACAATCATCAGGGTAAAAATGCCACTTAGTGCTTTCAATTTAACAGTGCATACCGTTACTGTAAATCTCAATTTTACCTTCAGCACTGGAGCCGCTTAACGTTAACTTACCTGTTTAATGTACATGGCGTCTCCCGAACACAAATCTTTTCGAAACCTGTCGAAGAAAGACAAAATAAACCCCCTCCTCCTCAGAGAGAAGAAGGGCTTTTCTGCAGACTAGTATGTCACACACAGACACAAATAACTTGATAGTTATGCTTCTGCCAATTATTTTTTATTTTCCCTCTCTCACGCTCTAGACATAACAGTCAAAATGGCGACAGAGGCGGACTGAAAGGGCGAGTTTATTTATTATTGTAGGGGGAATTCTGAGAATTGCTAATTGAAACATATTTAAAAGCAACAATGAAAGAACAACTAATAAACTTGAACTAACAATGCGCTTAAAAAGTGTCCAAATGTTATGTTTTCTGGGTTACTTGCTTTATGTTAAATTAATGTAGATTTCAATAATGGGATATTGGCCCTATTTCGGGGGGAAATGGTTCAAGCCAAAGTGACAGAGATTGGGCGCCAAGACAGACCCACTCAGAAGCAATGCTCAGAAGTAAAAAAAGAACATAACATGCAACTACATTTTTACAGTTATCATTTTATTTATTTTACCTAATTAAATGTATTATGCATCAAAATTATATTAAATTAACCGTTTACTTACAGTTAACATACAGTGTAGCTATGCTAAACTTAAAACTGAAAACGGGTTTAAACCCCCAATTGAGTAATTCTATTTAAAACGTCTATAACTTCGTTTTAAAATGTATTTTCTGTCTCGGGGCAAAGTAAACATAACAGCAGAGGTCACTGTTGTTTTTATTTTACACTGGCTGTCAAAAGCCTTACTGGCAGAGATAACTATGTGGGTGATGTTTCCTTTAATAACTACTAAAGTGTGAAAAAAAATCACACTTTTTATATGATTCATTATTCAAGTGTAAAACATGATAAAGAGTGCATAAAAATACAAGAACAAGATACAAGAAAAAAACTGACAAAGAAAATAATTCAACACTTCTGTAAAAACATTTATTGACACAACCACACATCATAAAAAAGAATAATTGTTTAAAAAAGAACAATAACTTATTTTGCCCAGCCAGGCGCTGTTGGTAGGCATAACATCATCAAGCAAAGGCAGGTATTGCAGTGTAATCTTTGTGCAGTAGTTTTCTCTAAGGCAAACAAAACAAAATACAAACACTGTCTCCATCTATATATATTTTTTTAAATCAAACAATTTTTTTTATCCCTGCAAAAGACCATTGCTTTTTCTATTCACCTATTCATTATTCTTCAAGTACACTGAGACTGCACTGAGCCAGCAGCCATCTTAAGGCAGCGCAGTTATCGGACTAAGTTTAAACTGGTGAACTGATGGCTGGATGGGCAATGGTGCCAGGAAGGAGGTAGGGAAGGTGAACACAGAGGGTTCAAAGCTCTCAGTTTCGAGTGTGAAGTCACCACCAAAGAAAGTGTGAGCCTCGTCTGCAGGAGGAGTGACGGATGGAGGTGTGGAAGAAACCACCTCTGACTCAAACTGCAGTAGCTGACCCATGAAGCTAAAATTTGGTGAGATGATGGCGCGCTGCTGACGAATGATGTCAAAGGCCTGCTCCAAACGCAACCGCTGGGTTTTCATGATGTATGCCATGCAGATGGTGGGAGAGCGCGAGATTCCAGCCTCGCAGTGAACCAGCACTTTACCTCCCTCTTCTTTCACACGTTCTATGGAAAAATACAAATTCAATTGATTATTTAAGCTCAGCTTGTAAGCAACTAAAATAGAGTTCATATCCATATAATATACATTTATAAAGCTTGCTTAAGAAAAACAGATGAGTAACATAGAATTTAAGAGCTAGTGAAAACTACCAAATTCAAAATTTCATCAAGAGACATTGAACTATCGAATGAAATGCAATCCTAGTTTACATGAATAACCTTTTTCTGAATGACTTTATCAAATGTTACTAAAGTTAGGAAATCTAGCATATAGGTCATAACCATTGATCCTGTTGGTTATTATTGCCCTGCTTTCCCTTGTATGTTTCACTGTTAACATCTTCTCACACACTTCCAGTTTCTGGGCCCTACTGTGACATGTCATGTCTTTAAAGTCCCATGACAATAATTTCATCAACATTACCTGGGATACTACATATACACTGAAAACTGACTTGGTGATAATGCAAGTTCATACTTTAAGGCAAGCTTGTCAAAGTTAGTTCCTGGAGGGCAGCAGTGACAAACTGGACCAATGAAGCATCTCTTAGCTTGTTTGAAACTACAGGTGTGTCTCTTGAAAGAGGGTTGAGAAAAACAGCAGGAGCTGCGTTTCTCAAGGAAATGGTTTTGAGACCCATGCTGGTAGATTTTAGATATAGAAAAAATAAATGTAAACATTTGCTACTACAAAAGGTTGAACAAAACACTTTTCAACAACAGTCTTTCATTTGTTATTGGCTAGTGAAATCAAAAGCCACACTCCAAAATAACACCATTGGTTGACTGATCCTTTTTTTAAAAAGATGTATATAAAAATGTTCAGCCTTGTCCATGTAAAATTAGAACTTTTTAAAACCACAGCATAATATTGGCCAACTTTGGCCAGTTTATAACACTTTAAAAGTATGAATTTCTTAAATAAAGATTTCTCTTGTCATAAACACATTGAAACCAACATTTCTGGCTTGTTTAGACTCAGAAAAACTACTTTTGTTGAACAGCTATGTTCTTGACCTTACCCACTGATTGCATTTTTGTGGATATGAATCATAGATTACCTTTTTTAACAATTCAGGTTGTAACAATACCCACGTACTTGTGGGTATGGTGAATAAAAGCATTCTAACACCATTAAATATTAAATTAACTCCATAAAATGATGTCGTGAGTTTCGATTATTGGAGTGAAACATCATCACCTGGTTACCTTTCTCAATTCTTCCATCCATTAACACTGCGCTAACTCATTTCCTCTCTGACCCCTTTTATCATAATGTCATATCAGTTTCATTTCCCCCTCCACCGTTTCCATAAATTCACACCATTAGGACAAGCTTAGGTTCCAGGTTTCCTTTCTAAATGTAATAAAGCTAAGCAGATTCCCGACTCGTATCTCTCATCAGGAAGTTTCGAGGGTATTCAAGCGAGATGCTTCACGGCTAGTCTTTTTAAAACGAAACCCGCTGGTGTGAATCACGCCTGAAGCCCATCTGGAGCCGAGCTGTGGGCGTCATAATGACTAGCACACTCGCTAATGTGCCTAAATATTACCACACAGTCATTAGCTAAAGCTTTCGATGGATGTTCCTCTCATTTCACAGCCATCGCTTTGCTGCAAGAGTCAAATTTATCTTGGTTTCTTATGTAATGTTCTATATTCAGCTAAGTGCATTAATATTGCTGTTTACTATATTATGATTTATGAAATACACAACTTTGTTTAACGGAAATCACAAAAGTCTAACATAACATAACATAACATAGCATATCTAGTTTGTTTCCATGGCTACTCATTGATTGATTATGTTCACCTGTGTCGTGTTCCTCTCTCATTATTCTGTTTGCCTTTGTTTCTTTACTTTCTTTAATTAAATTTTTTATTTTCAACATTTAGAGGTTGTATAGTAATATTAACCGGAACACATTTAAAGTTAGAATATAAGATGTATTATTTTTAAGGTTTTATTGAAGTGTTTTATTTTTTTCTATAGTATTTGATCTGTTTAAATCAGTTTTCTTCCTTTTAAATCATCCAATTTGATATTCCAAAGTTGCCTCCTTTAAATACTGTTTTATAAAATGTGGTCTATACATAATGTGAATTGAATTGGATGTATTATGATAGATTTTGTAATCATTATTTAAAAAGGTGAACACAAAAAAACATTTTTCAGGTAAAAAAAAAAATCCCTGCTAACTGTGTATAAAAGTTGTTTTATTGCTAAAATTGACCATACAAATTCAGATAGTTACAAATGTAAAAAAAAAACCATGCAAAACCTGGTAAACCTCTATTTTAAAAGGAACGGTCAGTATTTATTGGGTTGTAAAGGTAAAAAGACAACACGATACAGTGGTTTGCCATTCTTCTATAACATGTACATACTGTAAATGATAGGTTAGATTTATTTTACAGATGTTTTACAGTAAATTAACTTTTACGGCAGACATTTGACTGTATTTTGTACCGTTTACACTGTAGCATCATGCTTTACACAGGCCCCCCTGAAGGTCATGTGATGTGGAATGTCATTTTGTACTATTTATTGTTTAGTTTTTTTGCATTTAAGTCCGTTTAGACACAATATCTAGAAGGGAAATATGACATAGAGTACCCAACAATGCTGGAACATTAATTTAATTGACAACAGTTTATAACCTAGCTTCCTTTCAAACATAGCATCCTCAAACAAAGCCAGCTCCTTACATAAACCCATAATCCTGGTGAAGAAGAGCAACGCTAAAAGCACTTATCAGTCCATTCATAGCACACACGCAGTCACCTAACGACACTAATCATCGACTCATCCACTGACACACTGGCCACGCCTGTGATAAGCAGGATATTGGATTAGCCGAACTCATGACTCACAGTGGCTCGCCCTTTTATCTCTGTATCTCTAAACGTCTTCTTCATCTATTTGCAGAGCCTGGTATTAATTGCATTTCACAGAAAACAAGTAACAAAGGATTTGTAGCTGTAAATAAAGGTGCGGTGGGATTAAGGAACTTATGTGTTAGTGAGGTCTTATTTTTAAACAGGACCGTCTAAGCTCAACTATCTATAGGTCTGTTATTACCTCTGGGAATGGTTTCAGCCATAAATGTGAAGTTTATGTGACACTATTTCTTGTATTTATGTCTAAAACATGGCAAATAATCAAGTAAGCATAGAAAGATATTTACCAATGAAATCAATGGCCTCCTGGAAGTGTGAGCTGATGTCAGCAGTGTGGCTGTCCTCCACCGGGATCCATTTGTACTGGTACTGTCCTCGGCTGGGCCGCGAATCCCTGCGCGACACGTTCAGAAGAGCTGAGATCTGGAGCTCGCTTAGATAGTCCTGCCTGCAGGCGTGATAGGCACTGCCTAGGTAAAGAAAGGGTAAGATTTCCACCGGCTGCCCCTGAAAATACACAAGAATATGAGTTAGCTTTAACTGACATAAAGGTACTTTGAAAAATTTAAGTTGAGACTCTAAAAGGGTCATTGGATTTACTTCAATGGATTACAACTCACTATACTTTAAAGACTTGTAATTGTTATCTGAAGTAACACAATTACAAAGAAGAAAGCTGAAAGTAACCGGATTTGTTGAATTAACTTAATTTGAAAACATAGAAATGTGTATTATAATATCATTCAGAACATTTAACAATTCAAGATGAAAAACAAAGCTAGAAATAAAAAAACCTTTGGTAAATTGTAGTGAAAACTTAAATTAAATGTGTATGTATTATTATTCAGTTCAATTCAGGTACAATAACATTGTATACAAACATTTTTATCAACTCATAAATGTTTGTGTGTTTTTTTAAACTTTTTTTAACCATTTTATAAAAAATCGGCTTACATGAAAAGTTATATTCTGCCTCATTAAACATTAATTACATTTTTTATATTGGATTAGTTTACAAATCCCCCCAAATTAGTTTTACAAGTACAGATGTTTGTATTAATTTTATTAACACAAACATGAAGGATACACTAAATGCCTTTTAAACAGTATTTAAATATGGACTTCTTACAAATCTTACAATTTTAGTTAAAAGCTATTTTTGTGTGTAATTGAGCAACTTTTACAGTTATTTTTTAAGGTTGTGCTGTCTTAAAAGGGAAACTTGTCATAAATCTGCATAAATATAATTACGTGGTAAAACTTTATAAATAAATAAAGTTTATTTTTACTGTAAACTAATGAACAGCAACTGTAAACTTACTGTACCTTTTTACAAAAGATTTTTTTACAATGATTCCTATGAAGTCACCATCTGCTAAAATAGTTGATGACAGAAATTAGAGGTGAGACTCAGAGACTCCAGTTTTATTACCAACAAAAAAACAAGAGACTATCTTGGTTTGACTTTGTCATAAACAATTAATAAAACCCGACATAAAAAGACCTCAGATGTCCACCGAGTGTCTGATTTTTGGTCAAGAGTATGAGACTCTTAATGTGTACGCAGCAATCTTTTTAACCACAAGTTCTTTCCCCTGTATTCAACCTGGAGATGTTTGCGCTGTAACACCCACATCTAAGAGGAAGTGGTTGGGTGGAAGTGGTCTGAAATGAGGAACAGCTTGCTTTTGCTTTCGGCTTCCTCACCTGATCATAGTCTGGTTTGTGGTGGGAAGCTAGTTTGTCACATTGACCGCTGATGCCTCGTTCCCTCTTGTCTTCGCTCAAATCTGCAGACTTCGGTTCAGTACAAAGCTCAGGGTAATGTGAGCGGAAGTTCTCAAAGCCTCCTGCGATGAGAAATACAGAGATGATTATTATGAGTTTTCAAGGACTGTTGAGACGGGGAGCTTATCTGGAGCTTCACGTGGAGCATTTCAACCCAAGATAAAAAGCCTCCAGAGCACATAGGCTAATCTTCCATTCACCAACATCTCTGATTAAATATAACAACCATATTTGAATATCCTTGAACATCTGAATATTATCCTTGGAGGGAGTGTCCATGTACAGTGTGCCAGTGTTACCGTTATGTTTCTCACACACTTCTGTGACTCATCTGGTCTTTGACGCACTTTCAACATATTATTAACCATTTATTTTCACAACAACCCTTGATTTCTTTGGTATAAAAATAACAAGGTTTATTTCATAACAAATATTGATCAAAATGTGTTAAATTTTGAAATGCTTCTTGTCTGTCTTTTGTGAAAAGAAATTATTTAAATTGTAAAACACAGTAAATCTGGAAGTTCAGCAAAAATGTTTCACTTTATTTCATAATTTTTTATACAGGATAGTGCTATGTTATTGACATTTTCAAATGTAAAAAAACACTACACAATACATTCATTTAAATCAAAAGCATACCACAGCTGTTCCTGCTTCCATCCATTTTTAAATTAAATGTTGTTTTATTAATGTCAGTTACAGTAACTAGCTGTCAGATTGATTGTTGTTGTTTTGTTCCCTTTTTATTTTACGGGTTTCATCATTTAAAACAAACAAAAGATAGAATATTTAGAAGATACTTCAAACAGAAGACTATTCTTATTATATTTTCGACCAAATACTACGATACTATAATTGTGAGAACCGACACAATTTCTTTTGCCATGATAAGAATGGTCAACATACAAATTAAACACAACCTTAAAACAATTAAAGAAAATATATTTACCTTTCAGAAAGCAGATTCTCGTGCTACTCGCCAAGTGCGACAAACTGTTTATGACAATTTGAGCGATGCTGTCTTTCTTCAGCTTCTGGACGTGAGGCGTGCGGTCATCCAGAGCCACCACTGCGGAGATGCTTCCTTCCCGCAGCCGAAAAAGAGCCGTCTCGTCCGGTATAACGAACTGCAGCGGGACGAGGCCGCCGCGGGACCTCCGGACAACCACCGAATTCAAATTGACATTGACGGAGCCTCGGATACACGAGTTGGAGAAGGACAAGTACGGTCTGCAGTCCACTATCATACAACTTCCACACTCCTTTCGAAGAATTTTCCTCAGGCGACGATAGTCTATGCTGGAGACCTTCATGGCGAAGTGAACTGATAGAAGTGGAGAACTGTTTTAACCTGAATGTGAATGTTTAAAGGGTTTAGGTCGCCTACTAAACCCTGAGCACGGCGCTTGAGTCTACATTTCCTCCAAGGGGATTCCGTAAGATCGGTTTTATATGAATGGAACCTCCGGCAACTGACGTCACGACCCAAATATGGACACACCGACACGGGAGCGCGCCCACTTTCTGTTGACTGCACCCGCCCTTGAAACAGTGATGGAAGCTAATAGCGAAGGTTTAAATCATCGTTTCATCACGCCTGTGTTGACAAGTTGTGTCACACTCTAGTAATTCCAATTCATTTTCAACAAGAATTCAAGATCTATCTATCTATATATCTATCTATCTATCTATCTATCTATCTATCTATCTATCTATCTATCTATCTATCTATCTATCTATCTATCTATCTATCTATCTATCTATCTATCTATCTATCTATCTATCTATCTATCTATCTATCTATCTATCTATCTATCTATCTATCTATCTATCTATCTATCTCAGTAAAAAGTGTTTAATTCTAATGCCTGTTTGGTTTGTTGTGCTTATTTGGGGTAATATCTTATTTATCTTACTTACTGTAGACATTTACACTGAAGTAATGAAAATTCCTGATGTGCATCATTAACTTTCTCATTGTGCAAAAAAAAAACTTGAATTTCTGATCTTTGATGCTTCATGATATCTTTGACAATATAGAGAATATGACATCAAATCGCTGCTATCTTTGTAGCATAGGCCTCAGGCTGTTGTTCACAGCTAAGCTAGCAAAAGAGTTGTTTAAATCATGTCTAATTGATTTATGTTGGTTCAAGACGAGTTACAGTTTTTCTCAATTGCTTTAGCACATTTCTCAAAACAGTCTTAACATTCTCTAAACTGTGAGTGCAAATATCGCAACTGTTTGCAGGAACTTAAAAATTTTATAGCATGTCTGCAAAATGTAGTTACTCACCCAAAACATTTAATTCATGCTTCAAAACCTAGTTATTGTGTCAATAATTTGTCCAAGGCCACCAAAATCTAAAGTATTTTTGTCATTGTGTGAGCCACACTGGTCAAAATGTTTAGTTGTTTTTTTCACCACAACAGTCAACCATGAAAATGAAGGGTTTAAACAAAAATCTCATATTTGTGGAGAAAAGTCAATAGTATGTAGCAAAAAAAGTCTATGAACATTTGTATTTGTACAGTGTTTATTTTCGTACTTCATGTGTATATACACAATACAAGTGTATTACTGTACATGTAAAGTAACTGACAAGAGATGCAATTAGATTGTTATTGCAATTAGAGGTCATGTGTCAATTTAGCAGACATTACAAATAATGTCAGTGTCAGATATATTTTATAATATACATTCATGTATACTAATTATGATAATTGAATGGATCGTTTTGAATGTGATGGCTTACACAATAAAAATGTCTGAGAAGTTCTGAAGTGTTTGACAGTGTAAGTGAGAATCGAGTCATCAGTTTTGGTCAACAAGCCATATGCAATTATTTGCTGTCCAAACTGCAGACCGTTGTATGTACTCTTTGCACACATGTGCCAAATCATTTGCAATTTGCTCAAATCAATAAGAAATTCCAATCTGATGTGAAAAAGAAGCAAATTGTTCAGAGATCTGAACTTAATGTTTTGCGAAATAAAGAAATAATTTGAGAACTAAGCCAAAGCAATTGAGAAAAACTGTAAATTGTTCAGAAATAACACACTTTCTTAGTTTATCTTTTGCTACATTAAGCTATTGTTAACTTCTAATAACATTAGCACTTCAAATACCAAAAAGTTAAACAGTCGTCCAGGCTAAATGCCTAATCGCCCTGTTTATTTATGGAGTATATCTGAAAAACATATGCTAAAGTGATTGAATCAAGTTTCCTCTTCTGGTGCGGCAAATTCTCAGCCAGAGATGTTCTTATTTGGACTGTCACCAGTAAGCCCATCCTTAAACGTAATTTTATTATCAACTTTTTTACACATTTAAACGATGAACGTAATGCACTTTTGCATGTGTTAGCATTATTATTGCTTTCTTGTGACTGCATGAAAAAAATGTAGGAGTCCTTCACTGATTAAGATGACTGAGACAATTAAAGCTGCAGAAAACAAGATTGCATGGTTTTAACAAGCAAAAACCATTAATTGCTCAATGATTTGTTATTTTCCTTTTATATTTTAGAGATTTGACTTTTAAGTAATGTTAGCAATAATTTAGTTTGTTGTCATTATTAACCTGGACATTTAAAGTAGGTTGACATGTATAAAACAAGTAAATTACTAAAAAGAAGCTATGACTTATAAATGAACACTTTAGACTCAGTCACATCCTGCTGGCAGTGGTGGCAAATGGTAAGTAATGCATAATAAACTTCCGCTTCTCTCCATCCACCTGTCCTATATCCGTTCCTCATAATCCCAACACAACCAATCTCAACACAACTAATGCGATTACACGTCACCTCCGCCACAGGCCAGAGAAAAATAGAACAACAAAGCTTTGTTTTCAGTGACCCTGTTCATGCAAAATGCATCTCATTGCAAAAGAGAATCTAATATTGTCGTATTGGCCAATATGAGTAACTGTTCAATGTTTCCCAGAATGCACCCCACAGTGAGGAGAGAGTGAGTCTGTATGTGTGACAGGAAGAGAAGGCTGCTGGAGGATTACATTGGCAGGCCGTCACCCATATGGCCCTGTTTAATCTCTTGGCTGATGACATCACTGAGTGTTGGGGTAACACAAATACACAAACAGGACCAGCTCTCCCTGGCACTTGCATTCATATTGTGTGCTTCTAGGAGTATAAACAAGAAGGATCAATTTGATGAATTACTTACTGTAACTAGATTCTCTAGACATAGGTAGAAATCATTGGCCGCGTACACTATAGACAGCGAAGACCACACACACTATATCACCGTAGGTCATATACACTATTGACAGCATAGGTCCCGTACACTAAAGACAGCGTAGGTCACATAAACTATAGGCAGCATAGGTCACATAAATTATAGACAGCATAGGTCGCGTACACTATAGACAGCGTAGGTCGCGTACACTATAGACAGCATAGGTTGAGTACACTAAAGACAGCGTAGGTCACATAAACTATAGGCAGCATAGGTCACATAAATTATAGAAAGCATAGGTCGTGTACACTAAAGACAGCGTAGGTTGAGTACACTATAGACAGCATAGGTTGAGTACACTAAAGACAGCCTAGGTCGCATACACTATAGACAGCCAGGTCACCTACATTATAGACAGTGTAGATTGTGTACACTATCGACAGTATAGGTCACTTACAGAATCGACAGCGTAGGTCACATAAACTATAAATGTAGTGTCTGGGATGTCATCAACAAGTTTCTGTCAACAAGTTTCTGATAAATAAATAATTTGTCAGCTGTTTCAAGTAAGACTATTATGGGTCAAGTTAATTTTGTGTTTTATATGTATGTTCCCCTAAACTACACATTTGAAATATGTTTGTTTTAACAATTTTTTTAATTGTCAGATACTATAAATGTTACTGAATTGCACCCCTTTTTATGGTATTTTGTAATAATGATAAGAATTCAGAAGTTAGAATTTAGTAAAATTCAGAGATTAACGTCAGGATTTGCAGCAACAATGTCAAAATGTTGACATTAAAGCCAAGATTAAAGTTGGAATTGTGAGAAACCTGAGGTAAGAAGTCTGAAGTTATGTTAGAACACTGAGATAAAAGGCAGGGTTCAGAAAAAAAGGTCAGAAATCTGAGATTAAAGGCAGAATGGTAGAATTCTGAGCAAAAAAAAGGTCAGAATTTTGAGGAACAAAAGTCAGAATTCTGAGGGAAAAACTCAAATTTGAGTATCTGTAGTGTACCTAAAGCAATGCTATAAATGGAGCTACAAAGTTCAGACAGATTCTGCTGATATCTCCTTGCATTGTTTAAAGATATAATCTTATTTTAAGTTAAATTAGTTTTTTCTAATATGGATCATGGTCAGAAGGTGCTGATTATTGCCAGAAATCTAGTGGGAAGAGAAAGAGAGGGCAGAATTGGTATCTCTACAAGGCTATAAATCAGGCTATAATAATGAATAATATAAAATGTTTTCTTCCCTGAAATTCTAAATAGCACCATAAAGAAACATATGATGAAGGATCATCCACATATCGGGATACATCTCGAAATTCCACAATATTAGTACATTGCAAGGGATTGACTCATCTCAGATTAAAAAAAAGATGCATTGATTCTTTTTGTCCTTGTGAGTCATTCTTTTCTACTCTTTGCAATCCGCAGTCAGAGAGAGAGAGAGAGAGAGAGAGAGAGAGAGAGAGAGAGAGAGAGAGAGAGAGAGAGAGAGAGAGAGAGAGAGAGAGAGAGAGAGAGAGAGAGAGAGAATTCTTTTGTATGTGTGGTAAGATGCTGAAAACAAAGGAACTTAAGTTGGCCACAGATGCAGGTGCATCCTGGATTCTGGATTCCTGACAAAAATTGCTTGCTGGGTGTTGCATTTCTTAATATACATGCTGGATGATGCACAAGCACATTCACAGTCTTAAAGAGTCAGAAAGTGGCTTCTGAAAACAATAATATATGAATAAAAAGAGTATTGGATCAGCCATCCCCCTGCTGCTGATGTAGTCACTGATGACGATAAATGTCAGAATTCCTCGATTCACAGCTGTGTGCCAGCAATAAAGTGGGGCCGTGTTATGACACAAGCTGTAAAGTATTTTAACTGATCAATAACAGACACACAGGAATACTGGGAGATGGAGAAGCAGAAACATTAAACAATCTTGAGAAATGGACAAGTTCCAGATGCTCTGCCAAGGTTTCCAGGAATGTGACGTTATACGTTTGAACAGAAAGTATTGCACACTGCATCAAGCTGAAGCCACTAAATTGAAGGGACGGCGGTGTTTAATGCCTTTGAAGAGTTCTTTGAAGTAGATCATTGCTAAAATTGCTCACAACAGGAAAAGAGAGGGACGAATCCGTTCAGCTGAGAAATGGCACAACAGCATAATGAAAGAAAGAAGTACTTTTCCTCATCTTCTGTCTTAAGAACAAAGCTTCTCTAGTTCAGTAAAAATAGCACTGGCTCCAGGTGTTTGAGGAAACTGGCTGATTAAATCAGAAACCATTTTGGGGCTGCATCTCAACCTTGTCCTTTTACACCCATATGTAAGGGTTGAAATCTGCATCATCTATGATGGATTACGATTAGGAAATTTCATAAGTAAATATATATAAAAAATATATTGTTGTAGATATATTTTGCTTCTGAAGCACATGCAGGATTTTAATCATACTCTCTCCGGGTCATGGCACCAATGATACCCAGTTCCTTCTACTGACTAATAAATTCTAATTTAGGAATGTTGTATGACTGACCCTTATAAATTGCTAAATAAACTGGTCAATCTGACAGGGTCTCATAGGCTGCACCCTAGTTAGCTTGTGCATTAATTCGTCCATGGCACCAACAAACTCTTCTGCCCCCAGTAGACCTGCTGGAATATTAGTTTAGCCCCAGCACTTACTTTACTAATCTAAATCACACAAGAGCAGTATCAGAGTCATCATTGCACTTTCAATGGCATCTGG
Organism: Danionella dracula; assembly: GCA_900490495.1. Lineage (NCBI taxonomy): Eukaryota > Metazoa > Chordata > Actinopteri > Cypriniformes > Danionidae > Danionella > Danionella dracula. The sequence goes on along the minus strand of UELW01000778.1, from coordinate 22,377,644 downwards.
GTCACGGCACCAACCATTTTTTTTTTGTTCTAACCAAGCCCTAACCTCTTGCTCTCTTGCTAAAGAAGAAAATATGAAAGGGAAGTCAAAATGTTAGTTTTGTCATTCATACACCTAAAATACACAAACAATAGAATACTCAACAACCATTTGGTCACGGCACCAACAAAACTTTTCTGGCTTTTGTGGGTCTGATGCACCAAAATTTAGTTCCAGTTTTTAAACTCCATTAAAGCATCCCCTTAACTTTTCTAGAATCTGGGTCACAGCATCAAATACATTTTTTTTGTGCTCATTTAAGTGGTGACCTTTAAAGAAAATGTTTCCCCACAAACTTGCCCTGCTAAAAAGGACCCAAACTGAGTTAAAGTTATAGCGTTCTACTCCACCCAATCTTTAAACTTGGTCTTTAGAACATTTTGTATAAAATATTGACCACCGTCTTCAAACCTTCAAACCGTCTTGGTTAATTCAAACCAAAAGAGTGTCGGATTGTGCTTTTCTTTCTGCATTCAATAATGACATATTTTCAAATAGAGAAAATGTTGGTACTTTTTCTCAGGTTATAGATGTCTTGTTCTTTCTTCTTTTCTGTGTTACAAGATTGCGATTGTATAATTTCATATGTCACTATACCTCCAGATTAAAAGACCAGTCCTTATGAATACAATCATACAAATATAATTAAGTTTATACCAAATAGAATTTAATTTATAGATCGAGAATCAAGGCACTATGTTCCCCTTAATATTGAGGCATGTTGAGATGACTGACCATGAAGCAAAAACTCAATCATCGGCTCAGGATAGAAAATGCAGTCACAAGACTCTTTGCCAGTCCTGACAAATATTTCTTTATTAAGTCCAAAGCTATAACAAATACTCTGCAGTTGTTTATTTACCAGCAGATAACCATAAATAATGGTTTAAAATGAAACAAGAGTCAGCCGGCATAGCTTATTGCGCAGAGAATTATGTATAATCAGATCACGCTGCAAGTGTAAGGCACAGCAAACTCAAACAGTAGAGCTCTGTGTTGGGTATCTGTGGCAAGTACATGACCAGTTCACTTATGTAGCCCTTATGTAGAAGCTAACACATGACCAAATAACCTTGGATAATTAGGTTGTCATTTTGGAATGGATAAATTCAATTTTAACATCTACATCAGGTTGGAAATCAGTGACGCACATCAGTTAACACCATGCATCCCTATAACATTTTGAAGTGAAAATGCAATCCATCCCGCCTTTTTTATCTTTCTTCAGCTTGCTTAGTTCTGATGTGGGAAGATTCCAAAGACTGGTTTTATTTAAACAGGGTTCATCTTTTCTGTCAAATCAACCCAGCCGAGACACTACATTCAGTTTCCCAAAAGGTTACGGTTATCTTGCATTTACTCAAAGACCATCTTTGCTTAACTATAGTGGTAAAATACTGTCCAGCCATAGTGATCATTGCATCACCAGTGAGATTTACTATACAGCCCTGCCATGAGAATATATAACATTCTTATTACATTGAACAATTTCTTTAAAAAAACTGATTGTTGATTACAATGGCAAAAATTTTAAATTAGGAAGTACTTGTAAACTAATAAGCAAGTAAATCAAAAGGGACACTTATGCAGTAATTGATGTACTAACTCATATGATTCGTCTGCTACAGGTTTAAAGAGAGCAATGATTAATACATCTATTATCATTAATTCATTGTTAAATCTCTCCAAGTCCTTACATCAATGATCTACCTTCTACTGACTGACCCATTGTAAATTAGGAAGTGGATGCAAACTAATAAGGAAGTATAAAAAAACCCTGGGTATCCATGCAAATCTGCTACTATACCCAAGTTATGCCTCAATGGAAGGTTTAACATTTACATTTATGCATTTGGCAGACGCTTTTGTCCAAAGCGACTTACATTAGGGGAGAGACAATATGCAATCTGTTACACCGGTTTAACTACCCTTTGGCACAAAAAAACCCTCTAACAAAACTCTTTTAACAAAGCTTTTTGTTACTGTTTTTACTTTCATGAAGACATTAAGAACATAATAAATTGGATCTAGCTACTTACAGTGGGAACACATTTCATTAATAACAGCTCAATAATTATTATAAGTTCATGATTATATTAGGTGATGACATTACTTTAGGGGCATGTCATCATTAACTTATCACAACATTTTTATTTTTGTTTTGACTAGTTTAAGTGAAAACAATGCATTAGTATACTAATTTATCTGATGGTTCTAGTACAGGAATTTAAAGATTAATACATATATTATTATTCATTCATGTTTTCTACTCTTTTACCAATTATTCACCTTTTTCTACTGACTGACCCATTCTAAATTAGGAAGTGGATGCCATTGGAAGGAATTTATTGGATAAGAACAATTTTCTAGCCATTGTAAAAACTACTACAATTAAGACAACTCAGGCTTAGAAAAATGCAAAGTCTATAATAGAATTTAGATTAAGTCGAAAATATATAACCAGCATTCCTTGAATAGGTAAAAAACGTTCCAAAAACCAAGACACAAATCGTATTGTGTGTTTGAAAGGCAACCGTATTTTTTAAGTGAACAAGTTTTGCTAGGAATTGTTATACTGTGGAAAAGAAGCTGCAGGTATGTGATTACAAATCCAGAGCAACAGTGTCGAAAGGCTGCAGGGACAGAACGAGAAAAAAATAGCATCTGCACTCTTCTCCTGTTGCTGGTGAAGGGGTTGACCACATGGCTAGCTCCAATATGAAGAGCTAAATGATACATTTACCAACTTAAGCTAACTCGCTAAGCAGAGCTTAGCCACCAATATTTTCACTATTCACATTGGCATCAATCATCTGCCTTAAAAACCACATAAGTGACAAGGACTTTGTAATCTGCTATTAAACATTACATTAGCTTTGCATCATGCTAATGTCCAACTTTAATATTTTGTTCTCATTAATTACTAACTAACTATATGAAAATGCTATTTGGAAATAATCATCATTGTAATGTTGAAGTGTCATAAAGTGTTGGATTCTGCAGAAGTATATTGGCTTATATTCATAAAAAGTTTGTTTGTGAAACAATCCATAGTTCCAGACTATGACAACAAGTGTTTTAGATGCACAACGGGAAAGGCTTCAGGGATCCAGGAGTTTCCCAGAGCAGTTCTTTAGTTGAAAACAAACAGCCCATTGTTCTACCTGTACTGTTCAGTTTTTATTAGTGGCACCATGACCTCAGAAGCTTGGATTTTCATATTCATACCAAATAAAGTATTAGCCAAGTCATGTGTTTCTTTTTAAAATAGTGATAAAGCTTCCCTACTGAGCACAAGATGTCATCAAAAAGCCAATTTAACTAGTGCTGAACCAAAAGATGTGATAAAGAAATGATATGAACAAACTTGTATGTGTTTAGTGGGTCACCTTAATGAATAAATACACATTTTCAGGTGCATCATGAGTGATTGCCAGCTAACATACAGTCACGTTTATTAAAAGCGGTAGCAGACAAAAATGTAGAAAGCTTTTTGATGTTGAAGAGGCTGACTCAGAATTTGCTTTTCTTTGCAGCCCTTTTCTCAGGTAACCTCATTAAATTCCTGCTGAGTGGATTTGGCTCTCTGACTCCCACACAAAGTCACGAAGGGAGGGGGAAGAGAAAAGAGAAAAGAAACAAAGGAATTGACATCTCAGTTCACATCCCAAAAGACTGCTGCAGGCCAGGGTTGAGCGACCCTCCTTGACCCACCCTGGAAGTTACTACCGTTATACAAGTCACCTTGCTATTACGACAGTTTAGAACCCTTCACTTATCACAACATGAAATTGTTCCCTGGAATGATGTGTCTTGAATGAATCTTTCCTGTTTATTATAAATCAAGCTTTCTGTTAAAATCTTGTTTTCAGTTACCAATAAACACAGCTATATCCTGCTTAGTTGCACATACAGTGAAAGTCTAAGAACCCATATAATAATAATAATAATAATAATAATAATAATAATAATAATAATAATAATAATAATAATAATAATAATAATAATAATAATAATAATAAACACTAAATAAAAATAAAATAATGTACATAACATTTGGATAAATATCTCAAAGTGTTACATATAGGGAGATAAAAAAGAAATAAAAAAATTGCTTTTGAATATTAGCACTCTAAATGTTTGTAACGATGAAAAATGTTATCGTGGGCCAGGCTGAAAAGTCAGTCTGAATCCAGAAAACATCAACAATGGTTTATTTCATACTACTTATATATATCTACAACAATAAGGTATTTTGGGTAACAATTTATAATAAGCTTAATGTTGCAAGAAGACATTCAGGAACACTCAGAAAGTAATCATAAAGTAATGTACATGTTTAATTTATCTATCTATCTATCTATCTATCTATCTATCTATCTATCTATCTATCTATCTATCTATCTATCTATCTATCTATCTATCTATCTATCTATCTATCTATCTATCTATCTATCTATCTATCTATCTATCTCTGTCTGTCTGTCTGTCTGTCCGTCCGTCTGTCCAACTGCCTCTATAATAATATATATAATTAGCTATGTATAATAATAAATCATGATGATACTTCTAGCTTTCTTAGACCATTTGCATAAAACATAACATTATCTGCATATCGCAGTTTTCACCTCAGTATTGTATTTTTTGGTGTTTTAATATTTAAAGAACTACAAAACAAGAGCTTACACAGAAAACAGCTCAAGTATATCATTGCAAAATAAAGAATTAAATCTAAATCCACTAGGCTTACACTAGCAAATGTAGCTATTTATCTTAAAGCATAGCTAAACAGCATAGTAGCATAGCATGTTTACCCTAACTGGGCATATATTCTTATACCATTTAGTCAAAATCAGATTAAATAATATTCATCTACACAAAAACGGCTACCTCAAAAAATTTAGTCTCTTCACAGTTCAAACAAAACATATTTTTGCATAACTGATTTAGCTAGATAGCTTGACGTTAGCTTAGCACCAGTTTGTAGATGTTTTCCCTATTCAGATTAGCATCTGTATTTGTACACAATGTGGATGGAATATTGCAGACATGGCTTTAAAATTAAAAACACAGATGCCAAAACACATTTCTGTTAAACTTTTGAACCAAGAGCAATTCCTGTGTATTTTCAGCAAGCCTGATATGGATTGTATGCTTTGTGTTTGCAGTTGGCAACCCACATCCTGACATTCACTGCAGAAGAACGATATGAAGGGAATGACTCACTTTTCTACATTCTTGATCTCAGATCTCATGGGAGGGAAAGAAGGATGAAGAATGAGAGGAAGATGGTGTGAAGAGAGAAGAGGGGTGGGGGTGTTGTGGAGAAAAGCAGTGGCAACAGACGGGTGACACATCTCTTAGCTTGAGGTTTTCTCCACTCTGAAGAAGGCAGGAGCTAAAAATACACCTAACCCACTGCCTTTATTAGACCAGACTCTGCTCTGTGTTCACAGACACACATTCACCTACAATACAGCTCAACCAAAACAGAACACAGATGCACCATTATCTACTCCTCATGAGCCAATTAGACCCAAAGGAGAGAAAGGATTTGAGTGTATCTCCTCCTGCAGACACTACATGTCCTTGCTATGACTCACCATGTGATAAGCGCGTGGGTGCACATCATGTGTGTTTGAGACTGTGTTTCTGGGTGAAGATGACAGTCTTCGAGACATGCAGTGACAAACTGTAAATCCTCGAATGTGTGTCATGGAGAAAAACATTAATTATGCGATGATATGCTGTGTCAAACTTAAATCGAAAATTCACTGAGCGAACCATCTATCCAACTATCAAGTTTGGTTGATGTGCTCATGTTGCTTTAATTGTAAAACTCTGTATGTGAATCGTTGTAACATAAAACACACAAATAATTTTCTTATAGAGGGAAAAAATTACACAAAACATTAAACTAAGTATCGGATAAAAAAGAATCCCACTCAAAAGTGTTTAACACAGTTGCTCAGACACACATGAAATTAGCTTATGGTGTCCTTGCCAAGCATTGTTATGCAACCCCATTATTGTTTTGGTGTTAAGTACTCGAATGGTTTTTCACAGTCTGAAATCGACAGCTGAACCATCTAACTGGAGACATTCTCAGTTAGTGGGTGGAAAAGTGCTAAAAACCACCATTCTTTTAAACTCGGCAAGATGAGAACTCCACAAATTAAAGGGAACAGCATAAAATAGAATATCAGAAAAGTCTCCTCTGGAAAAATAATTCTTGAAGCTGGATAGCAACAGAAATTTTGCTGTTTTAATATTACCTTCTTAGAATTGTGTGTCCCTTGTGTACCAACTATCCTTTAAATGCTGGTTCCTTTCAACCAACAACCAACTAAAGGATCAATCAACCATAAAATCCATCCTTTTATCTAAAATAAATATACTGTAACCATCTAATTCAACTACAAATTAAGCAGCAGATCAGTCATCCATCCATGCATCTATCCAAATAAATCACTATCATTCATACATACATGTATTAAATAAAATTATGCTAATGTCTATACCGCTGTTATAAACCTCTATGGTTCTATAAGCTTGTGCAAGTGTTTGTGTGTTCCCTGCAAGGAATTTTCTGTGACATGATTGAGCTTGTGGAATACTCTGCCTTTTTTTTTGCTTGTGGAATACTCGTTTCTTATACCTTTTAAATATTAAATATTGATCCATCCATCCTTCTTTCAAATAAACACCCATTAATTATTGCATCAAATAAAATCCATCCTTCTTTTCAACCAAACTATCACCAATTCATGAAAATGTGCAACCAAACATCCATTCATCTTTCCAAACAAACAGATATCCATCTCTCACTCCTCATATTGTAGAACTATCTTCCAGTCAATAATCATCAAACAGTCAAATATCCATCATACCTTTAAAAAAAACACGTTCAAAAAGGTATTCTGTGATTTGTGGAAAGTACCTTTAACCAAGTTTCTTTCCCAACCCAAAAGTCAGTTTCACCCCAATCCATCACGAATCAACGTAATTGAAATTACTATCACATTCATTATATTAAATGTGCTCAATCTATGTCTGGGATTTCCTGCCCTTTCAAAGAAGAGTGAACAGCTTTAGTCTTTTTAGGGAACTGGTTCACGAAGTTTCAGTGACAGCATCTGGTCTCACTCTCAGTGTGGCCGAAACTTTTCATCTCAATTCGCCTACTATCAGTTTCATGATCAAGAAAGGGATGTGCATGTCAAAGAAAAAGTACATGCTCTTTAATACAGCTAAACAGGGCTTTTGAGAACTGTTGGGATTTTAAAGGTTAGAAATACGGAAGAAAGGTTAGTCCATGGTGAAAATTAAGTTTTCATTCACAGTCTAAAAGTAAAAAAAAAAAAAATCATTACAATATGTTGAATCAACAATTTTACTCATTAAATATTTCTAAAAATGTACTGTTTATTCATAGTAAACCAAAAACAATTTCCAGTCAATATTTACCATGGAAAAATGCTGCGTTGTATTCTCTTTGTTTATGAATGCATTACATATGCATTTGTTAATGGAAAACAACAATACATTTTCCCGCTGAAAAATCACAGCTTGTAACTATTTTTAGAGAACTTTTTAAAATAGATATATGTCAATAAAATAAAACGTATTGATTATATTTATTTTATATTTAATGACGCCAATGATTTACAATGTAGGTGCTCAAACCGTTACATTGCTTGTGCATAAAAAGGTTTAAAGTCCTGTTTAAGTCAGATAAATAAACAGACAGTCAAAATCCCAAACAAACTCAATTTATTTCAAAAGAGAAAAGAAGAGAATTAATCACATATAAAATTCTATATTTTAAAAAGATTTAAATGAATGGTGTCCCAATTTGTTTATATTATGTGTCCTTTAGGATTTTCAAATGCCCCTTTTTTTTTAATAATTCTAATACATTCATAAATAGCGAAAAAAAAATATCATAATGAAAATTAGGCTTTTAGTTTGAAATAACATTTTCTTCCAAAAAGATCATTTGTTTTGAAAATGAAATGTGTCCACCTCAATAAATAAATCAGGTTTGAACAAATCTTTAAAATAAAAAAAGACTACGTCCTTAAATTTGAATGGCTTAAGCTTGCAAACATAAAAACATATTAGAAAATCTAATAGTACAGTAATCATGCATGTTCATGTAGATGGAGATTAAGCGCAAATGGGGGTAGGGGGAATTTCCTGTAGGCTGCTTCCTGTTCCTGTCTTTCTCAGAGTAAAAAGGCCAGATTCGGGGGATGGGGCCAGGCTCTTCCTGTACAGCAGGAAATGGGAACAACACTGCAGATCGAAAAACTGGAAACAGCAAGAGCATGCATCAGAAACAATACACATCCTCAGTTCAAGTAAACATAGCTAACCCTTCACTAGCATCCTGACGTTTGATTGGTCACCTGACATTTTTCTCTATCAGTTAGTAAAATAATTCAGCTGCTTGTTTTGTTACAATTCCTGGTGACATTGAATGTGAAAGTTCTGGAGAGACTTTCTACCTCTCCTCAAGACGATTTGTGATTGTGGATCACTTCTTTTTCACTATTTGTATGTACAAATTTTCAAAGGTTTTACTTTTTTCATGTGTATTCAATTTTCTGCCAGGCTAAAAGGCATTAAATTGATATGCTATAGTAAAGCCAATCTAAAGTTGAAGCTTTGCATACTAACTAAACAGCTGAATTCAAAAGTTGAAAAAAAATCTGTGTCACCAATATTAATAATCCACCCCCGGTTTCCTGTGCTGAAAGAGACTGCAATTCAGTACAAAAAAGGTGTGTACGTGTGTTAGCAATAACCACAGATGAAATGTGTGAGTGATGTTAGGAGCTTCAGCTGTCCGTTCCAAACATGTTTGAACACGTTCATAATGCAATTTGTTAAAAAAAAAAAGCAAGTTAATCAAATGTTTGAAGTGTTTAGTGTTCCTCTCATACATAAATGTTAGTTGAGGTTACATTGCACACGATTAAAAAAGAAAAAGTATGCTGCCACTGAGAAACAAAACAAAAACAAAAAAAGGAAATCACATGAACATCTTTAAATATGCTGTGTGTGATGGACATTTTGAAAACAAGCAATTGTAACTAATAATGTGAATGATTGTGCACAAAAGATTTTGTTTATCTTTATTAAAAACCATGGAAACAACAAGACAAAAAATAAGGAGTTTTTTCAAATGTTTTTTTTTATTGAAATGATACGAATTAAAATTGTAAAGGTAAGAATTTGAAAGAATTGAAAAACAAAATACACATTGGTACATGTTTACCAGCCACTATATTGAATTAAAGAATTCCTTTAACTCTTAAAAAGTACAGACATCAAACAAAACAAACAAATAAAACCACTGGTTTGACCACTTCCTGTTAGAACCAGTATCTAACTAGCAGGGGGTATTACGATCAGGACAATGCTAATCCAAAATGGACAAATCCATCGGTGTCTGAGCATTTTTGTGAGTCAAAATGTAAAAACACTGGCTGCAAAAAAGCAGCATTACACACCTTTTTGTTTATTAGCCTTGGGCAGCTATGGGTAGCTATCGTTTACAGTGAGCTATAAAAGTTTTTTTTTTCAACAATATGTAACAAATATTTACATTGTGTCGTGAATTTCATCCGAGAAAAACAAGGAATTTTATGGTAACTTAAATGTTCTGATATCTTGGAAATTTGACAGTCTTTAAACATTTGTCAGTTCAGTAATCGTTCCCAGCGATGCGTTGCGGCTGAAAGGGCATCCGCCACGTAAAACATGTGCCAGAGAGTTGGAGGTTCATTCCGCTGTGGCGACCCCGAAAGGATCACTTACATATGTGCTCTTATTACATGTTTACTCAACCCTAGTCTCACATTGTCTGGTGTGTTTGGCAGCTTTCTTTGGCTAAGACCCTCCCAGAAAGCCTTTTGACCGTCATGGCAAACGACCAACCCATTTTACTTCACAAAGCGTTGAAATGTCGCTACAAAAATTTACCAACATGCAGCAAGTTATTCATTGTTATCTAGTGTTTAACTGTTATTTCTAAACGCTCATTCTCAGTACACAAGTTACCTCTTTGTCTCGATCACATGGCTAAATGTTTTAATTTTCAAACACACTCAAAGGAGATATTAGCTGCATCAGGGGCATTTTTTATGCTCGAGCAAACTGTTCAAGATATGCCTTAAAGCTTTTCATATTTTTGAAATATGAAATATAATATGAAATAGAAAACAACAAAAATAGCAAAGATAGTGCATATGGCACATAAACAAACTATTTTCTATACCTTGTATTCTACACAGCCTATACATGTGGGATTTTCTCAAATAGAAGAGATTGTGCCACACTAGGGCTTTTTTGTGGAGTTTTCTTCTTTCAGCGAATTCAAGCTGCTGTAATCTAGAGGCATTTAATGAAATGAGCGAAAACTGCTTTTAGGAACCAAATCAATACATCATCATGCACACTCTTGCTGGATTTAATTTTTAGCTTCGCAGAGTTGCCAAGATACTTTAAACAATTACACTGTGTCCTCACAAACTGATAAATAATATCAAATCATTGTTGTAGCTGACAAGTAGAGAATAATGTCCCCCAGTCCTGTATTTTTGCAGTCATTGAAGTTTGATGGTTTGACAGTCCAGCGATAAAATATGTCCACACAATACCCTTATTATTATTAAATATAATGATAGTTAAACAAATAATAGTTTATGACATACTGACCTTGTGTTGTTCAAGATGCTTTGTGTGAATGAGTAACACTTGCTCTCAACTATCATTTAAGTTCAAACATTTAATGTCACTAATCCTGACAAAGATCTTTGATTAGAGTGATTCTTCTTCTTACATTCACCACTAAAAATGAGATTGACAGTCATCAGCTAATGAGCCCCTTACGTTCATGGGACTGGTGGTGACTACCTCCATGTCTGTGTAGAGCCACATAGCCTGGGGAGGAAATGTGGGAGAGAATGACGCCTCGGATTTGGAGCCCAGTGTTTATACTGAAGCATCCTGCCTCCATGTGCATGTACACTAAGCAAAACTACTGACAAACACACATTCATGTACACGAACATCCAAATAACGTGCTCTGGCACACAGAGAAATAAACATCAGAATGTATTAAGCTTGTAAAAGATACAACAAGCAACATAAACATGAATGAGAAATAAATAATTAGTTATGAGTTGATTCTTTGTTGTGAAAAACCCTGCAAAAACAGTCATTGGACACACGGAAGCTGATTTAAACTGGCCAAAGGTGGTTTAAGCTGCTCCATTTTATTTGAAAACACAAGTTGAGCTGGCCATGAGGAATATTACACAAAGTTATGTATTATGATGTTTTTAAGTAAATAGTTTTCCCTCATCCTGTTGCTAAATGAAAGCGTATTTATGATTTTAGAAGGCGCCATGCTGACACGCTATGGCGCCTGTACACTGTTGTTTTAACAATGAGCTACAAAGGCCTCTGACCTATTGTATGGCTTTCCGATGGCACTGTGACGTTTCTCCTCGGATCAGAGCAAAAATGGAAATTGTGATATTTTTGGACAATTAAATCCACAGTTAAAATGATCAAAGTAAGCTGTAAGATGTCCCAACACAAGAAAAAAACCTCAGAGAGCTCACATTAAAACCTAAATTTATTTATTAGCAAAAAAATTATTTTTTTCATTGCATAGTATTAAAGACACAAGGGTTACATTAAGTATATTAACAAAAGGCACTAGAAACAATCAATCGGTGATTTAAATTAAATGTCATTTAAATAATGCCAAAGAAGCACTTGTCAAACTTTAATCTAAAAAAATCTAATACCTTTGAAATTTTTTAATTATTGGAGGGCTCACTAACTACAATAACATAATTATTGTATGTTGGTTCACTAACCTAACACGATTCACTAACCCAACTCACTCCAAATAGCATCAATCCACATGTAGTGAGTCATCATCAGTAGTTATGTTTCAGTATCACAACCCACTTGGCATGGCTTTGGGCAAAACCAGAGGAACAGTAGTCTTAAGTAATCACTTAGTGGTCAACTTCTGCAAGATGGCACGAGGCAGGATGATCAGGACCATTGAAATGGCCAGACTCCAAATGGGATGTTTCTGTTTTAAGACAAAACTCAGTGTTGATGTCAGCTGGTAAAGAGTACGTTTACACAGCTTTTATTTCTATATAAAGATGTTATTAAATATTACTTGTATATATAGCTATTTATGGTTGTAGTTGATATTATTATTTAAGTATCATCTCCCCGTGTTTACATGTTTAAATGTGAACATGTTTAGTGGTTTAGCAGTCCAGTGATCTAAATTTCTTGGTGCCCATTTTATAACTTGCAGCAAAAGCACACAGAGGCTCACTCTGTACGAACACATTCTCTCTAAGAAAGTAGTCTAATTATCTCTGTTTTTTTTCAGTTCATGACCACTTTAAAATGTTTGAAATTAGCTGAAAGATTTATTATTCAAATTATTGACTTGCCTTTAAATGTTCTTTGTTTTTATTTGTATTTATCAATTTTGTAATTATTAAACTGTTATTATGGAGTACTTTTCAAAATGGGTCATTAATCATGGAGTGACAGGTATGAGGGAGACAGTTATACTGTCCATCGGTGTAGTTCTTTTAAAATCACCCAATTAATGAATTTCAAAGAAACTATGGTTCAGCATTGGACAGCAGATTCACTTTGGGCTCATCCTGAATTCATTAACCCATGCATTCAACATGAACAACATTCATTCACATTCACAATCAACATTGTGTGAAAAGCATTTTTTTAAATGCACGCAAGAAAGAAAACTCCAGTTAAATAAGTGCATCTGTGTGGACCATGTCTAAGTCTAATATTTCTCCATCTTCCACCTTAATCTTTACCACCTGCAAGTAGCCATGCCATCTCAACAATAATGGAGAGGGTTCTTAAAATGTTTGTTTTGAGAGTACATATTACATCCTACCATGGTGCTTAGATAAGCAGCTTCTGGAGAGAAGCCAATGTTTATGAGTCACACACTGTCCGTGTTCTTCCAGGAAGCTGCTTCAAACAGTCCAAATGAAAAATGTTCTTTCTTCATAGGTCCACTTACCCATCAAACTGTTGTGTGTTGTGGAAAAGTGTAAATTATAAAAACCCAAACTAAACAAACGATGACGCGACTGCACGACAGCATTTTGCTAACTTTTCATATTGGGACCGTTAAACACTGACGCACATCTAATTTGAACACAATAGCCTGTAGTTAAAATTTCATACAAACATCAATTTCCAGTCAGCTTGCTGTTTGGATACAAAACATGTGTACAATATGAATTATTCCTAAAGATACAATCATACGCAAAACCCTTTCTTGAAGATTACAGTGACATGGAAGAGGAAATTGAAGTGTTTACTATGACAAGAAGAAAATTGATTTGATGATAGCAATTATAGAGGCAAAGGAAACACACTCACTTAAGAACTAATGTAACATTTTCACTTTTCTGGCTATATACACTGACTTTAACAAGGTTTTATAGTGATATCACTCATAAATACCGTTTATACTTTTTAATGTAAAATGAATCCCGTTAATTTTACTGAAATTATTTCTGAGGAGTTTTGTGTTAGCATATTGCTAAGCTAACAACATGAAGTATAATGAATAAAAGTTCACACAAAAATGTTTTTTTATATAAACTCTATTCTAACAAATAAAAAGTTTGAAGAATTAACATTTATGTCAGTTAAATTCTCCTCTAAAAAGAATACTGGGAAAAGCAGTTTAAAAATCTACAAAACAAACATTGACTCACATTGCATCTGCTGGCACTAAACATTGAGAATTTAGCTAAATTATGCAGAAAAAACAATTAACAAGGAAACATTTATCAGCTTTGCTAAAATGCAAACCACCCTGCTAGCACTGCATTTCAAGCTAGTTGACAATCTGCTTTCAGGATTCCTGCAGGATTATTTTGTACTTGTTTCTGAGCAAATAAGAAGATGGGTCAGCACAGAGTAACTGTGTTTTTGCAGTGATTTTGTGTCATTTTAATGGGTGAAAAGATTGATTTGAGTCAAGATTCCTGGTCGCATAGTTATTTAGCACTTAAAATGATCAAATAAGCATTTTTAATTGAATGTCTGAATAATACAGTTCTTCTTTATTTCCTGAAGCATGTGAGTGAGTGATAGAGTGTAAATTTGCACCAACATCATCGACAGTCTGTTGTGTTAGATGAGGCTTGATGAGTCTATTTCCTGTTGGACACGAATGGCGTGGATCTTGTTTACCCATTAACATGAGCATAAGACAAATTCTTTCTTTTAACAGACCTTTAGAAACCTAGTTCTAAAATTGGTTGTATTTAAGGTAAAACCTTCACATAATGCAGTAGTGCACATAAGGTCCCAATGGTTTCATAGCAACAAAATTGTTAGTATTTACTTCATAAAATTCTAGCTAGCGCCATGCTCAGTGCTCGTCATCATCATAGTCATGTGATGGGATATAATTCTCTTTGAAGCAATGTATTAGCTGATGCTAATGTATGAGCTCAAGTGCTGGAGAGGGAATTATTTTCACAATATGACGATGTTACTTTTCTGACCATAAGCTTAAAACTAACATGTAGGATTGTAAGAGCTAGTGAAGGTCGACAGGGGCAGATCTAGAATTGAGTTCGGGATTATTTGTAGAGATCTGAGTGCATTTCATAGAAGTTTTACTAGAAGAGAATTGCTGCATTCCATTCTAAACAGGACAAGAGCCTGAACATAGTATAGTTCTATGTTCTTTTAAGAATTGGAAAAGGCAACGGCCTGTGTTTCCCATATTGAACTGTAGGTGATGGTTTTTCATCCGTGCAGACATGTCTTTCAGGCATTCCTCTATACAGTTGGTTCTGAGTCTTTGGAGGGAACGACAAATAGTGTCTTCATTGCAGTGGTATAAGAATCCATATTGGTGAATGATAGGACCCAAGGAATTGGTGTTGACAGAAGAGAAGGGAACCAAAGACAGAACCTTGAAGAACCTGGATGAGCAGCTGATGAGAGTTGGATACTCAGTACATGTGAGATTAGACTAAGCTGACTGTGGAGCCAGTTGCTTAGTGTAGAGAAGGATCTGCTGGTTGACTATGTCATATAATGCAGAGATTTTATTGTAAACAAAGCTAATAATTTCAAGAGAGCTTAAAAAAACGGCATGTCCATTGAGCAAAAAAATGTCTTCTTCTCCAAAAAATATGCTGTAAAGCTGGAAAAACAAAAGCCACAAGAGCTAACAGTTAAAAGGTAACTTTTTCCAAAGATGGGGATTTTCCAAACACACACACACACACACGCATACGCACACACGCACACACACGCACACACACACGTTCAACACTCTGGAACATCACATGGACAGGCAATATATTTTAGCATTTAACACACTCACCTGACTCACAGCGTCATCGAATGTAACAGACTGAGAAAACAGTCAGGATGTTCATGTTCAGGAAAAATGTTCTCTTGCTATTTTTCCAGTTCACCAGGGACATGTTGCTAAAGTGTGAAGAAACAGTGTGACTGAGAACCCTATCCCAGTCTCACTCATTCGCGTCAGGCCCAGAGTAGATAAGCACCTTTTGCTTTGTGTGAATGTGCTTTTTTATTTGCAGATTGAAATTTGTCACTGACACCCATCTGTCCCATTACGCAGCAGACAGGAAGTGACCAGCATCCTTTTATCATTACTCACACTCACAATCATCTCTCAGTTCTCACCTCCGAGGCCTTCATTACTTGAGCAGTGTGGAGTCAAATACAGCAGCACAGCGTGCATTTTCTTTTTCTGATCTCATGATGTTCTAGGAGCTTTAGTCCAAGTTGGGAGACCAAAATAAAGAAGCTTTATGGTACATATGAGTACCTTACTTTTTTTTTATCCTCTCAGTAATTATGTCTAGGTCTCAACATATACTCAAGATGTTAGCATATCCAGTCAAATAGCATTATTAGTTCTACTAATCCAAATGACATAAATAATTACAATAATTTGCTTCAAGTCGAGGGGCAGAGTGGTTTAATGTTTATTAAAATTTTGTTATGATTTCACATTTCACAGAGCCTATTGAACCAAGACTTAACAGTGCATTTTATTTAATGGGTAAATGATAAAGCAATGTTTTCTGAAGTCTCTGTCAGTAATTTCAAGTAAAAAAAGTTTTTTCATCAGGCACAGAGACAAAAACAAAAGTCATATACATTAAATCTATTTTATTATGGCTCTTTCAATAATTTCAAGGGAAAACGCTTCAAAGGCAAATAGCAAAAAAGTAAATGTCCTTCAAAAACAACAAGTTCCTTAATATTAACACAAATGCAGAAATGAAATTGAAGGCATTAAAAAACTGACAATTAAAGCATTATTGTGCTATTCTACGATACTATCAACCCTTGTTTTCAAACAGTAAAATGAGAAATAAATAAATAAAGAAATAAGTTTTAAAAAAATCTGTTGTATTCTTTGGTATGGCTCTTATCTGCATTATTACCAAAGTTTTTCAACAAAGAAGACAGACAGGCTTGCCTTTTACCCCTGTGAACATGTGCTCAGCCTCCCACCTGGCTTAAAACCCCCTGTTCTCTGCATCCACCTTTCGTTTAGCCATTTTTGAGGAGAGTGAGCTAAAAGTTGACAACGGCTGATGAGTAATGAAGTCAAGGCTTGCTCTCTGCACCACGAACTACCGTTGAATTCTGGGGAATGTAGTGTTGGTGCGTGCAAATCACCAGAGGGTGGCTGCATCCTGCGGGCCAGTTTCAATAGTAGTTAAATATCTTGGGGTTAAATTCAACATATGTTTCAATTAAATAAGAAGTAATGGCGGAGTATCATGACAGCAACACCTTTTCTGTGAGGAATGCAAGGATAAATAGCACATTACAAGATTGAAATTAACTTTAAACAATGTTTGCAATATTTAATCTTTATTATTTTCTAAAATATATTTTGCTTTACTCTTATGTTGCATTAGGGAAAATCTATCCCAACACTTAAACCAGTTGTGGGCAAGCAGGGCCACAGTCTAGCACAATGTAGAATCAACCATCATGAAATGAGTACACCTAATTCTTCTAATTGAGCTCCTCTTGACTTGTTTAAAGCTACTGTGGTGTCTATTAAAAACCAGCAGGCGCTAAAATCTCCAGCATTTCCCCTCTATAGAAATAGTTTTGCTCATCCTTATCTTAATCTGAAGAGTTGAAGTCTTGTTTTCTCTACATTTTCATTTTCTGCATTAATGCTGAGCTCATCAGTCTCTATATATGACACAATGAATAGCATCGAAAAACTTTAGTTTTTAGATCTGTGTAATAGTGTTTCACATCTCGAGTTAACCTAGCTCTAGTTTCAGCCTCAGACGTCATGCTAGCAGAATGCTAGCTACACATCTGATAAGTTTGGTACAGAAAAAAAAGAATCCTGAATTCATGGTTTGATGTGTGAAACTTATCCAGATTTCCTGTTGCGGCAAGTGTTGCGTTTATTTTCCCTCCCCCCTGGGAGCAAGGTGGTTTGATTGAGAACATCGAATATCATGTGTATTGAAAATGTGCAATTTTAAAGGATAACTTAATGTGGTAACATTCCCGCACCCTGAAATGTAATGCTATTCGACATTAAATGCGATTGGGTGTTTGTCATCTCAGTCAAACGGCCTCACAGGTGGGCCTTCACCAAAAAAACGACCTAAACCCTGAAAGTCTGGCTACATGAGACTAGCCTAGCTCGATTGCTCGGCTGGCTTGCTAATGTTAGCTATTCCACCAATCAGAGGTATGCGGCTGGCATTACTAGCTTATAAAGAGGTCTTTAAAAAGTATCCTGACTTCATTAAACCTGTCTCAGAGCTTGTAACTCTTCAACGCTGATTTTAAGAAAATTGACTTGATTTAAAAAGCAAAAATAATGAATGGTTATGAATGAAAAAAAACAGACCTGTACCAGGTTTTGCTTCTTTAGTTGAGAGGCAGCAGTGAATCATTCACTTCATTGTCTTTTCCAGAAATGTTTCATAGATCAAAAAACGTCAGAAGCTACACCTCTCTGAGGCTTTGAAGTTGAGCATCATTGAACATCCACCCTCAGCACTTCTGACTGTGGAGAATGACTGTCCACTCAATGCCAGATGACTCCTTCGGTGATCTGGACAAGAGCAAACAGCTCACCAGTCAACGAATTTAGCTTGTATTGATGGTTTTTGAGCACTTGTGACATTAGATCAACTAAAGGTAAACCTAAAACATTGCACTGATACATGTGAGGTATCATTATCAACACCTGTACTCATTTTCACTTTGAAGGGTTGAAACTATGAACATGTTTGCAGTGAACTATATTTTTTTAGAATCTTAAAGGTTTTATTGTTAACGTGTGAATAATACTCTCCCTCCCGATGACTCACCTCAAGGGGGCCTGTGGGCAGTGGTATGTCATGTGGAGAGCTGTCAATCAATTCCTAGAGAATCAATTTGAAGTACATATGGGCAAGAGTCAGAATCCCACATGCAGGTAGAAAGCCATAAACATATCCAAGAATTGGATTTATTCTAAGCTATAATTGGCAACATGACTAAACAATCTTTTGAGAATCTGCAGGCGTTCACGGACAGACGTAGACACTAATTAATAGAGATGTGTCGCCATCTTGTGGCAGTGGTTGGCCAAATGCATAACAAAGCCATCTAAATGGGTTTAAAATATTTTTTTTATCAATGAAAGGCAATTTTTGAAATAAAATAATATTAGAAAACAATTAGAATGATCAATCCTTACACAAAAAACTAATGTGTAATTAAAAAAAGTTTAATTAGGAAAAAAGTTAAATGATGTCCCTGGCTGATGGAACAAACTTCCTGATCCAGTCTGGAAAGCAACACTAACAGCTTTCAAAAAGCTACTGAAACTTTTCTCTTCAGGGAACACCTGCTATATATATATATATATATATATATATATATATATATATATATATATATATATATATATATATATATATATATATATATATTAAACACCCCCCCCCCTACTCTCAGCTGCTTCTCGCTCTCCTCGTTAGCCACACTATTTTAATTATTTCCATTTCCCCTTCTGGCGTATTAGTTCATGTTGCTTCTTGTGTTTGTACTCTGGCTTTTTACTTTTAAGTCTGTCTTGCCTTATCAGTGACTTCCTTCTCATTCATTTGTTCCAGTTCGGACTTTTATTTCCAAACACTCAGAAGACGGTGCTTCGATAGTCCTTTAGTTAATTAAATCAAGTTTTGTACTCACTGTATTTGGGTCCTCTTGTTATTCGCTTGACAATAAATAAAACATGTCACAACCGAATCTCTATTAGAAAATGACTTAACGTTTACACGCATAGTAGCATACCTTATAAAGAATAAACCATAGAATATAAAATCAGTTTAAAATAATGAAATACAATCAACAATAAAGTAGAAACAAAAACTACATTTAAGAAGGTGGCGGTAATGCTACTAAAAGCTAGACTGCAAACCACAGAAAGAAACAACACACCAACAGAAGAAGAAGAGGAGGAAGAAGAAAGTGAAGATAAACATCGCTATGCTAATTTCTTAAACCTCTGTAAGACGGGTAGAAACGCTTTTGTTTACTTAACCACCACACTCGTGTAAGTATAAGCTGCTGTAAGTCACTCTTTGTTTTAGTTTAATTTTGTTTTGACTCACTCACTATTTGCCTACGTATGCCATTTAGGCTGTTTTCTTTGACTGTTTAGTGCAGGAGCTCCAGAAACAACCTTTCCTCGAAACCCTTGATCTTCTCGTGAATTTAGTTAGAAGATAGTAGTTGAAAATCCAGCTCAAGCTGTGTATTTGCTTTGGCGACTGGTTTAAACTGGCCAGGCTACACCCAAACACGACCTGCGTAAACACACCTGCCATGTTGCACCTGGTTTTTGCATCTCAAACTTCCTATCGTAGATTTTATAAATACTTTTTTTTTTCCCTATGGTGTAGAAGAAAAAAGAAGATTTTGTTAATTGCAGCCGCTGATTAATGGCAATGGAGTCTCTTTAATTATCCGCACATCCCTTTCATAAATGTAACTTGTTAAAAAAAAAACTTCCCATAACTTACTTCTTGAACTTTGACATCTGTTGTACTTGTTGTCACATTGTCCTTATATTTTTCTTAGAACTAATTTTCAGAATTACTGACAGTGTTTTCATGTACTACCAAGAATCGTCAAAATTAATTAGAGCGCACTAATAACAGGTTACATAGATCCTTTTTAAACACATACTTAAAAGTACCTCTTGAATGCTCCATCAGGTTTTTTATGTTTAGCAAAGAATGATCAACCAATGGGTGTGGTAGAGTCAAGGGTCGATTGCGTAATGTTTTTGCATAAATCCTCTTAGATATATGTAAGTGCTGTGAAGGCTTAAATTCAGCTCTAAAGTCACCAGACTTTTTGGTGTAAAGGACCTGAGAAACTAATTCGGAAGGATTCAGGAGTGAAGCAACTTGGATCATCACTAAAGATCCAGAGCTCTCAACTGGAAGCAACTGAGGTAATTTTCAGATCACCTTTAATTTAGCTAAAGTTTTCATGATGCACGTTAGTGGTATGATGCTACTTTACAAAATGGGTAAAGGGTCCATAAGTAAATGAGTGTTTTAAAAATGTTATGCTGTTGATTTAAGATGTAAAAGACTCCATTTAAACCAGTCAAATACTGCTGGAACATTCACGTTTGCTTATTACTTCATCATGTAAATATAGCTTCCTGTTAGTTTTGATACATATTATATAGTGTTCCTTTATTTTTAAAGACCTAGTCAATAGTGTTTTGAGAATTACAGACTGTTTGTCTATGTAATAAGCATCCTTATTGATTTTTTGAATGAACAGTTCAAATAAAACATCTGACATGTAAACATTATGTTAATGTTACTGATTTCAATCCATCTAAATGTTTTTGTATAGCACGTTTTTAGCAGTTGTGTCAAAGCAGCTTCACAAAGACATTGTGTGGATTAATCTTAGAGGGGTATTCCTATTTTAAAAGCATTTAAAAATCAAAATGTTACTCCATAACACATTAACATATATGACTTATCTCAAATTCAAACAATATAGAGAACATATCTTGATTTTTTGTAACCAGTCCTTACTAGAAAAGAATATACACTTGTAACATTTTTATTCTTGTAAAAATTAGAAACGGGTCAATTTGACACGAAGGCCACACAAGGGTTAAGAGTTAGATAGCAATACTTATTGGATAATTCATTGCGGTAGAAATACAACTACTATATAAATATAACTACTTTAGGGATTGAAAAGTTTATCAGTATGAAAAAAGTGTTGATTGAAACTGACCAGTAAGTAATCACTAATTTATTATTAAAGCCCAGGTTTAAACCAATTTTCTAGTGAAATTGAGCAACCTAAACAGTTATTTTTTCATTGATGTGGGGAAAAACGGAGAACCCGGAGTAAAAGAAAAAAACACACATGCAGAGAAAAAAATATCATAGTGAAGATCACAGAAAGCCTCTCTGATTTCAGCGTTTAAAAATCCATATCAGAAATAGGAAGGGTCTGACAAGAGTATTGACAAGGATTGTGAACAGTCCATAAATGAGAACATAATGTCCCTCAGAACTTGTACATTACTCTTCTACAATCAAGAGAAAGTAATGTAATAAGACGTGATGAATGCAGGGCAATGGACTCTATGTACGATTACTTTCAAGTCAACTACCGCTTCAGCGTTTTTTCCATTCACTTCAATGGATGCAGTCGTCATGGATTTCACAATTGTACCCTTATCTTTAGTAAAAGTCTGAATCTAACCTCTCAATTAAACTGTGACAAATGATCACCCAATGGAACGCAGCAGAATAGTGACATCACACCTTCAGAATTTACATACTTACAACGGCTATACATCATTTTAAAAATGAATTTGAGCTATATATCAAAGATCAAACATGACAATAAAATAGTAATACTGCAAATCTAAGTCAAATAACACCTACCTGTAATCATCAGATACGAACCTACTCGGATCTGAAAGCTCGAACCGGAAGCACATTTACAAAAGAGGTTTTGGAGGAAGTGTGTAGACAGTGGGTCTATTGTGGAGTGTTATAGTATTTGCTTCTCTCTATTAAAGGGTCATGAAACAGGATAAAAACCTGGTTTGTTACCCGCTTTGACACAATATTTGGTATCTTTACTAGCTGTGTGTACTACCAGTGGACATTTATCAATGACATGTCTGTATCTCACGACTAATCGCAAGTTTAAGTTCTCTCTTCAAAATTAAGAAAGTGCTCGCCCCCCCCCCCCCACACACACACACACCAGACTAGCCACACCCAGTTTAGCTACATTTTTACATTTTTAGAATAATCACGAGGAAGTTAACATTGAACCACAACACTACCATCACAGTTATTTTTCTTTTAACAGCTCTAATCATGGGCAGTGATGAAGAGACCGTGTCTAGAGCAGAGCTACTACAATGTAAGAACATTAACATACATGCTCTTACCACTTGCTACTGTCTCACAACGAACCAATTCAAACATATTTTGTTCATTCCAGATTTCTGTGATCTCACTCTTGATCCAAACACAGCACACAATTATCTGTCTGTGGAAGATGGCAAAACTTTAGTGCGTAACCCAGAGCCGATTGAGCACCCCGAGCATCCAGAAAGATTTGACTGCCTCCCCCAGGTTTTGTGTAAAGAGCGTCTGTCCGGCCGCTGCTATTGGGAGGCCGAGTGGAGAGGGTTAGGGGACATGGTGGTGTCCTATAGGGACATCAACAGGAAAGGAGAAACGTCAGACTGTAGGTTCGGAGCCAATGAAAGATCCTGGATTTTGAGCTGCTTCATTGGGGAGAAGCTGATCACCTGGCATGATAACGCAGGGGTGTATCTATCCCTCCCTTCAACACCCTATAACAGAATCGCAGTGTTCCTGGATGAGGACGCCGGTATTCTCTCTTTCTACAGTGTCCCTGATGCTAACACACTCAACCATCTGTACACATTCAACACGAAGTTCACTGAACCCCTGTATGCAGGGTTTGTGCTTTACACTGAGTCTGTGAAGCTGTGTGACCCAAGACAGGAGGAGTGAGATGAATAAAGTATCAAAACAAGTGTGTTTGAATACATGTAATAAGTTAATATCATCCATTTGCAATGAAACCAAGCCCTGAATACAACAGTGAAGGATATGCTTATATGAAGGACTCAATGTAAAGGAGCTAGAAAATGTTCTGAACCCTGTTGGTTGTGACTAGCTTGGTTTAAGCTGATTAATAAAATCTCTGCAGTTGGTGTTACTCGTGTTTCTTGGGCTTGGGTTGAGAAGGCTCACTGTCAAAACTCAATAAACTCTGATTGAATTAAAAGCTCTCTTTGAAAATAGTTTCATGGCGATCATTCAAAATCATAAATCATATATCATAATATGTAAATTAATGAATTAAGGTATTCTTGGGCATTAATTATGATGAATACCTAATGGAAATTCCAAAAATACCAGCTCAAACCTGGTTTTGTAACATTTGCTCTCAGATGGGCAAGCAGGGATGGAACTTACCTTCATGTAACACACTTGTTTCTACTAAGTTCATGTTGGGTTGTTTGAAGCTGCTTTTATATATCTTGACACTGGTTTGGAGGACAAAACAGCAGTAGCACTCTAGGAAACACAAACCTGTTTTAGCTGGTCGTTAACTGGTCATAGCTGGTTAGAGCTGGCCGACCATGTTCCAAAACAAATCTTAAGCTAATCATACTAGAATTTCCAGTAGGGAGTCTAACTCCATGAAAAGGTCCTTATTAATCACTTACTCCATGTCATCCCAAACCATGTTTGCCCCAGGAAGAGTGTCAGACAAGATTAGCTAAACAAGTTAAATAGTAACTTGTTACATTCTGTATTTGCTCTCTTAAGTTCAAAGTTTGTTTTACTTTCCTCTTGGGGAAACGATAACCTCTTTCAGTCGCTAGGTGGAGACATTATCCCTCTTCTCGTCACCAGATAAAAGACTTTTTTTTATTACTGATGCAAAAGATTCAATGAACTCAAATCCAAATGATTTGAAATTAAACAGTAGGGATCGGGATAAAACACAGATGGTGAACGTAAAATGGTAAATATTATTGGCTTAACGCTATTTTGCGTTTGAATATTGTAGATACAGCAGAATGAAATCTTTTGATCTCATCAAGAGCAAGCAAAGAAAGGTTTGCTGTTTCTCCATTTCACAGAAAGATATTTTTATTATTTATTTTATTGTATTTTTCATACAAATCATAACATTTTCTGGGTAATTCAGTGACTTAATTCTATTGTAAATGTATTTGTAAATTGAATTTTATTTTCGAATTTATTCAAAACTCTTATTTTCATGTGAACGTAAGCAGATAATATCTTTAATTGAAAGCTGATAGTTTATATTTTGTGTGTAAATAGAAAGGTACTTTATTCATTTTAATGAATAAAATGAAAATATTTTAAATATTCGACACCATTAATAGAAGTCCGGTGGAAGCCACGCCCTTACTCCTGATGAATATTCATGTTTCACCACCATTTGCAACAAAACATGTTGAAAATGGACTGTTTTGGTGAAACCATTTTAAATACGGCCAATGGTAACACTCGAAAACATGTTTCCACCTCTGACTCGATTAGCTTTGTTTATTCAGATCGCTAGTTTTGATCTTCATGAACACTCAGAGGGGGATTTTTTTTTACATTTGTTTATTTAAGATATATAAAAATAAACCTTCAGCCAACCAGACGCCTTCGTTACGCTCATGTCCCGCCTCTGAGGACGCGATTTTGAGCACTGGCTCCGCCCATTTTGAGCTTCATTTGACTTTGCCAGAAATGTATGGGTGACGTCATGAACACTCTCTCCATGTTGTATCCAGTCAATAGGGGCAACCCCTTGGGGCAACCTACCGCTCTCCCTTCCTCTGCGCAAAGGAAGTGCTGGTGTAATACCTCAACTGGCCACAGGGAGAGTGATCCTCATTTAAGATATCTATTCCATAACGATTGACAAAAGCCTCTGGTCTTGCTGAGTGACATCATCAGCACTGCGCCAGATGAACTACAGAAAGGCGACCACGCTCGAGACGCTCAGTCAATGCGCTGAATGAAAGAAGCAGACTGACGGAACTCCCCGAAGGCACTGCAGGTAAACTGATTTTAATACTAGAATGTGATGTTCAAGCCTACGTCATGATTCACTGAGTGTTTAGTCAATGGAAACAGCTCCATTTTTGTTGCTACAATTTGTTACGCATGCATGCCTTCAGATGCAGCAACAAAAGGAGAAGATTAAAACCCTCAGCAAACCGTCTGTGTGTTTCTAAAACAAGTCCTTGTTGGTGTTTGATGCAGCAGCTGAATGTGAGGAGAGTCCTGTGCTTGTGAGTTAGCACAACTGATGGATGGGGAAACTGATCAACTGATGGGAGGCTCTGTAATGAAAGGATTTGTTTGAAGTAAATAGTAATATTACCTTTTCTATTATAAACTTCATCAATACATCAAAACGATAGTTAACTTAGTAGAGGTGGCATACGATATATTTGATCAAGATATATAAATATAATCTACTGTCTAATCTACATTTTGGTGTTGTTCACATGCTCCAAATATTTTCCAACATTTGTAAATTTTGAGGAAAGCCTATTTTCCTGTAAACCATCGGCTTGGACAGGGGTTAAAGTTAGTTTAAGTAGGGTTGCAGCACCTCACAGTTTCTCTTCAACACACCTGATCTTACTAATTAAGCTACTCTTGCTTTTTTTTTAAGCTGCTGGTGTGTCTCTGGACACAGGGTTGAGTAAGTCAGGGTTTTATCCACCAAACGGAAAAATATGAAAGCTCTTTGTGGGGTTTTCCATCCACCCCATAATTTACAAAATTTATATATTTTGGGAAAATTAGATTAGGAAATGAATATCAGGTTATTCATGGGGTGACGAGGACAGTTCTACTGTGTGTCATGTTGGATAGATAAATGTAGGCATGTTCTAAATGAAAAATTATGCTAAATGAAGAACGTGCCACATTGTTGTGAAGTTGCCATTACTTAATGCTGCGCTTTAAGGCACTATTCGAAGGCTTTACATGTCCATGATTCACTGCATTAATCAACTTGTTGTTTTAAAGAGATCGCAAGTTACAGGAAATTACATCGCCGGTTTAGAATTGTTCTTAACGCTGCCTAACTGATGATATAAACAAGAGTCATATTGATTCATCTAAAAATGTGATTAATTTGTGACGTTAGCGCACATGTATCTTGATTTTTATTGGAACATTTCTCTTTCAATTTATTCCATTTGTTATAGTGTGGCATTCATGCCAGTCATTGTATAACATGTATTCACTTTTAAATTGTGACGTTTTGTGGGAAAGGCATACCAAACTAGAGTGAAGGAGAAAAAAGTTTGATGCTTCAATTTTATGGGTTCTTTTATTGGGAGACCTATATTTAAAATGACAAATACATGGTGTATCTCCATGTGTCATGCATAATTGTTTTTTTGAGGCTTGTATGATGATCACAAAAGGTAACTGTTGTAAACATTGTAGTGGCCACTGGTGGGAGCCTAATGCACAAGTCATTTTAAACACGTTTATAATGCAATCATAAAGGAAACTTGACGACCTGCTCAAGCTGTTTCATTTGGGTCTTGGCCGTTAGCCAGTCGTTCAGTTTCAGTCGTACAGTCATAGGCCCATCTATTGATGTGCTCATGTTTTTAAGCTGTCATTTCACTAAAGTCACTAAAGGCAACCTCTAGTAGGAGTTTCTCCTGATTCATGAATCGTCCTAGTTTTCTCAAGTTGAGATGTGTATAGGAAAAGTTAGTCTGTATACAGCAGTTCACTATTTCATGTAAAGTATTTTTTGCACCACTAGTTCAAATATAATCTGTTGTATTAGAACTATAAATGAAACCAACAGGCAAAAACCAATCTGCTTTTTGTTAATGTAGTGAGATTCGCTGTGATTAAGTCACTACAGACACGAGTTAGCTATGGGAAAGTACAGGTTTAGGGAACCCTGTTATTTTTAGTTATTCCAGCCATTTCAATCGACACACCAGTATCTTCAATTAAACCAAGATTAGCTTAATTAGTAGAATCAGGTGTGTTGAATGATGGTTGACGTGAAACTATGCAGAGCTGCGTACCTCCAGGAATGGGTTTAGAGACTCCTGATTTAAGCTCTGCATACCTCAAATGTAGAAGTTAAATCAAGATATATTTTTATTCCACTAATTAAAAGTGATTTTTGGAATTATAAACCAGATAGTTATTGTCTTCTGTGGGTGCATCCTCACTCATTTAATGTCATATAAGGAGCTTATGAATATTGCAGATGATCACAGCTGGGGGAAAGAGCCTCTCTTTGTCTGGGAATGCTTTATATGGGTGTTTAGAGTACCTGCTGTTGTGTGAGTAAAGATAAATGCCAACCAAACTGTAATTTTTTCTTCTCTTGCCCTGACAGGCTCTTTTACTTATAATGTTGTTTCTCAGCATGTATGTGTCAGTCTGGAATTATTTGGAAAGCACCGGCCTTTTATTTGAGCCTGTCCAGTGTACAAGCATGACTTCATCATTACCTCACAGTTCCACATTAGTGCTTATCAGAAACACATGAGCCTCACATGCCGAGAGTGTTCTGTCTTGGAAACCTCTCATTGTGTTTTCTGGACGAGTGCAGCCAGTCGGTTCCAATGTTGTTTTTTTATTGCGCAAGATGCACTCGTTTATGAAAACGGGTCCATATGAGTTCCATTTCAGTTTGGTTTGTTCTTGGTTTTATTTTTTAGCCTTTTAACGAAGGATATGCACTAAAATTGTGTTTCATTGATAGATCAATGGTTTGTTTTTGTGGAGTGGCAACTGGTTGAGTGAAAAAGACAAATGTGATTGGTTTAAAGCTCCAGTCTGTTCCTTCTTAAAGGTGCAGTTTATAGGGTTTTGGCCAAAAACTGTGTGCTAGCTCTCCCTGTCTTTTCAGATAAAATGTTGCCAGCTATAGGATTTCTAACCTTTGTGTAAAGATGGTCTAAAAGGCAGTTTGGCTGGTTTGAGTGGGTTTCCAAGACAAGGGTGTCAAACTGGAGGGCTGCAGCCCTTTGCTGTTTTTTTTCCATTTTTAAAATACACACAAGTAGTGTATATACACAAGAGGTGGAATCAAGTGTGTTCAGATAAGGTTGGCCCAAAACTATGTAGGGCTGTGGTCCTCCAGGAATTGTGTTTGAGAAAAAAAGGTAAATGTTATTTGTACACTGTAACTTTGCAAATAAGATCTTTCTGACTAGTATACTTCTAGCAAATGTTCAAATTAAAGGCCATTTAAAGAATTCATTATTTACCACACCTTTAAATGTTAATGAGACACCTTTTCTGTGAAGTGTCTTATCGCATTTGTATAATCTCCTGAAAAACAAAAGTAATGTTTTTTTTTTTAACAACGCTGAGAATGTTTTTGCACGTGTATTCACCAGTGCCATAGTACTTCAGTCTGGAGATTCCCCCTAGATTCAGTTTTTTTGTCAAACTTGGACCAAAGATTTGTTTATTTATGCATTTAGACTTGGTCATTGGTCTTCCCTCTTCTGCTTCTTATTAAAAAAAAACTGCTGATGATTAGTCATACCCTTATAAGTACATGTGCGGCAAGTCAATCATTTTGAATTCACCACCCACTCACAGACACAATGTTAGCAAAAAGTGGTATACAAAATTATATTAAATAACCATCAAGAATTTAAAACAATTTGAAGATCAGTTGAATTGAAGATTTGCAGCAGAACTATTGTAGAAATGTCTGGAATAATGTTAAAGTTGCACCACAAAAAGTGGGGTTCTGGGGGGGGCGCATTTGACCTCGGGGAACATGCATTGTTGTTTAAATGTTTTTTGGTCCATATTTCTTTCTTTTTTCTCTTATACGTTAATAAGGATACTGTGTTATGCAGAGATGTGCTTATAACAAATTTAAAGACAAATAATACTATTTATAGTTGCGCGGGGGCGCAACAGAAAATAATTGAGAATCACTGCACTAATTTGTTGACCAATTCACCAGCAATTGAAAATGAAAGTAAAAAATATTGGGTTGCTGCAATTAGTTTGGCTAGAAATCTTTCAAAAGGTGATTTGTTAAATGGCCAATTTTATTGAAATATAAAAAAGGTGAGAGATTAATACGCCCTGGTCTGATTATTAAGAAATGAAAAACATGTTCAAGTGCCCAGTGGCCCAAATTGTCTTTTTTGTCCTAAAGATGCAATATGGAACGATGAAGCTCCATATGAAGTTTAGCACCAGACACACACTGCAGTTTAGCATCTAAGATACCTTGACATTGTAATTCGTCAAAATGGGAATTTACAACCCGAAATGCTTCAGTAAGTAGTGTCCGGCAGTCACAAATATGACTCATAAATCCTCAAGACAGACGCACTTCAGCTAAATTCATTTTCACTGATAACCATTCATTGTTCACTGGGATTATTTGATTAGAGATGAACAATAAATGATAGACAGCTCATCAGCAATTCAGTAATATAATTTAAAAATTACCATTGTTTCCTGGAACTGCTTGTCTGAGGAATCGAGGTCAGAATAATCTCTCCATACATGTGTGAGTGGAAAAAAACCTCATGGAGACGATTCTCACAGGCTGAAACACAACGCTGGCCCAGTACAGGAAGTGAGAGGAGGACCAAAGACCCCAAGAGACCTTGAGCGGGACACCATGGGTGCCTTTCACAGACTCTGAATGCCATCTTTTCATTTCTTTGGGTTTCTTTCAATGTCCTTCCATTAAGTTGTGTGACAAGTTACAGAATCCAGTGATATGTTTTCTCCTCTCAGACAGCTGAAAGTGTAGCTACAAAAAGTATTGTTAAGAATATTTTGAAATAAGTTTACCACACTTTCTTTGAACTTGACTTTGAGAAATGTTTAGTGTCTGAAGAGTTAGTCAGTATTGTAACTACCCCTGGGTTATTCACTTTCCTCATGTACTAGATACCAGAGGTTTTTAAGTCTTTAAAAATAAGAGTAACAAAAATTGCAATTGTAAGTGTTTATGTAGAAAGTGTTACTTAGTTACTAAGGCATAGCATTTGTGTTAAAGTTCATCCGAATTCATGCTCCCATCCGAATCAAACTAGACACTGAAGTCCATCACACACCTAGACAAACTGGAATGTCCTCCCTTCCTTGGATGGCTTCTTTACTGTGCACTGATCTGCTAGCTTCACCCCAATGATGATTAACAATTTCAATATTGAAAACGTTTAACAATGCCTCAGTTTGCATTCAAGGGTCAAAATGTGACAATCTTTCTGGGCTTTGTGGAACAGCTCTTGATGGTCGAGCACCAACCAGACAAGCATCTTCATGTCCATATCCTTCTCCACAATTTCTTCAGACCACTGTTTCTCGTCATGAGGAGAGAGATGTGTTGAGTGCCACCCAGCTTCTCTTTTATGTCCCAACAGCACTTTAATAACATCATCAACTGAGCCAACTTTCATTGGTCAACTAGGACATTTCACCTCACAAAAAATAATTTTTCGCTCTCATCCATTCGCTCATTTATTCCATTCATGTATTTACAAAGTTAGTGTCCAGTTCGAACTAAAATGAACTTTAAGCCATTAAACAGGAGCTAGGGAAAAAGAAATAAGACACTATTTGTACAGGGCTGTGCTTTATTTAGTTAGAGGCCTGTTTGACTGTTAATATTTCAGAAGGGTCTTTTAAAACATGAATATCATTTTCATATATCGTTTAATTGTATCCCTATTCTGAGTAGTGAAAATGGTTTTGCCCAAATTCATCTGGAGGGATTTCATTGTATTTAAGCCAGTTGGGTATAAAACTCTGGAGGCTGAGGAGGGCTCATAATTTTGAACAAAATGTTTCGTTTTCATTTGTTTTATGCATTAATCATCACCAACTTTTTATATACACCAATACTGTTTTTTGCATTAAAAAATTTACGCCTCATGACCATTTGTGTCTACAGAACAGCCAATAAAATCGGGGTTCTTTACAGAGTTGGCTTTTTGGTTTTATGTTGCGTCTGCATTTGCTCTGCTCCACTTGTTCCTCAATTATCTAGTCTCTCTATGGGTCTCTTGGACTTGCAGGCTATGTTAAAGGTTACTTCCAGAGACAGGGATGATGGCTAGGAGTGATCTTATAACATGTGATGTCACTATCAATGCATTTCAAAATGCATCACTTTTAGGAAAATTATAGATATGTTGTGCTTATTAAAATAAAATGGCTGGATTTGTATTATTTTGGAATGGTTCACATTATTCATCAACAACATGGCTCTGGAAGTTTAAAGAGTAGTGTATTATTTTTGTTGTAGAGCTGTCTTTGGTAACACAGACAGTATGCAACAGAAGTCTTGTTTAAATGGTTTGTTTTCTGCTTCTAAGCTGTGGGAATGAAAGTGAAGGGCTCCTCTGGAGTGACACTTGGGGTTTCTCCGGTCCAGCCGAATTCCTACCAGCAGAGAATCTATTTGCATTGAGATTAGCTGTTCTTCACTATGGTTACGAGGTCATAGCCTACCAGGAGGGAGCGAAAGAAGAAAAAACACAGGAAGAAATACCAAAAGCTGACCCAAATGAGTGTGGGCCGAAAAGCTTTGATGTTCCAGCCAGATTTGCTCATGCTAGACATCTTGCGCAAGACAATGAAATCACATTAGTCAAATAAACAAAGCTCTGATTAAAATGTTCATTTAAAAGAGATTCTCCACTGTAATAGATATTTGATATCTGTTACCTTTTTACAGTTGGTGGTACATAGTGGAGTGCATCTTTGCTTTGGCAGTTCAGATGAAGTTGTTTGGTGGTGTTAAAGGTGAAGCATGACCCAAGGGGCAAATGTCTGACTTGGGAACAGATTAGTGAAACGTTCCAGGTCAGGAGTTTAATGATCCCAATCGCTGTCATTTCACATCTGCTGAGAGCATCACAATCACTCCCAGATGTGCCTAATGCTGTTCGTCGTCCGAACCTTTGGTGAAAGTAACTTGTAATAAAACAAAAAACGTGTTTTACAGTTGAGTGTTCCTTGCATGCAGCCAGAAAACACATATTTGTTTTATTTGCAGGTTTGTAGAAATTTTAAGAAACTGAAAGTTCTTCTGGACTCGAGACAGGTGCTTTCAGCAGGGGAGAGAAAGCCTGATTTATATGGAGCTGAAGGTGAACATGTTGAGACGCGTTGATTGTAGTTTCATACGGGGTTTAGTTTGCTTCTAGTGGTTGTAAGTCTTTGTTATTATTTAAAGCCATGGCTTTGTATCAACAAAGTCCAGAGGGGATGTTATTTTCACGATTAATCTTTTGAAAATACCAGTGGAAGAAAGACCTATATTGTTGAAAACCAGCTTCTTTTCACCATTTATTTATTTTTTTACATCTTTAATCATCAATAGAAATACAAATTCTAGTTAATCCCAGACAGGAACTGGTTTAGTGCTCTAATGCTTGATTTGCAAACCTCAAACAAGTGTGGTCAAGGATAGACTTACCAATTAGCAAAGGTAGGTGGTTGCCTTGGGCTCCAAACTTTTTAGTGACACATAGTGAATATTTAAATATGTTTTGTCTTATTTTTGTTCACAAATGAATCTAACTTTGTTTCAACACCTAGTTAAAATTATATCTGGTTGTAAACATGTCCATGTGCTGCCCTGTCTATGTGAAATGTTAACATTTACATAAATATTTCAGTCTACACTTACCTTTTCACTTAACTTATAATAAATCTATAATTTTGTCTTACCGCTTAATAAATATTTAATTTTGTGTGTGTTTTTCCACCTAATCAGTGACATTGTTGTGTTCCTATTGTGATGGATGAGTGTAACATTTAATTTTACAAAACAAAAGTAATTGTAATATTTCTAGTAGGTGATATTCTAAGAGTGAAAGCAAGACAGGAGTGCAAGGGTGCTCAATATAGTATTTTTTAAAAATAGGGAGTTCACAACAAATACCAAAAGTAAACAAATTAACACAAAATCTTGTTTAATTTCCACGTGTTTCTGTGATCTAGTGTCTCTGAGCGTATGGTTGGTCTGTGAGGGGTGAAAGGCATTCAGCCAAGAAAGAAAATGTACTCTATTGCACTGATGACAAGAAAAATGAAAATAAATAGGCTAAATATAACAGCTCCTCTGCCTAAATGGACACACCCAATTGTTCCTGTTGTCTAGTTCTGAAGCATGACTAAGAAATGGGGCCTTCAAATTGCAGCTTCATTTATGTATATGGAGACCATTTTAAACGGAGGTTTTACAAATTCTGCCAAATTTAAATATGCTGAATTACTGTTGCTAATTAGACTTATAAACATCTAGACACAAAACAGCTACTTGCATGTTTCATGAGCACAGCAAAATTTAGGTATAGGATTCTACACCATTACTCTAATTAGGAATTTCAACCCCCAACCCCCCAAACTCTTTTATTTGCATCTTTCTTGCTACAGGTCAGAAGTGATTTTTATGAAGAAATATTTCAGTATTTTACATCAACACTTTAAAAACACACATCTATCTTTCTGTCAATAATAATTTACAAAAATACCTCCTTGGTAATATAAGGTTACGATACGAAAGGAACTTTCACCTCTAAAGGGAACACCCGTAAACATCTGATTGTCTATGTTTAACTAAGCAATCCAGTTCTGGGAGATCTTTTAAGATGCCTGTTGGATTATCATAGATTTGAAAGACTAATGATTGTGTACGCCTTGGTTCGTATTTATACATGTGGTAATGAGGGAAAGGATAAGGTTTACTATGAAGTGCCAAATTAAGTGGACCAAAGCTTGGATAGACGTCAATGCTCTGTTCCAAGCATCCAGGACCCTCTTCTATTACTGGAGCTGAAATGTACAGCATACTCGTCACGTACATGGAAACCTCTAAACACCAACATGCTCCATGTATGTGAAAGAAATCAAGCTGTTGTATCAAACCAAATGTGGTTGCTTTAATACCCCTCACAGCATTCTATGCATCATATCCTCTCTAGTGATAGGATTGTGATTTTCTGTCCCATATGTCCTAGCAAGTAGCATCAAATTGGATACTTTAAGTGTAAATGTGCAGTAATTTTATAAACGCTACAAAATGCAATACACCCCAGACCTTAATTTTCAAATTGTTTTCTAAGGATTATTATCATTCGTGAATTTAAACAACTCATGACCAATAGTGCATAAATAAATATTTAAACTGTGAATGGAAGAATTTCAACTATGTTGTTTACTTCAATGTATTGTAAGTTTAATTACTTTTTTTTCCCTCTCAGAACAACAGATACTAGCATAGTGCCAGACACTTTCCAGGTCTGTGAAATCTAAAAACAAACTTTTTTCTGTTGCTTTTCTTCACCTGTTTTATGTACCAATATGAACAAGAAAACCAAAATACCAGTAGTTTTTTTCCAATTGAGAATGAGCTTTTCTTGCACTTCTGTTTCCCTCAATAAAGGAGTGTTGTCCTGATACTACAAGCACAACAGGTTCTTAGATTTCTTTTTTTTTTATTATTAAATCTCTCATGATGCTAGCTGTTTTGCAGTCATGTTATTTTTTTTTTTATAAAAATGTCTAGCATCAATTTTAAATGGCACTTTCAAGATGAAACATCCTAAAGGCTCTTGGTGTCAAGCCACAACCTCAGACTGACGCTGAATTCATAAATCAAATTCTGTCATGGTTTCCAAGCTGGTTTAGCATTGGTATTTTGTCAGCAAGCACTCATTTACCCCCTCCCTGAGTAAAGCTGATATCATTGTGTGAAGAGCCTCCTACTGCTGTTTGCCTTCAGCACTTAACGCTATTTGACTTCAGCACTTAAGACTTGTTAAAATAGGGGGGTAAAGCAAAAGCTGACATGACATGATCGATGCAGGGTTTCTGCACATTATTTTGAACATTGAAGCTTCTTACAAACTCCTACTACTTTTGAAAGCTGTGCCTACATCCAGCTTTGGATGATAGCATGCTATAGGAGCTAACAATTTTTTTATTCAAAAGCATACTAATTGTCATCTATCTGAATTGTTTTATGTTTGTTGGAAGTTACAACATCACACATGTCTTCACATTGCGGTTTTGGAGTGTTTGAATGGAAACCTACAATTTTTACCTCAGAAAATATTACCGATAACATTCATCCTTGTAGCTCTTTCCTGTAGATAAGAAACACCCGGTTCGTTGTGAGATAACCAAGCTCAGTAAGTTGCAGGTTTATCAAAGCATGGCTCCAAGCTCATATCAGAGTTTCCACTGAGGATGTGTGTCTGTAAAACAGATGTCAGTGTCAAGTAAGCAACTTTGAAACTGTAGATTGATGCTAACTGTAGCAAGATGCTAGCAGCTGCTATATAAATTTTAAGACATATCAAGTTAGCGCTACTTTAATGTACAAACAAAAGACATGTCCTTAAGGAGAACAATATACAAGTTTTTTTTGTAGATGGACATGGATGTAAACCACAGCTGGAACAGGAAAGCATTTAATTTCCCCTTCCCATTCTCAAATAAATAGGCAGGAAGGGCTGTTTTTTTCCCCCTTTTTGACAGGTCTCAAAGCTGACACAACAGGCTTTGAAGAAAGACAATGTCAGTGGTGTCACTTTCTTCCTTGTGTTTGGTGGATGTGGGCTAACTCGGTCCTGTGGAGCTGTCAGTTTGATGACTTTGTGCATTAAGGAAGAGGAAATCAATGACATATGATGTCACAAGATGGGTCTCCATGATGAGCACTGCACCGGATGAATCTGGTCCATGCCCTCTGTGAATGCTTTGGAACAATTTAGTAACTAGAGAAAACCAATGACATCATACAAGAGGTTGATTTTTACCCTAAAGTGGTTTTGTAACTTGCTGACAAGCAAAATGGCACAAGCCCATAAATCAAGTATTCAATACAACAGTGGAAAACTTTAAGATTAGAATCATTGTCTTGACAAGTGCATCCTTTCTTGGATTGGAATTGTTCTAAGCACAACAATGTTAAAGTGGGCATCAAAGAATAAATGTTTAATGTTAAAGGTTAGTGACCCACAATGGAGATTAAAGATGACTTAGAAGTGAATAACAATGAAACTGACATTGCATGAAAAGGTCATTGTCGCTCCCCCCATTGTCCATCCTTGTTTTTGGGTGTGGGCTTGCCATCATCACGCCTCACAGGACGTCTGTGTGTTTCAGATCAGTTGCTCTTTCAGTGTTCAATGGACCGAAACACTCCTATTTCAACCAGTACTGTGTTAGGAGCAATATTTAGGAGCATGTGTTTAAAGGTGGATTTCTTGTGAGATTAGCAGTCTGAAGTTTTATTGTGGTCATTGTGAATGACAGAAACAAGTTTTTGAACCATTTTCAAAATAAGTGGACCCAAAGCGTGGACCCAAGTTAGCTATGTATAAAGTGTTAAGTAATGGTAATCATGCTAATTGATAAATGAGTTGTTTAAGTGATATCAAAAAAACAAGGAACACCTTGACAAGCAGTGACATACACCACAAGCTGTTTGTTTTAAGATCTCATCTCATTGAATAAAGATATCTCATTCTCCCTCTCTACAGCGGTGAGATAGTAATTTCCTTATGTAGCCACCAAGTATTTGCATGTATTTGTGCTAAGGGCATGTTCACTCACACAGTTCCTCTTCAGCTTTGATCAGCTTATTCTCAGGGGACCATCAGATACACGATGCAGATTAAAAGCAGGTTTCCTCTCTTGTGCTCCACCAGTTGTTCATCGTAGTCAGCAGTATAACATTAAATACAATTTAAATGCTCTCTCAGCAAATAATGTACACTGGTTTGCATGTTGAGCTGTTAATTATTGTACGCTCATACACAAGAATTGCACCAGTAAACTTTACACCCATTTCCATTCATTTTTATTATTATTAGCTGGATTGCAACTTGAGAAAACTCAAACAGTATGTTTTCCATGAACGAGGTGGTTGTCTTAAAAATGTGATCCAACCATCCATCAAACTGCCTCTGAGATTTTTTTTAATAATTCAAAGGGATTCTCAAACACCATCTGTTTTGGTGTAAAGAACAAGCCTGAGGATACTCACATACTGAGGTAGTTTACTGAACGCCTGTTTGCCTGATTTTCTGTCAAATATACTTTGTCAGCCATTCAAAGTAGACTTCCTCGAAGCTCTTTGATCACCCAAACTCTGTTGAGGCTCCGTAGATGGGAAATATCAAATAGTCCTTTTTCCAGACCAGTCTAGGAATATCATTAACTGATGACATAGTGATATATTTTTAATAATAAATCTCACTGCCTTAAGTATCACATTCACTTCATCTGGCACTATCTAGAATAGCTTACTCAGTACTCCGAAACAAGATGGCTTTATGTTTAGGAAGTGTTAATGCTTTCAGACAGATTAAAAATGTGACTAGCATGCTAGCAGGAATAACCTTGCTGCAGGGCTAAACAGTTATCTGTAGGACACCATTACATAAGTGTTGTTAGCTCACCCTCCAAAAATCTGTTGAGTGCTGAATGGGAGGATGAAAGAATCGATTGGTTTTGTTTCAGCTGAATTTGTGTAACCATTAATTAATTGTATCATTAATTACGTTTAACCAACACTTAAAGGATAGCTATTCCTTCCGGTGTTTAATGAAATCATGTGATGATAATTTTTTAGACACTATGTTAACTCACAGGAGGATGAGTATAAAATCATGCAGGTCAATCAGATATCTTCATATGGTTATTGACAGGTTCCAGCTGAGCTGAAAGTCTTCTGTTACTTAGTCTACATGATAGTGCTGTACCTGATCATTTCAAAAGTCTTTGAAAAAAATGCACAGTTCCCAAAAACGCTGCCGGAGTATCCAGAATTTTTTTTTTATTGTAGATGAACAGCAAAATCGTAGGGTGTTTTGTTAAGTTTGGTCTGAACTGTATCCACTTGATCCGCACCGGTTACATGTTACACACTGCGCATGCACAGAATCTTAATTATTACCTTTTTTGTTGTTTTGTCACTAGATATTAATCATGTTCTTTCAGGACATCTATTAATATTTTAAAGAAAGGTTACATCTTACTTGAGATCTGGGATGGTGTAAAAATCTTCTTTTCTCTGACTGTAGTGATGGAAATACAGATTTGTAGGGCTTACCGCCCTGTGTGAGCATGATGACTCTTATGTGTTTAGACAGATGTGTTGGTACAGACTATAAAGATGCTTATCACAAACTTGCGGAACTCCCTGAGGGCTCCAGACCGGCTGGATAGTAAGGGTTTTCCCCCCCTCTGCCTAGCTCTTTGAAGGAGCTCTCTTTAACTCAGCCTATGCAGTTGAGTGTTTGTGGTTTGCAAGCATTCTGAAATGTTTAAGCTGTGAGCAATGTTGAAATGGCACTTTGTTTTGAGAGTTTGTAGATTGATGTACAAAACATGTTCTCCTATGGAGTCTGTTAGCTGTACCTAATGATATGTAACTGGTCTGCATGTAAACTATTGCTTTTTGTTAAGCTAACCCATGTAATCTGTTCTGAACAAGCCATTTTCCTTTTTGGGGTACCAATTTAATAATATATAAGAATGAATAATATTCAGGACAAAAGCTAATGCTACATATTTTAACTGACAGAAATTTTACATAAGTTTCCAAGTGAACAAGCTAGCATGCTAATTTGTCTACTTGAGTTACCACGCTCTGTATGTAGCCTTAAATTAATTGTCTATCTTTGAGATGAAAAACATGCTAATAAATCTTTTTTGTATGTAATAAAATGAAATCTAAACCATGAATGGAATGGTAGTTTTGTTGTAAGCAAGCTGTGGTTCTTTTTGAGATAACAAACCACATGTCTAGGGTAAAATTAGCAGGCTAACTAGTTATAACGCTTATGGTTCTTTAGCTAAAAACATCTGATTGGGTTTTTAATAATTAGCAAGTCTTTCACCTGCATGATGTTTTTGAAAAGTGTCTCAGGAAAAGTAAGAGTGCTAGCTAATGTAGTTTTGTTGGATTTTTAAAGAGACCTGTGTTTCAGAGCATTCCACCTGTTTGACGATGCTTCTAGTAGAGTACACCGTGTTTTTCGGAGGGTGTTGAAAGATGGGACTCATAACTGATGATTTATTTCTTTTTTTTTCCCAGCTGTTGATCATTTTGGAAGATCTTGGAGTGTTTGTTTTTGTTGATTCAGCTGTAAGAGACACATCGGTCTCGGCCTCTCAGCGGGCAAGGCTATTTAATGCTCATTCCTTCTACAAGCTCTTCACTTGAACTTTGACTCGTGGCTCTTTTTTGTGCAGAGCTAAGAGAGATATGCCCTTAGGGTACAACCTTTGTTTATCATGAGAGATACTTTTAGATTGGAATGTTTCAGAAGATAAAACTGGATATGGTGAATGTTGAGTTGTTGGCTGTTAAGACTGAAATGGATAGCATAGTTATCTCCGCTGTATGGTAGTCTCATCCTGTAGCAGTGTGTGTTGATTTTGTTTCATGTGGACTTATTCGGCTAATGACATTATTATATATTAGTGAAACTACTGAGGAGTTTTTGGAAGAAAATGAATAGCTATCTATTCAGGGTCCCGGATTAGCGTTGGGAGAACTATGGTGTAGTTTGCTTGACATTAAAAGTTTGATATTCACATATTTAGAAACCTAAAACATATAGAGGTTTAGCATTCATATATATCTTTAACGTGAGGCAGACCCTACATTTTTGTTTATTGACAAAAATATATTAAATTGTATAAAGTTTTATAAATTTTCAATATGGAATTGTTTATGTACCTAAAGCTACCTGAAATATATATTTTTCTCCAAGATTTTAGAGTTTCTGAATAATAATAAAAACATTTGAGCCTTATGATGAAGGGTATAGATGCACAGACACCAGTTTCATTATTGTTGGTCATTTTGTTCATAATCTATTGAAGTCAATACAGTCAAAACAATATAGTGCTCTTCAAATAACCCTAAATATGCGAATCCATATCCAGCTCATTTCACTGTAGTGTTTGGGGGGAAAATCTCTCTAGGTAAAAAAAAACTTCAAAAGGCTGTTAAAGTTTACACCGAGATTTTACCAATGAACAAAAACCCTTTGTCAAATGTTTTGTCAAAATCTTCCTATGTAAAAGGTAGCACTATCATGAAGTTTGGTAAAGTGGCATTTGGGTCGTTTGAGTAAATGACATGAGGGCAGTTCAGACAATCTGGCGAGACACTTAACAGTCCAAGAGCAGGAAACTCTGACGACTGTAACGACCACAAACCCAAACCTTGGCGCTTTTACTGCAGACTAGTTATTTTTCTGAGCTCTCATGATTAATTTTACATGGTTGCCTTTCTTCCTGTCTCTTCAAACTCTGAAAAATATAGAGATGCATCCTTGAGCCTTAGCTGTGCTTTACTGGATTATGGCAAGAGAGGGTTTAGAAGAAACTTTTAACATGCTTGATTTTCATTTCTCGAGGAATTCCGATGTCTGAAATATGCAGCCAAATCTCTTGAGGTTCACTTGGCTTCAGTTGTTTAAATACAGACAGAAAGTGTTGACTGGGGTAATGCATTAAGACACTAACCTAACCAAAGATTTTTACCTTAAAAGATAATGGGGTCTCGATCACTCTTTTTGTCCATTTGAAAATTGCGTCAGTGATGATTTTAAGGTTATTTTCATAGACCAAAGAAGGTAATGCCCAGAAAAAAAAGCTGTGTTAAAGAAGGCTTGTGCTGTTTTGTTCGAAAAGTGTCTTTTTGATACTTGTGCTAGCACATTGTGATGCCTGACATACGATAGTTCTTTTTTTTCCTTTTGTGTAATTTTTAATTTGGTGTCTAAACGATTTTGTAATAGGTGTTGAATGCGCTACTTTAACATTTTTAAATGCTTACGTTAACATTTCTGTATTGGTGCAATTTCAAACCAGTACAGTAGCAGAATTATTAAAGTGTTTGTATAAGACTATAAATGGATGTCCTATTATAAAGGCCTCATTGTTGTTTTTACGTTTATTCTACATTTAACTAAAATCTAGATAAGTAATTTCAGTACATCTACTCCTACCTGATGAGGTTTGAGAGGGCGTCTGTATTTAGCTGTAATTTGCCCACTGATCAGAAACTAAACCATCCACTGCACATAAAACAAATTTAGGAACCAAACATGTCTTGAATCTTCCATTGTTTCAGACTATGATTTTAATGGAAGCTTCTGGTCTAATCTGATTCATTGATCTATGCTAAAAAACCTGTTAACTAGATCCAAAGAACATGCATCAAACTGCTAAAAACAAACGATTAACTCAGCAGGGAAAGAAGATTTTCTCAGAAGAAACTGATGTGTTTAAATATATATTTTTAATGATTTTTAAGTTACACGTTTGTAATGCAACTATTTGTAATAGGTTAATGATATTTGAAGAAAAAAATGCATTTTAACATGACCTCTTAAAATTGAGATTAGACACAATATTAAGACTTACAGTAAATGTAGTTTTGAAAGGAACTGTTGTTAACATGTAACAACACAACAAAAGCGTTCATTAAACTTTTGGAACCTTTTTTCATTTAATTTATGTTGCTTTGAAAAGTCTGACCACACATTTTAGGATTTATGTACACAATGTGTATCATTTAATGACTAACCATGCTCTGTTTAACTTCATGAAGTCATCTGTGATCATTTCCACACTTGAAATTTGTGCAATAATCTGTCGCTGAGGTCTTAGTCTCACATTACCAGCTCAATGTGGTTTTTGGCTAAACCCTCCTAATGTGACTGCTCTAATCAGGGTTACCTCTTAAGTGGATTTATACTGTGTTGTTATCGTAATCCTATAAATCATAGTTCAGTGGAAGCCGCAGAGGTTTTGATATGAAAATGAGCTTTAAAACTGAACTTCTTTCTCTAGCTCTCTAAACCTGGAGCGATGGCCTTTTACATTTAATGAGCACTGAGTCACATCTCTAAATCAATCTCAAGTGGCT
The DNA here is from genome assembly GCA_900490495.1 of Danionella dracula. Taxonomy (NCBI): domain Eukaryota; kingdom Metazoa; phylum Chordata; class Actinopteri; order Cypriniformes; family Danionidae; genus Danionella; species Danionella dracula. Next base: position 22,335,446 of record UELW01000778.1, on the reverse strand, counting down.
CCAAACAACAAACAAACTGCAAATTTATTTAGATTAATCTTTGCTCTGCTGTTGCATTCGAGACGTTTTTCTTGCAGTCCAGCCAAAGAACAACTCCTTAAGCCCACTGTTTCCTGCCTGGGCCCTCTCCTCCCTTCTTTTCAGTCTCTTTTATTGCACTCTCTCACACACACACACACACACATACACAACACCTCTCAAATCCAAGACATCGCTCCCTACCTCCATTATGATGTCATTTTTGGAAGAATTTGTGAGTTTAAACACTTGGTTGTAGGCTGTAATGAGTGGTTTGTAATGATATGCACTACGAATTGGGCCTTAGTCACCCCTTAGTTTGTAGTAGTTGTAATTATTTATTTGGAAGGCTCAAACATCCATATGAAGGTAAAAGATTAGCTTTCCTAAAAAAAAAGTGATTATTTTCAACAAAATTTCATAACATCTAAAAACCAAACCATTCTCAAATTGTTTTATTTGTGATGTCACAAAGCTAAGGACCAACCCACAACCTTTACTTTTGTTGATTTCAAAGTTTATTTTCACCAAGAGATCCAGTTGTGCCTCTTGATCAAAGCATTACAATTTTACTTGCTTAGTTTTTAACAAACCCACATACAATTCTCGTCTTTCATCTTTTAATTATTATGTATGTTTTGTTACTTCTCTAGCTCTGTGTTCATGTAATGTAAAAAGAGTCTGGCTTCATGAAAGGACTCACTCCCACTCAAAGCAGTCTGTTGAGTGACTTCACCACTGTAGTATGCTGAAAGCACAGTTAAAACAGAGACGCTTGGTACTGAGGGTCTGTGTGATTATCTGGTGTTTCCTCAAGCAGAGTTTTGAGTTAAAATCAAAGTTTTGCTTTATTTACTGCTTGTACATACACATACATGTATTCAAGATGTCATTAAAGAGAGCTGCAAGACCAGTAAACCTGCAGCTGGTATGCACTGATGTCTCAACAATGATGTTGTTGTTGTTGTTGTTATTGTGCGTGCGTGTGTGTGTGTTACATCGGTTAAAAAAAAATGTCTGGCAGCAAATTTGCCTAACAAATACTATACTGTTGTTATAGTAAAATACCAACTGGTTTAATGTCTTTTTTTCCCCTTTAATAAGAATATTTTAGTAGTAAAAAAATCTTTAAACAATTTTAATTAATTTATGAAATGTAAAAACACAGTAGATTCTAATTGCTGGTTTAAACGGCTATTTTAACAGGCATATTTCAAAAGTAAAGTTTTCTGCATTTTATTTGCTCTTGTTCCGTTCATTAAAGAAACAAGATTAATATTTTTATTTTAAAGATACATTTATCAGTGGAAAGAGTCAATGGTTTCCATTTAGTTAAGGAGTGAAATAATGTAAAAAGCATTTAGTTAAATTTATAAAGTGTCATTTTGAGAAAATTCCTAGATAATACAGGGTTGATGCACAATTTTATCAATGATTTTGGCTTTCCTACTTGTTTTGAGACATTTCCAACATATCTGGTGATTATGGAGACCAATTGAGTACAGTGAACTCATTGTCATAATTAAGAACCCAGTCTGACTTGATTTTCACTTTGTTGGCATTATCCTGTTGAATGTAGCATCAGAAGATGGTTTACTGTGGTCATAAAGTGGTGAACATTTTCAGCAACAATTCTTGGGTTGGGTGGGTCGGTGACACGATTGGTACTGATGGGGCCCAAAGTGTGCCAAGAAAATACCACCTTCTCACCACTACACCACCACCACCACCAGCAAGCTGAACCGTTGATACAAGGCAGGATGCATCCATGCTTTCATGAGGTAGACTCCAAATTCTGACTCTATCATCCAAGTGTTGTAGTAGAAATTGATTAATGCGACCAGGCATCATTTTTGTAATCTTTTATGGTACAATTTTGGTGAGCTTGTGTGATCTTAACAACACTTTTATGTTTTTAGCTCACAAGAAAGGCACCTGGTATGGTCTGCTGCTGCTGTAGCCCTTAAAGTTCAATATGTTATGATTATTTGAGTGGTTATTTGAGTTACTGTTGGCTTTTTATCAGCTCAAACCAGACTAGCCATTCTTCTCTGACCTCTGTCACGTTTCTACCCCATTCTGATGCTCTGTTAGAACTGCAGCAGATCAAAACTACATGCCCAAATGTATCAATTTGCTCCCATGTTATTGATTGTTTTGTTTGTGTGTGTTAACTAGCAGTTAGATAGGTGTATCTAATAAAGTGGCCTGTGAGTGTAGAAGTGCAGTGTGAGTTTAGCAGCAACCAAATGTTACCCTAGATATGACCAAATTAAACATTTTGCAGGCTGAACTTGGCACACTCAATGAAAGTTTTAAAATATTTCTAAAATGTAAAAAGAATAGCAGTAGAGCTGTTAGTTTCATCTTAATGAGCGATGTATTAGCTATCAAAATATATTGTGTAACATTGCAATGAATATACTGTATTGATTTTACCTGTACTATGTAATTAATTAGTAACAACTATACTAACATGCTAGCTAACAATGCGAACTAGTCGTTGATTCACCAATTTTTTAAAAGTTCATTAAACTCCTATCTTAATTTTTAAGTTTAAGTATGCAACAAAGCATTATGGGACCAAACGTGGAAAACTAAATCATGAAAGCATAAACTGACTAGAATCCAATTTAAAACATCTGACTAGAATGTTTTGTAGGCAGTCGAAAATGTAGGTAATTTTCTTGTGTACATATGAAACTTCACACATGTAGTCAAGCAAAATGTGTTATCGAACAACGATTTAAGATTCTAAAACATGCAGTTGTGGTCCGCTGGATAAGGAGATCGACTTGGGATCTGAAGGTTCCGGGTTCGATCCCCAGATCCACAGAGTTAAAGTTGGTGTGAGCGATGAAATACTTGCTCTCCCATCTTCAACAGCCACAGCTGTGGTTCCCTTGAGCAAGGCACCAGTTCCCTGACTGCTCCCCCGGTGCCGCAGCCATTGTTGCCCACTGCTCCGGGTGTGTGTTCACGGTGTGTTTGTTCACTGCTGTGTTTGTGTACACTGGATTGGTTAAATGCAAAGCACAAAGGTATGGGTCACTCTGTATCTGGCCGACTGGTCACTTTCACTTACTTCACTTAAGTCTTTCATGCCAGTATAAGATGATGTTAGCCTAGTTAACATTGTTAACATTAAAATCATGGCACTAGTTGAACATCACAAAGTAACATGCATGAAAGCAGAATGCTAGACTAGTCAACAGGCTTCTCTATGCTAAACTGATTAATAGCATGGTAAAATCTTAAACTTAGTTAGCTACCCAAATGTCTGTAATATGCCTTGTTGAGACGCTGTTAGCAAGATGTACAACATCGTTCTTAAACCTGTCTTCCTCTTCGTTTACATATAAATCTCAAAGTTAGTCAAGCTGTAAAATGGAAGCTTAACATCAAGATTTTTAAACCACTTTATAGACTTTTAACTAATCTCTCTTAATGCGTTAACAGACTATTTAATACGGTATGCATTATGCACAGCAAATCCACTTTTTGAGCTGCTTAAATGAGCTAAAGTATTTGGCTGTGTCTCACTCTGTCCCCTCCTTGGCTTGTCTGATACTTGCATCCCTATCAACAGACACATTGTGCTGGGTTGAACCAATGTGCAGTGATGCATGGGTCTTCCCTGGCTGAGCAATCAGGGCTGAGAGACATTCAAAGGACTGGTTTATTGCTTCCCTCTCTCAGACATTGGTTTAAAAGTTCAGAGCTGGCAGAAAAAGGGACAAAGCTACCCGTTTACTGCCTGACAAAGACCTTAGATGGCCTGAAGTGAAACATATCACTCTTGTTGTTGCAAATTTATCTTGAATAGACATCCATCACCTCGGATGACCTGTTTCAGATGCTGTTGACATTCCAAGGTTTTTGTTTTCTGTGGCTCTTTTTCAGTTTCACATTGTGAAATTAAGTTCTTAAATATGGTTTAATGCTACACTAGTACAAACAATTTCAAAACAAATTTTCACAAATCACAAGCAGACATATAAATCATGCTTTTTCTATGATTTTCTGTTTTCAATCTTGTTTTGGCACTTGAACCATAAACGGTCACTTTTTAATCTTTTAGACTTATTGGCCCCAACTTTCAGCAAAGGGAAAAGCCATGCGAATAGAATTCTCCAGCCAATACGAAGTTTTGCAACCAATTCGAGGGAAATTAATCATTGGCAGCTCAAAAACCATGAGCTCAGTTTTGTGTATTTAAAAAAAAAAACATATTTTATGAACTGGCCAGATTTTTTTTTGTTTTAGTACAGCTGCAAATTATTACTGTTTCATCAATTTAAGTGTATCCAAATCTGAAAGGACTTTGATTTGTCATGAGCTCTTTGGAGACGTTGGTATCCAAAGGTAGTTTTTTTATATTACCATTATTCAATGTAAAATGTTACCTGTAGAACTTGCGTTTATAAAAGGATTATAAATCATCGTCCGCACAAACAGTGAGAGGGGCCACGAACGTCTGTACAATGTCTACCAATGACAGGTTCTATGGATGCAACATAATTACATCATGTACTTAACAATTTTACCTTATGAAATGTGGTGCAGGTGTGAATTGCAATAAATTAAAAAGTTATATAGAGGAGATTCCATAAACAGCCTGCAACATGGAACATGGGCATCAGTAATCAGGAGCCAGGTAAATCCATAACACCGAGATAGATGCCAGTTCTTGCAACTGTAATTCTCTCTCCATTGACATTCGTGTTAAAACTACCAAACTTTAGATAATAGAAAAAAAATTGTTAATTTGGTTCAATTTTACCCTCATGCTAACTTTGATGTTTGTAAATTTTTGTATGGCATTTAAAATTTTTATATATATATAGTGAAAGAGTATTAAACTAATTTATTAAATAATATCTTTATAGTATTTTGGTTTTCTTTGTGTTGTTTAATTCAATTGCTACAATTGCTAAAATGTTTCAATATACTTCAACAGAGAATGTTTTTGGGAGAAACGAGGAAAAAAAATTGCAGAATATAGTACCATCTGCTAAATTACAGCCATTCAATGTTGAACACATTATGCTTATTGAAAACCATGCAGTCTGAAATCTGTTATAACGTACACTATCATTCATTCATTCATGCATGCATGCATCAAATCTCTGAATGTTTTTACATGACATTTACATTTAATTAAAAAGATGACTTGTCAAATATGTCAAAGAACAGCTTAACTAATAAAGGCATTTGGAAGGAGTACAAGCCACAATATAAAAGTGTGTGATTAAATCCAATGAGTCTACATACTTGACGCTCACTAGACGTGTAACATTAGCAGACTTCTACATTTGGGTGTAGTTTTACTTCATTGTATAACACATGAATGTTTTTAATTTATTATCCATCCCCGCAGAGAACATTTTTTGACTGCTCATTACTCAAGCAAACAGGTTAGACTTCCCTCTACAGCATTAAGTCAGTTCAAGCAAGCTGCGTATTTCTGGCTAATTTTTCATACCACATCTGGTCGGTGATCTTTGAGAAATCATGTCAAACCTCTTAGGGTCAAGGAGCTGAGGGAAGTTACAGGACTGTTTCAATCTGGAATTGCTTGGCTGAAACCTTTTTGCCTTTCTCCAAAACCCCCTGAGAGCTCACTTGACCGGTGTCTTGTTTACAGATTGGGCCCCTATTAACTAAAGTGATTGTCATAATCAAATTTGAGAAAGTTAAGAGGTTTACAATTGCAAGTTAAACCATAAAACATCTGCCTATATGATTTCTGTCCAATTCTTTCTTCCATAAGGAGGAAGAAAAGAAGAGCCCCTATTATAGATTATTTTTAATTATGCAGTGTGTCAAGTCCAATCGATAGTTTTGCTTCAAGCTGACAAACTGCCCTTTGCGAAACCTTTGCACGCACCCCTTTGTCAGTATAGCATCTGTAATTCTGCGCCTATGCTCTGATCAATATTGGTTTGATAATAATGCTAACTGCTAGCTATCCACAACACAACAAAGAAGCTAACAAAGGACAGGTTTTATTTACTTCTTCATATATCATCTAAATACTACTCCATACATACATCAGTTGCTGTAGAACCACTATCTTTGCTCTGATCAATATTACTACGTGCTTTGTTAACAACGTTAACTTCTAACTATCCAAAACACGCCACAGGTAACAATGGAAGGTTAAGTACTTATCACCAAAGCAATAAGAAAACAAACTAAGAAAGAAACTGAAAGTGCTTGCTCTGCTCCAACTCGACAAATCATGAAGCTAACACTCTGCAAAGCCTTGACATGAAGTTAGGACATTTCAGAGGGTTGGGGAGAATGGTCATGTTGGCACTATTTTTTTCAAGATGGGCTCTGGGTTAAGCACTGGTAACGCTATGAAAAAGTCCTTCATTTGAATGGGATCACATAGGATAATGCAAACCGGAAGTTTCCACTTAAGCCATGCAATTTCACATTCCACTCCAATGAAATTTGAGCTGATTTTAACTTTGACCTTCAATACTATAACTCATTAGACAATTACATTCACCAGATTGAAGAGGTGAACGATGAGCTTCCTGAAATCTGGTTTTAAAGCAATATATTTTTTAGGACTTCAGTGTTGACATGAAGTACATTAGAGTGAACCCTGTTGGCTGTTTGATCATTTATATTTTGAGGGTTACATTTTTAAAAACATGCTGTGTAGTGGGCGGGGTCTGCAAAAACATCATTAAAAAGCAGAGACTAATTGCCAGGGTCCCTAAAGTACACCCCTTCCAGCCTCTGCCTCTGTCTTGAAATTTCTATTTCTGTGGTCTAGTTTGAAACATATGGCTTTGCCGCCTAAGGGACTGTAGTTGAATGATTAGAAAAGGCAATGCTAATATGTCTCTAGTTAAAACTGGAGAACAATTAACTATCTGCAAGTATTAAGGGGATGTGTTTGAAAATATTAATGGCATGAACCCTATGTAACTTGATTTCAGACTTTTATGACTCTGTTCCCAAAGATTCAACTCCTTTGAATTCACAGAATTTCTATTGCATAACTGAGCTATAGATTATCAGAGTGAGTTGCAGTTTGTCAGCTTTTGGACTGCAGGAGTTTCCTCCTCCACGAGTAATTGGCTGCATATTGTTTTTTTAAGTTCCCCAAGAGATACAAACTCAGAGAGGCTCGGTTCAGGGTTTAGTTTTGGGATTTTGTGTGGTAAATAGTACACAGTCATACTTTATCCTTCCATAACTGTCACCTCACAATTCTCTTTGGTCAGCACTCCCTAGAAGAGTTCAACTGTTCAGTCTCCAATTAAAAAGACATCAGACATTGCTAGTTGAGTTTCACTTCATGGATCTATTCTGTGAATTATCATTTTATTTAAGATAGTTAGTTTTTACAGGATTTGCTTTTGACTCTTATACTCAAATCACTTCTTGGATACCCCTTTTTGTTATAGCAACTTACTCAGCTGAAAAGAAAATAAAGGCTCAAAAGGCTGCAGTTTTCACTAATTTTTTTTAAACTAGTTTCTAATTCGATGTCACTCACACGGTTTCTTTTGTGACACTACATTGAAAAATTGACGCTTGAACAACACTAAAAACCAATTAAGATGATATAACTAAATGGAACCCCAGTTCTTAGTTGAATCTTTTATAAAATCAGAAATTTGTCTTGGTGACTCTGTGATTATTGTTGGAATTGAGTTAAGTGACAAATATGTGGAACTTGCCTTGTGTTTTTTAAGGTGTTGAAATTCAGCCAGGTTTTTCACTTCTTGTTTATTTTCCTTTAGTCAATCCACAACTTGTTAAGTTTTTTGTATCACAATCCTCCTTTTGTGGAACAGTCCAGCTTATGCTAGTCTATGGCTGTAACTCGTATAGCCAAGCTCACATTTATACTTTATCTAAATCTAAATAATACTTAAACTAAAAGCTGTTAGAATGTAGACCTGTTTTTTTTTTTGTTTTTTGCTACCTTACTAAGAATGTCTTACCAATCTGTTACCATCTTGACACCAGCCTCTAGTGGTCAAGCAATGAACTGTAGTTGACTATAATAACTATTCTGGTGGATGATCATAAACATCTGTGATGGCTCTGGAAATTTGTTGTGGGAGGAATCAGCAATACATTTTAAAGAAGTCTCCATTGAGGGAGAGGAGGATCTTCTAGGATTGATAGAAGCAGATTGTACATTGTTCTTCTGATCAAGAACTGGCTTCTGAAGTTTAACCAATAGAGAACTGCCATCTGCATTGGACTCCCATCATGCTGATTACCCATACACATGTTTGAACACTTCCCTTACCCCTGCACCGCTCATTTGCATTAAATCTTTTATATAATTTGTTAATAAACAAGCCTACATGACCTCTTTGTCCATGTCTTACTCACACAAACAATACATTCAAATATGTTTTTCATGGTTGTCTTTCTTCTATTTTGGAAAGTTATTTCATCATTCAAAATGGCATGATAAGTTTGGCCATTCAAAAGCGTAAGATAATACTTGCTCCACCTTCTGGCTGCTCTGAATAGTTTAGAATTTGACTAAATGGGCTCGGGTTTATGATTTGAATTTTTAGTATACCCTTGTCAAGTAAATTGGACACAACGTGATCTACATTATAGTTGCATGATAAAAATCTACTGACAACTTCCAATCCCCTGAATACATGTTAAATGGCCATGGTCACATACCAGTAGGTTGACATGGTGTGCTTATATGTCAATTTGTGGTCTAGATTTATAGAGTATATAGAGTTTCAAACATATACTTACTATCCAGTACTTTAAAACTTGTTCAGGTGTGTGCAGGGCTGTGGTATTCTAGGAACCGAATTGAGAATGACACTGTTTTTTTTTTAGATTAATAATAGTGTTAGATTTGAAAATAAGCTCATGTTTACAACTAATGGCAGATTGCAATCAAATTTTTGGATTGTAGTTGGCAATCTTTTGGCTGGTTTTCATATATGAAGGCATTGGTAGCTTTGTTGAGGTCTAAAGCTGGGGCTCAGGCTTTGTTGAGGTCTAATGCTGGGCATTGTTGGGTGGGGTAACCCTTCAGAGACCAATGAATGTCACATCTGAAGAAAAGTGAAGGCAAGAGAGAAAGGGGTGAAAAGAGAGGAAGGTTTGCTTTCTTCTTTCCCTGCTAGTTTTCAATTTGCCTGCTGCACCTTCCAGAAACAAGTCCCTTAAGACCAAAAGAGGCTGAGTTGAAGGAGAAAAAAAAGACTCCAGCTTTAAACTTGAACAAAAGTCAGGGAGCACTACTTTATTGCATCGAAGGCCTTCTAAAATTTGCCAAGAGAATTTCAATCAAATCCCTCCCTTGTGCATCTTTCTCCCTCTCTATCAGCCATTCCTAATCATGTGAAAGATGTTTTTAGAATCTTCTTTAGAGCTTGAATTGTTGATTGAACACTGAAACTCAGGGTTTGAGAAGAAACCAGAGAACAGGACGTACTGGGATTCTGAGTTGATTTATATGTCCATCGCCTAAATTCCTTGCATTTTAAGGTGCATACTTCTGCATTGTTTGGGATAGAGAATGAACAGGGATGCCTTAGTGCTACTGCTCTCCTGATAAATCCAAGCTTTTGTGTACAGTAAATTTTAAAACAGGAAAGGCATATCTCATCCTGAATGGTTAAAACCATTTCTTAAAATCTTTTTACATTTTTGACTATCCAGTATTACACATTACCAAGAAGGGCGGAGTAAATCTAGTGTTAGTTTTCAAAATTAGACAGTTTATGAAATATATCTTAGTCTTTGTGTATGTGGTTAAACATTAAACATTGTAACCAACAAGATTTTGCTTGGTTAAGAATTTCAGAACATTAAATACTTTTCTAACTACTAGTTTGATCACTTGAGATGTAATAGATAAGCAACAATGCTTACTTCTGCTGAATCCAATTATGACGGAACTGAATCTGAATCAGAAAATAATAATATACCATAACTATAACTAAATACATTATAACTTACTATATTAAAAAAGTCACGGTTGAATATAGTACACCTAACATGTGTTATTGTGAAACAAACAAGAATGTTGTGAAACTTCTTTGCAAAGTGCCATGAAATATTTGTCATTCAATTGCTGATATCTGTCATTATTAATTCATATTATATAGTTCAGTAGGTCCATATTATACAATTCAGTAGGTACTATGTATTTGGCATCTAATTCTAATATAATCAAAACTGATTATCAGTAGAGTCACTGTTCAATGAAAAACCTTGTAGACCAACATATTAAAGTACATGTAGAAAATAAGAGTACTTGCAGATCAAAACGTGGTCTTTGACTTCTCTAAATGCAGGAGTGAAATGGCTCCGTGCAAGGCCAGACCAAAAGCATAAACCCTTTAAACCCAAACATGAGAATATTTTTTTCTGAACAAAAGGCTCCTTTTTAAATGTGTTTTGAAAACCCAAAGATAAATCTCATGTTATTTAGTATGTGTGGGCAGATTTATAGCACATCTATGACTCCAGAGTATACGTGAGAACATGTTTTACTCAGGAAATAGTCTACAACTTCAAAAAGGCTAATCTAACGGTACATTTGTGTTATTGTATATCTTCGAGTAAAGTAGACACAATATTTATGTCCTCTAAAAGTAGTGTTGAGAATAGCACTGAACATTACATGAGTCTTGATGGCATTAAAGTAAAAGCATGATTGAATTTACAGCGATTGCTGAAACATCAGACCACTGGATTTCACCTGACTTTTCATGAACCTTCTCTTAAGGTTTGACCATTTTAAATTGCTTGATTCAGACTTTTTTTTTTTTACTTGGGAGAGCAGCACTTGCTCCAGTTAGTTGACTCTTGCCTCTCATCCACATACTGTGTCTCAGTGGGTTCTGTGGGTGGAGTGTGAAGCTGATATCATCTGTTCACATGGTAAACTGGATGAGAGAATGATTTATAGTCAGCTCGAGGGGACATGAGAGTTCAACTCTGTTTGATATAGAAGCTGTTAAATAGTGCATAGCTTGTCATAATTATACCTTCATAACAGTTCCCACACTTGCATTCTTTCTATGAGAATACATGGTAGTCAGTGCATACAAAGAGTTTTTAAATTGTCCAATGTAAGTCTCCATGTCATCCACTTCAGTCCTCGCCATCAGTGGAATACCCAAGACTTCAGGTATTTCCTTGAAACAGGAAATTATTAACAGGTAAGTCACAGATATTGTCATCCTATGAAATTGCAGTGCAGTGCTTCCATGGAGAATCTGAGGTGTGCCTATGATCCTTCTGGCTCTCCATAGCTGTCCTCTAATTCATAGGCGTTTCAAGCTTGATATAGTTTTGAGATTGAAAGTGAGGCTCTGATGGGAGCAAACCTAGGAGTAGGGGTAAACAACCATGGTATGAACTTTCAGGGCTATAGGAAAAAAGTAAAGTGGCCCAGTGGTTTACAACCACAATACCATTCACAAAGATACAACACGAATACACATCATTCAAATCCTTGAACACAAATGAAAAATGCAAACTGCAAATCAAAACCTGTAACTGCAAATAAAAACCCTAATAGAATAAAAACACAATTGCAAACAAAAAGCACAATTGCAAATCAAAAATGTGATTTCAAAATTAAAAATGCAAAGGCAAATAAAAGCTGAAACAAACTCAGCAAATGAATTTGAAGTCAGATTTTAAACCTTCAAGTCCTCCCTTCTAAGGAAGGGCACAAGTTTATAAGAAGGGCAGATAGAATCATGAGGACTGGTGTAGTTTTCACAGCATTTCATCAATGAACGGAAGGCATTCATCTTGGAACCCAGAGCATAATTGGCCAAAGGGCTTGAGAGCAACCTGCTTTTATGCCCACTCGAGATTCACACGTCACTGAACAAAAATGCATGAAACCAGCAAGCCGATGCCTGTAGTCCTCAAATCCTAGCATGAAATGGCATGGCAAAGTGTTGTTTTTGCACGAGTTTTGGTCAGACAGACCTTCGTTAACCAGCACAATACTCAGCCCTGAGGCAGTTTGTTATTAAAGTGATGAATAAAATGATAGATCTCTTAAATATACATATTAAAAAAACCTGCTTTTCTCAAACAAAACCATCTCTGATGGATTCACACCAAAGTTGCTGCTATGTCTGACAACATTGTTGGCATATCCAGGTCTCATATACAAGACGTTTACGTTTACAGAAGTTAACGCCACTCCACTTAACTACCTAGCAACCAGACAGTTTATCATAGCAACCATATCAGCATATCAACTCTAAACTTAAAAAAATTGTAGAAACTTGGGAGTTGGTAATTTTGTCTCGTACCAACACAATAGTATATGGGCAGCACTCGTATATCACATATATTATTATTATTATTATTATTATTATTATTATTATTATTATTATTATTGCAAAGAAACAAGTGTGCTTATATTACTCATGCTTATTTAGCTACAGACATGGTTTTATTTGCTGTATCTTGGTAAAACTGTCAATCATGCAGTAATGGACTCACTTTAACCGCGCAATGTCCTTTGTTATGCTAATGCTATAGTGGAGTTAACCCTGTGATGTAATGTGACTGACTGGATACATGATGGTTTTCTTCTTTGTTCAACATTGCCTTTTTTAAAGTAATACATCAGCCATTTGATCTCTTTTTATTTGCTTTAAAGTTAAACAACCGGCAACCACCTTCCCTCTACTTACAGGTGGGCATACACAGCAAAGATATGTGCCTCTGTGTGACTGCGTGTGTGTGTGCATGTGTGCGTGTGTGTTTTGGCTGCCTGGAGCCCCCAGAGTGAATAGACTAATGAAGTTTGTGTGAGATCGATTGAGTACTGTGGATTTAAAGTCCATGATAAACAGAACCAAATGAATTTGGGCTTGGCCTGAGAACAGTGGGCTTATGACATTCTTATGCAGTGATGTGGGTTTGACGTACTAGCAGGTTGTTGAAATGAGAAGTTTTGTTTATGAACACATTGAAGTTATTTTTTTGTTATCAGGCCACATTTTTCTTGGTTTAGGGTGGCTGAGCCTGATTTGGCAGGAAGAGGGGTTTGACCCATGAGGATATACAAGTCTGTTTTCACTCTGAACTTGTTTGGTGCAGTCTTTGGAGTTTCCTTGTTGAAATACAAGTTCTCTTATGTCTCTCTCTAGAGATTTTGTCAATGCAGTCTTCCTGCTGTTTTGTCTTCATTTACAAATGCTCCCCCAAACACAGCCATTAATAATTTTAGGATCACCTACAACCACTATAACATTATTATATATTATGAAAATATTTTATATATATATATATATATATATATATATATATATATGATTAGAGAATATATATAATAGAGAGAGAGATATATAATATAATAATATATATATATATATATATATATATATATATATATATATGAAAATAATGTTTGATGCATATGTATGTCTCAATCAAAGTGTTCTAAAGTCTATAAAGTGGAATTGTTTGCAAAGTGTAAACTAGTTGCACTCCTAAAGCTGCAAGAAAATGTTTACAAAGTGTAGCCAAACTGTTTCCCTAGCAACCATTCCGGTACCTTTTTGATCACAACATTGTTAAAACATTGTACAGACGCAGGAGTTGGGTCATGTCACTCAAAAGGACAAAGTGAATTGTTAACGGCATTCCTGAAATGTCTATTAGCATTTTTTTTGTAGCCAAACCATCATTAGATATATATTGTAGCCAATGAAACATGTAGATTTGGTAGAATTTTTTCTACTCTAGAGTTGGCCATCCAGCAACAGGATATGGTTTCTTTAGTAACCAGCCTCTAGTAACTAGTTGACAAATTGCACCCCGGCAACCTGACTGCTTATCTTAAGCAGTAATATATATTTAAATATAGCTTTAAATAAAAGTATTGGAGACAGAGGTGTTTGCTAGCTAGGGGTCAGTGATGACTCCAAGTCTTCTTCATAGACTAAAATAAACAAATAAGTTCTTATCATGGCTAAGGAATATTTTACAAGCTGTGTAAAATAGTTTACTTTGAGGCAAACAAGTATTTTTCCTGCCTCAAATTTGGACCCATATGTACACATGGTGTCAATATGATATGGTCCCTTCTGCAACCAATCTCAAGTGGCTAGTTAATGAATTACATTTTCATTACATTACATGCATTTGGCAGACGCTTTTGTCCAGGCCACTTTTTGAGAAACTGGGGATTGATCCCAGGACCTCATACATGCTAAGCATGCGCTCCCCCCCCGTCCTAGTTTTCAGTAACTTGTACTTTAACACCCTAGCAACCATGCTGCTTACCCTAGCAACCTTCTCAACAGTAATATATCTCAGCTTTAAATACTAGTTTTGGATACAGTGGTCTCCTTTATATAGCTTTGTGAAAAACACTTTGTTATGGCTGAGACATACAATACCTACCAAGCAAAGTGTTTATCTTAGCAACCATATCATTAGATCTATGTATCTATGCGCTTTCACAGCTAAAGGAACTCATACATATTTAGTCTGTCAGGAAGCATGACTGAAATGTAACTACAAATGAAACATTTCTGCAATTACAGACATTTGATAATTTATACAAATACGAAAATTAATGTGCAAATTGCTCTCTGGTGCATCTGTACAAGTTAAGACTTGTTTGCAGATGCCAGAATACATTTTTTGGCTGAGACGTACATTTATAAAATCAAGACATGGATTGAGTTACAAGCATTGACGTATACTGTACAAATAATTTTGCTACACTAATGTCTTCATATAACATCTCCGTTATAAAGCATGTTCTCTATACACTCAAATAAATTCACTCTTCTCTTTCCATATGCATTGCAGGTTGTCCTGCCTCCTATTTATTCTATATAAGATGTCAGCAACACACCTAAGACAAATCTAATGATGGTTTGGGCATCTGATCTAACTCTCTTTCCGCCCTGTCAGTGTCACGCCACTTGCATTTTTCCATTCAATTCCTCAAAGTCTCATTTCCTTCCAGATTTGCTATCTGACAAAGAAAGCCAGGAGGGATCCTGACAGTGGTATTGTGACTGATCAAAGCACACATATGGTCTGACTTAATAATCTCAATATAATGCTGGATTTAACTACAAACAGATATAGGTATAAAAACCTAAAGATTTAGTCTTAAATAAAAGTTTGACATTCCAAGTACTTCCTTTTGATAATAGATAAAACTTTATTTTAGGGTGTGATTTTAAAATCAACCTTCCCTATTGGAAATCATCATGCTAATGCTAAAAACAAACAAATCCTGAAACTTCAAATGGTTTGTTTGCAGTGTTCCATTTTCATGACAGAAGTGGACAGAGCTCTCCAGCAGCGATGACAGAAGAAAGGGACAGGAAATGTCAGGCCGTGGGGCCACACATACGGCATGTGAACCATCGCCATAGGGGGAGTGGAGAGGGGGAGAACTGTGAGTTTAGAGGAAAAGTCAGGATTGAGAATAGAGAAATGAAGTCATACTGTAACCAGATTTTTGAGCCGAGTTTGGGCCTCTCTGGTCACATAGAACCTTTGGGGAGAGGGGAATGGAACAACCATTGTCATCCAGTCAGCACCAGAAGACGTAAATGAATATTCCTCTTGCTGTCCCCAGTAAACCCAGCTCTCTGCTAGCCCCCCTAAAGTTTAGGTTTCTGGATATCCTGTTTATTGGTTGAACTGTGAATATGGCGAGCTAGGTGGGGCAAATGGGTGGGAGTGTGTTTAGCACCAAGCTATTGAATGTCAGTGTGACACTAGTTATACAAAACCTCTACTCTTCTTGAACTTTATTTAATTTTGTCAACTTTTTTGATAGATTTACACATCTCATTTAACTTATGTTTTATATCTGGTCAAAATGATTAACCTTTCTGTTTGTAATGGATTTAGACCATTTACAAATTAGGTGTATGAAGAAGGCGTTAATACTGATTGGTGTGCAAAATATTGTAAACAAGCTGTTTGTTGAATTTAAATGTATGTAAGTATGTAAAGCTTAAAACAAGTGCACAAAAGTTCTACACTTCTCAATCCCATCATGCATTGCGGTAAACACTACATGCTAACGGGCTGGTATGGTTTTGAAAACTGACAACTGTCAATCATGTGAAATTGTAACTGGCTGTTGAAGTATTTTCAAAATTAATTCCTGCTACTCATACTAATATTATGCGGTTGCTACTGCATAACCTTTTGGGAGGTGTTTACGTGATCAAGTTTAATATTTATGGCAAAAAAAATTATGTTTTCAGCCCTGCTTTTAAGACATTTTTAGTATAACACAATATGCGTTGAAAAACCTAATAAACATTTTTTTTTGTATCGCTTAATAATGTGCTATTTGATACATCTGTGTTTTATACAGTCAATAGTTTGATAGAACTCACAAACACATTTCCTGCTCTTTAGTGGCTATGGATGCAAAACTTATTCAAAGCCTTTCTTTCTTGTTAAGAATGTGAATCTTTGCTTCTTCAAAGCTTCATAACTTCTACCCAAAGCTGAAAACAAAACCTCCACTGTTCACCATGTTGCTAAATTCAAAGGCGTACAAAAAGCAGTACAAAGTCACTTATGTTAGTAATGGTTAAATAATCTCTTTTGGAACTCCTGGATAAGTCTAGAAAGCTAAACTCATCCTCTTGTTCTTAACTCAAGTAATCCATTACTAATTTAATAATTTCAACTCTTTCACAGATGAAGAGAAGACATACGTGGTTCAAACCAGATCCAGAGTGATGAGGTTATGAACGAAGTTTTTTTTTTTTTGTTGAGCATTGTCATTTCCTCTGCAGCTGGAACCAGCAAGAGAGGAAAACAACACAGAGTTTTGGAAAATGAAACATTGACCCAGCATGAGTCTGGGTGTTCCTCTGTGGAGCATCAGCAAAAACAGTATCAGGAGCAACGACCATGTGGTGATTTGAATCATTAAAAGCTACTAAAGCTTTTTTTTCTGCTGCTTTTTGTATATATTCCCTTAAAGTTGTTATCCTAAGAAAGGCCCTTATAGATGGAAGAATTTATTTATTTATTTTTTTTTACATTTGCTCATATAGTGTAAAAAAATATTTCATGTATTTGAGGAGTGACATGCTTTTCTAATAAAATGTTTAATCACATGTTGGATTCTGAGTAGTACATGCAGTATAAGATGATCTGATATTAAATCAATTAGATTGACATTTTGTTTGTTTAGTACAGTCACTCACACAAGAAAAAAGTATTCATATACTAAAAAAGTATATGATTTTCAAATAAACATCACCTAAAAAAAGATCACAAGTTCATAATTGTAATAGTGCACACCAACTCAGAAATTGAGTTATTTTCACAGATCTGGTGTTCATTGTTGCCAAATCTTTTGAGATAATCAAGCAACCAGGTCAAAATAAGCAACCTTACTAAAAAAAAAAAGCCGATAACAAAAACTCCACCAATCTTTCTCATCATGAAGTAAAACAGTACTCAATAGAAATGTGGTATAAAGTCCTCTCAGTTCTGGTCGTGTCTCATCAGCTGGTTTCTGGCACCTGGACGAGAGCCTTATCTCCCCTTGTTAAAATGTGATCTTTAGGTCTTCACCTTATGAATATATGTCGCTTATGCTGCATCCGGAAGTTCTTTGGGTTCTGCTTCTACAACAGTAGGTGCATGCACAGTGTCTGCAAATTCCACAAATAGCCCCCTCTGTTGATCTCACAGATGTCCATAGCAATTTCTTGAAGTTATATAATAATAATAATAATAATAAATAATATATTTAACTCCTTCCACAATTACTTTTCTTTTGCAAACAAGCAATCCACAAAGCAGAACTAGACTGACGTAGCAGGGCAACGCATCTTGAGTAATGTATCTAAAACATTACTCAGGCTCACTCAGAACTGATACTGCAAGTCGGTGCTAAAACAAATGCAAATTGTGGCAAGTCTAGTGAAGTCTTGTAGTTACTAAATTTGGTAGAAATGTTATAATAAAGGGTCAACAGAAGCTAGATATTGTTCAGATAAAAAAACTGTTTCAGGATGTGGTAGACAAGATGATTTGTCAAAACCGAAAATGCTACAAAGGAGGAGCTGAAGGAGAAATACACGAAGGATCTGTTTAGGCTTACGCTCTTGACAATTAAAAATAAGCAATTGTTGACTGAGCATAACAAATTAAGGTGACGAAATTGTTACCAAATGCATATTTCAGGTGATTAATTTTTTTAGCAGACAAAATTTTGTTGAAGAGCTGGGAGTTCATTGAACTGTGTGAGACTCACATGCCATTTAGAAAATTTTCTGTGGAACATTTTTTTTGTACTCAGCACACCAAAAGATTGACTCAAAATGTTTGAGTGTCCACTTTTGAATCTTTTGGATAATCTGTAGATAGATTTTTTCATTAAGCACTCAGACCTTGTTCAAATCCTGTTTTTTCTTGTGTCTCGGTGTTATCAACTATTAAGTAAAAAATAAGAAAAAAATAATAATGAAAAAGTATAAAATCTTGTGTTATATTTAAATCACTGATGCTGGCTTACAAAACTATCTCCAGATCAGCCCCTGTTTCCCTCCCACAAGCTCCTACATGCCCTCCAGAAGCCTGCGCTCAGAGAAGGAACAGCATCTAATTTTTCCGTCCCACAAAAGCAGAATATCTCTTAGCAGAACCTTCTCTCTCACTCTCCCTGGCTGGTGGAACAAACTCCCTGATCCAGTCAGGAAAGCAGCAACGCTAACAGCTTTCAAAAAGCAACCTCTTCTCTTCAGGGAACTCCTACTATAATAAAAACTTTTTTCCTCCTCTGTCTTTATTTTCTTCCTGCTATGGTTTATTGATCAGTTAATAACTTCTAACTGATCAGTTAACTTCTACTATGAGCAAGCTGAGATAGACTTTGACTGTGTAACAAATTGTTGTCTCTCCCCTTCTGTTAGTCGCTTTGGACAAAAGTGTCTGCCAAATGCAAAAATGAAAATGTAAAGTAATGCAATATTAACAAAAAAAAGTGCAGCATTGTTAAGATGGTTAAATCTATGGATTTCATCCATTTGCTTTTACCGAAATGGTGTTCCCCCTGTGTTGCACATTCACTGTAAGAAAGTCTGACGGATGCCAAACAAAGTGACCCTCAAAATCAATAAAAGTAGTGAGTCTCTATACAATTCTCACACGAACTGCTCTGGTCAAAATCTTCCAAGCTGTCCTCCTTCAAATGTGAAAAAGGAAAAGTCCCCTTTTGTCAATTCTGATCGATTGCAAAGACGTAGATTTGGGAGTCTCTGAATGAAAATGATTCCAGAGATCTGTGATACTGCAATACGTCAAGATCTGTGTATTGGACTTTCTTTTATTTGGCAGGTGGAGAGCAGAGTTATGGAAGCCATTAACATTCCATGGTACATGTGGACACGTGTTTATTTTTCCATATGTGGGTGGGGCAGGTAGTGCTTTTCACTCACTGTCACTGGAGACTAAGAGGGGCTCTCTAAAGGGGTCTGAACCCCACCAAACTCTGCACTCACTCTGCTGAACAAAGAGCCAGGGTGTACAAGAGATGGGGGTCACTGGGGTGGAAGAGGAGGGCATTAGGACTGGATGGATGGGATTATGGCTGCATTGAGCATAGGTATATGTTATGTTTTGTATAATAGTGCATAGCCACATCTAATAATAAAACATTTTATTTACTGCCACCTTTCAGGACACACAAGGACATCTTACATAGCAGTAAATATCTCATTTTCATCTTAATTTATATGGCGAAAACACTTGCAAAACGTCTTGCTTTAAAATACCAAACAGTTACCACTGATTTGCGATTAGAAGTACCAAGTGTTGTTGTATATTAGGATTTCATTACAGATATGTTTTCTTCCCATTTATACAATGACATAGAAAAGGGTAAATGGATTTTCATATTGAAATTTGCACAAGTCTGTAAACAAAAGTTATAGAATTTAAATTAAATTTACCAAATATCTTGAAACTGATATCAAAAAACGGATTTAATTGTCATTGGCAGGTGTGTTTGTTTAAAATGTTACAAACAAACTAAACAGGTCTGTGCTGAGATGATGCGCTGTAGAAAACAGTTGCTTACAATAAATAACCATACATTTTTATCGTGTTGAGTTTTTCAAGATTACCTGCTAGACTGAAAAGCTTGTAAATTAACAGCTAGAGTTTTATTCTACAGGTTATTCCCACAAACACCCTAAAGACTTCTAATGAACTGAAATTAAATAAATCAAGGCTAATAGTTACTCAATTTAACTGGTGAAATTTTTTTTTATTAAACATTTAGGTTTTTTGTCTTTGAATTTGCAGCAAGGTGGCACAGGGGATTTTGATGCTGGCTCTATAGACCGATGTCTTACTGTTAAATGCACACACATCTTCTAAATAAATTAATCAATTGCTCTAAATTGGAGGGAATGGGGAGGTTATGTATTACTTAAAAAAATCGAGAGAAAATCAAGTCTTTTACCTTTTTTGAGAAGTTTGAAGTTTTATTTACATTTATTTAATTGAAAAACTGTAGTGACAGCAGCTTGAGCTACATAAACAAAAGTTTTTTGTAAAAATGAATGCTTTCTCTGAATAATTCATTGTTGAAATCAACAATTTCTGTACAATCGCAGTGGCAACCCATAATAATGGAGTGAAAATTACGCATTTATTTACAATCCATCAACAAAGATTTTTTTAACACCAATTTTTATTTTTTTATTTTTTTTGACACTTCTGCTGCCAAACATTTACTGCTTTTTCTCTGCGTCTTTTTTTCACAGAGTAGGTGCCTACAAGTTTTTCTTGGAGAAAATTACAGTGTGCAAGCTGTCCTTAAAAGATCTTTCCACTGACCACCAGCAAACCTCTCCACCATAATGGACATGAAGTGGTGTTTAATATATCCTGTGTCTGTTCCATATCCATTTCAGGGACACAAAGAGCTAACTGTGGAAATATGAGAGTCATCCACAAGACCCACTCAATATGTGGATTCTTAAGAGATGATTCTTTCAACAGAGGAGAATTAAAGAGAAACTGAGAGCAGAGGGGCTGTGAAAGTGATTCTTCCCTCTTGTGAAACTCTCTGCAGTTTTTGATTGGTTCCATTTAGTACCTCTCTAAAAGTCTGGCCGTGCTCAATCCTGGTGTCAAAAATCTGCTTTAAGGGTTTTCTGTGGAAAATTCCAGTGGAGCTTTTATATCTTCTCCATCACCACTCTGTTCTCTGGGATTATTGATTCTTAAGGCCAATTTACAGGAAGTGCGGAGGCTGTGCCATCCTTCTGTGAAGCCTCCTCACATAGCCTGGAATCACCAAGAGCCTTATACTAGACGCGACCTGTTAAGTAGGTTCATTTGCTCTGCTACCTTAATGTGACCAGCACATATATCAACAGATGGATAACCCCTCTACCATTGACCACACTGAAGCTGATATTTTCAATTCCTTTAAAGGTCACCTATTACGAAGTCAACTATTGGTAGGCATTTGGAAATTAATCTCAGCATGTAAGGTGTGAACTCTCTCCTGTTGAAGTTGTTACATATCAAGTTGTTTTGGAAAAAACTGCAAATAAAATGTCAGCAAAATTCCCATTGGTTTTTTAACCAATCGGTTTGTCATAAATCCCTGCCGACTAATTTTGATTGACATGCATTTAACCGTAACTCCCAATCAGTCCTTATACATGATTTGTTTACACAGAGTAGAAGTGATATCCTCGATTTCAGGAACAAAAGCCCTTTCATTGTTAACAAAGAAAGAGGAACTGAAGAAAATTGATTTTGGCTATCTGAGCCGACCCTTCACTTGTGACTTCTTTTTGACCAGACAGCGATCCAATTGCTTTTATTTAAAGACTGTTAAAAGATGAATTATTGTCAACAATCTGTAAATTTCATTCACTTCAAGATTGACTCTTTCTGTCCTTATAACTGCTTGCTCTGAGGTCTCCGTGTTGTAAATGTTATCTTGCAGTGTAGCGACCCATTTATACCATTTCAGTAAATACAGAAAATTTACTTAGACATCGCTAACTTATTTTTCCTACTAGGGCAATTGCAAACATCTCTAAATGTATTTGACTAGTTAAACTACAGCTGTTACTCGTCAGAATACTACAATTCTAAAACTGTAATAGTTCACAGGTTTTAATTAAAAATTTACTTGCCATACTTGACACTGCAGCTTGGCTCAACCCCCATCTGAAACTGGAAACGACGTTGCATAAAAAAATATCAATTCAAAAAGGCACTATAAGTAGTACTTAATGGTTTTACTGGAAGTCTAGTAAAACAGAAAAAAAAACTATTTCAAACAATTAGAATGCAACAAAAGAATAGTTGAATGTACTGTACCTAAATGTCTTATATAAACATATTTGACAATAATAAATCAATAATTATTTTCTAAATAATGGATTACTGATGAATAACTAAAATATCAGCTATAGGGCTATAAGTCACTAAAGTAGGAAAACCATGATGAATCACATTTTTAAAACACCACATAATTTACATAAACATGCATATCACCGACAAAATAGGCTGTTTTTTTATTTTTGGTCAGTGAAATTCAAAGGTTTATAAATTTCCTCTATGTAAACTTGTCAAGTACTGCAAATTTAGTTTGAGGAGGAGCTTGTCAACATAGAACACTGTTACCATCAATCAATAAAGCACAAATTCACAGAGCTTGCAGCCTTGATACTCAACTTGATACTAAGTTATCTTGAAGACCCACAGAGGTCATCAACGGGTTGCGTCAATATTCTGGGCTTGCAAAGGGAAATGCATAACCCCATAATTTGATACTTAGTAACAAGCTTTACATTAGGATTATATTCATTATTTTTATGCTTGAAAACCACACCTAACAGCTTTTTTTTTGAACAGTATATAAGTCATACTTTTACATGTCATGGTTGATAATCATAGATGGGAACATTTTCT
Organism: Danionella dracula; assembly: GCA_900490495.1. Lineage (NCBI taxonomy): Eukaryota > Metazoa > Chordata > Actinopteri > Cypriniformes > Danionidae > Danionella > Danionella dracula. The sequence continues at coordinate 22,312,478 of UELW01000778.1, read as the reverse complement.
ACAGATTTAAAGAGCTCTTATGCAAACATCTTTCCTCACATTGTTATAATTATGTTGCAACACATGCATTACCGTCACACTAAAGTTTGTTTACACTTAGCAGAAGTCAAGCAATCCCCCTGGACCATCCTCTGGAAATAGTCTGAACTTTCTTACAACCTCACGTCAAGGTTTTAAAGGATACAGCTGGAGAGAGTGACCTTTAGTCTTATATCTCTGTAAAACAGGGGTATACTACTAAATTGTGTTGATGAGGGCAAAGTTTTCATGTTAAACAACACTGCCACACTCTTTGACCTTGACTGTGACAGCTAAATACGTTAAGGTTCATTGTTTTTTTTTTCCACTTTCTTAACAAGACACTTTTTGACATTTTGTCATAAAAGTAGGTTCCTGTATGTTTAAGATTTATTTTGGTTATAAACATTTTTGGTTGAACTTGAATTGATGTTAGAAAAAAAAAATAAATCTAGAACAGAACAGACAAAGAGTTTGACTGAGTCACAAAAAACTCCCATTTTGTCTCCCATTTTGTGGATGAATGTGGAGAATCTGGCTGGATGCCTGCGACCCTGCAGGATTCTTTTATGTGTAGTTTCAGTCTCTTTATGCCTCTTGATCTGGATCTTCCCAACTTTGTTTATCCTTCATCGCTGAATCACATGGGAAACCACACAAGCAGCAGAAGTTTTTGTCTCTTGTGTCATCCTTCAGAGGTTTCCAGTAAGTTTGTTACAGGCCCAGTTTTTTTCTGAATTGACAAAGCAACTCTGTTATTCACTTCACATTTGGTGATCTTGCACAGCAGTAGTAGATGAATCCCAGTTTGGTAGTAGGTTGCACTACACTTGATGAATATTGCCTTTTCATGCTAGGCTAGTTTGAATCTGACCTTCTGCTTGCTTTGTAGGGATCAAAAAATTTCCAAATCCATGCTGAAGGGTGTTTAGCATTAATACACAGTGTGACTGCTAAAGTTTTCAGTGAAATCACAACATTGGTAGGGATTTCATTAGCCCTTCCAGCTAAACCAATGCATATGTCTGTCTTCCCAGATTAGAATAGGATGTTGACGTTTCTAAAGTTATTATACACCTCACGAACTGATAATCCAGAAATTTCTTGATCTTTTAAAGTTCATGGAACACTGGGATATTGGGATGTCTGCAATGAACAAAGTAGACTATTGGGACGACAAACTTCCCAGAATATATAGTATAGAAAATTAAAAAGAACAAGAAAGGAGATTCTAATGATGAACGAGAAGAACCTGGGGTTGTGACCTTAACAAAGACTTCTGGCGAAAGATTTGGGACTTGTCTTTGAGTGAAATTTGACTAGAACAATCCAAGCCTGCATGGAAGACCTAGACAACTGTTTCCTGGAAGGGTATGCGGAGACAGGAAAACATATGACTGTGAGAGACAATGATGTAAAACCCAATGCTCTTGAAGAGTTCTCACAAGTTTCTTTCAGCCACTCCTCCACATCCTCACTTACAACATCTGTCGTCCTCTCAGTCGAGGTTTCCAGGGATACAAGAACAAACAGAGGAGATGTATATCGTAGTCCCACCTCATATCCTATGAGAGCATTAAAACTGGGTTTCCTCAAGCTTCAAACTCCACATATGGTACATTTTACCATCTTCAAGGGAGTCGTACGTAGAAACCATCTCAAGCATGCTGTAACGTAAACCATGTGTCCAAAACCTTGGAATTATAAACAATGATTTCCATCTTCATTCCTTGTATGATACTTAAAATTAGGAAGTTACCATCAGCCACCTGCTTCAAATAACAACTCAAAGGTGAAGAGTTTATAGGCGTCCCAAAGGCGTTAACACATATATCGCAGGTCATGAACTTGAACCCTGACCCTTCAAACACTAGATGAAAGAGTCATTTGTAGTTTGGGAATTACTAGGGTCGCTTTGTGTGGCTTTGCTGAATGATGGCACTCTCTCCTACTTGGTCAAGTTCAAAACTCCCTCGAATTGAAGAACTTGTTTGTCTCAACAGAACTTTGATGGTGGTCAAAACAAGAACATACGTTTAAAACAAGACTGTTGAAAGTTGTTTACCATATACAAATTTAAGTTACTTTCTTGTGGTTTAATGGCATTTAGTATGTGTGAAGGTGTTGGGAATTACTGTTTAAAGTTAATGTGTGCTAAAGGGGAGGTAGGTTTTGGTAACATTTACATTTATGCATTTAACAGATGCTTTTGTCTAAAGCAACTTACAGTATGGGAGAGGCTATATGCAATTTGTTACACAGTCAAAGTCTATCTTCGTTCACTCATAATTGAAGTTGTATCAACTGATCAATCAACCATAGCAGGAAGAAAATAAAGACAAGAGGGAAAAGGGGTTTTTTTTTATAGTAAGTCTTCCCTGAAAAAAAAATTGAGTTGCATTTTGAAAGCTGTTCGTGATGAGAGTTGATAATGGTAACATATGGCAAAGTGCATGCTACCTACCTGATTCTACTAATTAAGCTGGTCTTGACTTGTTTGAAGCAACTTGTCTCTTGGTCCCTCAAGGAAATGGCTTTGAAATCCGTTTCTCTAAATTCTCTGGAGTGGAGTATTTGGGTGAAACCTAGTCAAGCACCAGAACATGCGAGCACCACTTCAGTCATGTGAACTGCTTAATGGTTCTTAGCAGACTCTGTTTTTTGGCAGAACAAAAAGTTTCTGTTTAACCCACTGAAGATGAAAAGCACTGCATTGTAGTCTTGTACCAATCAACAAAAGTGAAAATGGAGTATGAAACAAGGTGCTTTCTTTGAGTATTGAGATTACGGGTAAAGTTTTTTTTTGTGAGTGTGTAAGCTAGCTTTGGGCCAAAGCCAAGTTCCTAACCAGTTGATTGTGAATTGGCAGATTGGGATTAGTCTTAGCCCTTAGAGTGAAATCTATTTTAATAATGTGCTTTATGATATATCTATGTTACATTGTATCAAAGTTATCAAGCATTGTTTAAATTTCTTAATGGCCAACACTTTTCAAGTGGTGTAAATGCTTTCTTTAACATTGCACTCCACCTTCTCATCAAGGGTTCAATATTGCACCAAGCCATTGACTTTATGAAGGAAATTTCGTCATAGTTGTTAGGATTGCTATTGTGAGATTTTGCCATTGTAGGATGAATTTGCACGCACAGCAATGGACCGCATTTCTAATCAAACAGCTGGAAGGTTTTTATTTTTATTGGAAGTCATCTTATACTATAACTGCTAGCCGTACAAATTCCAGTATTGGTCTAAACAGGCAGTTACCTGTTTTATATGTGGTGTGTTGGTTTAGTAGTTGGAAACATTAAATACAAATTTCAGTTGCTTGCTGTTTTTGACTTCAAAGCTAAAAAACAGCTTGACTGGTTAAGACGGATCACTTTGGGAACATTTGACAATGACAAGAGGGGGTTCTGATATCCAAGGATATGAACAACCCAACCTAATGCAACACTTTCATTTCACATTACATTCTTTTCTCACTAGTTCCCCTTACTCCGTTGCTGACCACACCCGTTTCAGGTGTAATTAAAAAAAATTGATTCCTGGGTTGACTTGAACTGGCACAGCATTGTTTTGTGACCACAACATATGATGCACTAATCTTTGTTAATGGTTAGTTAATGACAATCTTCCTGTTTACCATCTTCTCCTCTTTACCAATTTTCTGCCATGAACAGGTTTGAAAGCAACATCTAACAATCTCCATCAGGATCTAATCTGTGACTCTTAAATGACTCTGTCCCGAGGGGCTAGAACTTGTGTGGTCATGACATAGACAGTCACAGCAATGTCGTGTGATGCATAGCAGAGCACAAACATCCTTTTATCAGTTTATTTATCAAGCTATTCTCTAAATGAAGCTGGTTTCAAATGGGTGAATGCTTTTTGAAGTACTTTTGGGAAAGGATGTTTTGGTGGGCTAGTGATAAGCTTGTTGTTGGTGTTCGTTAGGTCAGTGTTTCACATGGTAGTCTGTGACTTTGAAACTATGCTATTTTGATATGTTGGTGTTAAAAGTGGTCATTCCCATTGCAAATGATCTCCTTTTAGTTTTGGATGCTGGTCTCCTGTGAGTTTTAATTTTATTTAATATAACATCAGCTTCTTCCATAGACAACCATCAGATTTTACTGCACCCTTTGGAGTCCTTTGCCAATGTAGCTTTAACCTAGTTCAAATTTTATTAATGGAACCATTCCCAATTTGTTGGACTCAAGATAATCAGTTCAAGCCCACCGTGGTCTCCTTTGGTGTTCCTCAGGGGTCCGTATTGGGTCCACTGTTCCTCATTAATCATCTGCTTCCATTTCAGCATCTCATTCTAATATTGTGCATGTAATACTCGACTGTGCATCTCCTAAATCCAAACACACCAAATGAGCTTTCTTTCTCACTCAGTGCCACTTAAAATGAAATTGCTTTTGGTTTTCCTCAAATCTCCTCCAGTTAAACCGCAATAAGTGTCTCCACACAAGTAGTTGAATTCAAATGCGCTTGCTCAGATGGCTACACTGCAGGAGGTGTTTTCTCTTGCTTTACTCCTCTGCTGTGATGCTTCTTGCCTTTAGATGGTGCTCAGGGGACAATGACACCCCTGGTCAGGTTAAAATCTTTGTAGGCTTAAAAGTTTCTTGTTGGTCGAACACTAACAATGAGTTTTTGTATGTTCATATTCTTCTCTTCTGTGATTCCTTTCTTCACGTAGTTGTTGCTGTACTTTTTCACTGTTTCCTGTTTTGAGGTTGTTGTGAGCGTGAGATTTTGCATCGTAAAAAAAACAAGGTGACAATCGTATGCATGTATACAGTCACTTGAGCGCTAATTGTTTTGAGTTGTACTACGCATGATGGTTTTAAATCAGAAATTTTGTTCATCAGATGAAAGCACTGCCTATCAAAGTAAATCTGCAGAATATTACTATCGGCACTATATCTCTATCCAGTAAAGTTAAGTAATTGAGTCATCTTTGACCACATTCTCTTTTTTGACATTTACTTCAAAGGAATCACTCACACAGCCTTTTTGCATTTATATAAGAAATATTTACCGTCTGGGTACCTCTTTATTCCAGAATTTATGGCTTTTTTTAGTTCACTCTTTGGTCAAATCCAGAATTGATTTGTTGCAGTTCTTTTCTCATTGGTCTTCCTGCTAAATCCCTCCATAGACTGCAGCTTCTGTAGAATGCATCAGCTAGGTATATCACTCAAACACCTTTCACTAAACACATCACTCCAACACCTCTACTGATTACTCATAAAATTTCTGGCTCACTAAAAACTCTTCTAGAGAGGATGAGAGAATTCAAAGTCTTCCACTACCAAGAGGTACATTTACTCCTGCTAAAAGTACCTAAGGGATCATGTTTTACCACATTTGTCAATACAAATAATGGTGCAGATATTTTTTTGCATGCTTCGTTTGACACAGGGACACTTCGTAATTCTTTATAGAGGAAAAAAAACTAACCATAAAACATTTAAACCAACTCTGACCCTATCATAACAAAGATGGAGGACTTGTCTCTCCTTTGGGCCAGGTTTCAGCAAAATCTCAACTCCAGTTTTGAATGAATGCCATCTTTACTGGCCTGATTATGCTTTCATGATGATCAAAAGAGCAGCTCGTCTTTCTTTGTCTACAGCCATTACATAACACCAAAAACCCGACTGAGCAAGTGTGTTCCTTGGCTAGTGGTGTGAAATTAATGCCGCCACTTTGTATTAAAAATGTAGGAGATAAAGATGATTCTGTAGTGAGAAGACATTTTTTTCTACAGTTTACTGCAATTTTTATGTGGATTTTATGAGAAGCCTGACCTGAGTACACCCAATCATGCCACTTGTCTTTTTATGGTGAACTTTGAAAAAATGCATTAATGCTATGCTTTATCATGTAAATGTTTTACTGCTTTTGCCTTTTTGATGCTATGATTGAAATCAACTAAAACAGCTCATGGTTAAGTGATTTCCACAGATGGAAAAAAAAGCACATTACATATAGGTACATGAATGAAAAATTGTGTATTTGTCAAGCTGCATCCGCATTTTCAGGAAAATTTGGAATTAGAGGCAGGAAATCTCACATCTTTCTCTCTGACCAGGTCAAAGTTTGTATAAAATATGAAGGTTAGTTCTCTTCACCCAGGCATTGTTGTTAAATATCTGCTTGTAGCTGGTTCAATCAGATAAAGCCATGGCTGGTTTATCCGTGGAAATTGTTGAGTCATGTGTGGAGAATCCAAAATATGACAACAGATACAGTTACAGCACAGTCTGTTGATCTAATGGGAGGATGTTATCTGGTCTGCTGCTCCATACGTTATGCTTTTTACACTCTGGGAATTCAGTGACGGGCATCGGGTAGCACTACAGTTTCATCCTGGCATGCACTCATCAGGCATCAACTTTACTCTCTGGTTGACCGAGAAACAGGAAAAGTGATTGTGATAAAGGAGTGCATCCATTCAGCTCAGCTGGCAGCAGTTTAAAGGGAGGCAAAAGTCAACATAATAAAGGTTTATCTTGACCTGCATTTCTTGTATAAAAGAGCGCATGTTTTTTTTTTTTTGAGTTGAGGTCAACAATAAAATGTTTGGTACAAAGTTTGTTGATCATGTGAGCGCTATACCTTTGCTGTTTCTCTAAAATATTATCTTGCTCTATTGTTCATATACTTGAAGTGCCAGTGCCAATTCATGCGTTCAAACTTATTTACTCTGGTAAAAGTGTGATGTTCTCATGATAAAGCTCAGACCAAGTGTAAAAATGTTTTGGTTTTATAAGCATATTGTAAGTGTACAAGTTTCAGAACTTTTTTTTTTCCCCAAACCTGGCTCTTTGACACAATAAGTAGCACTTAAATGAGAAGAATATTGAGCAGGTGAAGGGCTGCATACTCAACAAGCACCTTTTAACACTTGCAAATTCAGAAATTTAAGAACAACAACAGAGATACAGGTACAGAGATGTCCTGCTGTAATTATGGTAGCTGATGTTCATTTTGCTGAATTCCAATTTCAGTTTGTATTCTGAAACAGATGTACATGGCTGCATATTATTTTTAGTTGCAGTATAATTGTACTAGTTGTGTTTAAGGGCCTGTTCCAAAGGGCACAGTCTGGACTTATGGACTTCCCTCGAGTACACAATTTGATGCAGTCATTAAGGCCAGACCTTTGGGACCTTTGAAACAAGTCCACAAATGTGCATTAAGGTCGTTTTTTTTGGGACAGACTGGTATTTATACTACAGCTGTGACCTGTAACTGGGATAAAACATTTGTGTTTTAGTACACAGTCCACTCATTTAGTTAGGACATAATAATAAGTGTGCATAGGTGGTGCTATTGAGCACACTTCAGAGTGTAAAATTGGCAGTTGGTACACCCAACAGACTTAAGTTCTTTGCGAGAAATCAAGTCCACGAGTCCATATCTCTGCATCAACAAATAGTTTTGAGACGGCCTATATCAGTTGCAAACGATTGCATCATATATTTTTCTTTTTTTATTTTAACATTTTGGTGTTTGCGAGTTAAAATGTGTTAGATTTTCAGAAATGTTTTGGTGACATCTTGCACATTAATTTCGCAGAGAAGATTATGTTTAGACATTTTGTTTTACACAATTGTCCAAATTTACCTAAACAAACACTTAATAATTCAAATAGGTAGAACAACAAGGTTGTATAACTGACATTTTATTGGGTGTAAGGGAGGTTCAATTAGTTGCGGTCAGGTTAAGTTGTTGAAGATAATAATTTCCAGCTCCGACATTACTTCACCCCACCACACTGGCGCTGGTGTTCTGAAACTGCGTGGAATTCTGTCAATTGGCAAACAAATTGCAGTTTAGCTCCCTGTTTGTTTCAACAGAGAGATGGTTTTACTTCAGGATGTTTATAAATTGGGAAAAATGGCCAAAGTCACTGAATAAAAAATGGAGACATTTGAAATCATCAGAATCTGAATTTCTATAATAATTCTTGATGGACTTCTTGTGGTTTGCCAACCTTAGTAATTTTAAGATGTTCCAACTAATCTTCCTTAAATCAACACATCATTTCTCAATTGAGGCCTCGTTTTTGGGTGAGCAACTGTGTTCGTGATTATCTGAAATGCTTGAGATGACCAGTATAATGGCTTTGTTTTAGTGTCAAGTTTACATTTTGGTTCAGTAAGAGCACCACTTAATCGTGTGTTGTGTGGAAAAGCTGTTTGACACACACTGTCTGCATTGTTCAAAAGTCCGGGTGTGTTAAACATTAGCCTCTGGCCACAGTGGTCCTGCCCTTCCCTGAGAGATCTCACAGAAAGAGCCGCACTTTAATGGAACTTGAGAAATGATGGCCTGATTAGATATGACAATATCTGTTGTTCTCCCAAGAAAAGAAGTACTATGTCTATTTTACATGACATATAGGTAAAAGGCAAGGATTAATTTGGGGTTGTATCAAATTTAAAGCCAAGCGCCAAATATAAGTTTGAAATTTAAGGTCAAGTTGTCTTAAAATTGCATTTTTTTTTTGTTAGTCATACCCAAAATAATAGAGTTGTGGGAAAGACTGTTTATATCAAGTAAACTCGTCCACCACCCCAAAGCTAAAGAAAGGCTAAATGCCATCTGTGTCCATACTGTAAGTCCACAGGGAACAAGTCACGTATGCACACCTGTTGTGTTGTGAAATTGCTCAAACAAATAGCAGGCCGAGGGAAATGTTGAAAAGGATATGATAACAGGTCATAATCTCAACATAAAGAGACACTATTTCAGGCCAGACAATTAGACTTAGATTTTTTTCCACTCAGTTTTGCTGGCTCACAGGAATTCCTCCTTGCTGGCTGTCCATCTGACTGACTGTCCTCTTTAACTTTCATGAACTCTCATGCAAACAGTTTATATTTAGTATGTAGGAATCTGCATCTGTTATATTATTTGGTTCCTACTCCACTTCAATTCAGATCAAGATGGTAACGAAGTTTATTTTGTATTTCTCCTGTTTTTTTTTTTGCCCTGTTCACTAAATACACTAAATGTTACTAGGGTTTTATTGCTATGCAGACGACACCCAGCTCTATTTCTCAGCAAAACCTTTCACGGCTAAATAAAATATCAGAATGTATTGCTGATATCAATGATTGGATGAATGAAAGTTTTCTTGTGCTAAATACTGATGAAACAGAAATATTATTTATTGGCTCAAAAAGCAATTATATAATCAAATTTTTAAATTTTCTTACAAAAACAGCTTCTTCAGTTTAATCACTTTTGTTGACTCAAATTAACTCAAATTATTAACTTTGTTCTTACATGACATCCCCAGATACAGGAAATAATCAAAATCAGGATGAGGTGGGACCTTGGATTTGAACACTGGCTCTCAAAAATTGAATGTTACATATTTAATTAGAAGTGTAATGTTATTGAGAAATAGATAATGTAATCATCATATAGTCACGTGTGTGTACATGATTCAAAGAATAGCATGAACAAATATTATGTTTCCAAAACAGATTTCTTGATTTTTTTTTTTATGTAGTTGACTGTATACAAATCCATATGAATGTATTTATTACTTTTCAAATCCAAAACAAGCCTGCCTTTATGCTTTGATGATTTTAAAGTGATCAATTTTCAGGTCATCATAGTTATTTGCTGACCGCTTATTAAATACATTTTTGTTTTGTTTTTTTTGTTTGTGGGGTACATATGACGGTGAAATTGTGACATGCATTTTAAACCTCTCCGTCTTTCTCCTCACGCACTAGTATCGTAAACACTAACAGCTGGGACACTAGCGGGCGGCCCATACGAAAATCTCACATCTTGATTGGCCAGTCGGATTTGTGTTCTCAGTTAGGGGGAGGATTAGTTTGTCACGTGACCGTTTTGGTTCGTCTCACCCTCGAAGCAAATCCTCACTAACACACTCCCTCATACAAACACGCACGCGCTCAACAAACGAAAACCCCCTTTAACTGAAACAGAAGTGTTTCTGAGAGTAACCGAAAGGAGCCCGAGTCGGCCGGTGGAATTTTGGGGACTATTTTACTCGCGTTTAATCCTTTGGTGTAATCTGGGATTCTTCAGGCGGGAATAAGAGATGCGCTCGAGCGCGCACCGGACTTCCACTCTGTGAGGAGCAAACAGGTGAGTTTATCGAGTGTGAAAGGCTAACTTCTTATGACATTTCAAGTCTAAACGTACGTGTTAGTTCAACTTAATTAGAGCTGTAAAAGTATTTGTTATATCAAAAGCACGGAAAGATTCAGACAACCGCTTGCTAACTATCCTATTTTTGAGGCTATAAAGCTAACATTATGTACCCTCCACGTGTGGGCCAACATATACTTTCTCAAACCGTTTCGTTGTTTTCTGCATGAACACGTACACACACCCCTCGATGGTCGCTCTTCCAAGCGTGAGACCCTTTGCTACGACTGAAATCTGAGTCCCACAATCCCTCGCGCCCTATTTTTAGAGCCGCTAAAGATAAAGCGAGGAATAGTATGCATACTTGATGATGATGATGATGATGATGAGGGGGTGTGAGAGAATGCAGGCGGGGGTGCACACTGTAAAGTGCCTTCAAAGGCGGGAAGGTATGGAAACTGCCAAGAGTTCATTCTTGGGGTTACGGACAGTTAGTTGTGTATGCTAAACGTTAGAATCGACGGAGAATTGGAATTTTGTCTCAATCCTTTCTAGTAAATATTTTCTCTTAGTTCATTCAGAGTTTTTGTCCAAGTAGAATCATATAACATATGGAAACGTTTAACATATATTATTAAACGTGTCACTAACAAGTCACATAACATCTAACCAAACAACCTGAACAGTTTTACTTTGAACGCTGTTTTGGGGGAAACAATAAGTAACAAAATACGATATTTCGTTAATTATTATTTTCAAACAGCTATTTCAAAAGCTCTGGTTGATGCTTAAAATATTCAAGGGAAGGAAAAACACTTTGAGATCATTAGCCAGTTTAAAGTAATAATAAAATAATACTTAAAGGCGCATAGAAACATGACCAATATAGACAGTGTCGAAGTAGAATTAAAATCCATTATATATTTTTCATGAACCTTGAAGCTCAAAGTCGAGATGGCAAATTTAATTTAATTTGACAACCCCAAAAGAAGCTTGGATTTGAAATCGGTAGTTCTGTGTGGGCACTATAGACTGAGAAGATGACATCCTGTGGCTGCCATATTTGAAGCATACATGACTTTATTGGTGTAGCAATGCAGATGCTTTGATGTTTGACTTTTAGAAACACATAAAGCTTTCATAATACATTGAATAAAACCCAATATAAATTAATCTGATGTAGTGAAAACAACATATAATTTCACATGAAAAGAACTCAAAGGCTCAACTCTCATTTTGCACAGAGCCCTTGTGTTACTCAGACCCTTAGCCAAGCCTTGGTTATGAAAAGGTCTGTTGAAAGTCTGGTGTAGTAGCAACTGTTCTGGTCTTTAGTTCAAAGGATGTTACTTTGTGTCAGCTATAATAATGTTTGGTCCACAGAGCTTAAGGGAAGCGCTCAAAATAGCATACATACAAAAATGTTGAGTTATGAACTGCACCACTACATGACCAATTCCTTGGTGGTAGACTATCAGCCAGGCTTTACCCTCACTGTCGAGCGCATTAAAACTTATTCTAATTGGCTACATCACTCTGATTGGCAACACATGCTTCCCGTTTACCATTAGCCAGTTTTCTGCAGGGTTTGGATTAATGTATAAATGACGAGAAAACCATGCAATTCCATTCATTATGTGAATGTGTAGTTTCAAGTTTTTAAATTATTGTTTGTAATAGATACTAAACATTACTGCCACACATTTGAATAGTTCACAGTAGGTGGGTATGTTTACAAAACTAGCACTCACACAATCTTATCATTTTGCACTCATACAAACCTAAGGTGGCCTCATAACTTGCACCCACTTGCATAGCCTTCACACTGCCGCATCGACAACAATATAAACCGCTAACATGAACAAATTTGGAGATGATCAATAAGGTTAAACATCATACGACTAACTTGCTGTCCAGAGGGGTACAATTCTATTACATTCAAATTTTGACCGATTTACTGGAATTCAAGGATATCTTAAAAATGTAATAGCAACTACAGGTTGGTAAAATAAAAAATCGAGACAAGGAAACAAAAACTGCAAAAGACACTTGGGTGTAACGGGTTAATGAAAACATGGGTCAAATACAGAATTCACTACTAAAGATTAGTTAATGATCTCACATGCTCTGAAATTATTGCTTTCAATGTGTCCTTTTCCACTTTTGCCTTGCCATGAAAAACTCAGTAAAAAAAAAAAAAGCTTAATTGGCTTTCAATAATTTGACACATGTATTAACCAATTAGGATAATCTAACTATGTCTTCTACACTCTAAAATAATTATTTAACTCAACTTTCAATTGTTAAGTGAAAATTTCAGAGTTACTCTGAGTCAATGTTGCTTTCTCTCAATGAACATTTTTTCACAGATTAACACCATAATTGCCTTAATATAATTGTTTAAATCCAGTCATAAAGAGAAACTCACAATTGGAACTCGATTTGAAAAAATGAAATCAGTTAACAAATCAAGAAAGATTCTTTAAAACTTTTGAGTAATTTGAGTTATCTGCTCTGACTAAAGAATCATTACACAAATCATCTGAAACTTTGTTTAAACAACTTTTTATGTAAAGCTGTGCAATCCTCTTATTGGTTCCCAATAAAGAGAACAAAGCAAAAACCAAGTTCATGACCCATTTAAGCTCACAGATGAGATATGGTTGTCAAGATTGCCTCACGTTTAAATAAATATATTGCAATTTTAATCAGAACTCATCCAACAGTTACGAAACTTAAGGCTGAGCTGCATTGTGTTTTTCTCACTGTGATTTGTTTTCATAGTTGATTTGAGGCGGGTTTCTTTCTGATATGAGGACCCTGATTCTTGCCTCTAATCAGTGAAAGCTGTTACACAATGACTCAATGACTGAGACACACTGTGAATCTTGTGACCCTCACTGGTGTCCCTCTAGTGCATTTTATTGTCTTGTGTGGCTATTGTATTACCAATGTCCTTTCTGTATTCGTAGCACTTGTTCATTGCGAATAGATCCTTCACAACAATTCATTATTGGCTGTATCCAGAAAGCCAACAGCTGTTCTTCTGGATGTTCCTCCCTGTTTCTGTCTCTACTTTTCCCACACACGGTTGGAAACAATCAACAGCATGTCCCAGTTCAACACAGTGTTTTATGTAAAGCAGTCGATAAGCTGAGATTGACAGTCGGGGCTTATATAATTTGTTGTGGAGGACATCTGCTGACCATCAGTGAAATCATGTTCAGCAGATTTGGATTGGCAAATGATTTGCAACAGATGGTTAGTTCAGTCAGAACTAAAACTGGCGGGTGGTTCAAACAACTATGCATTAATGTTCAGAAAAATTTATTCTAAAATGTACTTTTGGCTTAAAGGTGTCTCTGTTGTTCTCTTAATATAAGAAGTGACTTAAATTGTAGAGGACTTTATTCTTTTTCCAAGTCACCTTAAAAAATCTGTTTCTGTTTTCATTTCTTAACAGTACTTTATAGTACAAATAAAGAAATGCACACTTTAGATGGAAGGAGGGCTAAGGTTACCACTGGTGTAAGTTGCAAGTCTGCAAATTTGGGAAGAGTACAGCAGCTCATCAACATGGAAAAGCAACATGCATGTGCTGAATATCATGTTCAGCCACCTATCAATTAGAGCACCCGTCCTCACCTTGGCCATGTTTTTTTTATTTTATTTTATTTTTTTAGAATGAAAGTCAAGATATCACTTGTTGGCTGTATGGTTCACAGAAGTAGTTAAGGCTTTTGTTATAATGTATTCTATAGTTTTAGGTTTTCTTAAAATCATGCAATCACTTCAACAGCACACCTGTTGTCATTGTATTTAAAACTTTTTATTTCTCCCTTGCTGGCACCATCCTAATCTTTTCCTAATCTGTTAGTGTGAATCAGTTGTTGCCTCGGGTTATTTTGATTTTCGCTTCATATGTTGAAATGTGAGCTAAGTTTAGCGTAAGCATCAAGCTTGCCATGACTGTTTTCATGGGGTTTATTTGTTTACATGACATTCACCCACATTGCAACTTTAATTGGTTTAATAGGGGTTATTTATTCTTGCCTGTCTGTGGACAAATGTTAACATGTGTTGTGAAGTTGGTTTTGGGGCTTTTTTATTGACCCCACCCTCATTGGGTTTGGGAGAGAGAGAGTGCTTTTGTGTCTCTAATCTGAACCATCTTTCCAAGTGCCTTTTGACCTGAATGAGCAGCTTAGCAACGAAGAGAAGAGAAAAGACAGACTCCCACCCTCGTCCCCCCTTCAGAATGGGCTTAAGGAAGTCAGTGGGAAAGGCTGCAGGTATGAGACTTGGGAAATGCCTGACACAGCCTGCCACAACAGAGGAATTTTGAGAATGACAGAGCATCTGATTTCACCAAAATATTACTTTTAAGATATGTAGCATCGGGGGTTTCAACATCCTTACTCCTTACGCCTTACTCTTTTACTAATAATTTTATCATTCATAGATTATATGAAGTATATTGTGAAGTATAGTCATGGATTTTTCTTTGCTGACTGATGGTTTTTAGTAACCAAAGTTTTTTAATGGATACATACACAGTGACAAGTAACACTTAAAAGGCAATTGAAGGTTTGTGTCTGTGTAAAAGTAGCTAACCAAAAATCATGCACCTTCAAGGCTGTACAGTCTTGACATTAATTTACGTTTGCAGTGGTGGTTTAATTTTTACGACTACATTCTTTGGGAGATGCACGGATAGTTGATGACAAAAGAGAAAGTGTCAGTGTGAGATCTGATTGACTTGGTGTGAGGAAAATACAGGTACACATGATGAGAGCATGAACTGTCTCCTGACGGTTGTCAAATTTTGTCCTGCCATATAAGAGTTTTCAAAAAAGGATTGGTGGACACGTCAGAGCCAGGATTTTTGTTTGTTGATACTTGTTGAGGAAAGTAGCTGATGTGTTGTGTTGAATGTTCAGTCATTCAATGTGAAAATATGTAATAAATGTTCATTTGTAGTAGGTGTCTGAGATTATAGACTCTAACCATTACTGTTTCTGCCTCACAGATGCTTAAAAAAATTCTAGGCTCCAGTCTGGGCTTTTCTTTCTCTCTAAGCCTGAGGAGGGGAATTTTCCACCCCAGGTAGGATTGGGGAAAATGTTGTTGTAATCATAAAAAAAACTCTGACCTTGGATTAGACAGGTCACTCTTCCTTTTCTGTCTGAGCTGCTTTGGCGCTCATGTTTAAATTCTGTTTAAATTCCATGCAGCAGTCCTGGGTGTAAGAGAGACATGAATCCCAGTTATTCTTTGGGAAAAAGTCCCAACCTCTGAGACTGAATAATGAGACATAATTTTTGGAAGAACCAATTATTCAAAGTTGTACTTTTAACTTGCTGGTTCGAGCCTCGGCTGGGTCGGTTGGCATTTCTGTGTGGAGTTTGCATGTTCTCTGTGTCTGTGGCGACTCTGAAAGGGAAGAAAGCTGACAAAAAAAATTCGATGGATACTTTTAACTCAAATGATGAGTTTTCTTTTTAGTACTGAAGATTTTGTTCGAATACAGGATTATTCCATATTTTAAGGCAAGCAAACCCTATTGACATTGAAAAGTTAAATTTGGTATACTCTTGTGTTGTCTAAATGAGTGTGGAATTTTCTGCCAATGTTTTCTGATCCAACCTGTTGTGATTTTATTCTAATACTTTTGAATATATATACATATATTCACACACACACACATACATTTTAATAGTTTAAATGCACTGCCTCGTGGATAATGTCTTTATTTGGCACACAACCATGTGGAGGCTGTCGGATCTCTCAAAAAACAGTTCGCCCGAAGGCTAATATTGGGTGACTTACTTTAACTGTACTCATCATTGTTATCGTTAGGAGTGGTCCTGCAAAAAACTAACATGACTTCAAAATAAGATATGGCTTAAAACCTTTTGGAATTATTATGAATGAAACCTTGTTTGTGTGAATGATGTTTTAAAATGGAGGAAGTAATACTCTACTAACCCATGTATCTACTAGAAAGTTGATTTGTTTTTTGGTGATTGCATACACCTCCTGTTGGTTCACCTGATAACACACTTCAAAGTATGTCAGACACACTCCCCATTCTTTGTCCAAACTTAACTGTTATTAAAAATAATTATTTGTACAAACTGGTCGACTGTTTTTTTTTTTTTAAATGATATTGATCAGTTTGGACTGTGTGTCTGTGCATGTCTAACCTCAGGCCATGACTGGTTCAGATTGTTTTGACTTTCAAATGAAATGCTTTCACTTACTCTCGTGTTTTTGCACTCTTATTAGGATAATTTTGCTAAGGGTATGCTAACTAATGTTTTGGGCTCATCTTCAAGAGCAAATTCAATGATTTGATTTTATTTCTTGGAATTTTTTTCTTTTTAGGAGTTAAGCTTTAGCTGCTGTCACAATGCAACGTAATTCAGTCTGACAGATCAATGTTTTTTTTCATCTTGTTGATACCTTTTGTAATGACACAAAAACTCAAACTAAGCCTTTCGGTTTCTCTCCAGGTGAAAACAGCAGAAAATTAAATTCAAGATGAGTGGGGATTTAACACAAGGGGTAGTAACTACCCCTCCACCGCCCAGCGTTGGGAAAAGAGAGGGATACTTCGAACGCATCAATGAAAATGATCCCGAATATCTCCGCGCCCGCAACATGTCACCTGACTTGAGACAAGACTTCAACATGATGGAGCAGAAGAAAAGAGTCACACAGATTCTGCAGAGTCCGGTAGGAAAACAGACACACTTTAATATATTTGAATGCTTTCTAATGGGGGCAATTGTATGGGTGTTTCAAATATGAAACCTTTAGGAAGCGTTTTGCTCTCACTCCACACTAGGCAAAGTTGATGCATCAAACATATTAGTGATTTACATGTTAAGTCAATCTGTCAAAGGTGAGATCTTGAATGCAAAAATATATTGCATAATGTTGAATCCGTTCTTGGGTACCTGAAGTTGCATAATTATAAAAGTAGTAAAAAAACAGTTTATATTCTATTTTAGCTATTATGGATATTTTAACCATTATGTAATGTGAATCTGTAGCTGCCTACTAGCAGCCCTCTTGGGTTGGCAAACATTTGCTTTCAAGCCAATTTCATTCTTGAGTCAGCTTCCATCTAGGTGTGTTTGGTATTTTATACACATATTTTTCTTTTTGTCTGAACACAGCAGTACATCCTGACCAAAGAGCTGCTGTTTTTGAGACATAGTTTTATGTTAGTTTCTGAATGAACCAGTTATACCGCTCGCTTTCATGAAGCATAGTTTTTATATGAAAACAGATTTTAAACATTTTTTATTCATTTAACCCACAAGCTTGTACTTTAACTCTTAAAGCCTTTGCTACATATTTTATAGTTTGTCTCAAGCCATGTGGTTTTGAATAAATGCCATACTACCATGAAGTTAACATTCAGAGTTTGGCAGGAATTCTAAAGATAGTTTTGAACTCAGCTGGTGGTGCTTTTGCCTCTCTGCTCACATAGAAAGACTTAAAGCTTTATTTTCAAAAGTAGAGTATTTTGAGTTATAGTTAAATCTTACACAGTCGCAGCTGCACTGTAAACCTCATCTGGAAGACCACACCCTGTTACCACATAAACGTGTCAAATAATATAAGCTCACTTCAGGCAACAGAGCACAGTCCAGCACCTCCGACCTACACTGAGGGAGATTATAGCAGGGACACACACAAGATTACAGTTAACACACACTGGAGAGATTACAGCCAACATACTGCACAGATTACAGGCCAGGGGACATTTCAGCAAACACATACTGTATTTAACGAAACACTGAAACTGGGTTCAGGACAAGTTAAGCTGTGTTGACAGCATCTGTCACGTGCTTTCGATATCCACACCAAATCATTCCTTCTCATCCTTTGCTTTCAGGGAAAACTAAATATACACAATATTTAATATCACAGCTTGTTTATCGTGGTGTTGGCTTGTCTGTCTTAAAAGGGACACCAGATGGCCATTATACATATGATAATTTAATTATCTGATGTATTTATAAAAAAAACTATCTCAAATTAACATCAACTTTTTTATTAATGGGGTCATGACATGGTGAGCCTTTTTGTGGTTTTATTGTGATTTATCTTTCGAGTAGATTGAATCAAAAATCGAACAATGGACGTTCACAAACAAAAAGCGAACGTTTTAATTGGGTTTTATTCGTTCCATTGAAGACGTCACAAGGGTCTTGTTGTAACATTGCGATGAGACATGAAAGGACTGATTTGCTTGTCCAAGAAGTGATGCACTATCCACAAAGCAACGTCTTCTCTCAGTATGTTCAGAAACCAATGCGGGCAAGAGAGAGAGCAGCACATAACTGTGTTATTATAAGGTTTAAAAGGAGGTTATTGAAAGGACTTGTAAGGATTAAAAGAAGATCATCAATTCCAGGGTGTATAGAAATCAAACATCTATATGACTCTCACTCATAGAGGTAAGGTTGTTTAATTATGTTCCCCCCAGAAGCCATTATAATGTATATCAATGTTGCTAGTTCTGTGTTCGTGTGTTAGTATTAGTTAATTTGCTCGTAATTAATCCCTCTAATATCTCTCGACTCTTCCTTGACCATCAGACAGTAACTTTGCATACACTTCATTAAAATGCAAAATCACTAACCAATAGGTGATTAACTTGGGAGTGGTTACAAAGTTTTCCAAATGAAAATCTCAGCTCATTTCCGGAATAAGCCCAGGCTAGAAAATTAAGTGATTGAATGTGATTTCAACTAAAAATAGGGACTTTTATTAGACCAATATAACATAAACTTTACAAAGGTAAAGACAAATGCGCTTCATGTTATAGTTAAGAAGACACACCAAGAACATTTTCCCATTCAATACATTAAATCGGACATTAAAAATGACAAACCATAACATGCTTGTTGTAAGGTCCTGTAATACAAGAAGAAAAAAACGAATTAGTATGAAAAAAGCTCTTACTGGGCAAAACTGTTGAAAATGCAAACAAATAATAAAAAAAATTAAGTTAGAGCTAGCATTAAACTGTCTGTCATAAACATATAAGTGAAAGTAGCAATTATTTTTCTGGACAATATATCTGAAGGGGAGCAAGTAAGGAAAAATTTACGGCCCAAAAATAAAGCTGACCAAAAATGGCCTTCATCTAGTCAAATACAAAAAGCCCTCTCTGCAAAGTTCAAGTTAAGCTAGTCCAATGTAGTGCCACAAATTCACACTTCGACTATAGACGAGATATTATAATACTGTTGTGTGTCAATGGCACTGTGACGTTTATTAGGACTGCAATACATTTGAGAGTAAGAGTAGGTCAAATTAAGTGATTCAAGTGACGTAAAACTGGATGGAAAACCTTACAGGTAATACATATTTACACAATTGTATAGTTTTGCAGTTTGGGTCTTTCAAAGTAATACAGATGATCACTATGCCTTGTTTTCCTGTGGAGTATCTTGAAGAGTTTGGTGGAAGAAAGAAACTACATTTCATATGGGAGAATGCAGGTGTATTCTTAAGTGACACATAAGGTGATGGATTTGAGTTTGACTCAAAAGAAGTTGATTTACCAGTTGACTGCACTGCTCCTTCTGGTCTAAACATAACCCTCCAAAGTTTACAGTCTCTTCCAGAATTAATCAGCTTTAGCCAAATCTCGGTCCGAGTTAATGCTCAACAGTTCCTCATCTCTCATCTTGTTGCTAATTCTAGCTGTAGGTGGTCTGTTTAAGTCTCCTAGGAAGTTAAGTTCTGGATGTTCGCTTTTACTCCCTGCCCACCTCAAGTACCACAGTTCTGTCAGCACCATTGCTGCCTTCACTTGTTCCTCAATTTTTGCATATTGAAGCAATGGGCGAAATCTTCATTCCCTCATATCTCAGTTGAAGTTGCAGATATCTCGGGTTGTTCATAATTATGCAAAAAACATAATCTGTTCAATGGATCTGCGATGTGAACAGAAACAGAGTTCCTTGTCTGCAAGACAAATAGTTAAGTTCAGAAACGTGCGTCAGGCTTCGTAAATGTAAAGCCATCTCAACAGGAAATTTGTAGGCTTGATGATCAACTATAGACTGGCCTTTTGGCTATTGCCTTAAAATGTCTAAAATGTAATTGTTACTTCTGTGACCTTACGAATGCTGATCGCAAGCTGCTTGTGAGATTTTATTAGTGTGTCATTGCACTGTACCAATCAATCAAAATGTGTATATAGCAGTTGCTTCGAAGCAGCTTTAAACTTAGGAGACCTACTCTGGATCGATTTGTAACAATTTTAATAAATCCATATTGGCTAATTTCATGGGGTAAAAACCGAATGACAATGTACAGCTAACCTGGGAACCATAAAGTTCCTTTTAAAATCATGAAATATAAACCTGATTTAACAAAAAATAGCTGCACCACTCAACTTAACTTAAAATCGGCTTAACCCTCTGCTAATATCCCCAGATTTGGTTGATGGGGTGGTGCTTTTTATTAATTATATTATTTATTATTTATATAAAAAAGCTTATCTACTACATCTTCAAACAGTTTCAGATTCAAGATGTCATGAACAAAGAATGATCAGAACAGCAAATGTTTTGTCAGTACAGAAAAAAAAACCCTAGAAAAGATCATTCGTGTGAGGTCTCTTGAACCTCATCTCAATAGTGAACTGCAAAATTTTGGATTCACCTTTTTTTAAATTGTTGTTTTTAATTTGAATTGACATGCATGAAATCCTCTACAGGATCAGTCTCGGTATGTGAAAGTGAAATGGATCCTTTATGTCATCGTGATCACTGTGATTGTGATAAAGAGGCTGAGTGACAGCGCGGTTAATTTCAGCATCTCCCTTGGGGCTTTATTAACTGCAGCTGTCTGAGCACGTGTTTCTGAAACACACATACTCTCCATAGATGTGTATTCTCACCCCTCCTTCTCAGAGTATGGAAAGCAGCCAGGCAGTGCAGAGAGCAGGTGGATCACCACATAGGCCTGTATGTGTTTACGTCCCAACAGTCAGAGCTGATTCAACAAGCCTCTCTTTCATCTTCCTCTCTTTTTGTAGCACCAGTTCATGTCTGTGAAAGAGCTGCTGCTTAAATTACATGCCACTATAGACGGTGTTTAACATCAGACTATTAAAGGCAGGGCACAACAAAAACAAATTAAGATATTGCAGAAATTATGTTTTGTTAGACAGCGTTTAATGATATTAAACGAGAATGAAATGCATTGTCTAGAGTTTCCTCCTTAGGTTATTTTTAGACACTATTTCCCTCCTAAGCAATTCCCAGAGTTACAACCAGCAAGAGTTCTTTGGTTTGGGTTGGTTCTTAAACCAGCCTAATTTTTTCCAAGACACATTGATAATAAAAGATCATACCATTGTATCCAATCTTTATTTTGTCTTTTGGCCCAGCCATTTAATTTTATTCATGTGTTCATGGAGTACTAGCATGGGTTACAAAAGGAAGATCCTTCATTTAATCAAAAGGCGAAATCAATTCCTAATTACAGTACAAGGTCACTTAGCCCTTGATTTTCCTCACTGACTGATTCAATATTGTAGATGTAGATGTACAAGTAGTTTGTCATTTGTTCAGTTTGTCAGTTCATCACTGCTTTAATCTCAGGGCAAGTAACAATATGAAAGCTCTGATTTTGTGCAATGATGCAGTCTTGTGCCATATATTTTATTAATGGCCAAAGGCAGTTTGGTTTGGACTCCCCACTGTTCGCGCTAGCTTTTCAGCTAACTTTCAGTATCAGTTTGAAGTTGGATTATTTTAGACACGCCATTCAAGTTCTGCATGCTTGTTGGATAACAAATCTGTGACAGTAATGCAAAAAAACTGATTGAACACAGCACAGATTAATGCAGACTGTCAAAGGATTGGTGTTCTTTATGCTGTATATGTGGAGGCTTAAGACTCAAAATTTTTTTTTTTTTTTTTTTTTGAAAGACGTGCAATGAAAGATCTGATGCCCATCTCGCACCAGTTTCCAGTTGTTCCATGCTCAAGAATTTAGTTATGAAGATGTGTAGAAGTTTTATACTTGTGTGTTCATAGAAAAGGAAGTAGAGAACTTCCCAGCCAAACTATTTTACTTACAAATCTGTAAATTATTCATTTTTACAGAATTTTGGTTCTATTGCTGGCAACATTGCAACACAGACCAAAAAAATACAGTCTATACATTTCAATTATATTTATATATTTCAATTACATGGTATTCTTGTGATGCAAACGTTGACATATATGTATCCTCATCCAGAATTTACTATGGCAACAAGGCTTCAGAGTGTACTATAGTGAAGTGATTTTTGAGATTTGAACATTGCATTTTCTTCAATTGGTGAATCTCTTTGTCTTGTCTGCACAAAAAGCTTTCTAATAACAACATGGCTACTTAAGATGTAAATATTTCCCTTGTACTCAAAGGCTGATAGAATATAAACTATAAAAATACCTAACTGATTATAGAAAATATCTTAAGCGTATATAATAAATGAAATGGTGGTGATAACGAAATGAAGCCAACAAAAGCTTTTGTTTAACTTCCTATCAATGAGTTCTCTTCAAAGACTTGACGAGTCTTAATCATTGTTTGTACAAACCATAACTCTTTATTTCTTTCAAGATTAGTTTTGCAAATCACGGTCCTTTCTTGACACATCATAAAAGTGTTTAATTAGCTTTTTCCACCGTAAATTATTCACTTCTGCACTAGTGAATTCACTCTCTAACAACAAAAGAGTTTTGCCAGGACAGTTCACTCATGGACACTCAAAGACAATGCGCAACCTATCTGGGTGCCTGGCGACCGTCGCTATGGAAATCTGACTGCAGGACCAAGAAGTTCCTTCAGTAAATCGCTCCAGATCTGGGGTTCTGCGAAGATAGAGCTTTATGGGACACAAAGTTCAGTCAAACACAACTAATACTAGAAGTTTCTTTGGCTTCTCTGCTACGTTTTTGTGAAGCAGTTTTTCTGTAGTTCTGATGAGTGAAATATTTATTACCACATTTAAAGGGGAGCTTGGGAACTCCTTCTACATAATCAGAGACTAGATCATTTGTAAAATTGAAATGTGAGTAATTTTGCAAAACTTTACCAAACTACAAAACAGTTAACATTTATGTATAGATAATACCAAATATTGCTTAACCATAGGGCATCATTTAAAAATTGCTAATTATGTAATTAGAGTTCCTATATATTGATACATTTGTAGCACTGTTTTTTTTTCTTTTTACATGTATTCAAAATATTTTATATATTTAAAACTGTCAACTGTACAACCATGTAATTGTCACAACCAAGTGTAATTTAACAATTCATTTTGTAGATATTTGTGTTTGCAGTTTAGATAACTCTCTTTACTATAAACACTAAAGTGTATAATTTTACAGTTTTGAAAATTAGTTTATTAATGATTAAGTTGAATATTAGATTGAATACTCTTTTAATACTTTATTTGCAGAATTACAGACGAAATAAATGTTAGTTTAGACTTTACACAAGAAAATGGAATGAGCACTGCTTAAACGGGCCACATATTAGTTTAATTTTTTTCTTAATAACAACTCCAATTACATTACCTTACACTACACATCTCTCTCTATGTTCTTTCCACGCATCGTAGGGCATAGGGCAACAATTTCTTTTTAACAATTGCTAACCTGGCACCCAAACCGGAAACATCCACTCACACTCATTCACACTAATACACTGTGGACAATTGTGCGTACCCAATTTGCTTATACAGCATACACCCACACAGAAAAGACAACTGACCCAGCCGAGGCACAAACCAGCAACCTTCTTGCTGTGAGATGACCGTGTCACCCGCTGCGCCACCTTGATGCCACATTACACATCACCTTACCTTAAATCCACTCATGTCAGAACCACCATAATTCTGTAAAATTTTCACAACCTTATGGATTTAGCCAACATTTGGATTTAGATTTTTATCCGAAGCGACTTGCGTGGGCTTTTTTTGTTACTCGATTGTCTGTTTTTATTTTTTTTTAACATAAAACATGAAAATAACAACTCATTTGCATAGTCTATTTACCCTCAAAAAGAATTAGGTGTGTATAACAATTTTTGAAAATTATTCTGTCAATAAAAACGTACTATAATCTGCAATTCCACTTCCAACTTACATGAATAGTAATATAAAATTAACTGATGATTTGGAACTGCATGACATTTTTGTAAACACAAGAGTATTTTACCTGGCTTATTTTTCCAGAGGGATTTGAATGTGCTTAACAATGTTTGATTACATACGCCAATACTTTGGACTTTACTAGTCAAGTATAGTCAGACTGTTAATGACACATCTCTGTGAGCAATTACACTGTAAGAAACAAGAGTTTTGTCACATGAGGCTCTGTGTCAGTGTTATTACCTGCAGCGTGTGAGCAATCCATCAGTGTGTGTTTATACATGTATTTTTCCTGCGCTAAACCCTTTGATCACTCCGCACATGAGATGGCAAGCAGGTGTGCATAAAAGCAGAAAAAGGCACAGCTTAAAAGAGATTTTAAAAGCAGTTACAGATGATTTCAGAATATTTTCAATGTAACCAAACACCCCATGATGGCGTTTTATTCTTCACTGGGTTGTTTCTTCTTTGAGAATATAATCTCCTGCTAGTTTAGCTCTTTCAGCTCAGCGAAGACTATCCTTTGGGCCTCTTGGTTAATAGACTTGCTTGTTGTGGAAAAATGAGCCCTGTTGAAGGATGGAAATTTGCATGGATTATAACTCTGTCTATCTCCCATTTCTCACCTAATCTCGCCCTCTTTCAGGCCTTCAAGGATGAGCTTGAAGGAATGATCCAGGAACAGATGAACACAGGTCACAATCCCTCTGGATTGCTTGCTCTTCGGCAGATCGCAGACTTCTTCATGGCCAGTTCCATTGCAGGCTTCTCCACTTCACCTCTCAGTGAGTATCAACTTGGTACTGTTCATCTACACTGTTGATTTCTACATCTACACCAAGGGACTCAGAAAGCCTTTGCGCTTTTTCGTCCACCCATG
The DNA here is from genome assembly GCA_900490495.1 of Danionella dracula. Lineage (NCBI taxonomy): Eukaryota > Metazoa > Chordata > Actinopteri > Cypriniformes > Danionidae > Danionella > Danionella dracula. The sequence goes on along the minus strand of UELW01000778.1, from coordinate 22,287,240 downwards.
CTCCTCTCTTATCAGACCATCCACCTCCCTGCACGTCTGTTTTCCCTCTGTTCTCTGCTATGCAGAACTAATCAGAGGAGCTTCAGTGAACCCATTCAACACTTGCTGTACTCTGGAAGTCAGAACATCTTGTCCCTATAGGTGTTGGTTGACAATTTCTAAGTTTTGTACCATCATACCCTATGATTGTAGGATCAGAAGCTCAGGTTTGAGTTTAGGATGCTATCTGAATTAGAACCAGAATCGACTTCAGTGAACTTCAGTGCAAACATATGTAAAGTGCTATAGAAATGTAACATTAACCATAAATGCTATAAAGTACTAATATTGCGCACATAGTCAATTTTTTAACCATAAATACAGTAACGTCTATTGTGTCAGGCTGACAAATGATTGTAGGGAAAAAGTGTAATTCAGGAAAAATCAAGTGATGTGAGGAAAGTTGTCCAAAATAATAAACCACTGCTAAAATGTTTTGAGGGGCTTTTCTCCTACATCTAAATGTGTTAAGATTAAGTTTATAAGCATTGTTTTTGAAAACGCAGATCTGGAAGAATAAATGGAAATGGTCAAAGGTTTTCTGGTGAAGTGGTTTCCAAAATAATATAAACTACAAATAAGTAAAAAAAAAATTTTTTTGGTTGATTCGGCTGTGGCGTATGGAGTCTACCACCAGTGACCTTGATGCCTCACTGAGGAAGTTGTGTTCATGGTATGGTTTCAGAAACGAGGTTCTCTTGGTAATAATAACATTTTCACTGCATTTTAGAATTGTATCAATAAACATAACAGAAACTGTTTCTAGGCCTGCTGTGATATAAATATTCTATGGACTTGACTGAGGTATTGTGACAGGCCTAACTGTATGGTGTAATGCAAGTTATGTTTACTAGAGATTTTACTTTGATTTTGGTAATTGGTGAATTCACTGCAGCAAGTTTTTTATTTGTTTTAGATTTTAAATGTATTTTATATTTATACATGTTTTGCATATGTTTCTAATTGTGTTTTATTTGTCTAGTCATGATGTAACAAGAGATGCCAACATGGCTTAAAGAAAAAACTGCTACTACTGCGATAAGTAGTTTTATTGTGGTTTTGTGGTAATTTGAAGCTAATGTATTTGATAATGACATAATTAAGCTCCTTATATTTGGTCTGTCAAATGTTGTAATAAGAGAAGCATTTTTAAAAAGTTCATAATGATGTTTAATATTTTCTTCAAAAATATTGTTTGTATATATAAGAATGAGCAAGTCCAATTTTTACCTTGGTTTCCTTTTTGAGTTTTATATTTAAGAAGATTTCTTCTCCAGATATTCAGAACTAACTAAGCTGGCCAATGCATAGTTAAATCCAGGTTGAGACTGATTGTTAGAATCCATGTATTCTACAACATGCATGTTTTGTCTTGAAACTTCAAGAGCAGTAAATCTAACTGAAACAAGAAAGACATTACCCTCACATGTAACGGGTATCATTGGCTAGCACCTGCCTAACTCTGAGATAAAAAGTAATCATTTTAGAGGAGACGTAGGGCCAAAGAACAGAGATGCTTACATGGTCTGGTGGGACTCCTTTTCTCATGAGCGCAGCACGTGCCAGACAGACACGGATAGTAGAAGTCCACCCAACAAAACTTGCATTTCTATATGGTGTGTGTAATTAAAAGAGGATAGAGAGATGTAAAAAGAGAGTGGGTTTGGATGGTTGTTAAAACCAAGCTCATTTATTTTACCCTGCTATTGATTAACTTATTGCTATGGCTAATTACTTTCAAGCTGTATTCGAGCTACTGTAAGTTGGAACTTAATCTCATTCTTTGTTGTTACTGGAATTGTTTTGTTAAAAGGGTGAAGAAATCCAGTCTGGTTAGAACTTTTACACTGGTTACAATCAATTTGTTAACTCTCTACATCATCTTGCTCTTAAGTATATTATTTAAGTAACATTTTTAATTTATTTGCCGTGTAGATTGGCAGGAAGCAAGAGAGAGTCATAGCGTTTAAATGTTTTGTTCAAGCTGTAGGTGTCTTCTCCACCAATACTTGCATTTAAAAAACATTTTGTTATAAATCATTGACAATGTGAAATATTATGGTTTGCAAGTTAAGGTAATTGGATGTGATAGCTTGAATTTGAGTGACCTCTGAAACCTTCGATTAAGGCTTATTTAGCAGCCTTCATCTGAGCAGGCCATTTTGTACAGCTGAATGAGGTTTTTGTTTCCACTTAAATCAATTTTCTGCTTTCCCAAGTTCTCATCTGTTTCCCGAAGTTCATTATTAAATTTTGCCTTTGCAATGTTTCATGGACACGCCTGAAGGGTTAGTAGGTCGATGGGACACATCATTGCCTTTATTGAGTTTGATTTCAATTTTCACACATCAAATTCTCCACAATTGCATAAAAGTAAAACTTCAAGTCGTCATTTTGGATTGCCTCATCCAATATTACTTAAAATATTGAAATGCATTTGTTATGTTTTCACAGGTTTGGGAATGGTGACTCCTATAAATGACATGTTCAATGTGGAGTCCACTTCGATGGTGAAAGGAGAGAAACAGACCCGATGTAAACTGGCAAGCCTCTATCGACTGGTGGACCTGTTCAGCTGGGCCCACTTTGCTAGCTGTTACCTGACAGTAAGCCAAAACTTACTGTTAAAGATATGACAACTACTGAATATAACTTTGGGCATCTTTGTTTGGGCATCAACTAGGAAATGAATGGTGTGTATTGTATTTTTCAGGGTTTCACATTTCCCATGGGCAATGTATATAACATTTAAAATTACTACAGTGACTTGACACTTTTAGAGCCAAGCTAAGTTTGTTCTATATGAACTTTAGACATCCCTTTGAACTCGGCATCTTAGCTAAAGTCTAAACAAATACATCTTCAAAAGTGAATATTGACAGTCAATGCATGTAGTGCACATAAAGCCTTTCTATGCTATAGATTTAAATTGTTTATTTAATGATATGTATGTGCATGGGTACGTCCTGGTTTAAAGGTGAGGTCAACAATTTTTCACTAATTGTTAGGAAGAGTATATGGCCTGACTTATCAGAGTACGAAAACACATTTGCAGCCAGGTGCTGTAAAAATGAGAAGTCTAATAAACATTAATTTATGTGTTGGGTTTACTGTTACTTGTAAGGAAGTATTGAGTGTATTTTTTTTCCAGCCCAACATTCGAGTTGTCATATACTGGTTAAAAGATTTTTCAATGATCACTTCATAAATGTAATTATAGGGTAGTTTTAAAGCGCTTCATCCAAGTTTTCAAAAACATGTAAGAACGGTTTGGTTGGAAAGACAGAATGGGTACCAAAATAAATATAACACTAAAATATAATCAAAGTGCTATTGGGAGGTTTACAATTGATGTCTCCTATATCGATGAGCGAAAGGAAGAGCTAAAACAATTCACTAATGGGTGGCAAAAGTATTTAACTCCTATCAATCAGCAGGATTGAGAGCAAAATAAAGCAGATTAGAATCAACTCAACTCCTTGTTTTATGTTACTTTATGTTAAGTATTTTACTGAAGTACCAAAAACCCGTTTACAGTGTCTTTCACATTGTCTGTGTACTGATGGTTCGTAACTCATGACTTTTCTCACTCAAATGTGTCAAATAAGAGGAATATCTCAAATTTGTAGCCTGTTGAGACAGATAATGAAAACCCTGTGATAACTAGATCATGGGAAGCGAAACAGATGCTTACTTGTGTCTTTCAACATGTAGGTTCGTGTCAGCAAGGAGCAGGATCACATCCTCATCATCCCCCGAGGGCTGTCCTTCGCTGAGGCCTCCGCATCCAATCTGGTAAACAAACTGCCTGTCTTTCTTTATCACAGCAGAGGCCGATAGCAGCTTCTGGGAATGGCTTGAGCTTCACACCACAGGGCTGCCTGGGTCACTTTGAGTGTGACTGAAAATAGAAACCATGGCATTCTTTCCAATATGTGACTGCAGTAAATTGACTTAATAAAACACAATACTTCCTTTAGTCATCAGAAAGTTCCTGGTTTAGTTTACTCTGCTGTGGCAGCTTTGTTTTGTTAGCTGGGTAAAGTTATTACTGATATGGTTGTATTACCCAGAGAGTAATAACAGTTAGTGTAAGGAATGTAAATTTGATACGTGCTGTGCACTGAAGGATGGTTTTGGCAGACCTAGACAGATGTTTGACGAGAACTTAATCAGCCAGACTTTTCTTTGAATTTTCAGAGTGGATTTTGGATTTTCGCTAACCTCCATGTTCATGTCACTTTGAGGCTTTTAGGGCTTGTAGTTGTATTTTTTATTTTTATTTTTTTTTTCTTCTGCTGTGGTGGAACGCCATTCAGACTATGGAAACCTCCAGCGCCAAGCTTTTAGGAACATTTTTTTTGCACAGAGTTTAGTAAAGAACATAACTGCGAATATATCAGTTGATACTTGATGTTCATTAAAATGCTTTTTACAGGGAAACCCTTACAATACCACTTGATGGATAAACCCTAGGTTGTTACTGTAGGCTATAACAAGATTACAGGATATGATAAAAAAAATATGAAATCCAAGAAGCAAAAAATAATTGGTCACCAAGTTTAATCTAGATGCTTTGTTTAAACCAAGCCTCAGAATATTTGCTGACACCTTTTTTTATCTTCAATTAAAATATATATTGAAATATGTTTATATGTGTTGAGGTTTAACCAAAACCTAATATAAAGGAATATGGTATGACTGGAAATCTTTCATTTGACTGCCAACATCCTCTTTGCTTCTCAGTATTATGTTTTGCATCAGTGGTGTTGATATCTGGTGTTTAAATCATCTTCCCCATTAACAAGTTCTAACCCTAAAGCTAAGTCTCACAGACTCGAGTAAAAGTGACTGATCCAGTGTAGGGTTAATAAACAGTGACCCAGATTTCTGGCCTCGTTCCAGCGGGCACCGACCCATAGCCAACCCCCTGATGAGAAAACAGCAGCTTTGAACGACTGCGTCAGCAACCTCTAGATCTCACTCTACCTCTCAAACACACACAGAGACAATAAAGCCCTGTGTGCTCAGAGTGTGCACAAGATAAGGCATTATCAAACTCCACAGACAATCCTTGCAAACAAAGCATAACTGGACAGACCTGTACTGCTTTTGACCTATAAATAAAAGGTCAACAAAAAGGCGGAAGCTGTTAAAGCCCTAGACTTAGAAAAGAAAATATATCTGCCTCCATCCAGGAGGTTCAAAGAAAGAGTTTGTTTTGTCATGACGCTTGATGAAATTATAGCCCGAAGATGACCCAGAATAAAACCACATTTTATAAGAGCATGTCATATGCAGAAACCGCTGCTCGCCTCAGGTGATTTTTAATATGCTCATAAAAGCCGCAGGGAAGGGTGATGTATGTGCTTCACAGATTCATTAAAGTGACTAACCACCTGATTGGCAGGAATTTGTCAAAAAGCAAACCACCACTAGAAGCATGTCAAAACTCATTTCTACACCAGCGGGAGAGAAAACCGCTCAAATGTGAAAGCTCAGGAACAGGTTCATTTGTGTCCATTAACTATTGGGTTGCGGATAAAAGGTGAAAACTTTAGTATGCAAGTAAATGCTCTGAAAGTTTCAATTGCATAGTAGCACTGGGGAACGTTTGGAATCAATGAAAGTAATCACATTTGCTCTTTGGTATCACGATTGTCTCTTTGTCATTGCATGGTGAGGAAGTTACAGCACTTATTTTTTTTGTAACATGTTTCAAGTTACTAGTGGATTTTGATGTGTTCCTTTCCAGTTTTTTGAAGAGTAGCTTCCATATTTTAGCTGGCTTGTTTAAGTTTTACTTTACCTATCTGAGCTTTTTTCAACACATGACGCAAGTTACAAGCCTTTTTTTTTTGCATTATGCCAAAACGTCTTGGAATATTTTACACAGTTGGCTTTTCAAAGTGTTGAAGAGTAACTTCCATGTGTACCTTGGTTTGACTTGCATTGCGTAATTTGCATGTATTTAGTTCATTGCAAGGATGAAGAAGTTGCAAACATTTTTTTTTACAAGTTACTAACATGTTTTATACGTTTGGAGAGCTGCTTTAATGATATCCATGAAAGCATAAATTAGATTTCTGGTGTGATATGTTTGTCATTTTTAAAGCCATTTTGAATAGTAGCTTTCATGGTTTAACTTCCAAGCTTGGTTTAGCAAATTAAATGTTTAGCCAGTTACACATCTTTTTTTTTAATAGCATTTTGCTAAAATGACTAGGCATTGTATTCCAACAGAATACATTTCTCCGGGCTTTGATAAATTGGCTTCATATGTTTGAAACTTGCTATCCCCCAGTTTCTAGAATAATATAATTGCAATTACTAACTTATAGCAACTTGTTAACATGTCTATAGTAGGGTTTAACCAGCGTAATTTATAAACGACATATCATAAACCACCAGAATGCTTTTTCCCCATCTTTAACGCCAAGCTAAACAGTGGGTACAAACATGAATACAATTTGTGGCTTAAAGTTTAAGTTTTTAAGAAACATTTGCTTCCAAATTGGTAATGGAAAGGATTTAATTTACGTAATGCTTGAAGGCCTGGGAAAAAATTGAAGCCAATAAAATTTGGACACAAGAAATCCGTCTAGAAAGTTTTCTCCTGCCACTCAGCAGCTGGTGACTGCAAAAGCCTCTGTTCCTGTTACTCTGTTCAACTGGTGCATTTCAAGGGGTTCTTGTGTGCTGTGTGTAATCATCTGCTTTGAGACTAGTTTACAGCAATCAAACATAACCGTCAATTTAAATCCAAGCTATCATTTTCCTCTGGGAATTTCATTACTCATGGCTTCATAAACTGAAACCAGCTCAAAGCTACTCTCAAAACAGATACTAAGTTCTCATTCTTCTAAAAACAGCCTCATCTTGTTCAAATATATTAGTATTTGGGTGGTCAGTAAACAAAGCAGGTTTAATCATTAAGATGTAGAGCAACTTCCTACGTTGGCGTGACTGTTGTATAGCATTAATAGAGATGTGAAAACTATTTTTGTGTTAAAACAGTTACAGATCTGATCTGCATGGATTGTCCACTTCAGCTTATTATCAAAGTAGGGATGCACAGTTTATTTTGAGCTGGTAGAGATATGGGGATTGACACTGGCATGCTGGGTGGCCTGGCAGTGTAATAGCATGTGATGTAAAATTATATTTGTTTATGGCTGAAGAGGATCCAGACATGCCCTCATTCAAAATGAGACAACACACATTAAAGTACACTGCAAATGAAAAAAAAAAACTAGTTTTAGATGAAAGAAGGCAAAACTGAAAAAGTCACACCCACAAGCTCACCTTTCTATGTAATTTGCTTGTTTTAAGTAAATTGTTTAAAATCTGGGCCAAGCTTACAAAATGTATATATCTCAAAATGTTTACATGTCAAACAGTGTTTCTTCAATACTTATATTGTCCTGATTAAAAACAGACAACATCTTTCCCCTAGGTGAAAGTGAACATCCTGGGTGATGTGATTGATCAGGGCTCCACTAACCTTCGGGTAGATGCCGCCGGCTTCAGCCCTCACGCTGCCATCTACTCCATCAGACCTGATGTGCGCTGCGTCGTTCACATACGCACACCGGCCACCGCTGCAGTAAGTTGCATTGTCTACATACTTTGTTGCTTTGAAATAACTTAAAAAACTTATAAAAAAAAATCTATATAAATTGAGTCACATTGTGGTTACTTTTATTGTTTAACATCCTGCTACCATGTTTTAGCAAGTTTAATAATTAAAAGCCTTACTAGCCAGGTTTTGAACAGGAGCCTCCCTGTTTTATCTTGCGTGTATATGTTTGGCTAACCAAGCTTATTTTAGTGCAGTGGATAGGGAATAAGTTACTAGAATTTTTATTTAGCAATTTGCTAGCATGTCCTAACATGGTTAATCAAGTTGCTTAGAGAATGGAATTTATTACTGGCCGTTGCTGCCACTGCATTTGTCAGTTTTGAAGAGTAGCTTTTATGTTTGACTTGGTAACATATGCTTGACATTTTGACCCCTGAATGTTTGACCCCATTGGATGGTGGGTATGTTACTAGCATCTTTAAGCAATTTGCTAACATGCTTAAAACAGAATTATGAGGTATCATAAGTATATTGTCGTCATTTTAATATGTTCTATGAAATAGTTTATATTTTTACTTTTTGTTGTCTTAACAGTTTTACAACTTCTTTCTACCAAACATTATTGCTACTAAGTTAAACTACTTTCATGTGTTCAGTGTATTTAGTTAATTTAAAGCATCTAGCATGTTTAGCCAAGTTGCCAACAGAATATAAGCACATCACTATACCGTTTTGAAGTTGACCTTCAATGTTTTTCTTAACTTAAATTTGACTTGCATTAAGTTTGTTGCATAGTTAAGTTACAAGAGTTTGATAAAAAAAAAAATCTCAGTTAATTAAAACATGTTTAATGATTAAGTATGTTGGTATTTTTGTAACTGCTGGTATATTTAAAAGTGAAGAGGATTAAGTAAATTTCTGCTTTAGCTGCATCAATTGTTTTTTTACCCAAAAAAGGAATGGCAATCAATAAATCAGCATTTAAATGAAGATACCAATGAAGGAGTTGCGTTGCGGAGAGTGCACGACTAGAACAGGGTTGTGTTTTAACATGGCTGATTTTAACAAACCAAGAAATTGTAACTTTTAGCTATAGCATTAATTTAGTTGTTTCAGATTTCATGAAACTTAAATGTCTTGTTTTTGTATGTTTTTACTTTTTTTGTTTTGTATTATTTTAGTTATTTAGACACAATTAATAACAATATTTATTTATTTAATTGCAAATCCTTTTGTTGATCAACACACTGACAGGTTTGCCGTTTGATATAAAAAGTTCACAGAAATGAGAATCCTGTAACCTAGTTTTATCTTGTTCTGTTGGAGTCTTAATCATTTATTTATGGAAGCAGGCACATCGTCTAGAACAGATAAAACCCAAGTCAAAACAGTGTGAAGGTCTGAGCAGAATTTAAAGGATGTAGCTTACAATAATTAAACATTTTAACCTGTTTTCTTTAAACTGAATCGTGTCTTTGATGTTAGGTGTCCTCCATGAAGTGCGGCCTTTTGCCAATCTCTCAGGAGGCTTTGATCCTGGGTGACATTGCCTACTACGAATACCAGGGCAGTCTTGATGAACAAGAGGAACGCACCGAGCTCCAGAAGGCACTCGGACCCTCAGCAAAGGTGAAAACGAGATATTAAAATACCACAAAATAAGAGTCCGGTAAAGAAAGCAGATTTGATCTCTCCAGGTGAAAAGATTGGAGCCAAGATATTGGTTTTGTTTTTCAGTTGTTGATTTTGAGGAATCACGGCATTGTAGCTCTCGGGGAGACTATTGAAGAGGCCTTTCATTACATCTACACTGCTCAGTTTGCCTGTGAAATTCAGGTAAAAAACATCTATTGCCGTTTTTATTTTTATTTTTTATACGTAAATCAACTCGCACTGAGAAATTTTAAAGTTGCAGCTAGATTTCAATGTTTTACTGAAGAACACTACTGAAACAGAATTATGCTAGCTTTAGTGCTCCATCACTGTGTGTGTGTGCATGCTGGTCCAGACCCTGTCTACACATCATCTCATCTGTCCAGGTGAATGCCATCTCTTGCGCCGGAGGAGTGGAGAACTTGATTGTTCTGGATATGGAGAAATATAAATCTCGTACACATGGTGTGGCTGAGGTGGGTGTTAACATGGGCTCTCAGAGCAAGTGGAGGATCGGGGAGCTGGAGTTTGAGTCACTCATGAGGATGCTGGACAACCTGGTATGTCTGAGAACCCGCAAATTGTCTTAGACACTCTGTTTTTACTTTTCATATTAACTTTTTGTTGCATTTAGAAAAGAGTTTTTTGTATACTTAAATAACTCTAAGATGATGGCACTAGGTGGTGAAATTAATGTATTTCTTTAAAGTAACGTAATTTAAACTAATTGTTTATTTTGCCTCAACGAAAAGGACAATCAAGAAAAATGACAAATGAACACCCCTACTCAATTTTTGAGAAATAGGAAAACCACTCTATGCTGCATGTTGTAGCATAGGTCTGGAATACTGTGATGCAATGCTTCTCAAACTGTGTTATGTGCGACACTGGTGGTACTTGGAAACCTGTTGGTGGTATGTGATGGCGGTGGCTGTCATTACTGTGTGTGTGGGTGTCAAAGACATTAAAATGAGACATTGTTTTGAGACATTAAAATGACCCATTGGGGGGGGGGTGTTTGAAAGACACTGGGCTAGTCCAATGAAATCACAGGCCCCTCCCACCAGGCTCTGGGAAAATATGCCGCTTGACATCCGGAGTAACGATAATGAGTTTGGTAGTCTTTGATAACAGAGCAATGCTTCTGCAGTCACGGGAGCGTGCTAGTGCTCTGTGCCTCAGTTCAATGTGACATCAAGTTTCATTTTAAACAGGAGAAATTGTAGTAATTGCCGTTAATATACTACATTTCCAAGTCTGTTGGTACTATTTCTGCACAGGAATATCAAATAACCTTACTTCGAGGTTGTTTAAATGTGTATCTACTCTTGCTAATTCTTTCTTCTTCTTCTTCTTTTTTTTTAACAAATTAAAGCACACTATTTTAACGATTTTAAGTTTAACAAAATTTAATTAGGCAACTTTACAATTGTGGTTATAATAGTTTTACTTTCTTTTGGCTATAGTGCAGTGGGAAAAAAAAGAACATGCAATCAAACAGAATCAAGTTCTTCATTTTTTCTATGTTTGAGAAACTGCAAAACCACTTAATTCTTTGTTTATCTAGACGTTTTAAGTTTCCCACTCCCTTCCTGTCTTTTTAGGCAGACAAAAGCTGACAGATGTAAAGAGTGTTAGACACTGGAGTTGAGTTGCACTCCTGCAAAGCCTCTCTTCTCCTCTTTCCTCTTCTACTCTTTCAGTCCCTCTCTTTCTCCAGCTGTGCAGACTGTGCTGGTTTTCTGTGTTTGTGAGAGATGGGCGCAGGCTTGTTGAAAGTGTTTTCTCAGACGAGTGGAGTGGAAGACGATAATAATATGGTGTGTGATTCTTGCTAGGCCGCAGTCCCTCGCTTCCACTGAACCCCTGGAACATTCTTACTAAACACAGATGGTCCAGAAAAGATGTCTTTTAACTGTGGTTTCAAACACCTTCTGGGAAAGTTGCTGAGGTTCTGTTCCATAAATGTTGATGTTGATATTTTTTTTATAGAAGTTAAATCAAGCAGTAGGAATTATTCAATTAATGCAACCTAAAAATAAGGCCTTGGATTCACTACTGAGCTTGCAATCTATTATCAAAATAATCACTTCAAAATGTAAGTAATTAATTTAATAATACATTGTAAATTAACAAAATTTGGGACTAAAATCAGTTCAATATGTTGTTTAAAAAATAATGTGCTATTTTTGTCTAATATCTTTGAAACTCATTAGAGGTTTAAACTCATACTCGTGAAAAATCTGTACTAATTTGTTAGTTTAAATGAAGTCGCACAAATAGCAGAAATGACAGCTGATTTACAAAATAAAAAGAGAGATCATTTACATTTAAGACACAAAAATGTGCAAAATGTTAAAGGATTGAAAAAAATATGTAATTGGTTTTAAAGTCAAAGCAAATGATTTATAAAGAAAATGTTATACCTAGCTGTAATTATCGGTACACGATTTATAGAAGAGACTTCAAATTCAAACATTTACATAAATAAAGATGTTTATTGTAAAAAAGGGACAATAATTTTCAAATTGTACTACTGAAAAAGGAAGATTTCATACACAGCAGTAGTTGAAAAACAGGTACTTTAATAAAACATATTCATCATTATGAAAATGGTTTTAAGATTTTAAAATATTTAAACAAAAGAGAAGAGTTAAATATTGAAACAATTAAAACAAAACTAGTTTCAAAAGGCAAGGCATGATATCTATACAGACATCTCATACATAAAAATATACAGTAAAAGTGCTATATGAAGAAATACAAAAGTATTCACGCTCTACAGTCGGGTAGCTTATTCCACCGGCCGGGGACTGCGTTTCTGAGAAGCTATAGAGCCTTTTAAAAACTTTGTTTTCCCATTGAAGGAAACTTAAAAATAAGTTTTAGGTATAGAGAATTGTTCTTGAGTGTATTATAACATTGATAACAATTATACAAATTATATGTGTGTTTCTTTTATTAAGTATGTTGAGACATTTTAAAGCCATTCTGGGACCACAAAATACAGAATACCTTCTAGGAGGCGTGTATGATTCTACAAGCTCGTTTAGATCAAGTAAAACATTTTTAACATGTATTCTTTTAAAAAAAAATATTTACATGTTTAAAAATGTGGTGGATTTAAAAAGCCATCTATAAAAAAAATCTATGACATTATTTCAATGTGATTTAAAACAAAAGAATGTTAGATTTAAATTAACGTTTTTATCCACTTGAAAAAAAAAAGTTTAAAACAATCTTCATCAAATTTCAAAGTTTGTTCATACATAGCTCACAGCACAGTGATTGTTGGGTTTTTTGTTATGCTTATACAATTTCAACAATGTTTGTTTTGGTGAATTTCAATGTTTTTAAAATCTGTTCCTTCAACATCCGTTTTTTTGTTCCAGGGGTACAGAACAGGCTACACATACCGGCATCCGATCGTCCGCGAGAAGCCACGACACAAGAGTGAGGTGGAGATTCCAGCCACTGTGACTGCATTCATGTTCGATGAAGAAGAGGCTTCACGCTTCCCTTTCAAGCTCCTGCAGCAGCGACAGCAGAGAGAGAAAACCCGCTGGCTTAACTCGCCCAACTGCTACACGAAGATCAACGTCGGGGACAGCGCTCATGAGGAGAACGGCCGCAGCAAGACCATGGTGAGACTCTGGTGTTTACTTACCATAAACTTGATCTTAGAAACCCTGTTTTGGGTGCACTGGGTCTTTAAGGAAGAAAGTCTTTTTGACTGAGATTGATATCCAGCACAAATTCGTCTATCTGTTATATTTCTGTCCTCATAGATAAAGATTTCAAGCTTAAAAACTGTCAGTGAGTGATGGGAAGGTAAATTGAGTAAAACAGCTTTCTGCTGACCTCTAGTGGATGATGTTAAGTAATACGGCATCAATTTATCAATTACCTTTTTTGCTTTAGATAAAAAATTTTAAAAAATTAAGTCACAAAAACATTACAAGGATTCACCAGCGAATCAATTAAATCTATACCTTGTATTATGAACTACTTGTTATTGATTTAGTGCTTTTTGTGTTAACAGTGGATGAAGTCAGAGGATGGGATCAGCGCCAGTGGCACTCCAATCCGCATCGAAGATCCAAACCAGTTTGTGCCTCTTAACACAAATCCAAGTGAAGTTCTGCTAAAGAGAAACAAGGTAGATTTTTACATGCCATTTACATACAATTCACAGCGGCCAACTTTCTTTACCTAGCGTAATCACAGGACTTTAAAGCGCACCTAACTTTAAACCGCACATTAGATTTAGAAGGAAATTTATTTATATATATATATATATATATATATATATATATATATATATATATATATATATATAAATAAATTGTGTCTGTAACATAAGATATTCTTGTGTTCATTTGCTAGGTCAGCAAAAATGTGTGTCATTTCAAATGTTTTCTAATCATGAAATTCCCTCATCGTTTTAAGAATACTCTCTTTTCATCAGATTCGTGAGCAGAACCAATTTGATGTGATGACAGCAGGGCCACGGTCTCAGAGACTGGCAGGAATAGTGGTGGAGAGGCCGCCGGTGAGTGTCTTTAACTGTCACTGCCCTGCAGTTGCTCACTAGGGGGCACCGAATCCTTACAGAGATGTTTCAACTCTTATTAACACTGTAAACATGTGCATACAACCATCCTATATACTGAAGCTGAGTCGTATGAAATCGTATTGTTTTTCTCTCCAATTTGGGTAAAACAGTAGCATTTTGTTTTTGTTTGTATTGTCTGCTTGAATTCAGTTATGATGAAACACATGAAAGCTTTTTTAGTCTTGGATTTTTGTTTATTTGTATTGAAAGTTCAGTAAGCAACATTAATTTAATCCTTAATGTCCTTACTGCATTGGCTTTTCTCTTCTCTTCACATTAAGCCATACATAGGCAACGGTGAGGACGAGACGGCACCTCTTCCTCCAAACCCCTTCAGCGAGCTGAGCGACGGCGAGGAGAGGAAGCTCCGGATAGATGGTAAAGCTGCTTCTCTCACAGCTTCAATCTGCCGTTGGAAAGATTTAAAAAGCTAGAAATGGATGCAAGAACAAGATAATGGAATAACACAATCACTCCTAGCCCCGGGTTTCCGCGGGTTTTCCCAAAAATGTTCAAAACATAAAAGTCATGGAAAGAGTTGGCGGAGTTTGAGAAAACTTTCGTAAATCCTCAAAAACCTAAAAGTGACGTTTAGGGCTGCCATAGTTTGAGAAAAGGCTCATAAATGCTAAATTTTAAAAGTGTGTTTTAGGGTTGTCAGATATTGACATAAGACTCATACATTTAAAAACAAAATTATTTATATATATATATATATATATATATATATATATATATATATATATATATATATATATATATATATATATATATATATATATATATATAATTTTTAAGGGCTCTAGAGATTAAGAAAACATGCATAAATGCTCAAAAGCATAAACATTATTGTTGGGGTTGCTAGAAATTAAGGAAAGGCTCATATATGTTAGAAAAAAAATGAAATGATGATTAGGGTTACTAATGATGATTGCCAGAGTATGAGAAAAGCTTCATAAATGCTCAAAAACATAAGTGATAGTTAGGGTTTTAAACAATGTATTTTAGGCATACTGTTTATTATGGTAAAAATTTTGTTTGGATTTTTTATTTTATCATATAGATCTTAAATTTGGTACTTAACGGTCTTAAATGTCTTAAATTTGACCTATTGAAACCTGCAGAAACCCTGCCAGCCTTGTGCTAATAAACTAACAAACACTTCACTGAGACGCATGACTCCTTTCCAAAACACATCACTTCCTGTCGACTCTGTACAAACCTATCCAATGCTTATAGCGCAAGTAGTGACGTGCTAAACTAACATGAATCTGCATGCTGATCTGTGCCTGTGTGTGTCTCCCCCCTGTGGACTAAACCTCTTTCTGCAGCCGATGACGAGCAGCTCACATCAGATGATGCTTCCACACTGTCTCAGTCTGTGTCGCCACAAAACACTCCGGCTAAAGAAGGTATTAACACTCTAACCATGATTAGGAGTGAATTACCGTTCTCATTCTGTCATCGTAACACAACACTCGCCTGTGGCCTGTTCTGTGAAACAAGGCAGCTTCCTGTTTCAGAAGAGTGCATTGAAGAGGTATTGTGCAAGACTTCATTGGCACAGAAAGAGCGTTTATGTAAGCCACAAACAAAACTATGTGCTTTTATACAAAAATAGGTGTTTGATCAGAGTCGCTGATTACCAGAGCATACGATTACATGAGAGTCACAAAAAGGCCATTTAAAGAGGTCACGAGTGAGACTGTTCCAACCACTCAGGCCTCGAATATGAGAGTCTTACATTAAAATAACTTTTCTTGAAATTTTGTAGTGTTCAATGCCAAGTGTACGAATTGTGTGGTTTGTTCTCTTCAAATTATATTAGTCTTAATATGAACATTTGTTTGTCTTGATTTTTCTTTTTCGAAATAACAAACCAAAGGGGATAATATATGCTGTTGCTACTTTTTTAACGTACCGAGAGGATACTATATGATGTAAATATTATAGTAATGTTACCACAAATTATTTTGATACCCTTAATAGATAAACAATTTTTAGTATGAACGATTCAACAACAAAAATGTTTTTTTTATTATTAGTTGATAAATAAGTTCTTATTTTGCTATAATTTAAATTCTTTGATCACTACAATCATAATTAATTAAGTTTGTACAAAAAATGTTTACAATTTTTATTAATTATGTTAAGTGTATTTTTAGAAGTTTTAGTTTCTTTTTTCACAATTAACGTAGTTAGTTACTCAATTTAAAGTGAGGGTAAGCAAATCTCATGGTGTTGTAAAAATTACTAGACAACCGGCAAACAAATGAAGATTTTTTTTTAAACGTAGAGTTATTTAAAGGTATTAACATGTAATAGTATATTTACATTTAGACAGATTTTTCAATGATTATGTAACAAAATCAATAAAATATTTATAGTTAGGACTCGGTAGATGCCTCTGGAATGTAACAGGAGCGCTAAAGTCATTTTAGTGTGTAACTAGTCTGTAAACTACACCCATAATTTGAACTGTGTGTGCTGGACCAGAAAAAAAGAAAGCCGGATTTGACCTAATGAGATCCTTATCAACCACTTTTCCACTTTTACTAGTTACAGAGAAGTACACGATCATTAAAAAAAATTGCATTTTTGAAGAGGAAGTAGAGGAAATTTGCTGTTGTCTTTTTCAAACATTTTACTATTTGTAGCAGTGGATCACAAAACATTTGTTCAGAGACTCTGGGCTTAAACAGTACATAAACAGCTCCTCGGTACAAAGTGCAGCTACACATCGGCCAAGCGAGTTCTAATCCTTAGCTTGTGGTCTTTTCTTGACCCTGCCCTTCTCTCACTTTCTCTCTCTCTTTCTCAATTAACTTCCTGTCTCTCAAATGTCTGATTAATGAAGGCAAAATGGTTGAAAAAAATAAAATAAAATAAAATTAAGGATTTGGTTCAATAGTACACTTCCACAGTACAGGTTTCCCACTCGCCTCGAACGATCATTAACAATATTTTTTTAAAAAGTCTAATAAAGTTGCAATGTTATGCTATTCAGGCGATGAGGTGGGGAACAACACTGTGGGTATAACAAGCACCATTTACATTTTTCCTAAGATAAGATCCAGGTATCATTGAGGTGCAGAGAGAAAAATCAAGAATAGAGATTGACTCTCATATGAAGAAAATGTCTTAACATCATATTTATTTTAAGCTTTTTTAAGGGGTTTAGCCACCTTGCCATTTAAACAAGTGGCCTTTTATTAAAAATTGCAGTCTCTGAGATAGAGATATGAAAGTTTTGCAGATGTATTTGTTTTATTAAACAGCTGCAAAACTGTACATGTAAAAGCACCTTATACAATGCAGATTAGTTCCCAAAGAATTTGAATTTGTGAATAACAAAAAAAAAAGTATTTGGGTCAGATTGAACCTTATCAACAATTTCAAGAGGATGAACTGTCTGGTCAACTAAAGGCATAGTAAAACAGTTGGTGAACATGCAGAAAAAACAAAAACAAATTTTCCATCTGTATCGAGAGGCCTCTGTCGGATTCTGACTCTGGGTCTTGTTCTGTGCTGCAGAGAACCACAGCGGTCTGATGCTGAACGGTAAAGACGATCACTGCGACGAGGACGAGTTGATTAAGCGTGTAAGTCAGCTGACCACCAGCGGCGATAGCATCCATATCAACTTGACCCCCGAAAGCTCGCCCTCTAAATCCCCCAACAAGAAGAAGAAGAAGTTCCGAACGCCCTCCTTCCTCAAGAAGAACAAGAAGAAGGAGAAAGTGGAGGCCTAGAGAAGAAAGAAAGTCTTTGCTTGTGGTTTGAAGTTGTTTGACATGAAATATGGCACATTTAACTGGAGAAGAGATTAAGCCGTTTTTTTAAGTCGTGCCATGTTTGAGGTTTAAACTAGAAAAGAAGACAGGGTAGCGACTGGGAAACGTGCTTCTCTCTCCTGATGGACTGACAACGAGCCCATTCTACAATTTTTTTTTTTTTTTTTTTTTACTACAGACCTTTTAGTATCCACCATACCCCTGTCCCGTACGCTACACAGAAGACATTGAGAATCCACCCCGGAAACCATCTTTCCAACGGGTTTTGGGTTGATTTGTCTGACCTTCAGAGGAATGGCTCCTCAAGGACTCACCTTTGCCAAATGAAAAAGCAAAAAAAGAAAGAAAAAAGCAGAACAATCACGTTTTAGTGACATCTATTTTGGTTTCGTAAACACTAGCACGTCATCTCTTTTAAAGGAATGCTTTGTTTTAAAAAAATGTATAGTTTAGTTTGAATTCTTTCAGTTTTGTACTTGTTTCTATTCTTTTAACAGCAAAAAAGTCTGAATTTCTAATGTAGCGGTGCCTGATTCTCAATCGTGTAGTAGATCAGATTACTAAACACATGTAATGAAAATATACAAAACTGGAGCGACGTTAATGAAATTATATTTTTGCTGCACTTTGTAAATGATTTTCATGAAAACGGAGGATTTTAGCAGTTGAACGATGTCTTGAGCGAGATGAAATCATGAGATGTTATTAAAGAAGGCGGCAGAAGGGAACTTATTAGACGTATAAGGAAAAAATAAATATATATATATATATATTTGTAAAAATGTATTTTTGAAATTCATGTCCCCAAAGCAAGTTCAAGGTTCATCTGTTGATTCAAATTCCCATCACATCACATCATTGGTTTGTTAGGGATCATGTCATGATTTATTCGCACTTGTGTCAAGAAACAGACTTACGGGAGAGAAAGATTTGTCTTGTATGATGTATTCTGTGTACTGGGAGACATAATTAACATTTAAATAGGTTAATTGTGATACACTTTTTAGTGTTAAGATAAAAACAAGAAAAATTATGCACATTGTTACTAAAAAGTCAATCCCTTAATGTTGGATTTTTTTGAAGTCCAAATAATTAATTTGATTTCAAAGGTGTTTCGAAGATGCTTGAATTCCTTAAAAAAATACAGACTCAAAAGTTTAAAGACAGATACGATCAATTGTATATAAAAAAAAGTTATTCAATAACTTAAATGTACATTAGTTGAAACCTCTCCAATAATTTTTAAATGTCGGTCCTAAATAAATACAATCTTCGCTACATACAAAATCTTTCTTTGTCACAGTCATGTGATTACATGCATCTATAGCGCCAGTCATTGGCTGCTGAGACACACAGTCCTAATCTAAACATTGTCCCATTGATCATAAAAACAATACTTTCTGTTCGTTTTGGTAGTGAAACTTTTAGTGGAGAAATATTACACAGTGTAACTATGTAGCGTGTATAGCACACACACGATCATAAACTCAACGTTGCCCAAAGTCGGTTCTGAATGGCCACTGTCCTGCACATTTTAGTTGCAACTCTGCTGTAGTATGCATACTACTCTACTTCAGCCAATCAGAGGACCATAATTAGTGCCACATGTGTGTTTCATGATGGTTGAACCAAGAAATGTGCAGGGCTCAGGCCCTCCAGGACCGAGTTTGGACACCCCTGCTTTAGAGCTTCATTCATTAGCCGATCTTGACCAAGATCTTGACTTGGGTCACGTAACAATATTTTCTGTTTGTTTTGGAAACATGACTTCAAGTGGCAAAATATCACATGGTGTTGCTATCTAGCTTCTATAGCTTAATAAATTGGGTGATGACAAATATACACTCAAAATCTTGACCATATACTGTGGTCACTTAAACAATAGTTGCGAATTGTTTTGTTAATGTGACCTAAAGTGTCAAAATATCACAGGTTAGTTATCTATCCTCTATTGCTCAAGTCAATGGCTGATGACACACACACTCCAAGTCTTGATTATGCTTTGGGTCATCTTAACCCTACACCATTGGTTATATTAGCAATGGTTCCTGTTGGGTTTTATCGAAAGCTTCTGTCATTGGTTGATGACACACACACAGTGTGGAGTAACAACCTTTGTCCTGGCGCACTGGTTACAGTATGTTAACAAGGGTTCCTATTGGTTTCGGGAATCTTACCTCCACTGGTAATATTATATATATTATGTAGTGTAGCTATCATAGTAGTATCATTGCGCAAATGGTGTCCTGAATTTTTTCAGTTATAAAGTGTCCTGGTACATTTCACATATTTCGAATTTTAAACACCACCAGTGGATTTCAACCAATCAACAGTGTGTTCATATAGTAGAAAAATATTGATTTAAACAAAGGTAAATACAACACAAGTGCGAGTAAATATTGATGTGTATTGTCTTCATTCACACAAGTCACAATCCACAACGCAGCCATCCCAGCGCTCAGTGTTTAATGTTGCATATGGTTTACCTGCAAATCTGTGTTTCTGGAGCCCGTAACCGGATTGGTTCACTCATCCGAGAGGATAGATTGTTTGTTGTTTCTCGTTTCGAAGAGCCTTTGCCCCACAAGACCTCGTACACTACTTTTACAAAAAGCTGATCTCTTTGTCAAGATTAGCTGAGTGACCCGAGTTTGAACTGTCAGGCCTGAACACAGTCGGCATGTGTCCCGCAGGGGGAGGAAGAACCACTGAGAACCAGAGAAATAAATCCCAGTGGGCAATGTGAAGTACTGGAGAGACAGAAAAAGAGACGACTCTAAGCTGTGTAAATAGCATGTTGTTTTGAACGCGGGCCAGTCGTGCATTGAAACTCATTTGAAGCTGCCCCGGGTGCGAGTTTTCTGACTGAAATGGGACGGGCAGTGAGATGAACTCCATATATTGCTTTACATTTCATTCGTTTCACTGATTTGGGCTGCTTTTGCTTTGATTTTGTAGCGCAGTGCAGTTTTTGTTTTCAAGAGGTGTAGGTAAAGCCACACAAGCGTTAACTGGAATGTGCATCTCACACTTTTTAAGTTCCTGTTAGCCCTTTTGCACCTTGTTTTACTAAAGCCGCTCTATGTTGTAGTCTGTGGTTCAGGACTGATTGCTTTGGCATGCCAGATTTGAGCCTCTGTGACCTGTGAAATCGTATATAAGTGGTTATCTAACAAACTTGCTTTTTAGATGTACTGCTAATCAGTGTAAATTCATAAATAAACTATTTTAAGAAGCAAACTGAGTGTTTGAGGATAAATATGCAACATTGGATCATGTTTATGTTTTCATTGTATTTTCCAACTCTTCATATGCATTTCACTTTTGGTTTGTAATTCAGTTTTATGGGGACTAGATAGGACAATTGAACTATTTTACTCTTGGATAGAAATGTGATATAAATATATATTATTATTAGTGTTACATGTATATTTAATTTGAAAAAAGGCCACCAGATACACTGTGAAACTTGAAAAAGAGCGCTCATTGTTGATTAAGAATCCAGAGAATTCAATCACTGAAAGAAAACAATACAGAACAACAAAAAGACCTCCATGAAAATCCATCCTAACGTGAAGAAACCATAAACATGTTATCACACTTCCTACATAATCAAAGAACAATAAAGTGAAAGTTAAAAGTTTTCTTATATTAAACAGATAACCCAATTATCAATCCATCTATCTGGCTACCATTCAAATAGTTTTTAAAGGCACACTACTGATGATCAAGTGAACGAAAACTATGTTCCTTACAAAGTTGACTCTCAAAGTCTGTGTTGTTCATTTAAAGAAAATAAAACTATCTCATTATAGCTGTGTGTTCACGCCACAAACTGAAGTTGCATGGTTTACATTATTTATATCAAATCAGTGGAGAGAGGAGTTTTTGTTGCTGTGAACACTGCTTAATTCTGTTTATAATTTTTTCACATCGTTAAGTTGTGCCCCGGTACTTTTTCATGTTTGAAACCTAATTGCTATCAGAACACTGATGGCTGTTAGTGTTTTAATTTTTTTTTAAAGCATTTCAAGGTAGTGGTCAATAGTCGATATTGCTTTTAATAAAAACACATTTTAATTAAAAATCTCACTGAAAGATGTTTTATTAAGCTAAAACAAGTTTTTTCGTCTGTGAGAGGAAACCAACGGATCCGGACGAAATCTATGATCATGAGCTCCACTCAGAGAGCGTTTCGTCGTGAGGTGTGATGCAGACGAGAGAGAGAGATCACAATGACTAGCTACGTACCTAACCACTGAGCCTCCACGCGCCCAGTCGAGTTAACCTTCAAAGACCTGCAAACAGAAGAACAAGTAAGCAGTGTAGTGTTGCACAACATTTATATAGCGAGAAATGACTCTGGTGCTTTATATAAAAGTTTCATTTTAAGGTAAAAGTGAATCTAAACTCGCATGCAGTTGTGAAATTTGATCATTTTGATGAAAGCATCTCTTATAGATTCTGGACATGTCATCTGTGATGTTCCTGGAATCTATGAGTTTTTCAGGACGTTCAACATGATCTGACCTTAACTTGAGCTAACCAGCTTTTGTGAATCCAGGTGTTTCCCCTCTTAAGCCCGATCCATCCAAGAGTCTCTCTCTTTCTCTCCGGGTTCAGTCGAATGGCTCTGCTCTTCCATTTTCAGTTTTGCTGAACAAATCACACACCAAATCATCTGCAGGCAGTCCATCTGTCTTGGGACGCACCTTACCTTGTGAAGAGTCCAGAAGAACCAGTTGGTTCTCCTACTAGAGCTGTAACGTTAACATTTTAATTCAATTAATTAATCTGGGAAAAAAACTGCATGTTCATATTTTCAGTGCTTTTAGTGAGCTGTCATTTTGTGCAATATTATTTGAATCGTTCATCAACAAATATTATTATTGAACTAATAGAAATAGTCTCTTGTATTTTGTTAATATCGTAAAACACTGGAAAAAAGTACTTCAGAGTACTGTAAATCCACCATTTATTATGATCCTCTGAAACTATTTGGATCAATTTAGTTTATAGTAAAAAAACTATAAATAGGTTTGCTGTAGAAATAGGTTTGTATTGTTTACCAAGTTCTTTTGTTTTTAATTAAATTATAATATGTATTTTAAGTTTGATTTCATTTGGCTTTTCAAAAAAAAATTATTTATTTTTTTTTTTTAAAAAATGTATGTACTTATTTTCTTTGGATTCGATAGGTTTAATTGTCGTATTGTGTAAGTTAATGTAAAAGTTTGTTTTCACAAAAAAATGCAAGTTATATTTACTATAAGGCACTTCTTGACAGAATTAAATAACATGCTTTTTGCAATGTCCTTGCAATTAAACGTGTACTTTGATTACATTTGTAAACATTATTATCAATTATCATCATCAACCCTGTCCTGAACAACTACAATAATATGGGTGGCCATCATGGCTGAAAATCTAAGCCTTAAAACGAGATCTCTCAGAATGCACTTCATGTCATGGGTGCCAATTTTATTTTAATTGTAGTGTACAGCTATGCTCGATTTAAAATTACACTCGCATATGAATCGGTGGATGAACTGCAGTAAGTGAGGAAAGCAGTATGTTCAAATAGTATGCAGAATGCTGTTCCGAACATGGAGCTACACTCAGGATGACTGTGCTTGAACCGGCTCGTGTGTGTGAGAGGTCAATACTTTTTACTCAAATACAACTCAAAGATTTAAACCGAGGCCTTCTGAATACGGTGCAGACTGAGCAAACGTTCATTCAAAGTGACTTTGGTTTAAATCCTTGTCTTCTTAAAGCATGGGTAGAACAGTGTTACTTAGAAAAGCAGTAGTGTGAAGAGAGTATGCAGTAGTGTGAAAATGAACAAATGATCAAATCTGTGTTCTCGAGAGTGTGTGTAAACAAACATGCATTTACAAAAATGTTCTGGGACCTGATGCAGCAGAACCCCTCGCCAGTACACTTTTGTCAGTTTCGTATTTTGTACTTTATTTTCAATCGAGTATCTTTGAAGTTGCTTGATAACATCTAGAACTGCGTTTTTGTTCATTCTTTGTCAAATGATCAGAAGCTCTCTGCTGGAGTTAAGCGCACTGCTTTCCAACTTTCCAACAAATCTATTAAAATCCGATCTAAGAGATGTAAATAGGTTAATGCAGTCAAAGTCGAAAGTGTGTATATTAAAATTCTGATTTAGGTTATTTGTTTAGTGGAACATGGTTTCTTTTTTGCATGGTGGAGCTTTAGACCTGAAGACAACATGGCCATGTTTTTCAAAAGTGATTTCTGAAGGTCTTCAATGTTCCATTCAGCACACGCATGCAACAACAACTAAAGACCAAACGTTGCTTCAGGCAACAATGAACTGTGTCTGTTCAGGGGGAAATATTCTTTACTCAAACAGATTCAAATCTAAAATTTGAACCTCCAAACATTAGCATATAACCCTCGACTTGTAAAACTCAAAGCTTTCTTCTCCCTGAGACTGAATATGCATTTCATTTCTTCCGCACAAGCGCCGGACTGTTCCTCTGAAATATTGTGTTGGTTCTCTGTGCCTTTCTGCATTTTCCTCATGAATGCAGCTGATAAAATATGCAAAACATTGACTGA
The DNA here is from genome assembly GCA_900490495.1 of Danionella dracula. Lineage (NCBI taxonomy): Eukaryota > Metazoa > Chordata > Actinopteri > Cypriniformes > Danionidae > Danionella > Danionella dracula. The sequence goes on along the minus strand of UELW01000778.1, from coordinate 22,262,963 downwards.
GACACGGGTGCCATTCACATAACTGTAGGCGTTAGTGGGCGAAAGAGTTTGTGCGGTTTAAAGACCGTTAACCCAGATCTATTCGTCCAGAAGCCTACGCTGCTTCAAAGCACAAGCAACACAGTGTAAAATATCAACTTTTACAATATGAACTGTTGAACTTTTAAGGAAAGGAACTATTGGTTAGATTTTCCTTTCTTTGTGAGTTGAGTCAACATCAGCTTTTCTCAATTTTGGCTGCGCTGTAACATTCACTCAATATTTCTCCAGTCATTGCATTGAAGTGACCCTAAAAACAATGTTAGTGTGTTCAACAAGTATGTTTTCCTTTATTTTTCCTGCATCGAATCCAGTGATGTTCAGTCGACTGTGTTTCTCACGGTTCCTTTAGCTCAGGCTGTGGCTGAGATGCATCGTCTCGGTGTTCCAGGTCGTCTCTGTTGTAACCTAGAGGTTTTGGCTCTGTGATTATTTTGCCTATTCAGATGAATGTTCTGAAGATGTTCTGCCTGTGCACGAAGCGTTGCAAAATAAATGGAAATAAGTTAAAATTTTCATCTTTTGAGTTCTTTGAGTAGCAAGCTACATAAGGAGACTATAGGGCTCTCATTTGGCCCCATCAATGATGAATGATGCAATGATTTATGGGTAACATTTCACAATAAGGTGATATAAATCATCATGATTTGATGAACAAGTTAACCAACCATTTATAGTGAGGTAGTGACCCATTAATGATGTGTTAACATATCTATTAATCATGAACTCATTAATCCATCAATAACTGCCTCCATGCTTAGTTGTTTTTTAATAAACTCATTAATTAATGAACATTAAACTAAATTTTAAAACTCTTTTGTAGAAATATAATTAATATCTAAGTAATGAAGTATAGGTTTTAATCAGTTAATGTTTAATAAATAGATTAAGACATTAAAAATTACATTTTAATATATGCATTAACTAATGATGATTCTCAACACCTCATTATAATGTGCTACTGATTTATGAGATCAACCTACCTGAATACGTTGATTAAGAAGCAGATAATTAAATGAATAGGTCAAAATAACCAGAGTTTTTATTTTTATTTATTTTCATAAAGTGCATTTGACATAAATGGTGTGACAGTATAGGAATGGTGGCCCAAGCCTCAAATAGGAAACTTAATACAGATTTACTTGAATTAAGGAAAATGGCACAAATCTGATTTTTGTTTCATTGTAGGGTGATCTAAAGTTACTTATTTAAAACTCTAAAAGGAAAATGTTACAGAAGCTTCTGATGAAAGCTATGCTGTGCTACTGCCTGCAACATATTAAAAAAGAGCACTGACAAGTGTTAATGCCCATTTTAAACTAGTGTTAAATAAATGTAATAAAACAGATTTGACCTGGATTCCAATCTCAAACTAAATATCAGAGGAATACAATCATTTATATGTTACCAAAAAAGTTGAAATGTATTACAATAAGGTGAATGTACAAAAATAGCGATCGAAATAGGGAGTAATTGCTCAAAGCCAAAATAGCAAACAAAACAAACTGTAAAAAAAAAAAAAAACTAAATTCCCCAACAACATATCAGAAACTCATTTTGGTGAGATGAAACAACACAACCTTCAAAACTCTCTAACAAAAAAATACTCCCATTAAAAATACATATAAAGCAGACCACTCCTACACTCCATTAATTAGAAAGTTGTATTGACAAAAATACCTTCAATTAGTTTGGTTAAAAGAACTTTGTGTAAAGTTTACATTTAATCTCTTCCTTCCAAATCCCCTTTTGAACCTTCAATAATCAATTCAATCAATAATGATGATCTGAATTTTGCGTGTTGATTATTAGAATATTAAAAATTAGAACATGCAGACTAGGAATTTAGAACAGCAATTAGAAATTAAAATAAAAAAATTCAAAACATGTTTTAAAAGCATATAATGTTCAGTATTAATTAATTTCATTTGTTTTGATCAAATGAGTACAATTTAAATCATTTAACTCAATAGCACAATGAATGTGAAGAGTTTTTGGTAAGATTTATCATCTGTTTCAGTGTGACTGTGATTGAAACATAAAAATAAACATCAAACGTAAAAATCTTAATTTGTTAAGATAAGCTATTGAGATTAGCCCTTCGATATAGCAATTTCTTATTAATTCACACCCTTCTTTTAGTTTAATCTCCAACACATATTTACTCCCTTTCAGTAGGTCGTCGGTGCTCTTTTTTTTTTTTTTTTTTTAGCTAAAAGAAACTGTATAGCTTTGGATTGTTGGAAAGCATTTGCATGTTTTTCCTTGCGTCAGCTCTATTTCCTGTCAGGAAGAGCTGCTCCTCATTCCACAGCTGGATTGCTGTTGTGTTAGAGCCTCTATGAGCTCATGACTGTGGGAAGTTGGTCACTGGACCGAAAAACATCAGCCTTCAGACAATACATGCATTGAAAGCGGGGCGCCCTTGGAGGAGGGCGAGGTGTATCGTTTTGCTGAGTCCCATCTGAAGCTCGGTCTGTGGTTTGGGGGTGTCAGAGAGCAGGATGGGGCCCCAGGTCTCCAGACGGACTCTTGCTGTGAGTGTCAAAACAATAAACCTGCTCGGCTCCAGATGGATGCACACCCACAGGCCAAACATCCAGGGGAGCGCCCTCTACAGGCTCTGATCGAAAGCTTTTGATAAGCTGAGCCTCGAAGACAGGAGACTCCTGCTGTATTTCTTTCAGCGTGGTTACATCACTCCACCCTCCACCCGCCCAAAAAACCGGGACAGAGTGTTCATGTGCTCTCGTGCAGTGTCCTGAGTGAACAACGAGATCAGAAACACAATGTTCTTCATGAGCTCTGCCAAGTTCCCCATCGGTTAGTGAGGCTAAACAGTAAACTGAGACCCTGCCAGTGCAGGCTCATTGTACTGCTGTGGGAAGCCATGTGTGAAGTAAAAAATAGTTTGTTGAATACAGCTCAGGGGTGTTTGATAATAGATGTGTCTGCTGGAAAAGCATCAGTAGTCAAGTTCTACTGGCAAGGGATTGCAAACTGAAACTTTTATCATCTGGATAATGGTCAAACACACCTCCAAATGATTTAAACCAGGAGTTCATCAAGAGTCCTGATACTCATACCCATACTATGTAGTAGTTACTGAATGACGTGTCTGGAGGTATGTATTTGATCAAATGGATTTCCTACTTACAAAGTAGGCAAATTCTAATATCCCCATAGTGTTAATAAAAGAAAGAGTTAGTCCAGAGTCGCTGAAACAAATCTCGAAGGAATCTTTTTCTGGAAGTTGAATCATGCACATTGTCTTGAATTAAGCACACGGAAAGGCTCATGTCACTCCATAGCTATGGTCACTCAAGTGAGTCGCTCTTTTGATTTTGAGTGCTTACTTGTTAGAACACATAGGGTAACAACTAGAAACTGCAGTAAAAGTTGTGGGATATGAAAAAAAGGGGGCCATGTTGTTCTCTGTGGATTGCATTTGGTTGGTTTCTTTCTTGCTTTCTAAGCTGTACGTAACTTCCAATCACTTGGGGCTAACCTCCCACTTTATGTGAAAAAAATGCCTTTGAAAGGATTTGTCATAAGCTACTATATAAACTGCACAACGTTCCACCTTTTTATAGATTAAGTCCTCAGGTTCATCAACTGTTATCTGTTAAAGACTTTGAGTTGGTGAAGCATGCTCTTATTACATCTGAACTAATGAAATGCACTCTACACTGGGATTCTCACAAAATGCTTCTCCTCTTACAGTTAGTTCAGAACGCTGAAAAACGTCTCCTAACAGAAATCAAAATAAAAGACCATATCACACCAGTTCTAGCATCCTTACACTGGTGGCCGATATGTTTGAGAGTTGATTTTAAGAATTAAAAGGACTGTCCCCAAAAAACTCAATACCCAAAAGATCAGTGGTTCCAAAGTCGAGATTTTAAACTAGGGGGGCAAGGCCTTTTTTTGTTGCAGGACCGAGACTGAAATGTGCTGCCCCTCTCTGGGAAAATGGCTCCCGGAGTAGAATAGTGTAAGTCTTTACCTCTTTGTTAGATTTTTTTTTAATCTGTTTATGAATTTGGTATAATTTATTTATTTTAGCTTTATTTTTCTTTTGGAAATCTATTTTAAAAAATGATTCCAAGTTATGAGTAGTTATCAAAATCCGTATAAACAAAGGATTAGTTTTAACATGCTCTGTAGTCAGATTTGAGCAGCTTATGGATGTAAATGGTGTGTAAACAAACCTCTCTCTCTTTAATTTGGCTGGGCGACGAGTCCAACTGTGACCTGGAGTCCAGTGGGCAGGCAATCTGGAACAGATGGGGAGCTGGAGTTACCCCAAGTACTTTCAAGGAAGAAACAATCTCAAAGCCAGCAGAGGAGAGAGAGGCCGCCCCGTTCCTGTCTGAAAAAAGGTCAGAGAGGTCACAAAAGGAGGACGTCCCGACTGTGGAACAATGCCTTTAATGGAGACCGAGGCATGGCAGGTCCTCACACAGGTCTGATTTATTATCTTATGTTATTGCACAAAATTACTTTGTTTTGCTAAGCAGTTAATGGCATTTATATGTGCCAACCTTACCTTTTTCTATATTATAAAAAAATGGCTAAAAACCAAATGATGTAAAGTTAAATAATATTTTGAAACTTGAACCTAAAAAAAAGGACTAACATTTATATTTACATTCAAGACTGGACATATGTACAGTCAAAATCTCATGTTGTGCACTCTAATTGATTGGGATAAACAAACACAAACAGTCTTCAGCACAATCCACAGTAGCACATGGTGACCCGGCTCACACTCTCTCTTTCACACAGACTGGGTGTGGGGTGACACTGTAGGTCAGGGAGGGTTAATCAGGATCAGCCCTTGCGCTCTACTCATTGTCTCCTGTTCGTCCCTCTCCTGTCCTGACCTGAGCTTCACTAAATAGGAGGGTCAGTTTTCTTAAGTGACATAGATGGATGTGCGTGGGTGTGACTTAAACACTTAAATGTGTCTAAAGTGTCCATTGCAAACTCAGAATGTGCATTTTATCTAATTTGGAGATCACTCTGATCCCGAGTACCCACCTGTTACTAGACTCTGTTTAATAAAAATAAGATGCAAGTTTCAGTTTTCATCTAAACATTGATGCATTATGTTAATATGAGCTGAAGGTGGTAGTGTTATGCTAAGCTAGTTACTAGCTTGTTCGCTGCTAAAATAAAAAATATGAAACTTACTTAGTTAGCTTTCTTTAAATTGAATGTGCTTCCTTAAAAGAGACCTTATTTTTGTTTGTAAAATCATTTAGGCCCTTTTGAGTATGTGAAAAGTACTTGTTTCTCCCACTTTCCCACATGTTCACTCATATTAATTGAGAGAATTTTGAATGTTTGTTATTTAGTTAAAAGGGCTGATTCGTTTGGACTCTATTTCACCTGTTATCATGGTCTGATGATGAAAACTTTAGCATAGCTTAGCATTGATATAATTATGACCAGTTAATTGTACCTAGAACACTAATACCATTTGTCTTAGCATACAAAGTAGCTAACTACAAAAAGGGTTGTGTTCTTTTTATTTAAACTCAAAATACAAGATTCTTTACAATTAAAAGCTTCTAATCTAAACTGACTAAATTAGCCTATGCTAAGCTAAAAGTGTTAATGCCACAACCATTTGAATGGATTACAAAATAGTGAAGTGAAAGTGACAAGTTGGCCAGATATGGAGTGACCCATACCTGGAATTTGTGCATTTAAACTATCCTAGTGTACACACATGGCAGTGAACAAACACACCATGAACACACCCCCGGAGCAGTGGCCAGCCATGGATGCAAATTGATAGTATACTGGAATTGGTAAGGGATAGCCATAATAAATGTTGATAAATTGCAGCTATACAAAAGACTTGAAGCCCACATCTCCTGTCTTTACAAACAATGCATTTGTTTCTTCAAGTAAAATCATGCATTGCACTATGTTTGACATGAGACCTAGTAGCTAGGATGAGATTTTTACATTTAAAGTTGAAATTTTTACGCTTGTGGCCAAAACTGGTTCTGCAACAAAAAAAATTCTGTCACCCTCCATTTCTGCCCCCTCTTCTCACCAGAAGACTTAACACTTAACAGTTGAAAGCAACAACACATTATAGTTCTGTTTTCATCTATTAATCTAGCGTATGCTGTGTTCGTGTCTATAAAACATAACTATTACTCTACAACACGCAATCTGGCATCCAGATTTATGTTCAAAGGATATCTGAGAAACATGCCTCGTCAAAACACAAAATTCAAACAAGACCCTCTTGGTAGAACTTGTATTTTTAAAGGAAAATATTCTCTTCAATCTCACTTTCAGTAACATTAGTGCTCGAACCAAACTTAATGTTTCTTTACACATCTGTGCCCTTTTATGATTACTTGAGGTTAACTTTTTTCAAAAGTACACCAATCTTTTGTGTCTTTCTATTTCTACACTACCTATTTTCTTTTTATTAAGCAGATATTAGTCACTTTAGGTCATTTAATTCTGAGTTAAAATGATGGTTATTTAATGAAATTCCTTAGTTTTATCATTAGAAGTCATGCATTCAATTCTAAACAAATTGGACTGGATTTTCAGTTAAACCAAGACTAAAATTAGCACCAGTCTGGCCTAAATCCGAGACTGTTTCGAAGCGAACAGAAGCTTTTTGAACTGAAGCCAAACAGATCCAAAGCCATGTCAGCAGTAGACTGATAAACATGCTTCCATCAGCCCATAAATTGAAGACATGCCTGTATGAGTACCTGAAGGGGGTTGTTTTTGGACAGAATGACTTTGCAGCAACACTCTTGGAGGCCAGCTCAATGCTGAGATCTGGCTCAACCTCCAACTGTCTCTTGCCGCCTCCTTCCAAAATCTGATATTAAAAAGGGATTAAGGCATCAAAACAACACCAACCATATCCGGCTTCATCTCTTTCTTCTTTTACCAGCCGGGATGGTTAAGGAACTGAGACAGGGAAATGGAAAAGGGGGCAGTCATGCAATGACTCCCATGTGACTGCTGGCTGCCAAGAATAAAGGGAAGGGATAGAAGAGAGAAAGATGGGAGAGAGAAAGATGTGAGATCATATTTGGGTTCATTTTGTACCTGTTAGTAGTCTTTCCTGTAACGCTACACTGTGAGAGCCATAATGTCCTGCAAACCCTCAGGATATCTTAGTGTGCAGATCGCGAACCGATCGACCGGCTAATCCAGGACGACCCAGTGTCGTAATGCACACACATACGCTGGCCTCCTTATGAGATAAGCCCATTGTGTGCATGTAATGCATCACACTCACAGCAACTATATCGAGCAGTAGGTCACACTGATCCCCATTGTGTTTCTCACAGGGAGAAAAACAACACTGTTCAGAAATCTGACTCTGCTGCGTAACATGTTTGGAGCTCAATGGATTCCTAGAAACTGTACCAACATATCTGTGTCACCAATTCAGGGATTCTCAAATTCTCATTTTGTCAATGTCCTGAAATAGCCAAGAATTTATCTAAAATGTTGTTGTTGTTGCATCGTCCAAGATGGTGATATGGTAAACCATCTTGGATCATAAATGAATCTCCTCCTTAGGGAAAAGAAGGGGAAGGGGTGTCCTCCTTAGTAATAATATCATTCAGGGTCCACTTCAAGACTCCCACTAAGCCTCTCGGCTCTTTTCACCCATCCCAATTTATCCCAAATCACAAAATCTCTGTAAATGACCTTAACGGGAGCGTGACAGCATGTAAAAGCATTTCAGTAACATCAGAGAAGCATCCATACTACTCTGGTTTCTCCCAAGATCTCTCATGATCATTCAGTATGTGGCATGTCGAAATCATCTAATCACATTTCAGTCATGAACGGAACCTGTAAATACTGGGAAAATTTGATGAAAATAGAGCAACTCATTCAGAAAGATTTAATAACAAAGTTCTGGGCTGGTGTTTTCATTAGCTGATGACCAGAACGGAACATCAATCAATCTCTAAGGCCACCTTCATGCTAATGTTCATAGAAAATGTTACATTATTTTATTCTGTGGTTTTCTTGGCTTTGGTCACTTTGTTTACATCCCCTCCAATTCCACCTTTCATACTAGTCTAATTCCTTGTAAACGTGAACTCATGGACTACATAAATGCCATGGTATTGACTTGTTTTTTAATCTTGCGATTCAACAAATCAACTATGTTTGAATTGTGTTTTGGGAGGTTTTCCACTACTGTCTGTGTCGGTCCTTTATTGTCTATCAAATGTGATTGGAGAGGAAAGCGTTAACAAGACATCATGTTGATTGCTGATTGGTCAATCACTGAGCTCACAGATTGCCCATAAAAAATGTGCTCTCCTGTACTTTTTGGAGGTTCTTCATAAGTCAACCATACTGTTTAGTATACCATATTGTTTTGGGGTTAAAAAAGATCACCACAATGACTAACCAGTAAACAACAAGTTACCCATGGAAAAAAAAGCACTGAAGACAAGAAATAATGCTAAGTTACAACAGTCCATTTTCAATAATCGATGAGGAGGCACACAACTAAAATATTTTTTTTCTCCATCGTACATCTGAACTTAATTTCTTTCAAAACCCTGAAAATTCAACCAATCAATTCACAGTGTTACCAGTCAAAAATGCCAAATCCAACAGACATTTACATAGATTACCACAACGATACTCTCACCATTGTTTTTGAGCTTTTTGAGTTTCTGTCACAAATTCGCTATTCACCAAGTGGAACTAGTCTGACTTAATGAAGTGACGTGTGTTGAGTGGCATGCCTAAAACTGTAGAAACTCAAAGACAAACTGAGCGAAGCCATACCAAGCAGAGTTGTGCCGTTACTCACATCTGGTGTGAGAAAGGCGTTATATATGTTTTAAGAAGTCATCAAAATTGGGTTTATGCACATAAGAATAGAAGAAGCAAAACTTCTATAAACGTTTCCAGCAATAAACATAAAGTACAAACCATGCCTATCTACAATAGATGGTGGGAAGACTTCGCTTTTTTTTAAAAGATGACAACATTAGCAACCATCTCGTTTCAATAGGGACTGACCGATGATTTGACTTCATCTAACATGGAAAATCTTCCCTTACAACAAAATTGCCAGGACATGCTTAGCTTACTTTTTTTGATCGAAACCTTGGACATCCAACCAAATCAACCCAATCAAGTAATAGATATGTTAAGTTATTTTTAAGCTCAGAATGATGCTGAGGTGAGCTCCTTGCTGTTGCATTTCAACATACCATCTCATACCACAAAGGAGTGATCAAAGCATATCTTTTTCTCAAGATGAGCACATGGTCTCTGAGTGACACAAAAACTGTTTAAGACCCAAAGAATAGCTCACAAGCACTGTGGTGAAAGTAGCAGGTGGCAAACTCATGAAACAATATTCTGGGTAGATCTGACCCATCACTCCTGTCCAAAGGTTGTCTTACTCGAACGACACACCAAACTCTCCTTCTTTTACTTGCAGATGTCTGCCTCACCCACCCCATTTTTACCCCACCCTGAAGGCCATCTGCACCCATTGTCTGGGGCAGCGGACGGGGCTCCACCACCTCCTGCATACACACATAACCGGCTTTGAAGAAGGGGGCAGGGGTCTGCATTTTGAGCTCCTATGAAGGAAAATGGCTTGTGAATTTCTCCAACAGAAATCCTTTTCCTCAAACTACGGTGCTATCTGTTTGATCATTATAGCTTTCATAGTTTCTGTCCGTCTTCCTCTACTTCCTCTATTCACTTGGGACAATATGAGAGTAGATCTGTGAGACAGAGATAGCAGTAATAGAATTGGTCACCCAGATTATGGTTACAGTGTTCAAAGATTTCTGAAGCCGTTGTGATGTGATGATTAGGTTAGTCCCAGATGGAAGGACTTGCTATTTTCCATCTCAGGAAGTTATCAGTGCACATTCACGTACAGACATTTTGGTTTGGTTTAGGCTGTGCACAGAATAGGTTCAAGTCTGTTAATCATGTGGACTGGATATCCATTTGAGCTGTTGTTAATCACATTGCTGGCTAAAGCAAAACCTGCAGGTCATGACCCAATAAAGGGGTCGAGGGCAACAGGAAAAACAATGTACATCCAGATGATCTTTCTATACGGCTTATTGATTTTACCCTACTTTAAACTGCCAGATAAATTGGTTGTTTTGTTATTGATGCCAAAGGTTACACATCTTGCCAATCATCAAAATCATTTAAAGAAGGCTTTTTTGCCAAACCAACAAATTAGTTCAATGAATGACTCCTAGACAAATGCAAAATTCTTGTTTCAGAATTTTAACTCATTGTTTGAAAACTGTTCAAGCAAACTCAAATGGATTTATTTGATGCTTGATGATCCTCATAATAGAAACTCTCCCATGAGTTCATACCAAAACAAACAATCAACAAAGAAGTGCTGTTTGTGGATCCACTCACCAAAAATACAGTTTCAGAAGTAAAAAAAAAATCATGTTTTACTTATTTTTAATGTTCTCACCATGACTTTAGGGGAACATCCTGTACTGGTTATTCTGTGATCGCTTACTCAACGTTGCAAAAAAAAAATGAGCATGTCCCAAAATGGTGCTTTGTTGGTTATATAATAATGTCCCTCTAACCTTTAAGGACCTAGCTTTGCAACTTCTCCAGAGTATTCTAGACAATGTTCTTAACACCAATGGGAACGTTCTGAAAATGTACAATTTCTAGCATGGGTATATTAATCCCAGCCATGGTCAGATTTATTTTCCAAGACACTTACATTTTAAAGAAAGGCCGATGTAAACAAAGTTGGCCACAGAGTTAGCTTTAGCCATAAGCTCACATCATTGCCCGTTGTTCTGTACGATTTCACCTTCTCTTCTGGTTCTTCACGATGCTTTTTAGGCATTGCTGGTGTAACGTTAAAGCAAAATAAATATGTAAATACAGAATTTCTTCCTACTCCATTGCTTGAACAATCTATATCTTGACACAGGAGCCAAAAGAGCATTTTTTTTTATATTAATATATTTTAATATTGAACTCTCTGTCCCATGAGAGCCTTGTAGACAGTTAATCCTCCATCTACTTAAATTTACAAGCTTCAACCACAGATGTACTAAACCATGCAAATCTTTAAGCCCCAAAGTTCACGTCCTCTTAACAAACACATCTTCAAAATACTTGTGAAATCTCTATTTTGGTGTTGAGCGCCTGAATAGATAAGCATGACGTCCAGATGTTCCTCAACTAAAGGTACCCCAGTGTCTGTGTTAAATCTGGCCTAGATAACTAGGTCTGCACAGGGTTTTCAGATCCTAGCAAACCACCAGCCATTGTCTGGCCTAAACAGCCATTGCCAGTGTCATGAATGGGAAGAATAAGGGTGAGCCGGTTTGAATGGAAGACCTACTTTACAGACGGATGATCTCTCTTGCTCTCTTTCTCTTCTAGACCTTATTGTCTGTCAAGGCCACAGAGAAGCAAGTGGATGCTCTGGAGAGGAGATTGATTTTGGGATTAATCTCCAGGGTTGGCAGCATCAACCAGATGGATAAAGGAAAGTGTGCAGTCACTGTCAGAAGCCATCAAATGACTTCTGCAATTTGCCTGCTTCATGAGTAGGATCTAAGTCAGCATAGATGTTGAATTATAAATGGAAGATAATGTTTCTCCATGTATTGAAAGTTGGGGCTTTGGCATACCTAATGGCTTTGTGCTTGTGCCATTAAATTAGAGCCATTAAAATGTCCAGGAGATGAGCTGTAGGCGGGGTCAGGGCACCAAATGATGAGGTTCTTGTTGCTCTGGGGCGATGCTGGCCTCTGATCCATTTGAATAAGAATAATGGCCATCCCATTCCTGGGGCTCTCTCTTACAATCACAACTCACAGCCATCATACTAAACCAGACATTCTTGATTCATCTATGATGTTTTGATGTCATGCAGTAGATGGATATTTACATCTTTTTCTTGCTTTGTTTGTTTAAGTATGAGTTTCCATAAACTTTTTTTGTTTGAATAACGCTATTATGTAACGCTGATGTAAAGAATGTTTTTGGTGGGGTTTTTTTACGGAAAAAACCTTGTTTTTACCTTGTTCTTTAATTATGTCTGAAGTGTTGAGTTTTTGTGTGCCAGAACTGGTTTAAGCAAAGGTAGTTGACATTGTCTGTGGTTACTAGAATTTGTGGTTGGGTTTTAGCACTGTTCTGTTTGGATTCTAGGGGCACTGCACTAGTTGTTAAATTTACCAAATGGTTGTCAGCTAGATAACATTGCCAGACACACAGTTATGCATTTAGAGATGTAGAGTGTGCATTATCACCAATAGGTTTTAACAAAAACCAAATGAGGCTCGGATTTTGAGCCACTTATTTGAAACAGAAAAAAACACAGTTTGGGGGTTTGGAATTGATGAGAATTAGATTTTTTTGCTGGTGACTAAATATGCAAAACTTCATATCTTATTACAGTGATACCTCAAAATACAAAGTTAATGCATTCTGGAGTGGCCTTCATATCCTGGATTTTTTGTATGTAGAAGCAAGTTTTACATGTAAAATGCATAATCCATTTAGAATTTGTTCCGAATTAATGGTAATGGTAAAAATACACATCACCATAAAAGTGACATGAAATATTAACAAATTTAGGAAACCAACACAAAACCGAAGTGAGAATGAAGAAAGGGAGAACTCTTCCAAGAAGGTGTCATGGGGCGTCAGGCGACCAATAGGAGAGCAGAATGCTACGCATGAACACGCAGCATCAGGGCTGGAACTGACCAATAGGAAAGAATTTGGTGGTATGTTGAATGCAGTCACCTGATGCCCATTGTTGTCTTCTGCCCGAAAGTAAAAAAATAAGCAATGTGAATTTGAAAAGAATGTGAAAACTGTTTTAACATGGGTGTCAATTGGAATTTGCTCACTTCTGTGACCAACCTTAAGTGGTCAGTCATGGAATTACAACTTCAGTCACTTCCTATTACACATATGGAGGAAAAGTAAGTGATTGCTGCTTGCAATATACAAATATTACAATATTTCAAACCAAGAGTAAAATATTCATATTGAACGGTATTGTATTTATTTGTAACCTTATTTAAATTGGTTTGATTTTCTGTTTGTATTTGTACAATTTCGCACAATTGATCAGTAAGCTCCTCCCTCCTTAGATGTGACAGCGAATAACGACAGATTTATCAAAAGGTTTTAGCCAAATTTTATATGTAGATGTGGATAAGAGAAATAAGTATCTGACTGCAATCTCTAGGAACAAATGTTTTCATTAAAAAGTATCAACAGAAACATTCTCATATAAATAAAGCTTTGTCAATATTTTGATAGCATTTGCTGATTGTTTTTTATTTTGATCTATTAGTGTTCCATTGCCATTTAAGAAATCTTATACTGTCCCTTTAACTTGTTTAGCAAATATTGGACAACTTAATGTAATTCAAGATAAATATTTTTTTCTGTGCTAACACACTGTAAATGTACAGATATTTTTTCAACAAGGAGATCACAGAGAGCTCTACATATATCTTTTATAGCCCCAATTTCATATGGAAGAGATGTTCTAAAAATAGAAATAATTTAAAATAGATAAACTTTTTGTTTAGAAAAAAGTCATACATTTTTGGGTAACATCTTTACATAAATGTGTAAACACTCCGTTTCGGTCAAACAATAGTCAACTATACCACTATAAATAAAATCATATGTTTGGCGTTCTTTCACAAAATTTCCTTTTTAAAACAGGAATACATCTACAAAAAATTCTGATGGAAGGAAAGAATACGAATGTTTTGCATTCTGTCATAATAGTATTGCCTTCCCTCTGTGAGACACAGAGCAAAATAAAGGATCATTTCAATACTTATTTTTAGTCACCTATTTTTAGTGAATGAAGATGCACCGAAAAAGATGGCAAAAACAGAACTGCACCATTACAGAATAATCAGAGAGAGAGAGAGAGAGAGAGAGAAAGTACATACATGCCACCGTTGGACGTGAACTGAATAAAACACCTTAATATTTTTGCTGTAAAGAAAACTTTTTTTCTGTGTTTAAAAGGGAGCCTGGAGTTGCGATGATAGAAAAAACAAGGTTTGGGAACCCTTCAGAGTAAACTGTTTCAAATCCCATGTCCTATTAGGGGCTCCCTACAATGAGAAGGAGTTGATTTCTAATGTTGGATCGGATTTTAGAGTTTATTGAGTTGTGCTTTTTATTTTAAATTAATGAACATTCACTTAACAATGAATATAGTATATGTGCCAATTCTATTTGTTAGTGATACTGCTAACCAAAGTAATGATTCATTCTTTCATCAAAAAAAATGACAAAGTCATGACGGAAAAGAAAAAACATAAAGCCACATGCTGCACAATGGAATTTATGCTGCATCAGCAGACTCAAGAAACAATAAAACACACTGACCCAGATTCTGGTTGCAGTCTGCATGGGTTTGCATTTTCATGGAGTTGACTTCCTTATAAGCTTCCAGTTCTTAACCCAGACAGGCTAAATCATTCCACATAAATACTGTCACATGATAAGGAGCTGAGTCAGACTTGAAGATCACATTTAAGCATCTACAATGAATAAAACCAGTACAATTGTGACACATGAAGTGACACTGTGTTGTTAAAACGAATGAATCAATGATCAGACAGAAATTTAGCTTGTGAGCTAATGACAACTTAAAACCATACAATGGTGGCAAGAGTGGGAATAAAAACAGCTGAGGTGACAGGAACTGCAGAATCACATGCTGTTTCACCTTTAGCTTTGATTAAAAAAAAAACTTTACGTGTTCCACTTCATGTACACATGCTGCTCAATGAGTGAATTATATATGCTAATTACAGTGATGTAGCATTTAGCTATGCCAGTGGGCCCTTTTAGTTATTTTGGTGTTAGCCATTAGCTTTGAATGTTGCTACGTTTGAATGTTGCTAAGCTAGCAGTGCTTACCAAGTAGCGCAACCCATAGCACAGCTGTTAGCATGTTGCTGAGCTAAGCATACCTCGTGCTTGTTAAATCACCAAATTCCAGAGATTTTTTTTTTAAATAACATGACGTTAGGCAGGTTCTGAAGAAAAGATTTTACACACAACTCAATGGCTATTTCTTGTTACGCTGCTTCTTGTAGCATTTAAACTGCCTCCTCTCAGTTAACTCTGACATTTCTATTCATTGAGTGTGGTTTAGATGCTCAACTTTTCTACTTTTATACACATGAGGGAAAGCCTGGTTTAAAACTTGTTTTATCTGTAACCTTATTAAGGGTCCTACAGCGGTTGTTTATTATTAAGCACACAAGCAGAAATTGTGTTTGGATCATAAAGATCATGTGAAAGGCATTATTTTTTTTACTATATTATTATAAACAAGTTAATCGCCATTCCAAGTTTCAGCCGCTGATTAAAAGTCTCCACCTAAAAATGTTTGTCCTAGTGTTAAAGGAGATGATGTATACATTCATGTTCACAACATCCTGGCCCCAGGCATTCATTAAGTTCTTTCGACCTGTCTCCTTCTCTTTAATCATCTCCTTTCTTTCCTTGTAATTTTCTAAAGAGGCCTCATGTTAACAGCTACAACAGCATCTCAAAGACAAAACAAATTGACAGACCAAGACTGTCTAATGGCCTACAGAGCTACCTGACTTGACCATTTATTTTATTAAACGCACAATTAAATGCCATTTGATGAATATTGAGGAAATGTGTATTTTCTCCAAAATGTAACAAAATTCCCAATGTTGCTGCTTTTTGCTGAGAACCAATGAAATTGACTAAATTTGAAAAGCAAATCCCCAATCATCAACAGATGTCTCACCAGAGACAGGTGTCTGCGGCTGTGTGTCACACTTATAATAACTAGTTATCTGGTTCAGGCCCAAACCATAGCAGAGTGGGACAGATAGCACAAGTGGAAGGCTCCGTACTATTCTTCAACCCCCTCTCTTTATCCATCTCGCCCTCCTCCATTGTCACCAGCTGTCCCTCCTTGAGAACACAGGAAGACAATAAGCTACAAAAGCCAAAGGGCACATACGTGCTGCCGAAGGAGACTGTAGTCATGCCAGGACGGTTTGGGTGCTCTTGTGTGTTTTACAAATGTGTGCTATTGCTGCGATTCAAGGAGGGGTCCTGTACGAGTCTGGTACATGTTGTTTTGATACTGTGAAGGGAAGGGTCAGAAAAGGCAGCTATGATAACAGTCAGGAAGTCCTTTTCAGGCCTCGGAGGCAACTGGCCAAACAAGAGTGACATTTGATCATTGTCTGACACAAACAATCCGTGTTCAGCACCTGGGGGTTCTAAAACATCTTTCAGGTCGCTCCCTTTGTGCTTCCCAGTTGCATTCATAAAGGGAATCAATTATTCATCGATGCTTGAAAATCATGTTGGATACGGTTGCAAGCTTATGGTTTACCTTAACATTGAACTGGGAAGACAATTAATGTATGCAAAAAAAATTGCATTCTTCCTTTAGCTGCTAATTTTTAAAAAATATATAGTGTAAATATAAAGTTACATTTACTTCGCTCCTTATCATACTGTTTGCAAGTATAATTGAATGTGTGACTATATTTGTACAGGTTTTTCCTCTGTCTTTTGTGATGTCTTCAGACAACAAACCCTATTTCCTTGATGATCTCATCCTCTGGGAAGTGACATCACCCCTCGACTCCAGTGAGTACCAACGGATTTCAACATTTAGTGATGTTTGTTCTTTGTTAAATTTTCTTGAACTGACTTATTTTTAATCCTAGTTTAGGTTGCACTGTTTGCAGCTTATATCATTTAAATAATGTTAGACAATAGTAGGTTAATTCAGAAAGAAAGACAACTGCAATTCATATACTGGCAATCTCTCATCCTAACATCCAGTTCTCTTGGCATCGATGTCCAACTCACAGAAGGGTAAGGGAAAATTTGCCAGCATAGATAATATAAAACTGTTGATGTAGCTTCCATGATGTCGCTCATATTTTCTACATAAACTATATTCTCATAAAGTTGGTAGTGTTCAACCGTTTCGTCAAAGGTATTGATAGAGATTGATAAAGATAATGACAGAGAAACTTAATTACTTAAGCACTCTGGAATTTGTGGGGCCTTTCTTATGTAATTCAAAGGGAATTCAAACTCGCATGTATATTGAACTCGCATATCAGGTGAATTCCATCCTCTAGGCTCATTTTGCTGCAATTGGGAAGAAGAAACAGGAATGGCTTGATTAAACAAGCATCAATCATCCAGGTTGATTTTAGTTAACAGCTTGTAGAACACATATGGAGGTTTGCAGAGTTTAAGAAGCTGAAAAAAACCTTTTTCTGAGTTAGGCTCATTCTCCAGCTCCCCTAGAGATAATTAGGGGTTTTTTTGCTTTGTAATCTCTTCAGCCACTCTCCACTTCTGCGTAGAACACCTTTAGTATAGCTTAGCATAGATCATTGAATGACATTAGACTATAAGCAATTATGTAATTACAATGAGTACATTTGCAATAAGTGTCACGGTGGCGCACAGCACAGTCCCACAGCAAGAAGGTCGCTCTGGGTCGGTTGGCATTTCTGTGTGGAGTTTGCATGTTCTCCCCATGATCGTGTGGGTTTTCTCCGGGTGCTCCGGTTTCCCCACAAAGACATGCGGTATAAGTGAATTGAGTAAGAACGATTGTCCATAGTGTTAAAGTGTGAATGAGTGTGTGAATGAGTGTGTGAATGTTTCCCAGCGATGGGTTGCGGCTGGAAGGGCATCCGCCGCGTAAAACATATGCCAGAGAGTTGGCGGTTCATTCCGCTGTGGCGACCCCAAAAAGGGAAGAAAGCCGACATGAAGATGAATGAATGAACATTTGCAATATTAAACAATAATCGTACTATTTTTTTGCAATTGGAATTGTCAATATTTCTATTACAGTCAACTATTATATATTTCTATTACAAGAACTTTAGCAATCAAATCAAATTACAAAAGGGAGAAAAACTATTGAAAAGTGTTGTACAGGATGTCAGGGATCTGATGTTGGTGTTTGAATTCTCCAAAACAGAGTCCCAAGACCAATAGCACCCCACTAACATTTTGTTAGCTGCTGATGATTGGCTGTCAGTTTGTTATGGTACTAGCAAAATCCAACCAAATGTTTGTTAAGCCTCCTTTAATATGTTGTGTAGAGTTGGAGAATTTGTCCACACTGCTACTTTAAAACCATCCTTCACCTCTACATATTTTTATGTCAAGAAACTGAAACTGGAGTCACATAAAAATATGAAATAGCATGAAGATGGGAGTGTAAATGACAGTGATTGGAGGCATAATGTGTGCATACACATTACTGTATTTGTAAAAGTTCTGCCAAATGTTCTAACTGTAAGTATTTGAAGTGAACACAATTCCTTAATGTGTCTTTTATTTCATTATCAGTGCTTTATATAATTACTTGCTTAATGTTTCATACATACAACACCTTGAATGTAACTATAATTAATTAACGAGTATTAAAAATTAACCCCTACCAGTTGTCATAAATGTTTAAATTAGCTAAACCTTGTAAGCCTGAATATAAAGACTTTAAATCATGTTTTTTGGTTGAACTTTAACACAGGGTGTCAATTTGGGTGTAAACAGGAGGTAACTAACTTTTTCATCCAGCCTTAAGTAGACCATCACTTCCTTATTTGTGTCCTGAGGGAAAGCGGGAGGTTGTAATTTGGTCAGAAGTTTTTGGGCCACTCCCGAGTGCAATTTGGAGTCACCAAATAAATCACTAAGCATGTTTTTGGTTAGGAAGGAAACACACTTTCCAGGGAAAACTAACACGAGTACAAAGAGAACATGCTAACTGCTGAAAAAGCCTCGGGATGATCTCAACTAAAGCCACTCCTCTTGATCCCCTGGAAATGTGCAAATCTGTTTAACTGAAGCGAACAAGTCATTTCTAGATGTTTCTTTAATAACAAGAGAGGTTTTGTTCATGATTGATTGAAAATCAATAAGTAATGTCACACACAGCTGGCTAAACTTTAAACAAAGAAACAGCACTTGCTGGTGCTAACTTGCTAAATAAAGGCCTCCAGGGAGTCACTAGTAGTTTACACTGATCACCATAATTAAGCAGAGAAGAAGAGAGCAGCTAAGAGAATGTTTGCTCTGGTGTTTTTATGCTCGGGATCAGCTTTACAGTGTAAACAGACACCTACATGCACATACAAAGCCCCAGTGAGACACACATGGAGGTCAGCATCACTAATTCACAGATGGTGGTGAAATTTAGCACCCATTGTGAAAAGATACACAGTTTTGTAAGTGCAGTGCGTCACTGTGACTGTATGGTATGGGAATTTCAGAAGCAATACCATATCCTGTTGAATTTCGAAAACGTGTTACTTCACAGAAGTGCAAATTGCAGCTTGTCAAAACCTCTGTGAAGTTAGTTGTTGATTTGCTGGCCAGTTGAATTGGACTTATTTATGTTTATGAGATATTGACTAATGTTGTCACAGCTCCTTATATTTGTAAGGTTTCTCGCTCCTGCTTTCACTCTCAAATAGTCACGACTATTTTTTTGTTCTTTTAAAAAAGAAATAATTAAAAGATAAAATATCTTAAAACATTAATCCAGTTATCAGTCTGCTTTACACGGTTTAAACTATGAAGGTTGGGCTGCTGACATCTCAATGACCTTTAAATATTGATTATCTCAAATAGAGCGATCAATTCAAATAATAGGTTTTATGTTTCAGGAGGAATCGTGGAGGTTTTGTCCAAGGATCCTACTTTTGAATAACTTCAGCACTAAAAGTAAAATTTCAATCAATTGAAACAAAATTCAAACACATAAATGAAAAGAACACATAAAAAAATGTAAAACCATACAATACACTAGGCTAGGATTTTCAAATTAACCCAGTTGCAGTTTAAACGCTTCTCCGGTTACGTGTGCATGCCTTTTTAATGTAATACCTTTTAAGGTTTGGGACACACCAATTCTCATTTCGAACCCATAAAATTGTATATAATGCAATCATTGGTGGGTATGGTTGGATTTATTTTGATACTCTTGTTTTCGCACACCGATTATTTTGACTGAAGCAATGGCATGAACCTAATTATTGAACGTTTGCACCCTAAAGAGAAGCTTTCCCTCGAGTGCAGCAGATTGCTGGCATTTATTTTGAATGTCACCGAGTGTGCAATGTAGGTGTAGAAACGCCATCAGTATCTGTACTAGTGGGTGGTTTCTGTGATAATTGCACTTTCATTTTGACATTATCAGCTCCTCACTCATCCAATTTTCACAATAACGACACACTTTCTTTTAGGTTTTGATGGCTACTGTGAGGAATTTCAACTATTGCTCCTCAGCTTCCAGACTTTCCAAACTTACAATGTATTGTTAACACATTGTAAAGATACATTTTTAATTCATTTGTGAGAGTCTGTGCTGCTGGTTGAGTGAATGACAGTGTTAAATATTTAAGCAGGTGGACGCAGTCTGTAAAGCGGGAGTGGGGGATTGGCTGATGACTGTTGTCATGGTTACGGAACACAGTGGTGTGAATGGTGGTAGCAGGGCAGTTTGACCCCAGATGTCCTGCTGTGCACGATGGTCATATTGGATTTAACGCCAGCACTGGCCCACTCTTGGCTCCCCTTTAATTAAGGTCTCAAAGAGCTTTTTAAACGTGACCGATTGTAGACGTTGAAGAACAACTGGAGGTTGTAAAAGGCCTTTAATAGCATCATACTCATTTAAAACAAGCATTGAGAGGTTTAAGAGCAACTTAAGTAAAGGCCCCTTTGGTCTTGATCAAATACAGGGAAGGTTTCCATGGAGGGAGCTCTTAGACGGTCATACTGTTAACTTTTTGTTGAACTAACAAAGATAAGAGTCTGCACATCAGGGATGTCGCAAAGTAAAGTTTGGTAAAGATGAATATTTCATAAACAGATTTAACTCACATTATTATGCACACCAGCATCAAAGCAAAACAGTTTGTGTAAAATCTTGCTAAAATTGATTTGTCAAGTAATTATTAAATATTCGCTAGTTTTGCTGCAAAAATGAAAAGAAAAAGAGAATTTTTGGGTTAAAACAAGGAGGAATTTGGAGAATTTGGCCATTTTGTGCAGGAGCTGACAGTTTAACATAGTTGCTATTTGAAAAGTTAAGGATTAGAGACAGTTCGGGGAGAACCAGATTCAGAGACCTGATTGACCCAGAACAACTGGCTGTATACCTCAGGAGTTTAGTTGTCTTTTTCTATTCTCACCCTAATCATGTAAATGTTAGCCTTCATTATTTTGACAATAACTTAACATGCCAAATAGATCAATATAATAAACTAAGGACACCATTGACTGCCATGTTAAATGTTATTGAGTGACATGGCAACAAGCTCCAATGTGATACCAAAAATCAACCTAAGAGCAGATGAAGTAAACAACTCTTTTTGGTATCACGAAAGTACACCATTGAGGTGAAAGAGATCACTCAGATGTCCCTAATCAATTATGGGTTAAACTCTCAACTGATTGCTTTAGTTTTAAGCTTAGTAAATGAAATGTTTACTACTAAAACACATTTCAAAGATCATAACTGTTGCACATCTCGATCCAGATAATTTTACTACAACGTTAACGTAGACACATTTGAATAATTTTAGAAGAAAATATACATTGAGTGTGCACGGTCTGGGAAACACTAACACATCGTTTGACGAAAATGGTTTTAAATACGTTATTACATACATTGTGAGAAAGAACTCAACCCCAAAACTCCACCTGCCCCAGCTCAGTGGGTTTCATGATTATCAACCGGTTGTGTGTCCATTGCCCTTGCATTTCAGAATCTAAACAGAAAAAGTACACATCCAAGCAAAATGTAGATAATTTTTTATTTATACCATGGTGTAGGACACAATTTTTCTAATTTTGATCCCTTAAAAGTCTTTGCGTGTCACATGCTACAAAATTGCATCACATCCGTGGCCAGAAAGTATCTAGCTGGTATTTTAAGCATTTACATAACGTTTCAAATAAAGTACAAAACCTATAAAGAAGTCTATTCCAAATATTAACTTCACCCCATTTTTGAAAATATTTCACATTTATAATGATGCTGTTTCCCCAATGATTAAATCGTTGTCCAAACCAAAAACAATTTTTGTTATGTTATATTAAACAAACAGCAAATATTATTTATACAGCAATATTACCGACGACGCACATAAGCATTGCCTCTGACGTTACCACAATGCCACCCACTTCATACCCCCGAGTTTATTTTGGGATTTAAGGTGAAATTCACTACTTCACCACATCAATCGTACAATCACCCCTCTGATGTATCAGTTCAACTTTAAAATCCTCCCACAATTCTTTGCACCAGCGTCAGGTGTGTGACCAGCATGTGTTGAAGGCCACATTACCCATTTCTCTCTTTTCAGATGCAGAGCTTGCCGGCTTTCTTGTGCTTTCTACTTTCAAGTTTCCTGTGAAGTTCACATCAAACATCCAGTGCTGGAGCCCAGCATCTGCTTTGAAGTGCTAGAGGGAGCTGAGCTCTGCATCCCCTTGTGCTGGTGTGGGTAAAAGCTAGCATGCTAAAAAAAATAGCAAAAGACCGCAGGGAGCGAATAGTGAACTCGACCCGTTCTGCCCTCCCTGTGCTCTGAATGAAGCGTGGAAGTCTTTGAAACACACTCCAGTCCTGATAATGATGTTTCAGTGCTGCTGTCAGCCAACAGTTGAGCTGAGTGTCTGGGTTTGGATTTGATCCTTTCAGGGTTTCTTTTATTCAGAACCTTGCATAAACCATAAAAGAGCCCTTTATCATCTTCTGGCCGCACACATTTTCATCTCACGCTTCTTAGAGTCGTCATTTTGCATCTCTAACTTTTTAAATTAGTCAGAGAAATTTGTATAATCTAAAAGCTAAACTTAAATTCAAATGAAAGTAACTTTTTTGTGAGCTATTAGTGAAATACATTTCCCAGAGGTCTCTCAAAAGGTTGCCATGTTGTAGGACAGATGTAAAGATATGAGAGAATAAGCAAGGAATGAAGTAAATAGAGCTGATTGTTAGGCAGAAGATGAATTTATGAGCTGTGATCTCTTTTAAAGTTAATAGGAAACGTGTGTGGCTCCAGCACACTTATGTAACAGCAAATTAGAGCAGCATCTAGTTATTCATCTGAATTACGTTTCTAAACCAAGTGTCTACTGTCACCCATGTGTCATGTGATCATGGGAGCTTGCACGTCTGCAGCAAAACGCACCTCATGGATATACTGATAAAGAAACATTGCTTGTTGATCTTTCATGCTGCCATATAGCCATTGTTTTGATATATTGCCATTTTGAATAAAACTGTGGAGAAGCATGTGTAAAGTTCAGACAACATGTTGTTTATTGCAGGTAACAGTTTTTGTGAAGGGAAATTGATAAAAGCTTTGTTTTTAAATGTGTAACATTTAAAGCTTGTCATAAAAAAGTTGTGGAGAAGGGCGGGTGGTACAAATACAACGGTGGAAAGTATAAGTTGAAGGATTGTAAAATAACGTTATACTTGGTTAACTTGTGTTCCATCACATTTTAATTTTTGGAAAAAAATACAGAATTATTTTTATATATGTTTGTTAATTGGGGTTGGGTAAAATTCACAAATATGTTTGAACTAATATCAAGTTGTTATTTCTTTGTGGGAAAAGTCAGAATGATCTGTTTTTTCTTTTTCAGGTTAGTTTAAATCACCTACAAAGAATTTTGCTGTGTTAAAGTCAGAATAAGGGATTTCTGGAAATGAAAGCTAACATTTGAAATCACTAAAGTAGCATCACCCTATAGCGCCATCCAGACATTTGATGAAGCAAGCGAACCACGAACCACCTACCCTACATGTTGACTGGAAAGAATTGGTAACTGAGGGAGAACAGATCACAAAACATCCCAGCCGGGGGAAAAGATAGCATGGTTAAGTGATACACAAGGTGTGTTGCTTATTATTAATATGATCATGTATTCTTATTATACCGTGTTAAAATGGTTAAACAGTAAAGATCTTTGCTCCATCTCACATGAAAGAGGACACAAGACATGTTTTTCTATTTGTTTTTCATTTATTTTTAAACTTCTTATGGCTTGCCTGTGTGCTAATGAATGTTTAGTTAGGTTTTTTTAGTTTTAGTTTAGTCAAGTTTGTGAATAGCCCTTTACAATGCTCTCCATGCTCCCATTTGTCATCAAGAGCATCTATAGTTTTGTGCTCCATTGATGCTATAGAATTGTGGTTCTAATCCTAACCCTCTAACCCTAATCCTAACCCTTCACTGATCAATAGTGGCAATGCTAACAACTACAATGCTAACTATTACCTATAGCACAACTCGGATGTAACAAAGGACAGGTTATATTTATCTCACCATATATCTTAGAATCATAGACTGTAAATAACGTAGATGTAGCATGCGCGATATTTCATATGATCAGTAAAGCAAGTTAAAAATGGATGTAGCCAACCATTGACTTCGTGGAAGTGCATCACTTCACAGTAAACAAAAATTTGTCCAGAGAGGCCGGACATAGGCGTAGCACAGAAGTCCGGTTGGCCCCCTTGACGTTGAGATTTTATAGTTCAGTCACTTCCGTTGGCGGAGGAGCAGTTAGAGATGGGGGTTGCAACATGGATGCTAACTGTTGGGGCAAGCTAAGAAAGAAAGTGGAAGTGCTTGCTTGCCAGTCACAGAGCACCTTTGATTCTTTGACTTGTAGTTACAATTGTTTTGTTGTAATTTTACATTTTTTAAGGGGTCAGTGTGGGGTTATGTTAATTCAGAGCCTTAACAAAGACTGTTCATTGGCTTGATGTTAAAGTATAGATTTGGTAACTTAATTTAGTTAGTCTCTTTTACTGTAGACACTTTGTTTTGTTTTGTTTACAGGGGTTTAGAAAAACCCCATTCCCCATTTTTTTACTTAGATTGAGACATATATTTTAGGTTGATTGATATATATCTATTTGGTTACTTCTTATGGAAAGTTTCAGAAATGCTACGGTGTATTTAGTTTTATACGAATATTACAGAATTGTGCGAAAATTCTTAATTAAAGCTTGAGGTAAGTCGCGGGACATGGTGACGTCACTGTTTTGCGTTACGATTGCAGACGTGACAGGGAGCAACCAGCGGGCGCTAGGACCCGGGAATGCCAGCGTTTTCCTCTTTATCCATTTCATTCCCTTCATTTATTCAACACATCCACTGAGCGCAGGAGAGCACAATAAGTCCCTCACACACTTTCATCCGCTTCCATATTCACTGCACGGGGACGAAATGGTGAGGAGTGAGAGGCAACAAAGGGAGGTGAAGGCCGAGGACTTGTTTCTGGAGTCCGAAACATCTTTAGATCAGCAAGATTTTGAGACGTCTACTTGTCCTTTCAATGACGTCTTCAACTCCAGTGACTCTTCCATGATAAACACTTTCCTGAAAAACGTCCAAGTTTTACTGGAGGCTGCCAGTTACATTGAGAGCGCCGAGAGGAAGGATGGAAGTAAGTGAAATTGTAGCGCACTTCTGAGGACTCATCTGACTGATGCAGACTAGAGAAACCGTTTCATTGACCCAGACAACAAAGGATCGAGTTGAACGAACAATCAGCCAAGTAGTCCAGGAACATGTGCAAAGCGCCTCAGTTTGAGATGCTCAGACACTATGCTTTGAAAGGATCAAGTTTCTATCACGTGAAAGCAGATTAAGTTTCACATTTGGGCATTTTTATTAAATATCCCAAGCACCTCAATAGTTAGACTTGAGTGCTTGGCTATGTTTAACTAAGTTACAGTAACGCTAAGCAACTAAGCGCCCATTTTATTTGGTCATAAACAGGATTAGTTCGTCAATAACTGCACTCGATGTCCCCAAAAGTACGCTGACTGTACTAAACGGGCGTGTGCGCTGTCTTGTGGGAATATCAAAGCGTGTTCAGCAAAGATATTATATGTATACTTATATGTTTGCCTCGAAAAGCGTAAACAAGACATTTAAATAAATAAACAACACCTGCTGGCACAAATTATCCACTGACGTCACCTCTTGTGGTTGAGGTAGACTGCATCTTAACTTCAACTTCAGAGTACAGAGTGTACAAATTGTCCTTGTCGTGCTAAAACTTCCGCAGGATGCAAAACAAATGTTGTTTGTTAGTGAAATATTTAATTGGCTGCATGTTTTCAAATTGTTTTTTATGAGGGCTTTCTGTCGAGTCATTGGATATAAGACAACTAACGACAACAATGGTTATCAAATCAAAAGGTGATGCGAATTTTTCTTATTCATATTTTCTTTTTATTTGTTTTAATCAAAACTATCAGCGTTTAACTGACTTTATACAATCAATATACCGGGTTAATAAACACTTTAAGAAGTTGACTTATTTTTCAACTTTAAAAGAGTTCTCAAAAACTGCCTTCCTGTTTCCTAGGGGGTGTGTTCACATGACATGCACATGGAGCAGTTTGTGCTGCTCTGATTGGGTGAAGTGCGACGCGTTGGCGAAGGTTTACCAGTACCTTTGTCCAATCACAGTACTGTTGAAGCATGATGTCATATGTTGCCAGGCCTGGCTTAAATAGCATGGCAACTGAGGGATTGTGGGAGTTGAAGTTAATAGTCGGAAGAACGGAGCACGCTTTGGAGTTGTTGCGTTAGTAGATGCGCTTAAGAAAACAAATGCTTAAACAGAGCACGGAGAAGATGTTAATTTAAGTAATGTTGAAAGTTAAATGAGGTTTTAATGAGGATCGCTAGTTAATCAGTCAATAGGACATTTCATGTTACATTTTATAATATGGCTCTGTATTTATTTTTTTAATGCGATATGAACAATGTAAAATGCTTTCATTGATACTGAATCATCAATTCAATATATGTAAGCAAACAAAAATAATCAATTCTGTCAGCACAGTTAATTTTTAATATTAATTGGTAAGTATGACATTTTGCCACATTTGGTCACTTAAAAATGTATGTGTTTGAAAAATTTATGTCGTTCTATGTGTGGAATTATGTGATATGTATCTACTATGATTAATGTTATGGGGGAAAATCACTAGTTGGTTTCATGTGTGATGCATTTGCTCATTCTACTAGCCCTTCTATGATTTAAGAAAGTAAAATGGCTGCATATAATGGCATAATTATATTAAAATATAATTGAATTTGCATAACCCCCAAAATGTGAGTAAACACACAAGAGCTGTCTTAATGTTTTACTAGTAAAAAAACTAGCAGTACAGCAACCTCCAATCAACTTGTTCTAGTTAGAGTGCTAGTTGGATAGAGAACACCATTTCCCAAAATGCCACGCGGCGAGGTTTCTATCCTCTCAGCTGTTAAAACAGTAGGTAAACAAACAGGGGAGGAGAAACGAGCGAAAGCACCAGGGACTTCGCTGGCAGTTCTCTCGGGGACACTTTTGTACCTGTTTCTAATCATTTTATACACTTTATAGTCGTTTGTTTTCTTAAAGCACTTTTAATACTTTGATATTTGAGCGTCGGACGTTTTATTTGCGCGAGACTTCCTGTAAATAGCTTTGGAAATAACGTTACCTCGACGGTTCAAGCCGAGAAAGAAAACCAGCCAACAAGAGGAATATTCAATGCTATATTTGGATGCGTGCCATCTATTTTCCTGATCACATATCAACAAATAGATAGATTTAGAGTTCTAGTACAAAGGATGACTGCTGTGTTGAACATCCAGACGTTACTGGAGGCTGCTGAATATATAGAAAGGAGAGAAAGAGGTACATGATGTTCTCTTTGAATCATTTACAACATGTTATGGTCGCGTGATACAGATTAATAAGCACCGTTTAGTTGTTTTGGAGGATTTAAAGGGGCTTGGCTGTTTTCTGTTGTGTGTGTGAGTGATCACAGGTGTGACACGTTTCTCTCTTTCAGAGTGTGAACACGGATATGCCTCGACCTTTCCGTCTATTCAGCACTCCAGCTTCCAGAGACAAAAGAAATTCAGAAATAAAAAGTGCAACAATAACCACTACAGGTAAGCACGTGATTTGACTGTGCACTTCTATAAGAGAGGAGAAAGAACCCGCAGGAAAGACTTCTGTCGCTGTGTTTCTGTAGTTTGTGGCTGAGTTTTGTTGTTTATACTCGAGATATGAAATTTTAGACAAGTTGAATCTCGCCTGCTTAATGATATGTAGTTATGTAGAATATGTAGTTTTGGAATAAAGCTGTTTTTATTGTTTTGTTGTGTTCTGGGGGAGGGGAGCGAGCTCACATCAGCTGATTGTCAAACTGCTGCAGCGCTGAGAGCTTTAGGGACCGTGAGCAAACTCACGTCCTCATCTCCGCACCTGGCGCCGCGACGGTTTCGGTTTGGTCGAACAGAACGTCTACCTTAACGCGGTTGCGTGTTATTTCGACGGATACCCAGTTATGCTGTAGTTGTGAAGTTTAGCGAGGGTAATTGTCAGCGTTTTTCGTTTTTATCCAGAGGTTTTTAGTTTTATCCTGGACCCTCACGCACAGGCACTTATTTACAGCAACTGCTGTTTACAGGATGCCAAGGTGAACAGTCTGATTATTTATTTATTAAATACATTTGCGGGGTTTCTTCATGATAATTTTTTTATTATAACATTGTTAATTTTGGTTATTTTTAAAGGGCCAGTTCGAAATTTCGCATTAACCGTTAATCATTTGTCTTTTGGCTATTCTGGAAACGCTATAATGCTAAAAGTTGTTCCAGTAAATTCACGTTAGCCATTTTTCTGTCTACGTAGAATTACAAAGCCAGCTAACTTATAAAATACAGATGCAGAAAACAAAATGTTCTCTGTCTCTATCTCGTGTCGCTTGGAATCTAACATTAGAGGGCCACATGTTTTTTACATTACAAAAAGCAAATGTATTAGGGCACATCTTTTTAGAAATGTGTTAATATTAATAAATTGAATGTGTTCGACATAAAAAATAAAATTAGTAAAAAATGCACCAATTCTAAGAGAGCAATAACCCTGCAGTTTAGTTTCAACCATGCTTTTATTTTTATATTACGTTTTGAGAATTTAAACTACTATATAATTTTAAGTTGCAAACTATCAAGGTGTCTGGAAATAAGCAAAAAGGGAAGTCTTTGATATGAAAAAAAATCTTGGTGCCTTTTTGATTACTAGCACTGTTATTTCTCTTTGGATACAATAAACAATACAATCCATTGGGTTTGTGTAGCATACCAAATCCAGGGAGTTCAAATCCCATAAATCTCCAAATAGGGAACAAACTCTCAATATGAGACACACTTTACGTGTTCAGATGTTTTGAGGTTTTTCTGTTTCGTTTCACTTCATTTCTAAGCATCAGAGAGCTCTGGACAGATTTCAGCTCTGTGTAAGTGTACACAAAGCCTGCAGTGATGGAGGGAATGCAAAGGAAACAGTATCTGATCATCTGGCATGCTTGTGTGTCAGGGATCCAGGAGGCTGACCTGAAGAGAGTTCATAAAGGCTCCTTTGGTTCAAAATGGAGATTGTGAAAATATTGTAGAAAAATATTTTTCCTGCAAAGATTAAAAACATTGCGATCATTGGTTTTGAGTTGTTGGTTACCTGCAATGGTAACCTACTTTCATTTCGCCTTTGTTATTAAAAGCTTCTAAAGAACACCTCAAGGAACACTGTGCAATGGGGTTTAGTGTTTGTAAAATGTACATCTCTCGAAAAACATCCCATCTCATGAATTAAAAGCTGTGAAAATGGTAATACCACTTGTTTATTTTCACCTGCTCTTCCCCCTCGCGCCATTCCTCCCCCCATTTGATCTCACAAGCATCCTCCTGTGCAGAAGCTGCAATACCATAAGGTCAGCGACGGGATGCCTGAAACATGTTCTTGGTATTAATAGTCGCCAATAAAAGGAAGTGGTCATGTGACTCACACAGAGAAAGAGGCCTGCACTGAAATCACGTCTTGCTACAACATTATTGCCCTGCACCAGTTTGGTCTGCCATTTGGAGCTTTGCGAAAGCTTTTCAGCATGTTGGTGTACAAAGAGCCTCTAAGGGGGACGGCTGATTCACTTTACATTATTAACATAACACTGACTCGTGCTCTCAGCCAGTGCTGAGAGAGAAAGCATCCACTGGCACTCAGTCTTTATACGAAGAGGAGAGCTCACTCACGTGCTCGAATACAGGGTTGTCATTGTGCTGGCTTTCTCTGCTCTGCACACTTAATTTTTCTGTCTTTTTGCAGCTGACAAAGACTTGCAGTGACATGTGGGTCATTTAGAGAAGCCCTTATTAGTCCCTTTGGAGCTTCTGGATTGGTTGAGACGGGGGAGTTGGTTCAACCCCCTGATGAGGATAAATTAGTAAATCTATTGAAACCTTTAATGATGCATTGCCTCATTCATGTGGCCAGGCTTTTTCTGCATGTGATCTCACAATGAGAAAGAACTCGAGAAATTAGTTCATTATTATGGGTGATGGTGCACCAAATACCTCATCGACTCATTACCAAGTTGACGTTTGCTAATTTGTTGCTTTTGTTTGTCTTATAGGTCTACACATAACGAGCTTGAGAAAAATCGGTGAGTATTATTTCTTAATTTAACATTGACAGATCGTGACTAATACCAACATGCATATTCATCTGATTGGATAGTATGATGTTACTGTTAAAATGGGTTAGCACTTTATTGTTTTTTTTTCATTCTGTAAACAAGTGTTTAGTCAAAATGTATCAATCTATTAACTTGTGATTCGAAGCACTCCATAGCGTAACTAAAGGTGACTTTTTAGTTACCTTTTTTACACACTCAACATTGAAGTCTTTTTAAAAACACTAGCAGGATTTTCTGAAGAGTACTTTTCATTTAATTCACATTTAACACCTGTTAAAACATTTAAGATGGGTTATGCAGTTTTGCAGAACAAGTATTGATAAACAAAATTGATTGCATCTTTAAACCAATCTTCTATCTCATGGCTACAAGTTCTTTTTGGTTTTAACAGTATCCTCCCAAAACAACATGTTTAACAAACAGCAGTATGTCCTGAAACACTCATGGTGGCTTAAGAGCCCCCCTCCTCAAAGATGTAAGGCATTTTAATGTTTTAGAGAACAAGCATATGAATTATTATTGTACAGCAACCTAAATCTGTCAATTTGATTAAAATGCACTTGTTCAGGCTTATGCGCCACAGTAAAAGCTCACTCTTTTTGACAATCCTGGACCCACTGAGTGAGTAGAAAACCTTGAAATCTACAAAATATTTTGTAAGCAGAAGAAAAAAAAACCTCTTTTTCTGTTTGAAATAGTACTCTCATAATGCATTTTTTTGTGTTTTTGTGGTTGTAGGAGAATTTATTGTGCCGTTAAAGATTATTTAGGGCCATTTTAAGGAAGTGATGTGGGCTTAAATGTCCTACCCACTGACCGCTCTGCTGGCACTCTGAGCAAAACATTTGCTAACACTGATCACCTTTAAAAATGTTAATGCTAAATTGTAATAGAAAATACCACTATCACTCATAAGTAGACAAAATCCATACATATGAACAAAAATTAAATCCTTCAACTTTTATCTGCTTTGTTCTACAGTTGAAGGTACTTTAAAGTGAAAGTAGTGGATGACCCAATTCTATTAGTCTGAAGGCATTCCCTCTGCTCCTGACTCACTTGCCTCTTGGGTCTACACCAACACTGTTGCCTCAGCTATAGTTGTCAACATGAATACGGGGAAACGTCTGCATAGACTCGCACATCCTTATTTCAATATACCATATGCACAGACATGAGAAAATCCAGAAATGGAATCAAGTGGTATTAGAATATTTGTAAGTATATGTTTTGCAAAATATCCAAATGCATGGATGGCACTTATCTCTGAAAGCCCCACCCATGTGCAGACGTATGTTAGTGTAACGATGTACTGTATGTTCAGATCTCTTGGGCTCTTATCTGATAGGTGTAAGACACCGACTGTGCAGGGCCTGCTGCTTAGTCCCTGGGTATGCAAATACTGGAGGCTCCACTTCAAAGTCTTAAAATAACTCTTGTCTAGACAACCAGGAACTTCTTTTGATGAAGCCTTGGATATCTATTAACTTAAAGGAACATTCCAATTTTTCTGGGTTGGGGTCCCCTTAAAATGTGTTTTACCATTACGGAATCTGTTTAGCCATTCTCCAATTCTGGCAATAGCACTTGTAACATAGCATAGATAATTTCACTGGATTAAACCAGCAGCACATTTCTTCAATTTAAAACTTAACTCTTCTATAGTTACATTGTGTACTACGGCCAATAGAAAATGAAAATGTTATATTTTCCAGTTCAACATTTTTTTGGGTCACACTGCGGACTAATAATTACAGAACTTTAACGCTGTAACTGCTGCAGACATAGGGATGTCATGCTGCCCCAGAAAATAGACTAGCATCATCAAAAGATGGATATTAATTTATATTAACTTTGATAAGTCTGCTTCTGTGACCTGTAGAAAATCTATGAAGAGTCTATACTAAAAATGCTATCGCCAGATCATGTGAACAATTGGACAGATTGTTAAAAACCTCTTAAATATTTCTGGGACATTTGGAGAATAAGCCTTACCCCAGAAAAGTTAGTTTGCGTGCAAAGACTTAAAAAGTCTGGATAAAGTGGCCAATCCTTGGTTGACCAAACATTATTGAGATGATACTCTTTTAATACGTGTGTGTGCTTGGAAACATGCTCATCTCCTCCCCGTCCAGCTGTACTTCTCAGATAATGTCCTGATGAGGGGTTGTCCCTGAGACAGTGTGGGTTTAAGGGAGATAAAGGCGACAGGGCTTGTCGGACAGCCATAGTGTCAGCACAAACAAATATTACACCACATATGACGAACTCTGAGTCAGCAGACACACCTTGCATCAAATCATAATACCCCTGACTCCACATCACAATTAGTAGTGGAGTTTTAAACACTTTTTCTACTTCTTCCTTGTCTTTGTTCAACCTGCCTCAGTCATCAAACTTCCACGTTTCATCCTGACACTCTGGATGGCAAGTGGTAGCCATTTTGTGTCATGCATCACAAACACTTTCTGTTTGAAGCTGTGAGATGGTTCAGTGTTTTGTAAGTCAAAGGAAAAGGAAACAGATGAAAGACTTGTGACCACATTCCCACCTCTCGCGAGCCGCGACACATACAAAGATAACGCACGTGTGTTGTTGCAAGCAATTCGTCGTTTGATCTTGTGATGTCTTTGAACAAATGCGGTGAGCCTCAACTTCCTTAACTTGGTTATGGTTGCATGTTAAGGGAAGGGGCGTGTTGAATAAAGATCACTGACTCCATTTCTTGTCATGAGTGTTCTGTGGTGGTTAATTACTGGCTACATGGTTGTGTTGGCCAAGGTGTGTTTGAGATTCAGAATGCAAAGGCTCAGGAATAAAGCTGCCAAGCTGGCTTACTCAAAATAGACCAACGGTCCTAAGAGAAGACTTTTTCACATTGTGAAGGAGGACTGGATAATTGGCTGTGCCGCTCTTCCACCCACATCATGAGGTGTAGAAAATAGGATGTTATCCATATCCCAAAATCCACTCTTCAAGAACTTGCTGTCTGACCTCACTTGTTGTCCTTCCTGTGTTATTGAGTGTGCTTGAATCAGACCGTTCCACTCTTAATGGGAATGGTGGAAACCCCTGGATAGGAAGTCAGGACTTGCTGTTCTCTCTGACCTGATGCCTTGTAAGCTTTTCTTGGCCAGCAAAAGCAGCTTAGGAAGCGTGATCTTTGGTCAATTAAGTAATGCAGACCTACACACGTGCCAGGGCATGTTTGCTAAGCACGCATAGACGCACACTCATGTTGTGGAAGACTGACAAAGCTTTGGGTGTTTTGGGTGAGTCAGAAAGGGACACACACCCGTTTTGATGGAAGAGCACAGCAGAGAACATCTGATATTTGTATGACATTACAGTTGTCTTGCCCCTAATT
Organism: Danionella dracula; assembly: GCA_900490495.1. Lineage (NCBI taxonomy): Eukaryota > Metazoa > Chordata > Actinopteri > Cypriniformes > Danionidae > Danionella > Danionella dracula. The sequence continues at coordinate 22,228,899 of UELW01000778.1, read as the reverse complement.
TAGAATGTTCTGTAAAAGAACACCTTATGTTAAGTAATGCCAAGTAAATGCAACACTAGTGAATAAGGTAACAGTAGCAACATACGAACAGACCCCTGTCACCAATGACACAGCCAAACCTGTGTTTCAACCGCACCCAACATTTTTAGCCATCTAGAGTAAAGTAGCCACATTCCTGATTTACATGCATGAGTTTACATGAATCCAAATTGATTGGTTAACCTCATAAACATGAAAATAGTTTGTATGATGATGATCTGTCTTGTGGGAATTTATTCATTTGAAAGGAAGCCAAGGTTATTACTAAACTTTCAAGATAAAGACAGGAACCGAATGCAATTGCTTAACAGTTGACTGTTGGAAAAACCCATTATTGGCCAGCTGCTAATTAAAACAGCGAGGCAACATCCTTCTCAATGTCTTTGGTGATTACGGCCATGGTGTCTCATATATAGGCCATGAGCCACATATAGGCATTGGGAATCATTAGACCAAGCTATTCACACTTTCCTATCATCCAATCATCCAGCGTCCCGAAGGCTGTCCAATCGTAGCCAGCCACATTGATCTGCACCAATGATCTTTTGCTTTGTGTGGCATGTTCTTTGATCTGCTTATGGGAGAGTCCTATGGCTTTTGCCCTCCTACGACTGCTGTCTGTGTATTTTTCGTGCTCGGATTAGGCATCCTTCCGGGATAGTAAAGTGGATTGAGCAGCTTTTCAGAGATGGGTAGAGAAAACTGGGAGGTTTAAACATCTGGTGAAGCCTGAGATTTGGTTCCATTTGTTTTTGGGATCACCTCAGTTTTATTAGATTACAACCACCAAATGAAACCCACATAGAAAGCTGTACAAAAGAGAATTAGTTGTTTTTTTATGCATAGACCATCTGCAGGAGCTTTAAGGGATGGGGCTGCAGTCACATGATCAAACGAACACACTAACACACAACTCTGTGGGCATGTGAGAGGGGTCTGCTGGTCTGTGCTGTGTGGAGCAGATTACAGCTCAGCACGTGTGAACTAATCCATGTGTTACTGATGGGCCAGAGTGGGCCTTGCAGTACCACAGCTGTCATTCTCTGAGTTTTTAATGCGCATCTTTTATTCCCAGTGGAGTGCAGCCATCACTTTGCAAGATGTGTGCATTCATGTGCATGTGTGTACCACAGGGGTCAGTCTTTGGAACAGTGTAATTTAGATAAATGTTACAAATGTTTGGCCGCCACTTGAAAAGTAACTAGCCAAATGCCTCATTAAAAAGCTTATCTCAAGAATCAAAACCAGCCAATCGTAGCTAGGAATTTATTGTCAGTCAGATATTGTTAGATTTCAGTTTCATAGAGATGGATTTAGGTTAAAATATTTCTCACTTGTTTTTTTGGGGTTTTTTTTGCATGTTTATTTCTTGTTTAGTTTGAGTTACAGCTAAGGGTACAGCTGTTTGTGTAAATGCCTGGTGTTCTGAGAGGAATGGATATTCTTTTATTCTGTTATCTTGACAATAAAGGGTAAAGCAGTTTATTGGAGGTTAAAACAAGCTAACATTAGCATCTTCAAACATGAGATTAATTCCAGTATAAAACTCAACAATTCTACAGCTATGAATGAATTTGTTAGGTGCTCAACGCGGGTAATGTAATATAATAATCAAAGTTAATAAAAAAGTAATTTTACCTTTTGTCTTGCAAAAGTGTTTTTTTTTTTTATCTCTAATTGTCCTGTTTGGACTTGTTTTAACATTACAATTTTATAATGCCGAGTTTGTCAGGGTGTTTAGCTAAAAGTGTTTGCTTATCACAAGGCGTTACGTTAAAAAGAGGGTTGGCTACAGTTGTAATTAAATTATAAAGACCTATTCTCATAAAAGTCTAAATGAAAACATGGTGTCATTTATTTTTTAAAGCAATTATGTTGGATGACAAAAGATGACAATTGGTGACCGAATGTCCAATAACTAAAAACAATTTATTAAAGGTGAGAGAGGCTTAACTTTAAGCACACAATGTTCTTCCACATGGGAGAAGCCCCTTTGATGCGGTTGCTCAGTTTTTATTTAAACAGTATCACCTAGCAGCTTGAAAGTGGGAAAACCACTCCTGAATAATGTTTTGCTAATTCGATTTAGATTATGTTAATATTTTATAAGCTCTTATTTTGTTTTGTCTATGCGACTATAAAAGACATAACAGTAAAAAACTGCGTAAAAGTCAGGGAATACATAAACTCTTGCATCTTATGTCCAAGTAGCAGTTTACTGGTAATTTGCATTAAAAAAAAAGTAATATACATTTTCACTCTGTCCTTCATGCATCACACAGTTACCCGCCATTAATTTACCCCATGAATGGCTCAGAGGCTTCTTTGTTTGCGAGCATGTTTACATTGAGTGCCGTCACAATGTCTGTACTGTATGTCCACCACTCTCTTCCTCCTACCTCTTTTATTCATCTCCATCCTGCCTACCCCCACCTGGTAACTTTACATCTATGACCATCTCTCCCTCCTCCTCCCTCTCGGCCATATTTAAGGCTGCTTTTATTCTGTGTCAGTGCATGCTGCAAGGTCCATTTTTCTGGCAGATTACAGTAAAATAGAAGACCAGCACCAATAATGGCCTCCCATCTGTGAGTGTTAACATTGTGGGGGAGGATTCTGCTCGTTTAATCTGAGAGCTGTTCGAGAGCTCAGGACTGTTACTGATATGATGGAGACATGTGTGCATGCTCACTCGTTTTGCAATCACGATTAAAGCATCGGGTCAAACCTTTAAATAAAACAAGCTGGTAACCCACATGAAGCTGTCAGTCCTAACTAGAGCTTGGGAACCCAGAGTCTGCTTTTCTTCTATAATATGTGCACTGGTGTGCAATAACCTAACCACATGACCTGATGCTTCAAAGCTGTCATGTGAAGCAAAGGAGGAAAAATACACAACAGGGGGAATCCGCCGAAGGAAAAAACCCTGTCTGTCTAGTGTGCATCAGTTGCTGCATGTTATCTCCATTCCATCTAATGGCTCTGGGTTCATGTATATTGCAAGGAATCGCTGCTAAAAATACACCAGTGGTTGGTGCGCTTGGTTAAAGATTCAAAGGACGTAAACAAGACTTAAAAACAATGCAAGTTGTGCTTATTGTGCTTATTGTGTAGAGATATACAAGAAGCCTGCTTAATCTGATTGGAAAAGCATGAGTCTTGATGAGTGTTTTCAATTGTAGAAACCAGTTTAGTGGGGGTGTAATTTATGTTCTTGGGGCTGATTACAGCTTAAGAGTATCTGTGCATTGTGTTTGTCTTCTCTTGACCTTGGCATTAGTCATTACCATGTCATAACCATGAAATTATTCCAGCGCCATTCATTATTTACCAGTAAACCAAGCAGAATCTGGGGCAAGCATGTGTCGTCAATCCCTAATAAACCCCCACTGCATTAGAGGATAGAGAGGACTCGTTTCACTGCCCTGCTATCTATAGTCTTTGTCTTCTTCAGCCATCCGTCTGATGAATTTTTCTAACAATTGTTTGTTGATGATACATGGAAGCCATCATTTCAGAATAACCCTGATGATGACTGCCTGTGTTTGACTCACTCCAAGTGCATGTTTTGTCACAATAACATTTTTTGTTCTGGGTGCAATAGAGGGCAGGTCTGAACATGTTCATATGCATGAGACATGTTTGATACAAGTTATAATTAAACATAGTAGTATATTTTTCTGTATGACTAATGCAGAAATGGAGGTAGATATGAACCATGAACAGATTCGACAGCTTTGAAGCACAGATTCTGCACACCCACGGTTTGATTCAAGGGTCATTCTTATGCTCTGCTCCGAAATCAAAAGAGCAGCCTACGGAGAGATGCACCATTTGAATCGATCGTGATTTATTTATACACTACCCATTATTTAAACTTTTTATTTACATTATGATAAAAACCTAGATGTCCAAAATATTTTTTTATTTTGAAAACAACAGGGATTTAAATGTTATAGATAGTCTTAGGATCTGTGATATATGGATGAAGAGTCCATCAAGACAGTTGATCTTTTATGGGAGGTTCTACAGGATTGGTAATATTTCAACGTTTTACTTTAAGAAATAGACAGCTAGTGTATTTTTAAGAAAAATATGTTTTTACAATTTTAATTATGAATTATTTAAACCGTTTAATAGACTGTCTTTACAATGTAAATTTGGGGATTGAGAATGAGAATTCATACCATGGTTAACAAGTTTGATTTGCTACTTTTTGAAAAATCTGTGACCTCTGCCCACAAAGGACATTAATAACAAAATGTCTATTTTAAAGAGACCTTCTCACCTTGTACATGACAGCTGTCAGGAATATTACATGCACCCAAATGCTAAAAATAATTTAATCGGCCTAATATAACTATTATGAAAACACCGAAATAGTAGTGTAAGTATAAGTAATAAATTTGAATAGCTAAAATAACTGTTAAACTGAACATTTGTTTTATTTTAGCAAAGGCAAATACATAATTCCAATTTTATAAGTAATCTGTAGTATCTGTAAAATTTCAGAACTGTACATCGCAAGGCCGTTAGCTTAGCATCTTGCTAAAATCTCAATCCGGATGCATTTTAATTAAACTTGTCATTTGTGAACTTGCTTTTTAAAATGAGATTCGTTGGAACTGGAAACTTTACCATAGAAGGTTTATGAACTTTTTTTGAGAAAAAAGTGCCATCTACTCTAGACTTTTTCGAAACTAACAATGTTTGTGTTTTTTTTATTTAAAAAATTGCAGACAGTCTTTTATAATCTGCAGTCACAGACTTCTCTTTTCAGAATCTGTTACTTTTTTCATAAGCCTCAACGTCTAATATCCACAATATTAAAAAGTGCTTTCAAAACGTGGTCTTTGTAAACTCTGCTTTTAAAGAAATGGCAAAACACGGATTAATAAAACGTAGGAGGGACAATGAATGAGGGATAAAAAATATATTGTTCCTCTGTGTCAGACTTGTATTTAATTTAACCATAGATTTAACTATAAATGTTTTATGTACTTGGCTTTATCGCTATGTGGCTAACTAGACTGCTGACTATCTAGGAAGACAACTGTTAAGTTCAGGAACAAAGTTAATGTGATAAAGTTGTGTTGCGTAACCCCCCCTGCGGACAGATCCTCCTTCCCTCCTTCACTCTACAAGTTATTCATAGTAACATAAACACACCTAGCTTTACGTAAAGCATCTAGCTTTAGTTTTCAGTACCTCGTTATCCAATGAGACCACAGAAACAGTTTTACATCTCATGTCATTATGGGATGTTGTTTTTCATTGAAGACTCTGTGACATCTAATGTGCTGATTGTTTAGCATGGACTCTGACTGAAAGACATGATTTATCATGCCACACACAGACTAAAGCAAATACGCTCTCATAAATCCTTCCCAGCAACCACTTCTTAAGCATGTGACCTGACGCCCATCAAGTCTGTAGGCAAATGATATGAGGATGGCGTGAGAAGTGTTTTATAGACATTAAAGCTACATGCTACAGCCTTGTCAAATGCAAAGTAGTTTTTTTTTCTAGAAGCAAATTTTTGAGGTAAAGGTATGTTTAATATATCAATCTGCCCCCTATTGCCATTAAAACGCCAGATGGATCAATCAATGTCCCGAGACACACTCCGAAAGCAGACAGTTGTGTGTGAGGGAGAGACCGGTGTCCTGATAACTGTGCCCTCTTGGTGCTTCTCAGACATTTTGATAAAGCTGCTGATAAATCTACCGCCATTGTCACAGGCCAGACAGACATGTGCGCGTTTGTGTGAAAGAAAGAAAGCAGGCATCTTTATTGTTGATAAGGGGGAATGCAAAAGGAATTAGAGTTGAAAAGCCTCAATAATACAATTAAAGAGCCTTTCGCTGATGGCTATCAGTGGTACGCAAGCTCACGCATGCCTGTGCGTCTAGCTCATAAACTGCAGACAGCACGTCTACATATGCTTTAAAGCTGGGTTTGGATTTGTTAGTTTGTCCATGTTTAGGTATTTATTTTGTGTGGTCATTTTTTGCATGTAAAATTGCAGTTATTTTAGGGTATTATGTGTAATTACATGTAATGATCCTAAACCAAACCTTCTTAAATAGGGTGCAAAGTAATTAGGCCGCTTATTTCAAGATTTGATTTCTTAACATAACTCAATGTTTTATTAAACCAACAATTTGTAATATGGAATTTAAACTACTTTAACCTCAGTACTAACCAAAACAAATGGATGTATTTAAATAATCCTGTATTTTGACTCTCTAATTGCTAAAATAATTGATGATGTCACTGTTTGGAAAAACACAGAATTCCTTATCAAATTGTGAATTGGATGCATATGTTTTGTCTGTTAACATAACAAAATGGTATAAAGATTGTTATGGAGTACCATAGAGTTTGGGATTTAAAAGTATTTTCCAAAAAAATGTGTGTAAAAACATTTATCCCCAAAATATTTTTATTTGCTGAGACAGAGAATATTTTTTCTGAATGCAGAAGAAAATGTTACTAATGGCTTGGTAAACAAACTAATGGTGTCAAAGCTTTAGAAGTAAAAACAGACTTGATCTACTGGAAACACAGTGGTAGGTATGCTTAAAAACTCCAAAAACACAGACAACAAGCAGGTTAAAAAAATGTAACAAGACTAGCTAAAGGCAGCTTGAATAATAGCAGAGGGGCAAATTCAGGCAGCCAGTCTGCGAAATGTCTTTTAAATGTAATTATTTTCATTTACAAAAATTATACCTAAAAATGCCACTCTGATAACCGCACACTTAAAGTAAAATAACAAATAGACCTCCATTTTAAAGTAAAAAGTATGCTACATTGCAAAAAACATGTTAAACTGAAACATTCTGTCTTTGAATGCAAGTACATATGGATTTAGTTTCAGTGGAGTGTACTGAACTTAACTGTCCACGTTACCTTTGTGTCAAAAACCAAACCCTCGAGTTGTTTCCTACAATTCATTCTTCAGGCACACTATGGAATTTCTCTGCACTTGTCTGCGGGTGGATGGGTGTGTACTTGTTTATGCGTATGTTTTGTTGAAAGGGTTGAGAATAAGCCATTGATGAAACTGTACACGTTCAACAAGTTCATGTTCTGTGTGACTGTATGCACAAAGCTGATGTTTTTGTGTTCTTTTCAGGCGAGCTCACCTTCGCTTGTGTCTGGAGCGATTGAAGGGTCTCATCCCACTGGGACCAGACTGCAGCCGACACACCACGTTGGGGCTGCTCAACAAGGCCAAATCACACATAAAGGTAAACACGCAAAGTTACATGTCATGCAAATGATATTTATTAGTTAATTAGAGTTTGAGCACTGTTGCCAATGTGGGGAAATCGGTGCGAAGTCTGGCACACTTCAACGACGGTCCCAAACTAAGCACATAACTACATTTTAGTATCCATTGAATATAATACAATACCAAATAATAAAATACAACTTGTACTTGCCCTGCCACAGATTCCATACACCAGTCTCGGTTTGATCGGCCAGTAATGTCGTTCCCTTTAATTAACGCTCCCCCCTTATCTCAAATTAACCAAGTGTCCTTAAAACTCTTGAGATACTCGAACAGTAAAACTAAATGCCACCCTAGCATTTTAAAGATAGTTTCCTCAGCAACATCATGGCAGATGCACAATAATAGGAGTGAACATATTCTTCCCTGATAATATTTGCAAAGCATTTTTACCTGGCCATGGCAGTTTTGCTTGTGTCAACACTCAAGTGTGAGTGGAGTTAATCTACTTTCTTTTGGAGAGTGAAGGTTTAGTGGAATATTTCTCATATTTGGCACAAAAACTGAATGCAGCGCTGCACTTCTAGCTCTTGGAATGCTAGGACATAAAATATTGTTTTAGAAAAGTCAATAGCAAGGAAACCATCCATTTGCAAACCTATCAAAAAATGGCATAATACAGTCCTAGTCTTTATTTGGGCTTGCACTTCACGCATTTATACTAAGATGTCGCAAATGGGTGGGATTGGCTAGAACTAGGACCTTACAAGTTGAAGTATTTTATTTAATGTAGAGCTTATTGATTGGTTCATAGTCATCTAAGCACCTTCACGAGCAAGTGGCTTATGTAGTAGATTGACGTTTGAAGAGTTAAGGATACAAGTCTAGATTGATGGGCTAATTAAATAATGAGTTTCTCCTGATACAGGTTCTTAAATATTTACTATTAAATTCGAAAGCATCTATTTGTACTCAATAAGTAGCTAGTTCTTTATAGGAAATACTAGAAGAATGGCCCTAGTTCTCAACCAACCAACCACATTTGAGCACTGGAAATCTCAATTCTCTACAACTGTTAGCTCTCCGTTAAGATGTAAGGAGTTTAAACTGCCAGTGGTTGAAGAAATTGAAGTAATTTTTTTGTTAAAATGTGATCACATGTTTTTGAAATAACGATCAAGGATTAAATAATGCCTGCTTCTGGTCTCTGGATGTAATGTTCATGATGAGGCTGGGTCTGATGTTTGGCTCGTTTATTTTGTGTTTGCTAGCGACTTATTGCTTTATTTTGGTTTGGATGCCAAACCAATAGAAAGAATTAGAAGTTTCTACTTTGGTTGGTTTTGGGTGTAACATAGATGCAACCTTTAATTATGAAAGCGTTTACCTTTATTCTTGCACATTTGTAACAGCAGAACCACCTAAAAGTTGAGTCATGTGCTTGAAATGCCACCAGTTTCTATTCCTCCTAGTTTTGCTGTAAAACACGTGGGTGATTCTTTGTATTGTTGAAAATATGTATGCTATTATTTTCAGTTTGATTCTTTCGGATGCTCAACTGGAATTCCCTCCATAACAGGTTAAGCTGTCCCAACCAGTTATATACTGTATATGTGGGTGGACGCTGGTGGATTTAGCTAGGGGGTTAGGTTGCAGTGTTCAAGTGCTGTATATTATAAGGTTACTAGGGTCATGTGTGCAGGGATTATTGATCCGAACTGGGCTCAGAACTGTAGTAAATAAATCTATCGTTCACACGAGCCTGAGCAAATACACGCCTCGTTTCTCAGCGGATTGACCATCAAACTTTCTGTCCTGTTTAACATTCTGTCCTGAATGAATTAAATGTAAAAAAAAAAAAAAATTAAAAAATGCATAGCTTTTAAATTTTAATAAGACGATTGAAGTTATTTTTAACATATTAGAATATAATCATAGATTCTGTTTACATACATGTAATTTTGGTTCAGTAATCAAGCTTTTGTGGTTTGCTGTTTGTCCATGTTTGAGTACATGTTACAAGGATCAGCTTGTTCTGTCGCGAAACATGTCTGTTCAAACACAAGGGATCAAACTGAGCCTTGCATCCCTGAATTAACTTTAAATCGCATGATCCCCACAGTTCCATAAAGATTAGAAAATCTCTTCTCTTTTTTTTTTTTAATCCTAGAACTGTTTGTACTTGGCATTTTCTAACTCATATCTTGATAAGAGAAAGATATAAAAAATCTTTTTGATCTTATTATATTTACTGAAAAAGTAAAGCTCTTTACTCTAGACTCTTTAAAAACACTTACATTAACCTCTTCATCTTCCACAGAAACTTGAGGAGGCGGACCGCAGGTCTCGGTATCAGCTAGAGAATTTGGAGCGAGAGCAGCGTCACCTCCGACGGCGCCTTGACCTGCTGCGGGACGGCGGGAGTGCAAGCGAGTCCGAGAGGGTTCGAACTGACAGTGTTGGGTCCACCGTCTGCTCTGAGAGATCTGACTCTGACCAAGGTAAGTTTCTATGGATGGTTATATGGATTTGACTTGGACGATGGTTCTTTTTATTCAATATGTGCAGCACATACTTGGTTTAATTAGTGCTTTAGAAAAAAGATAATTGAGGTAAAATAAATTCAACAAATTCTATATAATTGTCTGGATCTGGTTTGGAATTTCAGGTTTGGAACCGCTACTGCGCTATTCAAGACTGGTGGTGTACAACACACTGCAAAGCATTGACTAAAGTCTACTATCCCTTCATATTTGAATTAAATACCATTTGTTCACCCTAGCATGTTTTTGGGTGTCACCTACAAGCTACTTCCCAAGATGCTCACTGCTCAAGTTGATCTTGAATCGCTGAGGTTGTCTGGGTTTTTTGGCTAAAAAGTTCTTGAAGAATTACTGAAAACTCTGTACTACAGTTAAAATAATGCCACTTTTTCACCAGGTTTTAGTAACACCACAACTTGTATTGGTATGGCTTCAGTTGACTGATGATGATAGAAAGATGAAGAGCTGCCCAAAACATCAAAATCATCATACTTTTCAAAATATTTGCAGATTTTTATCTCCATCAGTGTTCTTACCAAGAACAGGTAAATGCACAGGAATCTTCTTAGGTGACTTAGGAGGTCACTTTTTCTACTAGAAATACATTAAATTGTATGTATCTTTCAAACACAAATTGCATTATCTGCCCTAGATATAATGCATAGAACCACCAGGTCCAGGTTACACCCTTTCACAGGACCTTTCACTGTATGAAGTCAAGGTTGCATCTTCCCACATTTGCATTGACATGCAACTTCCGTCTTTGGCGTGAACAGTGTTGGTCACCGGCAGAATAAATTGAGAATAAACATGTGCCTTTTTAAATGCCCTATCGATGGAGACGGTGGAATAAAATGTGGATGGCTTATAATTTAATGATACAGTTTATATATCACTAAAAATGCAGTGGCTGGCATGCAGGTAAACAATTTACTTATTTTATAATATTTTTTTTGTATGGGTTCAATAAAATGCTAGTTAAAATAGGCTCTAAAACAACAAAATGGTTAAAACTGTAACATTTGGTCTACACTAATGCTGGGTAAAAAGCCAGAGAGAACAAGTTAGATTTTAGATTATTTCAAAATCAACAGTAAGGTTGCTTGTCTGATATGCTGGGGCGGTGACCATGTTAATATACTTTGCCTATCTATTTGTGTGAATGCTCTAAATGACATTTCAATGTTTTGTAAATATACTTGAAAGTATTGGTGTATTTTATTATAATTTGAAATCTTCTTTTTTCTTGTCCCTCTATTTACAGAAGAGATGGAGGTGGACGTGGAAGGGCCTGAGTTTTCACCTGCCGAGCTCGACAGCGTGAGCTCAGCCAGCACCAGCGACCTGGACGACCACAGCAGTCTCCAGAGCACCGCCAGTGACGAGGGCTACTCCTCCTGCAGCATCAAACTGGCCTTTAGCTCATAAGACGAGCGCACGCACTAACAAAACGCTCTCTTTTCATCCCTGCCAACTCTCCCTCCTTGACCAATCAGAGACTTATATTTAAGTCAGGTGACCAGAACACCTCCGGCCCCATAGAACACCTGATTTTTAAGTTTGTGAATGTATCTGAGAGAATATGAATGAGATGGAAACAATCTGTGATTGTGAATTTTAACTGGTCAATTAGATGGTTTTATCCCCAACCCTTCTGATTAATGTCAGTGTCTAAATCCCACTTTTTCCTAAAGGAAAGTTTAGATGTGTACAAATAGATGTAACATTTTAATCGAAACCCTTGATTGTTGATTCTTGACATGAACGGGTCATAAACTGGTCACTAGTGAAATTAACCCTCACCCAAAATCTGACAAAAATCTGTTCCATCTGGTCTTATGGTTCTTACATCACTGCTTTACAGTGACGAGGACTGTCATTGGTGCTAAGTGACAACCAATAAAGCAGAATATGTCTGCTGCGTTCATCAAAGATAACAAAAACACAACCATCCCATGGCTGTGGGATACTGGTGCATTCAAAGTGTGGAAACCCTTTCCACACAGCAGCTAAAACCCAGCGATCTTGCACTGGAGCGCACAAAGAGCCCTCAGTAGATCTGGCACCCATCCCGTCTTTAACTAGATGTCTCTATAAGCAATAAACTCTTTTAGTCCGATCAACACATTAGCACTCCTGCTCCTAAGACACAGCGTTTGTGTCCGTCCAAAAGAACGACGTCAACATGCTCGTTTTTGTACATAGATACAATAGTTTAATAAATTGAACGTAAAAAAGGTAGTTGCCCATGGGTAGAACTTGCCTCTGTTGCTGTACGTCTTGTGTTTTGTGCATTTGAAATTCTATTTTTGCAAAGATTGACTATCTTCCTCTTGAGAGTTCAGCGGTGGCATGGACAGTATTATTTGTTCATTATGCTGGATGAAACGAACTTCGTTTAGAAGAATAAAATGGCAAGAAACAAGTCAAACCGGACACAAGAACGATTGACCGCAGGCAGTGGCCCTCTGTTAAAGGCATGCCAGCTCTGAGTGGCACTCTTATTTATTTTGTTTATGCATCGTTTTGTTTTATGAAGCTGAAAGGCATTCCACTATGAGTATGGCATGCGGCGTTTGTAAATAGACGCCAGAACCTCTTGCTTCCCGCAGTACTGTATGTATTTTTAACTCTTTCATTTCTTTTTATCTGATGAGAAGCATTCAGACTCGAGTCGCTCAAGTCATATTTATTTTCTCTCCTTTAAAAACAACTAACTTATTCATTCGTCAGATTTAACGGCATTCCCCTCACAGTTCTTTCATTCCTTGATCTGAGTTTTTAATTATTTAACCTTCCCAAATGCAGAGCTGCTTTTTAGTGCACATTGAAGCCAATTTGAATCATTCTGCCTGTATGGAGCAGTGCGGCATCTGCTAGGTTTAGCCGAATGCTTCTGACTGTTCAACGGCCCATACGTGTGGCGCAGATGTACTCGCCCCTGTTGAGTTAGTGTTGACTGTTTAGTCGGATGTTAAACCTTTATGTTTAGAACAAATGTTTTCATTGTGTGGAGGATACGTTTGCACGTTTGTTTGAATCGAATTCAAAAGCGGTGCTCTATAAACACCTGGCCAAACCACCGACAAGAACCTCTACAGTCGTCCTCTTCCTGGCGATGCCTCGCTTTTGTCTTTTACTGTCGCTCCTTTTCATTCATGTTGTTTTTTTTTTTTGTTGTTTAAGAATCTGCACTATTTAAAGCCAGGGCCCATACTGAGATGCCAGTGCTTTGTTTGTTTTATTTTATTTAATATTGTTTTGAAGAGAACAGACTGTTGTTTATGAGGCCACCAAACCAATCCAGGCCTGGATTCAGAGAATCGGTGCTGGTCTGGGATCAGCTTTCACACTTCTTTGATCTCGATCATCCTGAAGCGGCATCTGTGTTTAGTCAAGAGACCTGTGGAGACGGGTCTTTTCGAGGCTAAACCTTTCCAACCGGAGAAGAACAGAGGTCCTGATGAACTTGTGGCCATTCTTTGTGAACATGCACTCTGATTCTAGCTGTGAGTTAAAATGCAATACTTAAAAATAAACACCAAGATTGTCAAAAAAAAATCTGTAATTGTCTTCTTTTTTCCTCGAATTACACTCTATATACCTCAGTTTAATCAGCAATGCATATATGTGCTTATTTATTTATTTCAGTAAAAGTATTCAAATGGAAAAAAGTGCTTAGTTACTTGTTTATGTGCTTAATAATATGAAGCAAAGGTCTGTAGAAAACAATCATAAACAATATTCTCAAAAAGAGACAAATGAATGCTTTTGTATTGTTTATTTTGAAATTAAGGTCAGTTTTTGCTTTTTTTGTGATTAAGTTCAGAAGTTATTTAACACTTAAGATTTTTCATCCGATACTTTTTATTTCATGTACTCTGCTTTTATATAGTTAAGTAAAGAGTTAATTTGCAAAACCTCCTAATTTTCCCATTCTTTAGTGTTTACACTGTTGTACCTATTTTATTTGTTTCAGGTCGAATAGAACTAAACTGCTCTTTATGAAAGATACACAGAAATAGTATGTGGTGCTGCTAGTCACCGCTACACACGAACGATATCGAGATGAACTTCGTAAACAAAAGAGCCATTTTGTTTAGCGACGTCAGATATTTCGCAGCGCTACAGGGGCAATTTAAGTCAATTGCGCCCTCTAGCGGGTAAACTTGATTTTATTTTGGAAATACTAAAAAATGTAAGTAGCATATTCATGTACTCGTTTATTTACCTCGTGACGCCATGTTTGCTAGTGTTCGCCCTGTTTTACGGTCTATGTGTTCACCGCAACGCATGCCAGGCACCCTGAAGAGTATTCGACTCCACCAAAAGGTAGAATTTACTTGGTAAACATAGTAGTAATTGTACATAATTACAGTCTTGCTTCTGATAACAAAAATGTAATAAAATTATTAAGCCACGAAAAAATGGCTGAACATACGATCTATGAGTTTAACGATCCTCTACCGACCTCTATCGGCTACTCAATAAACTACTCCACGTATAACTGGAGAGATCATTACTGACCATATTTAACTCAACCCAAAATTAATTTATAAAAACACAATCCACTTTAACTATAAGCTCAGGTGCTACATTTAATTAGGTGGTATTTGGAGTAGGAGAGGTGGAGTATCCCTGTAATGACCAAAGTTTAATTTTGAGTTTGAATTTCAGTCAAATATCCTGCACATGTTTTGTGTTCCTTGTACATTTTACGTAATTTTTCTGTTTAGTTTTATTTTATTATTATGTCATTTACATATACTAATCCTTATTAGTTTTATTTCTGTTAGATTTGTTTATTTTGAATCAGACCAGCATTTAACCGGTGAACCTGTTCAGTTGTTTGCTATATTACGTTTAAAACATAATATTTTTGGGCTGGGTTTGGTCTCAGTGTTGGACTCTCTGAATCTGGCATTGAAATGGATTATTTAAGGTTGGAGTTTGGTATGTCTCAAGTAATCGTGATTAGCTTGGCTGAGTCCTGGGCCAGATATGGCCCATCTGTGGCCTTGGTCTGGCATCAAGGCTTGGGCCATACATGTACCAGAATTAATTGCGGTACTTGGGCTAAGCAAAAGCTGAAAATTATGGGGCATAGTTTTGTCCAAGTAATAATTGCTATGTTAGAGAAAAGGTTTTTAGTTCTGAACATCAAGAAAAGCAAGTAAATCATTGTGGACTTCAGGAGGCACAACACCGACCCAGCGCCCCTTTACATCAAGTTAGAGCATATGGAGAGGGTCCAAGCCTTCCAGTTTCTAGGAGTCGTAATATCAAACACTATATCCTGGTTAGAGCATATCACAGAGGTCATTAAGAAGGCCCAGCCGAGACTTCACTTTCTTCGGGTCTTCAGGAACTACTATCTAGACCCTTGTCTGCTGACAATCTTCTACCGTGCGTCCATTGAAAGCCTTCTGACGTACTGCATTTCAGTTTGGTATGGCAGCTGCACCATGGCAGAACAGCGATCAGCTCTCATCTCACTGCATATATGTAAAATGCAGATTGTACATGTGTAAAGTGACAATAAAGACGTTCTATTCTATTCTATTCTATTTTAGGACTTTTAAAAGGATTGAGAACTATGTGATGTCTTCTTAGTGATAAGTAAAAGGGACTGCTGCTGTTACCATATATATATATATATATATATATATATATATATATATATATATATATATATATATATATATATATATATATATATATATATAATTTTATTTTTTTTATTTATTTATTTTTTGCACATTTACCAGGTGGCTATCTGGACTCTTGCTCTAAACCGAGCCTTGACCTTACTTTTTTTTTCCTCATGTGCACATGCAGACCAGATGCTGGTCCTGGTATGTCAGAACGGACGGTGCTCTGCCTCACAAATCCAAGAAAAATAAACAAAGTCGGAGCAAACCTTCAGACCAACCGTTCTTTTTTTGCTAAACTGTCACATGCTCAACTTTTGCCCAGTTTACTTAACAGTTGTTTATTGTGTTAAATCAACATAAAACATTTTTTTCCTCAATGCCTGACACAAAAATGCTTGAACCAATTTTGATATGGCTCGAGGCACACTTTTGATGAGGAAACAATGCTAAAATGTGTAAGTAGTGTCTGAAAAGTGGAGTTTACATGATACTGCACCTTTAAGGTTTGGGGAAACGTTAACGTTTGAGTGTTTTCTGAAGTTGTGTGAGGGTTAAAGATTTGTGTTCAGGAAATCTCTTGTGCCTGACTTGTGTAGCGCACAGGTGACGAGGAGTGGACACAGTTCTCCAGTTTTGAAGCCAAGCATTTTAGTGAAAGTGTACTCAAGTACAAGTAAAGCTACCTGTAACTACATTTACTAACAGTAAATCCTTTCAAAACAATTGAAGTCATCTCTGCTTTCATAGCCAGTCTTAAGGGTTTTAGGTGGTTAGTATGTAGAACATTTTAAAACAAGTGTTAATAAGATGTTATTAAAGATCTAATGATGAAAGTTGCAGTCCAACCTGAACATTTCCATTTAAAGGCTTCATGCCATGGTGAGCCTTTTATAGTGATTTATTCGAATGGATTAAATAAAAAATCAAACAATGGACGGTCACAAAAAAACGAATTAGTTTCTTTCAAAAACAAGTTTTATTCGCACCATTGACGACATCATACGAGTGTCATTGTAACGTCACGGCCGGATATAAAAGGGCCTACCATACTACCATCTCCCATTCATTTAGACCAATGTGAACAACATTATTATTGAAAAAAAATATCACTGTCACTGACCCTTTAAAAAATAAGTTACAGCACTGTAATAATGTTTATGTTTTGTTTTCTAATTTGATGTTCTACTGCTCACCTATCATGAGTCCTCTTTCAGCTTTACTCATCGTTTTGAAACCTTAGTTCTGGAAAACAGAAAAGTACTTGGTCCGAAGTATTTTTGGTGTTATTGCAGTACCATATTTTTTGTTCATACTACCCATATAACAGAATTAAAATGTATTATTGTTCATTATAATCATCAACACTGTTTTTCTAGTTCTTCAACAAATTCTTGAAAAACTGATATCATAACGTGTGTAGAACCGACTGCAGATCTATGAGCGCGTCAATGTCATGTAAACGCAATTAAGACGACAAAAGGGTTTTGAGTTTTGAGTCAACTTCTTGTTGTAGACTCTCAACTTCTTGTTGTAGATTCTAAAATAAAATGTTAAATTGATTTTAGAATCATTACATTATACATATTTTCAAGAAATTTCGTATTACAAAGTTGCTTCGGACAAAATCATCTGCCAAATGCATAAGTTTAAAATTCAGACATAATTTAATAGTACCGGCTCGTACAAGATTTGAAATTGAGTTTGAATTGACTCGAATTGATTCGAATTTAAGTTAATTACAATATATTAAGATCAAATTATGTATTTTTTTAATTATCAACACATTTTCTTTAAAAAGAACGCACAAACACATTTTGTGTTGAATTAAACTTAATGTGTAATTAAACCTTTATTTTAAAGTACTCAACTTAACAAATGTTTTGGTAAAAGTCTTTATTCTCAATCATTTTGTTCAACAGATTTTCTATAAATGTTGCGCAGAGTTTTCCATGTGTTTAAAGAGTACAAGCGCATAGTTAAATGGCAATCAACACATCTGCCATTGGTCGACTTGTTTAGAGGGAGGAGCTTAGCTGCAGAACAATTTTTGTCTGTTTGGTTCAAACACAATATTTTAAGCATTTGTGGTGACTCGGATGGCGTGTTAGTCTCATAATTAACTTGATACAAACAGCGTAACATTGTTAGCTTGAGTCTTCAGTCCGGAATCCTGATCTACTCGATCATCATCAGCATGAGCATCACAGCTCTTCACCTCTGTGAGTCCCTCTCATGATATGCTTATTCATATTTAAAATGTTGCTTGTTAATGCATGCTGAATTCCAAAACTCGATTAAAATATTGGCCAGATTTGCAGATTTTAATACTGATGACTTTATTTTCTAGGTGTGTTCCTCTGTGTTCATGCTGCAGCTGCAGGTCTGCTGCTGGATCTGGGATCAAATGTTACCTTAAGCTGTGATCTCGATGCAAATTATGTTTACTGGATCTTACAGAAATCATTAGATCCTCCAACAGTGCTTCTACGGTCATTCTTAGCACCTGCATCATCTTTATTCTTAAATAAAAACCTCAAGAGTAAATATTCAGTGCAGTTTAATCACAGTCTGGTAATCAATAACGTCACAGCTGATGATTCAGGAGTTTATTACTGTATGAAAGCAGGTGTACCACCAAAATTCAGCTCCAGCACCAGAATAGAGACCAGAATAGAGACCAGAGTATCACTCGATGGTAAGTTCATCTGTTTTTTAAAGGATGTGTTGAGAACGAAAAGCTTAGATCGGGCAATTTACGTTTTTTATGTTTTTACAGGAAAAATTCAAACAACGCAATACACTGGTAGTAACAACTATATTATGCTGAGTGTCATCATATCTGTTCTGCTGAGTGGACTTCTGCTTTGTCTGATTGGTGAGTTATTTCTCTTGAATTAGAATTAAACAGGTTTGAGATTAGTTTATTCCCATTAAAGTTAATAAAATACTTCTTCAAGAAACAATGTTTACTTTTAAATAAATTCTACAGATTTTGTCAGTTTTTTTTCAATATATCAGCACTCTCAAACTAAGTAGATATTTAACTCAACATGTAATGTTTTTATTATTTCATGTAGATCTCTCTGTTAAATTTTTACTGTCTTATTTTGTCTGTAAAATGATTAGAATTACCAAAGAGTATAGAATGTACCGTTCAAATAAAGCACCTCATCTGATTTTAAATTAGTTTTTGCAGCGGGAAAAAGAAATCGACCGGATAAAGTTCTAGAACTACAGCATTCCAGAGTTGAATATCAGCTGCAGGACTTCAGGTGTGCTGTTCTTATCTATTTATTTATTTATTCCAACATGCAATTTCTAAAACACAGAGGCTACAAAAACACAAATTCATCATGTTAACCAAGTCAAATTTGACCAATTAAAAATCTATAGTTATGGATAAATCTTAGAAAAATAAGTTTATTAACAGCAACATGCATAATTTGTTTAAATCTCTCAATTTGTTTGCGTTCTAAAATGTACGAAGTGAAATTCCTCTCACAATATTTTGTCACTCTTTTTAATGGTTTAAAATGGAGCAGATTAATTTAAATAAAATTAATTTTCTAAATGTTGTAATTTTGTTCTTAATATGACCTGATTTTGTTTTTTGTTGTTGTTTTTTTTCAGGTGCTGATGTTCAGAGTGTGAACACCTGTAATGGTAATTACTTTAAAATTGCTTTTAATTATCAAAATAACTACATTTAAATGCATATCTTGTAATTTTTAAAACCAGACTCAAGACATTTATTCATAAGGCTATTTAAAACTGTTTTAGATTTTATATATTTTAATACCATATTTTTTTTTCTTGTATCTTGTTTCGAGCATTTTACGTCTGTATGATTGTACAACGCTTTGGGCAGATGTGTTTTATAAATAAATGTTACTTATTTACTATGTAAATTAATCCACATTAAAGATCTCTGTGTCAAAAAATACTTTTAAGCCGAAAATGTGTGTTTTTTAATTTATTTGAACTCTTGTCTCAAGAACTCATTTTACTGATTAAAATTTTGTGGAAAAACTATGTTCCTTTATTCATATTAAGGCATTTCCAAACAAGATTTGTATCAATCATCAAAAGAAAACCATACATGTTTTGGAGCTGTCATTAATTTTTATTATCATTTGAAAGCAAACTAAAGAGTTGAAAGGAGACGCTGCGGTTAAACCGAACTGCTGCTGCAATCCAACCCAAACTGTTTTCCAGTCATCAAGAACCATCATCATAAACCACTGCAGTGTTTCCAAAACCTTTATTCTCGCTTTTTTTAACCTCAAATGGAAACAGCAGAAGCAAAAATCTAGTTTCTTTAGAACAAACAATTTGATGAAATGTGCCAGAATGAAAGGTAAGTTTCCAAGGCTTTTAGTGCTTGTATAAAACACACCTGATAGTTGATGCTTGGTTTGAGGTCTACACAACTAATATCAATGAAATAGTAAATGCTTAAAAGGTTTATTCATTATTGACATACATTTCGAAACTCGACCCACTGTAAGCGAAACATCTCACACAACAATCTGAAAGACTTCGATGCAGAAATAAAATTATATTTGAAGATAAAGGCCCTGTATCTCTTTTATTCATCTGGCTTTGACTGCAGAGGAGTGAAGACACTTCCGGTCTGAGAGAGAGAGAGAGAGAGAGAGAGAGAGAGAGAGAGAATAGTATTGTTAATAATTGCACAACTAATGGCTGAAATTAGCTGCTAAGTCTACAAATATATGAGACTGTTTAACATTCCATTTCAGCAAGTCAATACTCTGTTAAAATAGCCTATGTTAAAATACATATTTATTATATTAATTATTAAAGTAATGTGCTAGTGCTTTGAAATTATCTCTCCTGTCTCTCATTATCTATTGGGACCCCAATTAAAATAAAAATTTAATTTTGTTAATGTTCACTTTTTTTCCAGTCTATTTTTAAATTATAATTCATGTCCTTATTTTTACCGACTTGTCTTTTTTCAACTTTTGAATACTCTACCTAGTTAGTAACCTGTAGTTATTTAGATAGTATATATAATATGTACATTTAGTAGTTTTAACTATTATCATAGTTTTTAAGGAGTTCAGACTAAAAATCAATTGTTACTTATTCGTCAATGCACAAATAAAGTAACTTCGGAGTTAGGGTTGAATTAAAAAGTTACTGAAAGTTAATGTTAGTTACTGTGTCATTAGATACTAAGTTGTTAATGGATCTGTCTAGTAAGGGACCATAGCTGATTATACGTTGTCAGAGATAGAGTTTTCTAAAGTGTATTCTAAGGACAGAATATTCTATATATTCTAAACCCATTTCATTAATAGTACTATTTTTTTTTTTGTAATGACAAATCCTCCGAGAGCTGGATTCATAATATTATGTTACACCCCATCTTGTGTCAAACAATATTTTAAATAGCAACAGCTAATAAAAATTAAATAATAAAAAAAAACACTAAAGCTGTCTCTGTGATTAAGCACCCATTTAACATTACTACTATTTTCAACATCACAGTTTTATCTTGAAAGGCTTTAAAATCTTCACTGATCCATTGGCAAATTCTGCAGTGGCTGAAGAAATCCAATATTATCTTTGTTTTGAATTAGTTCAAATTATTTAAAGTAATAAACAGCAATGAAAGAAGGATTCTAGATAAATGCTGTACCTTTTGCTCGTTCTCAGACGGTGCTTCTTCTCTCGTTGGGTTGCTGCATCCTAAACCTGGAACAGAATCAAAATAAAGACTATTAAGATATTAAGTTATAAATATCATATTAAGCCGAATATCTAATAGTATAGAATGGGTTTTTATGACATGCGTAATTTCACAGGAAGTTGAATTATTCCAATCACGCACCTATAACAGCAATGATGAGAAGAAGGTTGAGCATTATAGAAGGGATTAGGATCAGATCTTTCCATGATTTCTGATTTCTTGGTTCCTCTGTGTTTTCACTCTCTGTAAAAGCGTAAAGTTTTAAAAGCTGTGAGCCAGACACATACACCAAATATCATAACCACCTTACAGACTTAACCAATCAAATTCAGTCTTGCAATATTGTAATAAAAAGCTCCTATATTGATAAAAAATATCAAAGCTTCTATATTTATCCAATCGAATCATGTTTATTGTTCCATCATCAAACGACATGAGTGTCAAGTTTATACTTTACCGGTTGCAGATGTTTCCACTTCATATTAGAATAAAAAATAGTAAGATAAAACATAATAGTCAAATATTGTAAATTTACACAAACGACAGAGTAGCTTTGGTACGGATATGGGAAGATAAATATTTCACATGGTTTAGGGCTGTAAATGATTTATACACCGGATAAAGTTATAACTATTTAGGTGCTGTGCATTTAATTGAGTTTTGGGTTGGTTAAAGATGAAGCTGCTGGAATTATATTTGTAATAACAACTGTTTAAAATAATCAAAGATAATAATACGCATTATCTGAAAGTGATGCATGAGTCTGAAAACGTATGACAAGTTTTTAGATTACACAAAAAAGGAAAATGTGAAAGTCACCTTCGATGTAGATTCTGGTCCCGACGCTGAATTTCTGCTGTTCATTAGTATCGACACAATAATAAACTCCTAATTCTTCAGAGCTGATGTTTTTGATCAACAGATGACTAGTATTATACATAAAGTAATTCTGCTTGAAAATTAAATTTCTAAATTCACAAAATCCTTCACGGTATGTGCGTAAGATCAACTCTGGAGGACCTTGATATTTCTGTCTGAACCAGTAAATCTCCTCAGCATTAAGATCACAGCTGATATTCACCTCAGCTCCTAAAGTAACGCTGCTGTTTGATCGACTCTCAATGGTTTCAAACCACATGAACAGATCTAGAGGAAAAAAAAACACTTTTATCAATATATAAATCTAAATAAAAACCAAAGTAATGAAGAGGGATGAAAAACTCACAAAAGTGAAGTTCTAGGATCCTCATCGTCAGAAGCAATACTGTGATCAGTCCAGCAGCTCTGACTCAGAGCAGAAGAAAAACAGAAGAAAGCACAAACACAGGCAAGGAAATGGAACAAACAAGCCAGTAAATGAAAATGTATCTCTTAAACACATATTGTCATTTGGAAAGGAAGAGGGATGTGTACAAAAGTACACTTTCTAAAATAATCCTATTGAAAATCGAAAGAAAGCTTCAGAAGAGGCGTGTTCTTACACATGCTGTTGAAACCGTTGAAAAGAAAAGAAAAGAAAGAAAAAAAACTCTCTTAGCTCTCTAGTGCTGGAGATAGAAGTTCTTCTCTCACGTTGGCGGTCTTGTTTCCGGTTTCTCTTCAATATGCCAACCATTAATTTCTGTCTTTAACATAACTTTAACATTTTTTAACATCTTTAACATTCTGTAGCATAACATTTGATTCTGGGGCTCATCACACAACCTAAATCTACGCTTATTGTTATGCTCGTTGTTTCACCATTTCACATGTTTCACCCTTGTTCAGTGTCATTTTTATTATGTTTTATAAAAGAATACATGATTTCAAAAGACCCCTTAAATATTTCTGAACGTTTCATAGCTTTTGAAGTCTCCAGCATCAGGTTTACAAATGTCCCTCAAAAAAGTCTCTTAAATCATTCATTTGTAACTAAAACTTAAAACCATTCTTTACATGCTGTTAATCTTGGATTCGTAGTAATTCTTTCGTAAATCTCATGACTTTGAGACTATGATCAATAAATTCTCTTTCTAATATTTTTTGTTGCAAATCATATCATTTTCATGAATTAGTATAGTATACTTTATTAGAGAAATGTGATTATGTTTACTTGATTTTTACTCAAATGTTGAGTTTACTTAAAATAGTTATGTATTTGAAAAAGGTTTGAATTAATATTTGAGAGTACTTATCAAACTTAAGTAAAATGTATTATTTTTTCACTAAATGTCCTTGAGCATGCGTTAATAAATTAATATTTATTAGTAAATTTACTCAAAGATCATTAATTTAAATTACCTGTACATACCTATTAATCTTACTTAGACTTTCGTCTTAAGTTTGCTATGAATAAATTAGGCAATCAGTTTCTTACGTTACAGTGCCTTTGATGAGATTAGGTACCAAGATGTAACCAGAACAGGAAGTGACTAAACTATGTTTTTTTTTTTAGATCACTAGTGATTGGAACCAAAATTAAATTGATTTTCTTTGATGGTCATGTTAAAAAATGCACAGCATTATGTTAGAAGAAAATTGTATATTTTGCCAGGGATAATAAGTTTTAATTGTTATCCACCTGTTTCGTTCCCATTTGACTCAAAAAAGTCAGTTTTAGAACAGAAAAAGGGATAACCACATGCACCAAGAGGTGCAATAACCAATGGGTGACATCACAGTAAGTCCATGTAGTATACTATTAGAAATGAGCAGATAAATATAACAAAAATTCAAATGACATTTCTTGATGAAGATTTTAAGTCCGATAAATCTCTCCCTGCCATTTTTTTGGCAGTTTATTTCAATACATGTTCTGTGGTTACAAGAATACACTGGTTTTTAGTGAGATAATGAAGAATACCTGTAAATAAAAACACACTTTTAACATGTGCAGTAAGCAACTAACAACCAGCTTAGTCCACTAATCTAGCACAGAGAACCTGTTCATCAGTCTATAACTATCTGTATGAACATTTATCAGATATACAGTCCAAAAAGAGGATGCACAGATTACTTGCTTCATAAAACCAAAAGTTTTAGCTGTCAGGATGCGCGCTTGAGCGTTCAATCATGTTGCTTGGCCTCCATTTTGACAAACACCCTCACCTTTTTTGTGGAATGCCTAAAGGCTGTTGGCAGACAAACTGAAAAGATGGCGTCTGGACTGGACTGTGGAGTGCTCAGTTAAATGCAACATTTATAACCCACTTTTGTCCAATACTAAATATTAATATTACATTTCTGTTTGATGACCATTCTACTTTAATTCATTAATCCCATCTTTTTCAAAAAACAACCTTCCACTTTTTGATGTTGTTGCTTTTGCTTTAGCCAATATCCCTAATTTCCAGGAAACTTATTGCCTGCTTTAATTTAAATATTCCATCATATAATTCCCAAATGAACAGTGTTTGTTTCAATGTTTCATCTTCTCCATAATGATCACATTTATATTTCCTGATTATCTAATTTATGTAGTGAATATAGTCATTTTTTGTTCAAACTTTTTTCTAAAACATACTACTTTAGGCTAAATAAATAATCTTATATAAATGATTTGTCGGTTATAAAAGCGTCTTTCATTTGTTTTTCTGTAGTAGTGTTCTTATAAAAATATAGTAACTGAATAAGCAATCATTTGTGACATCCCCCTGCAATTGTGATTCCTTTTATTAGTTAAGAAACGTTTAAAATAACAGGAAGTGAAACATCATGAGTAAATGCGTGCATAAGAGTGCAATGAGACTTATTTCATTTCAGCACTTTTATCGAGCTTTGTCTGGACGGCTGATTTTATAACCATCGATCCATCTTTTTACTCATCAAAAGAATATTGATTCGATATCAGTAAGCCCAGTCAAAAGTGAGAGGATACTAACAGACACACAAATATAACATATTTATTACAAAAAGAATTAAGCTAAACTGTAACAAATCAGTATTAAGCTGTAGTGTGTGCGTGCGTGTGTGTTTGTGTGTGTGTGCCTTACTTACTCAGTAGTAGAAATAAAACCATTGACTCTTGTGTCTTGTCTATTAATTCTGACATTTCCGACATTAATACAAAACACTTCACCAATATTGAATTGAGTGTTAAATACAGTACAACCAACAGAAACAAGTGATGTTCACAAACAGAGTTTCAGCAGTAGCACGCACAGTCAATTAGTGGAGGGTGGTCTCCTATTAAGCCGGAGTTCCACTCTTCCTAAAGCATAAGTTCGCCCAGTCTCAAGCAACAACAAAAAACCCTCCACCACCCCATCTCCCCACTTTAGGGGGGGTCTTCAGGCTTCAATTATTTCCTGAACCTGAAGCCCTCCTACGGACAGCTCGCCTGGTATGTGTTTATACACACCAAGTTCTGCTTGGGCTACCTAGGCTAATTTTTGCAAGTGCTCCTTCGTGAAAAGACCAATTAATGATGAAAACCTGTTCTTAAACACAGAATCACCTCAAGTATGTTACCTGGCTCTATAATCGGCCTGCTTAGCAATACAATAACAACCAATTAAATGTAGAATCAGTATTTCGTTCTTCAACATTAGAACCAACTTATGTGTGGACCAAACAGATCACGTGATGTCTGATATCTGTTAATCACTAAAATCACAAACAAAATATTTAGTAAATGAGACAATATCTCATGTAACAGATTTAAGCTAAAAGATAGTGATTTTGTCAAGGGCAAATAACTCAGACGTAAGATAATTCCATTTTATTTCCATTTTTAATGAGCATATTTTTTAGCGCACAAAATTACACCATTTACACAATGTCATTAATTACAGTATGCAATCTGTTGTAAAGGGAACCTCAGATTACAACTGTAAAAACTTTTAAGGGTATTTGAAGAAGAATGAGGTTCAAGTTTGGTAATAAGCATATATTTACATTTAAACATTAGTATAACATGCTAGAAATGTCATGAATTTACAAGAACAGAAACATTGAAAGCAAAAAGAAGCCTTCATATTGATCTGACCAATGGCTGAGTACAGTAGCGCTGCCCTTTGTAAATTGAACAGTTTTAAAACAAAAAAACTTTGACTCAGACCTTTCATGAATGTCCTAAATAATCATATGAGCATGTCTTGACCCATTTAAAAGAACAGCTTTTAATAACCACCAGCAGATTATATTTGAAGTCAGATATTTGGAGTTAGAAAGTCAATATAAAAGTTACACAGAATAAAAAATAAAATGCATGGCAGGAAGTTAATGTCAGAAACGAAAAGCAATGCCTTTGAATGAATAACAAAAAAAAGAAAGCTTACTTCAAACTGTGTGAAAGCTTACTTCAAACTAGCAATATTTCAAAGAAAAACAACCTGTTTTCATCTAGAATTAAATGTATTCATCAAGACTTTCGATAGCCTGCTCCTTGGTGAACTGTCCCCATTCTTCTGAAATCTGATCCCATCTGTTGAACATTTTATTGAAATATTTTTCGAGATCATCATGGAATCTACTCACAAACCACTTCCAGTAAGGCAGATTGGATAAGTCAGGAGTGATGCTCCACTCTGCATAAACGTTTCCTGCTTTTCTGTATTCTTTCAAATGAATCCACTGGTCCGCGTAGAACCTTTTGTAAGATTTTACCAAGTTAGAGCAGAAGTCTGAACTGAGTAGTCCATTCTCATCATAGGAACATCCAGTGAGCCCATTAACTCTGTGGAAAAGAACGCTGTGGTCTCCAGAGTGGTTTTCCACAGTGTTGGTGCAGGTGGCACCACAGAAAGGGCACTGAACCCAGCAGCAGTTACTAAGATGATCACTCAGGATCTCTTCTGGACTGTTTTTGGGTTCCAGATATTCAAGAAAGGTCTCTGTGCTGAACTGATTCAGGATTTCATTGGATTGAACCTCAAGAAGTTTACCAATCACGTCCTCAAGGAGTTTGAAATCCTCAACCCCATCATGACTCACTCCTTGGAGGTCTTTTATGGAGAAGGTAAGCATGTCAGAGAGAGCTACTGTGAAATCATCCAGCCACTTTTGGACATCCTTGCTGGTGTTGACCAGGGTGGCTCTTTGAGCTGCTTTCATGATCTTATCCTGCATGAGTTTAATGTTTTGCCTCATCTTTGGTTGAACACTCTTGTCAAATTTGTCATTGAGGTACTGTGTGATTTCATCTCTGACAAAATTCTTTAAGTGGTCTCTGGGGCTGAAAAGATAGTTGATGTATTTTTCAAAGTCTTCTTGTTTGGCAAGCGATATCAACATGTGCTTCTCTAGCTTGGACCTGTTCCCGTTAAGGGATTCGCAGCTTGCTTGAATTTCATTGGTCAAATCTCTGGCGGTATCGTTGTAGACGCTCTTTTGAATGGGATCTTTCATTTTCTGACAGATAATCTCACCAAAAATGGCAGCAGAAGCTGATCCTTGGCAGTATTTTTGGAATATACTGTAGTAGTTTTCTCTTTTCTTTTCAAAGTGGAAAATGGGATCGTAGGCTTCCCTAAACTTTCTGTGCTGGACAGTGATCAGTTTGTTTTCTTTCTTGCCAATGGACATAACCAAATCAGGAAAAAACTCCTTCTTGAACAAAAAGTCTTTGGAATTCTCCTCAAAGTCTGTTACTTTGTTTTTGATGTGATCTAAAAGTTCTTGAAGGTAGATTTTGTTGTAGCCCATCTTTGCAAAGTTGAATGAGTTCATCAGTTTGTTAGCATCTTTGGAAATCTCATCAACCAGCTTTTTTATTTGCTTTTCGAACTTTACTTCATCAGATGGAAGATCATCAGATGTCCTTAACTGTATGTAGTCAGAGTATTTGTGTGTAAGGAAAATATCTCTACTTGGCCTTGGACTTTTCCAGTCATTGCTTAGCAGTTGTTGGATGTCTGTTAGCACATCAATATTTTTGATTTCTGGAGTTTCTGCTTTAATCATCTGGACACATTCTCTCCAAAATGAATCAAACTCTTTCTGGAGAACTGCTTCATCGTTTGTTTTGTCTTTGAGTTTTACAGCCAATTCTTTACTCTTTTCAAAAAGAATGTTTTCATCTCGTGTTCTTTGAGCATCAATCCTAGCCTTAAGCTCTCGTTGCTGAAGAATAGTGTTTAGTTTCTTTGTTGTCTCTATCACGATGCTACTCTGAAGCTCTTTGACTTTAATGTTAAACGACTCTTTCCATTGTATCAGTATGTCTTTGTCTTTGTCTGTCTCAAAGAAATTGGACATCAGTCCCTCCACTTCTTCACTTTTCTCTTTCAGATTGTTCATGACTTGGGGTCCCTCAATTATGTTGATTTGATCATTGTCTATTTGGTTGTGGAGTTTGTTCTCGATATCCAGCAAGGTTCGGCGCAGACTCCAAGACCACTTGCTATATTCGGTCTCTAGTCTTCTGTAAGTTGCAACCTCCAGTGAGTTTCTAAAGCTGAAGACAAATCGTTCATCGAGTAAACCATTCCAGAGATCATTTATCAGTTTTTTCACACTACTCAGCTCCGATCCACCAGCTTTTGATGCATGACTAAAGATCATTCTCTTTAGTTCTTGGATGTTGTAACAGTATTCAGGATTTGGTGGCGCCATTGGAGGGCTACCCTCCCAGAGCTGTGCAAAATATTTCACGTCGTTCTGAATGTCAAAGGAAATGACATCATTGAAACATTTTGCTTCAAAGTGTTCATCTTTGGCAGCAAGTTTGGCCATCTGATCCAGAGTCTCAAGTAGTCGTCTCCTTCCATCCATAGTCTTTTCTCTCGCAGTGACATCAGAGACATTCTGGTGGACAAACATGCAGCTGGGCTTCAGTCGTACCTGTTTCATCCTCATAAAAGCCTGAACAACAATCTGAAGAATTTCCTGGAGCTCAGCTGGGCTTTCTCCAAAAATGTTAATCAGTGTCAGATTCCCAAGTCCAACCAAAAAAGTGGCAATTTCATTGTCATGATGTCTTGACCTTACAGACATTTCTAGAGCATGAAGGCCTTCGGTGTCAACAACCAAAATATAGTCAAATTTGAGCTGTTCTTTCATTTTCATCTCCTCTGAAACTTTGACCAGTTGCATGAAGGCACCTCTGGTGCATCTTCCTACACCAACAGCAAACTGTAGTCCGAACATGGCATTCAGCATGGTGGATTTCCCAGAGCTCTGAACCCCCAGAACAGACATCACAAAAACTTTCTTGTTTCCCAGTTTATTTGTGAGTTCTTGAAGAACAGCATTTACCCATACCACAGGAAGATGAGCAGCATCCCCATCCATCAGCTCCAGTGGAAATCCAGAAATCATCATGTCTGCGGCAAGACTTGGCAGAAAAGTATAGTCAACTGGCAGATCTTTGCTTTTATTGTTGATTGATTTACACGATTCATAAATCTGTCCAAGTTCTCTCAAGATGTGCTCCAGGCCGAAGGTTGCCGCTTGAAGTTCTTTGGATAATTGATCAAGTTCAACCTGTTCACTTCTTATAGTTGACAATGCTCTGGCTTCTGACCATTTTTCATTGTACTTGTGATGTAGTTCTGAAAGGTCAGCTGAGGTGAACTCTTCCAAGAGAATAGTGAGCCATTTGAGGAAAAACATCTTTTGATCAGTCTTTTGCGATTGCATCTCCTCTATGAACAACTTCATGAAGTCACTTAAGTCCAGTGCGTGCTGTTTCCTACGGATTTCCATCATTTCATTCTGTTTTATTTGAACATCCAATTCATTTAGTTGTGTTCTGTGCAGCTCCTTGTTCCTTAAACACCACAGATGCCACAGTTCTCCCTGACAGGGTAGAAGTGTTTCTTTGATCTCTGTTTGATTTCTTTGGGCAAGTAAACCCATCATCTTTTGGGCTGCCTTTTTCCCATTCCTGCAATCAGCATCATTATTCTCGTCTACTAAAATTTCTGAGTTTCTCGACAGATCTTCAAGTCTAAAAACAGAGGTTGTGTCTGAAAGACATGCACTTATAGCTTTTGTAACTTCTTCAGATGCCTCTGAACCGTTTTTGTTTTTTAGGCAAATTTTGAATTTACCTGGTCTTTTCTGGGTAGTCAAACCGACTTCTTCAGTAAAGAGACAAATGAGGGGTGTTTGTATACTATAGAGGTTTTGTAACCATGTAGTTGCCTTCTTGTCATTTTCATCTGGTTTCTGGAGAATAACCACATTGACTGAAGCCATCTCAGACAG
Organism: Danionella dracula; assembly: GCA_900490495.1. NCBI lineage: Eukaryota > Metazoa > Chordata > Actinopteri > Cypriniformes > Danionidae > Danionella > Danionella dracula. Next base: position 22,198,578 of record UELW01000778.1, on the reverse strand, counting down.
AATCTGTAGTTGTCTTTCATTGTCTCCCGCATCGCCGTGAAGGTTAGAAAAAGCAACACATTGACTAAATGTATCACTTTCTTTCCCAGAGGGGCAGTACCAGGTGATTTCTACCACTCCTTCCATCAGTACTTTGTTTTTGCTGCCGCCTGGACAATCTTTGTGAAAGAATGTGTTGTGTCTCTCATTGATCAGATTGTTCATGAGAGTAGATTTGGAAAATGACACAGAACCAAACCTGAAGAAAAATACCATAGGAGTTTCCATCGTACAGACTGGCTGGACTTTACTTATTTTGTTTTTGGCGTCCTCTTTCAGTTTCCAAACCTTGCAAATATGCCTGAATGTCCAGAGAGGAAACTCAATCTCTTGTGTGAATGGATTGGGAACCAGTAAAGGCAGAGCATACTGGCACTGTGACAGTTTATTTACAATGAGTTGCTTCAAAAAAATATCTGCACAATGAAATACGGCCATCTGAACATCCATTGGATGAACAACAACCTTTCTGTTTGTTCCTGTGGAAGGAATTGACATTTCTTCCAAAAAATTGGCAGCACCTTGGATTTCAGGCAAGTCATCGTCAGCTTGTTGATCTTGGTTTTCACATTCTTTAGCCCTAATGTATCTGGCTCTGTAGTTCATCGCTATTAGTTTTTGTAGGAAGGTCTGGGCTAAGTGCTTCTTGGCACAAGACTCTTGGGACTGCAAAGACTGCTCAGTTTGTTGAAGAACATCTGCTGCCTTTAGTTTACAGTGAGGCCTTTTATCTAGATGTAGTATTTTAAACACTTCCTCTATTTCCCCCCTCTTTACATCTTGTTTGTTCTGATTCTTTTTGGCCCCATCCATTGATTGCTTATCCCCCTGAGAGACAAACAGCAAAGGTAAAGACAGTTAACCTAAAGAATAGTTTCCTAAACATTAAATAAGGTGTTTGTTTTCTTCCTGATTATACAGTTTCTAAAAAATGTAACTTCAACCACCTTTTGGACACTTGCCTGTCATTTTTTAGGTCTAAAGTTGCTGGTTCGATTATGTTTTGAAAATGTTGGATTAATATACAAGCTACTTGGAATACGGAATAAATTGCAGTCTCTAATTTTTCACCTACACTTTTAGTTTCTGATTTTCGGAAAAGTGTGTTTGATCCCAACCATGTTTGTTGGGAAATAGGTTTACAGGTACATCAGGCAGAAACATGTAAAGTTTTCTTCCAAAATGACAGAACGCCTCCTCCAGTTTATCAATGGGAATACCATGGGAAGCGTAGTCTCGGTCTACCGCTGGATTTACTGGAAGAAATTAGAAAGGATGCTTTGCCTCTTAACATAGATGAGTCTCTGATCTGTTCCAAGTTACTAAAACAAGTGATAATCCTCTTCATTGTAGGAATTTAGGACTATGTTTTTCCCCAGATCTCCACAATTCTCTGTATCACAGCTCCTCCACTATGACACACTTCTGAAGGCCAATCAATCAAACTGTCATGGTACAATCTTTTCTCCACAAATATCAGTCAGGAAAAATATGTGCCAAATTTGACATTTATCAGGCACATCATGTAATCATATGGGCACCAGTCTGACAGAGATATTGTTTTAATTCAGTACTTGGGCATATTAAGACGCATGACTGCTAATATGTGGCCCTTGGCCAAGTCATGTATGTTTATGATTTCGGCAGCCCTTTTTAACTGGAAGTCAGCCTATTTTTGAAATCTTTATAGGGAAAATAAATTAAAGAGGCAAAACCTTTCCTTGATTACAGCATCACAGATTGTATGTGAGGTGAAGTTAGAAAAATAGGGAGGAGGTTCCTTTGATGAAGGGCTGGTTTCTTTATGGATTGTAGATGCTATTTCTAAACTAAGCAACACTTAAAAATGTCGGCATTCTTTTAATTGTTTTAAACTTTATCCTGTTGTAATTTTTGTTGATGCTTACCTCTTGATTCTTTCTTTGCACTGTTGTCAAGGTCTTTTTCGTTTTCCTTTCAGTAACTGTAATTAGAAAGATAATTTTTATCAACTGCTACAATAGCTGCTACTTTTCTGCTATTGTGAACTTTTAAATCTCTTTTCAAAAACTTCAAAGTTTACTTTACTTTACAATCATTTGCATATCATCCTTCATAAATGCTACTATGGTTTGTTAAACATTTTGGTAGTACTTTGACCATTTTTTCATACTATAATTTGAACATGCCTTTTATTAATTTTTTTTTGTTTTTTGACATTTGTATAACTAAGAAATTTTGGGACGTTTAACCCAACAAATCAATGAATTGATTACAGCAGTCTATAACATATCAAAAGAAGGATAAAAAAATGTTGAAACTTACAAATCTGAAGTCATCTCAAACCCAATAAAGTTTAAAAAGGACGATTAATTCATGAATAATTAATAAATACATTAATAATAAATAAATAATACACAAATAATTGAAGCCAAACTTTTGTCAATGATTTGCCCAAAACTAGTAACAATTCTTTTCAAGACTGTCAAGTTATAATATAGTATATAATATATTGTAAAATAGTTAAATATTGAATTAGATGTGTTTGTAAAAACGTTATGGAGGTGTTTTTTTGTGTGAAGGCACGTTTCCAAACAACGTGAGAACAAGGAAGGTATAAAAAAAAAAAGAGTTCTGCGTATGTGGGGGTTGGCCTTTCAGAGAAAGCATATTCTGAAAGTAAAGTGAAAGTGATTTGTGCCACAGAGTTAGAGACTCGGGTTCCCATTTAAAAAGAAAAAAATTTGGTCAGAAAGGCCCAATTTGCAAGTCCATAAAAAAACCTTATTCATACAACCTTCCTCCTGCATATCTCTATAATAAAAGTCTTGTTTAATTTCCACCCAGGTTGGTCCATATGAAGCCAATGCCATGCAGATAATGAAGTTTAATGTGTTCATGAATGAGCAGCTTAAACATTATTGTTTGATTAGTATCTCTTTAAAGTGTGTGATGTGATATAAGAAAGTGTGATATTTCTCACAAGTCAGACAATGTTGCTCTCCAGTGGCCGCTGGATGAAATGCACTCTTCTATTGATTTAGTGAACCGTTAATATTTACTGTTTGTTACATAGACTTGCTTGCTTAGCTATATGGACTTGCTTGTTTTACATGGACTTGTTCTGACAGTGCAAAATGTAGCCACTAGATGTCGCCAATTTCTCAGAATATCAACAGAACTGTAAATATGTAAAATGTTTCCCACTGATAAGCACACTTTCCTGTCCATATATGTGTTTAGCAAATAAAAAAACAGACAATAAACAGAACCATGCATTTTTGGGGACATTTTTGTATGTGTGCACCATTTATAAAATAAGACCCCAGCTCCACATGAACGCTCCCAAATCATCAAGCAGAAAGGGGCGGGGTTCATGGGATATAGCTTTTAAAAACTATTTTAACCACTCTCTTTTTACAGTGATTTTTGCTGAAATGGGATGACTTTTTATCTTACCAGCTATGTTTCTTTATACTTTGTTTAATGTGGTTTCTATGTTTGCTGGTCTTTTTGAAAGGAATTTAAACTCTTTGGTCAACTACAGTATATTGTTCTTCACAGATAAAGTTGAGACAAAACCGAAACAAATTTAATTTAATTTCTTACTTGCAAATAGCCTCTGCCCATCTTCTCGCTCGCAAGCGTAGCATTGCTGGTTATTATCTGTGTACAGAATCTCGATCCTGTCCATCAGCCCTACGAGTTCTGATCTGACGTTCATGATCCTGCTGCAAATGTGATATCTTCCACCGCATTTCACAATCAGTCTCTCCAGAGCTGAATTATTCTTCAGATCATCTATAAACGAGTCTGACTCTTCCTCACATTCATAAGTGAAGAGAAGCATTACAAACCGAAGAACTTCTTCACCAAACACTTTCTGGAGCCACTCAATACCAGTCTTATCAGCATCTGTTAACTGACCCAGCCGCACCACAAAGATGAAGGCGAGGATGTCATTTTCACTCACTAGCTGAGGACTGAGGTCATCGAGATTTATTGAGCTCTCATGTAACCCAATCAGGTTGATCACAGAGAGACGACTCTCGGATGTATTCAAATGAAAAGGAACCGTTCTGGACACTGTGACATCTTCAATGTTTGGTTCGGTTTCTCCTAGTAGATAATTGTCCTGCTGAAATTGGACTGCAGAAGTGTTTCCAAATAACAGTAGGGTCAGATTTTTATCTATATTAATCACAAAAGGAGCATTTTTAGGTAAAAAATTGCAAACGTTTTTTCCAGTATTGTCAAAAAATGAAATTGTGTCTTACCCATAGTCCTGAGAAATGAATCAGTTTGGTGTAATTCAATAGTAATCAATCAAGTAGCAGCGTCCCCCATTAAGATTTTATGTAAGAACAGAGATACTTTTCTGTTCTGGAAAGCGTACATCAGGCGATCAGATTGTTGATTGAGGTCAGAACTCCAGTAGCGTTACCTCCTGCTTATACAGATGCAAATATCCGGTCAAACAGGATCCTCTGTTTACTGATGCCTCATCACAAAGCATCCTTTTAAAAATTTCTGAATGACCATTTAAAGTTAAAATCCCAAAACACATGGCTTGTCATTTTCAAAGGTACATTGGATATTTTAATGTGCTATTAAATATGATATAAGTATGATTTGTTTTCTTACTTTCACTTTCAATGCTGACTCATCATAAAAGCAAACAAAAACTGGTTTTATTGCTAACATCACGTGTCTGTGTTTTGAGTTTCTGTTGTCGATGTTACGCCATCATGCTTGCATTGCACTCATACCTGCATTGAATCTTCTGAATTCCAAACAATGCTTTTATCTAGGATGTGATTTCAAAGAAATGTATTCAAAATTTTTGTAAGAGCTGCAAGGACACACAGGTTGTCTATGATTGAGATGATTAAGTTAACTTAAATGATTAGGATAACTTTTGTAACATGTAATCAGTAACATAGAAGCAACTGACAAAGGAATTAGGCCTTTCCCAGTTGCCTATGTCTGACTGATTACATGTTACAATAGTTATCTTAATCATTTTGTTAAACAAGCATAAATTAATAATGAGAATCGTTAAAAAAAAGGAGATGAATTCCTTGATAACTACACTGAAAAAAATAAAATGATGAGTAAACGCAAAAAACAGTTCACTATCTGAACAGTGATGACATCACAGAGCTCTCTTCCAATCAGGACTCAAAGTGGCAGACCTGTCGCTAAAGTGTTTCAAGCAAAGAAGGATACAAACTCAAAAGTTTGCTCAAAGGTCGTACAGTGCCGTATACTGCACTAGCTTAGCCAAGTTTAGCATTGACAGATTAAACCGTTAGCATTGTAGTTTGACTAAACCTAAAATGAATGCAGTTTCATTATTCTTCCTATTTAAAGCTGGACTCTCCTAGTTACATCTTGCACTAAAAACAAATTAAATATGGTGTTCCAGATTGATGTTGTTAGGAACTAAAAAATTAAGCTTCAAAGACCTCTTGTCTAATAGGCACTTTCTCATATGCACCTGTGAAATATTCATCACCAACTGTTGTTTCGACATAATAAAGTCAGTTCAAAAAGTGTTTTTAGGGATGTTACAATTTTTTTTTTTTTTTGAGATTTCTGTTGATTTAACATACATGTTGATATTGGCTATCACTAATACTGAAAAAGTAGCGTTAATCTGGACAAATTTTACAGTGTGCCAATCAATCAAAACATAAAATAATTGCGGGTGGTAAGAAGATGGGCAGGGGTTTTGGGGTTGGGGTCTTCTCGGGACAGCTAGCTCAGCTCACCTAAACATACTCTCTAAAATCTGTAACTAAGAGCTGGTGAAATGTTAAAGGGATTGTCAGAAACAAGTTCCACAAGATGGCAGTCTCAAATCATTTCACTTCCTTTAAATCATGATGGAGCATGTCTGTTTATGAAGCAGATATTAAAAGATGTTTTACTTTTTAATGTTCATGGCCCTTGATATTAACAGGAGATGAGTTAAAGATCTCGTAAGCAAATATTTACCGGTTTGATAACAAAAATGAATAAAATGCCAACTAAGCATTCTCAAGAGATGATAAACACCTTGTCCTTATTTTGATAGCTCGTGCTGATTGGCTAGAAAGGGTGCTTTGGTACTCAAAAAGTCAGATTGGATCTGCTTTTTAAAAGTGTAAGAAACTGAATTATGTCGTTGTATGATCTGCTTGAAAAGACCAAACGAAGCACAGGAACCAATGCGAACTGCTATCTTTTCACAGGCTCACCATGCAAAACGAGTCAATTGAAATGACAATGCAAAGAGCCAAAAACCAGTTCAGGGTGTCAGAGTAATATGTGCCCCGCTGTGTTTACTGAATCTGCATATGAGTGTGTTTGATTACACCTACATCTCACCAGCTTTGTCTCTCGATGAGCCTCACCTTTTCTCTGAGAGCCAATCCTGTATGCCTTAAATATCTAAAACTCCAAACAGCTTTGGCTAATGCTCTCCTGATTCGCATTCCTAATTAAGTCACACCTCTCTGGGAGGAGATTGGTCTGAAGAAGCTTTCAAAAGTAGATAGCAGACTGAAATCCTGGCCCTTTTGTCTCTGAAATCGGCCCATGAAGGAAGAGCTCTAAAGCTCCCTTATCATGTAGTAAACTTGGAGTTAAAATGTAATGCTTTTTTAGAATGATCAATTCCAAATTAAGTGTAGACAATAACTCCTTATTCTTGGTTCATACTTGATAGGCTGTATAATGTAATGCATTGTTTATACACATCAATGATAATAAATGTTTGAACCTTTTTCGGTCATTCTTCTTTTACTGAAACACTTTTAAGGGTTAATAAGAATATTAACGTCAAGTGTGAGTAAATTTAAGGGTCACTGAGTGGGTTAAAACTTAATATCATCATCAATAATTAACATGCTAATTTATTTGGCCGTGACCAAGAATAACGGTAAAGATAAAACCTTTTAAATCAATTATGGAGTCAGATATATAAATTTATGTGAATTATTAAAAATCCTTTAGCACTGTTTCAAGACAGAACACGTGAGCCTTCAGTCCCGACTTGGTATCCGTTTTTGGGCCAAGCACCGGGACCCTACAAAAGTTATTTTAATCCATTCAGAAATGGCATATCAATTCAAAACTTTAAACTTTACATACCTCTTTTTTTCAAGAGGTAAGAGGAAATAGAAGATATTGTACATATCAAACAAGAAGTGAGATAAAACATCATTGCTGGTCTTTTTTAAATCTACTGATACTAAAGATGTGATTTGTCAGTTTCACCAAGTGACTTTGCTTTCTGGAGCTGAATTTGCTTCCTAATTGGGCTCTTGGTGTTATTTTAATCTGTTTTATAAGTTAAAATTAATGCCTCTCTCTAAATGTCTCTAAACAATTTAAATTCTTTTAATTTTAGTTTTTTTTATACTCAATAATTGCAGTATTTGAAAAGTTGTTAAAGAAGCTTCTCCAGAAAAGGTTTCTCCATCAGAGCCTGTGATTAGTAAGTGTGTTATTTCCTCCCATATAAAACCTTTAGTATGTTTAGCACCGTGATGAACTCGTCAGTTCCAGTGACCAATAAAATAATTTTGCCCATATTTCTCAAAAATTTTAAATTTGTATTTTACATTTACATTATGATCACGGAGCACTGTTTGAAAATGTGTGTTAAAGCACATTTTTATTAACTCCTTCAGAACTGAATTATTTATAGGTCTTAAAAAATGCAAAGTTCACCTTTTTATCCATTCCAGTGAAGACCAGATATAAATAAATACAAATTTCAGAAAATGTACAAAGGTTTTCTAAAACTTTAGGTGCATAACTTTACTTATGTTCACTTTATGTACAAAAAAGTTTTTTTCTTCCTCAGATTACAACTGGCTGAGGTTCCTTAAATTTTACAACCTAAAAATATCAGGAATAAATAATAATAACATTTCTGGGAAATGTTCAAAAAGCAGTTTATAACAAAATGTGACGTCTATTATATGTAAGGCCTGAAGGGGTTAAAGTGGCTAATGAACAAGCCACAAACCAATTGAAACAAACAGAGTCGATAAAACCACTTCCCTTCGGCACATTTCCATCCTCGACCCCTAAAACACACAAAAAACTTAAAGACAATCATTTAAAGACATGTCTATATGAAACAATTATAAAGCTATTTTCAGCATCGAATTAAAGGTTAATGTTAAACTCAGCATCTGTATCCGACCATTTCGATAATTTCTTTACATGCCTTTGAGTTCAGTATGAAATTTACTTTAATGAATTGTTTGAGCATTAAAAAATATTAAGATTAAAAAACTTATCCCAAAGATGCAAACGTAGATTATATTTGCTTTACTAAAACTGGATGTTTTATGGATGTGGCTTCATTTGCTCTTCAGGTTCGTAGAATACAATACATTTTAGAAACATATAAGGGCAGCTGTCTCTGTACTTTTGTTTTGTATGTTTAATATTTGCAAAGGGCCTCTGATCAGTTTAACAGGAACCTGCTGTGGTCTGAGCTTGCAGAGGAGCTCAAAGTTCTAGCTTACAAGTGTGGTTTGCTCTGATGACTAAAGAAACATTACCTTTGCATTGCCACTCTTGTTAAATGTTAAATGCAGGGAAACCAGACAGTGATGATGTTAGGGCTAAAATTGTACTTCTTAAAAAAAGCATTTTAACTTGCCCTAAATTCGTTTGTGATTGGTTTCACTCTTCATTTGCATACAGAAGTAGATGAAAAAGGTTATGACAAAGAAAACTGGTTTTTCAAGTTGGCACTTGGATTTATGCCATTTAGCAAAGTAAGATTAGTGAATCATTTTTGTTCAAAATACTCCCAAAACACACAATCTTTGGGAGACGTGTTCATCTGCAATGAAACGAGGGCTAGCTTATACTACTCCATTGATTGAGTTAATTAAGCTAACTATTAGATTATATTTGACCATTTAAATTTAATTTCAAAGCCATTTTAAAAGATAATATTTTTACATAAATTCATTTAAATACTTGGTAAATATTCTGTAATGTTTAAAAATAATCTACACCTAACCGAGAGTCTTAATATATCAAAAAAATTGTATTATTGTCGCATTGAGCTGTTTTATATATTTTACTCATTCTTCCACTTCTCCTCCTCTTGAGTTCATGTCTTTTTATCTTTCAATTAGTTGTGTCTTCAAATGTTGGTTTAGTTTTCAGTTTTCTTCATGATTAGATGCTCATTTGAATTAAATGATGTTTGTAGACCATCTACAGAGCTGTTAAAGTACACACACAAAAAGAGAGAGAGGAGAGGAGGAGGAAGAGAGCGCGGAAGAGGAGGGAGAGAGAGAGAGAGGAGAGAGAGAGGAGGGGGGTCCTTGGTTTAAGTGACACTTTTAAATGTTTTCTATGCAATCTCAAATAAAACAAGCATTTTCTGTTTCTAACGGTTCAATGCAGCAGAAAATGGCTTTCTCTTTTGTTTTGCTGTGTTTATGGCTATGGTGTTTGGAAGGTATGTTTATTATTTTATTGTTAAATTACCTTTGTGTTATTGTCCATGATTAAATTAGTGTTCATGAATGAACACAACAATTTCAAATGCACACAACATTCTTGTTGTTGTTGTTTTTTTGTAAGAAGTTATTGTAATTTATTTTGTGTTGTAATTGATTTTTTTTCTTGTTTTACAGATGTGTTTGGTGCCAGAGACAGTGAAATGAAGCTTTTTTTTCTAATGGAAGGAGATTCGTTCACTTTGGACAACGCCAGCATAATGAGAAATGAGTCTGTGTTACAGTGGCTGTTTGGATCTGAAAATCCAGATACTATCATCGCTGAAATCAATATACCTGCTAATATCAGTGAAGTACGCGATGAGAGATTCAGAGACAGAGCAAGGCTGGATAATCAGACCGGTTCCCTTACTATTAATAACATCAGATACACTGACACTGGGCTTTATAAACTAGATATCAGCATAAATCCAGAGGCTAATAAAGTGTTCAATGTGACCGTCTATGGTGAGTTTATTACTCTTAGAAGAACACTTAGAAGCTCTACCGAAATACATCTTTCTACATTAACAATCTTTCATTTCTATCCATCCTCAGCTCTTCTCCCTGTTCCCGTCATCACCAGAGACCCTTCTATCTGTTCTTCATCCCCTGAACTCTCTCCGCTCTCTAAATGTGAGCTGCTGTGTTCAGTGGTGAATGTGAGCGGTGTGATGCTCTCCTGGTACAATGGAACTAGTTTAGTCTCCAGTACCAGAGCGTCTGAGCTCCCCGTCAATCTCTCTTTACCTCTGGAGGTGGAACATGAAGACAACAACAGCTACAGCTGCTTAGCAAACAACACCCTCGGGAACCAGAGCAAACATCTGGACTTCAATCTACACTGTCAATGTCAAGGTTTGCTAGTCAAGATATTTAACTGGATAATACTCAATGAGGTTTAATTCCATTGTAACACAAGACTGTTTAAAATACTGTTCTTTGATTCTCCTTTAACCTTGCAGATACTTCAGTTAGGACTTATTACATTGTGCTAGCCACAGCAGTTGGAAGTCTGGTGATTGGGGCTGCCATTGTAGTGATTTGTGTCTGTTGGAAACGCAGAGAAACCGTTAAAGAAGGCAAGTGAAGCTGAGAAATTCAGAAGTGAATAAAGAAAAAGTCCGCTAAAAGAATCTGCTATTTTTTCTGTAACATGTAAAATTTGTAATATTTATATATGTTTATTTATTTATTTATTTTTTTGCATTAAAATAGCTCAAACCTCTGAAGATGAGATCACTTATGCTGACCCGATTTTCCATAAAAGAAATTCACAAAGAATGGTAAAAAAACCTCATGCTGGTTTATACCACTGTGTTTTACCACAATTCAAACATTAGTGAATCAAATGTTGTATTTATATTTGTTAGACATTTTAAAGATGTTTTTAAATACATAACACAGTGAAGTAAGGCCTAATCTAATAAGATTTTTCTTTCAGAAATTAAAAGAAGAGGAAGCAGTTGTGTACGGCATCTTGAGATGAACAAAATTTTGATCTGTATTATAAATATATATTTTTAGCAATTAACATATAATTGTTTTATCAGGCTGTTAATTTAACCAATTAATCAGCAATATCACTACCACCACCATTTTTAGCTTCATTTGTATGTTATGTCAAGCTTATTGTTTCATATCATAATTGGTTTAATCTATTTTTAAAGACATTTAAAAGTAAGCCTGTAAAGGCTTTGTTCCTCCATTTAAGAAAAATATGATGTGTAAATTAGGATGACAGGGAGTGGCTATCAAACATTTATGATGCATTGCATCAATAGTTCAGCAAAAGTGTTGTTTATGAATAAGGATGAGCTGTGAAGATGATTTTCTCTTCTACAAGCTCAATGACAATCAAGACAAGGAGAAGATAATGTGTCTTAAAATCTATTTTTAGTTTCTTTTGGAAACAACCTATCCCCCAAACTAACCCCAATGCAGAGACATTTTTGGATATTATTGAAGCTTTTATAGGACTTCATGATTTATGTGAAATGAGGTTCAAAGGGCAGTGACTGGACTCTTGGTTTATATAGAAAATATATAAGTAAATATTAAGTACATTTACATGAGTAAATTTATTTATTTATATAAAAAATTGGGGGGTGACATATCTTTTAACTAAAAACAGTAATATGATGTTGTATTTCATTTGACAGTTTGATGAAATTTATTGACTTTGGATCAATGGTAGTGTTAAAATGTTGTACTCACTTTAACAGTATTCCCTTTAAAGTTTAAATGGTACTTTTTCACTGTACAATTTTAAACATCCATGTATTTAAATTATAATAATGTTTACCACTAATATTTTTAGAAATACAAATATATTACTTTTAATAATAACAGATCATTGTGATCATTGTGTCACTTTTTATTAATTAAATGTGGATTTAAATGTATAAAATTGTCTTCAAAAAACAATAGCGATTTATGACTGATCAATCAGCTGTATTAATTTTATTTATTATTATCATTATTATTTTTCTTTTTTGTGCATATATCAGTAACTGTGTGTATGTATGTATATTTATATTTGTATGCATATATGTAGATAGATGCAAACTGCTTGAATGTGCTAAGGTAGGTATCTAATCTTATTTATTTATTTTATTTTTATTTTTCAACTTCTCTCCTTCTCTTTCCCCCTCAATTACTTCTCTCCTCTTTCCCCTTTTTTATTAACACCGTCCTGTCCTGATGTATGTTTGTATGATTCATTAATGTAATTATTGTGATAAATGCGAAATAAATAAATAATCAATAAAATAAATGAAGAGCTTCTATCCAGAAGAATACTCACTATATAATATCTTCATTTCCCTGGAAAGAGCAAAACTGACCAACTCATATAAAGCACCTCCCTTCTCATGGGGCTGCTTGGAAGTAGGACAGGACAGGTTTTAAAAAAAAAGATTTACTGCAAGACATATTTAAAAGTGTATTGTAATTCAACGTAAAGGTACAAAAGAGGAGATGTACATAGTAAATTGGAATATTATTCACATAAAAAACAGACATCAGAATGAGAATAATACAATATTTAAACAAAGAGAGGGAAAAAGAAAAGACAGAAGTGACAGCAAGAGGAGCAGGAAGCTTTTTTGAAGATTACTAAGATATTTTGAAATAATATCAAATATATTCCAATTTTCAAAGATGGTCTCTATCTCCTATATTTATCTGAAGATAACCATGTTTAAAAATACATTAGTTCCCAAGCCAAAAAAGCCCTTTTTTGTTCTTCAAGCTTATTTTTATTTCAGATACTATGTTTAAAATGTAAACAAAATGTAACAAATAGTACTTTTGGAAATAAAATTTTAAATATACTTGCATTCCACCTTCATGTTAACCAGATGTGGGTTGTAACAAGTTAAATTTATTGGAGTACATTTTTAAGTCTGTGCTCTCGTAGTCATTAAAGAGGACATCAAGCAGCCAATCGGCGCATGCAAAGGAAGTAAGGTAAATGGCGTGTCATGTGCTTTTAACCTGGGCTCATTTTTCACTAACTAATGTAAGGCATAAAGCTTCCCAGAGCAATCGATTTCAAATGGTTTCCTGCAAAAATCCTTTGTTTTACTGTAGTTTGAGCTGGGGACCTTATCCGGATCATAGTGTCCGGTGTTGCATACAATGGATTCCTCGAGAAGAAGTGCGCCATTGGTTGAAATTGTCATGAATATTAATAGCACTTCGGTGGAGGGGTGCGGCTTTTGTCCATGAGCTTCAGCAAGTTAACGACGTAAAAAGTTGTTTCTATGACCTAAATGTATTTCGAGGATTTAAAGGTAAAAAGGTTTTTTTTGTGTGTCATGTTTTATTGTTTGATTGTGTTAGGTTGTTGTTGTGTTGCAAATTGTAATGTGAGTGATCTAATGAACGAGCACACTGTTGTTGTTCCAATAAAGCTTTTCCTTACGTTTTCAAGTGTTGTGATGTACATTTTGGTGGAAATCTATCTTCATTCATGCTGAAAATAAAACCACGAATTGGTTATTTTTTTATTTTTTGTGCTAAATCAACTACTTGTTTTAAGGGAATTTAGCATTACAGATAACGAACATCATCATTCCAGCTTAAAGCCAAAGAAATGGGTTCATATATTTAGTTTAGAGTTGTTTTGCAAGATGAGCTTCTTGATTTAAATTAATTTATTCTATTAGATTTCACATGTAGAAAACAAGGAAATTACATTTTTACACAATTACAAAAGGGCTAAAGCAAGGAACGTGTTTTCAAAAATTACAAGGGTGCACTCTTTGAAAACATTTCAGTAAATTTAAGAACAATCCTGAAATGTTTGTTATATTAGTAAGTATACTATCAAAATTAAAATCACGTTGAAATAAATTAAATGTTGAAGGTTGTGGAAAATTGCATTTTTATTGACATAAAACTTAATATATTTCGGATTTCATACAGTCCACTAAGTTTATCTAACAAAAAAAATGTATAATAAAAATAATGTAACAAATTTAAAGAGGCATTTTGCAGCAATGACTAAATAAGTCAATGTTTGTTTGTAGCCTATTCACTCACTCCCAGTGATACCATCCATCAGATTGTATCTGAAAAAGACATTTAATATTAGTATTATTCACAAAGTAAATATTTGAAAGAAAGATAAACAAAAAAGATTTAAAAAATGATCCTATATTAGATATAATAATGAATAATATATAGATATATTTTATATCAACACTCGAAAACGTAAGGAAAAGCTTTATTGGAACAACACCAGTGTGCTCGTTCATTAGATCACTCACATTACAGTTTGCAACACAACAACAACCTAACACAAACAAACGATAAAACATAACATTTTTACCTTTAAATCCTCGAAATACATTTTGGTCATTGAAACAACTTTTCACGTCGTTGACTTGCTGAAGATCATGAACAAAAGCCGCACCCCTCCACCGAAGTTCGATTAATATTCATGACAATTTCAACCAATGGCGCACTTCTTCAAGAGGAACCGTTTTTATGCAGCACCGGGCAGCGCTGTTGCTGTGGAAACATCACGTTTTTTGTCCTTCCTTTCGCATCTTCGCCAATGGAGTAACTTCATTGTATTACTTATATATTTAAACTTTTCTTTTGGTTTGGTTTTGAACCTCTTTAAACCGGAATTTACTTTTGTTGTTGTGCCAATCACCCTCAGACCATAAAACTCAATATGACTAAGTTTCTTTGTGCAGTTTGCTTAATTATTTCATGAATTGTGCCATTGATGTTAAATTCTTTAAGTCATGGTTGATTTTCTTGGTAAATTTCTTGTTTATTATTTTATTGTAATTTTGTTTTGAGAACTGTCATATTTTTATTTGGTTATTCGTTGTATTTATTTTTGCACACATTTAAACAGTCTGGTGGTGGGACTCCTCGACGTTTGAGTGTGGTGTTGCACTGGGGTGTAATGTGGTGTGCTGTGAGTATTCACATATTGCTCTGCGTGTGTGTCCTTTCTTTAGTACCCCGACAGGAGAACTTCTCGGTGCCTCTCAGCCCTGTGTAATTTGCTTCGTTTGGTCTTCCTGTGGAAACCCTTGTCCTGTAGTATCCTGATTTCATTCGTTCTTTCAAGCGTGGGGTGTGCGATATCCTGTCCTCTTCATGTGACAAAGTCTTGTTTTCCCTAATGTTTTAACTATAGTGTCTTATGTTACGGGTCCCAAAGGAGGTGACCACGATAACCAAGATAAATTCGGTAAAATAATGGAAAAGCTGAGGAGCAAGAATGACAAACACTCGTGTCTTTTCCCATATTGCATATCTATATTTCAATTAAACACATATTCAAATTACATAAAGTGCATTACATCTGTCCTGGTAACAACATACCTGTAAAAGTCAAAAAACAATAAAAGTAAATCAACATGCATCTGCAACCATGGAAATCCCTTAGTTAACATTGTAAATAACTCTCTGACTTCACTTTTTTCCCATTTTCCCCCAGCAGCGCAGACAATAGCTCCTATTGGCTTACTGCAAAACTCTATATTACTTATCCAAACTTGTGTATAAGTACATAAATCTCACTAAATTATGGACAAAGCACCTTTAAATGTGCAATAGTTAACTTTGATTACAAGCATGTGTTTCATCACTCACACCAACATCAACTTGGTGGATCTGGGGATCGAACCTGCGACCTTCAGATCACATCTCCTTATCCGCCGGACCACAACTGCCCCCATACAGGGTTAGAACAGGGTCCTGTACCATGAAACCAGATTAACTAGTTAGCCAGCTAAGTTTGCAACATTTTTGGATTTTGGGTACCATGAATTGATCTAGGATTTAAGTGTCTTTGCCACTGTGGTTATTTACGCCACACGGATAACCTGCTCCAGAGCATGCTATGTTCTGGACTAGAGATCGCAAGCTTACGTTTGTCCAATCAGTGGTTAAAAATGAACTTTTAGGTGACGTAATATAAATCAATCAATCAATCAGTTATTATATAGATCTTCTTCAGCAATTGCTTTCAAAGCAGCTTCACAAAGTCCTCGTGAGGATCAGGTAGAGTAAATAGAGTAAATAGAGTCCCCTCACAGAGGGGACTCTCGCTGACTGAGGCAGGTGCTAATCACCTCCCCAGCATAAAGAATATACAAACTTAATATACCTCGACGAACGGTTCGCTGGACAGCACCTGAAAAAACAAAACAAACAAAGACAAAACAGAAACTAACAAATGGAGAAACAACGGTTAGACAACTGTAACACAGACAACAAACAGGTGATCAGCATCAGCTGCAGGAGGAGAGATAAATGATGAGGAGAGGTTTGAGAGGAACATTGAACCACATTGTTTTTTTTTAAACAGTTTGTATGTATATAGTGCTCAGGCACCATATCTGTTTAGACAAATACCAAGAGATAATTATTCGAATGCTAGAATAAACAGAAATGTTTTTAATTTAGTTTTGAAATCTGTGACCGTAGCTGAGCTCCGGACAACATCCGGGAGTTTATTCCAGAGCTTCAGGGCTCTATATGAGAACGCTCTTCCACTTCTTGTGGATTTACTAACCTTCGGTATAATCAATAGTCCTGCTTCTTTTGATCGGAGAGAGCGAGCTGGAATATATCATGATAGGAGACTGCTCAGGTAGGCCGGAGCCAAGCCATTCAGCGCCTTAAAGGCAAGGAGCAGTATCTTGTAGTCAATGTGATATTGTACAGGAAGCCAATGAAGAGAGCACAAAACCGGTGTAATGTGGTAGTGTCCTTAACAATAACTCAAAATTTTCTTCCCATTCCTGCACATATTTGTGCGCAAACTGTTCCAACGCTCACTTAATTTGAGACGAGTAATTAGGGACAAAATCCCTAAGCAGTTCCCGTTTTGTCAAGTCAAAACCTATCCGGTAATACTGAGTTTGTTAAGCTACGTCCATGGTACAGGCCCCAGGTTGTTCATGCTCCAGGGCTTTTTGGTCCACTGAAACAAACAAACAAAACAAAAAATTACAATGGCATTAAAATGAAGTGAAATATTATAAATGTTACTAATGAATTCTGTACCTTACCCTTATGGAACTGACTTTTTTTCTTGAAGAAAATTAAAAAAAGAATGATGACCAAAACAGGGATAATCAAGATAATTGCTGGAAGTATTAGAACAAAACTTCTGGGGGTTGATGATGAGGAACCTAACAAGACAAACCAAAAAGTGGCCATTAGCTAATAAGTACTCAAATGAAGCAAGACATAGATGTTGTTGAATCAAATATGTTTACTGACTCTATTAGCTTTAAGACTAAATGCATTTTTTTTAAAACTGAGTGGAGCATTATGACTAGATACATTTAAATTTACAGCGTACCAGTATCAGTTGGCTTACAGACTTGAAGGATGTCCAGATGTTTGGTCTGGTTGATGGCAGAGTTGCTTGTGACACAAGTGTAGGTGTTGCTATCACTAAATTTCACCCCCAGATGTAAATAGAGATTTACACTAAAATCAAACGCACTACTGCTTGAGACTAAACTGCTTCCGTTGTACAAGGAGAGGGTCACATGGCTCACATTCATCACTGAACACAGCAGATGGCATTGAGACACTGGAGTAACTTCAGGAACCAAACCTGAAGGGGCTCTGCTGATTGTTGGGAAAGGAAACCAATCTAAAAAAAAAGAACGGAAGTATTATGTATGCATATTTTACAGAAGATTTTGTGAAATTAGTCTTGTTTAGGGAAATATTTTTAGTTGTCAATTTCAAATCAATCAATCAAGTTTTTATATAGCGCTTTTTTAAGTAAACTAATCTTAGCTTGAGGATCAAAGCCTGACTCGACAAAGAAAGTTGATGAGCTGCTTCAGGGTACCTATTAAACCTGATTCAAGCGGTTAGGTTTTGTCAAGACAAAACCTATCCGATAATACTGAGTTTGTTAACCCACGTTCATGGTACAGGCCCCTTATACATTTGGACAAATCCCAGGAGCCAATTATTCAAATGCTAGATTTAACAGATTTAGTTTTGAACTCTATGAGCTTAGCTGAGCTGGTGGAATACTAATCTTCGGAATAATCAGTAGTCCTGCTTGTGATCGAAGAGAGCGAGCTGGAATATATCGTGAGAGGAGAGTGCTCAGGTAGACCGGAGCCAAGCCATTCAGCGTCTTAAAGGCAAGGAGCAGTATCTTATATTCAATGCGTTATTTTACAGGAAGCCAATGAAGAGAGCACAGAATCGGTGTAATGTGATCATATTTCTTTGTTCTTGTGAGAACTCTAGCTGCTGTGTTCTGGTCAATATTTACTTTCTAATACTTTTAATACCAAAATGTGGTCAAATCAATGAAATGTCCTAAACGCTTTTCATGCCTGCCCAATACATAGCATAGAGGCATAATTAGAGACCTTTTCATTGCAAGTAAAAAATAAAAAAAAGATCTAAAACTACTCACCAAGGACCGTAACACTGAATTTTTTATATGAAACCTTGTTTCCACTGGAGATTTTAAGATTGTAAAGTCCCGAATGCGTGGTTTTTAGATGTTGTATGATGAGAGATCCAGTCTGATCTTCCAGATCCAGTTCACTTTGGGATTTCCAGGTGTTTGAAGCTTTTCCATTGATTTGGGCGATAGGAGTATTTTCTGATCCAAAGTACCAAACGATTAGATCATTTTTCTGTTTCTGAATACCTGTGTTTAGAGTTATCGACTCTCCATCCATTTTTAACACCACTTCTGTTTCAACGGCAAACACACCTAGAGGAGAAACATGATGGATGCCAGGTTTATGATCAATTGCCTGACTTGTTCACCATAAGTCATCATCATTACCTTTCTTATTTTGATTGTATTTAATCTCTGTCCATTAATTTGTTCCTCTAATAATTGGCAAATTACGTCGTCAAAAATTCAACACAAAACAAAAAAAGATGAGGATTACTTAAAAATATAATGTTTTAAAGACAGTGTGGTTACATTCAGGTAAACTAGAAAACTACGCTTGTAAAATAAAAGCAAGAATCCGAGAAAGGATCTTGCTCAACTTGAAATTCTGCATTTGTTCCCATGGCTCAGATAATGACCTGGTGAGTCCTGAAATATGAGTAGCTACAGATGAATAGGTTTTCATGGCATTCATTGAGTTTAGGAGGAGCTGAGTGAACAATGCTAGAACTGGGGGTTTTAAAAACAAAACAAAAATTCAGAGCAGATCATAGCATAAAAGCGAGATTTTATACATAACAACTTAATAAGGGCCTGTCATGTTGTCCTAAATTAGAATGGTTTGTTTTTCTTACCATTGTGGAATATCTTAAAAGAAGAACCAGTTTGGTTCCCCACCCCTACAGTACATAGCTATCATGTGACAAATATGACATTTAGAAACCATTTAGCTTCAAGCCACTCCTCAAAAGTTGCTCTTCTGAAAAGTTTCATAAGTTGATTTATGCTAAGCCTTTAATTATCCCCATAATAAGTTCTATTCAAGTGTTAACTTGTGCGATATAACTTAATTGTCAGACTCGCATTGTAGACCTGCAATCCCTTCAAAGTCATTGTCTAATGTTTAAACTCTATCTGAAGTGCCTTGTAAATAAAGGCAGATATTTTTGTGTTTACCCAGGTCTTAATAGGTTGTACCTGTAACTGGAAATTGTGCTAAAAAAATGTGCTGGATAATTGTGTTATCGTGTTTAAATGGAAACGAATCAGTAGTGTTTCCAAAAAAATCACTTTGGAAAACGCTGCTCCGTAAAAAATTGCTATTAGAAGCTGAGAAGTCTTTTGGCCGTAGTTATGGCTCTTCTCTATCCATACGTTGCCGCTTTGTACTCATTGTCTGATCTAAAAGCAAAAAATTGAGCATGCAGCATACCTCACTGTTAATCCAGGGCTTGAATAGTGGGTACGATGTTATCAACACATCTGCTGATGTACCCAGACACATACTAAGGATAGTCCTGCATGCTAACAGAAGACTCCTTAGAGGCTGTAGCTTCAAACACATCCCAGTCAGTAAGAGCAAAACACTCATGCAGGCTGCCCTCACTCTCTGGTGTGGAGAGGTTTATTTGTTTTAGTTTGCTTTAGTCTTTCACTACATTTGGACAAAGCCATGCTAAACTTTGAACAGTCTCAGTGTGAAGCTAATGGTGAATTCTATTTTAAAAGTATTCATTTAAGAGCATTATTACATGAAATGTTCACTGGCAACGCAGGTTTGAGAGAGGTTTAGTGTAATTGGTTAATCTCTACTCTGTCCCCTTGTAAATGTCTAAATAAAGATAAATAAAGTGTCAGCTGTCAAAGTGTTTTTAGTCAGTAACAGAATGCAGACAAATGTAAAAAAAACAAACGTAAAAGCTTACCATCACAGAACTGTAAAGAAAGCCAAAAAAACAAGCTCCATTGTCTTTTCATGTTTGTGCCAGCCATGAGTTCTATGAAAATCTGGAATTCTGTTAAAGCAGTTCCTGTTTTGGAATGACATTTCACCATCTCTTATAACTGTGAAAGAGGAGGTGACTAGTATCTCCACCCACTCTACCCATTGTATAAGATCAGTAGACATTTGTTGTTAAATATGTCATTTCATAAACAACCAACTATGATAAAATTACATTATACCTGACATCAGTTTTAGGTTGACTTTAAAGAAGGACTAGTCTCACACAGGGAGATAAGATTCTTGTAAATGCTCTCTCCACTAATTTGATGTTCTGTCAGTAAGCACAAACTTTATTATTTTAAAAATCCTTGCGTAGATGCTTTATCTTGTTTTTCCATCACAATAAAATTTTTTTTTTTTACCAGGTATTAAAACAGGCTGCCAGCTGTTTAATAAGAAGCAGAAGCAAACAAACTCTCTTTATTGAGAAATGCAAGTAGGTTTTAAGTCAAACTGAAACTGAATTCCTCTCCTTTTCTTCCAGTAAATGGCTGTGTTGTGTTAAGTGTATCTAAAGAAACAGCTTCTATATGATACGAGGAAGCAAAATTTTCTGTAATTGAGATAGATCAAATTAGATTACTGAGGCTGACGCATAAAAAACACTTGAGCGAAACTCAAGAGTAAGCTTTCACTTTTGATTTCATCAAAACTACCAGGAAAGCTTATCATTTAGTGTGTCAACACCATTTATACTTATCTATCAATAAGTTGTGTTAAATTAAGACTTTTTTTTCTTTCTTCTCAGCATTATCTTCTTGCCTGATAATGTAATTAGGTTTTCATTCTACTTTTAAAGTTACTTTTGTATGACCGGTCTGATTTGTTAGTCTGTACACCTGAGACTTAACATCTTCTCCATCTACATTTCTCAATAGGTGGCACAGAGACATTGTGCGCATCACTGTTTCTTTCCTGCATGAACCCCGTTTTTAAATCTTTGAATCTCTATTCAAGATATATATCTTGAATCGTATATTTGGCCCTTCTAGACTATCGCTGCACCCTTACTAAACCTTTAGGCAGTATTTATCATAAACATTGTCTTCGAATCGCTTCAAATGGTTGTTATGCCAAACAAGTTGTGTACCCCCTGTTCCACACACTGACATGCTTCTGCTACACACTCTCCTGGGGTTTGCTTGTTTTCTGAAAACTAAAGTAAAAGGTAGATTTTTCTAAAAGATAGCTTTACATGATACTGCACCACTTTTTGTGATAAAGGTTCACATTTGATCCACATTTCTTTATAAACCATAGTAAACATTTACGTTTTTGTCTGACTTTCTAAAACTTGTGACATTTTGTTGCTCGTGAAACCTATTTCTGTAAAGAGAAGGTTTATTATTAGACCCAGGAGAGGAAGTTTATTCTAATATGTACTTGTCATTTTACAGGTGATTTGTTCACCTAAGTAAAAAAAAAATCTGGAACCTTTTAAAACCTTTTGAGAACATGCCACAGTGCATTTGTGGCCACTTTGTGTCCTTTTGTCACGTGACCACTGCCTAATATTTACCAACACAATATGATCCAGAAATATAAAAGATTTGTTATTTTCCCCGAGTCCACCAGGTCCTTTAGTTCTTCTGTCATGTGACGCTCCCTAATATTAACCAAATGTAATATTAACCAAATGCAGTATGAGCCAGAAACAGAAAAGAACGAAAGGACCCAGATAATTAAAATAACGAGAACTAATCTTTTCTGTTTCCTGCTCATGAACACTCCGTAATGTTAACCAATGCAGTTTGCCAGAAACAGAAAAGATTTTCTCCGGCACCTTTTCGTTCTCTTGTCATTAATGATGAGCGGGTTACACTCAGAAAACCACAAAAATGTTGCGCATGCGCCACTGAACAAATCCCTATCCAACACGATTCGTTACTACACAATATGTTACATTTTCTTTAGGGGCTGAAGATCTCTAAAGCTATGGTTCATAGATTCATCTCTGTTTATTAACACTGCCAAAACTAATGGGACTCATTTCACCACTAAAACATTCATTAGGGTAATTTCAAAGGGAAAACACTGTTTTCACACCAGAAGAGAACTAAGCAAATAGACAACATGTTCCGTGTCTTCCATGGTGCTTTTACTTGCGTGTGAAATTTGAGAACCACAGTCTATTTACAAAATGGGGGACATGGAAAATATTTTTAATGCAGCTCAAATCGATTATGAAACATGTATATTAATTCTTTCTTCATTACTTTCTTTTTCATTTTGTACAGTTCACATCCTTTATACAACTTTGTATGTTGAGCTCCGCGGAGTGCAAGATCATGTATTGACTTGTAATCTGTAAATCAATCTGGCCTGTTGTGTGAACATACGGTTATGCTGGTTATAGGTTTTTAGTGCCATTTCACTTGCTTTTTGCTTCCAGCGCATTGTTCCAAATGGTTCCAAACTAAAACCTGCTGCAAAAGAGGAGTCTCACTTAAAGATCAACTAACTTGGTTGTCAGGGAAAGAGTAAATTCAGGTTAGGGTGTGTTGTTGTTGAAATAGTTCAATTGGACATTCTTGTGCATCTGAAATGGGGAAGAGATTGATGGAGGTAGAATGTAAAAAGTTCTTGAATGTGGAATGGAATGGCTGGAACTTTGGCAAATGTTCAGGCTTCGTGCTACTCCTTATATGTGAAAAATGTCTCTTTGACAGGGTGCAAACCGGTCTGATCAACTGACTGATAAAGGTAAATAAAGTCACTTTCTTATAAATGCGAAAAAGAAAAGCAAGCATCCCCCATCTTCTTAGCCATATATAGCTGCTCAATCATGCTGGTTGAATGATTTGGCATTCACGTGATGGACTGAATAGATTGCAGATACAATGACCTTCAAGGTAGAGAGAGGCAGCCCTCACTCTGACCTTTCCACTATAAAGGTCAGCTAGAGCGTAACTTCAAACATGGAATATCTTCATGAGCAAGAGAAATAAATCGAAGAACTGATCCATTCAAAGCAAGAAAAGCATCACCTCATAGAAAGAACTCAATAGACTGAGTATGAAGTACTGCTCATGGTAGTTCACCAGGTCCTCACATTTGCATCTATTTGACAGACATGGACAGGATTTTACTTTAGGGGAATTGTTCAGTGAGGCATTTCATGAGTTCTGGTAAAACTAGAAGTATGAGTAACCTCTTACTGTTGACATTTTTGAAGTCACCTTTATCTTTGGGTTGTCTTGCTAGTAGGCTAAATAAGGCTAGCTAAAGAAAGATCATCATGAATAAGTTGAATGAATGTTTTCCATTGTTTTAGCTTAGGTTTTACAGGGAAATTCAATATGCAAATACAAGCAAATATTCTATTAAAGACACAGCATGTACGATTTGCATTCAGTATTTGATATTCACTTTTGTTAAGTGGAGAAGTTCCCTATTGGCAAAATAGTAACATTTTCAGTTTGTATAAAAACCCTATGTACTATTTAATCTCAATATGTATATCATGCTCATGTGATGAATCAGTTACAGCCATTTTTAAAAATATACATAAATAGTAATAATAATAAATAGTGGTCTATGTTTTAACCTCAACAGTTGCAACATATTATATTGAACAACATTGTTGATATGTCATTGGTGAGCACATAATGTGGACCAAGCTCAAGTGATAACTGTTAACCTTGCTATGAACTCACAGTTATAATTTAAATATGCACTTGAACACATCTAAAATCAATTTGCAATAGGCTTACTCAAATTTGTAAAAAAAATTATCATTGCTCTCACTATTCATAAACACCTGTAAGTAATGTAACCATCGAGAAATAACCGGATAATAATTCCCAGCAGATCAGCGTACCACAAGCTCCTGGGGCTTATTTGAAATGTACACCTGTCAGTGTGTACACCAGCTAAAATATAAGCAGAAAACACAGCTACTTAAAAAATATTTAATAAGATGAGATATTTAGAGCAGCCTGCATGGGGCTCTGTGTTAATTAGGATCAATATAATTTGATGTTTAGTTTTAGTTTGTCTATGTTTCAATCCTCGTACATTGCAGGCTAGTTACACCAACGACCATTACAAGGTTGGATTTTATTTCCAATCGGTGTCTGCCAGTGATAATACATTGGGATCCGAATCATCATTGGCTGCAATAAAATATTTGTGTCTCAGGGTTGATTTTCTGTAGTTTTTTTATAGAGGTTAATAAAAATCAAGTTTAGATTTACAGTTCATAGGCCCTTTAAGAAAATAACACTGTTCATGCTCTTATTGTGTTTAATTTAATCAATGATTGATGACTGTTTTTCCAGAATTGTTATACCCTTAAATAAAATTCTGCTGCAGACCCATTGAAGCCTTGAGCCTGTGTTAAAATGTACTCAGTGTAAGAGCATTTACAAAAGGAAGAAAATTAATAAGCACATACTGTATGCTGCTGAATAATGATGGGTATTCTTTTTTCTGGTAATTGATGCTTTTGTAGAACAGACTGTTTTTTACAAGAAAGACAGACAGAATTGATGACAGAGGAGAGATTGAAGCCTCTTATTAAGGTTCAGCATATATGACAGTAAATGAATTCCCCAAGTATGTTTTAATGCCAAAAGAATTTGTCTGGGTAAGAATTTGTCTTGTTTGACTCATTTCAGTTTCCATTTCAAAAGAAAACAAAAATAAGAATATGTTTTTCTATGTTAATGCACAAGTAAAAATCACAAGAAAATGATGAAGGCACTTTATTTAGTGTTTCATGATGGTTGAATTAAAAAATGTGATAGGGTTTAATTTTACCTCAACAAATGCCACAGAGCCTCAATGATTGAAGAATTAAGTATTAAGAAGATTTAGTAATGATTAGTTAACATAGTCATGTCGATCGATATTCCTCAATTGGAATGTGTGCTTGTCAAGACCATTTTGTGTTTGAGCCAATGTGTTTGTGCTTAAAAGGAATTTTTATCTTCTTCTAAAATTTCAAATGCTCCAGGCATGTGAACTAAAGATCAAATTTCGTTGACCGGTTTTTCATGTGGGGGGTCAATCACTAAAAAACAGTGTGACAATTTTGTTTTAGTGTTTGGGTAGTCTCAGTCGCAGACATCACGCCCACTATGTTGGTTAAACATCTGAAGGTACATTTAACTGGGAACGCTTCAAGAATCGTTAAGTCATGATCTCATTCATGTCATTTATCTGTATTTCTGGGATTTCTTTCCATGCCTCGAAATTACATCGGATTGGTTGTTTGACTTTTTGGTCAAACAGTGTCATTGGTGTGTCTTGCCAAAAGGAAGCTGCTCATGACTAGTGTATTGGTGACCATACTCATGATGGTTCAGGTCTTTATGAGTCTAGGGGTTTGAATCTATGAGATTTTTATTTGAGAGTGTTACAACTTATCAACACATCCATCCATCTTTTTCTATTGATTCTCTGGGGTCGCCATGGCGAAATGAACCACCAACTCCTCTGGCATATATTTTATGCAGCAGATGGCCCTCCAGCCACAACCCATCGCTGGGAAACATCCACACACACATTCCCTCATAATTTAGGGACAATTTTGTTCACCCAATTCATCTGTACCGCATGTCTTTGGACTTGTGGGGGAAACCGGAGCACCCGGAGTAAACCCACACTATCACAGGGAGAACATGAGAACTCCACACAGAAATGCCCATTGACCCAGCCGAGGCTCGAGGACCTTCTTGCTGTGAGACGACCGTGCTACTTACTGCGCCACCGTGACGCCCACAACACTACGATTGTTCTGATTTTACCCTCAGAGTCATAGTAATATTTGAAGTACTATTATATTATGTAAAGAACTGGTTTATTAGTAATCATCTTAAATAATCAAAACATTTATTAATCAAAAGTGAAAATTTGAAAGCATTGCCCTCTATTGATCGAGGTGAAAATCTCAGATATTTAAATGTCTTCTAGAGGAAATGTACAAAACATATGCATTTACATTTTTATCATTTTAGTCTAATAAAACAACAAATTGCTGTAGTTTTACTGACTGCTAAATTCTACAGAAAAATATTGTTTTCACAATTTTTTTATGTTATTTGTAATGCATTATGGGTTAAAAAAAGAATTAAATTTTTTAACTTTATATTTATATAGCGGCTGTAAGTTAGTATACAGGTAAGTTTGCGTTGTAAAATAAAATGTACGGTATTGTGACTAAAATAGTCAATCTAAGCTTTTACATGATGCAATTTTTGCTAACCCACCTCAACATGAGAGGGAGGGTCCTGAGCCAGATAAAATCTTCCAAAAAGTAGATTATTTCTTAAGAATTTGACTGCATTTTATTTAAAACTTCAAGACAATCTTTTATTAACTTTATCTGTAATTCAGACCATAATTGATGAAGTCCAAGGAATACATGATCTGACTCAGGCACATGTCTTTTCAAACTCAAAAAAGACAGATTGTCTGAACTTGGTATTTGTAGTGACACAATAATTAATGTAATTGAAGACCTGATGCGGAAGGTCGGCAATTCTATCTCGCATACATATCAGTGTCACAAAACAATCTTTAGAAAATGGAGCCAGTGGCTGTGTATTTATGTTTTAATTAATTGCCACTTTTGATTCTGATGTTAGGAATATCTTCTTTCTTTTTTGTTGCTGTATTTTCTCCACAATTGTCATTAGGGTCAATCTGTTCAGCTGGATGTGATCCTCTGCTCTCCACTAATGTCCAATTTTGAATAATTGCTCTAGTATATATTTGGCTGTTTTTCTCTACTCTAGTTGCTTGATTATTGCTCTTATATCCCGTCATTTTGTCTTCAGCCTAAGAAGGTTTAGTCCTGCGTAATCATGCTGTTAAATATTTTCAGTTTATTTTAGTAAGATCATTAGCACTTCTTGTGTTGTCTGCAGACCAACTCTGAAGTCCTGTGTTGTGTGATGTTGCCTTCATCGAATCCTGTCCTCTTGAGTTGGTTGACCCCAGGAGGGGTTTTTGTTTTGTTATATTATTCTGGAGATACCCTAGAAAGACTATTTTGTTATAATTTTTTTGTCTTTAAGCTGGAGGAGAGCAATCCGCTCATAGTGTTTCATTTCGATTTACTTTTGTTTTTGGTTCTGTTGAAACTCTTGAATAAAACTCCTGAAAAAAATTCATTTTTTCACTTGTTAAAGTTAACTTTTTTCAACCTTATTACATTTTACATTGTAATAATTAAACCTGGTTGTTTGTTTGCTATAGATTCATGCTAAAAAACAAACTTTGTTCAACCCAGAATGCTTAAGTATGAAGTGCTGCTGTAACCGAAAGTGGCATTTTACCAGTTGAAGATAAGTTCTTTAATAAAAAGATATATTGTGCAACTGTTCTTTGTTTGGTGTATTTATTTAAATATTGTTTACTGTAATACATTTAAATCAACACTGTAGCAAATTTCTTTACTTTAATTTTTTATTTACTTACACCATCTAAGTGTAAACATATTACAATATAATCTTGGCTTTTTTGAGTATTTAAAAGATTATATTGGCAACTTTAGTTGCCAGGTAAATACTGTAATTTAGTGGAATTGCCAAAAAAGTTACATTTCGTATTACTGCAAAAAATACAATAAAATACTATATTCACAGTCAAATATTAGCTGTAAAATGCTATACACTAAATTAACAACATTTATACAGAACTTTTTTGCCAGCTAATTCCTGAAAATTCTTCAGAACAAAACGATTTGGCTCTATCATGTTCATCATGATTAGTTATTCAGTGCTATCGTCAGTCTTTTACATGCCCGCACCCACAAACTAATCTTAGCTTGAAGATCAAAGCCTGACTCGACAAAGAAAGTTTATGAGCTGCTTCAGGGTACCGATTAAACCTGATTCAAGCGGTTAGGTTTTGTCAAGACAAAACCTATCCAGTAATTCTAAGTTTGTTAAGTCACGTTCATGGTACAGGCCCCTGGTCTTTGTCAAATTTATAAGGTGTCTGAGCGCTATAAAAATACAAACTGTTTTTTTGGTTCAATTTATCTCTCATCCTGCAGCTGATGCTGATCACCTGTTTGTTCTCTGTTACATTTTTCTAACCATTGTTTTTCGTTTGTTAGTTTCTGTTTTGTCTTTGTTTTGTTTTTGTTATTTCAGGCGCTGTCAGGCAAACTTTTCGTTGGTGGATCTTAAGTTGAATATTCTTTATGCTGGGGAAGTGACTAGCACCTGCCTCAGTCAGCGAGGCTCCCAGGTTGCATTCTCTAATCCAGAACATCCAGTTTTGTGGTGTAAATAACCAGGGTGACAAAGATTGATTAAATCCTAGATCATTTCATAGTACCCAAAATCCAGGATTGGTGCAAACTAATCCTAAACTTAGCTGGCTAACCAGTTAATACGGTTTCAGGGTACAGGCCCCTGATGTATTCAATAAGTATAATAATCATGTTGACAAATAACTATTTTGTAGACCCCCATCAGACACTTCATAAATATCATTCATTTAATTAAATGTATTGCACTTAGAGCAATATGATATTTTTCAAAAAAGCTGAGGATCTATTGGGTATGTCTCACACTGACTGCTGATCGAAGCCGTGGGTCTTTGATCACCCCCGAGTATGGCTGCAGTGTGATTTTTTTAAACTCCAACCACTAATGTAAATGGGAGGAGCCCATTTCCAAGTTATGGGAGAAGCCCAGATCCAAGTGATGTGAATCATTAAGTCACAGGAAAGTAGTGGATAGCATGGTCGTCTCATAGCAAGAAGGTTGCTGGTTCGAGTCTCAGTCAGTTTCTTTTTGAAGTTTGCATGTTCTCCTCGTGATTGCATGGGTTTGCTTCGGGTGCTCCGGTTTCCTCCACAAGCACAAAGACATGTTGTGCAGGTGATTTGGGAAAAACTGAATTGTACAAAGTAGTGTGAATGTGAATGAGTGTGTGGATGTTTCCCAGAGATAAGTTGCGGCTGGAAGGGCATCCCCTGCATAATACATTTGCCTGATGTGTTGGCGAGTCACTCTTCTGTGGTACAAAGCTGATAAGAAGATGAATGGAAGGACATTTTTGCCGTTTATAGCATTTAAATATAAGTAGTTTTTTTTTTTTAGATAAAAGTTACTTAAAATTTCAAGAGTTCAATTGCATTTAATGTAAGTGGATCAAATAAGGCTGAATAATTTACTCTTGAGACATTCAGCTAAAAAATAAGAGTTTTTTTATGACAACAGTCATTTTCAGTGTGTGTTAATTGTAAGGATGCATGCCTGTACAAACAATATTCAGAATTATGCAAAATCTCATTAAAAAGTTTCCAAGACCTCTTATACACTGATTGTACTGTTTTAATTAAATTACTGTCTTAAAATTTTCAGCTTGAAACCATATCAAATTTCACCATGAGCCAATAAAAATTATCCTCTCAAATGTGGTAAAGAGCGACGGCATATGGTAACTGGAAGCCATTTTCATGATGAGAGGAAAAAACGTGAGAGGAGGCTGTATTTTCCAAATCATTCCCAGATGCTCCAGCACATTGATTGATTTTACACACATTGTACACACAAAGGATGAGGTGTAGGGAGGTTTGTCTTTCTGTACAACACAACATGCAAAGAAGTTTCAAATAACAAACAGAATTTACTGAAGAACATTTTCAGGAAAAAGCAGATGAGTATGTTCTTCAGGAGGAAGGAAACCTATGAAGGGCACATCCCGGGCAAACTTCCTCTGAACCTAGAAGCATCTGCAGTTAGATGATTTTTGACAGATTTATACATGTGACCATGAAATCTAAATATAATAGGAATATAAAAAGATACTTATATCTAGAGAATATTCAGTCAAGCCTTGTGATGACAAGGCTAAAGTTGATCAATGAAATGCAGTTAGGTTATGGTTACATTTTAGCATGTCTGTTTCCATTCCAATAATTCCTAAACATTAGTGCAGGAGTTTGTTTTTTAACAATGCACGCATAAAGAGCATGTGTCTAAAGTCTTCAAAGCCATAGAAGTCCACATCCAGCGAATGACTGTATGGTGTTTGGTTATAGTGTGCTAAAGCTAAACACTAACTCAAGTACATAATAGGAAATGATACAGTTGTATTGTCCACAGCTCTTATTTTGAGCTGATAGTAGCATAAAGGCTAGTTAGCCATAATGCTTACTATGTAGAAAGAGTCACGGTTGTTATCTTTAAGAAAAGTCTGCAGTTTCGCCTACATCTAGAGGCTCGTTGGGTGGATTCTGCCGTCGAACTCGAGCTTTACGGTTTTCAGTGACTTGTTTCCACTTTAGAGATCGAAGTTTTTGCTGTCGTCGTTTTTCTCGATACCAAAGATGCTCACAGTACTCATCAGCTGTTAGCCCACCAACTCCTATAGAATGTAGTTCCTTGAAGCTCCGTGGAGAGGCTGCGTAATTGCCTGGGTGGTTATTTTGTGCTCTTGACATCTGGTTTTCAGGAATGACATGTAGCTCATAGCGAGCTAGCGTGCGTGAGAAGGAATGTTCGAAGGCTATGCAGAGGTACAACCCAGCGTTAGCAGATGCTAAATGCTGTAGCAGGAGCCCACGCGACATGTGGATCATGTTTTCTTCACCTGGAACCAACTGAGAGACATATGAGAACAAAAAGTTAAGTTTGCTTGAATGTTGACTTTACCTTTATACTGTGTTAAACACGTTAGTAACTTGTCATCTTCCGAAACTAAATTAAATTAAATTAAGTTAAAATCACGAAAATACAACAGATGTGAATAAACCATGAAATGGGGATTTTTAAACAGATACCTTGGTTTTTTTTGTATTATTATTCAGTTATTTTTATATTATTTATCAAAATGTTTAATGAGTTTTCCATTTCATTTGACATTTTAACAAACGGACTCACAAGTGCATTTGAGAATTTTAAGTTAAACTAAAGAAACACTTACATGATAAAATATTTTTGTTTCTTATGTAAATAAAATGACTTCCAAAAATATTTTTACCCAAAACTATTTTAAAGAGAAAATGTACAAACCTCTTTGCTGCTTTGACTGTGGTTTGGCTGAAAAACCCACTTTATTTTTGCTTGTGTGGATCGTGGAACACATTCCAAGAAGGTTGAGTTCGTCTCTACTCCATAAACCGTCTTAAGATCAGCATGCTCTGATCCTACAAACGGATCAAATTCAGCTCATATCAAGGTTTTTTTCAATCATTTCTTATGAAAATGAGTCCATAGAAAGATCAGGAATATTTCAGGATTAAGTTAACAATGTCAGTTTTTATTCCTTGATCTGTGCACTAATCTCAGTATCCACTCTAAACACTAGAGGGAGTCCTATGCTATGTTTTTCAAATTTGAAAAAAAAAAAAAAAAAACTCAGAGAAGAAAAGGTGTACTGTAATTTATTACCGTCTTTCATGTCCTGACACTGGCTCCAGGGGTCCCCATACCTCACGTCCTGTCTCCGGGCACGCCTGGTGAACACAAGAGGATGTTACCCTCCCTAACTAACTACTTGAACAGTTTCAAATAATAGCACTTAAAGTTGATCATATAATCTTCAAAGTAGTACACAAGACCTTATTTATCAAAATAAGTGTGCTACATATAATGGATAAATGGATAATGGATAAATCAATTTGAACTTGTGTTTCTGCAGAATAGTATTAATGATAAATTAACAACATAAACACATTGACTCTACTGTAAATAGCTAGCAGTTTATACCATTCAACAAACTTTTAGGGTAACAAAAATATCAGAGGAGGGGGGTTATTTGTTTATTTGACGATTGTAAGTTCTGGTTAGTATGTAACATTTAGATCTATAACTACATAAAATCCAGTCACAAAAAAGCAGCAGCACTGAAAGATACCTTTTGTTGCTGGGAAAGTAGTTAGTACACGAGGAGCCGTCCCAAGCACAGTATGGGTCTCGAGCTAAACAGCAGTCGACGCAGGCTTTACCGTAGAGATCACATCTCTGAACAGGAAGCTGGACCACATTTTCCTCACTACTCACGAAGAGCACTTGCTGAAGAAGAAAAACAATGGACTAATGAGCTTAATTTTTGCTTTTCTCGTGGCTGCTCCAATAAAGGTTCAAAAAGTGATACTAAGTGAATTGGGATTTCATGCTAATCTCAAGTAAAATATGAGAGATTATAAGCAATTGAACCAACTGCATTCAGAGATAACTAGAGACATCACAAAAAAGTGGTAAGTATACTATATACTATGTGTCCACTATTGCCTTGTGGTTATTACTTAGTGTTTCAGTATGCTTCTATATCCTTGTCTAGTTTTCATATCTTGTAATCCAGTTTTCAAATGGTATGTTGTAAATCCTGCATAATTTCTTTTCAGTTTTGTAAAGGGAAAGACAAGCAGTGTTGAGGCATATCATATGGCACTTCTTATCCCCAAATTAGAGACCATTACGCTCATCTAAAGCTTTTGTATCATTTTTACAAGTTGACTATTGCTACAAAACTTTTGCCGATTCAGAGTAGAAAAAAATTCATCCAAATGTTTTATGTAATTTTCTTCAAAACAATGTTGTTTAATTGGAAAAACAGAGAAGTTTTAATGTTTAATTAAAAGAACAAATACAGTAAAAAGGAAATGCAGAATCCCTTTTGATGTGAACAGTGGGTAAACTTCTGTTAAATCCTACTGCATCAAATGTTATAGATAATGTCTTTAAAATCCGCTCCGGATTGGCCATAGCCTTGCACATTTTAGGTACAACCCTGCTTTATGGACATTACTAAAATTTCAGACAAACCAAGAGGACCTTAATTAATGTGATCAGGTGTGTTTCCTGATGTTTGAATTAAAAAGGCAGGGCTACAACCTTCCAGGACTGAATTTGAACGCCCTAGCTATAGCTTATCACTGAATCTTAAAAAGCCATTGGGCCTTTACATACAAACTCAAATTTCCAAATCTAAACTAGATTAACTAAATTAGGCAGAATATTTTCCCATTATTCACTACCTAAAATAGTAATTTAAGCATGATTAGTCAGTTAAAACACTAGTAGGTTAGCATTATCACTGAAACACATTTTTGACAGCAATTTATAAGTGAAACTTAAACCAAGGAAACAAAAAAAAAAAGCTAATAAATGTCGGCCAATGTTCAAAGTTGACTGGTTATAACATATCAAACCAACACTACCTGTCTACAATAAATATGTATTATTGCCAACTGTAAAAAATGTGATCTAGCCTATAATTGTATTGATTAAAGTATTGTCAATTGTGGTCTTTTACGGTAGCGAATTGTTATGTTGCTACATGCTTATGTGATGCATGTTTTGTTTTACTTATACTAGTATAGTGAAGGCAGATACAAGCATTCACAAAGCTATTTTCCTGCCATAAAAGCTTAAAGAGTAAAGCCCCAAAACCCAATCCACTTACCCTCTTAGTGGAGAGTTCCATGCTTAAAACTGGAGTCTGAGTCTACAAGATAATAAATGAGAGAGGCAAAAATGTGTCAACAGATAAAATAAATGAACTCCCAAACAAAGTGGGAGAAGACATGCATTGTTGGCACTGAATGGGAGCAGTCCATCATAACAGACCCTCGTGAAAGTTTTAAAGCTTTCTGCTCTACTGGTTCATCTCCCTCATATTCAGCCGTAAATGAGGCTTGACTCTTAAAACCACTTTCTTACAACAAAGATAGGATTATGGGACACTGACGGGCAGTGTCTGCTATAATATCACTCCAGACAGGGTTGAACGAGTCATGATGCTCTGTTAAACACGTAATGATGTGTTTAATGTGGTTTTAATCACTTGTTATTCATAATCTCCAATGTACTTATTTTTAGTCAAAGTTTAGTGAGAACTGATGCATTCCTGTTCAATCCCAAGTGAAAGCGGGTGAAATGTTGCTTAGATTTTTACATAAAAGTGGGCTACTTCATAATATATCATGCGTTTATTAATTTAAGGGTCAGTAAAATATTATAACTACAAACTAATCTGCAATGTAGCATCATTCAAATGTTAGCTACTGTTTGAATGCATTCCTGTCACCTTAAAGTAAACCGTCACATTCCTTTGTCGTGTTTTGCAACTAGAACTTTCCTTAACATAGTATTCTGTGTTAGAATGCCTCTCTACTCTTCCCAAGACTGGTTTCTTGAGAGACAGCCATGGGAAAACAGAGCAATCTGGTTTTCTTCTTAACAAGTTATTTTTGTTTGGGAAGTGCCTGACATCAAAACAACGACCAATAAGAGCCCTGGGTCAAAGGTCGTAAGCTAGTCTGGCAGATGGCACAACAGAGCCGAAGTGGAGAAAGACAAAACGATGAACTTATTGAATTACCTTGAAGACGTGTAACTCTTCGAGAAGGATTTCTTCAGTTTCAAAGTTTTCTTTAGGTACGGAGACCACCTTGAGCACCCTTCCATCATCTGAAGACAGAAAAGAACTCAAGTGAAATTTCAGAAATAAAACCATGCCAATACTTGAAACAGATATGCGCAACATCCAATCTGAGCCATTAATTTGCCATCTGTAAAGATATCACTAACAGCCCCCTGACTTTGTTACCATGGAAAGCGAGAAGAGGGTTCTGGTGTTCTGATCTGTCGCTGCACCTTGAGGACTGACAGCTGTTACACTGTCCTCTTTCTATAAACAGTAAAGCAGTGAGCCTGCTCTCTGAACATACAGCTTAAGCAAATTTGCCCTGAACAAAGTATCTGTTTGACCTAAAGAACTTTCTTAGATGTGAGTGAAGTCATGAATTTACCCTACAAATACAAACATTAGACAGGAAAGGAAACATTGGAAGCTCTAAATATCACATAGGTTAATCCCAAGCAACAGGACCAGGGACCAGCGTGGGAAAAGAGGTCATCTTTTTAAGGGTTTAATTGATCATGTCCTTTCAAGTAAAGGTCCATTTTTTAAGTATTTACATGGACCCATGGAGAATTTGCAATTCGTTGAGTTCAAACAGTAACAGCGACAAATTGAGACTTTAATTCACAAGAGTAAAAGTGACTTTTGGTAATGGCATGTAAGCATGTTCGGTCACTCTTATAACATTTACATTACATTTATGCATTTGGCAGACGCTTTGGCCAAAGCGACTTACATTAGGGGAGAGACAATATGCAATCTGTTACACCGTCAATGTCTATCTCAGCTATAAAAGAACAGTTTGCTCAGATGGAGGTTGCTTGTGATAAGCAGGTCCAAGTTCCTTTTGGTTTGAATTCAGAATTAAAATTTTCCTTGAAACACTGGATCATTTTCTGGATCATTTTCAACTCACCTGTCCCAAGGTGTAACACGTCATACTGTCCATCCTCCGCATCGACCCTGTCAACCACAAGCTTCTTTAACCTGTAGGGGGTGTTGATGCGAGTGAAGACGGGATGTCTGTAGACGGATGTCACTGGCTCCCACATGAGTTGATGGGTTCTCATGAAGCTCACAACATCATCAGGGAAATCACGAGTAGATTTGTGTAAAGCGTCGTAGGTCTCGCTTGGACACTAGTAGGATAAGGAAAACGGTTAAAATTATACCCTGGGAGGGATGTGTTGTCACAGTGTTGAATAAATATAGTCAAGAGCACTGATTCTTAGCACTGTTTGAGGTTATAATCGACAAAGCCTTAAGTCGTGTTCAGACCGAGATTTAGAAATTTTCATAGAATTCATCTACTAACTGGTTTTTCTGTAAATTAACTGTCCATCATTAATAGTTTCCAGGTTCCCCTCACATGACCACTCTTGGAAGCTACTAATCAGTTGGTGCATCCGAAATTTGAATCCACAAATTTCCTCACTGATTTCCTCACTCTCTAACTGCAACGATGCATTACTATAACCACAGTACTCACGATACCTACTTTGAACAGACTGCATATCGCTCCCAGTTATTGACTTAACATATAAATAACACGCTAACAAAGCGTGTTCCAATCTTGGTCTAAATGTGCAGTTAAGGTTCTTCTAACTCCCTCTAACGAAAGATGATACATTCCATGGAAATGAGTCTGTGATATAAATACTAAACTGAAAGTTAAGCTAATAGTGTTCATTCTCTTAACAACTGTCTTATCTGCACTGTTTTTCTTCAAAGAACACCTTCCCCTTGTAAAACTAGTAAAATACTAACATAGTATGCATTAAGAATGAATGTGTTTTCTGAAAGTCAGACAAAAGAGCATTTGCTACAAGTGGAACAAGACTAGACTAATGGAGTTTCCATGTGATCTTTGTTGATACTTTTTTAGTCAGCCTACCTAATAATTTGAGAGGATCCACACGTCAACTTAAGTTTGGGTGAAGTTGTGGTTGTGACTTCACAAGCTAATGGAGCAGAACCCACATCCCCATAATTGATTTTCTTCTAGAGACCTCACCACTCTCGAGCCACTTCCCAAACCACTCTGACGCTGACCCCCTAGAGTGGCTGATGACATTTTAACAGCCCCTTTGAGGGAGAGCAGTTAGAGACTTGCCCCTTGGTTTCCAAGTTCCCCTAGCTCATTTACAGTCCAGAATCAACAGTAGGTCTTAAATCTTGTTTGCTCCTTAAAAGGTTGATACAACCTCAAGAGTGAGTTCCCTTTTAATATCTCACCGTCCCTGGTCGAGGATAAGGAATCTTCCCCTTGTACTCCATCCAGCGATAATCTGGACTTTCCTTATGTGCAAAGGGGCCGTTGAAAGAAGCTCGGATGGAAGCCATGGAATAGACGCATACAGCGGAACCTCTGAAGACAGAGCTTTAGAAAGGGAAACTATTAGTAGTCTGATACCGGGTTAAAATAACAGATCTTCTCAAGCTTCCTGACCTTTCACCCAAATGTATTGGCTAAAACTATTCATTTCTAGGGTGGGAGAACCGAGACAGATATCTCTGTGTATCTGACAGTGAGGATACTGTCCTGTGACTAGCCTGTTGATTTTAGGGGCGTTTTGATATTGATGTAGGTTTACAAGATAAACAGAGATAATCAGATTTAGATCTATGGAATGAAACAAGGGAGGACTTGGAAGATGAAGGGTTTGTTAAGAGTGGTGGATTTATTGATGTGGAAGGACCTGGTGATAATTCATGAACTAAGTCATATAAATATCGTTTCTTGAAAGGCTAACCGGGTGGTGACCTTACCTGGAAGTAGAAAAGACACCGTAGATGACTGGATTGTGTGGATCTTTTGTCTCCAGGAGAAATATGTCCTCTATAAATAAACAATAGGAAGAAATGAGCTGGAATGTTAAATAAAGCTTTCTACAGGAGGAATTTCTAAGTTCATGTTGACTTCAGCAGATCAGTCGTAGGTTGACTGAAGTGTGATTAGACTGTGTAAACATACCCAACTCGTCAAAGTGTGTGTCCATGCCTCCAGGTCCTGGCACTGAGCACACCAGTCTGGCCTTTAGGAAAGTGCTCCAGCGATTAATCAAGCTTCGTTTTCCTCCTATGTCATTCTGAATAACACAGAGAAAATGTGTAGGTGGTTTTCAAAGGCAGAAATCCAATCACTGAACATATTTTACAGCTTAAACTTTTCTAGGTGACCCCTAAATGCTGATTGGCTTTTGGCATCTCCTACTTAATAGCAAAAATGATCTAGTTTTTTCCAGCCTGTCCTCTGGTATGCAAAGCCTAAACCTAAAACCAAGGTTCCGAGATTTGTGCCTAGATTAGTGTTTAATTACTCTCAGACAGGTACTTCATTCATCCATTATAAGATACATGATGCTGCGACCACTGTGCAACCGATGATCCTGAGGTTGTCTACAAAAGAGTCATTGATGCTGCATGCCCAACAAAGGTCTACTGGATCAATTTCATGTTTTTATTGGCACTCACCTTGCAGACGCGAGCCACTCGACTGTAGATACGCTTGTCAAGCTGGTTAGATTCTACGGCGGTCTCTTTAAAAAAGAAGTAAACTTTGTCATCGTCTAAGCTGTGTGTGTCAGGTATGGAATATGATCCCACAAACTCCGGCTCTGTGAATAGAAATGGGCACGAGTGAAGGTTACGAAAGCCACAGAAGTTAATTAGGCAGTACCGGTAACATGAAAACAGGATTTTAAAATGTTCAGACCCGTTAAATCTAGTGCCCCACATTTTTTTGATCAGTGTTTTTCATTTGTACTTCATTTTTACATGCACATTTACGAACCGGTCAAAAAATGTATTATCTGATTTATGATCTAAATGTAACAAGTTTAAAAGCTAAACAAGAATATCAGCAGTTGGCTGTTTAACAGAATGCATATATTTTTAGCAGTTTCTAGATTCGTTTAACAAGTAGTAGTGTTAAAATGTTACAAGCCAACTCCTTTACAATTTAACCACTTCTAAAACAAATAACAACTGTAACTATAACTCTGAAATCTGCCTAGAGGTGGTTGAAGTTCTACTTAGGTACTGCTGTTATGCTAATCCTTATTGCTAATTTGTCAGCGATTTACTAAAACATGTAAAAGCTCCATTGTTAACAAAGGTATCTTCTGCAGCGCTACCAATTTAAAATGAGACAAGTAGGCATCTTATTTGCTAATAAATCTTGTTTTATTCAACAACCTGTTAGCATGGAGGCTAACTTTCCCAAGTGAAAATCCCAGTATGGTCAGCTAAAGCTTAGTTTCAAAACATTGTTGCTGGATTAAGTAAGTTATTAGTTATGACCAGCTGAAACCTAATTCCAAAATGCAACATGAATTGTCCATGCTGGAATTTTTACATGGGATGCATGAAGCAAATACGGTCATGCATGAAGCAAGTACAGTTTTTATCATCAACCATTTGCTTTCAAACAATGTCATATAACCAATCACATTTTCTCTATGTGAAAAATCAAACCAATTCATGTTATGTTAATTCCTCACCATTTAGCCAGTGGTCCTGGTAAGCTTCAGTCCGCATGTAGTGTTGATTACTGGTATGAACAGATGTGCGAAAAATAGCTGCATTGGTTCCCATGAAGTCCACAGACGTCCCAGCGTAGAGGTCTCCATCTATAGTGAGTAGAACAACTAATTATACTCTGGGCTCATTGTTAATGAGTCTACCCTCTTACTCAAAATCTGTTGTTAAAATACTGTGTTGCGTGAAAAGGAAATTTGTATTATAGCATAGACATCATTCAATGGTCCATAAGGTCTCCAGTTGCAATAATAATCTTTAATTAGAAAGCATGAGGTTCGTGCATTGTGGTCTTCTGGGATGCTTTAAGAAAAAAGCAGCATGTGTGACATTAATTTTGCAGCTGGGCTCCATTTCCTAACCACAGAAAAAGGATTTTTTTTTTCATGAAATTGCAACACAATAGCGCTATTGTAGTGACAAATAAGGGTGGAGAGGTTGATAAATTAGCAAACTTTCAAAAGTCTAGTAATTTAAGTTGGTCTATGACTCATAAAAATAATTTTTTTTTTGGTCAAAATGAATTTTTTTCCGAGTAACTCAGGGTCCCAGATTTCCAAATTAACATCTTTTAGCTTATTATTAACTTTTATTTAAGTATCGTGCTTAATGATGCTATGGGACACTTCTGAAAGCTATTCATAGGATTCATATGATTCATAGGACAATCTACAAACATGATGTGGGGGACATGGTAAATCTGTATTTTAAATTTTTTTTTAGCTTAGGGTACTTACCTGTCAGTTGGGCAGTAAAGCGCTCATGAGGACTGAATGGGCATTTTCCTCTTCCAGATTCTCCAACATGACTGAGAAGCTGAAAAGTTGGTTTCTAGGACACAGAGGCAAGACTGTCACTATCTTTGCACAATTCCCCTCATTATTAGCTCAGCACAAGGGTCAATAACTCCCAGTAGGAGCCGTGGTCTAATTAACCCTACACATCAAGGATGTCCAAACCTGCTTCTATAAAGCCATTCTCCAGCAGAGTTTAGCTCCAACTCTTTGGAGGCCGCTAATCAAGCAAAGTGTTGGAGCTGATGGGGGCTAACTGCAGGAAACCCTATAACAGATGGTCTCTAAAAGAAATGTAGAGATTGGAGAGAAATTGCTCACTTCAAGATTATGTCCCAGGTCAATGTAGGTGCATTGTGGGTGGAAGGCACCAGTTCCACACACATAGACGTGCGTTTTGTTGAAGGGCTGTAAGAGTCTCACGTAATTGGCACAGTCCACCTAAGAGATGCATGTGATTAAAGGTATGTTTAGCATAGATATATGGAGATGCACTTACAAATGCAAGAATGCAAGCTACTCTAAAGAGGATTGATGCTTGTACATAAAATGTTGCCCTCCCTTAAGACCTCAGAGCGTAAAATATTCCCCATATTAGCTATAAATATGCACTTTTGCATGCATTCTTATCTTAGTCTGTAGAGTACTTTAATAAACAGCCATCTATGGGTGTTCAAAGCTCTACATGCACTTGTGCCCTTTTAAAGTTGTAGTTTCTTACCGATAAATTCTTCCCTGCATATTTGCAGCGCTCAATGTGTTCTTGTCCAGCTGGCCAGTGAATCTAAAAAAAAAAAAAAAAAAAAAAAAACATTTTCCCAAAAAACAATAATCAGAAAATCAGTCCACAGCACAACATGACAATATAAAAGAACGTAAAAGATTTGAAAGATAGTTAACATGTTCTTGATAAAAAATAAAAATAAATAAATAAATATATATATATATGTTATATATATATATATATATATATATATATATGTAAAAATATATATATATATATATATATATATATATATATATATATATATATATATATATATATATATATATGTAAAAATATATATATGATCAGTTGGGTAAAAACCACCTAAAAGATGCACCCACATTAGCTCAAAAATCCAAATTGGCGACAAAGACAATGCACTTCTACACATTTATAGAATTTATAAAATATTAGAGGAATTTCTAGCATGACCAGCTCTAGCTGATAGCTGATGACTTGTTTAAGCAGGTCATAGCTTTTCAAACATAGCAAACAACTGGCTTAATCCGGCTACCATGATCGACATTGCTGCTTGAGCTAGACATGTGCTAGAGTTCTATCACAACATGGACTTTAGGTAAAAAAAAAAAAACTATTTTGCTTTGAATCTTAAAATGAATGAATACAATTTTGGTTTAGATGCTTTGATTGAGTCAACTTTAGCCAATCTTGTAAACGCTTAAATAGTTAGATTTTATTCATTTATTAACACAAAATAACAATTACTCATTACAATTATAAATTTCTTTTCTAGAGACTCAATGCATTTTAAATATTGAAGTGAGTGTCACTAAAATTACAACCAGCATGGAGTATCCACTTGTATGAGGTGAAGGCTGCCATTCTGTGCAAGAATACTCACGATACACCAGCTAATAGTGGACGGGAGACATAGATGGGCAATCAAAAATAAGGATTAACTAACTAAAATACAATTATTATATTTTATTAATTAAAAAAATAAAATAGGGCACTTTATCACAGTTCTTTTAAATATCTGTTCCATGTTCAATGTTAATTAAAGGACGCATGCAAACAAGCATTAAAATCTGAAAAGATAAGAAGTCAACATTGCAGATGTTCAGTCTCATGTAAACAGTAACAGACTGTAACCCTGGTCTGTTTTCATTTGGTGACTCTTATCCTCAGGATCTGTAGATGAGATCATGCAATCTGTGTGATCTGACCTTGCGTGCCGGTTGTTTGAGGCTGTCGGATTTCAGCATGTAGATGTGATCCCGGGCCCCCACCAGCAGCCATCCGCGGTCTTCATCCAGCAGCAGGGCCTGGTAAGCCCCTCCCTCGCCGGCATCCCAGAACACTGCAGAGCTGTTCCTCAACCGCAGATCTGCCAAAAAACAACAGGATACTTTCAGAGATGGATCTGTTATTCTCAATGTCCAAACTTGATTTCAGGTTCAATTTAAACTTTTAACATTTATTAAAAAGAAAAAGAATACATGTGGATGGATGAGGTAATATGGAAAGCTATTTCAGTTTTTACAGTATTTGATAATAATTCAATGTACCTTTGCTAGCTTTTTGTCATTTCTGTGTAATACTTTTCTCACATAAACTATTGTTGATTATTCACTGACTATGGGGTAAAACGAATGTCAAGATATTTGGAATTGATACAGTCTAGACCTGTGGATATGTACAATCCTAACAGCATGTGTTTAAATATTCACCAACCAGTCAGAACAGACTATTCAACAGCTCTGCAGTATACAAAAGCACGCAATCTCACTGAACAAGCATAACAAGACATAAAACCCATCGCATGATGCATATATCAATTAACAGTTTATTCTATTAACACTCTTTAAGTGTTTGTATGAACACCATTTGGAGTGACCTACTGCTGTTATAGTGCAGAAAAAAAAATCTTGTTCCAAGTAAGATTTGTTTGTTGGTTATAAAATGCTGCCAAAATGTAGGCCAGTTGTGACCAACTGTCAATGGCTGGGTTGCTACACGTAAATGCACAAAGTAAAGGGATGAACACCTGGTTAGATTTTATGGTGCTGTCAATAGGATATTCATTGATCAGGAGAGGGGCTACTGATGAATTAGCTTTTAGTAGGAACATTTTCAATGGTTCCTCTTGGAACTTTCAAAGCCAAACAACAACCTATATTTCAAAGTTATTTCCCACTGTAAACTACACAAGTATACGACCGTATACTTTACAAAAGAATCATCTGGAAAGAAGGGTTTTGACCTAATGGAAAAAAATCATGCTGAACTTTTCAAAACCACCCTTTGTCAGTAAAGCATTTCGTGTGAATAAAAAACACGTTCTTGTAGACAGCAACGTTTTCTTTTTGATAGATTAAGCTTGAGCTTGAATCTTGTTAGATTAAGTTCACAGCGAGTTCAACCTGAATTTTGATAGACATGCAAAACAAACATGCCAATCAAAGGCTGAAAGAAGTTTTGGTGCGTAGATAATCCAGGTTACCAATTACACACTCATACAAACATACAATAACATGTCCACATCTCAGCAAACCACTCTTGATGGTGGGTAAACCAAGAGAAAAAAAAAGTCCAAATTAGGGCCAATTAACCTTCTTTTA
Source organism: Danionella dracula (assembly GCA_900490495.1). Classification (NCBI taxonomy): domain Eukaryota; kingdom Metazoa; phylum Chordata; class Actinopteri; order Cypriniformes; family Danionidae; genus Danionella; species Danionella dracula. The sequence continues at coordinate 22,155,093 of UELW01000778.1, read as the reverse complement.
GGGCCAATTAAGCATTCTTCTTGACAGCTGCACTCTTACAACCCCTAACCCCATTGGGACTACAGGCCCACATGTGAAGTGAAAGTGAGTGTGAGTGCCGGTAGACAGAGGCGTTAAGACTAGTGCATTGAGCTAATTATCTTTGACAGGTGTTTTCTTAGCAGAACGGCCTGTCCTCATATGTTGATGAATGGGAGTTGAGAGCATTCAAGGTTTTTAGGCTGCATTCTTTAAGTCAAGCTCATGGCACGGTGAAGGTGAAATGGAGCATCTGGATGTTCCTTTTTGTGAGATAAAACATGACAGTGAGGGATAGTGTTATGAACTTTTCATATTTTCACATAGGTTCCCAGCTGAATTTGTTGGAAGCCATTTTCAAAATAACATTGTGTACTACTAATATCTTTTTCAAAGATGGGAGTTTTTGACCTCCAGCTTATGCTGTGATGGGCAAACTAATAGGAAATACTTTTGAAAACCTATGAATTGACCCACTAAATCAACAAGATTTCTTCCTCCTAGATGTCTTTTATAGAGGTAGCTGAGATTAGAAGCCTTTTTTAAAGGGAGTATCAGCTGGTTAATAAAAGACGCCTGTTCACAGTAGCAATCAGTCAATCAGACTCTAAAATCCACCATGGCCAAAAACAAAAGAGTGGTCAGAGGATGTCATGATTTTAGACCTACATGAGGAAGCAGCTTGGTTGGACACAAAAGGCACAACATTGAAATAATGGTCTCCTTCTGGGGCTCCAAACATCATGTGGCTTTGTGTTATAATAATGACTAGAAACCAACCCAGAACTACAGGGGAGGATATTGTAAGTAATCTCAAGGCCACTGGGATCACAATCACCAGAAAACAAAGACACACACAGTCCTGTTGTTTCCACGAAGTCTCCCTCCTCAAGAAATTACATATACACACTTGTCTTAAGTCAATTAGTAAACATTAAATAAGAAAGAACATGAAAATATTTTGTGATCATTGTATACAAATAAAACTGTACTTGGCATGTTTTACGAGGAGGAATGCTGTTTATGCCAAAGAACACCTTTCCATTTGATAAACACGAATAAAGATGGTGGCAGCATTATGGTCTGGGGGTGATGGGGACAGGACAACTTTACTGTAACTTTAACTTTACAGGTGTATGAACATGGCTAGGTATTAGCAACCATAATGAATGAAACATTGCACTTGCAATTGCACTTTACATTTTTTTTTGTTGTGCTGCTCTGCTGTTGCAATGACAATAACGATTCAGATTTAGAAGCCTTAAGTAAAAACTGAAGTGAAGTTTGCACATTTATTTGCTTTCCTTCATGTGCTAGAAACAGTTTGCTCTAAAAAATACCATATCACATCCCGTTTGCTCCTTGTTAAAGATCTTATACATCAAACACCTAAGCATGGCAAAAGATGAAAGTCGAATCTGTAGTCATTTAAACCATTAGCAAACATTAGAAGCGTTGTATAATGATTGCAAAAATAATAAATAATTGACCCTTGCAGGTCATTTTGAAAAACTGAAATATCCATGTGGCTTAGAGAGTGTTTGACGTTGTGTGTTCTGAGGGAAAATATTTCCTTGTTCTGGGTGGTTTTCTGTATTTAGAAGGTTGTTTGTGGTAAAAAAGTCTGAGTAACTGTAAAAAGAGCCATTTATTCTACCTTTGTAGATTCTTTGTTTTGTCTTATTCAAGTTCCTTTTAAAGTGCTAGGTTAGCTAAATAATTGATTCAGCTTTCAGAAACTCCTTCCTTCAGCCAGGGCATTAAAAATGGCCATAGATTAATATTTTAGCATGTACGAAAGTGACTCTAAAACATGGCATGGCAACAAAGGAGGTAATCTGTGGTGGTATCTAAAGATTTGAACTACAATCAAACAGAGTTTAAACCTTGGTGAGAATATATTGCGGAGTGGTACAAAACCACTTCTGAATTGCTTAAAACAAGGAATATACCACTTAATACTATGTCATGTGTTGTATGAATGTTCTCATAAAAACAAACCAGTTCATTCATATTTAAATACATTTCCTTGGATTTTATACTGTTGTTTTGCCAATTCAAATGAACATAACATATCAGAACAGTGCTCAAACACTGCAAGGTTTAAATACGGTTTGGATGATGACTTAAAAGACTTCTAAAAAATCGTTTCTTTATATATATTTTTCTTTTACTATTTCCCATTAATCTTGATGTTTCCTTTTAATAATTTAAAAAATAATTTTTAAAATTGTGTATAATTGACCTTAACTACCAATATACTCTTATATATTAATGAACACCTCAGCATTCCGTCCTAGTTTAGCTTAGAACTAGCAGACCCAATAATATTAAGACCAAACATTATTAAGTAAACAAAAGTAGCACTCAATAAAATTAAAACAACATGTAAAACTGCAAGCTGAGTTCCATGCATTGGCTGCTAACATCAAAACAAGTGTGTTTTTAATTAACATTTGCGATGATGCTGTAACATTATAAAGCCCAATTACATGATAAATGTCTCAAATTGGTACATAAATATCTAAGAACATGATACTTTAAAACACATTTAGCTTGTTATGGAATGAGCTCTAACTCCAATCAAAGAGAATGTAATTAGGATCCGTGATAAATGAACCTAAAATGTCTCCTGGGTTACATTTCCAAGACCTCCTGCTTTATTCTTTCTCGTTTGGTTTTCATACCCCATTAAAGCTGCTCAATCGTGACTCTCCATTAAAGGAATTCTTCATTGGCACAGACTGATTTCCAACACACGCTTCAAATAAATCAGGTGATTGAGTGCGTTGACATCTCAGCACCTGCTTGATGTTTCCAGAAGGACTCATATAACTCTGATTCTTCTGCAATATTGGAGGTTTTGGCTCCAGTTCATACACCTGCAATCTGAACTTCTTGCCTTTTCCCCTAGCTTTAACAAATAAATCTTAATCTTGAGATAAAAACCTGCTTTATTTTTTTGGAATTAACATTCTAAGTCAAGTGAGATCTCACATGAATGAGACCAGTATCATCCTCGACTTATCTTGTCCTTGTTTAGTTTGAATTCCAGTCAAGTTTACGCCAATCCAGACATCTTTATTTCCTTGAATGAACGATGAGATAATGGCCATGTGCTGACCGTGTGTCATGCACAGGATCCAGAACGTTTCCCACACTCTCTTTTATCTGTATTTATGCTACATAAATAAAATTCCCACTTTCCCACCCATTTAACAAAACCAAGAATTCTCATTTTTTACAACAACGCTAGACAGTTTGTGGATTTTTCAAAGAAACGCTTCATATCAATGACCATTTCACATGTTAAACCAAAATCCGAGAGGGCACTCTTTTATTGAAATAGACATTCCTAGATTCATTAACTAAACGGCGAATCAAAGAAACACTTAAACCTGTTGTTCATTTTGAAATAGTTGACAAAATAACAGAGTGTTTCTCCTCTTTTAAAAGTAGCATGCTAAGATAACTCAAGGGAAAAGATGAAGAGAGCAAAACTGAAAGAGCTTTGACGTTCAATGCTGAGATCTTCATTAACAACGAAGGCTGAAAAACACAAACCCATCTGGAAAACAGAAACCCCAGTTCTGAAGGTTTCAGGAGTGTCGAAATTCCTTTCAAACTCAAGCACTGAGTAAATGAAAGCCAGAACGTCATAAGTTTTTAATAAGTGGAGTGCATGCATAAAACTGTTCCTACTATTGTGTTTTATAGTATTGTGTCAACTTTGGTTTGTCTTTATGTATGTATCATAAGGAGCTGTAGAACAACTGTAGAAGATGCTTGCTGAATGGATGCTGCCCCATGCCACATCATTGACAAATCCAGACAGCGTAGCTAATTTAAAGACTGGTTTCATCAAGTTTAAATCTCCTTAACAGCTTAAAAAAGAAACTAGATACAAATTATCAGGGGGCCTTCTAATTTTTACTCTTTAAATGCACCAAATCCTGCAAAACTATGCAAAATTATTTTCTACATTTCAAGTATATCAAAATGCCTCTGGAATCTCAAAATTGACATTATTTCCCTAAAACAAACAAAAAAAAAACCTGACAGTTCATATAATCCTTACTGTACACTCCAAAGTATATTTTTACATAAATATATATTTTAATCAACTAGTTTAACAAATAAAATGAGTTACCCCAGTGTTTTTTGTCCCTTATCCAAAGTGATACAAATCCCACAATTAAGATTAAGATTTTAGGATCATAAACTCGGAAACATTTAGAGCAGCAGGACCATACCAAAGCCTTCAAATGGGTAGTATTTTTCAGACTGTAGATATCTTCCTGTCTTATTCTGTCTAATTCCAACTGTCTACTGCTATCCACTATTCCACTGCTAGCCAAAATAACAAAAAAAATCTATTCTACATCTTACCTGGAATCTCAATTGCAGTTTTTTTAAATAAGGTTGCTTGCCTAATTAAAGATCAATAAAAAAACGACGAAGAGATAATTAAAGGAAGAGATCAATTAAAATCAATACGGAGAGCCTCTCCGAGACATATTTAAAGGTTGTCCATGTGCTAAAAACCTGTGACATAACTATCACAACAATTTTCCCTCCTGGTTTTATTCTGCAAATATTTCACCAATCGTCCAAAGTTCTTGTGCTTCAATCTTCTTAATGTTATTAGTTACTTATAAAGTTGGCTTTGATTAGACATTAACTTTAACAAAGTCACACAAGAGCCTAGCTTTTGTATCAATGCTTACAATTTAGATATTGCAATAGCTGGATTTTGATCAAGAGAGACGGTTGCATTTAATTTGTTATTTGGAGAAAAAAAAACTAAAATTATAATTACAACCTTCAGTCTGAAAGAAGACTTTGTTGATGACCTCACTCCTATTGAGCTTTGTTGAGAAAAGTTACAAGATTATTCAGATAAAAAGGGAAATGGAGATAGAGACAGCCTTTTTTCCTTTTTTTTTCAATTATATTTTTGATGAGCATTCCTTTTGTGGTAACCAGGTTTGCATCTGAATTCTACGTTTGTAAATTTTGTTTCAAAAATAAAATAATTTTCAAATATTTAAAAAAATATTTTTTTTCTCATCAGCATCATCCCTACCTCCTATTATGCAAATAAAGCAGTGATGTCATGACAGCCAATCATGAGGTTTTGCAGGTTTTAATACGTAAATATTGTATGGATAACACTGGATTCATATTTTTGGCTAATCAAGAGAATAAAAATTGCTTTATTTCAAAGGTTTTACAGTTGTGTTTTATAGGCTATTATGTTAAATGCAACACAGAAAGCTAGTAGTCCTAGTAGTCCACTGTCAGATCCTCTTTAGTCTTTACTTGTAAAACTGAAGTCATTGCATTCGGAAGCAAAAGCGAGGTTGTTAAGGTTAACAAGTATCTCAGTGCCAAGGGCCTAATAACTACAAATCAGGTCTGGAATCGTGGGGCGATTCTGGACTCTGATCTTATTTTCAATAGCCACAACAAAGCAACGACCAAATTAGCTTATTATCATCTTAGAAACATTGCAAGAATCAGATGCTTTGTTTCCAGACAAGATTTAGAGAAACTGATTCATGCTTTCATCTCCAGCAGGCTAGACTACTGTAACGCTCTTCTAACCGCTCTTCCCAAAAAGACCATTAAACAGCTCCAGCGAGTTCAGAAAGCAGCGGCTAGAATTATAACTAAAACTAGAAAGTCAGAACACATTTCTCCAGTTCTTAAGTCTCTACACTGGCTGCCGGTCTCCTTCAGAATAGATTTTAAAGTTCTGCAGCTCGTATACAAGTCCAAACATAACTTAGCACATAAGTATCTAACAGACATGATCAGTGAATACACACCAAAGAGAGAGCTGAGATCCCTCAGATCAAATAAATTAGATTTACCCCGGGTAAATTCCAAACAGGGAAAATACTCCTTTAGTTACCATGCGGCCCACAGATGGAACCAGCTTCAAGGGTGCTAACACTTTAGTCACGTTTAAATCCAGGCGAAAAACTCACCTGTTTAGTTGCGCTTTTGTCGTCTGAGCACCAACATCCGAACAACTATTTTACTTCTGCACGTCACATCTTAATCTTTGCTTTAATCAATGTTTTTACATTTCCTGTTTTTAATCACTATGATTTTATTATGACTTTTTATGCTTAATTGTATTAATTGTATTTTCTTTTTATTCTTTGTTTCTAATGTAAAGCACTTTGAATTACCCTGTGTATGAAATGTGCTATACAAATAAACTTGCCTTGCCTTTAGTTCATCAGTGAGTTGACATTGAGGCCGTATGTCACTTGTGCAGTCTCAGCTAAAAGTATCAAAGGCCAAGTTGCCGAAACCGTGAAGATTTAAGAGGTCAAAGGTGAAGTCTTGATGCTCACTCCTCTTTATGTCCTGAAAACTCATGGATTAGTTTGGAGAAGGGTTTAGCCCACCCATAGTCCACTTCAACCTTTGAGCTTTAACACAAAGTGTCTCAATAAATCCAAAATCAATAAAGGACAAATCCTGATAATCAAATCCAGAGCTGTTTTGTTATGGAATGGGCTGCTGGCAAGTTCACAGTCACTCCATCTTGTGTTTGGTGCAAATAAATTGAGAACATTTGCTTGTGATCAACGAGCAGATCAAACAGAGATGAGATTAACTCGAGTTAAAAACTTTGCAGAGCTCTTGTAGCAATCCATCTCCAACACAGCAGGTCAAAAAGATTGGAACAAGCAGAACACACTAACGAGACGTTGCAAAGACTGACTGTAATAAAGCACAGAAAAACGAGAACTTTGAAGACAGAAATCCCGTCGGTGACATCATCATGTTTTTATCTGCCTGTCTGTTGATTTTGTTTTTGGAAGAGACTTGCCTTCACATTGTTCACTTTAATTTCAATTTAAAGACATGACTTTAAGAACAAACAAATGTACATTTCCCAATAAATGTAAGATAAGGGATTCTAAAGATACAAAGAGCAAAATTCTCATCCAACAGAGGCCAGTTCAATATACTCTCAGACTGTTCTCTAAAAATACATTTAAAAAAAGAAATACAAATTCAAAAGCTACACAAATTTTCCATTTAAAACCTAAAATCAACCTTTTTGACATTAACAGAATATTTTCACAACCAAAATTTTTTTTATATAATAGAACCTATAATATAATAGGATATCATATATATATATATATATATATATATATATATATCCTTATAACAACCTAAATTCCACATTTACAATGTTAAAATAACTTTACAATCTAAAAATCAATCTATGTTCAACATTAACAGAACTTTTTTAGAACCACAAAAAATTTCAACATTATCAGAACCTTATAACAACCTAAAACTAACTGTTTTAACAATAACACAACCATTTTATAACCTAGAATTACACTTTATTTTCAACATTAACTGAACCTTTAAACAACCTGGAATTATACTTTCACAACAATTTCCATTGTTTTGAACCTTATACATTTCAAAATAAAAGTCATTTTGGAATCTAAAAATAACCCTTATTAAAAATATGCAACGTAAATTAATAATTTCTACAACCTTCTAAATTGTATCTAATTTTCAACAAGAATAGAGTGTTGAAAGCATTACAATTAATTATTATTAATGAATTGTTTAATTCATTAATAACGAAAACTCCTCTTTTTACAAACTTACATTTTATAAAAAAAAATTAAAACATTGAATGTTTTACAATTCAGAATAATACTTTTTCAATTAAATCAAATAATCCTTTTTCAATCCAAACAACGTTACAAAAACTTTTGAGTTTTCTTTGAACAATGACCAAACAAAATGTATCCACATTCATCACATTATGGACACAATAAATACAATTCGAGTATATTCAATTTTTTGTTTATAATCAATGTTGTTCTGAATGTGTTTATGAATATGTGCATTGTTAGCAAAACATATGTTTACTGTTAACTAAAGACTCCTCTCATTCCATTTCGCATGACTTGAAAATAACATGTGACACAACTTTAACTTTTTGCAGCTCTCTCTCTTCAAGTCTTATTTCTCCATCAGCAAGGCCATTTGAAGCTGCAGTCTCATTACATTAGACGGCTGATTAGTCAGTGGAGGAACTCTTTTGAGGACTCGTAAGTCACTGACAGCTTCTGTCAGCCCTTGAGCCACAGGGAGCCTATTCCATCGTTATCTCACATTTCATCACTTACTCCTGCCCTTTGATTGGGTGATGGGAAAATCACTGGGATGCCAAGGGTCAGAAACTGAAAAGTCTCAGATCAGGAGAACATCACTCCACCATTGCACCAAACGCTTGAATAAGAAAAACACTACACAGACTTGAGCACATAGATCTTTCCCATCTGGACATCTACACAAAATAAGATAAATCTGTCGAAGAAGCAGGGAGCTTTACTTCAGCTAGCCTACCGTAACGCAGTCTGTGCCAAAAATTCCAGGTAGTCCCCTGCAGAGAGTGTGACGCATAGAAAAACTGGTAAATTATAGTTCACTTCCTCTCTAAGGCTTTATATAGGTGTTAAAAGAATAGTTATGTATTTATCCTTCTAGTTTCTGCTACAAATGGTTAGTATGTGAAACTATTTATTACCTCAAGAAATACCAGCAACACACTATTTTTATTCATGAAAGTGTGTAAAATTGGGCTATGTGTGGTAGGGCCCACAAGTCTTCATAATTAAGTACAAATAGAAACAGATACAGGATGGATAAAAGATCTAAAACTTATTCAGCTACTTTCTGTTATACTTTTTAGGCTAGAATGAAGACTGTTTGAGGCTAGAATCAATGTCTATTTAGTCTTAAATTTAGTCTTAATTAAATTCTTTATGCTATAAACTATCAACAGGACAATGGAAAAGAAATGCATTCACCATAGCAGTTAAAGGTACAATGTACAAGGTTTTTTATATAAAATTAAAGTGTTCTTACAGGGTACTGTTGGGATTCAAACTGGAATAAAGGAGTCATGGTGTGTAGATTTATTACAGACAACAAAAAGATATAAAACATTGACTTTCCTTTGATGAACAGCCAGGAAAATTAACAATACAGCCTCAAGACATCAAAAGATTGTTGCAGCAGCATTCGTGGTGGTTTCTAGTGAACTTAAGATATGAAGAGGATGACAATGAGGAAAGAGATTATGAAGGCGATGAGTGAGACAACGAGGGAACAAAGGTAAGTGAGGGAGGTGGAGTATGTTTCACACTGGTTAACATAGCAGAGAAAGAGAGATCCCATGAGCAGTAAGAGCGTGAGTCAGGACGTTGTTGCGGAAGTACATCAGACACTGTATCAGACAAGTGGATGCTGGGAAAAAGAGTCCCTTTGAAATGGAGTGACAGCATCGGTGAGACTTCATGACAACCAGGTGTTGAAAAGATTGAATTGTGTATATATTGATGGTGATTTATATGGTTGATCTCAATGAGAAGACACAATCTAGTGCTGTAGCAGCTCAGGTAGAAGTATTAAAGCTGTGTCAACCATTTGTCAACCAATCAGGAGCTCTCTAGAGTAGTCACATGAGGTAAAAATGGAAAACAGCATTTGTGGACAGTGGATTTCGCCAGTGGGAAAATCAAGTGGTGTTCCTTCAGGGGTGTTCCACATGTTACCCAATCTTGGCCTGAACACAATACGATGGATACCAAGGAGGTTACTTGCATTTGTATAATTACATTTATGCATCACTGTTGGCATCTTGGAAATTTGACATATGATGATGTCACTAACAATCTCAGCCACTGTATGCAGGTCACTTTTCAATGGTTTCCTTCTTTTTTGAAAGTTTGATGTCTAGTATCTAGATATGATATATAGTAAAAGCAAAAATGCTTTTTTAACAAGATTCCAGGTTTCTGTTCAACTGTCCTTCTCTCCACTGAGAGTTTTGGAGATGCCAGATTGCTTGCAAATAGCCCCTGACAAGGTAACCATCCATATAGTCGTGAGGCCTTAAGAGACCATATGTGACCTATAACGCAAACATTATATAGAAAAACACATGTATTCTATGGCTTAAATATAGCTCACTTACACTCGGTATCCAGAAAGTTATATTTAGAATCTGACTGCCTCAGGTGGGCTCTAGCCTGATTATCATCATAGCAAATGCATTCTCTCCTTCAAGAAATGATGGTTTACAAGTGAATTAAAGGGGGGAATTGTTTATTTTTTTCCTTTAAATGGTTTTAGAGGTGCAATTATGGAGATAATGCAATTTTTATCCCTTAAATGTGGTCCAAATCAAATAAAAACACAATACAAGTTAGTTGTTGAAATGTTTCAGAACTATTCCGAAGGATAACTCAGCTGTTAATAAATATAATATCAAGGCAAGATATTTCTTGTTAAAAGAAGCGGGGGAAATAAGACTTATAACTGAAAATTAAGATGGATCAGGAAACCAGCATGAACTTATAGTGACCTTTTTCCGAATCTGCTCTCAACACTTTTACTTAAAGACCATCAAGAGCCAGTTTTCCTGATAGCAATCAGGATTCGACTGAAAGCTAAATTACAGATGGAAATCTTTACTAAAAGTCTTGCCCTCTGACCCTTGGTATAACGGCAAAGCCATTAGAATCACTGGCACATCATATGATCAAAGTTTTTGCAGGCTTACACAGAGAGTAAAGTGTTATTTTGTGTTAAGAACAGCACAATGTGTCTGAACAAGGATTAGAGAGGATTGAATCAATCTGGTTTGAGTTTGTTAAAACGACTTACCATAAAACAGCATTGGCAAGTCAGCAGATGCTGGAAAGTAGTTGATTACGAATAATAAAATGTAAAGAGTTTCCCAAGAGTGGTGTAAGATCATTCTCATTTTAAAAAGACAGCATGATAGAAATGGTAGTATGTATAATAAACGATTACAGAGACAACCAAAGCTGAGTGAAAGAAAGCTATATTTGTTTTTTTCATACCAGGCATTCTTAATCCATCAACGTCTGGTTCCATAAAAAATTTAATTGTCCAGGCATTTGCAATGTCTTTCTCAGAAAGACCATATGGAATATTCAAGGTGCGAATGTTCATGTCATTAAGTTTCCTCCTGTGCAAACAAGTCTGGAGAATATTGGCATCAGACTTTTAGCTTGCACTCTTGATCAACTCCCATGACAAAATGCAAGATTTTTAAAAGAGAAACGACTGTTGGAATCGCGGGCTCACTCACATTTACCAAAACAATTGGGATGATATATGCGTTTAGTTTGGGACAAAAAATTATTAAAAGAAATAGAAAAGTCTTATTATACAAAAGAATCAGTTAAGTCACCAAGGCTTTTATTAAGGCTGTCAAACTATTTGAATAAATCAAACAATCAATCAATAATTAATTAAATCAATCAATCAATATTTTTTATATAGCTCTTTTAAAGCAGCTTCACAAAGTCCTAGTGTGGATCAAGTATAGTAAATAGGAATTCCCTGTTAATAAACAAAATCAAAACAGATGTTAGAACAATGTAACACAGATGACTAGCTAGTTTTTATTTTTGTTTTGAACTCCGTGAATATAGCTAAGCTCTGGACACCATCAGGGAATTTGTACCGGAGCTTTTGCGCTCTATATGAAAATGTTCTTCCCCCTCTGGTGGATTTATTAATCTTCGAAATAATTAATGGAGCAAGGAGCAGTAATAAATATTTAACCTTACGATTTTTATAAAGTCTCCAAAAGGTAATTAACAGGTTCAAGACAATTCTTGGTTATCTATTTCCAAACAAAAATGGTAAACATTGTGTTTCTGAAAATGTAACTATTCAGTTTTATGAATTATAGGGTTAAAAAAATGCCGGGGAAAGGGCAGATGAGATATTCATTTTTAAAACAACTAAACTTGTGTGAGCAAACACAGGGTCTTCACTTACCAAACTATTGTGGCTCAAACCATAAAACTGGACAAGGGGTCAAACAGTAAATGTACACTATGCTAATAGTGTGTTAATGAAAAATGTTTAAAAAAATGTGACAATAAGTCTTTCTTTTGTAGAAAATCCACAGGACCTTGAGAATATTAAAAGTCAAACCTGTTAGTATATCAGAAACACATTGTTAGGTGTGGGATGATGGGTAATTTAGTCTATAAGGATTGCGAGTAATGGAAATGATTGTACTACAAGATAATCAGTGGGCTAAATGTGATTTAAGACATGAGGGGAAACACAAGGGAATTACAAAAATGACAAATAACACATCTAAACCACAAACGTAGACTTTATCACAAAGCCTGAGAGCTATAAATAAATCAAAAGAGCAGTTTGTCCTAACTTTAGAAAATAGGTGTAATTAGTATTTTAAGAGGAGTGTGTTGTGCTTTTGTAACAGAGTGGAAGGGTCTTTGTTTATAATTCATTCTAGTTTCAGTTAAGCTGATATGTGTATATTTATTGAAAATATAGAGAATACTCATATTTGTTAGCATCAGCACGTGAGCATGACTAGATTATTTTGTAGGTATTTAGTTTTTATATGAAAAATACCTCTATGGTTGTTACATTTGAAACTAAGAATTGCAAGTGACACCTTTGTTTGCAGCTTCTCGCCTTCCACCTCTTAATATAAGCATCCTCATCCATCAAGAGAAAATATACTGTTGCATTTGCTGTGGTTCATGAAGCAGACACCCGAGGAGACTTGCACCGAGGGTGGGAGAGGTGTTAACATCAATATCCCTCCTCATTTATCTCCCCCATTCATCAACTTCCCAGTTCTTTCCCATTTGTCTTTTCTCAAACTGTCCAGAAAGGCTTTTTGCAGTGATGGACGACACACATACATCCATTTACTCAACTCTCTTTTCTCCTCGGGGTCAGCGGCAGCTAGTCATTCGTATTATACTCTGGTTTCGGATGTGTGCTGCAATCAGGGTCCCCACTGTTAGCAGAAGCAGAGTTGGGAATTAACTGGTAATAAAAAAGGCATGTTTGCTGTTAATACTAAATAACAAACACTAATTGTTATGGAAACTTAAGCATATTAGATTTTATAAAACTATGTTGGACATTGTCACATTACTGTTTATGCATTCTTGCTAAGATCTGTGACTTCTGTGTAAAATATCTTAAGCTAAATTTGAAACTGCACACTCATTTACTGAGTTATAACTAAGATCCTTCATAATTTTGTATCGTTTGTTACAATTCATACTTCTCAATTTCAGTGCAATGTGAAAGAAATTATGAATGAGAGGGATCAGCTGCAACCGATGCAGGTTAGTCACATGATGCAGGTATTATGGCCATAGTGGCACATTAAAATGTGACTTTAAGATCCTAGTTGATGTGCAGCTCCAATTCATCCCACATGGTGTGGCACATTGACAGAAAGCAAATTTAATTCTATCAGTTATGTTCACCAATTAAAAGCCGCAATAGGGTTTATAACCGGTTTTGGACTGTCAGTGATTATCTGGACCTGCTCAATGAGCATCCCTCACTCGACTCATCTGAAATTTCTTTCCAGTGCCGCCACTTAAAAGTAATCATAGCCTTGGTGAACAATTCTCTCTCGGCCCATCACCAGAAGTAATTAGATGTTTCAGTAGTTTTCATTGACCATGAAACTGCACAAATTGAATTTGTGATAATACATTTGCCAAATGGAAACATGACAATGTTGAAAAGGCTTTTAATAAATGAAAATAGTTATTTGCATTTGGAAGAGGTGCTATTTGCGGCGTATCGAAGAAGTTTTCTTGCATTTTGAAGAGGTGGTATTTGAGGCATATCGCAACAGATTGCCAAATTGCAATGTAAACACTCTTTTTCGAATTAAGTGAGTCGTGTGACCTCCTGCACCTCGTCCTCATTGGGCAAAGTGTTGTAACTCCCCACGGGTGCCACAAAAGGTCCAACAGCATCACATAGCTCATGAAAAGAGGAATTGTTGGATTCATAGCTCCTCTGTAAAATCTCCAGCTACAATTTCTCAAAATCGATTCAGCCGTAGCCGCTCCCATGTTTAAGGGGTTTGCCTCTCTTGTTTGTCAAGTGCTAATGCCGTGGCTGATATGTGAATATATCTGCTGTAAAACATCCACGCTATGTTTTTGAATGCTTTTTCACGTTAGTTGGCTTGTGTTTAATCACATAAGTATATGAAAATGAATATGTAATGAAAACAGTGCAATTGCAAGATGTTTTTTGTTGACATTATTGCTGCTATATTTGTTGATTGTTCTTACACTTTTCAATTGTTTCACAGGTTTTGCAAGAAACCACTGCAAAAAAAAAAATAGAAGGCAGCGCTTCATAACAAAGTGATAAATGCCAAAGTTCTCTACAGAAATGTAAAATATGTACCAGATTTTTTATTCGTAATACCTTTTGTGTGGCTATTAAAAAGGTAGTGTGTTATAAATGTAGCAACTCTCTCACAGCTATATATTTTTTGTGCAAAATTTTTTGTCAGGAAGTTTGACTTTTATTTTAAATTTACCCTGATTATGCAAGATAATGTGATTAATTATGTAAATGTTAATTTTCTTGGTATAAAGTGACTGTAGAAGACACTATTACAGCTGAGTGCAACATCTGCACAGGGTCAGAGACAAAAGTGGAGGTGACTTATTTTAATGACACTGACTTCATTTGTAATATAATAATGACAAGGACATGTTTCTGTAAGCTGCACTCTGTATTGGTTTCACTAGAAGACAATCATCTTCAGGCTTTTAATGGGATACAGAGATTTATGTTACAAATTCAGGAGGAGTTCACAATGCAGACAACAAGAACATGTATCTGATTTAGAACCACATGTGAATGTGTCCTTTACTGGATTTACATACAATTTTGTAATAAAAAATGAGTTGGGCTTAGCAGACATTAAAATATGATATTGGACAAAACTGTGCAAAACATTTGTAGATTTTGATCAAGTTGGCATGCAGCCTGATTTTGGCCATTGACTAAGAATATGACCCTGAATCTCCCAATGGAGAAAATTTTAATCTACATGTCCTTGATTTTGCTGCCTATTTAGTATTATTTTCTCTGTAATAAATGCCTCTCTCTAGGGGAAAAGTGTGCCTCTGCAAAGAACAGAACTGATGTGAGGCCTCCAATGCGGCACCCTTGGCCTTTAAGTTGTTTTTTTCATAATTCTCTGCATGCTTCGTCATTTCCCTAAGGGGCCATGGGGTGCATGCTTAATTGTTTCAATTCTGAACTTGGGTTCTTGCGAACAGATTTATGTTTGTTAAGTGCTAGTTTTACGAGATAATCAAGTCTAGCGAGGTAACCCAAATCCTTTCAATGACCCTAGCTAAACCTCTGTCCCACTAACATGCTAAAATTATGGTATGCTTAAGAGAACAGGATAGTTATATCTGTATTATCAGTTGTAACAAGGTCATGATCTAGTCTGAAGGTATGATTATCGAAATTCAATTTGAATGTTTAGTCTTGAGGTCAAGGAAACATCTGCCAGAGACACAACTGAAATGAAAGTTAAGTTTTGAATTAATACTAAATATTTTTGTAAATGTTAGAAAGACAGTAGCAAAAGAGATCTCTAATCAGCAGTGAACAGCACTTCATAAGAAAGACCTTTTCCTCCACAGAGAGACATTTTAGTTCACAATTATCCTAAACAGCCCGTGCACTCACAAAACCACAGCCACAAAAAACAACAATTTGGTTTTGGACATCCAATAACTATTTTTTTTTCACCCTGAGGCTCTTGAAAAAAAGCCACTTTCTGAGAAAAAAAAGGTTTCCAAATTTAAGCAAAGAAAAGTTCATCTTTTTGTGCTGAACCATCCATGCCCCAGGGCTCTATCTTCAGTCCTATTAAATTTTATTGCAAACTTTAACATTTATATCTCTACATTTTGTTTTAATGTCTTCATCAACCACCAGATTCAAAGAGTAAGTTTACCTCGTTTAAGAAATACACATATAACAGGTACACAACAATCCCTTTCCTTTATGCCACGCTGCTCAGAATATACTGAGACGGAGACAAAGCAATAATCATGCTTATAGAATGCTAATCTGAACCCTGGGAAAGACAGCGACAACAGTAAAAGTAAAAACATTGTTATTGATTATACAGAGTAAGAGAATTGGAGGTGCGAGAGAGAAGTCTATTAGTATAGCACAAGTTGTTGGACAATGTGCTGTTGGGAAACTGAGTCCATTGAAGGGAAGTGAAACAAGGGAGATTGGCTAATCAGGAATACAAGGTAACAATGGGCTGGTGCAGTAAGTATATAGAAAGGGAACTAAACAAATGGGGTTAAACTAAACTGAAATGGATGCAGTAATAAACATGAACCAGAACCTGTACTAAAACATAATGAAGTACATCAAGCTAAACATGGATTCAAGTAAGGGCAGAACATGTCATGTAGTCATAAGAAAAATATGAAATACATATTCAAATAATTTATTAGTATTCAGGTAACTATAGTTGTCAGGGTTAATTTAAACTATTCTAAATCTAAAGCTAAATAAGTACTAGTGATGGGCAAAATTGCTAACTTTTGTCCTTTAAGTTCACCCTTTCACCCTTCCTTCCTTTAATTAGCAGCTTTCTTCGTCTTGACAGAACCAGGGTTAATGGTAAGATTAATTCATTAACCCACTGCCTGAATCATTTGCTTTGGTTATCTCGGACATCCTTTTCAAGATACAAGGGGTCACACAGTCAGGGGTCATTGACGAGACCCAATATATTGGAAACTTCATCTCAACGGTCACATTCCTTGTTTTTTTATGACGAAGACAATAATACAAATATTGTATTGCCTTCTGAGGTTTCTTATATAAATAATCTGACTTTATTTGGAGACTCTGAGCATATGATAGTATTGAATAATATTCAATAGACTGAGCTAAAAATTACCACCTTGTTTTGCGGTTTGCACACTGTCTATGATTTTAAGCAAGGTAAATAAAACAGTCAATATCTCACTTTGGGTTTGTCTGCTCCAGGTTAACAGTTTTCCTAATAATATAAATTTCTTCCCAGTGCACACTATCTACCACAGATGTCAAAATGTGATCGATGACTGTGCTCCATGTTGTGGAGTAATCAAGATAATCTGTCAGTCTCAGTTGCCAGGAATGTTTCTTTTGGTTTCAATCCACCTATCTGTCAGAAAAGAAAACCTCAATAGCTGGAAGTTTACTTGTAAACACCGGTGGGGAAAGTATGAGCAAAGTTCTGTCATTCTAGCCTTACCTCTTCAAGGGTCAAGCAAAACCAAGCTGATCTAATTTAAAAGTAATGAACCACATCATTTAACATCAGTTCAGGTGAAAGAATGGGAGTTACATTTTAGCTGAAATTATGGGAAGAGCAGGTTTAATGTTGGTGGGACTTTTTCTCAAAAACCAATTTGACAAACTCTGTAACCCCATCCAATTATTTCCGAAATTCTCCTTTGGGTCTCATAACCTTCATGACAGTAAACAAATATCTTAAACAAATGTCTCAATATTTTCTGAAACCCTCTTTCTTTTGTGTTGTCAGCCTGAATGTGTTGTTCACCTATTTGTCTCTTCTGCTGATGCTCACAGTGCATTTGTACTCAACATGCATTTAGTTTCCAAATGAAAGCCTCTTTGAAACACAAAAGCTTGTGTCCCATTGCTTGTTTCAGTGAGCTGAGCAACTAAGGAGTACTCTGCTTTAGGGTGCTGTACCAAAGTGGTGCCTCAGTTTGAGTGCCAGGGTGGAGATCAGGATGGCACCAAACTCGCTTTTCACGGTGAACTTTATCTTAGTATTGTATTGTAGCTGCCTGGTGGAAACTAACATTATCTAGCCTTGATTACAGAACATGTTTGATGGTTTTGACATTCAAGCAATTGGTTGCTGCATCATTACCTTCTGAACCATTTTATAGCTGTGTTTTCCAGCAGCATAATTAAAACAAAACATTTAAAAATTAAAACATTTTAAGTATAGAGACTTTCATCGTGTGTTTATTTTTACATGTGCTCAATGTGTATGTGACATCACAAGCATAGTATTCCTTTACGGGATTCAATTAATTAGATACATACATGCTACTCTAACTATACAAGCTAAGAAAATGTACTTGGCTCACTGTACAATTGTTAAGCAAAAAGTTCCACAGAATTTTTACGTTGAGTTAACTCTGTCTTCCCAAACTTGACTCAACAAACGCATTACTCTAAAACAGATTTGACACAATTGTGTCAACAACACTGCTGTGAACTTAATAAGAATTCAGTCAACAAACCTTTAACAAAATTGAGCCAAATAAAACTTGTTTATTGACTGGCTTATTGACTTTTGGAAAAATTTTGTAAACATTTCATTAGCTGGGTTTTTTTACAGTGTAGAATTTGGAAAAGTAGACTTTTCCTTTGGCGTGAGCTTTACTACGCCAAGAAAAAAGTGAGTGAAGAAACAGTGATTAGATGTTAAGCTAAAAATGAGGAATTTGTAGTCTGCAATTCACAATTACAAATCCACACAAAGTTCAAATATAGCTTGAACTGAAGAGTTGGCAGTCCTCTTTGGCATGATGGAGCAATCTGAGATCAGACTTTCAGGTTGAACAAAATACATTGCTAAAAACTTGTACACATCTTCTGTAGTGAGTGATCTAGAGAATGAGCTACTGATTGCTAGTTTCCTTCCTTATCCAATGAGCTACAAACTATCCCAATATTTTGCTTATATTTGTTTTAGTAGAACCAAATGTGTGAGTTGGACTAGATTTTCCATAATGATAAAAGTTTGTTTTACGGAATACATTTGGGTACTGGACATTGCTAATAGACACATTTAAAAAACAGAGACAATGATAATGGTTTCAAACTGTACAGACTTATCACATAAATATCTTATAGAACACGCAAGTGTTCATTTGAGTTGCAGTGTAGACTTTCTGCAGATTTTTTTCCTGTATCAACCATGAATTTGCTAATACCGTGAACCATCAGGCATCTCAACAATCTGCTTTCATCTTTATAAACCCCTCATATTCGGCTAATCCATAATCTTATTTGTTTATTCATTCTCATATCCTGTCTTTTCCAGACTAGTCTTCAAATGAAGCTCCTTTGAGACAACCTCCAAGCAAAACAACACAAAGGACGTTATCATTGTCATTCTGTGTTCTACTGGCAGCCGTGGGATGTCCAGTAAACAGACAGCGCCTCAGAGATGATGCACATGCTTGTAGAGCTCTGCTAACAGATAATGGGAAGCAGATTTACAGTGTTCCATAGGTCCAGCGTATACTTTGGCTCTTCCTGAAGGGAAGTGCCCTGATGCGAGAGGCTCAGCGGGTCAGAAGCGAGCCTGTCTGTGAGCTGCTGATAATAGTACAGGCGTGGGGTGCGAGACTAAGAGGCGTAAGGAATCAGACTGACCGTCGCGGGGCGGACAGTGACTCACCTTGATAAATGTGACTTCATAGAGGTTAACATATAGCTAAACTATTAATTAAACCATATTCTTTGAATGATGAACATGGGCTTTAGGTTTTGTGTTTAAAAAGTTATTATTGTATGTATCTTTTTTCATATTGCTTTATAATTATATACTTTTTTACGGAATACAGACATTTTAAGAGTGGATTCGTGTTGGGTGACTAGAAATTGAAATGCAGACCTAAACTGTCAATGGATTTTCTTGCAAAATGGAAATTTTATTGATGCCTTTGAATTACTTAAACACTGTAACTTGTTTTTGTACCTATATTTACAAAATGCTATCTATTCTTTTTTCATTTTAAACGCACATAACTGTAAAATACAGCAATTCAGATCTTTCAAAAATAGATTTGGATTTAATTATATAGCTTCATATTATGAAAATGATATGGTTTTACAATGTTTTAAAGCAATTGTACCTCACTGCTTTTCCATTTTGCTACAAAATGTCAGAAATTGTACATGTATATAATTTTCATAAAGATTTTTTTTGTGATTATTGTTTTACGTTTATTTTAAGACAAATAAATGTAAAACAACTGACCTGCCACAATAGTTTTTCTTTTTTCAGTGTAATATAGTAATATTTATAGTAATGCTGTATTTAATCATATTTATTTTACTTTAAAGAACAAACTAAAACAATACATTATTATACCGTAATTATTTCTGACAAAGATTTTAATTTTTTTTGTGTACGATTTGGCCACATTTTGTTCAAATATAATTTTTATAATACCACTTTTTGATGCCTTAAAATTGTACATTCTATTCTTTTAAAAAAAATTGAAATTCAAGACCTTGTGGATATCACATTTTATTTTGCATGTAATGTTGTATATAGTTTGACTTTTTTAATGTTTGAAATCATTCAAAATGAAAATAAAGAAAAACGAGGACATTTTTACTAATATTTAACAGTTAATATTATTGTCATTGTTCTCCTTGTCATCATTTGATCTTCCAATAACTTTTTGTAAAGAACAAAATCAATTAGGGTTCAATTCTTCTTAAACTGAGAAAATAATTCTGACCAAAGTGCTTAATTGAAAGAAAATAAATCTAATTGCTCAATAGAAATCTTGAGTTTGATTTTCTGCCTTAAAGTCATTAAATGAATACATGTCCACGTGTTTGGGAAACAAAGGTTACAAACACTCTTCAGACTGATTCAGTGAATGTCTGTTACAGGGCTGAGGGCATGCTTAGCAAGAGATCGAGGGTGTGAGACTCTGACCTGTGTGTGAGAGCTGCAGTCGCGCCGTGTCCTGTTTTCCAGCATTACTGGAGCGCACAAGAGGTGGCGAATGGAGCATAGAGAGCAGCAGGAGCCTCCACAGCCCCTCAATCCTCATCTCCAGCTTCCTGACGATTGACAGCACAGAGCGAAAGACAAAGAGGGAGTTTCCTGTCACATCACCCCTTCAAGCTTCGGAAACAAACAAGACACAAGTATAATCAATGCTTAAAGAGAACCAAAAACTGTGATAATCCACTACGCAATAACACAGTCAAACCTTAAAATGTCTAAAAATGTGGACATATATGGATGTATTTCTTAGTGTCATAAAAGTAGCAATACTTTTAAAACTTTCAAAATTCAAGTACATTTGTTAAAAGATTCTCTTCTTGTGGATTATGACTATCCTCACAGCACTTGTTTTCTTCATGTGATCAGCTGAGATGATCTATGTGTAAACTACTTGAATTAGATTTTTCCGTTGTAATCAAATGCATATTGTCTCTTCCTCTATTATAAGTTTCTTTGGTTAAAAGTATCTGAAATGTAAAACATGTCTTTAACACGTACTTTTGTGATTTAATCAATTCCTTTATTACCTGCAAGGATTAAGGAGGCTTAAAAATAAAAAATACGATAAAAATACAGCAAGAGAAAGATGCAAATTAAATTATCTTCAGCATCTTCATAAGGATGTACATTGAAGTAAGATGTGATGTAAGACATCCCTAATGGGGCTGCTGGAGTGAAGGAAATTTATTGAGCTGGAGGTGATGAGGTGATTTTATTTTCTAAAAGGAATAGTGACATCTAAAGGGGAAAAGAGTTGAAAATGTTGCAAATGCCTGACAAAATTATAGAGAATAATGTCTTGAAGGTGAGTAGAGTGAGTTTATTTAGAGAAAAATAGTGGCCAACAAAAGATTCCAATTCTCTTTTAAATAAGTAGGTCTAATTTATATAGTTATAGATTACAAAATAATCTAAATACTGATTTATTTTCAGGAGAGAATAGTTTGTACTTTAATGAAAAAGTGCCAAGTTAAAGAAATTACATTGCTATTACACAACTCTTTTTAAAGTGCCATTTACAAGAGACTACACACTTATAACCATTGCTATACAAGGTCCTTCTTATAAACTATTTATTTTTGTGTCAAAATGTTTCCCAAATGCTCAATAAATCACTTAGCATGCATCAGTGAGTTGAAGATCATTGGTTTCCGTCACTCGAGGAGTCTGAATAGCTTGTATTATGTTAGAGTAGCGGCGTAATGAGCTTAAGTTTTGAGCTGCTGAATGAAGCCATACAGAAAGCAGTCTTCCTTTTGCATATGTTTGAGCTGGAGCTCATTTTGCTCTGTTGAATTGTCCCCAGGGGTCCCACGCTTGTCTGAGAGCCGCCAGTTACAAAGCCTTCATCATGGGAAAACCACTCAAGACAAAACCCACTGCTCCTGTAATTGTTTCTCGCCAAAGCAGGTGGAAAAGACTCTGAACTACAGAGCCTAGATGTACAACCGAGAGTGCACTTCTTCATTTATGAATGGTGGGAGCTCAATGTGTAGAATGAAGGAATGAAGACTTATGCCTTCTATAGTTGAATGGGCCAATCACTTTTAGAAAAATTCAAATTCATCACCAATCCAGTCCTGCGATTAACCTGAAGCTTGTTTTTGAACTGTAGTAGAAAACTAGAGCAGCTGAAGTCAATTCACAAAAGTAAGAGCCAGCTCAGTAACTCAGACCAACAGACGCAAACTACTGACCTTCTGTTGCAGACAGCAAAATGAGCATGTGTAGTGCAATACTCAAGGTTTCCGGTACGTCACAAAAATTTCTTCAAGAAATTTGTCAAAGATAGCGTACTGGACAAGATGTGCTAAAGAGGGCTCTGAATCCTAGGGGCGATTTTAATAATTTTAGGTGACTGCTAATTATATTGTAATGATCATTCCAAAACTAGTCTGATTAAATAACTTTTTAACGGTTTACAATAAGGTGATGTGAATCGTCATGAATTGACGATCATGAGTTGACTCTTAAATTTATGATGAGTTAAGTAAATGTATATAATACATCTCATATATTTAATATTTAATATATAAACAGGCAATTTTATTCATGAACTAATTAAACCCATACATGGCTCATATGAATCAATGCATTAATTACTTCCTTAATTAATTATTTGTTTCTGATTGTTAATTAGTGCATAATTGACACTTTGAGGTAAACTAAATGAAAAAATAAACTCTTGTAGAAAAGAAATTAATAATGAATGAATGCTTTGTTAACGATGATATGCATAAAGTAAAGTCACCAACTAATACTAATAAACTAATCAGGAACTTTGGAATACCCCCCTCCCCATTGGTGATTTAAAGAGTTGTATATATCATTATTAACTCATCATTAATTAATTCTAGAGTGATGTGTACCTTAACTCAACTTTATTGACCCTTTTTCAGTCACTGTGTATTTTTCCAGAATCCTAGACCATCACTTGTAAACCAGGCTGAAAATCCATCAGAAGGAAAAGAAACAAAATCCTGTTATGAATCAGATCTGTTCGTCATTGCCATTTTCAATACAAGGAAAGGCAGCAAACAATCACCAACTGTGGGAAAATGACCAGGCATTGGGAAGAGGAAGTTGTTGATATTCTGTCATTTCCAAGCGATAAAAACCATATAAGGTAATGCGAGAGCAGATGCCTAGTCAGTTTAGATTCATTGCATGTTCTTCAAAGAGAACCCTCGAAGAACTGGACTAATTTAACATCTCTGACTTCCAAATCTTGGTGAATGACCAACATGGGTTGAGGAGTTACACCCTTCAGTTGTGTACATCGTTTAATATTAACGTAACCTCTAGTCATGTCTGAAATGTCGTTGGCAGGTCACTGTCTAATATTTCTTTTTTACTTGGAGACAGTTATCTTCACTCTAGTTTTACTGGAGAAAAAAAAACTTAATTTATTAATATAAAACCATTAATGAATTGATCTCTATCTCCCACTCAGAATAGAAAGCTTTAGTAATATGATGTATGCCACTCAACATGGGAATGCAATTACACACCCTAAATTAAATCAAGCTAGATTGTAAAGATATTGAAGATATTTGAAACATTTGATTACTTTATTTGGTTTTATGCACATCAATGTTGGTAACAGTTTTATATAATATATATATATATATATCATTTTCATTTGTATAATATTGTATTGAGGATTTTAATGTGAACTGAGTATAATTACACACCGATAAGCATGTCTATATCCTTACCAGTGCCTAAATTTGTGCAAAGAATTTCCAAATTATATCAGTAAAAATCTTATGGGGCCTCAACATGAGGTAAAGCAAAGTAATTCTAGGATAAACAAACAATATTTGCCATTGTACTCCACTAAATGACCCACTAAATCCACACGAAATTACACTGTACCATATTAAAGAGAATTCCAAAGTGAGCAGCCAAACCCAAGTTGTAAAAAAGCGAGATGCAGAAAATTACTTATTCATTGCAAGCCTTAACTTCAATGAAAGAGGCTGGTGGCCATATACTGCTCTGCACCACATTGTAAAAGGATCCGTTCCGCCACAACCAAAAAACATTGCATTCAACCAACCGAAAAACAAGCAAGAAGTCTCCGTTTAACTCTCACAAAGACACCAGTTCAACACACATTACCAGCGAACGCATGCAAAATCAGCTTCATTGTTCTCCAGAGGCAGGCATTCAGCTAACAAAATGCACTTTTTCACACTTCATTACACTTTTTATCATGGTAAAATCCGCAATTTAGAGAAACAACTGTTTAAATGGTTTTATGTTCATCATTGAGCAGTCTACAGGCGTCGTAATGGTGTTCATCATTCCCATGGCTGGATTGAATAGCAAAGAAAGAATAGTTTACATCAAACTATCCGCCTCGAGCTTTGAGGACAGTTTTGTTGGGCTCATTAGGAGGACTTGAGGTTTTCAGGATGGATTACAGCTTCTCTGCTACATTTACTAACACATTAATCATTTGGCAGACACATGGATCCAGCTCACAAATGAGGACTTTAAAACATAGCCAAAAAAACTACAATAAAAGAAAAATGTTCAATTAATGATACCATTTGAGATTATTTGAGCACAATATGAGTATACTCGCACAGCTTCAAAGCAAGCAACCTACATACAATAATTTATTCGTTTGTTATCATGTTCATTAAGCTGAGTTATATAGAAAGTCAAAGAAAAAACTAATTATTTTGAGGCCACTGGGATATTAATCCTAGGTTTGATTAGGCCATTATGTTATGTTATGAACCAAGGTAAAAAAAAAAAACTCTGGATGACATCCAAACCCTGAAGAACAAAAGAACAGACTGGGTCTGTTTGAGATTTTATTAAGTTCATTACATTTTATGTCGTCATTTTTTATTACTGGTACCACTCTTGGTATTTTTATTTCATTATGTTTCTAAATGATTTTTCATTTAACAAACACTTTTTCAATACCCCATCTTATTTTATCAGCTTCTCCAGGTTGCACATAATATAAAGAATGTATAAATTTTTTATAAAACTTTCCGAATAAATGTTATGTTTTCAGTTTTTCTGAACTCTTTTAGTCTTCTGAGTGCTCAACATGAATTAGAGTTACCTGCAGGATCGCCATGCTCTTGACTAAACCTTGTAGACATTTTTCGGGTTTCCATTTGGACAAAGGGTAAAAAATTTTTTAAGTATGTTTTCTGGGCCTCCCATCACCTTCATCTCCAATCTTTATTTTACAGTCTCTCTTACTAACCCATTCACGACAAGTTTGATCTATTTGGGTACATACTCAAAGTAAATTTGGATCCCTGGAATCTCCATTATAGAAAAGAACCCCAGAAACCAGACACCCTACCATTTTGCTGTGTTTTGTCTTCTATCGTTTAGGTGAATACACATTAGCAATATCTCTGTTTTCTATATTGGATTGCTTTGTTAAATAAGTTCTTAGCACTTAAGAGTTAACTTGTCTCTGTGTACTAAGTTTGACAGAAGGAGCAACAAAAAAAAAAGATTCTAAAGATGATTCATTAAATGGAGAATTTCAACCTCTATCCTGTATTGTTTAAAATAACTATTTCATTTGATATAAAAAGAGAAAAGACAATGTTGAGGTAAAATTTTTAAAAAGGAAACATATTTTCAAAAATTTTTATAGTAGATAATTTGATTTAAGTTGGATTTATATGGGAACTTAGCTGAAACATGTGATCTGTTCTCAATTTCGTCTACAATCCCCAACAGTTGAAAACATTAACTATTTCAAAAACTCTGGTTTGTTTCATAACCAAATAACCCTTCCCAGCACAATCAATCTTGCAACATCCCAACCCTAAAACTCCCACATCTTCTTTCAGCCTGGTGATACAGACCAACACCATCTGCTTCTTTAGCCATGATTCCATTATATAGTCTACCAACAGATCTAGAGAAGATTCTCTTCACACACCAGACTGGAGTGTGAAGAAAAGTGAAGAGAGACAGATGAACTGTCCACACCATCTGATAGGATCCAGGACAACAGGACACTTCTTCCTCCACAACTGATGAGATGAACTGCCAATGGAGGCCAGAAGTTATAATAATATTTAAACCATCTGCCTCATCTCGAACCAGGGATCTGGATTCTCAACCGTACTGCATTGATGAGCAATGGCATATTTACCAGAAATCAATTTGGGGAGTAAATTCTAGCAATTGCTTCACGTTTCCAGTTTTGTAAAATAGTAAAGATCAATAAACAACCTTAAAAACAAACAGAACTAAATGTAAAAAGAAATTTAAAAACATAGTTAGTTATGAAACAAAATTTGTAATAAAACTCACAAGTTCAAGGAAATCTACAGCATCAGGGATTGTGTTTGGAGCCCAAATCAAAATTTGTATTTAAAAAAGCAGCAAGCTAACTTATATTTCTTTGGATAACTCCTCCTTTAAACCTTTATTTTTTTGTAACTATCTCCACTTTTTGTGAAACTTAATTTAAAGAAAGTTATAGTCAATACAAATGTTATAATTCCATCTAAAGTACAAAAGCCTTAAAGAAATTAGTTGATTTACAACCTAACCTTTTAAAGTCATTCCAAAATGAAAAGCCAACAAAGCTCCTAAAGTAAATCTTTTCATTTCTTAATAATACCACTGAGTAATCCGTCATAAATCAAGACTGTATTTCCTCAAGGAAAAATTACAACCTTGTTATCCATGAGACGTTTCTGCTTCATCTCAATGACTAAATCCCTATTGGCTTGAAAATAATGAACTTACAGCAATGAACAATTTCTGCAAAAGTAATATATGTTTGTCTGATTTGGTAATCCACGGAAACAGAAATGGTTTTCACCAGATACCCATTCCTCCACTGCAATGATGTTCAAAATCACCACAAAGACTCAACAAAGAGACTATTTAAGATCAAAACCTGTGTTTGTTTCTTTCAGAAATGCTTCAGGCTCATGTGGTAATCCTACAGCTGGGAAAACTGTAAAATTAGTAATCCGTCATCTTCCCTTCCACTACTGTATTCTTTAAATCAACACATACAGCTGATCGACTGTCTGGCATTACGCCTCGCCACGTTAAAATAAACAGTTTTTGTCTGTGTATTTTACATGAACATCCAGTATGTGAGATGTGAAATTGAAATGTTTGAAAACAGACTTGAACAAATAACTCTGCTGTGGGGAGGTGATGAACCCATGAATCGCCCCAGTTCAGGAATCCTTGAGGAATGTTGTGGTGTTCGGTGCAGACAGCTGACTCTGAGCGGGAGTCAAACAATACATGCTGCATATTTCTTAAACCCTAAGAAGGAAAACAAGGGTCTGGGTGGTTTTTGATAGTCCTGATATGATCTGAGCTACAAGCTTTGAGTAAGTTATGCAAATCATTCTTAGCCAACAATGTCTGAAATTCTTTCTCAACTGAAAATAGGCCTAAAACCCAACAGAAAACTGATTTGTGATGGTTGAATGGTGGAAGTACACATGAAAACATATCAAAAATTAACATTTTCTCAATGATGCCAGTATACATATCATATGATGTACCTAAAAGCAACAGAATGGTAAGACATGGCCTAAAACTTACACCAAATAAAAAGGACACTCCTCACGATACCACATAGTCATACAACATTGCTAGCTCCTAACACAGTGTTAATGTTCAGCATGAAAAAATACACCAAAGAGATGCACCCCTAACAATAATAAAAAATCAAACAACATCACTGCCTGCTTACACAGTGATAATTCATTGTATGAAAATTTACAATAAAAGAAATCGGACACACCTCACACTATCACATAATCATACAACATTGTAGGCTGCTAAAACAGGGATAATGTATGGTCTGAAAATTTTCACCAAAGAAATTGGAAACCCCCACATCACCACATAATCATACTTTGCTAAATCCCAACACAGGGCTGATGCGTGGTCTAAAAATTCACAGAAGAAATTAATCACTTCTGTCAACATTGGAAAATCGTACAACATTGCTAGCTGCTAATATTGGGTGGTCTCAAAAATTTCACCAAAGAAATAGGAAACTCCACCAAAAACATATAATCATCCAACGATGCTAACTGCTAACACGGTGATAATGCGTGTAATGTTCTAAAATGTCCACACAAGAAATTAATCACTTTCTACAAAACTGGATAATTAACAATGTTTGCTGTTACACTGGTAATGTACAGTCAGAAAAATGCACAAAAGAAAGTTTAAACCCCTAAAAATACTAGCAAATCAAACATAGCTAGCTATTTACACATTGGTAATGTGTGGTTTTAAAATATATACCAAAAAACATAACACTCATAACGATACCACACAAACATATAACTTTGCTGGCTGCTAACATGGTGGTCATGCTTAGTTTTAAAATATACACCAAACAAATGAGACACCTATATGCGGTGGTAGTGTGTGGTCTGAAACAATACACCACAGAAACTGGGCAACTTCACCTCTTTAAACACTTCTCAGACTTTGACTTTGCCTGTTTGACAAATCAGAGCAGCATGTTATAAAATGACTGTTTCTCCAGCCATGCATTGTGCTGTAGGTCAGGATGATTACATTGTTTTCTGTGAAATACTGTACGCTTGGTTCTTGTTTGGGAAACACGCTTCTGAATCATCCCTCAATTTCTAGAAGAAATGAGTTACCGATACTGAAGCAGTCAACATAAACGGCTCCAGTGGTGATGGGAAACAATGTGCTAAATTCCAGCTCATTTCCTCTCTTCCAGGGATTCCTTAAGCTATTCCTGCTGATAATTGTGAGGACAGCTAAACAACGGCATGGTTCCTAGTTTGATGACCTCTGGGGTGGGGAACGGCCTGAAGCTCACTCACTCCTCTTTAAAACACAGCGGGAACCTGCAGGGCCAAACATGGTGGCGTTTTTTCATATTAGCAGTTTGGTTAACATCCACACAGGAGGTTTCCTCTCGCTAGGGTAAACTGAGATGATAAGAGTGACGGTGGCAGGAGGAAACCAATTAACATTTGTGTATAAACAAATGTAATGGTTTTAAAGGCAAAAAAGTGTTAACGTCGGGAAAAGATAAAAGTGAACCATGAATTGCATGTGCACATATATAAACATTTCAGCATTTTTAATGACTAAATAAGTTGATTTTCTAGTCCTATATCTGCCAACCAACCGAATGACTCATTATGTTGTATTCCTAGCAGCATCTTTTTAAATACCATCATTCACAGTAAAAGCTAAACTGGTAAAATGCCAGAGAACATATGGACGCTCTTTTAAAAGTGCATCCCTGTGCATCCCAATGAATGGTTTTACAACAAACTATGGCTAAAGGCTGCTTGTTAACATTTGTGTCTAGACACACCATGTTGCTTTGCTGCTTGTTTAGTCTCAGTGGCGCGAGTGCCAGACAGTACCTGCTGGATTCAAAAACAGTTTAAAGTAAAGTAATCACAACTCTCTCTGCACAGGATCCACTGCAAAGGCTTAAAAACAAACACTGTTGTAAAACAATGGATAAACGTGTAAACAACAGGTTTCAAACACCACCTCTGAAAAAAATGAAAGTGTTTTTCAACAGGTAAGATCAAAAGAACATAAGAAGTACATAAACTACAATTTAATCTGGTCTCATCTGAAGCCAGGATCAGTCCAAAAAAACACTTTGTGAAAGGCTCTGTGTAAACAGATCGTCTTCCAAGGTTTAAGAGAGCTTTTAATAAGCATGTTTACAAGCTATTTAACTTTTGTCGTCACTTTTTTATCTTTTTTACAATTACTGTTTTTAAACTGAAGACAGCTGAGTACTAAGGTGTTGATGCTAATGGTATAGAATAGTGCTAATGGAAGGTATACAGTTCCTTACACCACATGAGGGACTCATTTGGCCTTTCTTGGAATATGAATTAATGTTCCTATTGATATTCTTTCCCTTTTCTCACATTAAGTGGTACATTGTTCTGATAGCTAAACACACTTTAAGTTATCTTCTATAACAGTTCATTATTGCTAGTGAGGTTCAAGAAGCTCTGCTGGAGCACATATCTACAGCTTAAACTTGGCAAGCTGCAAGGAAATGTGTTGTGTGTTTTATAAAGAGGAATAAAATGTATAATATCAAGGATCTCTCATTTTTTGTTAGACAGAATAATGGGTTGACTTTAACACACTCAGTCATTAAGTTGTTAAGACCTTTATGTTAAACAAACTGCTTAAAATGCTCAATAATTGCCTCACTTACTCAGTAAACCAACTCATGTTTAGAGGATGTCATGTTTTTCATGCCCGTAGTCTCACTAATCCACTTTGTGCTTTGGACATCACAAAAATAAACTCTGGTAGTTCCTCAAAACTCCAAAGTCCTGACATGGGTATAAGATATTTGAGTCAGTTTGTTTTGGGTGTATTTTCTGTATTTGGCTTTACCCTTACTTTAAATCATCTCTAACACAAGAAACATTCATCGAAAAGAGAGGCAAGTACTTTATGTTTAGTTGGTTAGTGAGTAGTAAGATAAAAAGCGTAGTATTATAACAAAAAAACACATTAATGATCTTGAAACACAGATGGACCAGGAGGCAAATGTATGGGCATGTAGTTTTTATGTATGCTAGGTTTGGAACACCCTAATAGTGGATTGATGTGTTGATGGCTGTGGATTTCTACCTCATAACTGCTTGTTAGTTGTGTTGCACTTTACTGTACTTATGTTGTTTGCACTGACGGCTCTTTTGTACCATAGAAAATTCCTTGCGTGCGCACACACACACACACACTTAGCAGTAAAGCTGATTCTTATTGGGACGCAGCATATGATTGCCAGTGTTCAAGTTGATGGAAAATGGTGAGCAAACCAAGTAATTCAGGCCAGAACCAAAAGTGAAACGTATGAGGTCAGAGTGATTGATTAAATATATATATTTTTTTAATTATTTGGGAAAATAAGCTGCTTAATGTGTTCATAGCAAGCACTTTAGCAATCTGCAATGTGCTTCCATCTGAGTATAAAAATCCCCCCAAAAATGTCTTGCCATTCTGGTGGGGCCCAATTGTAGAGCACTCCACTGGAATTAACGAAAAGTATTTCCAGAAAACCTCTTTTGTACATTAGCATACTTTCAGGGCTTTTGAGGGGACTGTAGTTATGGGAGCATTTGACCAAATAGAGGGGTTGTTGCTGTCTGAGAAAGCAGTTCATTAGCAGCGTTTAAGAACACAAAAGAGAGCATGGGATTGCATTAATTTAAACTATGCAAACTCCCTCTTCAAAGCTTTTATGAGCAATCTGAAACAGTGGAGGTTAGCCATTATATTTTGATCAAAGAGTACATGTGATAGCAGTTAGCGGTTATCTTTAGCCTCTGTGATTTACACAAAGACTAAGACCTAACCTAAGACTGAGGTGAATTTGTCAGAATTTCACTAGACTTCTTAAACCTTCATACTTTTGAATACACAGATGACTGTTATGAAAGATACGAAGCCAACAAAAATGAAGCTAAATCAGACACTATACCAACTCCCTTGATGTGGTTTAATCACTGATGATTCGCAGTCCTCTGTAATCCTCCTTTGATTTATTTACGTCTTTGGCCTTGATGCTTCTCACTGCCGTTGTTGGAAGAAGAAAACTGAGATAGACCACCAAACGGGGAGGTACTGTATGGATCCCATGACATTACCGACCATCAAAGCAGAGGGGAGCAAGTAACTCTAATCCAGGTGGAGTGTGACATGACATATAGAATATATAGTCGGAATATATAGTTGGTTTTTAAGACAGGCACGTCAGGTTATGACATATTCCTATGCCTATGAGATATATGCATTCAAGACCTTTGACCCTCCGAGGTCCAGTAGATACAAATATCATGGCAGGGTTAAAAAGGGATTTCTGCAATTCTAGTAGCAGGAAACTTAAGTCCCATTGGACACTGTAAACTTTATAGACAGAATAAGAAATTATTGAGTAAATGTTCAGAAGACCTGCAGAATGACCCATCTCCTGTTAAACAAGATTACACAATATTGAAAAATTAAAAAAAATTCCAACAAATTTCATGATTTTGACACATACTGTAATTGTTGTTTTTAAAATAGAAATGTACTGTTTCATAATAGCAACTTTGTTGTTTTTACATGGTTGGTCTGTATTTAAATGGTTTGAGTCTGAATCTGCCATACAGTGCATGGTTTAGAGGCGCCGAAGCAGCAGCAGAATTGCAACATTCCACTGAGGACCAGTTTAAAGGGCCGATCAAAGTTTTTACTGTAAAGTAGTTCACTGTAATGTACTTCACACCAACATTGATGTTATTAAAAAATGAGATTTGACTAAGCTCATGCTCTCACCTCTACCGTCTTTGCAGTGATGCTCATTGAAGCAGATTCTGAAATCGTTAGCATAGGCTGAAAGTTTTGAGTCAATGGAGTTCCAATTCAAGTCAATGGAATATGATTCATGGTCTGACCATGGCATAAAATAGAAAGACACCTTATCTTTATAGTAATTGTTGATGGCATTCACATAGAAAGCGTAAATCAGCTCAACTGGGAAGGGGTGTGATGAATATGAACAAGAATATAAATTAAAAATTCTGCCCCTTCAACCGGTTCAGAGTTAAGTCTTCTCCATTAAACCAGTTCTGTTTTTATCTTCATTTATTTAAAGCAATATTTAACTTTGTATGTCTTCAATGTTGAAGTGAAAAAGATAAAGGGTCAGTTCTGTTGCCATTCAAATGTTTTTATTTAGAGCTTAAAAACACACTGCCTTTTGTAAGATTTTGAGGTAACTAAGGTAAGATTTTGTTCTATTGCCTGAGGAATCAAGTTGTCCTCCAAGATGCGAAATTAGAGCTGTGTTGAAGTCTCCGAGTCATTTTTATGAGCAATAAACAGACAAAACTAAACAACTGTGAAGATTCCTTTCTATCAAACTTTTATTACAACTCTCCACAAACTAAATCCGAATTCTGGAAGTCAAAACAGCTGCAGATGACAATAAAATTCCCCGGAAACAATACAAGCCAAATATACATCTGATTGTCAAGCTCATTTGGTAATACAGAGTTTTGGGCTCTGTCAGCCATAACAGATCAGAATTAGCTTGAATGTTGGATTCGTTTTGGCCAAATGATGACGAAGCTGGTAGTATTTGTGGAAACAGCTGGCTGGGTGTTTAGACAGAGCTTCCCTTTGGCCTACACAGACCCACTTCCAGGCTCATTATGACCTTCCCACAGTTGGCGCCAGACAGCACGTTCCAACAGTTGCATTGTGGGAAGGAAGTACTGTGTTTGACGGAACATAGTTATTGTTGAGCTGATGGAGAGAAGGGCCAATTAATTCTGATAATAGAGATGAACCACAATGGGTTATTGAGTCATTTGCTGTGGACGTCTTCAGCAACACACGCACATGTGAGAGTTATAGTTTGACAATTTTAGACCATCTATGGCATGTTATAATTTCACAAAAAAAAATGTAAGTCTAGAAATTCTACCAGTTGAACAGTATGTCTTGATGGCCAATTCTGAGTTTTGTTTTGTGAAATTGACATCTTTTATTTCAGCCTCTCAGTGAATAAAATGCAGATTCCCCGTGAAACACATGCACAGAAGAAGTTTGACTTTGTTGACGCAACTGTCGCATCAGAGCCAACTTTATTACTGTCAAATAGGAAATAATAAACTAAGAAAAAGACTAAGATGGAAGAAAGAAAGTCTTACGGAATTTTGGCGGAAGTGGTGAAATGTGCAACATTTGTGATTACGTCAAA
This sequence comes from Danionella dracula, assembly GCA_900490495.1. Lineage (NCBI taxonomy): Eukaryota > Metazoa > Chordata > Actinopteri > Cypriniformes > Danionidae > Danionella > Danionella dracula. The sequence goes on along the minus strand of UELW01000778.1, from coordinate 22,121,074 downwards.
GCTTTAAATAAGTCTCTTAGCATCATCCAGTAAAAGACAGTCTTACAGTGACTCATTTTTATGAGACCACATTTAAGTTGGGCTTGAAGATGCAAAACTCAGATAAATTTGACTTGAGTATTCAGAATGTGGTTGCATTGTAAAAAAGAAAAATTAGGTTCAGCGATGAAAGCACCTTGGGTCAGATTCAGGTCATTGCTTGCGATCCATTTCCATTTGATCTATTTTTAGTGTTACAGCAGCATGACGATTGCTCGGTTTAATGTCCAGATGCTGTACAGAGTTCTAAAGCTGTGTTCACACCTTAAGCATGTAAACACAATGAACACAATGAACTGTTGAAAGACTCAGTTCACTCACCTCTTCTGCAAGCAACATTTGCTATTAACATCACTACTCTAGAGGAAGCTCCTGATCATCAGGAGTGGTTATGGATATCCACCAAAGATCCAATATTTGGACCCCCAAAGAAGAAAATGCATTATCCACAAACCAGAAACGTTTAATATCCACTCTGCTTCGTCCTAATGAATGGCATCCTTCACTTGACTTATCACTTGCAAATCCTGCCTCATCCACTTTTGCAGTAAATCAAGAATACTACAAAAAAAATGTATAATACCAGTTAAGATTAATGAAAGTGGGTTTCCTTTTGGTATTTATTTTATGCCTTGCACAAAAATAGTAAAAAAAATTAAATAAAATGTAAGTAAATTCTACATACAGTAAACGAATAAAAAGTTGGTCTGTTGTCTTTTTTCTACCTTAGATAATGTTTCGGAAGGTTAAGCTAATTTAGGCAAATGTTTGTCAACCAATAAAAATGTTATATATAGGGATGAAAATGTCAGTAAATTGTTACATGTCTACATGAAAGATTTTTTTAATAACATCTGAATGTCCATCATAAGAGCAAAAGAAGACATTAGCCATGGGCAGATGCTCTGAAAATCCAAAACAGATCTCAAAGTATAAATCAGAAGGAAGTGAATGACTGGCATATTCCCAGAAAACTGTAAATACACCAAAGAAAGTAAACTGATATGGAACTTTCCAGCCCCCCCAAAAAAATGATTTACAAGTGAAGAAGGGGAAAACCTGACCTTTAACTCCACAAAAACTAATCTGATATCCTTGACACAAACGTCAGCGAGGCAGATGGATGTAACAGTAGAATCCACAAATGTTTTGATTGCTTCACATATTTTGCCAAGCTAAGCATTCAAACCACAAACTAAGAAGTTTTTGATTGAAACTTACCAAAATTTCCCCTGGCTCCACATCTGAGCACATGTCTACCAAACCAAAAACCAAAATCATACACCCAGCGCCTGGCACTACTTAAACTTCCTATATAAATTAAACAAGCGGATGATGAAATGGCTATTCCACTACAAATAGAAACTAGTAAAACAGACAGAAATTATGTGCTATAAAATACTAAGATAAAACACATATATCAATTTATGGTGGAAAATATGACACAATTCATCTTCATTAGAAAAACTGTATATAAATACAGCCAATCTGATCCTTTTACTCCCAATCACATCCCTGATTATTAATTATTTGCATTAGTTACAAGACTCATTAGCCACCTTTAAATTCATCTCATCGTACATGAATCAATCATTGTCTGGCGTACTCTTCTTTTATGGTGCTTGGTGTGGTTGAGAATTGTGCCTTTATTCATCTGCTTCATTTCACACCAATGTGCAGAAAATTAAGAAAGCCAGATGTTTTAGATGTTTAGTTAATGAAAAGGCACGATCAGGTGGGAAAGGCAGAATACCAGCGCAGAAATTGAGCATGCAGAGTGAACTTTCTTGTGGTGCTGAAGAAAGAATATATATTTTTTTTAACTGTTCTAGAATAAAGTGCAATATCACTCCACTACATTAGGGGACAGTGGCGCTCTCATTGGAGTATGAAGTGTAGACACAAAGTGAGGAAGACAGGTGGAGAGAGAAGGAGATAAAGAGACAAACGATAGCCTCCTGAAAGCTAAGACGAAAATATGACGCGTTTGAACCGATTGGCTTCACTGTGACTACGGTGGGAGACGAGGAGACACAGATGTGTTTACTGAGTCTAAAAATGTTGGCAGCGGACAGCATGAAGCCAAATAATTTAAGGAGTCTCTTAAAGACATTACACCCCAATCATGCTGAGAAGCGCTTGAGTTTTTTCAGCGAAAATGTGCCAAATATTGCCAGCAATCATGGTCAGTCAAACTATGTTTATAGTTTTATTAAGGATTTAATGTTTTTTTACATTTCAGATGCAACTTAAATCTTTTCTGCTACAGTTAATAAAGCTATTCTTTGTTTTAAGTTGGTCCATATTTCTTTCTTTTTTCTCTTATACGTTAATAAGGATACTGTGTTATGCAGAGGTGTACTTATAACAAATTTAAAGACAAATAATACTATTTATAGTTGCGCGGGGGGGTGCAAGATGTTTTTTTCTTCCTAGGGGGGCGCGACAGAAAATAATTGAGAAATACTGCTTTAGACAACTGACGAGCTGTCCAGAACAAAAAAAAAAAATAATAAAAAAATAGGGGAGCAGAGGTCAGGGTGTATGGACATCTGCTTCTTCAAGACAAGTGAAGAGTTTAGAGAATTTGGTGAGTGTAAAGGTTTCTGCTAGCATTGGGAATGTAATGACACTCGGCTATCTTTAGACGCTAAATTAGCATTAGATGCTAAGCTAGCATTGTACCACTGAGGAGCTGCTGTATATTTGTAATTGAAGTGTGCCAATACAAGTGGAAAATATTGAGCAAGACTTATTTGAAGCTTTACAGTTTTGAGCATGGACACAATTTTGTGAACACGCTACTATTTTGTGGATTACTATATTTTTATGTTTATTTTTACCATAAGTACACACTCAACTACAATTGCTTGTTGTGATATTGCTTGAGTGTCCTAATTATCTTATACAAGCAGCATGATCCTTGATAGTATGATCTTATACGAATAGTACAAATAAAAAGGTTTGAGCAAACAAGTTACATTTTAGAGTTAAATTTGAATTTAAAATCATTTAAAGCTAATCATGAAATTACAATTATAAATGACTAACAAAAGCAAAAAGTGAATCCTGTTCAAATCAAAATAAAACATCCTAAAAAATTTAGCAAAAAAGCTGACAGTACAGGTAGTTACTTTACAATTGAAAATAGTGATACCAGGTTTAAAAGTTATTTTATAATTGGAAACCTTAAAAAGGACAGTTTATGTCCATTTTATTATCTATTGTATTTTTTTAAGAAGTCGTTTTTTCTGTAGTGAGGTATGTGTTTGTAAAAACATAAAATAAAAATCTGTAAAACTATAGTTTTACGATCATGATTTTTTTACATGTAGGTTTCTTCAGGTATTCATCGAGTAAATCCATCTGGGTGCCAAGAAGCTCGCTACGGACCTATTCTGTGAGAATGCACTGTGTTTAAAAGCCATACTGTACAACTCCTCACATGAGCAATTGTTTCCAGCAGAACAAAAGCTCCGTCCTGATAAAACAACAATGACTCCGGAGCTGGTCAGTAGAGATAAGAGTTCGCCATCACCGCCTGGCTTTTCTCAGAGCACAGGGGATCTGTCGGTTTCGCTGCAGGCTTTTAAGAGTTTAAGAGAGGGTGTGAAACACAAACCCTCTCAGACAAGAACCAACAGCCACTATTATCACAACAGGTCCTCAGAGCTATCCATCAAGCTTCAAATCAAAGAGAATCTGAGACGTTCTCAAGTGGATCAGTGATTGGTCTGAAAAGAGCTGTGAAAGTTGTGGAATCCTTCTAATGGACGGAGGTTCCTAAGGGTATTAAAATGTTATTCACTCTCAGAAAACATGGTTTAAGAGGTTTATGGGTTTTTAAATCAATATAGGGTGTTTGTATTTTGAAAAAAATTGGGGCTACAACACAAATTCTGTTTTAAAACTATTTTTTGTCATTTTTGTAATCATTTTATTTTATAAGCACTCGTCACAATCATTACTACTTTAATGAATGTGAAATCCCTCCTTTGCTTTAGCTATATGTTTTTGTGTTTTTGAAGTGCACTACTATTTGAAACAAAAACTTTGGTGAGATCTGAGATGTTGATGTTGCCGCAGTGATCTATTGTTAGCTACAGTAAAAGTAGTGCCATCTTATTGTATGATTAATGGAAAAATAAAACGAAATATACCAGTTAAACTTAAATATAACAGTTTCATTTATTATTGTTAAAAGCACTACTGCAATGATGTAATTTTACTTATCTATTCAGAATTTTAAGACAAAACATAGCAACAATTAAAAGTGCAGTAAGCAACTTTTGGAGCCAATATTGATATATGAAATCCACACAACAAAGACACCTATAGACCAATAGCGCCTTGTTGATATTTTTTAGCTTCTGCTGTTTGGACACAAGTTTGTCATTAATCAATTTGGAAAAATTGAATATCGCACCTGCATGTATCTTTACACATATTGTACACCCATAATATGTATCTTTCACAAAATTCAATGCCTTTTTGATTTTGAGCAGCACAAGCTAAAGCTAAGAAGTTGGTTGAAATATTTCGCTTGCGCAAAATGTCTCACAAAAGCTCTGGAAAAACATGACCACCAAGTTTTTGTTCAAAGGCAGCATTAGACAGTAACACTATGGTACACAAATACAAGAAAACTATGTTTTTCATGCAAAAAAAAGGAACCCCAATAAACTATGCAAAACAAACAAGATTTTTATAAAGAAATTATCAAAAGCTCAAATGTGATTGCTCAAGACATGTCATATGACACATTATTGCTGTTAAAAGTTCAATTCATTTGCATGTCCTGTTGCCTCAATGACTTGCAATGAACTTTTATGGACTGAAAAAATGTTGCATGAAGTGAAATAAATGAACTTGATAGCAACTGTTGACGCAGTATTAGAGTTTGGCTTGTGTTAGCTAGCATGGGATCTGGAGAAAAAAAGGTGAGACCGGAAGTAGGTGAAATTGGCTAACTATGCATTAGTTTAACAGAAAGATATTGTTTCGAATTACATACTTGAGAAGTCATGACTTAAAAATAGCAATTATGAAAAGCTTTACAGTATAAGGCACTTGTAGAACATTTACCACTCTGTCCAAAATAACATTTTTGAGAATGCTAATAAATCACACTGACCTGATCTAATTTTCAATTTTGTCTAAACATGGATGGAAATTTACAGCTTGTGAGTGGATGGAAATAAACAAACACAGATACACAATAATGCTCACCAGCAAACAGGAAAAGGAAAGGATCAGGGGACAATGAACATCTGACGTCCAAACTCTCAGATACACTCAATGCACGTCCTGTTCTATTTACAATTTGTGTGGGACACACAGTGAATATATCTGGTATATCTAGTATATTTTAAAATATCTACTTATGAAGTGTTTAGTAATTTTTTTGTAAATTTTAGTAATTTAGTATTAAAAGTAATTTTATTGCCATATGCATTATCCTCGTCATCAATTGTATAACATTTTTTAAAGGTAACTACTTTTAAACTCAACCAATTTTTTCTAAGCATGAAGATATTTGACCTTTATCTTAATCATTTATCCGATCTTAAATTAGGCACAGAGGACAATAAAGGGAAAACATATATAAATATTACTAGTTTTTCAAAAGAACAGACTTTTCCAACACACTGAATAATATTTATAATGAAAATAAATGACTATTAGTATTTTCAGCTTAATAACTCAGTGGCTGTTGTAATAATTTACAAATTAAGTATTTTTTCTTATATCTTATAAAACCTTATATCTTACAAAAGTTTGATATATCAAGATACACGTTTTAAAAGAAATGCTATTGTATAAAGTTTCAAGTAACATTTGAGTCTACTTGTGAAGTTATACAAACCTATTAAAAGCCATATACTGTCATTGAATTATATTAAATATACTTTAAGCAGTTCTACTTAGCAAAAAAGTATACTAACTATGCTTAAAATTGAGCTTTTCACAAATTATTTACTATAAAATATATTTAGCAAAAAATTGTCCCAAAATAACATGCTTCGAGTTAACTGAAGTTATTCATGAATACACGTGAAATATAATGACAATCAGAGTAGCTTCACGCACACAGAAGTATGTTAAATTTAAGTACACGTAGTACATTCATTTTTCAGTTGGGTATAAAATGACTGTAAACGTACCATAATAAACCTTATTTGGTATTTTTAAATTCACTGAGGTGATTTAATAACAGCGCATTATCAAGTCACATTGATTTTCCACTAGACGTCAACACAACAAAATGTTAATAGATAAAAGAATCAATAAACACGTTAAAACTTACCAATAAATGTCTCTCCGTTCTCCCTCTTTTCTTGCACTTTTATTCCGGGATGTTTTAGTTCTAGAAGCGTTTATTCCTCTGTCTGTCAGAGATGTCAGTGAACGCGCCTCTCTCGCAGCTGCGCAGTACGTCACTACTACAGACAATCCCGAGCCTCGAGGAGACGAGCAGAGAGCAGCCCCTCCTCTCACAAAGCGCTCCAAAGTTCTGTCACATCCCTTCAAATGTGCTCGGGGTGCACAAACAGAGGCTTGTACGGGTAAGTGTGGTGTTTTATGCCAGAAAAGAGGTCAGTACAAATTCGGGAGAGCTGTTTGCGTCGCTGAATGACAGGAAAAACTTAAACACGTGTCAAATGCGACTGTCAAGCAGACATCGGGCCCCTTTTGAGGTGATTATAAGACCTTTGGCTCCTGATGCAGTTTAGTGATTTATGAATCCATTTATATTTGTACAGATGGGTTTTTTCTCATTCACTTTTTTCAGGAGGGGGCATAATTAGTGTGATCAGGTGTGTTAAATGAAGGATCGCAGCACTCTAGAAATAACTTTGACCACCCTGAAAGCTGACTGACTGCCCTGCAGGCTCCAGTCCAGAATTTCCCAAACTTACATGGTTACAATAAGAACTAATCAGTGATTGCAGCAGAATATTTCGCTTTATATCTATTTAAAAATAAATTATTTATATCATAATGCATAACCAGTTCAGAAACTAAAATTCTAATTTTATTTGTCACATACTTATTTCATTTTCATTTTGTTGTTGTTGTTTTTTCGCAAGTTGGATATATTTGATAAATCAAGATACACGTTTTAAAAGAAATGCTGTTGTAAAAAGATTCAAGTTACATTTGAGCCTTGTGAAGTAAAATATGCTCACTCACTTACCTCACTCACTCACTCACTCACTCACTCACTCACTCACCTCACTCACTCACTCACTCACGCACCACTCACTCACTCACGTCACCTCACTCACTCACTCACTCACTCACTCACTCACCTCACTCACTCACTCACTCACTCACTCACTCACTCACTCACTCACTCACCTACCTACCTCACTCACTCACTCACCTCACTCACCTCACTCACTCACTCACTTACCTCACTCACTCACCTCACTCACTCACTCACTCACTCACTCACTCACTCACTCACTCACTCACTCACTCACTCACTCACTCACTCACCTCACTCACTCACTCACTCACTCACTCACTCACTCACTCACTCACCTCACTCACTCACCTCACTCACTCACATACAGATACTGATATTTAGTGTGTACCATACTCTGAGATGCCTCAGCTCATACAAATATGTGCATGAGCCTATATGCAGATTTTGAACCAGGAGCACTTGGCAGCACTGCAGTATTATTTTGATGAATGTCTCACTCACTCACTCACTCACTCACTCACTCACTCACTCACCTCACTCACTCACTCACTCACTTACCTCACTCACCTCACTCACTCCTCACTCACTCACTCACTCACTCACCCACCCACCCCACTCACTCACTCACTCACTCACTCACTCACTTACGTCACTCACCTCACTCACTCACTCACTCACTCACTCACTCACTCACTCACCTCACCCACTCACTCACTCACCCACCCACTCACTCACTCACTCACTCACTCACTCACTCACTCACTCACTTACCTCACTCACTCACTCACTTACCTCACTCACTTACCTCACTCACCTCACTCACTCGCTCACTCACTCGCTTACCTCACTCACTCACTCACTCACTCACTCACTCACTCACTCACTCACTCACTCACTCACTCACTTACCTCACTCACCTCACTCACTCGCTCACTCACTCGCTTACCTCACTCACTCACTCACTCACTCACTCACTCACTCACTCACTCACTCACTCACTCACTCACACACTCACTAACTCACTTACCTCACTCAACTCACTCACTCACTCACTCACTCACTCACTCACTCACTCACTCACTCACTCACTCACTCACTCACTCACTCACTCACTCACTCACTCACTCACATACAGATACTGATATTTAGTGTGTACCATACTCTGAGATGGTGCCAAAAAAAGCCTCAGCTCATACAAATATGTGCATGAGCCTATATGCAGATTTTGAACCAGGAGCACTTTGGCAGCACTGCAGTATTATTTTGATGAAGGTTAAAAATCAGTGTTGTAATCAGAAATAAACCTTTAAGTTGGCCAGAGTAGTGCTACCCCTATGACTACTTTTGGTCCACATGACAATTTTTTATTTAAAAAAAAGAATTGCCGTTCCATAGTGTGTTGTGCAGTTGATTTGTTAGTTTGTTAGACATTAAAAACACATAAATAATTGAAGAATTTTTTTTAAAGAGGTAAGCATTCTCCAGACAGTGTGGGGTTGTCTATGCAGTGGATCAATTTTAGTAAGTTTTAAACAATGTATTTTAATGGATGAAATATAAAAATATTTAGACAAAAATGTATACAAATAGAAAAAAATATTGTTTCTAAATTCATATACATGACACAATTTCTATGACAAAATTACTGTTTTTTATTACATTATTATTTTAACTCATTTTCACTTGTGCCTTATGAACAATAATAAACATGATGTATTGACAGTGTGAGCTTTTAGTATTTTTAGCTTCCTCTGCTGGTCATTCCGGAGCATTACATGACATCAATGGCATTATTTTATCCAAATTGATCAAGTTTGCTGGCTCTAAAAATTCAATACAATACATACAACACATACAGTACATACAACACATTACAACACATGTAAGTTATCCACATTGTGTTAATGCTAGATTGTATTGGCTTTGGCATTGACTTCATAGTCATTTTTTATGCCTCTACTATACCAGTTTTAGCCACAAATGTACTTGATGCACCTTTAATTATTCAAATGTTTTTGTGAAATGTGTGAAATTCTGCACTTAAGAATCTAATCAGAAATAGTACATCTCAGGGGGCTTTTTATTTATACTTTGCTTTGGAAATAATTCTCATTTGGAAATATTGTGGGAAGTGCGAAGATGTATGTTTTGATTCTAAACCTTCAACTTGTATGATTGGTATGACAATTTTCAAAGCACAATAAAAGATTTTCATTGGTTCATTTGAAAGTTGAGTAATTCAACATAACATGCAGATAATCTAGATATTTACAAACCAATCGGAAAGTATCCGTTTAGTTTGAAACTGGTGCTTTCACTCAAAAAAGACTGAACTTTATTTATCACTTTTAGAAACATTACAAAAAACATTTTGGTACATTTAGCAACAGGTAACATATGGTTCTATAATTATTTTTGGGTATTGATGTTTTTTGTTGATGCCAGTCCAAAGATTAAAGTTCAAATGGTAAACCACACCAGAAAAACTTGAGAAGAGGAAATTTCGCCTTTAACATGTATTTAATTAAATGTTTTATACAATTATGAAAACATATAGCCTGTAATGCAATTGCAACTATAAGGGCATTTTTGAGTAAATAAACAAAATATACTAGTTATGTTCTGAAATCATATTGCCCACATTTATAAAGATGCTTGTGAAAATGGTTACAGTAAATAGTAAAATTGAAAGAGCGAGGTAAGTAATCTATAGATATCAACAATATTTACATCTTCTATAAAATGTTGCAGGTAGTTGGATACTTTGCAGTATGAACCTTGTTTTCTTGGCCAAAAACAAAGTAATCATAATCTTTTCCTCCATGCGTGTAAAATACATGAGTGAGAGGAACCAGCTCGATGGTTTGTCGCTGTGAGGGTGAAAAAAAAAAAGAGTTAATTGGAGTTAAGTTCTCAAAGTTTTTTCTTTTCTTTTTTTTTTTTTTAGAATTCTTTGAAATATCATTTACAGAAAATAACAAAATTACATTAATGGATCCACAAAACTGTATGGTGTATATTGCATTGTTAATAGGCCCTTTGTGCATGTAGTCGTTAAATGTAACATATTAAGTGTAATGTCAACAATTTTAGACTTTAATGTACAGTTTATTAGTAGTTATAAAACTCACCTGTTGCAGGATTCGGCTCACTGCAGAATATTTCAGGAGGTGATTGTGAATAGCCTCCTTTGAGGCATGGCAGATGTCATTATCTGGAAATCCCTCTATTGGATAAACCTGTCAATAATCAATGTAACTTTAATACAAAGTCTTTTAGAATAAATATTATACATACTGTACTGTGTATAAGTTTAACATTGGTCTGAAAAAAAGCCATAAACATAATGCTTTCAGAAATATAAATACAATAATTGTTTTTGGCAATTTACAAAATACTACTTTAGCAAACAAAATAAAAATCTAATTCAAATCAATACTACCTTTTCCATTCAAAGCAGCATCAATTCTTATAGGTACACTTTCACAATTTTTTTTTATATAGCTAGGCACTAGATTCACCAATTATAGCAATCTGGTGCTAATGATCAGTGTCCCATGCAACACAGATGAACTGAAAAATAAACGGCTGTACAGGAGGCTCACATCTGGGTGAGAAACTGAAAAACTGCTACAAAGTTCATTTTGAGGAAGACTGGGCCTTGTTATTTTAAGATTGAGCACAGCAACAAGACACAAGGTAGTTATATTTCATCAACATGACACAGTTCCCTGAGCAGTCCACGTAAACAGGATATCAGTTTTACTAGTTCTGAACCAAATTACATTATATAGACCTGATATGAACATCTATATAAGGTTACTTGTTTGGTGGGAGAGTTCAAAGCAGACTGGGCTAAATCAAATGGCCTAAAACTTTCATGCAATACATTGAGTTTTAAATGAAAAAGTGATATATGAGACATTCTTGAATAGTTGAACGTCTATGGGATCATTGAGGTAGTACTGATTGAGACGGCTTTGAGAACAAGACCAGAATTTTTGCAGTTGGTGAGTTATTTATTGGTTTTAAACCTTTGATTTTTTTCTCCTGTTAGTGGCTGCCCCAACCAATCAGGAACTTCCTAAAGTCACGCGAGGAAAACCTAAAAACCAGTAATGACAGCAGGCAGATTTTCTCCACATAAAAAGCGATTGAGTAGATCGTTTCTAGCTTTCTTTCCGTGAAACTTTCCATGCATTTTCCAATTCCCAGTCTGAACATGCACATCACCAAGCACTAAACGCATATAAAACAATGTTCTGTCAATCAAATTATGTTTACTTCCAATTATGTTTTTGCAATGGAAATAGACTGTATCAAAAATATTATTAGTGATTTCAGATTGGTTTCTGAAAAGAGGATGTGGAGATAAAATTATGTGTAGCTACTATAATTGTTTACTTCTTTATTGTGAAAAATTACTGGATAGTCAAAAAAAAGAGATATAGGAACAGAGCAGACCATCACTTCAACATGGTCCCAACCAGAAAGGTACAGATTGTGGTTTTCTCACATTATTATCCCCCTAGGCTAACCACTGTAGGAAAGAAATAAACCCCACAGTGACCAGCTGTGTATGTACCAGGAGGTTTTCATCCACAAAGAAAGCTTCGCCTGAAACCTTCTCAAACTTTTTGAGGGGAAACTCAGGCACTCTGTCGGGTATAAACTCAAACACTTGGTTCTTCCTGTCAAAAACACAAATAAAACCACATCAAAACCTACATGAACACAGCTAGATGACTGTACATTCCAAAACAGGAAATGAAACACATATACTGCACAAGCATTTACTGAAGAATTAAATAAAGCGTACGTTTACCAAGAAACAGTGAGTTGAATAAAATGCATTAGGTTTTTTTGGCCATGACATGTGAGGCAGCCTTTGAAACCCTTTCCATGACAAGACACACACCTAAAAATAAAAGGACACTTTAACTATGTACACTTAATATTCCAAAGAAATATACCACTTGTTTTGCATCACCTTTTCCGTCCTCTTCCATGGCAGGTTGTACACCTCCGGTTGCGACTGTGACCAGAGCCGTGACAAAACAGGCAGCGAGTCTGAATTGGATATAAGTTTAAATCTGCAGAATTTGCCATCAATTCACTTTAATTTCATTGCAACATTGGCATACCAATCCTCTTCCATGGCAGTGTGTGCACCTTACTTTGCCATTACCATGACAACGGTGGCAGGGCTGCGACAGCAAAGCAAAAATGGCATTGTCAGATATGAAAACCCGTTTTGGTGGTACATTGAAAAGCATGTTGAATGTAAAAAAAAAACTTAACCAGGGGTCTCAAACTCAATTCTAGGAGGGCCCAGAGTTTTGCTTCAACCTTCACTGAACACACCTGAGACTAATTCATCTTATACACACATATCACCACAAAAGTCACATTTAGATTTAGATTTTAGGAACTAAAATTAAGCACTCAATTTTCACTAAAATTGTACAAAATATTTCTCATTTCAAGACCAAATTGTATTAATACTTTCTTAATTTAAGGTCATTTACATTCTTATTTTAATGCTTTTAATTTTCTTCTAAAATGTTCTTTAGTCTTAATTAAAACAGAAAACATCTTAGTTGTATGACAGGTTGTCTAGTTTTGAGACCACTAGTGACTATATACAAGTTGAATTATTCTAGTTTAAATGTTGTTTTACAGCTGGGAAAGAAGTTTTTGTCTATTTTTAAGATCCAATAGCATTTGTTATCAGCTAGACTTTTTGCTCATTTTAAGAATTCTTACCTAGTCAAAGGTTTTTTGCTTGATCTAGGAAAAGTTTAACTACATTAGTGTTTTTTTTTTCTTGTTCCAAGAGTGCGTTTTTGCAGCGTGCATGGTTTGTTTGAAGTTTTGTGTCTCCTGAAACAGGGTTGGATCAAAAACTGTGGGCCCCTTTGGAACGGAGTTTGAGACCTCTGATTTAAGCAATCACCTTAATAAACGATGAGTGAGGCACCCTGATTTTTTGAACGGCATCTGTAAATTTTGGAGGATAGGAGACCTGCACCTGCCAGGGTGGAGGACTCGCTCCATTCTCAGGGCCGTCCACAATCTGACCTGAGAGAAGATGTAGCTCAATCTTAAAACTCCAAAAACTCTTCTGAGTGCATAAATATATTTAATTTAATTAATTTAATTAATAATTCAACTACAGAACGACAACTGTGTGTTTCTATACTAGTCCATTATTGTTTTAGAGATTTATTGGGAACTTCAGAGAAATACAATTTCAAAATGGATAACATCAGTTGACCAATCTGAGCAGTCTTCGCTCTTGTATACAGTAAAAAATCTACATATGTATAACATAATAAGCATGATCAAATTTGCCTTCCTTCTATTTTAAAGATGTTCGTCTGTGTTGAATGGATCAGGTACCTGTGTGTGGCTCAGACTCCCAGACGCTTGATCTTGATTCAGTAAATGTTTCCAAGCGGTACTGAAAGGATCAGTTAGAGATTATGTTAATTCACAACATAATTGTCAAAAAATCCAATTGAACGATTTTAAGTAACATTTACACGGTAAACTGTGGAAGGCTTAAGCTCCTTGAAGACCAGATTTTTGGCAGGTTTGCTGCTGTATGTCCATTTTGTTCCTACAAACTGGAGCAAAGCGTCTCTGGCGAGATCTTCAGAGACAGAGGGCACCCTGACAAAGAACATTATACATAAAAAACTTAAATTTACACTACAAAAAAGGACTCCTTCTCAACAGCAATTCTGCATAATTGTGTTTTTAAGATAAGAAAATGACGAAGTGTTTGTTGGCAAGGATGTCGGGTGTTTTCATTAAAAACACCTGTACTTTAAAGGGATACTACACCCCCAAAATGCAAATGTGGTTTAATCACATCCACAACATTTGAGGAGTATCACCAAGGAGTGTCTGGAAATGTATTGTGTGAAACCCGAGAAGTGAACGCACCCATCTTGTCTTCCTCTTTGAGAACAAGAATTCTAACAAAGATGAGGAGACCAAAATGTCACTTTAGGGTATCAGAGTGTTGCTGAAGGCTATTTTGCTATCAGAAAGTGTTACTGTCACTGTACACACAGAAAATTTTAAGGTATTATTTCTGTACCAACAGGTACATTTATCAGAAAATACCATTTAGGGTACAACATGTTACATTAAGGGGACAACTCTGGACCTTTTAAAGGTACAAAATCAAAGTAAAGTGTACATAATTGTGATTTTAGTAAGCTTAAGGTAAAGTATGCAGCAATTCAGTGTTGACAATATTTTTATTTCACAAACAAAACTATTTTACAAAAAAATAGCTAAATCTCTCTTAACTTCTTGATATAAATAAACAAAATAGTAGTTAAAAATATATCATTATAGTCTGAAATCCATTTGCATTTAGAAGTACAAAAAAAGGTACCCATACGTAGCATGCTAAGAGGAGCGACAACCTGCATACCTTTTTAGGTACAATCCTGTACTTTTTTGGTGTGTATTTAATTTGATATAATCCCTGAAGGCAGATGCAGATATTCTAAATGCTTGAAAATCCTTCTGACAACGGGGCATTCACTGGTCTTAAGGATTTACCCAAAATATCTCAAAAATTGTGCAGAGGAACAAAACCTTGATATAATGACATTATAGAAAGTGATTAATGCCAAGTTAACTGTCTAAAATGCTATTTAGAACAAACCAGATTTTGAAAAAATGCTTCTTCAACATCTAAAAAAAGCAAAAATAACCCAAAAATGTAGTTTGTCTTTGGCTCTAATTATGGTTGGTTCTTAATAAAGCTTTTGAATTCTCGATTGTAAATAGCACCTTTAGCGACTGGTGCTAAATGCCACCAAAAAGTTTCCCACTTTGATTACGAAAGAATCACATTTTAAAAGTGTAAACTAAGTTTAATTTATTTCTATTTTAAAATTTTGTGTTAGGAACTTGTAAACTACTATATGTACAGCAGGGACTAATTCGTCATATGGTCCCCTTCAACAAAAAGGGTTGATGTTGCTATTCAGCCAAAAATAGCAACTTAAAAATAGGGTTGATGTTGCTATTCAGAGTAAAAAATCACATCCTTCACACTACATCATTTTCTCACAATTAATAGTGTTAAAAGAATTTGAAATGGGAGCTTGGTAGATTATTTGAGGAAGGTTTGCTTTCAGCTTGGGTCAACTGTTTGAAATTCAAATTGTAATACTTTAAAATGTTTTTTTAAGGTAAAGATTATTTTTGTGATATTTAATCAATTGATAGGTAAATCAATTTGGTACTTACATGACATTAGGGACTGATGCATTCTTGTCATTTTCAGGCTTGGGGAGAAAATCTGGAGGAGGAGGACATTCTGCAGACACACAAACCAAAAAATATAAAAATCTCCTTTTTTAACTTGAATTTATGTTTTGTGATTGCAGGTTTCGGGTCATTTAGTTACAAGATGAAATAACTTCTTTCAAGTGAATGAATTTCATTTGACTTTTATAGTTAATCATGGGAAAAAAACATGTTTCTACTTAAAATGAAACTTTCAACTTTAGTCTAGTAATAGTAGTTTCATGGTTTCTGTGAATTATAGGCTAATATTTAGAGCATGATTATTAGTAGTAAGAAGGTTGGGTAGGTTGTGTTTGAGCTCTGACCTCCACCCGTGTTTTCTTCATATCCTGAGACACTGTCCAGCCATCCGGGAGGTGGTGCGGAGGGGCCCTCCTCAGGTAGACCTGCCCCAGGACAATCTACGTAAACATCCAGAGAATTTAATGTACACTTATATATTATTATTGAATATAATAAAACTTTAATTATGATACGGTTTTGTAAAATTTCAGCTTTTGATAAAATTACATAAAATCAGTCATTTTACAGAGTTGTACTGGTTCCAAAATATATGTGCCAAAATATAAAATAATGGAGGGAAACTCCATGTATTTCCACAAATTGGTTAAAAACACATAGCCTACATAAAAGACAAAGAAGTATAACATTTTTAAATAAAATTCTACTGTCTACTTTTACCTTTGCTACTATGGCTGGGATATAGCGTATCGTCCACTATAATACCGGTACAAAAATGAATATTTTTAAATGTTCATAATGCAGTACTCTGACGTGTAGATGTAATGACGTCATGTGTTTTACGCACCCATATGCAGCTTGCCTGAGAGCTAGCATGGCTTAGGAATTTTAGAGAAAGGGTTAAATCTCAAATCTAGAGGAAGAGTTAAATCCCAAAACCGAGTGACTTCAGTGGTGTGGAAGTGGTTTGAATACAAAAGAACATATACAGAAGGGAAAAAAAGCAACTTCAATAAAAAGAAACTAACGTTACATGACGACTGATAGCTGGAGGAAAGGTATCAGAGCTATTTTGTCACCAAAAATATAATTTCATATTGTTATCGCAATATTTCCCTAAAATAGTATGATATTATTTAAAGGACATATCGCCCATCCTTATTTTCTGCTTTTTACAACTTTGTAACAAGACAAACTCCATTAATAACGTTAAAAAATGCTATAACACTATAGTGAGCTTGCAATATTTAAACTAATATTTATCAGTAGGGTATTTTGTATCCTTAAAAATGTTTGAAATTACAATATTAAAATACACATTTTGCTTAGACTTTTCTCCCCTAAACGCATCACAGTTACTCTTTCCCTGTAGCCACACTTCTTACAAGTTATTAAGAGGAAAAACACCCTTAGACCCCAGAGAAAAAGTCTTTCTGAAACAGACTCTATTATTAGCAACACTAAAATACATTGCACTGATAACATAATGGATGTAAACAATGACTCTGGGTCAAAAGAATTTGACTGGTTGTTGCGCATTCATGAATCTGGATTGAGATATATTGTGCTCTTAACGACAGAAATGTGCTCCATTTGGTAAACAGGATGTGTTTTTTTTAAGATAACATTTTAGGCTGCTTTTGTTTGTGATGTGAAGTGAAAGTCAGAAAGGTTAATCTTTAGATGGCGCAGGATAGCAATCTTGTTCAAATGCCCGTTGCTAACAATTGAGATGTTAATGTCATAGCTGGACAATATTATGTATAATCTAAATGTGGAATGTAATGTAAGGTATATAAAATGTGTTTTTTCTAAAGTATTTAATTTGTTTAAAGCTCAGGATTCAACAGATTTTAAATAGAATATATAGCATTAAAACACCTCAAAAACCACTTGAATTTATAAAATGTGTAGCCTAGCCAATAAAATAAGTGTGGTGTATTTTTATTTATAAATTTTGTGTTTGAAACTTGTATACTCTCATGAGGCTCACTGAGATGTATTTATATATTATATAACTTGGAAGTTAGTTATAAGTTATTATTATTATTAGCTAGTGACTATTTTAGGAGGTACATAATCATTAACTTACCATGTCAAATTTTACATTTAGTTTACCTCAGTGTCAATCAATGTTAACTCATCATTAGTATGCAATCAGCAGGAGGGATCAAAATTAGGTGTTAGTTTTGAAGGATAATTGTTTGGTTCTATTAAAACTGGCTCTGACGAATTGCAACCCAGTCAGAAATCAGCTGAATGTTATGGGACACTGAAGAACGAATGTTCCACTATTCATTCCCTGAAATTCTAAGTAATGATTTATTACAAAGAGAGAGGGTTCAGAACAAGGGGCAACCTCCCCTCTCAACCCCAGCCACATTAAAAAAAGAATAATGAGATTAATAATGAAAGTTTCATTAGGCTTAGTCTTAGTTCTGTTGAGGCCATGAAGGCAAAAAAGAACATCTTTCCAAAATAACTTGAAATCTTTCTCAATTTTTTCTGCAATAAAATTACAAATGTCAGACCAGAAACTTTGGTTAAAGGAGCAGTGCCAAAACAGATGGGTAACTGTTTCAATATTCACATAACAAAAGGTTCACATTTCATCAGTAACCTTTTAAAAATCATCAGATCATTAGACAGGAAAACTTATGAATTATCTTAAATTATATTTCTCTAACTTTGTTGGTCAGCAGGTATCGGTTAGGTAAGAGCCTGACCTTTTCCAGTCAATGTTTTGCACAAATTTATTCCAGTATAAAACCCCATATGACACTGTTATAATATCTGCTTTGAACAAGCATCTAATTAGTTTGTTCTTCTTACAACTGTTACAGGAAAAACAAATCATACCAACTGAAGTGTCAGTCAGGGATAACAAATTTTGAGCTTTGCCATAAACATCCGAGTGACGTCACGAACGCTCTGTCCATCATAAACAGTCAATGATGCCGATGATTGCAACACCCTTTTATAGCCTTTAAACTTTACAGTTTTACTGAGTCTATGACATTTACTTTACAATTTACTGTTATATACAATATAACCATTTACTATTATATACCATTAAAGTCTAAGGTTCAAAAGGTTTGAGATGACATTTGAGGTTTTGAGTTAACTTAATTTAGACCTAACCCAAATTATTTTACGTTTCTCTTGAAAGAGTTTCTTTAAATTTGCTTAACTGAACGTCTTTTCTGTGAAAAACATTGTGAACATTACGAATAACATGTTGTTGTCTCTTTTTAATGCCATCAGGACTGATGTAAAACTCACAACTAAAACGTATTTTTGCAGAAACATTTCTGCAAGTTACATAAACAAACAGACGGAAGAATTTAATACGCAAAGGATTTAATAAAACCAACCAACCTAAATCTTCGTCTTTGTCATCCATGAAGCCTTTGTGAAAGTGAAGCAAGATCCTGCAGCGCTTGTAAAGAAAGAAAACCGTTGTCTTATTTTCTGAACCGAAAAAGTGAAGAGGAATCAAAACCGCCCAGCAATGTTTCGTGAGGAGACCCTCCTCTTGTACGCAAAGTGATCCTTAAAGGCACAGGGCACTGAAAAAAAAACTAATTTGCATTGAGTATTTTTTTAACGATGTAACAGAGCACAGCACACAATACTTTTGCAGGCTAAAACTGAAATCATAAAGTTTTCCACTACTTTTGAGCAACTTAAACTTTGTTTTATTTTCCATTCTGTAATACAACAATGTAGTATAAATTTAATAAAAGTACAGAGTGCTATATAGGCAAAAAGCAGAAGTAAAAATAATTAACTATTTGTTGGTATGGGTAAAGGCAAGTGATTTTTTATTTAAATTTTCTCTCTAAAAGAAATAAAATAGCTTATTTCACATTGATATCTGAACATTCTCTTGATTTACATTGTGGGGATATATGGAGATCATGATCTGATCTTCGCTTTCAGAATTAAACCACGCAAAACAAAAATACATGAACACACATGTAGACACATCTGCCAACTAATTTGATGCCTTACAATGCAATCCGTTACTTTAATGTTGACTGGACAGTTTGCAGGGCTTCATGGGATTGTAGTTTTTCACTCTGTTAGGCACAGTTCACGAAAAATTTTCAAATTTGAACCACTTTGCTCTGTGAAAGATTTTTTTTAAAGACTTTTGTCACTAAATAAAATAGTAACAGAAGTAGTGGAATGATGAAAAGTGGACATGTACAAGTACACAAGCATTTTTACAGAATGGAGCAACAGCAGCATTTGGTCGGGTAATCCTTGGTGTATATTTTGTGTTCAGTTCCATACACAAAGAAAATATGGGTTTTCTGCTTCCACATGTAATGAACTCTTGTGATGGGGATGAGCTCAATAGTCTGCCTCTATGAAAAAAAGGTTAAAGCAAGTTATTTCTCTTTGTCTTTCAGCAATTTCTGGTAAGCCATTGAAAACCTAAGCTATAGATGGCAAGGGTTTACAGTTAATGACTAGAAATAAGTATGAGAAATATTTCAAAACAATAACACTAAACATGTATAAAGCGTCCACCTGTTGGAGGATTCGAGAGGTGGTGCAGAACTGAGCTTGATGTTCCCTCACAGCACTCTCAGATGCTGCATTCACAGAGCTGTCCGGGAAACTCACAACTGGATAAACCTGGAACCAGGAGACAAAACTATTACTAAACTTTAAAAAAAACTAATTTAGCTTTGTTTGCAGGGTCTAAATCATGCAAATAAAAATGAGGTAAGCGCACTCATTTGGCTCAGATCCAAAAACAGCTCGTTTTTTTTACCAAAGGGGTTTTTTGTTGAGGTAAAAAAAAAATGTTTTAACAAAACTGTTCAGAAATATAAACTTAGATTGTTACATACTTTGCATATATACCCCAAAGAACCAAATGAACTTGGAATCGATCGGAGGTCTCCTTTAATGGTATGTCACTATTTGAGCAAAAAAATGGTATGACACTTTTGCTCAATATATTTCACGTATGTGGTTCAACCAACTTCAGCAGTTTTGAGTGGGCTTGTTTTGGACACGTCACACAATGTGAAATAATCTGCTTTCTCAGTCTCTTTCCAGTTGGTGAATTACACAAAACAATGCTAAATGAATATATTTAAATGCAAATACAGCTACCTGGTATAGAACCAAGTGGAAAACCTCCCAGACAAACACCTAGTTGAGTCGTACACTTACAGTTAAGACCTGACACATCAGGCTGGTAAATAAAACAATGTACAGCTGCAAAGTCGGTAGCAAATCAATTGGTTTGTATCTGTTCGCCAACGGTAGCATTCTTTTTAGCTCGGGTTGGCTTAAACTTTTTAGATCTGACTATAGCTCTACAAAAGACATCAGTGAAAAAACAGTATTTTGAAGTTTCCTTACAAGTGGAGCCATGTCTGTGAAAAGTTTCTCTCCTGAGATTTGCTCCAGACAGTCCATCGGGAATCCAGAGCCCTTGTCAATCACAGACACTTGAACGTTGTTTTTCCTAGCATGAAAAAAATGTGATAAGACAAAAAGTTCAATATATTAGGACTACATGAAGTTGTTTGTTTTAAAATGTAGATATTTTACCATGTAACTTTGAGGTTGATAAAGAAGAGAAGTTTTCCATGACCTTTGCAGATTGAGCATTTGACTGAACCAACGCCTCCACAGGGACGACACCTGCAAAAGATTTAATAAGATTGTAGTTATACAGAATTAAAATGATTTATTGTTGCTAGGGTTAAAACATACCACAATGTAGCTTCAAGTTCAAAATTGACTGCTCAGTCCAATCAAACATATAAATACTATACCCAAGGTAGGAAAAACCCTGATAAATATAGTCTCTAAACCAAACAAAATATGAAGAAGAAAATTGGATTACAAAAAATAGATCTTCACACGATTTTCTGCTCCTAAATTTTCTCACAAATGTTTTTTTTTTCATGATGGAAAGAAAATCAAGCAAAGGAATTAGGAACTATATTCCAAAACAACACAAATATTGGAAAACATTTTCATTTAGACCATCAACAAAAAAAAAAACATCTGTTTCTTTCTCTAAAATGTTTTAATCCTACATAACAAATCTCATTTAAAACTAAAGTTTTTCAAGATATAACTTTAGGCATCAAACCTCCTAAATTTAAATCTACAGATCCTCAGTATTTACAAAAACGCGGGTACTATATAAGATGAATTTCTCCAGGTTTTTGTCAAATCGAAGTCTTCGATTTGATTGAAACAAATGGGTGCTTGTAAGGCCTTACATGCTCATGCCAGATCCTTGACACAAATTACAGCGCTGCCGTTCAGGAGAGGAAATCCATCCATTGCCCCCACAGAATAGACAGCGAGTCTATAACAGCGTCAATAGCATTAACAGCTAGATTCACTTTCATTTGTTATACAAACTTTATCACTGCACTTACTCTGCCTGAATTGACACAGTCTCTGCAAGCAGATCTTCCGAGAGTCAGGCATGAATCACAACCCTGAGAATCCAAGAAGTTAAAAGAAATTAATTGTCAGTCAAGCAATGAAACGGAACTCTGGAATTGTGTGTTTCTGTTTTTTACTTTGACTCTTGAGGTGTTAGGAACAGGCAGGGACTTCTGGCAGTCTTGGAAGAGGGATGGGACCGGGACTGGTATACTCCATGGAGCAGGAGCTGCTCCCCTTCTGTCCACCACCTGACCTGAGGTGTGGGTTCAAGTCAAATAAAACCATGCAATTATCTAATTCACAGAAATATCATATCTAAAATGATGTACAGCTATTTTATAAGTTTAAATGAACAGCCATGGTGCCATTTTTTCTACTGATGAAATACTATCCTAAACACCTGATCTCCAATCTCCCTTGTTTGAAAAGTAAAAATCTGTCTGTTAAACATGGTTGGGGCAGAACTGTGCATCCACAACTCCAGTGTCAAAAGGCCTCATCATAGCAGAAGAAACATTAAAAATGTATTAATTAGCAAAATTCACATTTTAATAACTGACTTGTAAGTGATACATTCCAGCTGTAAGCTGGAAGAAAAGGAGAGATTCTGGAGTGAGTTAGATGAGGTGATGGAGAGTATTCCCAGAGGGGAGAGAGTAGTGGTGGGAGCCGACTTCAACGGTCATGTTGGTGAGAGCAACAGAGGTGATGAGGAAGTGATGGGCAGGTTTGGTGTTAAGGAAAGGAACCCAGAAGGACAGATGGTGGTGGACTTTGCCAAGAGGATGGAAATGGCTGTAGTTAACACTTATTTTCAGAAGAGGGAGGAACATAGAGTTACCTACAAGAGTGGTGGTAGGAGTACGCAGGTGGACTACATCCTAAGTAGACGAGCCAATCTGAGAGAGATCACTGACTGCAAAGTAGTGGTAGGAGAGAGTGTAGCCAGACAGCATCGGATGGTGATGTGTAGGATGTTTCTGGTGGTCAGGAAGAAGAGGGGAGGAAAGATGGAAAAGAAGACCAAGTGGTGGAAGTTGAAAAAGGAAGACTGTTGTGAGGAATTCAGACAGAAGCTGAGACAGGCTTTGGGTGGTCAGGAAGAGCTTCCAGAGGACTGGGAAACTACAGCAGAAGTGATCAGGGAGACAGGTAGGAAGGTGCTAGGTGTGTCAGCAGGAAGAAGGAAAGAAGATAAGGAAACATGGTGGTGGAATGAGGAAGTACAGGACATCATCTAGAGGAAGAGGCTAGCTAAACAGAAGTGGGACATCGAAAGGACTGAAGAAAGTAGACAGGACTACAAGGAATCACAGCGCAGGGTGAAGAGGGCGGTGGCAAAGGCTTAACAGAAGGCATATGATGAGTTGTATGCCAGGTTAGACACGAGGGAAGGTGAGAAGGAATTGTACAGATTAGCGAGACAGAGAGGGGAAGGATGTGCAACAGATAAGGGTGATTAAAGATAGAGATGGAAGGGTTCTAACAAGTGAGGAGAGTGTGCAGAGAAGATGGAAGGAGTATTTTGAGGAGTTGATGAATGAGGAGAATGAGAGGGAAAGAAGGGGGGAAGAGGTGAACATTGTAGAGCAGGAAGTTGAAAAGATTAGAAAGGATGAGGTGAGGATGGGTCTGAGGAGAATGAAGAGTGGAAAGGCTGTTGGTCCAGATGACATCCCTGTGGAGGTGTGGAAGTGTCTAGGAGAGACAGCAGTGGAGTTCCTATCTAGGTTATTCAACAGGATTCTAGAGAGTGAGAAGATGCCTGAGGAATGGAGGAGAAGTGTCCTAGTGCCAATCTTTAAGAACAAGGGTGATGTGCAGAGTTGTAACAACTATAGAGGTATAAAGTTGATGAGCCACACAATGAAACTCTGGGAAAGAGTAGTGGAAGCTAGGCTAAGAAGGGAAGTGGATATTTGCGAGCAGCAGTATGGCTTCATGCCCAGGAAGAGCACTACTGATGCAATTTTTGCTCTGAGAATGCTAATGGAGAAGTACAGAGATGGTCAGAAGGAGCTGCACTGCGTCTTTGTGGACTTAGAGAAAGTGTATGACAGGGTGCCGAGAGAGGAGCTATGGTCCTGTATGAGGATGTCAGGAGTGGCAGAGAAGTACGTCAGAGTAGTTCAGGATATGTATGAGAGGAGTATGACAACAGTGAGATGTGCTGTAGGTCAGACGGAGGAGTTCAAGGTGGAGGTGGGGCTACATCAAGGACCGGCTTTGAGTCCCTTCTTGTTTGCTATGGCGATGGACAGGTTGACAGATGAGGTCAGACAGGAATCTCCATGGACAATGATGTTTGCAGATGACATTGTAATCTGTAGTGAGAGTAGAGAGCAGGTGAAGGGACACCTGCAAAGTTGGAGGTCTGCTCTAGAAAGAAGAGGAATGAAAGTCAGTCGTAGTAAGACAGAATACATGTGTTTGAACGAGAGGGAGGGAAGTAGAACAGTGAGGTTACAGGGGGCTGAGGTCAAGAAGGTGGAGGAGTTTAGGTATTTGGGGTCAACAGTCCAGTGTGACGGGGAGTGTGGAAAAGAGGTGAAGAGGCGAGTGCAGGCAGGTTGGAGAAAAGTGTCAGGGGTGTTGTGTGACAGAAGAGTGTCAGCAAGAATCAAAGAAAAGGTGTACAGAACAGTAGTGAGACCAGGTATGATGTATGGGTTAGAGACTGTAGCAGGGAGGAAGAGACACGAGGCAGAGATGGAAGTAGCAGAGATGAGGATGTTGAGGTTCAGTTTAGGAGTGACAAGATTAGGAACGAGCACATCAGAGGAACAGCTCAGGTTGGTTGTTTTGGAGACAAAGTCAGAGAAGCCAGATTGAGATGCTTTGGACATGTGCAGAGAGGGGATAGTAGTTATATTGGTAGAAGGATGTTGGAGATGGAGCTGCCAGGCAAAGACAAGTTATATGGGTGTGCTGAAGGAGGACATGAAGTTAATTGGTGCAAGAGTAGAGGATACTGAGGCCAGAGTTAGGTGGAAACAGATGATTTTCTGTGGCGAGCCCTAAACTGGGAACAGCCGAAAGAAGAAGAAGTGATACATTCCAATTCAACGGTTACAAGAACATTTTCTGGAATGGAAAAGGGGGACTTTTATTATGATAGGAGAATATTATCATGGACTTTGCAACAACTTTAAATCTCCAACAAAACAAACATTATCCTACAAGGATAATGACCTAAGGACACGACAAAAATTGTGACCCCAAGCCACTCAAAGATCAAGTCAGAACAATTATGATTTATTCAAATTATATGGCTATTAAATTCCACTACCCACCAGTGTATGGTATGCTGTTCCATTCAGTTGTTCTTGACTCTGTAAAAGTCTCCAGTCGGTACTATAAATAAAAACAGGTAAATAATTGTTTACTTTTATAATTTTTTCAGGTATCTTAAATTTCTTTAGTGATTTTTTACCCGATAGGTATTGAGCGCCTGCAGGTCTGTGAACTGCATCTCTCTGGCTGGTTTGGTGCTGTAACAGCATTTGCTGGAGACATAATTAGTGAAAGCCTCCTGAGCCAGCTCCTCACTGATGGCTGGAATGCTGAAAAAAGGAAGGAAATTTTAGAAAGTTTAACTGGTCTTGAAGAATTTTTACCATATTCTGCCATCATCACTAGAATCAACGTTACCTTCAAATGTTGAACAATGAATTCTGTATTAAACTAAATTGTTATGGATATCATGTCAATTTAATTTCCTAATTTTTTTTCAATTATATTTCTAAGGCTCTCACTGAAATCGTCTCTGCAGAGCCATGGCTGGGGCTTCTGGTTGTGGCGAACCAAACTCAGACGGTGGAAAAACTGTTAATGATTAAAAAATAAAAGTCAATATTTTCAAATAATAAACATCTATAAGCTGCTTAAACAGATCTTACCATTCGGTCCCAAACTTTCATAGCCAGGAAGGACAGGCAACAGCTCTGCAGGAGGAGCGGAAGCCCCAACTTTCAAGGGTTCTGTTAAAGATTATAGAATTAATTTATTCTTACTGAAATGAGCATAATTACCATTGTTAAATATTTCAAATCTTAATATTACATTTATCATCAAGCATACCACTGGGGAGTGTGAGAGGGGGGGGGGGGCTATTTTTATTATTACCTGCATATGGTTCTCCAGCTCCTGCGGAAAAAGAGGGAACAGTGTGGACTTCATCCTGGTCACTGGTACACAAAAAAAAATACAACACATGCAGAAATTAAACTCTTTTAGGTACATGCTACTGTGTTAACCTTTCTGTGAAAGGAGACAGAAACTGAGTTTTAGAAGCAGTGACAGGAAAACACAGAACCCCTAATACTCCCTCTGCATTCTGGTTTTGCTATTTTGAAGCAGTCTAAAAAGCAGAAGTACATGTTTATTTGCGGCTGCATTTATAGTGTTTTTAAAGTCTAATCAAATAAATTATCACAATAATATTTTCTTTTTCAAACAGTTTTTGAGGTGTTTTATCAACCTTAACGAGAGCGTCAGACGGGGTCAGTTTCAGTTTTTTGAGAAGTGGGAGAAAGCTAACAGGAACTGTTTTGTAGTGGATTCCCTACTTTGAGACACCCCGAATCTTTTCGTAGCTGTTAAAAGTGAATTATGGCAGCTGTTCCCTCTAACCAGTCAACTAGAAACCCAAATCCTCAGAAAAACTGTACTGGAAAAGTTCACTCCCACAGGAAAGTTCGTTGCAATGTAGTAACCCAGACTTGTTCGTAGCAATGACAGAAAAAGACAGAACCCTAATACTCCCTCTGCATTCTTTTACACCTACTAGTACAATAAGGTAAACTGTTATAATCGATTATTTTTCCACAGAAAAGTTAAAGAGTAACCACAACGCCGAACCGCTTTTGCTATTTTGAAGCAGTCTAAAAAGCAGTAGCACGTGGTTATTTGCAGCCGCATTTACAGTGTTTTTAAAGTCTAATCAAACAAATCATCACCATATATGTTCTTTTTAAGGTGTTTATCAAGGATACCTTAGCAAGCGCGTCTTGTCCATTGTTCAGAGGGAGTCAGTTTCGTTTTTTGAGAAGTGGGAGGAAGCTAACAGGAACTGTTTTGTAATGGATTCCCTACTTTGAGACACCCCGAATCTTTTCGTGGCTGTTAAAAGTGAATTTAGCAGCTGTTCCCTCTAACCAGTCCACTAGAAACCCAAATCCTCAGATTTGCTCATATACTTGCCAAATTAACCCCAATAATGAGGAATACTGCAGCAGGGTTCTTTTTAATCAAGTCAAGCATGCCGGGTGAGAACTAAAAATCTGCTTTACTTGAAAATGTGGAGCAATATAAAGAGGTATTGTTTCTCAAAATGTTCTCATTGTACCCTAAAATTTCTCTAAAAACGCCAAAAAATGTCTTGAAACAGTTTGGAAAATGTTAAAATTAGTAGTTTTATCATGTACAAATACATACAATGCACATACTTCCCAGATTAGTTTTTTTCCTGAAGGTCTCTGGAGTAAATCGGCAGAATGTTTTCATTAAAAAAATGGCTGACAGAAATCAGCTGCACGCTGAAGTTGTGCAAGTACCCAATTAATAAGTTATTATCTACTTACCAAACTTAACATTTCAAGCAGGTGGACTTCCTTCAGCAGTCCAAGCATGAGAAACTGTACTACACCAAATCAACCGAGAACATGAGTAGTCCAATAATTGACACCTGAGGCATTCCAAATATAAAAGCAAACTTTAAACTTAAAGCAAAAAACTGTACCTTTCATCACGCTTCATCAGTAGAGATGACTGGACAGTTTCCATGTTTAAAAACAGAAAATAGTAATATCTATATACTGATGATTTGGAATTTCTGAATGGAAAAACTAAATGAAGGCATTATATTGTGGCACATCATGCCAACTTAATTAGAAAACAAAAAAAAAACAGTAAAAGTTAAATATGCGATTAATAATTACATACATTTAAATGCAATCAGCAGGAGTTATAAAAAATGGATGAGGATATATTTGTCTGAGCGTTTTAGCTTTGGTGATTGATCAACTTTGGCTCTGAAGAATTGCATACTGCACTAAAAAAAATATGTTCCACATGTTTCACAACAATAAACAGATGTGTTTAACTTTTAAAGATGTAGAAATGAGGTTTTACAACATAATAGAGTACACTTACAACTTCCTATAGGTTATATAAAGTTGGGTAATGTCAACTTTTTAAAATATATGTAACATAAGGTTCTTGAAGCTTATACAGTCACTATGAAACATATTTAATAAATTCATTGTAATTGCACACAAGTTTGATTACATAATATTCAGAATGAATGAATATAAACACAATAAAAAATTTAAAAGCTCAGAATATTTGCCGTTTAACAGGAAAATGCACTTATTTATTAAGATATACTTCAGTGAAAGTAGAACAATTTCTGTTTTCTTGTTTTTAAGGATTATTTTTCATCTTTTTTTTCTACCAGTAGGACCTTCACCAATACAGATATGTCAGGGCAGAGCAGGTTTATATGATGGAGCAACAGCAGCATTTTGCAGGATAATCATTAGTGAAAACTTTAAGTTCGGTTCCATAAACAAAAAATATATGGGTTTTCTCCTTCCAGACGTAATGAACTCTTGTGATAGGAATGAGCTCAATAGTTTGCCTCTGCAAAATAACAACAATTATTTACATCAGATTATTTATTATATCTATGCAATGTATCTATAATATCTCTACTGATGAATCAATGGAATATGCAAACTAAGCTTCATAGCTGATAAATCCTTAGTCTACCTGTTGGAGGATTCGAGAGGTGGTGCAGAACTGAGCTTGATGTTCCCTCACAGCACTCTCAGATGCTGCATTCACAGAGCTGTCCGGGAAACTCACAACTGGATAAACCTGGAACCAGGAGTCAACATCATCTGAACATAATTCAACAAAATCTTTCACTATGACCTATTGCTCACCATTAGAGCCATGTCTGTGAAAAGTTTTTCTCCTGTGATTTGATTAAGAAGCTCCATTGGGAATCCAGAACCATTGTCTATCACAGACACACGTTTGTTGTTTTTCCTGATATTATTTTAGAGGGGGAAACAAAACAACTGGTCAAGTTTACTTTTGATTTGTTAAACCAAGTTGAAGGTTTCTTACCATGTTACGACCAGTTTAATGAAGCAGTGGAGTTTACAGTGACCTTTGCAGGTTTTGCAAGTGATTGAACCAACTCCTCCACAGAAATGACACCTGGAATGCAAAATTAACTAAATCACAAATCACTAACCATAAACTATATTTACTGCTGTAAAGCAATTTAAGTGGCCATATATATGCATATACACATTGAGATAAATGCAATAAATTAAATTGGATCACAATATTTCACATATGTGTATGCACTTGAGAAACTGTGAACCTGTTTGTGCTAAGGTAAAACAAAGTGGTTTAAAGTCCATTTACCCCTGGTGCTTTTACTGCCCCCTGGTGCTTTTATTTACCGGCCTCCCTGGTGCTTTTATTTACCTGTCTCCCTGGAGCTTTTATTTACCTGTCTCCCTGGTGCTTTCGTCTGTCTCCCTGGTGCTTTTATTTAACTGTCTCCCTGGTGCTTTGACTTACATGTCTCCCTGGTGCTTTTACCTGTCTCCCTGGTGCTTTTACTTACCTGTCTCCCTGGTGGTTTTGTCTGTCTCCCTGGTGCTTTTATTTACCTGTCTCCCTGGTGCTTTTATTTACCTGTCTCCCTGGTGCTTTTATTTACCTGTCTCCCTGGTGCTTTTACCTGTCTCCCTGGTGCTTTTACCTGTCTCCCTGGGGCTTTCGCCTGTCTCTATTTTAAGTGGAAAGTACCGAATATCTGCTGGGAAATAAGTGAAACAAACAATTACTGAATGGCATAGTCAGGGGTGTCAAATAAATCGGTTTTCTTCTGTGTTAATGATCAGTGATTAAACTAAACAACATAAACTCAAATGCTAAAATGTTTGGCTCCATACCGAATCATACCAGTGCCATGACATGAACCACATCTTTGACGAGGCTGTACGTTAATCCAACCTGTCCCAGAGCAACTTCCACAGCGAATCTGCATCAACAGAAATGTTAGGATGAGACAAAAAAGAAAATGAAACAGATCTAATCATTAAACATACCCTTCCTGCATTTATGCATTTCCTGCATGGACATTTGCCTAGAGTCAGGCATGAATGGCAACCCTGAATTGAACAATTTTAAGAAAACCATCACTAATTACAAGAAAATCATTGTTCAGTTAATAACAAAAATTAACTTTTTTTTTTTACTTTAACTGAGGAGGTGTGTGGAACCCGAACTGATTTCTTGCAGTCACGGAAAAGTGATGGAACAGGTACCGGAATGCTCCAGGGGGCAGGGGGCTCTCCAGACCCATCTATCACTTGACCTGTAAAAGTATATTTCAGTTGATTAAATAAACACAAATAATTTAATGTATGCAGTGAAACAGGAAACTAGTGCATTATGTATTGAAATCTATAGGTCAAAAGGCCTTCTGCGTGAAAGTTCAAACCTGTTGCATTCCAAGAGATGACAAACACTGACAACACAAGCCCCAAAGTTCAAAACAGGAATGCGACTGCTGCAGAAGATGAGGTTTAATTAACCCTGCCATGATTCACCTTTATATGGTTCGCTGTCCCATTCTGTTTTTCTGGACTCTGTGAAAGTCTCCAGTCTGTACTATAGATAAATAAAAAAAAACTGATGTATAATGACTTAACTTTCAATTCGTTTTTTTTGTTGTATTAACTTATTTACTATTATTTCTTACTCTATATGTGTTGAGCGCCTGCAGGACTGTGAACTGCATCTCTCTGGCTGGTTTGGTGCTGTAGCAGCATTTGCTGGAGACATAATTTGTGAACACCTCTTGTGCCACCTCCTCGCTGATGGCTGGAATGCTGAGAAAAACAAACACTCAGTTAGCTACTAAGAAAAATAAATTCCCAAAATTAAATTATTTCAATAAAGAATGTAAATATATTTAGAAAATGAAACGCACATGTATAGATAATGAATTAGATAAACAGTATGTAGATGTGAGAGCCAACTCTGGTGGGTTGAATTGGTTATTGTGAACACTAGGTGGCAGTGTTTTCTCTATATAAATATGGTTAGCCTGACAATAAATTGCCAGCACACCCAAAGATTGTGAATAAGTGACAGATTGTTTCTTATCAGTGTGAATATCTGGATTTTAGGCCACCCTGTCTGTAGTTTTTGTTAACAGGCTGGAAAGCCACAAGAGCATGTTTAAGGCCAAAACTGGTATTACAATCAGGTTTAAAAATACAGAGGAGCATAATAGCACCCCCTTCTCTGCCAAACTAGACGTTGCCAGCAATGGCCCTCTAGCACAGGTTCGCCTTGAATGATTAAACAAAAACAAGGGAAAGCTTAAAATTTTTGAAGAGCTTTGTTCGAAGCCTGTGGTCTTCACCCTGCATCACTCATCAGTGACATTTTAGAAATTGCACTCAGGAGTTCTTCCAAAACTATTATCTCTACACAATGTGCCATGGCATTTCTACATTTCTAGATGCCAAATAAAGCCTCTTCAAGCAAAAATAGGGTGTATCTTTACAATATATTCTATCATGTACTATAACCTTAATTAAAGTGGACAGTTTCAAAGTGTTACACAGTCAATAAGCACAAGTGAGGTATTCTTATTTGAAATTAGTTTTTTTTAATAGAAATGTAATTTAAAGTTTATTTTATTTGCAAATACTGTGAACTTATTCAAAATATGAGAAGAAGACCGGTTATTTGAGAAATTCATTCATTCATTCATCTTCATGTCGGCTTTCTTCCCTTTCGGGGTCGCCACAGCGGAATGAACCACCAACTCTCTGGCATATGTTTTACACAGCGGATGCCCTTCCAGCCACAACCCATCGCTGGGAAACATTCACACACACTCACGCATTCACACTTTAACGCAATGGGCAATCGTTCTTAATCAATTCACTTATACCGCATGTCTTTGGACTTGTGGGGAAACCGGAGCACCCGGAGAAAACCCACGCGATCACGGGGAGAACATGCAAACTCCACACAGAAATGCCAACCGACCCAGCCGAGGCTCGAACCAGCGACCTTTTTGCTGTGAGACGACCGTGCTACCCACTGCGCCACCGTGACGCTTATTTGAGAAATCCCAGGGACAAAACTAGACAAATTCTTACAAAGATAATGCTTTAGATTTTTGTAATTTGGATTCGCTTATTACTGCCTGATTAAAATTGAGAAACTAAATTGTTAAGTTCTCACTCAAATTGTCTCTCTGGAGCGCTCGATGGAGCTGTTGGTTGTGGAAACCCAAAATGTGATGGTGGAATAACTGTGGAAGTAACAAAAATACATGTGTAAAATAAACTCAAAGCATTTCTACTTCTTGGTTTCATCAGAACTAAAAAAACGATCTTACCGTTTGGTCCCAAACTCTCATATCCAGGAAGGACAGGCATCAAATCTGCAGGAGGAGCAGAAGCTCCGTCGTTCAATGGGTTCAAATCTGTTTAATGCACAATAGCACGTTTATTTGTTCATCACACATGATCAAACTCTTATTGTGTTAGTTGTGGTGGGAGGAAAAAATCAGGAACCTTTTAATGTTGTGAAATTCAGCCAGAATAAAATGTCAAACATGTCAAATGTATCTAATTATTTATCAGTAAAGGTGTATTTACTTACTGAGCACTGCACTTATGAACTACTGTTTTTCTTTTATGCTATGCATTTTAATGCGTTGAATGTCTTATCCCTTGATTAATATGATCTTTTCTGATTCAATCTCATTCTGGTGAACATAAGTCTGCTCCTTAAAATTTAATATAAAACAATTCAGAGAAGTTTTTAAAGAGAATTTAATATATGTAAGTAATAGATATTACCATTACAGGCTCCATAAGTTCCACCTACACCAGAGGAACCATCTTGATCACTGTCCAAAACACAGGAAAAATCCAACATGTGAATGTTTATTATTTATTATAGACAATATTTTTAATAAAGGACATAGGGGGAACATGTTATAGGAACAAGGAGAAAATTGAAGTGAAATAAATGTACACAATTTCTTTTTTGTACCTGTTTTGTAAATCAATTATTTATAATAAAATAAAATCAAATGACACAAACGT
Source organism: Danionella dracula (assembly GCA_900490495.1). Lineage (NCBI taxonomy): Eukaryota > Metazoa > Chordata > Actinopteri > Cypriniformes > Danionidae > Danionella > Danionella dracula. Next base: position 22,087,927 of record UELW01000778.1, on the reverse strand, counting down.
TCAAAAGCCTCATCTTCAATAAAAACCCATAGCCAAGAAATGTATATTATACTTTAAGTTTATGGTTTCTGCACATGCGCACGAAGTCAAGCAGGAACATTCAAGAAGGTTCTTACTGACGTAGGTACTCCAACAAAAATATAAACGGAAAAAAAGCTCTTAGTTTTAAAACTTTTTGCGGGTGAATTAAAGGTGAACGAAGACATACCTGGTGTCTCTTTCAAAGCATTGGGCTACTTTCGTTTGACTTTCCGATTACACTTTCACGTCTTACAGCTTAACGTATATACAAATTCAACATCATTTTTACTTACTTGACTTTGTAACACCGTTTCAGAGTTTATTTAGTGGAACGTACCTCAGCAGCTGCCTCCTGTCGTCCATTTCTGCGAGCCAAATCTGAACTTTTATTCGCTTTGATTTAATCAAGTGAAGGAGGAAGAGGAAGAACCTCCGATTGTCGCGAGATCAATTTCATCATTCTCAACACGACTCTTGTGGCTTGAAGATGAACTCTGTAAACCACCAACAGAGCAACAAAATCATTCTATTGTAGCTTGTCTCATTATGGCAAGCCAAGTTAACATTGCGAATTTCAATTACGTTCAAATTTACACTAACTTCTTATTTCCTGAGGTAATCGTAATATCATTGATATCAACATCAAACTTCTTCAAACAGCAGATATTATCTGGAATTTGTTCATTTGAATTTCAACATTACAGTTTAAAGCATGTTTAATTTGTTAGATAGCTACCATGACATAGATTTGGAATACTTTAGGTTTATATATATTTTTATAGTTTAAAAGTCCACAATTTTTAAGTTCCCTTTGCATCCCAGAATTGACACTATAAGTCGTAAATAAATCATATCATATCTGTATCAATATTTTCATAAATAACAAAATATAAAATAAAAAAATACATTTTGAGTTGAATAAGGGGCTCACATGATGCTACATGGACTTCCCTGAATCTGTGTGCTCCCCATCCCACTCTCGCCACCAGCGTAACGGGAGCAAACCATAAACGCACAAAGCTTCCAAACCAGTGTAAAAAGCTAAAATACTGCTCTTAAGAATTGAAGGAAAAACTTCACTGTTGACCTGATTGACAGCACTCTCACAAATTCTGAGGCCAAAAAGCATGACCACACAAAACCATAACAATACAGAACTCTCTTAAATTCTACACAACAAACCAACAAACAATAGCAATAGTACAAAAACCCACTAAAAGGTGTACCAGTAGTGAGATGTGCCACCATACTGAGGTGGTGCCATTGTGTGCTCTTAAACGTGGTGGTAGCAGAAATTAGTTTGATGGAAAATAGTAATGTTTTTCTTCAAACCCTACCTTTATCAAACACAAAGACATAATTCCCATTATCCTCAAATCCATTCTTTATACTAGGCTTAGATAAATCCACAGACTTGCCTACTGTATTCAGAACCGCTGCAGCCTGTCTGGTTTAAATATTTAGGAGAGGTCATTGTGCCATCATTCTTATTTAGACTGTTTTAACTGGTAGTGTCAAAAAAAAACACATATATAGGTAGGTGTATTGTATACTAAAAAGCCTGGGGTAATATAGTTGTTTGATGGTTTGATTATAGTACGATATTTATCCCTTTAAAATCTGATTCTGGGAATTTTGGCTCTGGTAAGAACAACTATTTGGTTGTACATTAGAATGTAATTTTAATTCATCTTCATAAGAATATATTACACAAAATAAATATGTTGAATAGTAAAAATAATTAAAGCTGCAAGCAGCGATGGGCGGGCCCTCGCACGATGCATCCGCGGGATCCAAAGATGCCGCCCCCTGGAATAACATTTTTTTTTGTCATGTGCATTAAGTTAAATATGTAAGAGATACAGCAACAAATACATTTATTTCCCTTGGAATTCATACAGCCAGCAGGAGGCGCTATCATTGTATCATCAAGTAAGCATATCTACTTGTTCTGAGGGGTAAGCTCATCATTCCATACATTTTTTACATTCGCTGCCTATTGACAACAGCTATTTTAAACACATTTCAGAAAGCCTCCAGGTGGCGCTATAACAGTCTCATGCCATGAGCATATTATTCAATTTAGAATTACCAGCTCATCATGCAAATTTATTGTCATGTACATTGAGTTAAATATATCAGAGATACAGCAACAAATACATTAGTATCCCTTGGAATTCATACAGCCAGCAGGAGGCGCTATAAGTGTATTATCAAGTAAGCATATCTACTTGTTCTGAGAGGTGAGCTCATCATTCCATACAATTTTTACATTGATTGGACGAAGTATGTGAGAGCTACAGTAACAAGTACATTCATCCCCATACATTTGAGAAAGCTCAAATTCGAAGCGGTGCCACAGAAAGACCGTGCGACGAACTTCTGCGTTTTTGATAACTTTTGGTCCATACTGTCTTAAGAGTCACCAGACAAATTTTCAGCTCGATCTGGCAATTTTCCTAGGAGGAGTTCGTTAAAATGCGAGATGAGCTGTTTTCGCATACTAGGTGGCGCTGCAAAGCTGTCGTTTAAAGTAAAGTTGTACAAACAGTGTCAGACTACTATATTTATTGAGGATGAGGTTTAGGCAAAATTTGGTGGGGTTTGTAACATGTTTAGGGTGTCAAAACAGCTAAAACATCTATTTTAGTAACATTCAAGGGGGCGCTGTGGAGGCACTCTTAGAGCGACGTCATATTGCGGCCTATCATTTTATTCAGCCTTCCAAGCTCATCATGTCAGGCCGTTTTCGTGGACAACGGATAAACTAGAACGGAGATATACTCAAAAGTATGTCAATTTGCATCACATTTTTTATTGGTGAAATTCAAGGGGGCGCCACCCAAAGACCGTTTTACAAACTGCTGCGTTTTTGATAACTTTTCATCCCGAAGGTCTCCCGAGTAAGCACACCAATTTTCAGCTCGATCTGGTTATTTTCCTAGGAGGAGTTCGTTAAAATGCGAGATGAGATTTTTTCGCATACTAGGTGGCGCTGCAAAGCTGTCGTCCAATGTAAAGTTGCGCAAACACTGTCAGATTACTCTATTTATTGAGGATGAGGTTTGAGCAAAATTTGGTGCGGTTTCGAACATGTTAAGGGTGTCAAAACAGCTGAAACATGTTTTTTGGTAAAGTTAAAAGGTGGCGCTGTAGAGCCATTTTTTATGCTACGATCACGCCGACCGTGCCAGATCGCAATTTTTAGCGAGCTTGACCTTAGTGCCGAATTTGGTGAGTTTTCGAGCACGTCTAGTTGGTGAAATCTGCGACGATTGCGGCGGATGAAGAATAATAATAATAATAATAATAATCATTAGAAATACAATAGGGCTTCGCCGCACAGCTTCGCTGGCGTGCTCGGGCCCTAATTATTTGCAGCTCGCCATATTTTATCTTCTCTTGGGTTCGACTTTTTTAAAATGCCAGTTGCCACAAAATTGACATCAGAAATATTTATCCCATGGAATTTGTTTCTATAAAACTTTGTTAACTGTTGTATACAATAGTTTCAATAAACCTTGGAAAAATATATAAATAACTTAAAAAATATTTTGAAATATGTATTGACAACAGTAACTTTTAATCAACTTCTGTGTTATTGTTATTTTTAAACCATGCGACAACATGCAAAAATATGGTGCAATGTGGAATGTGGAATATGTTTCAAATGTTTCTTTTCCATTTATTTGTAGTTTGGAGCTAAGCATCGATTGTATGAACTCAGGATTAATGCTGCAGCCTTCATTGAATAAGTACAGTTTTAAATTAAAAGTAAGTGTTTTTTTCCCGTTGAAATTCCTAAATCTCTTGTTTCAAACATACTTCATGATCTAATATCCACGTGTATCTGACATGCCAGAAGAGCTTAATTCGGTAGTCTGGATCACTGTATATGAGTATTCAATGTTAGACAAATAAAAAAAGAAACTATGTCTCCATCTATTGGTGAAACCATATAATACTTGTAGTTGGGTTATTATTGCTTAAACAAATCTATTTAGTCAACAATTAACCTATATTTTTAAAGTTATGCAAGAATTTACTTAATATTTAAGCTACTTGTAACATTATAGTTTACTCAACTTACAAATAAATACAAATTGTAATACAAATTTGTACAAATATCAGCCACTGCTATTTGTCACTGGGCATGGCTGTGTGAGATTTATTTGAAGAAATACATTTTAAATACAACATGCATTTCAAATACAACAAATAATCAGAACACGTTTAGAAATAGGGCAGAACAATGAGTCATATCTGCAATTAAATCACAATACAAAACTGCATTTTAAAATGTATTTAATAATACAATTTGTTAATTTTTTTTCTTGTATTTTTTCTTTTTTCACCAGGTTTTATTGTGTTTAGGGCTGAGAGCTCATCAAAACAATCATTATTGGATTGTGGCTGATATTTGTTTTTTATTAATATATATGGATTGTTGCATGACAGGATTTTTTTGAGACCAAATTGATTTTACATGTTGTTGTTGAAAAAAATATATAACAGACAAAGCTTTGGAAAAAAAGATTCACATTGTAAATCACTATAGTAATAATAAAAAATATAGAAATATTTTCAAAAATCGTTCAGTCCTATTTAGAAGTCTTTAGTCTTATTATTGTAGTTTAAAACAACGCAACCAGCATGGGGGTTTGGTCGCTGAGTACCGGTCAAAACCAGTTTAATCTGGTGTCTCAAACCAGCTTAGACCAGCCTGAACCAGCTACCAAATATATCCAAAACACAGCTTGGGCTGGTAAGATAACACAAACAGTAGTGTACATATCTTGTAAGGGTATAATAACGCTGAGAGTTGTAACGACTGAGTAGTTCAGTTCTCATCCGCCTCATTCAGTGTGACTTTCGTTTCAATGAAAACGAAACTCGCGAGAGAGCGCGGATGTAGAAGTGCCCCGCCCCCTAGCGGGTTCAGTCAGTGTGCGGCGTTAGAGATGGATAGGTCCTGTAAAAGCACACTGCAAAACTGTGTGCTTTATTTATTCCTTTATTGTGTTTGATAAAAGTAACCTGCTTGGTCTTGAAAAAAACTCGTCTTGTTAAAAAAGGTGGCCGATAAAGAAGACTACGTAACGTTGGAGAAAAAGATGGAACCGCGGTAAGTTTTTTCCTTCACTCACTGCAGTTCTGATTTTTAGTGAGCAATGTTATTGCTCGTGTATCGTTTAATGAAAAACAACTTTTGCTACTTTTGTCGGATAAGCGAGCCATGAATTGATGTTTACTGAATTGAGAATGTGAAGACGTTAAGCCATAAATGACTATTTGTAAAAGACGTCTTCTCTTAAGGCGCGTAGATTCGCGCATGCTTAGTAGGGTTTGTTTTGGAGGGTGGAGTATTATTGTACCTCTTTTGCGCAAGACGTTGATTCTTAAATGTGAATCACTTTAATTATTTGATAGCTACTTTAATGTTAATGTTACATATGAGTGTTATATCAAGTCTTCTAAATCGACCTCTTTTTACTTCTGGAAAACTCAAGTGATTAAATTTCAAACATTAAAAATAGCTCCACATTGAAATCATATATAATATGTTAATGCTACAAGATGCAGAAAGTACTGCTTTCAATAAACAGATGTATTCAAATGATGATTCACTTTCTGAGAGAAAATGTGTAGTCAGGGAAGCCTTTGAATAAACAAATTAGAAAAGAAGCTTCTTTTGTTGATGATCAAATTGAGAGAAATCACACAGAGTAAAGCATTCTCGATACAAAACTAAATATATTGATTAAGTTCAGAGATTGTATAATATTAACTCCACCTTATCTAAACAACACAAAGTTCCTTGTGGGTAACCAAATGTGTTCTGTGTCTTCTTCCTGTGTCTATAAATGCAATATTTTTTTTAGCAAATATTTTTTAAAGGGTTTTAAAAACAAACATGGCCGGAAAAGCTGCATATGTTTTTTTCCAATTGTTTTTGTTTTCAAGGATTAAAAAAAAGAAGCAAAAAAACTAGTTTAATGTATCTTTGTTGAACGAAAGTGTCTTTGACATACAAAGTTACCTTTGCAATCTGACGTTGTTGTTAAAAGATGACATTATTGAGGCCATCTATAACTATCAAGGCATGATTAACTTTAAAATGTTGGTTCTAATGATATTCATTCATTTCTGGAATGTGTTTAGCATGATCAACAGTTTCCTGTTCATCCACAAAACTGGTCAACTTGACGCTCGAGAAAACTTTGGCACAAGACTATAGGTAAAGGTCTTTTTTACTTGAATGGGTGTGACTTAAAGATCATAGTTTTGAAGTTCATAAAGAAAATAAAACATGTTTATTTGCTGTTTGTTTAATAGTGGATTTATAGATACATCTGTAAAACTGGAATTGTTTCACATTTGATGGTGTTTTGTTTCTGTTTTAAGGTGTTCAGCAGTAGATCCTCTTCACAGTGAATTGTTGTTAAAGGCTTTTAGACAATGGGCAAGTATAATGTTACCACATGTCACAATTTTTTATGATTATTTAAATCAGCACATCTATCATTGATGTTTTTGTTTTTCATTTCAGAAATAAAGGAAGATTGTCAAATGGAGACATGGACTGAGTCCATGGTGAGCAAGTGGTTAAGTTCAATAGGGATTAAAGAAGCATATATCAAAAAGCTTTATGAAGAGGAAGTCAATGGCCTTGTTCTTTCAACTCTTTCTGAAGATTTTTTGAAAAAAGAGACTGGAATGAAAGCAGGCCCTGCACTGTTGATTATCACAAAAAGAGATGAGTTGCTGAAAAAAACTAAAGTGCCCACTCAGAAGGATCAAGCGCAAAAACCAAGAAAAGATGATCATGTAAAATCTAAAACTAGAAGTTTAGATGCAAAAGTTGTTACCACACTAGAAAAACAAGCACCACTTCAAATAGAGAAAAAGGACGCTAAACCTAGACCTTTCGAAGTGAAAGGTGATGATTTCACATATATCAAAAACAGTGTACTGCTTCCGGAATCAGGGGTCATTGATATGATCACACCCTGCCACGAGTACAAGTCTTTCGCCACTGCTGCAAAGCTGGATCGTCAACGACTGCAAGCTAAGTTTGCAAAAGAAGTACTAAAATTTGCAACAGGTTGTATAAATGTTCGTACAAATGGCACAATCCATTTTGGAGTTATGGACAGCCGAGGTGACACCGGTTTTGTTCATGGTGAAATTATTGGCTTTCCTGTCAAGGAAAAAGACATCTATTGTGATGCATTGGATTACATAGAAAAGAGTTTCTCCACATCTGACAGTGAAGCTGTTCGACTGTGCATAAATGGACCTCATTTTGTTCAAGTCTGTTCCAATGATAAAGAGGAACACTACATAGTGGAGGTTGATATCAAGCCATCTTTGAGCATAGTGAAGAATAAGGTTTTCTCTGTGCGTTTGCCAAACTTTAGTGAAGATGCAAATAAAGTGCATCTGGAAAAGAATACTGCCTACCGCAGAGTGGGAGCTAACACAGATCCAGTGACTGACCTCAGTGAGTTCTATCAAATGGTCAGTTTTAGAGATGGTCAAAGAGCGGAGGCTGAAAACAGGCCGATAATAACAGGACCCAAACTGTCTCAGAACCTTGGTAAAAAGCTTATCATGTTGATAACAGGTGGTAAAAAAACCATGGACAAGAAGAAGTGGTACATACTTGTTACCAACAAACTTCAGCCAAAGGAGCTGCAAAGCATAGATTTTTTGCTGAACATGAACATCTTCTGTGTGTTTGACTTTGATCCAGATTCCAACATGTCTGGGCTATGCTATGAATATAGTAAGCATCATGCTGTGAACCGCCATTTTATGCAGGATTACAAAATACCCAGTGGCTTGAGCATTCGTGACTTTGAAAGCAAGGAGTGTTTGTTCGATCAAGTTAGCTGGATATTTTGTAACGGCCGGAGTGAATTCAAAGGCAATGAACCTCACTGTGATGAGAAGACATGGGTGAAAACAAAAAGAACCCTCTTGAAAGAGTGTGTGTCACTGATCTGCAAGAATATCTTGCCCAAAGGAACTTTTCAGGTGATCTTTCTCCTTACATCGCCTATTGACACACCTTTTCTAAACACATTCTATGAGTTCATCACTGACATGGAAGGGCATGAAGATATTATCTGCCTTGCAGAATCAGAGGATAATTTCAAAAAATGGAAAAAGTTTGCTCTAGAATCCTGTGAAATGGAAACTATAACGCGCTCAAGTGTTGTGGGGATGACTGTAAGTCAAATAAATGCAACCCTCCAACAGATCCAGCCTACTACTACACGGGCCACCAAACGATTACCAATTCATGTCAAAGGGGAGTGCTTTCTTGACAATCGAGAGGAAGAAAATAGATGTTCTTTGGAGATTCTGAGTCTAAATCACTGTGACGAAACTACTCAGGGTGTCATTGAATCTGAAAAAGAGAACATTGAGAAACAGTTTTACCATGGAGGAAAGATATCTTGGATGAATCTTTGGCTTGCAGAGAAAAACATTGTTGGGGAGGTTATCCAGAGAGATGCTTACAAGGACGTCAATGATCTTGTGGAAGAATGTCGTTGTTGGAGTACAGACCGGGCACCCATCAGCTGCATCAGTATCTACCATCATCCAGGAAGTGGTGGAAGTACAGTCTCAAGGCAGGTGTTATGGGCTTACAGAAAAGAATTAAGGTGTGCAGTTGTAAAAACCTCAAAACCAGCATCCACCGTCGCAGAAGATGCAGTTTGGCTTCGAGAATATGAAGAGATAGATCCCCAGAAATGCCTTCCTGTTCTCCTGCTGTTTGAAGATTGTGATCAGGAGTACTTGGAAGATGTGAAATATGAATTGGAAGTGGCTGTCAATACCAAAAAAATACCACGTGGAACACTCTGCTTCATTCTTTTAAGTTGTAAGCGATCGCACAATCCAGAGAAAATGTGCAAGGAGTCTCCTCAACGGAATGTTTCCATCACTCATAAACTTTCAGAGAAAGAGAAACAACAGTTTTCCAAAAAGCGACACAGCCTTGAAAAACAATTCAAGCCAGAGTTCATTCTTACATTCGTTTTGATGAGTGAAGAATTTGAGAACCACAAAATTGCTGAATATGTCACAAAGTTTGTCAAGAATTTGCTCCAAGGCCTTGATCACGACTCTCCTGTCACAAAGCTAATTCTTTATGTTGCACTCCTCAACACTTATGTGCAAAATTCATTCATCTCGCAATCGCATTGTGAAGCTCTTCTGGGTATTTCTGTTTATGTGGACAGATTTCGACAGCACAGCTTTGAGACGTCTTTAGGTGAGCAAGCAAGATTGGTTCTCATACACCTGAGGGATGAAAACACTTACATTACCTCCATTAGAATCATACATCCACTGGTTGCGAAGGAAATTCTCCATCAAATTTTGGGTGTCGAGCAACAACAAAGTGATCTTGCTTTGGATCTTCTCAAAGATGACGTGCTCTTTGAGCACAGGTTTGGCAAAGATCAGTACATTAAGTTCTTGCGAGATCTGTTCATGAAACGCCGTAGGATCAACAAAGGGGATGAATTGGACAGCTTTTTCTCTCCACTGATCGAAGACGTAAGAGAGAAAGAGTCTCCAGATAAAGCAATTGAGCTTCTTAAAGCAGCATACAAGCGCTTCAATGAGGATGCATTTTTTGCTCAACATCTGGCTCGGCTAAACTACAAATACAACAGATTTGAAGATGCAGAAAAGTGGGCACGAATTGCAGCTGAAAAACAACCAAAAAACTCCTATATTCTTGATACCAATGGTCAGGTGTACAGGCAGTGGTTCTTAGCAAAATGCAAAGATATAAAGAATATGGAAACACCTGAAAACACAGTAGATGCCTTGGAAATGGCTTTAAAAGCCATTGATTGTTTTCAGGCTTGTGAGAAAGCAGCAGTTCAGGATATTGAGAGCATGAACAATGCTGGCTTCTTTGGAGTAGTTGAAGTAGGATGTAGTCTGCTGAAGCTTATGTCTGCTCTTGAAGTGTTCTCAAAAAGAAAACCTTTTGAACTGAGCAAATACCTTCTAACAGAATACATACCAGATAAAATAGAAGCACCGTGGGAAAATTTTCATTGTAGGTTGAAAAACCTCCAAAAGATAATGCTGGAGGCTCTGGAATGGGTTTCAGATGACCTGAGTTACTTCCAGACAGACCTTTATACTGAGGAGAGAAGACTTGAGACTGAGAGGACTGTAAAGAATCCCATGCACTGGCTGGTAAACAAGTCAGGAGACTATGGCAAATACTTCAGCTGTGTTGCTGCTAATGAAAATCAAAACCCAGAAAAGCTATCGCCTGTGATGAAGCGCATGATGATCTATTATTTAGGTGGTGGAAACATCACAACCATATTTTTCCTTCTATCAAATCAGAAAGAAGGTAACCCTGTAAAGGTGTTGGAGCAGATTATTTCACTGTACCCAAGTGATCCCATGATGGCTCGGCTTTCCCAAGTAGACCTCATCAACTTCATTGCATCACATTTTGCTCTAAGTTGCCTCTCAACTCAGTCTGCCAAACTGGCTGCATTTCAGGATCTACAAAGACTGAGTTATCAGTTTGCCAAAGAGATGCAGAGCTGCTTGCCAAATGCTCTTTTCTTACTTGTCTTACTTTTCTGGCCAGAAGAGCAGGATACAGATGAGCAGAAAGGAAACAAGTATGAGATTGTTCTCTCTGCTGTCGAACATCTGCAGAAAAATTATGACAAGAAGCTCAAGGACATCCCTCCACGAAAAAAGAGGGTCTACACTCATTTCTTTTTGAGTGAGGGGAGAGGATTTGACAAGTTTGTTCACAAGAGCAAGTTTGAAACAATCACAAAGCTGCTGTCTGTGTCCGAAAAACGTCTGAAATGGTTTAGTGGAGAGGTATGGAAGATGCCGGAGATGTCTAAATTGCTGAAATGTGTCACTGGCTGGACTGAGGATGAAAAGGTTTATCTAGAGGGTCCCAAAGGTATGAAGTTTCCGATCCAAGCTCTTAAGACATCCTCCATACCCCACAAAAATGAGAATGTCACCTTTTACCTAGGCTTCACTTTCAAGGGGACCGGTTGCATATAACATCACTGTAAAAGCACAGACCTGAAAATCCAGTTGATACATGAACTGTTTTCAAAGGGCATTTGTGATCATCAGCTTAAGTATTCAATGCAACAATTTAAGTTTCATTATGTGTTTACCTGACAACTGAATTCTTTTTGTCATTTTCGTCAATGATGCTTGTATGCCTGTATTGTAAAGGGATACTAAAATCTTAAAAAGAAAATGTTGTACTTAAATCACTCACTTCATCTTGTTCCCAACATTTAATGGCTACAATCGACTTGCAGCACAATTTGAAATACTTTTAATCTAAACCCCTAGGTAAGGCAACTGATGAGAACACATTTTTGTTCACAAAAGTAATGAAGGAAAGAAATAAAATTACTTTAAACCATTATGATTCATTATTTATCAACCACAAGAGCAGTGTCAACAAATGAAAGGGTCATTTTGACCAGTAAAGTTTGAACCAATGCGTACAGTACTTTATATCTTTTGCAGACAATAAAAGTTTCATATCAGTTACTCAGTTCATATCAAAACTTTTTTTAATGGCTGATAACTAGCTGGGTGACTAATGCTGTCCTTTGGGATTTTGATCCAAGTATCAAAAATTGTGTTTCGACAAGAAATAGACCTGGTTTGGAGCAACAAGGACGTTAGCCATTTTCGTGTCGAGTATCACTTTTGACAAATCTGTGTTTTTGTCTATTTTAATATTATGATGACAAATCTGTGTTTTTGCCTATTTTAATATTATGATGCCTCATAAATACATGTTGATGTACTGTTTAATGAATAAACAGATTTTATACCATTTTGTTTATGTTTCTCATGTACAAGTCATTCATTACATTATTCAATGTAATTCATTAAAATTCATTACTTTTACTCTGTGCTCACTCAGAGGTTGATTCAAACAGAAACACAGTCAAACAGAAACAAAGTGTTGCATCTTCAGTCAGCTTTGAAGAGCGGTGCAGATTAGTGATTGTTAGTGAGGGGGAAATCTTGAAACACAAACAATGTAATTCCTAATCATATTTAGGTGTTCTGGTGGTATAAATAAAATTAGGTGCTGTAGCACTAGTTACAAATCATACGTGATTGTTTTAAAATCTAAAAAAGGGAGCCTTTAAATGAATTTCATATTATTTAAATTATTTACATTTTATTCTTTGTTGACAACAAACCTTTGTGATAAAAATATTTTTAAATAATAGTGAATTGCAATGAATTCATACTTTAAATCATATTTAATAACAGTGGCAGCCAAAAAGAAAAATGATCTCTTGATCACCAACGACTTTTGTGGGTAGATTACTCATAAAGAATATAATAAATGTCGAAATTAATTAATACATGAGGAAAATGAATAAACACGTATATGCTCAAATGTAGAAGTAAACTAACTAGGTCTATGTTTTATTTATTTTGAGTATACTTTCGTTTTTTCCGTTTTATTAATTATTTATTTTACCTGTGTCGTTTTTTTATTTATTGTTTAGATTGTATTATTTATTAAGCATCAAGTGCATTTAATGTATGCTGTGCTATGACAACAAGTTGCATTAAAATTTAAAATAGGCTTTCATTCAATAATAATAATAATATCTGACCGAGACTAAAACAATATACATTGATCTAAATTGTGAAATTGTGGTTTTTTTATCCACTATTAACGCTGCATATCGCTATTTCGTCTTTGAAGAAATAATGGTAAAATAATTAATGAAATTAAACAAATAATAAAGCAAATTATAGGTCTAATGAAAATTACATTAATGTCAGGTGCGTTTCAAATAAAAAAAAAAATACTTTGGTACATCATATTATTTGAAAATAATTTGGTTTAAAATCCTAATTTGTACTAGACTAGAAAGATGGACAGCTGCCCCAAAAGTTGCGCACGGCGATATTTTGAAAGCCGTGCTACTTCCGGGTTCAGAAATTATTTCCGGGGCACCGCTCCATCACTTCCTTCTCTTTCTGGACTGTCTTCCCAACAGACAGGCCAAAAGGTGAGCTGAATTAAATCTTAAGACATCGTTCCACTGTGATATTAAAATACATGCTTTGCAAGTCGATGAAGTTTTGTTAATGTTGCTGACTTAAAGTTTACCGCGATTGTGTGGATTAAAGTGTTAGATCACTAATTTAAAAGAAATGTCACGCTGGGTACATGGCGGCAGTTGGTTTGCGTTGTTTCATTTAAAATTGACATTTTAAAATGCGTTGTATGGCCTGGTGGCATTCCTGTTTTATCATATAAGTAGATAATGTTTAATCTCTCTTGCAGACTCCTAGTTATAGATAGGAGGTTGCGGTCTGTATCGTTAGTTTAGGGAAATACAACATTTTAACAAAGCACAAGGTAACGTTGTTAAGAACATCTTTATTAATCGACGATAGCTTTTTGCTTGTATTTTCCTGTAACTAGGTGGGCTAGCCTGAGCATGTTAAGTACGCACACATTAGCCAGCATTGCTAACGAGCTAGTTGTTTTGTTACTTTAAACAGTAATTACTTTTATACTTCCTTAATGTGGTTGTTAAACATACGGTGAAAGTTGTAATTAAATGTGTGAGCCTCAACAAGTCGCCGAATAATCGTCTGTGTAAATGATATTTTAAGCAGTGTTATTTATGCTTTATTTAACACACTTCTGATTCATTCATGTACAGAAATGTGTCGTATTAATATTGAAATATCACTGCTACATTGCATGGTTTGTCATTTAAAAATATGCAATTAAAGGTTATTTTGCATCTCATTCTCCAGGCGTCATGGCTGCCCTCAGACCCCTCACCAAACCGAATATTGTCAAGAAAAGGACAAAAAAGTTCAAGAGGCACCAGTCCGATCGCTATGTCAAGATCAAGGTGAGAAAAATAAGCCTTAACATTGGAAATGAGTTTCTGTTAACCCATCTGTGTGTCTATGCATGACAGATTTGAAGGTTCGTTTTAAATGTATTTGCTACTTTTATCTCTCCAGATGAAATTTGTTAGTTAGGTGGTTAATTCACACAACACACCATTTTTTAAGTTAATGTTTGAGTCTTTCGAAAAACCAGCTTTAATTGAATTAAGCTTTTATATACAAAAAAATAAGTGTGTTTTTTAACAATGTACCTTACCTAAATTTATTAATGAATTTCGTTAAACTTGCTATTAGTTTTATTGCATATGCCATGTGCTGTGAACTTGAAAAAATGTAAGCATGTCAAAAATGGCATTGTTCCTCAAATTAGTTGCGTTTAATAGCTCATGCTTTCCGTATAGGTAATATTGTACGGTATCTCTGGAGTTACACCTGATAGTTAATAAATTGCGTGTTTATTGAAGATAAATCTGCAATTCAAAAACTGGTATAGTATTTTACTTTTCTACATAGTGATAAGTGCCTAGTTTTTTTTATTTATTTATTTTTATCATGTATCTGTTTTGTAGGCATCTTAAAACCATCAGCATGCATTGGGGTGAGAAAATTGTGTTATTAAAAGATAAATGCATAAAGTATTTACTGCCACCCCAAAGGGAAACATTTAAGTTGAAATGTCTTCTGAAAAACATGATTACAAGTTCTATAAAATTGTCAGCATACAACGTTTTTTCTGTTTCTGGGAATGAAGGTGTAGTGATTTAGCATTCAGCTAATTAAACCCATCGCCAAGTTAATTATTCATCGCCAAACTTGGCTACTTTTTATTTAATATATATATTTTATATTTAGTTGCGATGCAATATTTGAAATGTGCTTAAAATGGGAGCCTCCTGTAAATGTTTGTTTGATTTGTTGAATCACACCCTTGAGAGTTGAAATAAATTAATTCAAACTTTTAGAAGTGCATATTCAATTCTTAAGTTTTTTTTGTCAAGTTTGACACATTCAAAACTAACGTTCCAAAATAACAAGGCACAGTTGGTATGGAGGTGTTTTTATGTCTACCAGAAGTCGCTCCTTTTTAGTAGTTGATTTGATTTTACTTAGTTGAAACTATTATTGAAGTTTTTCAGTGTGTAAAAATGCTGTCAATTAATGTTTAACTTAGTTACCAATAGTACTGTTTGTGTAGCGTGCAGACACTGTCAAAGTAAGCAAACAGTGACAAGTTCTCAAGTCAACCACCATTTGTATTGTAATTAAATTGAGTTCTGTAATTGTGTTGGTAACATAACTTTGTGATTTCTACACAGGAGAGCTGGAGGAAACCCAGAGGAATTGACAACAGAGTGCGTAGACGCTTCAAGGGTCAGATGCTGATGCCAAACATTGGTTATGGAAGCAATAAGAAGACCAAGCACATGCTGCCCTCTGGATTCAAGAAGTTTCTTGTACACAACGTCAAGGAGCTCGAAGTCCTCATGATGTGCAACAAGTAAGAGCTGATATTTAGTGTGTTAGACTAAATGCGTTGATTTGCTTCTCTGCGAGAACTCTTGACTGAATTCTCTATATTCATCTTGGGTGTTGAGGTCAGAGATAGAGCATGGCAGAGGAAATACCCATTCCACCTGTAGCTTGTGTAATAGCTACCAGGAGGAAGATAATCTGCTACAAGTGGTTAGCCCTTCAGTTTGATGCCAATTCATCAAGCTGTTTGTGTGAACGAAACTTAGGTGTTGATTGTGTAGTGAGCAGTGGGGTGGTTTAAAATACGTTTTTTTTTCCTTTGCAGGACTCATTGTGCAGAAATTGCTCACAACGTGTCCTCAAAGAACAGGAAGCACATTGTGGAGCGGGCAGCGCAGTTGGCCATCAAAGTCACAAACCCCAATGCCAGGCTGCGCAGCGAGGAGAACGAGTGATCTGCTTTTCTTGTTGTGTTTTCAATAAAGTGAAAAACTGTAAACTTAATTTGCTCATTGCTTCAGCTTCAATTTTTGGTTTTTACCCTTCAAGAAAATGCAAGTTGTTATTTCCTCAAAAAAAAAATCTCAATACACTATGTTCAATTATTTTTCTTGATTCAAGAAGACTAATTTTGTTCCATGTATATAGATTTGTCATGAACAGTAAAAATTTGTATGTTCATGTAAGACTTAACGATTTGTCAAATTAAATTAAGCCAGAAAAAGAACATGAATGTGTTTAAATTTAACCGCTTAAACTAATGTTAGGATATTGTTACAATCACTACTTTCAGCAATCAATGTTTTAGTTCATTCACTTATTTAACTACATTTAAATGACCCATTTTTTAAGATTAAGTACTTTTAAAAGTAGATTTAAATGCTGCCTCATGAAAATCCTATGAATGAACTGTCTGCTCGAAAGGGCCCCCTCTTTACAATTGTTGAACATCTATTTTCTAAAATGAAGTCCCAACATCTACTAATGTCAGGTTTTACATAACGGATTACCTTTGTTTTATGAAAATGCATCAATTCTGTGCTGAAAGATTTCAGTTTTTATTTTGACAAGCGGTTTTAGGGAACAGTGCATTAACTTGTGTCCATCGATTCCATGGAGCTTGTCAAAGGGTCTCCTTGTAAGCTTTCAAAGATGCTGGCCATCTCTGCATTGCTGCGAATCTGGTTGGCAAAGTCTGCCATGGCTAGGCTCTTTTCCACCTCACTGATGGACAGCAGAGCAGCAACAGCACGCATGGCAGATCTCCTCAGCTCTTCCTGCTTCTCAAACTCCTGCTTTACTGAACCTGCCTTCACCTTTAATTCACACAACAGACTTATCAAGTGGGCTCACATAATTAATTTTCTAATCCTTGGTTTTAGTCTTACCTTTGTCGTACAAGTAGCTTTCAGTGGTTCTACCAATCGGTCAAGCCTCTGGACAACAGCTGCTGGACACAATTTTGAGAGTCTGGCAAGCATTATGAAGGTCAACATCTGAGAGAAATATTAAAGTGTGATTTCATGTAAAAGTTAGTTTTAGCATTTATCTTCCAGAACCAGCTTTTACCTTAATGTCATAATGATCTTTTAGTCCTTCCTCAACATGGTTCAGGAATTCAAAAATGTCCAAGCAATCTAGGCAGTTGTCTAATAAAGTGTACATGCATTCAAATGCTGCCTTACGGACATCCAAACCATCATCAACTGTGTGCTTGAAGGGACCCATTTCGACCTTGTGGGAAAAAAATAGCTTTGAAATGGACACAGTATTCCAGCATAACTAACTTTTGAGTGTTGACGCTTTTTTGGTTTGAAATTGACAATCTATGGCAGGGATCTCAAGCCAAAACTTGGAGTGGGATTAAACAGTTTGTTTAGAACTTTATTACATTATCAACATCAAAATTTAATGTTGCAGATGAACTACCAAGAAAATATGAGAAAAGATAGAAATACATCAGGGTTGTCCAAAGTCAATCCTGGAAGGCCACAGCCATGCACAGAATAACATCAACCAACATATAAGAACTGATTCCAATAATCAAGGTCCTCTTTGATTGTCTCAAACCACATTAATATGCGCACGAACCAGGGATGCAAATAAATGTGTAGGGCCATGGCCCTCCAATACAGTACCTTCAGTATTTTAGACTTCATTTTACAGTAAAGTGTAAGATGTTTAAAATTTGTACCTCACGGACAAGGTCTTTTCTAATCTGAGTCTCGTTGTATAAATGTGGAAGCACTGATGTCAGATGTTCACGGATGAGGGAAGGTTTGTTGTGGGCTGCAGAATTGAACATGACTAAAGCCACTCTGCGAACGTTAAGGTCTGGATCCTGAAGAGTTTTTAGAAAATCACCTAGAAGCACAGTTAAGCATTAGTTAAACACAACGAATATTCTATTGATAATTGCCAAACAACAAAAATAACTCAAAATACCAATGCAGCCTTTGAGGAGTGAGTCAATAGGCATTGGGTGGTCTACAATGGTGAACTTCACTGCAGTTACAACAGTACTGCGAGAAAGAGGAGATCCTGAAACCACAATAGAAATTAGCTTTTCATTTTGTCTGACACAACTATGCATGTAAGGGTATAAAATCAATTTGTACTACTGCTTTATATGTCTTTTAGCAAATATAACCATACACTTGAATTCTCTCTTGTCAAATTGATCAGCCTCCTCCATCTCGGGGAATTTCCAAAGTGAGCTAATCAGAATTGGCTTAAATCAGAATCATGGATAACTTCAGTCCAACAGGGGTATAGTAGTTTACCTATTAGGTTTAGCCAATGTGAGCTACAGTTGACTCCTAATGACTAATATTAACAATATAGTGAATCATCAAAAACATATTGAGACATCATAAAGATTAAATTGTACAAGTATACCCACAGAGTGAAAAACTCTTGTACAAAGTCAAGATAAGGTTGCATTTTGTTTATTACCTGAGGACAGCTGTTTCTTTAATCTAGGAAGAAGATCGGATGGACTGACCAAGGTGAGTTTTCCCAGGCACTCAGCTACAATATTTCGAGTGCCCTCTTCTGAGCATTCACAGTGTTTAAAAAGCAGAGCCCAAATGTTCTCCACATGGGGTTTGAGACTTTCTCCTGAGAGCGCACTAATCATTTCCTTCAGGGAATGCAGAAGTAGGTACTGTCTCTTGGGCTGGCTGCTGATCTCGTTGAGCATGAATGGTAGGTACTCCCCTAAGTTTCCAACACAAATATTCCCCAGCGCAAAAGAAGTGGCAGATTTGACTTCCTCATTAGGAGAACCAAAGGCTTCCATTATAACCGCCTTCATCTCCTTCTGCCCTTCAAAGTTCATAAATTGTCCCATTTCTCCAAGACATAGCAATGAGAGAATCTTTACAGGCTCTGTTGACTTGGGGTTCTTAACATCCTGGACAAGACCAGTGACGATTGAAGAAGCTTCCTTCGGACAGACTGTAGACAATGCTGCCACACACTTGGCCACAGAGTAAAAGGACTGTTTATGAACAGACACCGAGTCAATTATTTTTGAATCACTGAAAGGCCCCCTTAAGGTTTTCAGAAGGTCACTGTAACTCATATTGTTGGCCTTTGTTGTTACTAGTACCTTGAAGAAGTCAAGGATTGAATTAAGAGCACCTCCTTGAAGCAGTGGAGAGTGAACCAAGTTGACCACTTCAGGTAAAATTGTCCCTCCAATCTTGCCCAATGAGGATGGGCAAACCTTGGCCATGCAGGTGATCAGCATAATGGCTACTTGTGAGATATGCATATCACTCTCCTGAATCAAAACAGGTATCTCACTCAGTATGGAATCTATCATTGGGGCCTTAAAGCTATCACTATAGTTTGTGACTATAACATTGAGAGCTGTAATTGTATTCAACTTAAGGACACGCTGGTTTTTCCGCAAGAAGGATCCCAGCATTGGAATCCCTTCCGATAAAATTGGTCTTAAGTCAATTTTAAGGGGGGAGGAGGCAACAAGTGTCAAGGTCTTCACTGCAATAAGCCTGGTGATTTCATTTTTAAACCTTTCCAGAAATACCTGCAAAGTAGGTTGCAAGTCAGCGCCAAGCTGGTCTCCCAGATGACTCAAAATATGACCCATGCAGAAAATGGCCCGCTCTTTGACCTCTTGATCTATATCTGATGCCTTCAACCTCTTTGAGGTGCAATCAAATATTTTCTTCACATAAGGCTTGGCGTCGAAAGAGACTGGTTTGTCCAGTGGCCGTATGAGTCTCACTATCTGCTGGATGACTAGCAGGGCCTCAGATGTGATTTTATAAAATGGGTCTTCGACACTTTGGATCACCGGTGGTAAGATGACACTGATGTGCAGGTGAAAGACCTCTGGGTTATGGTTACTCAGGAGAACATTGAGGAAGGAAAGGGCATCGATCTTCATATTTGAAGAGGATGACTTGTCTGTCAATGAGTAAATAATACCTAAAAAATAGAAAATTTGTGTTAATACATATGAAAACAGTCTCTTATATTCGGTGTTAGAAGTGTTAGGAATATCCAAAGGCATTACCTGGAATTAGGATTGGTATGTGCTCTTCTAGTTGACCGGGTAATACATTGGCCACCTCTGTCAGAAGACTGAAGCAACCTTGCCTACATCTCAAACTCTTCTCCTTTAGCTGTCGATGTAAGGCTTTTACGATCATTGGAACCTGCCAGAGCAGTTGAAATCAGGGTAAATACGTGATGCTACAGCTATAATGACAGTTTATCAAAAGGGATACCTGTTTCTTTAAGAGAGAGATTGCTGTTCCCTCTTTAGACATTGAGTCAGAACCGTGAAGGTTTCTGGTCTGTCTGAGCAAAGCCACAAATGCTGAAAAAATATCAGTTTTAACATTCTCCTCGCGTTCTTTGAAGCGGGACACCAATGTCAAGGCAACTGATCCATAGAGTTCCACAAGCAGATCTCTGCGGCTGCTGATTACCGCCTCCAAACATTTCACAGAGGAGCGCCTCACCTTCCAGCTCATGTCATCATCATCACTATATTCGTCATCAGACTCTATCAAATAATGGAATTTGAAGAGTGTTTTATTATAAGGCTAAGTATAATGCTGTACAGTTGTCAAATAAATTACCCTGATATTCATCATCTCTGTCTTCAATATCCATATTGTCATCTTCGTCATCATCAGCATCATAGTTGTAATTTGGGTCATAGGTTATGTACTTCAAACATAAAGTGATAATTGTGGGTATGTGAGGGGACATTTCCTTTGGACATCTGTGAAAAAAGGAGAAATCTCTAATTAGATAGCATGCCAAAGAAAAATAATGCACTAAAAACACACAACATAAAACACAGAATGAAATACTACACATAAATAGATAATACTCCTAAAATAGAAAAATAAAACGTTTGAAGAAAGTTTTGAGAAATAAAACACATTGAAATAATAAGGTTAATTCTTCAAGTCAAAAATCATAACAACTTATAGACCATAAATATTATTATGATTTGCATCATAATGGTAAACAAAAAGCATGTACCTGCTAACAAAAGCTTCAAAAGCCTGAAAGCAAAATTCACGTAGCTCATCATCCTCCACGTTACAAAATTTCACAACCATGGGGACAATCTTCTCTAGGTGCTCACCTATGGATGAGGAAACTGAAAAATTATCACATAAACCTTTTTCTTCAAACCCTGTTATGGTTTAAGATCTGTATAACTGAAGCTTAGGCTTTGGCCTCAACAGATATATTATCTGGGGGGGGTAAAAGGCAGGAGATCAACATTTGGGGGTACTGAAGCTCTCCAAGATCAAAATAGTCTTCCTCTGGGTTTCCCTATCCAATTCAGAGAATGTGTCTACAAAAGTGCTATATAAAAGGAATTATGAACGACATAAAATAAATACTGCCAACATTGTAATTAACAATTTTCAAAACAAACCAATTCGGTGGCCTCCTAGCCTGCTGACAGTAGCCAAGCACTGGATATAAGTGCGGACATCAGCTGTTGATGGTCCTTTGGACAGTTCCGTCATTAAATGTTCGGTGAGTTGGGTGAACAGAGCGGGACTACAACTGGGCACCAGGTGACCTAAAGCAATAATTGACCTTTTCCTCACAGCCATTCTTGGACTTATGAGCTGGGCAAGGAGGCTGGTCAAGATTGACTGATGGAAGCTGACTAGAGCAGTGCATAACCTGTAAAAAGAGAAACCAGGTTTTTGTGGATTTTTCGCAGATTTCAATCAAGTCATAGGACTTTGAACCAACCTGCCCAGCATGTCAGAGAGAATGTCCAGCGCCTCTAGTTGAATGGAAACATCATCTTGCATACCCATTGCTCCAATCAACTGGGATGTGATCTTTCGGCAGACGCTAACAGTGAGGCTCAAACCTTGAAAACAGTATCAAACATAATAAAACAGCCCTGAAAAGTTTGGAATTTCTGTTAAGCCACTGTAATACCTGTGGATGAAGGTGGGAGTTCCGCTATGACTGTCTTCAGGCCCATGCTGGATATGTCTCTGAGTTGTTCTTTGTTGGACACCATGTTCGAACAAAGTGTGTCCACCATTGTCTCTACCTGACACTCCTTTACTTTTCCCACCAAAGGACCAAGACTACAAAAAACATAATCACTCACAACCTCACTTTGAAGTTGAAATTACATTTAGAAGATGTGGGAAAATACCACTTCACAGCCAGATTCTGCACTTCTCCATTTTTGTCCTCTAGAAGCTTGAGTAACATGGCCACGACTTTCCTCTCGCTCTCTTCATCTAGTTTGATTGAGTCTTTCTGGAGTTCCATCATTAGGTCATTGGCTGCCATGAACCTTTCAGTTGTTGCAAGGTAATATTTTTCAGTTTTAGTCATGCTTACTCAACTAAATGTCAGATGGAAAATAGATTTAATGACATTCCAAACTAAATTCTATGAACCATGACAGTTAACCTGTCATTAAGACATGCTCCACGACAACTATTCAATAGAACTGTATGAACAAGTTATCATGTTTTGACTGTTTTTAATACTGTTTTTGACTGATTTTAATTCTGTTTTGCAAGATTTACAACAGCAAATGTAAACTCTCAATTGCATTTAAAGCACAAGTTCCTTTAAAAATGTGGCCATTTTTATGTTTAAATGTGTTCAAAACATTTACAGACGAGATGAGAGTAGGCAACAAAATCTAAGTGGGGTGGAGATTATCAACATGTGATGGGTGTAAATTGGGCTTTTCGTTCATCACATCTTTGTAATTTAGTCACTATTAACAGTTTTCAACATTTTTTTTCTTCGTGCTTCTTTTATTTAGCAATTGTCTCAATTTGAACAAGCTGTGTGAAATTAACATGCGACTGCTAAAAGATAAACACATACAAAATTCCAATGGAAAATATACACTTTACTATAGTTTGCTACATATTTAAACGAATGTAGTCCACTTGTCATGTAATCTTGTCATAATTTTTTTCAGTTAAATGTTTCCTAAGAGTTTTAGTGACAAAAGTAATGAGGACAACTGCTTTGTCATTGGCCTATTTTTGTCAACATTAGACATGACTGAAACATGCGTTTGTTACGCACACTTTCTTACCTAAAGTCTTTGTCTGTGGATGTCATTTTTTCCAGAAGGTTAGAAATGTAAAACGCAACATTCGACATCTTGTTTGTTTCTAGAACTGCACTAAATCACAAAACAAACTTTAAAGGCAAGAGTTGAGATTAATGAAGACCATAGCGACTAGCTGGACACACACGGGACTCTCTGTGACATACGACACTTGTACAGTTATAAATAGATGTAAAATATTTATATTTAATGTACATTTGCTGCTCTCTGCTGGAATCAACGTAAACTGCAGGGGGATAATTTTTTTGCGGACGGAACGATAGTTTGGTTCCACCCGGAAATAATTAGCGGCGGACACATACTCTGAACTGAGCGGTCAGTCTGCCACGTCGGAAATATTATCAGTAATTTGTTTTCCTGAAACTCTGAAAGGAAAATAAGCAGTTTTAATTAAGTATTTATCAACGAAGGATATTTCAGAGCTGTGTGCTAAAACATGGTGAGTGTACATTGTCTGTTGACTTAGTTTTGTCAGATAATTGTTGGAACCCTAGCGGTTCAAAAGCTAAGTAAACGTTAATAATTACCTGTTATTCCCCTATCGTCAGTTAAATAAGCCTTATCAAATAGTAAAGTCCGATCTATGCTAAATGACCAGACTATTACGTATGTGTATGTAATTAAATTTGCTAGTTTGTTAATAAAACAGATTTTGTTCTCTTATAGCAAACAGCAATGCTTTGTTAAACGTTCAACGTTTTCTCTACTGAGTTCTAAATTAATAATAATTTCCTACTTGTAATAATTGGCTAAACTGGCGGTGTTTAATAAATGCAGCTCATCTGTGTCTTTTTGTCTGTCAGGTTTCGGTCATAAACACAGTGGATACCTCACACGAGGACATGATTGTGAGTATCTACCTTCATCTGGTCTTTAGTATGTATTAAGGTAAATTACAATATGTCTTACTGTGTGTCCAGCATGATGCACAAATGGATTATTACGGCACCAGACTGGCTACCTGCTCGTCTGATCGCTCCGTTAAGATCTTCGATGTAAAAAATGGGGGACAGATCCTTGTGGCTGATTTAAGAGGGTGAGGGTAACACGAGGAAAAGACTCAACACATGTAAACAATATCTAAAGGAATATTCTTTTGTGTGCAGTCATGAGGGTCCAGTCTGGCAGGTTGCCTGGGCTCATCCCATGTATGGCAATATCCTGGCATCCTGCTCTTATGACCGGAAGGTTATCATCTGGAAAGAGGAGAACGGGACCTGGGACAAGACGTACGAGTACACGGGTCACGACTCTTCGGGTAACATTAAGATTTTCCTCTCAACTCATGCTCACTCATTCACTCCACCGTAATCTGAGACACAATCTTTTTAACCACAGTTAACTCCGTTTGTTGGGGACCCTATGATTTCGGCTTGATTCTAGCCTGTGGGAGCTCTGATGGAGCAATTTCGGTGCTGACGTGCTCTGGAGATGGACACTGGGATATTAAGAAGATCAACAATGCACACACTGTGAGTACTTACTGACATGGCAAATTACATTTTACTACATTTTAATTGTGTTGAATTCCCAGAAAAACTTAAGTCACAATTTGCTGATGCTATGCTGAAATAAAAGCATTTCTTTCATTATGATCATTACAATTTTTAAATTTAATTTTATATTTATGAGCGAGGAGAATGAAGAGTGGAAAGGCTGTTGGTCCAGATGACATCCCTGTGGAGGTGTGGAAGTGTCTAGGAGAGACAGCAGTGGAGTTCCTATCTAGGTTATTCAACAGGATTCTAGAGAGTGAGAAGATCCCTGAGGAATGGAGGAGAAGTGTCCTAGTGCCAATCTTTAAGAACAAGGGTGATGTGCAGAGTTGTAACAACTACAGAGTTATAAAGTTGATGAGCCACACAATGAAACGCTGGGAAAGAGTAGTGGAAGCTAGGCTAAGAAGGGAAGTGGATATTTGCGAGCAGCAGTATGGCTTCATGCCCAGGAAGAGCACTACTGGTGTAATTTTTGCTCTGAGAATGCTAATGGAGAAGTACAGAGATGGTCAGAAGGAGCTGCACTGCGTCTTTGTGGATTTAGAGAAAGCGTATGACTGTGCCGAGAGAGGGGCTATGGTCCTGTATGAGGATGTCAGGAGTGGCAGAGAAGTACGTCAGAGTAGTTCAGGATATGTATGAGAGGAGTATGACAACAGTGAGATGTGCTGTAGGTCCGACGGAGGAGTTCAAGGTGGAGGTGGGGCTACATCAAGGATCGGCTTTGAGTCCCTTCTTGTTTGCTATGGTGATGGACAGGTTGACAGATGAGGTCAGACAGGAATCTCCATGGACAATGATGTTTGCAGATGACATTGTAATCTGTAGTGAGAGTAGAGAGCAGGTGGAGGGACACCTGCAAAGTTGGAGGTCTGCTCTAGAAAGAAGAGGAATGAAAGTCAGTCGTAGTAAGACAGAATACATGTGTTTGAACGAGAGGGAAGTAGATCAGTGAGGTTACAGGGGGCTGAGGTCAAGAAGGTGGAGGAGTTTAGGTATTTGGGGTCAACAGTCCAGTGCGACGGGGAGTGTGGAAAAGAGGTGAAGAGGCGAGTGCAGGCAGGTTGGTGTGGGTGGAGAAAAGTGTCAGGGGTGTTGTGTGACAGAAGAGTGTCAGCAAGAATCAAAGGAAAGGTGTACAGAACAGTAGTGAGACCAGCTATGATGTATGGGTTAGAGACTGTAGCAGGGAGGAAGAGACACGAGGCAGAGATGGAAGTAGCAGAGATGAGGATGTTGAGGTTCAGTTTAGGAGTGACAAGATTAGGAACGAGCACATCAGAGGAACAGCTCAGGTTGGTTGTTTTGGAGACAAAGTCAGAGAAGCCAGATTGAGATGGTTTGGACATGTGCAGAGAAGGGATAGTAGTTATATTGGTAGAAGGATGTTGGAGATGGAGCTGCCAGGCAAGAGGGCAAGAGGAAGGCCAAAGACAAGTTATATGGGTGTGCTGAAGGAGGACATGAAGGTAATTGGTGCAAGAGTAGAGGATACTGAGGCCAGAGTTAGGTGGAAACAGATGATTTGCTGTGGCGACCCCTAAACTGGGAACAGCCGAAAGAAGAAGAAGAAGAAGAAGATGTGCTTTAACAATGATCGTAAATTACACATATTTCTTAAATCAAAGAATTGTGACGATAATCACAGTTAGGGCCAGTAATTGAACCACCAGAGGCCATGCTGCATTCGGTCCCAGAGCAATGCAGGACACTGCGCTCCAAGAAGTGATGAGGCAAGACCTCTGGTGTGTAGCAGAGATCTAAAAAGTTCTAAACATCCAGGTTGAAGTTTTAGAGTTTAAGGCTCTCAATAAATAAATGTAAATAGCCTGAATAAAAGAAATAATTTTTTAATGTAGATTTCAGGAAACGAAACAATCAAAGTCTTTTCAAAACAAATTACAACAATCGTTTAAAACAGTCAAAGTATAATAATCAAATCAAATATTTGGTTTTAACTGAAAAGACGTTTCTATGAACTTGTAAGAAAAATGTATAACATGTATCAGTCAGATTCCGAATATGACCTTTCAACCGTGTTTTCTTTTCGGCTCATTTCTAAACTTTTCTGCTTTGTGGCAGTCTGGCTGTAAGTCCGTAAATCCATTCACTTATTTTCACACACGCACACACATGATATTCGAAATTCTCTCCACGAATTCAAATGAAATTTCAATATTTCACTTATTTACAGGGGTTGCCTGAAAACTATAAAGATCATAATTACCCGGCTATATTTGTAAAAGGATGCAAAGCAATAAAATATATAGTTCCTCTCTGTCAGATAGCCAGACCCAGACGGAGCAGGATGGAGACACATTTTGGTAGCTTGACTGGATGTCACCTTAACCCTGGGATGTGGGGCTAGCGATTTTGCGAGCCCTATATATATATATATATATATATATATATATATATATATATATATATATATATATATATATATATATATATATATATATATATATATTGATAGATTAAAAACATTAACTAGTTTATTGCACTTTTTTTTACTAATCACGATTAATCGAATCTATAAATGTCAAATGTTACTAATTAATGTAAATTGAAGACAAAGAAACTATTTGAATTCAAAATATGATTTTCTTTTTTACTTGTAGCACAGGTTTGTCATGTAAACAACATACCTGCGATAAACAATCAATATCCTCCAAATTAACTTTTTGCTTCTCTTTGGTGGCTGTTAGTTTGTGGGCTCTTAAGACTCTTGTTTTCCAGGACTCTCTGCCATCAACAGCTTGCTTAGTGAACTCATTCCTTCATCTTTGGTTAGACACTTTAAACCTTGGACAATTTCTGTAGCGATCTTCATCCGTGTAAGATTAGTGCTGTAAATAAAATAGTGCTTCATAAAAGAACAAAACAATAAATAAATAACTACACAAAACAATAAAGAAATTAATATATTTTATACTTTATGCAATACTAAGTGAGCCGTCCTAACTGGTTTAAATCAGCTTCAGCCTGGAATGGTCATTGGAGGCAGGACTGGTGGAAAAAATCAATCTCCAACTAAATTTTGCTTCTGTAGGTAAACTCCCCACATAATTATTAAATAATAAATCATTAAAAGTTTGTAAATACAGACCTGTTGAAATGTAGAAATACTATAATTGGATTTTTGTATTACATGTATTTATTTTAAAATTTAAGAATATACTTATTTTTGGATTTACTTGTTTATTTTGATGATATTAATTAATTAATTATTATATTAATTATGTATTTAATATTTTATCTGTTTATTTATGCTGAAGTCGTTCCTCAGTAGAGTACTTCTCAAACAAAGACTTGAAAAACTAAATAAAAACAATAAATTAAAGTAAAGTTGTTGTTTTTTGTGTATTTTCTCCACAAACATTTTTTTTAACATAAAGTGTTGATTAGGTTTGATAAAACAAATGAATGTAGCAGTAACACTAAAGTTTTCTTTTAATTTTTACATTTTATATTCATGTAAATGTTAAATTATATGCAGTTTTATCAGGTTTAGTGAAAGCAAGAGTCGTTCTCTAAACCTCTAAACTCCTCTTTGAATCTCACCATTTAAACATACTCTGTTCTCCACATACTCAGTTTGTGGTGAGTTTTTACCTCACACTTTCTTTCTTCTCCGGGGCAGATCGGCTGTAACGCAGTGAGTTGGGCTCCAGCTGTGGTCCCTGGCAGTCTCATCGAACAGCCAACAGGACAGAAGCCAAACTACATCAAGAGATTTGTGTCTGGAGGCTGTGACAATCTGGTCAAGCTGTGGAAGTGAGTGCAGCACTTATTTCAGTTCACAGCAAGCCGACACCTGCTGAGGGTTTTCACAAAGACCCTGGCTCATCAATAAACCCCAGCTTGGCATGCAATTGGGGAAATTTAGTAAAAGTTGGCTTCCACTTGAGCTGAATATGAAGAAATTGTACGGTTGCATCAGGGATCTGAAGGGATGTAGTAAAGAGGATGCTTTCTAAGCTAAGCCTTTACTTTAGGCTCTTTGAGTTTGTTCTAGTCAAATAATATGCCATGGTATTTTCTCCACAGGGAAGAGGATGGGCAGTGGAAAGAGGACCAGAAGCTCGAGGCCCATAGTGACTGGGTGAGAGACGTTGGCTGGGCTCCTTCCATTGGACTACCAACTAGTACAATTGCCAGCTGCTCACAGGTAAACCCAGCCAAGCGGGCCATTTATAAATAAAGATGGCTGTGAGAGAATTATTTTTTGAAGATGACGTGATGGGTGTATTAAAAAGTCTTAAATTCACTGTTCTATGGTTCATGTTTAGGTTTGCGAGAGATTGAGAATTTTCTCAAAAAAATAAGTGACATTTAGTAATGCCATAGTCATAGCCAAACTGGTAGTTAGGGTTACCAGACTTTGAAAAAACGCTCATGAACTTTTATAACTGCTCAAAATCTTAAAAACAATTGTGTAAGGGTTGCAAGAGATTGAGAAAACAGACCTATGTGCTCAAAAGCGTAAAAGTGATTGTTGGGGTTGCTAGCGAATTCGAAAATGTTCCTAAATGTTAAAATGACGTTTAGGGTTGGCAGATTTTGAGAAAATTCTCAACTTTGTAAAATGCATTGGTAGGTTGCTAGAGTTTGAGAAAACCTTTGTAATTGCTCAAAAACATAAAAGTGATGGGTAGGGTATAGAGTATGTCTTTGATGCATATTGATTATTGAGAAAAAAGTTTTGTTTGTGTTTTTGATATCATTATATAGTTCTTTAATTTGATTCGTAAAGGTCTTAAAAAGTTTGAAATTTGACCTTATGAACGGGAGTGCTCATCATTGACTTCTATATTTAATCACAGGATGGCCGTGTGTTCATCTGGACTTGTGATGACCCTTCTGGAAACACCTGGACAGCCAAACTTCTCCACAAATTCAACGACGTGGTGTGGCACGTGAGCTGGTCCATCACAGGAAACATCCTGGCGGTGTCTGGAGGAGACAATAAGGTACAAAGTTCTCTGTAGTGGTTGCAAGTTAGTCTATGTGTTCTAACCCGAAGACTCTGTGAATGCAAAAAATTATTTACTTTTAAGTTTTATTATTTTTGAATGGTATATAGCAGATCAGGGCAACAAGTGATTTACAGGGTTTATGCTGGGTCTTAAAAAGTCTACAATTTAAAAGTCCAAGTTTAAAAAGTAAAGCATTAGGTTAACTTTTCTAGGTCTTAAATAATTTTCACAGGTTTTATTTTTTCTGACATCCATGTAAAGCTCATTGGATATGCTTTTTTAATTGTTGCTTGGGGTTGCCAGAGATTGAGAAAAGATTCCTATATGCAAAAAAAAAAAAAGAAAAAAGTATGGTTAGGTTTGCCTTAATCTGAGAAAAAAGTAAAAGTCATGATCAGTGGTGCCATAGTTTGAGAAAAGGCTCATATAATAGTAAAAGTAGTGTTTAGGTTTTCCAGCATTTAAGAAAACGATTGTCATCAATGTTCAACACTCATCAATGTTCAAAATCTTAAAAGGGATTTTTAGGGTTGCTATATATTGACACACAAAAAAAAAATGAAATGTGATGGTAAGGGTTGCCAGAGATCACTCATATATGCTCAGAGGCATAAAAGTCATTGTTGGGGTTGTGAGAGAAAATTTTACGTTCAAAATCATAAAAGTGATGTTTAGGGTTTTAAACAATGTATTTGAAGCGTACTGTTGATTATGTACATGGTACAACGTTTTAGATTGTATGGTATAGGCCTTAAATTTGATTCTTTAAAGTATTAAAATGTCTTAAATTTGACCTTATGAAATTGCAGAACCCCTGAATTTTCAAAAAATGATTAAAAGTTATAGTGTGCAGTTACTGTATATATTGTTTGCACTGTGAAATCTCATTACTCGGGTTAAACTTCCTTAAAGGATTCATAGCAAGATGTCATTATGATCTGAAACGCAAGAAAACATTAGAACAGTGCTTTAGATAATAGTTTTATCTAAATATATATCTTTATATAAAATAATAGTTAAAGATAATAGTTTTTATCATTATTCATTTTAGATAAACATGTGCTGTGGTCATAAGATTGAACAAAAATGATGAAGAAAAAAATTAGGTAGTTATAATATATATATATATATATATATATATATATATATATATATATATATATATATATATATATATATATATATATATATATATATATATGGCCTCTTCTTGCAATTAAAAAAAAAAACCAGAGTAAATAATGTAAAAGCTACAAGCGTTTGTACGAGTGAGGATTAACAATTTTAAAAGGCGATTAATCATTTTTGTTGTGAGTTAAACTGAAGTATGATTCATTATCACTGAATAAAGGCCAGACTGTGAATGTTCTTTGACAAGTTCATCTTGATTCATTGACTCATCCCCATGAAACCTATGCTGACAGTCTGTCAGGCTTCCAATGTGATTGCAGCCCACAGAAGAGAGTGTGTACACTGCGTACTGAACTTCAGTGATTTACTCCCTGTATGCTGCCCAACAATTAAAGCTCGCTTGAGTTGAGGAATTAATAGCTGAGGTTATGCCGGCCAGCGCTCGACCACATGTGACAGAGTCACTCCTCAGAGTCGCCCCTTATTCAAATGAAGACTCTGTCGGTTTGTAATTATTCAGTGGCGAGTGGCAGGTCCAGCTATTTACTCTCACAGAAACGTACCATTATCTGAGGCATTTATAAAGCAGACAGCTAAATAATGTAATAGAATTTTCTAAATGTATTTAGGTTAAATATAGTCCTCTCTAGGTGGTTAAAGGTGGTTTTACTCTGAGTATTAATTACTAATGTGGTTGTTGCAGAAAAACATTTTAAAAGCAGGCATGGATAAATGACAAAGGGCAGTGACATTTATTGTTTAGCATTTGCTTTTGTAGTTGACTGAAAAGATGTCAAGTTTAATTACTTTGCATATGATTTACCCCTCTTAACAAACCAAAGATTAAATATTCTGTTTTGGAACTAAACATGGCAAAAAAATAGGTCTCAGATCTTTCAGCTTTATAAACTTTAAGGCACAACTTTAAAATAAAAGCGTTTTCCATTCAAAACTTTACTAATTTCCAGAGAAATGTTTTTCTTTTATTTTCCTCCTCTTACATTATTCCCCTATTTCTCTTTCTTTGATTTCTTCTTCTCCATCTTTCTCTAACCTTTTTTCTTCCTCCCTCTCTATTTCTTCTACTCCCATTTTTGCCTTCTGCTTATTCTCCTTTTCTACTTTTCACCCCTTTTTTTCTTCTACATCTTTTTCTCTTCTTTTTTCCTCTACACCTACTCCTTTTTTTCTTCCAACTTTACTCCTTCTCTTTTTTTCTTCTCCTTAAACACCTTTACCGACTTCCTCTCTCTACTTATTTTCTTTTACTTTCTTTTTTTATTTATTTCTCTTCTGCACTACTTTTCTCTTTTTTATTTTGTGTAATTTGAGTAGTTTTTTTTTATTCTTTCTACATATTTCCCTCTTTTTCTCTTCCTCTCCTCCTCCTTTACGTTCTTCTCATAACTTTATTGCAACTTGAAAAAGCGTTATTGCAACTACGAAAAGAAAAAATATATAAATCAGAACTGTTTGTTGTCAAATAATTTGTTGACGCATGATACATACTAAATATAATATTAAGTAATAGAAATACAAAATAAAAATGTATGTCCTTATGATATACAATGATACCAAATATCAATTTCTGAAAATGTGGTTTGTTTTAAACCGATTGTATGTAACAGTATACATTTGTTGCAGAATAACCCTGTACTAACCCAAAACAATAGAGGAACATTTTGGTACACATATTTAATGCTATTGTAAACTGTTCATAGATGAATTATGTAGATGTAGAATTTCTTGTATTACAAATACATTATGTTTGGAATATTTTTGTGACCAGTCTTGAACAACAGGGTTCAGTCAGTGTCTAGTTTAATCTTCAGAAGCATTGCTTTCTGATTGGTCAACAATGTTTTGAGAATGAGCTATGCTATTACATTATGTTGAAAAAAAATTATTTTATGGTCACTTAAACTTGTCTAATGTTTGTTTTTAGAATATAAAACAAAATAAACAGTTTTCTGTTTAAAAGTGGCATGTAAATGTTTCAAATAGTGGGTTGATGCAAAGAGATTTACTTCTGGAGTTACAAAAATACATGACTGCCATTAAAAGCTTTTTTGCAGAAGCAAAACTCAGAACCATCTAAGTAGATGATGCTTGCCAACAAATTGGGACTATTTTAATCTTTTTTTAAAATCCCTAATAATATGAGAAAAAACCTAAAACATCCTAAAATTCTAAATGTTCTATTCAAAAATATAATTTTTGTGTCTGCTTTACAAATTTGTTGAAGATGTATTCCCATGAGCAAAAGAGTGCTGAATCTTCTTGTTTCCCTGATGTTGTCTGATGTTCAGGTGACCCTGTGGAAAGAGTCAGTAGATGGACAGTGGGCTTGCATCAGCGACGTTAACAAAGGCCAGGGAGCCGTGAGTTCCATCACAGAGGGTCAGCAGAACGAGCAGTGATGTTTCACACGAATCTGAAACCTGGGGCTGGGGTCAATATGCCCTTAGAGACTATTATTAAATCTGCCTACTGTCCTCGGTGCTACAACCAGATGAAATATCACTTCATTTTTCACACTTGTCATGACTTTTAGACCAATTTCATTCATTCATTCACAAAATGTATGTTTGAGCTGATTTGTATTGTTTATGCTGTTTCTTGACATGTCGATTATGTTGGGGAATTTATAACAAAAAAAAAGTAAGAATGAATGTTGGCTAAAATATATTTACCTTAGTGCATCTATGACTGAGGAATAAAGATTTCTGTACTTAAATTTGCAGTATTGTTGGTATCATTATAGAGAATTTATCATAAAATGAAACATCGGGTGATTTTTATTTTCAAAGATTTACAATAACATGGAAATAAACTTACTCGAAGCAAAAATTATCTGACTAAGACAAAGTGGAACATGAGCAACCAAGCAGTGACAAAACTTTTTAATGATACACACCAATACAGAAAACAGCATTCAGTGAATGCATTATATTATAATAAGATTGACATTTTACTCTTAATAAGAAAAGTCCTTGGAGTGGTTTAACTAGAGTTTCTATCTTTCCCTCCGGTAGGGAGAAACTTTTATTTCTGTGATAAAATTACTGACTAGAAACGTGTTGTAATTAAATCTTAGAAAAGGTGGGATAAAACAAATTTCAAACATGCACAGTTTAGCATGACCAAAGCTCAAATCACAGATGATGTAAATGATCTGCTTCTTCTGTTCTTTCTGAAAACTATATTTTTAAAAACAAGATTAGGCTTTGATTTAAAGTATGCTCTGCAAAGAGTTTTGACATCTACAGCCCTCCATACTTTAAGCACTAACTTTATCAGGCATCAGTGACACATAATCAGAAGAGAATCATTCCTATTCATCACTTTGCAAAATTAGAAACTACTGCAGAGTTTCAGGAACTAAATCAATATATTGTGAAGCTTGGTTAAATACCCGGAGTGCTATAAAACCTCTAAACCGTGGCTAAATCCCTTGGCATTACCTGCATAATCTGTCAAATAAACATGCCATCTAAACATCCAGCGTGAACTTACCCTGGCAGTTGTTTCCATTACTGTCATATTCAATTATCCCGGGCTCACAGACTTGGCAGAGCTGCCCAAGGGTTGTGGAGATCAACGTTTCCACAGAGGGTGAAAAACAATCCATATATACCCGTCTATAACAAGAGCCAGTGCTCTGTTGCTTAAAATAACGTGTTGAATTTCAGTTTTGAGAAATGCATATTTTCTCACTTAGAGTTACACATTAGTTTAACATTTGCAGTTTTGACACATCCCTCACTCTCATCACATCACCGAGAGAAAATTACTCATTTCCTCTATGTTTTTCATCACACTGCTCTTGTTTTATTCAATAGTTTTTAGCTAAAGCTGAAAGAACAGAAAATTGAGTCATTCAGTCAATCAACTTAGGCTTTCTCTTTAAAGCACTACACCAAAGCTGAACTAAAGTGCTTATCAAAGAATAAAAAAATAATAATGACTGTAACCGTATACATAAAACATTGAAACAAACAGTGACTGAGTAAATGTGAATCTGTTCATTTTCACTGGAGAGAAGTGAATTTAAGCAACAAGATTTTTTGCTAATGAGAACCGATTTTCATGAGCAACATTTAGTATCGGAAGAGGTTGTTTCCACAACTGAAATTGTAAATATACACTAGAGAACGATCCAGCCACCACTGGAACCAAGCAGAGAAAAAGTTGCTTCGACTGTAAATTCAGCTTCAGGCTGCTTTTCCAATGCCAAAAGCAAATAAAAAAAGATGTTTCGTACTAAGGAGTAAATTCATCAAATATTTTGTGTGTAAATAGTATTCAAAAGGAACTTTATAGTTCCTATGCTAACAATTAACTGTATTAATATTTATACCCCAATTATCGAATAGGAATTCTTATTAAAGGAATTCTTATTATGAATGTTCAGGATGAGCTTGACTGATACTTGACCATCTTATCATATGGTCCCTCCTACCTATATTAAGATATGAAATTAATATGTTCAGGGGTGGCCTTCGTATGCTGAATTTTTTGTATGTTGAAACAAGTTTTACATGTAAAATGCCTAATTTGTTCCAAGCCACACAGAAACAACAAAAAAAAAATAAATAACATGGAAACCAAAAAAACAAACTAGGATTATTCAATCCTTACATGTACACATTATAAATCTAATAAACAATAATAAAACATTGAAAACAGAATAAAATAAATGAAAAATAATAGCCCTTACCTTTCGAGTGAGGCGATGTGACGAAGTGTCAGAGGAGGAGGTGATAGCGGAGGAGAACGGGTGCTGTGGAAGGATAGCCATGAACATAAAAATACGCTTTGCCCAAAAACCAAAACGAAAATTTTCAGGAATTTAGGACACTGACACAAAACCAAAAGTGTGCGTGAAGAGGAGGAGATCTTTTCCAAGAAGATGTCATGGGACGTCAGGCGACCAATAGGAGAGTAGGATACTATGCACGAACATGTAGCATTACAACTGTAACTGACCAATAGGAGAGCAGAACATTTGGTGGCTTGTTGAATGCAGTCATGTGATGCCCAGTGTTTTCTTCCACCCAAATTTCAAATGTCAAATTTGTATTTCTCATGCATGTTTTTTATATCTTAATTTTTTTTCCCCATTTCGTGAAGCAAAAAATTATTCGAGTGGCCTTTCATATCTTGAATTCTCCATAGCGCGAAGCATTCGTATCTTGAGGTACCACTGTATATAAGACATGACCTAAGGGACAACAATAACGTTGGGCAAGCTATCCCCATTTCCACTCCTTCACCACTTCGAGGGAGGGGGTATGTTCTCCAGTCCCAGGTCGCTCTCCTTGGTCCTAAACTCCTCACTTGGACAGCTTGCCTCGTACTCGTCTCCAATTGCTCACCACACATGGCTAGCTGATTATAAGCAAGAGCAAACTCAATTTTGTTCATCCACAATTGACCTTTGTAAAGATGATATGAAGGTTAATCTGACAGAAAACCATGCAAATTTAGATTTTCAAGCATCTATTCAGAAACATTCCGTGCTTTATCACTTTTTGGTGTGAATACTTGAGACCACCCCCAGGGAAAAGCTCTTTGAGGGAGTTCATGTTTCCATCCATCCATCCATTTTCTTGTCGGCTTTCTTCCCTTTCGGGGTCGCCACAGCGGAATGAACCCCCAACTATTCTAGCATATGTTTTATGCGGCGGATGCCCTTCCAGCCGCAACCCATTGCTGGGAAACATCCACAAACACACATTCTCACTCAAAAACTATAGACAATTTATTACCCAACTAACTTATACCGCATGTCTTTGGACTTAAGGGGGAAACCAGAGCACCTGGAGTAAACCAATGCGATCACGTGCAGAACATGCAAACTCCACACAGAAATGTCAATTGACCCAGCCGAGGCTCGAACCAGTGACCCACTTCACCACCATGACGCATGTTCCCTCATTTGTTTATGTTTTTTCACAACAATAAATGCATACAAATAGGGGAATTTCTTATTCTGGTACCTAGTACCCACAAAAACACACACAAACACATTTAAGTCAATAGGAACTCCAATTACTTTCCCAATCAAACCTTCTAATATCATTTGATAAACATCCATTATTATGCAATAGGCCCAGCACTTTTGAAACTTTTTCATCCTCTGTCTTTATTTTTTTCCTGCTATGGTTTATTGATCAGTTGAACTTCTATTATGAGCAAGCTGAGATAGACTTTGACTGTGTAACAAAATGCATATTGTCTCTCCCCTTCTGTAAGTTGTTTTGCACAAAAGCGTCAGCCAAATGCATAAATGTAAATGTACACACAACGGTGGTGGTGTTATTGAGTTTAACGATACTTCAGTGTCTGAAGTAACACTGCAAACAAGCCAGTAAGCCTTTTAATCGCTCAGGATCTTACTGCGATTTTTTTAAGAGTTCCCACAGCCCCTCTCCGGGTAATTAATGAGTTAACGAGTTGTATTTGGCACGCTTCACGCATTCAGTGTTTGGAGAGGCGGCGACACTTCGTGACTCACTTGCTCCCTCAGGTTTCGGGGCTGAAGGCTAATGGCCACTCACGGAGAACCGCGAAAGATCACCGTTTGTGTCCACCGTGTACCTGACTGACCAGCTGTACGACTTCATCATCTGCGAGGCGCGCTCACTGACAATCATCTCCCTCACAGCTGTGCGCGCGCTCTGCTTCACTCTGCGTTATCCGTTGCTTTTAGTTGTTTGCCATGCCAAGCTGGAGGATAAACCTGACTTTCTGTCTGCAGAGACTGCAAGACGAAGGTAAGAGAGTGGCTTTTGGTGATGAATTGAGTTATATGTTTTGGTTCGTCAGTCTTAATGGCAGCTGGGTAGATGAACCTGTGCGTAATTCAGCTTTGCGAACACGAGTGACTGCGTTTGCTTTCCTGAACCCACGTGTTAATGAGGTGCCATGTGTTTGTCTAGCCTTGTTTGTGCCTTGTAATGCAGATTGGATTTACTGGCAGTTTACTGTTTTCGAGGTAATAATGGACTGAACATGAAATTAGCTAAATAAAAACCTTAAAGTGTATGTTTTTAAGTGTGTAAGGGCAGTTAAATGGCTGAGAGTTAAATACTGTGGCTATTTAAGGTAAGTTGTATTGTTTAATGTTAGTGTTACATGATTTTTATCATGTCCCCTTTTTGTTTGTCATTACCAATTTTTAACATATAAGACTCAAAAGTACAAGATGACTCATAAACTCATAGTCCATAAACGTCTCTGTAGTCAATTGGTTTATCAAATGTAATATTTATTAATTATAATAAAATGTAACAGACCGCATAAAGGGACATGACAGTTAGGAACAACAAATATGGAAGATTTAAAAAAAAAAATGTTCCCTAAAAGTTTGTATTCTTTTTGCATTCTAAAGTAACTATTGTGAGGGAAAGTAAAACTTTGCAAAAAAAAATTTAATTTATGGCCAGATTTTTGGGCCAAAATGTAAGTAATGTAGTATAATTGCAAGCGGTGACGTGTGGTCAGACAGAACAAATC
The DNA here is from genome assembly GCA_900490495.1 of Danionella dracula. NCBI lineage: Eukaryota > Metazoa > Chordata > Actinopteri > Cypriniformes > Danionidae > Danionella > Danionella dracula. Next base: position 22,049,726 of record UELW01000778.1, on the reverse strand, counting down.
ATGTCTGCTGAAGCAGCATTGAATGTCATATTCAGGGTAATGTATCATTTAAATTCAGACAAGTCTTCAAACTGATCTCAATTATTTGAGACCCAACTGCTTAAGAAATGCAGTCTAAAATTAAAATAAATTATATATCTTTAATTAAGCAGGAATTTTTTTCGTTATGCCTGCTTTTTGTAGGCCATTTTGGTGAGCTACCTCCTCTCTCCTCTCTCTCTCTCTCCTCTCTCTCTCTCTCTCTCTCTCTCTCTCTCTCTCTCTCTCTCTCTCTCTCTCTCTCTCTCTCTCTCTCTCTCTCTCTCTCTCTCTCTCTCATCTATATATGAAGACAAATCATATATTTTGTCATGTTTTCCAAGAGAGAGAATATAAAAGGATAGTCAACTCTAAAGCTATTTAGTGCACTTGCATAAAAAGAGCCGTTACAGAGCAAAATACTGCCAGTTTGCTTACACAGGTCACTCACTGGGGAAGTTAGACATGATTAAAAACTACCTGTATCCACAGCCTTGCAAGAACCAAGAACCAAGAATCACTGAAGAAAGCTTTGCGAAATGCACATTTCCATGTCATGCCTTGTATAAAGATCGTAGACTCCCATTTTGTACATATTTATGTAGTTTTAACACACTCATGTAACAATCACACTGATTGGATAACAGTTTTTAAGTCTCAAGCTTAATACCATCAGTGACTAGAATTTGATTCTGTAGATCTGGTACACTTTATCGTTAAAACAGAGAAGTGCAAAAACGACCTGAAAGAAATTCCCAAAAGTGTTTCTTGTTGAATATAAATCAAATTTGTTCAATTTACAGTATTTAGTACACAGAACAGTGTATACATTTTAATATAAAAAAAGTTCATGGTTTTTGTGACACTACATGACAAAACTTGTAACATGCAACTTTTAATAAGTGGTGGTATAATGATTTTGAGTTAAAAGTTCCAGATTTGGTCCAGTTGAAGGAATAATCTCTGTGTCAAAATTTGCTCAAACATTCATTGAAAGTGGCAAAAGAGGAATAATACTTTAACAGAATTTTTAACAGAATAATTTAACAGAATAATTCTGTGACTTCAACTTTATTGCTTGTCCTTTAAAACTTCACAGTAAACAACATAAACATTACTCCTGTTTACTGGGATTAAATTCCCATGTCTCCCTCATTTATCTGACTTGAGTTTTAATCATTATTAGGTCTGCACATTTCTTAAGCACCTTGGACTTCCGATATAGTAATAGTTCTTGCTTTACTTTAATCTGTCTTTTTAACTTTGGCTATTTATTTATAATTATATTTACTTTTACTTATATTTACTATAATATGCATTTACCGTTCAATGTTACTTGTGTCATTTAATGCACCAACACTGGAGAGTACCCCTGTACCACAGGAAATTCCTTGAGTGTGTGGACATACACGCTTGGCAAAAAACATCTTTCTGATTATAAAATAATAAATAACAGTGCAGGTTTGATGGAAATATAAAATCACAGCAGCATTTCAGCATATAAAAGTACAAAAACCATTACAGAAACATGAATGATAGTCCTACACATATCCTTCTGATATTTCATATCAAAATGTCCACTGAATAACAATGTCCAAGGCAAAAAGAGTGTCTCAATACATTTTCCTGGGCTTCTCATCCCCGCACTTGAAAGTAATAATGTCAAAGTGAAGATAGGATGTGCCCCAGGTTTGAGGCTCTCTTCTGCATTTTAATACAACGATGTTCAACAGCATATTCTGATACAACAGCTGACTGTCAATGGCTCCGGGGAGTGATTCTGAATTCCATGGCCTTTCTCAACCCTCCTTATCTCATGCGTAGAAAATGAGAGAGGTAAGTGTCAAGCAAAGAAAATTAATTACGTCAATTTGTTCTGCCGCATTCTACATTAACAAAAGTAAAAAGTAACGCTGTTATTTCAGAAGTCTTTGAAATAGTCTGAATAAGATGTAGAAGACTGCATTTTGATCCTCATATAGAAGCCACTAATCCTCTTCTTTATCATAATTTAAATTCCGAGTCGTGAGATGCCATTAATCATAAGCACTGAGATAGTGTGGTTGTGATGAGGAGTTGGAAGGTATGTGTGTGTGTGTGTGCATTTGGAGAAAGTTGTTGCACTGATAGAGAAAAGCTTGATCATATCTTGTGGCTGCAGCAGTATTTCTGGAAAGATTCCCGTGTTTATCTAAGGCAGAATTGATTGTGGCTTCAATTCAGCTCAGAAGACCTTGAACGGAGTTTTGCTATAGGTTCTTGATTTTACAATTAAAAGCTTTGACTGAGGACAGTAACTCCAATGCCGTAGAACAAAGAACAAAGTTTTTTTTTAAGTCCTTTAAAGGCATTTTAAAAAGACTCCTTTACTTGTGAAGGTCTACTACATTGTTTTTTTATCTGCAAATGGCAACTGGCACACCTTTTGAGTTTCGTTTTATTTACAAAGCCATTGAATCTAATCTTGCAAGCTTTTTTTTTAGTTACAATTGTCTGAAAGGTTCAATTGGTTGTGATTGGTTGTGATTGGCTGATCGTTATAGGGCATACTAATCCCATAATAGAGTTGTCTATGCAGTGTGTCAAATTTGACTGGAATTCAGAGGTTACCTGCAAGACATCAGCTTTTAACATCCATGGCTTGTGTGGTTCTAGATGTCCAACTGTGTGTGACGCTACACACTAACCTTGGTTTCATGAAACATAACTCCAATAAATATCTCAGAGTTTAACCACTATGCTTAATTTCACCATCATCATAGTAGGAAAGTGACTGGTGTCTTGTATCTGCTGATAGTGTCCCACTTCCTTCTAGGTCATGGCACCAACAAATTTGCTTTTATTGTTTTGGTCAAACACAATTTACTGCTATTTGTTTAACGGTGGACAATTTTTCTTAAGTTAAATCTTTGTTCTTAGGCCATTACACTTATCCGGGTAATTTATTTATTTTTGTTATATTTGCCAGGAAAAGCCAATGACTATAAAAATCTAGTTTGGAAGCTTCTGATTCGCAATGTAGGGAATGGTTGCGTGTTTCAGTGTCTGAAAGATTTACTTTTCCAGTTCTATTACTTGCACTTAATAAAAAATGAGGCGTCTGTTTCTACAAAGTTTTGGTTGAAATACACCTTCCTGTGCATTCGCTGATTGCTTTTAATGTGCAGGAGACTATGGAGCATTTGGTATGATAAATCATAAGCTGAAACAATCTTCTTTGGCACCCATTTGAGCTCTTACCATTTGAAAAATTAATGTCCACACAAGCTCATCTTTACTCCAGACCTTAAAACGCTGCATCAAGAGCATGCATGTTTTCTCAGAAGGTGGAAATCTAGTTTTATCTCTCAATTCCTATGCTCTGTTACAGTCAGTCATAGACAAACGTCAGAAAGATGTTTTAGCTTCGCTTTTACCACAATCAACAAATCTTTGCAGGAACTTTTTTTCCTCTAGGTCAAACTGAATTAAGAGATCAAAGACAGTGACTACATCAACCCACTAGGCTCAACTTCAGTTCATTTTAAGGTCTCCCTTTTTCAGTGTTTCCAGTCTATTTTCAGAAAAGATCAAGATAATGTGTCACATTTGCATAATCTACTTTGTTGCCACGCTTTGCAAATCCCTGCCATGAACACACTGCATATTAACCGGTTTTACAAATGGGACTGGCGGCACTCTGGTGCTTCATCGCACCACTACAAGCAGGTCTGGAGAAGAGACCATTCCTGTGTGTTTCATTCAGGCCAGCTTATCAATTTATGCAGTATACAATTAAGACTAATTCTACAGGTATTGCAAATCATTTTTGTTTTCGAAATAACTAAGGCATTCATTTTGGATTACTTGGATTGAAAATTGTGTGATAATCGATGGCCTTTCTGTTCATCATTACCATATTCACATCAGCATTGAGCAGATCGTTCCTAATTGTGTGTGTTTCAGCATGTGTTAAAGTGTTTAATTAATTTGCTTGGCTTGATTTTCCTGAGCACAATGCTTTGCCAGACTGTCTTAGAGCTTCATAAAACATAGAACAGGGTATCAACTGCAATTCACAGGCTTTATTGTTGCTTCCTTGTTGCATATATGTACACATTTCCTTTGAGAGATTCATGAGATTGGAATGAGGTCCAGGATGCTTAACGCGACTGTGTTGAATGTGGATTGTCATGATGCCACATTAAATGACACGCGTGCCAGCAGCATTTGCTAATCTTCATCTGGGTCACTCATTGGAATTGTGGGTAATTTGATTTGATGACTCATCCAAGCAGAAAAGGCTGTTTTCAGTCTGTTATTTTCATTGGGATGTCAAACACATTTCGAAGGTGGTGTTTATCTTGGTTCGAGAGGTTAAAATTTCAATTGGATCATGGTCTGTGTGTGTATTGGCCATTTGTGTCCTACTTGTGAAGACTTTAACATTCCAAATCATTTTAATGGAATGTTTTGCACCAATTGTTAATGACATTGAAGGTTTGTAAAGGTTTTATTGGTAAAAAGTATTCAACACTCCAAAATCAGTGTACTGTTGGTTGTCTGGATTGTGGTTTTGTTCATGCTGGCTCAGGGAGATTGTAAGAGCTGCTGACATGAAGTGTCTTCATTTGCTTTGCTTTGTTTTGTGAAGCAAGGAACGCCTGCTGGGGGTTGAATGCTCAAAGATGCAGTGGCCTGTGAACACAGATGACCACAGCTCATGTGAAAATGGTCACGTGGTCATCACTTCGTCAGAGATGATTTTAATAGAAAAAGTACCTCCTTCAAAGTCGAGCTTTAAAAAATACACTGCATGGGCCAAAAAAGTTACCACCTGGACTTAGCAAATGGGTATGAGTCTGCTATTTGATAATTAATGCATGGGTGAACATCTTTCAGCTGGAAACAAGTTTTTTAACTTGGTGCAATGAGTTACTTCTCATTTCTTAAAAAACCATGTTGAAAACATATTGCGTGGTCATGGAAAAGATGTTAGTCTTTTTGAAAAAGTGCAAGTTGTCATGCATCAAGCAGAGAACGCATCTAAGGAGATTGCAAAAACTTGACCAGACCTTAACCCCACAGAGAGTCTTTAGGATGGAGATGGAGATGGCTTTGCGAATCAGTCAGACTATATCATCTGTCAATTCAAGATCTTCGGGGAAAAATTACCACGAATAACGTATAACTGGCCGGAACACATAAAACATTGCAGAAGCGTATCTAAACAATGCCACAGTGAATGTGTGCCAGAATCAAAGTTAACAACAGTCCAGGGAATTATTATGGTAATATTTTTGGTGTTACTTTTTTTTGCCTAGATAGTTTTGTATAAGATTTAATGTATTTAAGACTTAAGAGTTTGTCAAACTAGTCCAATAATCTCAGGGTTTATTGTTTACTTCTTTGATCTAATATTTGAATTTGAAGTTTGCTCTGGCGACATTTAAATGGAGCTATTATAAACTTACTGTTCTCTGAATTATACACAATCTAATGTAACCGCATGAATGATGCTCTTAACAGTTCTGTGACTGTTTGCCTTTGTAGGTGGATAGCATAGCAATCCTAGCACATGTTGCTAATGCTTAGAGATTTTGATGGAAAGATTTAAGGTCAAACTTTTATAGCTAGTTTTTTTTTATAGCTATTTATTGTGCTAGTTTAATTTTGGTGTGGACAAATTCAAGCAGTAAGTTCTGAAAACGTGAAATAAAATGTTTGCTACCTAGGGGTAGACGATATGTCTTAAATATGTATAATATGTGAAATATAAGTTGGTATTGATATTTATCACGATTAATGAGAAATCTTTATTTCTGTCACAAATATAAGCGTGTTGTTCTCAAGAAAAAAAAATGGTACTTTCCAGGCCATTAACTCTTCGTTTTATTAATAAATGGAACACGTAAACAACACAATGTTGTCAATTAACAATTTTTAGTGTCATCGTTCTATGTGTAATAAAACTTCCATGTGTAGTTTGCATGCAGTAGCACCATTTGTTTGTGCTATTGTTTTTATATTGAAGGAGAATCTGTCAAATAGAGAGAAAGGATATCAATATTTGAAATCAGTAAAGATAAAAAAAAATGTTAATGTGAATAGTTTTGTTCATCATTCCTTTTGAAGAAATGGCCTTTGAGATTAATTATAAGAAGCTGTCAGGAAGTAAACACCCAAACTAATGCTTGGCATTTCCAGCTACTCAATATGTTTGTCTTGCTACATTTGTCAGTAAAGATAAATGAGAGAACTAACCGGGTATCCTCAGTGACCAAAAACCAATGTCAGACACAGACAATAAATGTCTCTAGGATAAATGTCTGGTCAAGTACTTCTAGATTGCAGCTGCAATGTCTCTCAATCTTTCTGCAGTAGCCTGACTCTGCAGACATTTTTTTGCTGAATTTTATCTTTCCCCTTCAATTCCATCTGAAACACCAGCGTGGTGTCCCTAAAAAACAAAATAGTATTTAATTTTATTTACAATAAAATGTGTCTATAAATAATTTATTTGAACTTGGATTTGTCTTTATTTAAAGGCTAACGTTATTGACAGTCTTTCTATGGAGGCATTTGCTAAAAATAATTTTCTTAAGAATGAGTGAATGACTTTTTCTGAATCTATACTGCAATTTGTTTCATGGTGGAATCATTTGCTGTTAGATTTATTGTTGAATACACAATTTGCTTTCTTATTGTGTCCCATTTGATGAACTATTTTTACAACCAATGAGTGCATTTTTGTGGTCATGAAACTTTGTGGTAATTTCTGCATGAACAGCTGATTGAAATTGGCTTCTGGTCAGTGGTAGCTCAAGTCCTTCTGACAGCAGACAATTGATAGACCACAAAAAACTTGTCAGGAACTGCTGATAAATGTTTTTCTGATTGGCAAACTCTGCTGAGTAGAATATTGTGATATGACACTAGAGTAATAAAATAGTATTTTGATAAATTACTTTGATAAACTAGACCATTCCACACCTGCTGTCAGAGCATCTTTTCTTAATCTGTCTTAATTTAAAGAGTTACTATGTTAATTATTTGTTTTAGATATCCGTTAATGCAAGGTTTTTATTTTTTGAAATTGAATGATTGTTAGAACCTTTTTATATATAAATATTGTATTTGCAAGCAAAATTTTTACGTAAAGGGTTTTGAATTTTTTGTTGTTTTTTTGCATGCATTTGTATGAATTGTTTTCTCTCACTGATTAGCCCCACACCTGTTCCTTATCCCATTGTTATCAGGTGTGTTTAATTCCTCTGTGCATTTCAGTTGATGCACTATCCGAACCCGACTTGATTCGTGAGTACTGAATCTGTTGGGCCCTGACTACAAACAGGCCTTTATGTGCTACTGGAAGTTCAACTGGAAGTTTGCTGTGATAAAATTGCCACCTTAACCAAGCTTTATTTGGGTGTTTTTTTAATTTTGTTCATCACCATTGATCTATGAAATTGAAATCATAGAGGGATTACTGGATGTTTACAAGGGTTTAAAGAGGGGATAAAAATAAAGATGCTATAAATGTACTGAGTCAGGAAGGAAAGTGTGTAATTAGTGTCATCTACAGGATAAACAAAGCCTGGCTGAACCTAATCTTTACATGTGTGATGACCGGATACAATTAAAAAAAACTGAATATTGTATTGACTTCAATAATTTGCTTTAGTGTGGTAAGCAGTAAATGGTGAAACTGTATATTTTTAATATTCAACAGGATGACAGGATTTGTAGTATTTAGGAAGAGCAGTAAAGATGTGTCTGAGCTAGATTTGTAGAAGAGTAAGAAGACGTCCATGTTAGCTAAAACTTACAATGGCCTGAAAACATAAACCCATTATTGAGACAATTTTATAGAATAGGTAAGTGTAATGAGTTCAGTTGTCAATTAAGAATATTTTGGCAGTCAGTAAAAATATGATTGTGATTTGTTATATTGAGTCATTGAGCAGATATTCACTATTTCCAAACAAGAACACAAGTTGACATTTAACTGAAGATGGTTAGTATGCCGGATGGTGTATAGACATCAAATCTATTGCGAGGTTTAACCGTCGATTGCAAGTGCAAGAGTTTTGTGCTTTTCTCATAATAATGGGCCTTCCTGCTGTTGCTTCTTGCATAACTGTGATTATTCAGCATAATTTTGCCTTTCTGCATGGCTTGCTCTGTGGCTCTGAGATACAAGATGAAGATGGGAAAGCATAGTGTATGCTGTCATACGACTGCAGGGGACTGTCACTTTGAGTTTGGGCTTCTGTGTTTTATTTAAAAGAACATCGAACCTATTCTCTCCTCTACAGCCCACATCTTCAGTTTTCATACAGTCAGAGTGTTGCACCTTTCCTAACAAAAACTGTGTTCTGGGTTTTTATTTGAGATAAAATAAGAGCTTTGTCATGTTTTAAACCTGAAAATATCCACCTGTGCTTGTTCTGAGAAGCATTAATGGTGAAAACTGTAAAGTGTGGAATATGGTTATTTAAAAAAGTTAAAAAACAAAAACAAATAAACTGCTACGTTCTGATAGATTTCTGAGTGTTAAGCCTTTCTGTGGCATTTCTGTTTGTTATTAGAGTGCTCTAAATAAACTATGAAGCATAGATGTGAATCTGCTGCTGGCTGTGGCTATTGATAAGAATAAAATCGAAGGTCTTATGTCACATTTTTTATGCTGAAACCCATTAAACATTTTTAGTTCATAAATTTTTTTTATCAGCCCATACCTTGTTAAAGGATGAACATTTTATGCCCCCTGTAATTTGTCCTCATTAGATCTTTAGTGACAAAATTACACTTTTAGTCCTCTAGAAGGGTTAAAAAATGTTAACCTTAAATTTAACACATAAGAAATTCAAAGGGCAAACAAGTGTTTTTCCTGTCCTCAAGAGTAATACATCAGTGTTAAGGTTCCATATGACCCACTGGAGCGCGAAACATCTTTCCTCTCAACCTTTGACTTAATCTGGCAGATCTGTCTCTTGTGAGCACTCACGCCATCCTGATCTCCCTCAACAAGTATATCTGAATTATTGCTCCAATGATTTTCAAGACAAATCTGTGGGGTGTATTACAGTTTTATTTTTGTCGCACGATAGTGGGTGGATGTTTGAGAGCTCAAGGGCAGTAGTAGCAGAGTCTCCATTCGGCCAGATGAAGAATATAATCTGAGATGAAAGCTTGTGTTGAGACGACAAGCCTCAAAACCCCATTCACTGAAGTGTGATGCTGACAGGAAACCAGAGAAACTGCTGCTAATGCATCTTCCTGACATTGTTTGCCTAACTTAAAATGGTACAGTTTATGTCAGCACACTTGAGAAAGATGGAGTAGAAATGAGATTTAAGAGGTGTGTTTGCTTCAGATTAAAAGAAAAACGCAAATGCTAAATTAGCTCTTAGTAAACACAAAACTGTCTGCTGACAAGCACTTCCTTAAGCATTAGGGATTTGGTTTCTTTCAGAACTTTACCAATTTAGTGGGTTATGTGAAATCAGATTGTGCAAGACTTGCTTTAATTCTGAAATGTACTTTTTAGGTTCACAATTGTTTTAATGTAGCTAAGATTAACATTTTAGCTCTAAAAATTCCAAATAATGAATGAACTTGTACATCATTTTGTTGGGTCAAAGATCTAATTTTATCTCTAAAAGGGCAAAGTCACATTGTCTTGTACGGAGACAATAAGGTGAAATTTTTTGATGAAGCTCCAGAAGATAATTGTGGCTCTTTAGCTGATCAATTGGCATTTTACTGAAGAATTTGTTTTGTGGCATCGATCAAGCTCGATTTAAACTCTAGTCATCCATGACAGTTTCTCAGTAAGCAATTTTGCTTAATCACTAGACTGAAATGAGCATTGGATTTTACATGCACCTCTCATAGATGATTTTTCTTTATATTTTTGCCTTCCTTTTAAAACAAACAAAAGCTTCCTGACTGATTCTCTGTTTTCTCTGAGGGACTTATGCTTTTGTTTCTCTCTCAGTCGGTAAGTATATCTTTACCCCAGCATGAAAATCAATAAGTAGCTTGCTGGGGAAATGTTTCACTTTTGTTACTTTGAAGAACTTCTTTTGTTGTACTGTGAATGAACTTTCTTCATTCACTATGTGGAACTTGCTATTTGCTATTTTTTTATTTATTTATTTATTTTTTTTTCATTTCAAAATTCATTTTAGTGCTTCAAAAATGCTTTTTATGTCATTGCATTGTTCAGAGTACTGTTTTTGAGGTTGTGATTGTGGCTGCAAGGGTGTTTATTTTTGGTTGCATAGCATTGGTTATTTGTCTCCTATGCATGCTTTCTATATTGTACTTTTGAAATCTTCAAATGTAAAAAAAAAAAAAAAAAAAACTAAAGCAAAGAAATGTATGTCTGTTAATAAATTATTAGTTAAATTCATTAAAATTTGTGGTGGTCCGAAATGCAAATTGATCATAGAAGAATGGAATAATTGACTTCTACTGTACAATTAAGGCACCTTAGCAATTCTATTATCTTGTCCAAGTCGACAATTATAACTAAATGATGTTTCAATTGTAAGTAAAGAGAAAATTACCTGTCTGAATATGTTTTCTTTATTGATTTTTTTATTGTAAAAATCTGTGTTGCAAAGCAATAGTGTTTTACCTGGTTTTATTGGTAATTTATCAAGCATTTAAAAAAAAAACCCAGTTATTTTCATGAATTGGGATCTTATTTATCTGCTAAACATGGCTGAATTGAATTGAGGTTTTACTGCACATCAATCTATATGACATAGTATACCTTGATAATCTCTGAAACTTGTTACAATACGTTTTTTTCAGTCAGATGACATGTCCAGCGTTTGTTGTTTTGTAGTCAAGAACAGTCCATTTCTTACCCAACGGAAACTTGACTGAGATAAAACCCTTTCACTTTACTTGCAGCATCTTGAAATTTCATTAGCACTTAAAGTGAAAATAGGGAAGCCTGGTTTCCTTTGGTCGGTGAGCAGCTGTTTTTGGTGATAGCATGAGAGAGACATACACGCAGACACGTACACACACACACACACACACACACACACACACACACACATATATTGTTATCGTGGGTACTGAAGTGCTTAAAATATTTAATTTAACACTTAGCTTACTCTCTGGAAATTGTGCTTTAACCACAAAGAATGTTTCTATGGTGATTTTTTTTGTGTTTAGATGAGTAAGGCGATCCTTGTCTGTCTTTAGGCTGGTAAAACCATCTTTGACCTTTTAAAAGCCTCATCCTGTTCCACAGTCTGTGTTTTTGTGTAAAGTTGAAGCTGCTGCCAGTTTGTTTTCTTTATTTTCTATTGTTATACAACTTCTCAAAGTGATTGTTATCCGGTTGATTGTTTTAGCAGATCAAACTGGCAAGTATGAGCTTTTCTGTTCCACCTTAATTGATCCAATTCTGTCCATCTGTGACTTTGACTCATTACCTGCTACAACTTTAAAGAAGGACCCTTAAAGTAATCTAGAAACACTCTCATTTCAGTTTTTTTTTTGTTCAAATTAAAACATATTCATTCAGGGCAATGTGGGTGAAGTGGCTTGTACAAGAACACAAAGGCAGAATGTGCCTGATGGGGGATCAAACCGCCAACTCTCCGGTTACAGGACTATCAACTCACTCAATGTGCCACCTTTGTACATGGTGTAATGTACATGGCACATGGAATTAGACCAAAGCCATGTGCTCAACAATTAAAATAGAGAAGGTAAGTACCAGAAAATAAGAAGACATAAATCATGCCTAAATCTCAGGGTTCTGTTACTATGAAAAAAAGACAGGAATGGACAGAATCAAGAGTTGTGCTGGAATCTTGTGATCTTGCTTTACTGGTTTTCTATTATTATTATTATTATTATTATTATTATCATTATTATTATTATTATTATTATTGTTGTTGTTTTTACTTGTTTCCCTTCTAATGTGATGTGCACTGCGAATCGACAACCAAGTGTCTGTTTGCACTGTGGAGTCTTTTTTTACTGTTGAGGGTTCAACCAATAATTGTTTGCTCCAGCTTTGATCAACTCAGCATCTGTGTCTTGCCTGCAAGCAATTGCAGGAATGTAATAAAGATTAGGATTTTATTACTATTAAAACCAAAATAAACTGAAAATTTAGAAGCAATTGAATAAAAATACACCTTGTAATTAGTAATCAACTACCATTGATAAATCCTATTAGTTTTTTAATTGATTCTTTTTTTATGTTGCCGAAAATCTTTTTTACATTACCATCTGTTTCCAGTCACGGTTTTTGATTCCCTAATTCTCATTGATATGCGGTGACTCATTGCTCAGGTTTTACGGTTATAAAATCAGCGTATTAGCATAGACGTAAACCATTTTCTCTAATCAAACACAAAGCACTTGGTGGAAAATCTATGTCAATGGTAGAAATGTGACTCATGGCCAGAGACCTGTGCTTGGGCCATACTTGTTAATTTAGCTCAGTATCTCTGTCCTGTAGCTCAACAAACCATGAGCAAGAGTAAGCATTCCTTACTAAATGTTAGACAAGCTCTTCAGTTTCCTGCCAGAAGAGATCCAAATCATAACCTTGTTGACCTACAAGGAAACATTCTGGACTTGACATTCACGATGAGTGCATGATGCACAGAAAATCTCTGGATTGAATATAACTCTATTTTGAGACCTCTTCGCCTATAATCTTTTTAGTTTTTGTTAAATAGCCTAAATGTGACAATTGCTGGGTTTCAGGCTATTATATTTGTTATTAACACTTTTCATCAATCAAATTTTTTTGGTAGCAGCAAAGGTAATCATTTATGCTAGCCAACCACGGTATAGCTAACCAGGTCCTTACTGCTAACTTTGGACAGGATGCCATTATTATCCTTACACTTATTATTAGTCATTATAATGGAAGTGTACATGCTGGTTTCTTACATGTTTACACAGGAAAGCCACCACTACCCCACCAATCCATTTCTAATGTGGTTTTTCTAATTCCTTCATGAGCTCTCATAGTATGGTTTCCATCTATTTTCTGTATGAAGTTGCCTGTTTATGAAAGAATGATGCGTTTCAATGACCGTGTGAAATCGATTCTGGCTGAAATGATCAGCAAGCTATGGAACTCCTTTACTGTCATCTGCAGCCTGAACTCAGATCTAATCATACATCTATTTGGATAGTAAGCAGAACAATAGAGTTTATGTTGTATTAATCGAGGACATTTTTAACAGAATAAACTAGCTAACATGAACTTTCCAAGATTATCAAACAGAAACAAAGTGCAAACTGAGACACTTTTAAAAATGATTTATTTATTGATTACATTTTCTTTGCTGAACACAATCCTTGCGTCTTTCTAACCATTTACTCATCCACAATCTCCTTCTCTTTTTTTCTTCTTTTGTTGAAAAAGTGTGCATGTGCAATATTTATGCTAAATTTCTTGCACACTACCATTATTGTTGATAATCTCAGTCTCACATGAATCAAGTCGTACTCACGTGAGCTTACACTTTGTTGATTGAAGATGTGGTTTGATCGGAACAAAGTTGTCATGTAGTGGGTAATTTCCTATCACCGATCTATCATGCAGTATGAACACAGCAGCGACTGAATGCTACCCCAGACTCTGTGTGAAAAGATCTATGAAAGCACAGGCAAAAGATCTTTTGCTATTCCAATGAAAATCATGTAATCTGAAGTCGGCATTAGTCAAATATTTCATTATAAAATGGATTGCTTTTAAACAGGATGTTCCCCAAACTTAGAGCTATGTTACACCCCAATTGAAAGTTAATTTTCAAAAATCTATAGCTCTTTAATTATTTTGTGTTGCTTCCATGTGACTGACTAATTATAAACAGATGAATTTGCAGTTAATTACTTGCACCTGCTAAAGCAGCTGTTGAGTTTCTGGACATATTTAGATTCAGTGCAAACCTGCTTCAAAAGCTCGTCTCTGGACATCATCCGGTTTAATCCAGCTCTTCACATTTTCCTGAACTCTCCCCAATCGTCTCCGCTTGCAGGTTTAGACGGCTATTTTTTGCCCACTGAGAGGATGGCTGAGTAAATCCCTACAGCCCATTCACTGTGGAAATGCGCAGTTTGAGCTTTCAGTTTGGGAAATTAAACACTGTGAAATTGTTCAGCTGAGAACAAACACACTTCGTTTATTGAACGATTGTGTAGAAGAAACAGATGCTGCGGTTTAAATAAAAAAACGCCTCTAGAAAAAAAATCACAACAACTACATGAAGATGAAGTGTCTCAAGGTTGCAATGTGTTTTTCTTTATTTATTTTGAGGTTGAATATTTTCCTCCAGATTTGCTAAGCTGTGCTAGTCCAAATCCAATATGTTCTCGCAGATGGTAACGGATCCAGAAAAGCAGCATTGTCTGCAGTTACCCACAAGCTTGGTGATATAATTTTGAGCTTTAGAGGGGTGAGATTTTCTGTGCTTGTTTCTGTGACTCTTTATTTGTTTTTACAAATTGCTTTATTTATTGCCAAATTAAAATTGAAATGAAATAAAACTGAAAATAACTTGCACAAATTGTAATAGTTTTATTAACATTTTTTTTTGTTTGACTAGAACAGATAATACTAATACACTAGAATAGATAATGGCAAAATACACATTTAATTTAGTTACATTTAGCTAATGATGTGATGAACAGAAACAAAAGAGGGTTTTAAGGTTTGAAGGCCAGAGTATTTAGGTTAAGGTTTCTTCACCAGATGTTCCATGGTTTCGTAACAGCAACAAAAATCAGCATTTGATCATTTAACACATATCAGTTTATAGCAGAAATATGTTTTTACGATATAAAACAGCCACAGTGTGAAATGATCCCCTCTACTTCACCTTAATATACATTAACTGTATTATAAAAAAATATTGCTTTGTATATGTAGCTTTAAAATGTACTTTTCATTTTGATACGTTTTATAGAACCCTATTGACTACATTTTTCCAAAAGCACGCTCTGAAAACATGTTTGGCCGTTGCCGGTTCTGTTAGTCACATGATTGCTCATGAAAGCTAAACATTGTGCCAGATTGTTCTTTCTTTTAATTGTCAACTATGTTTATCCATACCTTAGCTTTGAAGCCTCCTCATGTTTTTCTCTCTTCTAATCCTCATGGATTCTAGCTACGAAATGAAAGTCATGATGCTTTCTACATTTGGGAGTCAATGATGGTGTTAGCATATTTTCTCACGAGAGCTGGAACGTATGTTTAATACCTCGGCTGTTAATGTTGTCAAAAGCAGAGTAGTTTCAACAACATTATTCTTTGCGGTTTTCTTTTCTCACAATGCTTTTTATACATTTAAATGCAAGACTACATTATGCTGACATTGCGTTCACATGCCAAATAGTTAAAGAATAGAAGCGACTAGAATGCTGTTCACAGCCACAATGTTCATTTATCTGTATGCCTTGTTGAATGTTTAGAGTGTCATGGCAACAAGCTGCATTGTGATTGGCCTGTTCATTATTTTGCACTTTCTCTTTTTCTGGTGTTTTAGTTGTTGTAAGCTTTAGCAGTGACTTTTACATTTTAAATGTGAGAGATGATGTATGTGAACACAAGCATGTTGATGTAAAAATTGGAAAGCTAGTGCTTTCATCAGCATGGGGAGGTGGAACTCAAATGGTGTGCAAACCGATCTCCGAGGAAAAAACGGTATATGCACGATGTGTATAGTTTGGACAGGTTCCAAAATGAAATTACTTCATTGTTTCTTTAGCATGGTGGAGAAAGTAAAGCATAGCATGTTGGGACCCACTGCAAGAAAGAACAGATCAAATGCATCCGATAAAACTACAGTGCCTTCAAAGGTTTTCACTCTTCTAAGGTGGAAAGATGGCGCAGTGGTGGAGTTGGTCATCTTGTAAACGGAAGGTTGGCAGTTTGATCCCCACCAGGCGCATTCTGCCATTGTGGTCCTGGGCAAGCCACTTCACCCGCATTGCCCTCTATGGATGCGTGTGACTGGTGGGGTGTTTTTGGTGGAGGGCAGATTGGCACCCAAATCCTGTTAGATGGCCCCAGGGCAGCTGAGGGCTACCAAGGTAGCTTATCACTGTGAATGTAGAGCGAATGAATAATGCTCTAAACATTGTAAAGCATCCTTGAGCTCTAGAAAAGCACAAAATAAGAGCCTTCTTAAATCTGTAATGCATTTAAAGTTAATTATGTAGAATAATCCTGATCTTCTGATCTAATTGTGCAAACCCATGAATAATATTTCAAAGTAGTCAGAAGAGGCAGTTATTTTGTTTTATTATTTTTTATTAATTGACCAATATACTTATTACTCATTTTAAATGAAATGTCGATATCTCTTTAACAATGTAAGAAAACACTCTTTATGCATCCTCACTTGTGTAACGAACATATTATTATAATACAGGATTAAAAGAGCAAGAAGAAAGAGAGCTTTTCTTTCTTTTAATTTTTTTTCAATCACCCTGTAGTTTTGGCTTATGATAAAAACTAACCATGTTGAAAAGTGTTTTGGGAACAATATTTTCAGACCTTCACGGCACATTCTTGATCAACGCAAAGTTGTTTGACCAGAATAAGTTTGTGAGAATCGTTCTGCTCATGTCACAAATGTTGTCTGGGAAATGTTTGTTGTGGGCTTGAAGAACCAACAGGGAACATTCCTACAAAAGCAAGTCAGGAAACTAAGGTGCTTTACAAAGTGTACATATAAGAAATATCTGTGTTAAAATCTTCAGAGCACCTTTTTTTTTTTTTTCAGAGCACCTTTAAGGAACATTGCAGTCCTTCACACTCAAGGTGTTGGGATACCACGAAACTGAATGAATAGTGCCTCTAAACAGAACTCTAAAGCTATGTTATTGGGTAATCGATTGTCCATAAATTTTCCTTAAATTCTTAAATTAGACAAACATAATCCTTTTTTAACTTCTGCATGGTTTTAACAAGTCAGCTTTAACCATTACTAAAGCATGCCGTATTAAAGGAACTTTTTTAAACATACTGTAGGCTTAGTGAGAAATCAACAAAATTAGTTTCTATGAGGTTTTCATGAATGTTGAGCTGCACTGTAAACCCTTTCCAACAGATGGAGCTCCTGTAGTAGATGACAATGTTTTGATTTGAATTGATGATGAATGTTTGCATAATAGAATATGAAGGTTGTTGGGTAGGTTAGTCATTTTTAGAGGTGTGCTTGCAAATCAGTGCAGCAAGTGCTACATTCATTGCAAAGAAATCAGACGCAAGCGAATGAGATGTGCATCTGAACGGAAAGATTAATAGCACCTTTGAACCGTTACATTACAGCACCCGAAACAATCACAGCAGCACGGCTAATCTCAGCTTTGATGAGTTCTTTCCTTAGTGGGAGAGAGAGAGAAGGAGAGAAATGCATTACTGCACACTTCACTGCCTATAGAGCCTCTGCCAAATGCTCAAAGCCCTTATTTTCTTTTCTAGCATCACTGTTTTAGGTTTGCGTTTGAATTCATCCTAGCATTTATAAAACCTAAAGCATTACCTTTGAAATGTTAGAGCTTACAGGATTTATTGTGAGTAGGAAGTGAAGGTGGCCCTGTGAAGAACTGGTGACTGGTTTAGTGATCTCAAAAAAGCGCTGATGATTCTAACAATTCAAGGGCAGCTATAGATAATGTCAAAAATGAAAGGATTATGATAATCTAATTTTCCTTTATGGTAAGGTTTACAGGATTTCAATTCTATAAAACATGAAATGCGCAGATTTTACAAAAAAATCAACCAATGTATTTTCAATAAAATCACATTAAATATTTTGATGTGGGCGGAGCTGTGAACTCTATAATTCGGTTTTGCGTATTTATTAGAAATAATACATATAGTTTTAACAATGCTAAAACATACAGACAAAAAGACAAAAGTAATTTCTTAAAATCAAAGAAAAACAATTGACATCCATTTAAAATGTAATTTGTGAAAATATTTCAAGTTCATAATATGTAATTTAGTATATAAACAATACTAAAACCAATTCATCCATCCATCTTCTTGTCGGCTTCATTTCGCTGTGGTGACCCCTAATACTACAACATAGTTGTGGGAAACATTAAAACTAAACAAAATGCATTTTTAATTTAGGTAAACAATGTTTTAAAAAACCTGCTAAAACCGCCATGCTTAGCTCTTTTCAATAGAGGCGACTGTATACATTTAGAAGTGTCTTAAATCTGCTATAAACTTGCTAGAACATGCTTGTGATGTTTAAAACATTCTAGAACAAGTACTATCAACCCAATAAATTAAGGTTAAAAAAATAATAAACCCTTTAGGTTAACTCATTAAAATCTGCTATTTTTGTAGATTGTGAATGAACCCATTAGCTCACCCCTTTGAAAAGTATTAGCAAACTTTTAAACATGTGACAACCCATTAACTAAACTCTTTAAAAATGGTTTGTAATGTCTCAGAATGTTCAGATTTATCCATTATTTAAACCCATTGATTTGTTCTAACATTGTTTAAAACATGCTACAACTCGTCATGTTAAACCCATAACTTATACCCATTTACTTAAGAAATTATAACAGAACATATACGTTTTGCTGTACCAATATGCTCAAGAAATGTTGACCGTCTTTTTTGAAGTCTTGCAAAAAATGCTAAATATGATAATAATTTACGTTTTCAAAACATTTTACGGTCACAATTTTCTACTAGCAGAATCTAAAGCTTTAGCTTACTAAAGCTAAAAAGCGACTCGTTGCAAGCTACCATGTAATCTGATAAAACTGCTAACGGAATACGCTAAAAGCTAACACCTTACATAGCGTGCTAATTATTGATGGTCGCGTTAGAATGAATATGTACAGTTTTTAAAATAAATAATCTACAATTAAAATGAGCGTTTGTGATGTTTCAGTTAAAATTTGTTGATGTATTGATTCAATACATTTTTAAAGCGAAGGCAGTGCAAAACAGATGTGTGAATGTAATGCAGATTTTTAACCTCCTGTGAAGCTTCACACAAGCTCTTGGTTAGAGAAGATGAATTTCATGCCTTTTATCATGTTGTCAGCTGAATATTGCATTTTTTGCACTGAACAGTATTGTCGGCTTTGAAGACATTTTGTTTCAAAAATGAAAGTTTTCAGTTTGATTCATGTTTGTGAATTGTTGCAGCTTCAAGATTTTACTCCTTTAATATTGATTAAGCAATGCTTCACTAAACATTCAATTACAGTGTTTCAGCATTGGCAATATTACAGTTCAAATAAAGCAAGCAATAAAACAGATCAAAGCAAGATGTATACGTTTACATAAAAAATATATAATACATTTTTTTGATTGTTTGGCTTTGATGAACCCTGACACCAATTACAGTTGTTATTATTTTATTTAGGTAAAAGGACCAATGCTTAACAGCAACGTATGTTTTAGTATTGTAAGGGTTGGCCACAAGATGGCACTGTGCCCATGTGAAATGCATTACTCTTTAAAGATGTGTTGTATGCTGATTTATTCTCATATTGTCTTCATTTAACTTTTACTTAGCGTTGTCTGAGTTGTGTGTTTTCATTGAGTTTCTGTGTAAAAAAAAATATCTAGGGAAAATATATTTTCCATTTGACTAATAGTTATAATTCTAAAAGGTTGTCTTTTCTTTGTCGCCGCTATGATTTAATCATGAATGTGTTCAAGGGCAAACTCAACCAAATCCACTTCGTCATGAAAGGAAATATCATTCGTTTGTGTTAATTTTTGCTTGTGTATCCTTTCCATTCATCGTTCAAAAAAAAAGTTCTGGACATTCGTGGTTAACTCTTACAGCTCAGACAGCACTTCCTTCAGTAGACACTCATGAATTAATCACATTGCATTTACATAGCTTTATAGCAGCACAGTAAAGTGCTTGAGAGGTGAAGCCGGATGTATACTGAACTTCTGTCTAGACACACGATTATCTGAAGAGAGTCTCGTGTGAACTTTAAAATACTCTTTTTAAGTACTCTGATTTCCTCAGAAATTGAAAGACTAAAAGGGAACAAAGTGTTGGCATAAAAAGCCAGAGGCCACTCAAAAATAAGCATTTAAAAGAATATTTTCCAAAGCTTTCAGGTAATATTAGTTGTGTGGAGGAAAGATACATCAAGGCATCTGTAATTGATAACAATTGAACAGTTTTAAAAGATAGTTATGTGCAGTTTCACTTGAGGTTTTTGGTCAAAAAAAATTTGAAGAAATTTTGAAGGAACTGTCTTCAAAGATTTGATTCATTGAAAAGTTAATGATAAATGCAAGTACTTTTCCAGGCTATTTTTATTATAATTAAAAAACAATAAGTACATCTTACAATATATGTTTGTACACAACCATCCTGTAGAGATGTACATCCACCCAGTTTTGGGTTAATCTTCACAAAAGTTGTTTTAAGATTGCCTTGTTATAGCAGACAATTTGAAGAGCTGCACCCACAACCTTTAATGATTTGGAGCTTTAGTATTCATGTTGAAAAGCACAAACTATTGTGTCTCCTAAAACATGGTGCGGTGCTGCAGTTGGGTGTAAGACAAACATAAACGTTGTCATTCACTCCTAACAATGGAACTGATGAGCATGCAGAGGAGAACTCACACATGAGAGGGCACAGAAGCGGCACTAGCTCTGGAACATTTGAAATGTATTTTGTGAACAAAACTGTTTTTGAGGAGGATCTGTATAGTTTTATTTTATTAGACTTTTAATAAAATCAGTAAACATAAGCAAGATATAGGAGTCAGTTGTAGAGTTGTCTTTGGATTTTTATAATGTGTAATAAATGGATGCAACATTAAGTTGTTTAAAGGGGACATGAGGTGCAAATCTCATGAAAGCCAGTATTCTTATAACCTTTAAAGGGCAGTATTTATAGTAAATAATGTTGAATCACCTCAAATGCTTGTGCTCTGCCAAACGAGTCGCGTAACTAGTCATCGTAAACCAAGCCATTTGAGCTCCAAGAAAAAGAAATAGGATTACACAAACATGCATGAACCAATCTGTATATGATTTGAGGTATATTTTTTTTAACAAAACTCTGAAAAGTCAAGTTAGTATGACACTTTTAACAAAACTGCTTGCCTTAGTGAGAAAGCACTCCTTGTAATGTTTTTCTACTGTGGAGATTTAAACAATGCTTCATTTGTCTTAGTATTATTTAATTTGTCTGTTTGACTCTCCAAGGAACAAACATTTGAAGTAATAAAAAACTACTGATTTAACTGCATTTGCTAAACTTGTAGCGGTCCCAGACTTTTGTCACTTCCATTAAGCATTTACTCAGCTCTTCTAGTTTCTCACTCCGCTTGTGTCCCTAGGTAAGAGCACTGCTTTGTGGGATTCAGGGTTTCTGGTGTAAAGATAGAGTAGACATTAGAGAAGTGAGGTTAGCTGTACAGACTAACTTTTAGCTTTAGCTCATCAAAGCCCATGCACTCATTTGACACAACACATATTTCAGGCCTCCTTGATTGAGTCATTGCCTATAACTTTGCTGATTACTACTTTAATTGTTACTTATTGTATAAAGTAGAGTAGCTGCTTCACATTCAGAGAGAGCCAATTATGTGATATCGGTGAATATGATGGGAATCAACTGAGTTTTAACATTTAGGTAAGTTAACTGCCATTAAATTTAGTTTGTATATTGTTTTTCATTAGTCTCTTAATGTCACATGGTTTCAATTTTGATAAACAGCCAAAGATCAAAGGTTTGTTTGTTAAACTTACAGCTCGAATGAGGGTAGGACAATGATAAATCCTTTATATTATGAACACTTTCCCACAAAAAAAAAATTCTCACTCTTCAGCATTTAGATCCACATACAAGTGACATTTTGTTCTTTTTTTTGGGTAAAGTCCCTCACCAAACCTTTTGTGATCTTGTCATTGAGTGTTCTTGAGTGTATTTATTCAGATGACATCAATAGTTACAGAGTTCGTCCTCTCCTCCACGTTTCCCTGTCGCAGTGACTCTGAAGGGATTTGAAGTCTTTGATTTGATGATGCCGAAACACTTGTGTGGTTCAGAAGCAGATTCTTCATTTGCCTGTTGTTGTCTGAGAGGTTAATTAGCATTTCCTCAGCCTACAGATTCTTCTCCAGGGTTTTGAGCTTGAAAACAAGACCCTTCTCAATAATTATGAGCTCCATCAAAATAGAAGCAACACAGAGAGGTTTGGGGCTTCCTGATAAATTCATGAGATGTCTATTAGTGGACCTCAAAGAATAGAACAAAAAAAGAAATGTAAAAAACCTTTAATGACCCTATTAAATAACGTTAATTAACTTTTTATGCGATGCGATATTAACCTTATAGGTCTCCTGGACATGGTAAGTTCAATTTCAGTTCAAGATACAAGATACAAGATCTTACAGTGTTTCTCCTGTGTTTCAGGGTGGATAATGTGAGGGTGATAGATAATCTGTGACCATGTAGAAACAGGGGTAAGGCGTATTGTGTAAGAAAGGTTAGTTATATTTGATTGCACAGACTACAACATCAGTTATTATTAATGAGTTGGATTTTAAACTGAAAAGACTAGATGGTATGGGGAAAAATAGTTGCAAGAGGGCTGAAATGTGATTTAGACAAGTAAAGAACTTCCCATTGGAAACAGTGTTTGATTGTTAAATAATCTGGTCATGGCTTTTAAATGGTGCATCATCTGCAGAGCTATTTTTTAGAGATTCAAATGTAACAACAAACTCACCTTCAATACATTACAAACTTTGATTTGTTTAAGGAAAAGGTTAACTGTAATCTCACCCCAGACAACACTCCAACACTTGCTTGGTGAAATCTTAAAGGACTGATAATTGGTTTGGCGTAAAATAATTATACGTTCTTTTTTTTTAATTGAGACAGAATCAAATTTTTGCTAAGATCTAAAGGCTTGTTATGCAGTGCTGCAGCCTGAAAGATTGATTGCAGATCGTTCATCTGTGTGTGGCTTACTGAAGATTAACTCTGATCAATGTGTAACTGGCTAATCTCTTCAACGATATCATTCATATGCCATTTGATCAGGGCTTTCAGCTTGATTTGAATCTCCGTAGGGTTTTTAATCTGATAGCTTTCCATGTAAATCACCAAAAGACTTCGGTTAACTTGATGTGGTATCAATCTGTCGGACAGTTTTGATATGCTTTAGATATGGCTGGTTTGCTTGCAGGGCTTGAGACCGCTTGGGTTTATTTTTTATTTTTTTTAAGTTTTTTTTTAAGCATTTATTTGAACTTTCAATTCCGTTAATTCTAACTTTTCACGGATTTGTCCGTCAACATCTTAACTAGGAACCAGACTGAGTTGATTGTGTGTTCTGCAGTTGGATGGATGGATGAATGGATGGATGGATGTATGTTGTGAAAGACTGTTGTTAATTTTAGTTGATATAAAGAAGTATAAATGTAGGCAAATTAACTTAAGTGGTCAGGGTGTAATTAAGGGACAAAAGCATGATTTTAAGCTAAGATTTGGTTCATTTACAATTTTTAAATAGTTTTTTTATTATATTTTGTAAGCTACTTTAGGTCAATTACACAAATTCAAGTCTGTTTCAGAAAATTATTTATAAATGTCCTAGATGTTAAGATTAAACTCATTGGTCTTTAAATTCACAAATGGAAGCATGACAAATGACATAATGACATGTAATGTAATTGTTTAGAGATTGACTTTGATATGTGTTAGTTTTGTAACGCTCACAGAACAACACCCCTTGACTGATTCCAGTTTGGCTTTTAACTCTACCCATGTTTCGAGCTAAAGCATGCCAGCCCCATTGGCCCTCGCCTCAGTAGTGCAGCTGTTTAAAGTGTCGCCCAGCTCCACAGCCTGGACATGGCAAAGACGAACAGTCCTTTCTTCGGTTACCAAAGGAGCCTCTGAGGGGCCTGGTGGAGAAACATCAAACAGCTCAGAGTGTTTTGAAATACCTCCACAACAGCAAGCTTCACACTGTGCTAACACCAATGCAGCATCTCAAAAACTACACATACTCTCCAAAGAAAATCAAAGTTCGCAGTTGGATCTGATTGATGTGAAAGGACAAAGACAGGGGCACTACAGATACAGCATAGCATGCTTTCTTACTCAGTGTGCTGTGTTTAATATATTTTAAACACACAGTTTTATCTCAAATAAAACAACATCTCACAAAGATTTAAAAACATGCCAGTCTGTTAGTTAGCTTAATCCTGTTGACCAATTAGTAGCTTCTAAAAAGTTGTTTCGTTCCTGACTAGCATACATTTTTAAAGGATTTTTTCTATCTTTGAGTTTCAAGAATGTTTTAAACAGTCAGTGCTGTTTTCATGTGGATTGCAATGTCTTTTCTGTCTTGAGAGTATTCGTAGCTGTATATCACTACATTCCTTGTAGACGAAGTACCACAAACTAATCTAATAACCCATCACGTACCTGCTTTAATTACCTCATTACCTGTTTCACCTCTACATTTGTAATCTCAAGCACATTCGAGTACAAGGAACACACACAAGGGGTTTTTGTGACAATTGAGCTTTTGCAATGTGATGCAGACACACAAGTCATTAATAATCCAGGCACAAAATGAGACTTTGTCTTAATTCTTCGACATCCTACCCAGGAGGCACAGCAAATGAAAGCTTTCTCATCTCTGTGCATTAAAAATTAAACCACTGACATTATCACGTGTAGTTGTTCAGGAGGAGTATAGGGGGATTCATATCCAGCAACATAAGTACCCTTTTGAGAGTTCTGATAATGAAGAGCTTATAGATGCCAATAACTCAAAAACAAATGAAGTTACCTCTTGCTTCAAATTAAATGTTCTCATCCTCAAATGTTCAAGTTTTGTTTAAGTAGTAAGTAAATGAATGTCTATATTATTAAAACATCATTTCCCAGTTTCAAGCCTGATATGTGCATATGTGTGCATGTTGAGGCTATGTGCAGTCTGCCATGTGCGTTCCATGTTGATGGAGACCCATCTCCACATCATCAGAATGAGGATGATGAGTATGAGAGATTGCTCAATGAGGGGCAGAAATATTACCCTCTGTACTGTTTTTTTTTAAGTCTGAGTGAAGAGGTCTAAATGAATGTTGTTTTAATACATCCAGCTGTAGCTTCAAGCAAGACCGTAGGAGAGTAGCTTATGAGAACAGGTGTGCTGCATGAAGGTTGGAAGTAAGTTATAACTGCAACGCCATTTGCCCACCTTGGAAGTATTTCCATTCTTTTTTAAACAAATGACCCCTTTCCTCTATTTTGGCATTTTGGGTTCAGCATGAGTGTTCAGCTATTGGCAAAGCAACATTTATCAGTTGGTCTACAGTATTCAGTTTTTTCTCTGCTTTATTTTTCAAACAAAATAGCCTTATCAGATATTACTTGATGCACACCGCTATGGTCAAAAAGGTACTATTTTTATTAAATCTTTTATTTTTAAAGCCATATAATATTATAGGGTTCAGTAAGTCTCAATGACCAATTTATGACATTAATCATCAGATTAGCATAAGTTTGGGAGGAGCTTGGCTGATAATTGACTAATCTTATGGCCCCCCCCACCTATATTATCTCGGGCATAAGACACGACCAAAGAGCTAACATCTACATCATGCAAGCTCTCCCTCCTTCCACCCCTTCACCACTCAACATGCATGTTTCACTTCTCACTTTGTGTAAGATGGTGTAGTATGGGGGAGTATTCTCCGGGTCCCGGACTTACACTTTGACAATTCGCCTAGTACACTTCTTCATTTCTCGCCAAGCACGCTTGCGATACTAGGCAATTATGAGCAGAGTGAACTCTTTAATTATAAAAAATTGAGAAGTTGCTTAAAATCAGTTTGAGGGAACCAGTCCCTCATGGGAACTTTGTGCTGTTTCCTGCTGTGCAAACAGCAAATTAAACATGTCGGACAATATTGCGGGCAGTGCGGAAAGACTTCTTGTAGATTACTAAGACTCAAATACCGACGACAGGTCAGCAAGTTTATACTCCTAGTAGCAACAACAAAGTAATTAAAGATTTCCAATTAACCCTGGTTTGCTCAGAAGCTGTGTGAGTTTATGTAGCATTTTATATTCTTAAATTTATCTCTGCGATTAACATCCAATGAGAATTGGTGTCCAATTGATGTCTTATCCCAAAGTCTGTAATTTTAACTCAAAGCAGATTTCATATTCTGGATGGAAAGTTTAATTAACCTGAATGAAGCTTCACTGAGCTGGTTTGATCCACTTCCAATTGCAATGCGAGCATTGGGATACTTTGAAACAAATAAGGCCAACAACTCAAACAAAATGGACTTTGACGTAAAGGGCTTAGAAGATGATTGATATGTCTTGGTGTTTCACTCCCCCTATTTTTTGTCTATTTTTAATTCATTTTAAGCAGTGCAACCTTCACTTAGATCTAAGAGTATAAAAGGGTGGGAAAAAGTCAGCCATCCATGACCCTCTGCTGTCATATCAACTTATCAGGGTTGTTCATGGACAGTGTCTTAAATCTTTTGTCCAACAATAATTGAACAGAAATCTGGCTTGAAATATTATGGTAGCCATTGAGCCCTTGAGCGTGTACTATGCCTGGCATGGCTTGAAATTGAGTTGGAACAGAGCCTGCATCAGTTCTGATTGGACCCAAATCAATGCTTGGCATCTAAATAGATTACAAAACCCTAGACAAGACAAATATGAAGAGAAGAACAGTGCTTTATTATATATTTTGAGTCATAGGTGCTCTCTTACCCTGATCTGAGTTGAAATATCTTTAGAAAGCTGAGATAAATGATCGTTTCTTCAGATTCTCTGTCAGAATACTCATCCACAGACTGGAAGACTCGCTAAGCACACTCGTCTCTCAGGTTTCGAGCATGCTTAATATTTGAGGAACATCACCTAGGAGCGTTTATAGAGAGGCTTTTTTTCATATTTATTCTAAGGGGAGTTAAAGAATAAGCCTAAATTAAAATAAAAAAAAAATTGGAGTGTTTGCTAAAGCTTAGCATCTATGTTAACAGTTGATTGCAATATAGGCAATGCATACCTTCACGTTGTTGACATTAGTAACTTTTTTGCTGATCGTTATTTGGTTACTTTTCATCACAAATGGATGATGACAACAATTGAGTTCACCGTGGTACAGTTTTTACAACACCTTTTGAGACTATTGTGCAGTAGGCTGTTACTTTGTATGGAAGGCTTCTTTAGAAGCATGAACACAGCCTCTTGCACATCCAAAACTATACATCATACCCCTCTAAAATCCCCCAGGGAATCACTTTGACTGGTGTTCTTTAGTTTAGAGCTAGTTTTGAGAGTGTGTTAGTGCGCTGACTGACTGATCCCATTTTTGCCCTGCTCCGATGTAGCTGCACAGACCTTCTCTCTCTTTTCCCATCTCTCACTCTGTCAAGGATGAAAAGGAACTGCATTATCTTTCCCCTGCACACAGTTGACCCAGTTAAAACTCAGAGAGTACGACAATTTAAGAAAACTGGCAAACTACATTTCTCTCCATTTTCACAAGCATATGGGGACTCCACAGGAACATGACAAGTTTTTAAATGTGTTTTTTGATTGAACTGACATTTATCGCAACATGTTTTCAAAGATTGCACCGACTGCCTTGTAAACTTCTTTCACTGCACTGAGCAACTCCTCAAAGAACAGATTAACTTGAACATTTTGATGAGAAGTTACTGTTCATTGCCAAAGAGTATGTCTTATTGTCCATCGTTTAAGTGACTTGTAATCTATTAAGGAAATCAACTAAAATTATTTAGTTCATCAACTCAAGTGGAATTTAGTGAAATTTGATTTACATTTTTGTTTCCAAGTATTGGTTGGAATATAGCCTTTTAAGATAATTGGTTTTTCCTATGTTCATAAGATAGGGAGCAGCACTGCACAAAAAAATAGAGGGACTTCAAAAAACACATTTTTCTCCTCCTGCAATCCACATTAGCTAATTGCTAACTCTGTCCCCAACAGGAGGGCCAATTTTCATCCAGAGGCCATTATAGGGAACTGGTAAACAAATAAGCATAATAATAAGAGAACTAATTGATAGAGCATTTATGCTTGATTCTTAAATACTAGATATTGATGAATTGTGATTCAAGCGCAAAAAGTTCATTTAAATTTTCCTGTAGTAAACAGTGTACGGTCAAAAATGTTGCCATTTAGGCTACTTAAGAATGCTGTATCTTTTCAGTACATATATATAATTATTTTTTCACTTTTCTTGAATAGAAAACGGTTTTATTTGATAACGCTATAGTAATGTACTTGTTTTGCAGATTCAGTTCTTTTGTTTCAAAATAACTCTGCAAGGTGAGCTCAAAGAATTAGCTGCTCAGCAGAAAGTGTGATAAGAAGTTGCTGTCAAGCGTTAAATCAGCGTTCCACTTTTCTAACTGATTAAAGCTGCAACGCTCTACTGTCGCGTTAAAGCAGTTTAAAGTTTCTGAAACACTCGAGTACTAGAATAGCACTAACTAGCCTAATAATATATGCGAAATAGTGCTGACAGGATAATTCACTTAAAGATCATGATGAGATCTTTTTTTGTCAGCCTGTTTCCAGCTTGTGCGTAGTTTCCTCAGTTGGTGAATCAAAGATCGTCCGATAACTCTTTTGGAAAATGTTATAACAGAAATGAAGGCCAATTGAAGCTGTCAAATGGTGTAAAAGATTTCAAGAGAGTGCTGAAAAGGGGATTCAACGTTCTGCAAAAAAAGCTAGCTTGAAGGTGCTGAATGCAGTAAAAACAAACAAACAAACAAACACTTGTTTGAAGAGAAGGGGGGAAACCAAAACAAACCTTTAGCTAATCAGCAGTAGCTACCAAAAGATTAGAGGTGCTGATGTAAAGTTTACTTTGTGAATGAATAAAAATTAATGGGTACATACAGTAGTATGGTGTTCAATTAATTTTTTACATCTTAAACCTTTTAATTTATTATTCTCAGGTTAGGTTAAGTAAGGAACACCTAAGCATTTTAATTGCTTAACACTTGGTCAGAAGATTCCTTTTAAGTTTTTTCTATAGTTTTTTTTAAATCTCAGTTTAATCTAATCTTTTAAAAGAAAACAACTAGACAGTCAGTAATTGCAATCAATTACATTTCTTTTAATAAACACTTTTATATGTATTACAAAGCTCAATAATCACCATAAAGTAAAACCGTACTCAAACAATCTAGAATAAAGTTTGTTGTTGATTCTCAAAGCATAAAATTTTTATCCACACAAAGTTTTTATCTTGCATAATTAGATGGCTGCTCTGGTGCCGAGATAAGTTCTGCATCTTACCTTGTCTCTGTGTCTTCATCTTCTTTGAAGTAATGCTTTTCTTCTGTGGCATTGAACAAGCATTTGAGGGGAGAAATAGGGTCTTCCTACAAGTTAAGTTGATTACTTCATCTGGTTGTTCGGGATAGCCAATTGTATCTTTTCTTACTGAGGAGTTGGCAACATTGGATTTTCATTTGAAGAGCTCTTTCAGAAAAAAAAAGAAAATGTGTAATCAAAATCTTAAGATATTGGTTGTCTTCTGAAATGTTTGACTTGTGAGCTTATGTGTCTTTTTATTGTTTTTTTTTATTTTCAAGTTGAAAATTAACAGCAATGTCAGTGATTGGTAAGGTAACATATTTTTGTTACCAGTGATGAATTTCAGCATAGTTGGTTATTATGGTCCATGCTCATTTTCAAAGCTACTAAAGCAAGGAACTGCTTGTATATGAAAAATGTGTTTTTGTATTTAAAAACATGCTTTAGTTTAGTATTGAAACAAAGCAAGTGTTGAACTCTGCACTCTTAGCCCTTTGTCAGATTAATGTAGAGTCCCGTGGGTGTTTCCATAGTCACTGGAGGACCTAATGATGTTAATTCTTCATTTAAAAAGCTTTCCCCCCCCTCTCTGCCACTTTCGTTAGTGCCCTGCTTCCTTTTTATTCTGTGTGGGAGGCAAACAGAATGAACAGCTTTGGAGAGATTAGTGATGTAGCATTTCCTTGAGAGGATTTTCTAAAAATGTCTCGTGGGGAATTACGAAGACGCCTTCTTAGAACACATCAGCAAAACTTGTATGTTGGCACAACTGACAAAGTTTGTAGGAGTCTTGCAATTTGGCTTTGTGATTTGATAAAAAAATTATCTATGGATGGCAAACAACTAGACCCAAATGTTTTATTAATGTATTAGAATACAAAAAAATCAAGGGCAGAAATCTCAAAGTTGCAGTTTGCATTTGAACCTGAAATCTCAAAAAATTTCAATTCAATTTCAGTAAGGTCGCAAAGGCCGCATTTTGCAGTAAACAAAAAATGTGAAGCTTCACTGCTAACAGACAGTTTAAAAAAAATGTTTGTTCAGCACCAAAGTACAAAGTCAATAATAACATTTTAAAGGGACCTAGACCTCTTAGAATTTTGCTTCTCATGTGCCTCCAAATTTTATTTTTAATGTAGCATGCAGTATGGTGATTTAATATGTCAAATGAAAATGCATTTTTGTAATTAAAATAGCAATTTCTCTTCCCTGTTGCGAAATGAAGATATATTATAGATTTGCCATTTAAATTTACAATTACATTTATGCATTTGGCAGACGCTTTTGTCCAAAGTGACTTACATGAAGGGAGAGACCATATGAAATCTGTTACACCGCCAAATTCTATCTCAGTTTGCACATAATAGAAATTGTATCAACTGATCAATAATCCATAGCAGGGAGGAAATAAAGGAAGAAGATGAAGGAGGAAAAAAAAAAGAATTTTTTTACAGTAGATGTTCCCTGAAGAGAAGTGTTTTCAGTTGCTCGTTGAAAGCTGTTAGTGTTGCTGCTTTCCTGACTGGATCAGTAGTTTGTTCCATCATCCAGGGACAGTGAAAGAGAAGGTTCTGCTGAGAGATCTGCCCTTGTGGGATGGAACCACGAGTCGCTGTTCCTTCTCTGAGTGCAGGCTTCTGGAGGGTATTTAGGAGTGTATGAGCTTGTTGAGGTAAACAGGGGCTGATCTGGAGATAGTTTTGTATGCCAGCGTTAGTGATTTGAATTTAACCCGAGCTGCAATGGGGAGCCAGTGAAGGGTGATGAAGAGGGGAGTAACATGAGCTTGCTTCGATTCCTTGAAGATAAGACGAGCTGCAGAGTTCTGGATCATCTGCAGAGGTTTGAGCGCATTTGCTGGAAGTCCTGCTAGGAAAGCATTGCAGTAGTCAAGACGTTAGAGGACCAGAGCCTGAACCAGGAGTTGAGTTGCATGTTCAGTTAAGAAGGGCCTGATCTTTCGAATGTTGTGCAGTGCAAATCTACATGTTCGTGTTTTCTTTGTAATGTGATCTTTGAAGGACAGCTGTTCATCCAAAATCACTCCCCATGGTTTTAGAATGTAAATTGCTTTAAAAGTTGCAAAATCAAAATGAAACTGTTACAAAAATTGTGTAACAAGTGTAACATGTACATACAGAAATTATAGCAAAGTGAGCATTTTTGCTTTTTATCATGAGTTGCAAAATTAAGCCTAAATTGCCTTTTTATTGATCATGCCCACATCGCACCCCTCTCTCCTTCAGAGAGACAAGTTAAAAAAACACAATAAATAATCCTCCCCCTCAGTGTTCATGGAGGTTCAAGACGTATGACTTTTAAATTGAAATGCTGTTTCTTGCTTTAAAATCTTGAACATGTATATTGGTACCTTTTTTTTATTTTAGCCATTTTTTGTTTAACCAAAGTTCATCCATTTAGAACTGAAGTTTCTTTGTTATATTGTTTAAAACTTAGCAAAAAATATGTACCTATAAGTAGCATCAAAGCTAGGAGTCCAAGATGTGCATGAAACTTTGTATTTCTCTAACATATGTGATAATGTTTTATTATTAGCTGATTACCCCATGTTAAAAAGATGAAAGCTGGAGTGAGCGAGTCAGATAGAGGGAGGGAGGTAAAAAAAAAAGTAACTTGCTTCTAGTTGTTTGGTGGAAGCAGTGGAATAAAGCTTCACAGTGAGCGAGAGAGAGGGGGGCATCCTGGAATAAAAAATATTTCCCCTCTGTTCCCACATTGTGCTCTCAAAAACATAAATCGAAGCCTCCTCTTTGATGTTGAGGTGGAATTGCAGGGCTTTTTGGTCAAGCGACTCTGAGGATGGACAAAATTAACCGGGTTTTAAACGTCGTAAGACAGATGTCTCCGAGGAAAATGCGAAGAAGCTATAACTGGGAGCTGGAGAGCACTAAGACCTGCGAGGAGAGTCTGTGCTCTTTGAGTCTTTGCTTCTGCGGTAAGACCAACCCCCGGAAAACTTTCTCTCTCCTTTTGCTCTCTCTCCCTGTCTCCCCCTCCTCCCACTCTAATCCTCTTTTCATTACTGCTTTGCGGGTTTGATATTAACTTTGACCCATGGTGTTCTACCGCACACAAACTCTCACTCGTTATCCATCAGTCTGCTTCGATTATCATCTTGTTTCCTCTTGAGGGAAGAGGGGTTGGATTAGCAGTGAAAGTCGTGAACTCAATGTGGAGGATGTGGTTTCTCTTTCCTAATGTTCAGAGTGAATTGAAGGAGGTTTGAATATTTGATGAAACACACATTTTTGTGAAACGCAGTCATAGTCTCAACTAGATTTATTCTTATGCGTTGGTTTTGAGTGGACTTTAGAGATCAAAAGAGCTTTGTTGACATTAGTTAAAATTATTATTTTTTTCCAACTTATGGATTGTCTAAGGAATGTTTGTTTTTTAAAGGTTTTTAAATTTGTAATCTTAAAATGACTTCAGGTATGTAACAGATGTCATGCTACCTGGGATATAATTCTAACACAAACTACACTTTTTGTTTACAGACTTTACTTTACAACTGCTTGACGTCATTACTTGATCACAACCACAGCATTCATATTGCCGGCCTTTGGCTGATGAAGCACACATTCACTTTCCTGGACTCACCCCATTTGTCCCAAAATATTGCTTACAGTACGTTTTGGACATGCGATCTCTAGTGGCAAATTTATACATAACAACTAACCTCGTATTATTATTTGGTCACAATCACAGCATTCATAGTGCCAGTTTTGGACTGGTGACACACAAATTCACTTATTTGGCCTCTGTTACGACCCCAAAAAGGAGATGACATCTACGGTCGGGGTGTAACAAAAAGGTGGAGGAACAGAAATGAAAACTAGAAGCAACAGGACACAAAAAATAACTTTTGACAATCAAATGTGTTTTAATTAACAAAACTGGTGCTACAATGTGTAAAACAAATCAAATACAAAC
The DNA here is from genome assembly GCA_900490495.1 of Danionella dracula. Lineage (NCBI taxonomy): Eukaryota > Metazoa > Chordata > Actinopteri > Cypriniformes > Danionidae > Danionella > Danionella dracula. The sequence continues at coordinate 22,016,403 of UELW01000778.1, read as the reverse complement.
ACATACACTCCAGGGGCAGACACTAAGGGACGCCAGGTAAAACAAAACATAAACTAACTAGAAAAGGCAGACAATTCTAAGCTAACTAAATAACACACACAAAGCTAGAACTAATCTACACTAACTAGAAAGTTATACAATAAACAAACCTGTCGCACACTGCTAAACTAGTGTCTATAAAATAAATATTCCTACGTGCAGAATGTATGTCACGTGACATGCTAAACTGTCTCTGAGACCCTGGATGTCAGAAGGCAACGTACGTGACACACTGGTTAGGAAACAGAATTCAACTCAAACGAAAACATAAGCATAAGCAGAAGCCAACTCAAACAAACATGGAACAGGGAGAACGAACGAACAAAATTGGCGGCAACCGAGTGGAGCCACTCTCTCCACGCTGCATGAGCAAAGGGACTCCGCAGACCCCTCGCCCCAAACTCCAGCTGCCACCGCTGATTCGCAGATGAGCTGAAGCGGTCCGCCTCCTTGATGGTGATCGGCGTCCAAACTGGCGAATCAGGGGACATCTGGATTCACCTGCAGGAATCAGAAACGCGCACGGGCGTGCACACAAACAGGTGACGAAAACAAAAAAGGAAACGCTACAAATGGCCAGGGCGTAACAGCCTCACAAATTATTTGCCCCCCCCCACCCTAAAATATTGCTTACAATATGGTTTAGTCTTGTGATTTCATGTGGCAAGTTCATACATAGCAGCTAGCATCACATTATTTCTTGGTCAGATTCACATTATTCATAGTGCCAGTCTTTGGCTGATGATGCACATTCACTTTATTTTCTTCAAACATTGGTCCTCAAACAGTAAGTTTTTAACATATGATCTCATGTAGCTAATCAACACATAGCAGCTAGCATCACATTGTTACTTGGTCACAACTACAACATTAATAGTGCCAGTCTTTGGCTGATGACACGCACAGTGACTTTCTTGGGCTATATAATACATTATTAAAGGATAGGCTTACATGTTTGACACGAAAGCATGAAGACACACAATATAGATTATTCATAACAACGTTTTTTCAAAATAAATAGAAAGTTAGAGACAGACACTTCTGATAGCTCTACATTTTTTTGGGATGAGGAACAGTTGACTCTCATATGAAGGCAGGATGTGTGAATTATGTGTTTGTTCAGCAGATATCGGGTCATGAATCATTTTTAGAATCATATGTTGTCTTGTTCTCCTCAAGAACATATGCTCTTCTGGAAGAATAGGAACAATGGTTTACATGAGATTTATTATTTAAAACCCAACAGAATATAGTCTCTGATGCATCTTGAGCTTTTATAGAGCAATGTGCTTTGTGCCCCTTTTGTAATTTGTAAACAGTGTTATTAAGCTTCACCATTTTAATGTTGCCATGAAGATCAAAAGACACCGTGTCCTGAATTAACTGCATTTTTTTTGTATGGCGTCTTGGGATTTTGTGTTTCAAGGAAGGAGGGTTTTATGAATTTTGTGCTGGTGTATTAAAAGCTTCCGATGTGCCAGTCAGAGCCCATTGTGTTAGACGGTGTTAAAATAGCTTGGGTGGCAGTAAGTTAGGTCTAAATTTGGCTCCTGGAACAACTGTTTCTTTTAGCTTAAAATGTAAAAGGAAAGAGAGAAAGACTGACACCAGTATTAAATATATCACGATAGATGTAAATAGAAAGTTCACCCCAGAATTAAAACAAGCAAAGTATCTAACCATTTCCCATTAGATCAAATTTGTTTGATAAATGCAAGTAAAGTTTCAAAAATTGTATAGTGTCTTCTCTGAATCTCTGTGCAGCCTAAATGGTTTAAATAAAATTGCTTTTATTAGGTCAAACTTTTTTCATAGTTTTTGTTGCACCAAATGGAGTCATTTATTATGGGAAGTTTCATAATTGGATTCTTGATTATTTTAAATACTCCTCACACAATATTTGCACCCACCAGAATTGGCTAGCATCACGTCAAGCCAATAAGAAATTGCAGATTTTTGAGCTCTCAAACTGTTTGATTTGCAAACAAGCGAGTCATGAAACTTCATGGTTTTGTTATTTTTGAGATTACTATGTTATTGGTGTGAAGCGGTAGTGATGCTTTCAATTGCAATCGAATTATTACTCTGCTCCCTCCAAAATTTAGATGTTCAGACCAGCCTTATGTACGGAAGTGCCACAAGCTGATTAATGGCCAATCTAAACACATTTTTGAGTGTCCGATGTGTCTCGGAGGAAGCCATTGCATTGAATGCAAATTTTTATTGCGAAGTTAGTTACTTTTTCCTTGCTTTGTCCACATGACAACTGCCCTAGATAGCAAAAACCTCTCGGATTAGCCCCTTCTTGAGAGATCAGAAGTGGCGTGATTCCGGGTCACAGAGCCTCGCCGATTCCGGGACGACGCTAAAACATCCGGCATACCAATTATGCGCTGACTCTTTATACAGGTTATAGCGCTACTCATTTCTCATTAATTGTATATTTAAAATGCGTATATTCTCTTCTTTTTTTATGCGTATATTCTCTTCAAATATATGCATCATTATGTTGGCTTGAGAAAATTGCGAAACGTCTTGGAAAAAAGTCAGAATTCTGAGAATAAATTCAGAATTCTGAGAAAAAAGTCCTAATCCTGTTCCGTACTTGATATTCTAAAAAGCACACTAACATTGTCTTATAACTTTGGCCAAAACTATGGAATGTGGAGGCATTTAATTGTTTATACAATGTTAAAAATGGCATCAAATGTTGACAGTGATAATGTTGCCAGTTAACATTACCTCTTCTTTAATACTTAAATTTAAAGAGAAATACTGTTTTTACCACAATATTTTTTTTTTACCAAACATGTTTTTGCTATTAAGCTTTGTATTTAATGGGTGTAATAGAATATTTAATCATTGTAAGTAATTCTTAAATAATATTAAATTTGGATGAGTCTATGTTTACTTGGGATGGAACAGGAAGTGACGTAGAGGGGCGGGATTTATACTGAAGGGAATCTCAAGGGTTTAGAGGCTTTTCTCTCTCTCTCTCTCTCTCACTATCTCTCTCTCTCTCTCTCTCTGTCCTGCTAGCGGGTGGATGTGCGCCGGGTTGCCTCTTCTCTTTCTCCTCTTTTTCCCTCTCTCCTCTTCTTTCCCTCTTCTTTCTCCCTCCGTGATGCTTGCAATGTGATCACTTTCTTCATTGATATCAAGGTATGAGCTTAATTCATGTTTGGAATAAGTAATAAATTGTTGTTTGCGATTGTATATATCTAATACTTCTTATATAGTATTACTTCTTACACTAGCAAGGTTTTGTGTTTCTTTTCCTTTCCCATCTGTACACTTGGCTAGTTCTTCAGGTCAGTGATGCTGTGAATTCAGGCAGCAAAGAAAGCAATATGGGGCCTGAGTCCTGAGAAGCCGAAGGGATGAAATGACACCAATCTAATGCTGTGTTTTGACCTTTGACGTCTTTGAGAACGTGGTAGTTGGATGGACTAATAAACATGATGCTTAACAAAAATAAAATCTTAAAAAAAATCAACAAGAAGTGTATAGTGTTTCTTAAATGTTATTTTGGCTACACATTGAAATCAATGGATGATGCCCTTAAACTTTCAGATTTACCATCTTATCTCATAAACTTCCACATTTTGAGAAAGAGGGAAAGATGGATGGAAAACAACCAGAAAAAAACATGTAAAGCACTGTGGGAATTGCAAAAGCATCTTAGACATTTGTGGAAAGAGGTCTGAACAAATTTAATTTTGAAGCAAATAATCTGTAGAAGGATGAACGCTAGCTGCAGGAAATAAATAAGGCAGTTTTATAAAGATGTGCTGCATTAAATTGGGCTTGATTGTCAAAGATAAGGAGCTATCGATTAGGATTAAGCTGAGGAAAGTTGTTTTTATTGCTTTTGGGATTTCTCTTTCATGCCAAGGAGACTTTGAGATCTCAGTTATATGATTTATTAAGAAAGACAGTCTGACTCCTAACTCCTCCTTAAGCTTTCAAGATCTCTCAATCAAGAACTCCAGACCAGATTTAGTGTGCCGTTTCAAATATTTCTTTTTAGTATACATAAACTTGCATTTTGTTATACTGATTATAAATAGTAGGCCAGAATTTCATATATATATATATATATATATATATATATATATATATATATATATATATATATATATATATATATATATATATATATTTGCCATTCATTTCACATAAATCTAATTAAAGTACTCCCTCTGATAGTATCAAGTCAACATGTCCTTCAAGACACATGTTATCAGAGATGTGTTATAAGAGAATTGTTCTAAAACATAAAGACAAATGGACAAATTGTGTTTCATTTGGCTTCAGAACGTTAACATGTTAAACTTTTGGTTGTTGCAATGGAAATCCCAACATATGCTGATGGTTGTAAACGACAGGTTATGGGCTATTCTATGCTCAAACTTGCAAGCAAGTTGTTTTAACAGATCACTGAAATATAACACTATAGGAACATTTGAAAAATTCTTGCAACTTGCCGACAGTGTTTTAAAACCTGTTGTTTAAAAATGATCGATGCGATGGAACACATTCTAACCGCACTAGCAATACGGTAAGACAATTTAAAACATATGCTTGCCAGCACTGCTAAACCTAGTTTGAAGTGTGGTTAGTCAATTAAACATCATAGTTTTATGCTAAGGCATTTTAGCAGTGTGGCATATTAAATTGAAAATCTATGTCTATCTATCTCTGTCTATTTGGCAAGACATGTTAGCAAGTGTGGCTAATTAATCTTGAAACAGTCTGGGTTACATTTTGTACCATAAGAATCCAAAGACATGTGAATAAGGTATGGCATCATGTACATAAAATGTTACATTACAAGTTTGTGAAACTGCTAGCGATGTGCTAAATCGTTATTGCGCTAGTTGTTAAGTACAAATCCATATTTAGAATTGTAGTATGATTGAGAGAAATCATTGAGAGATTGTTTTTTGACATTTCGTATTAGAAGAGTGCTGTATCTAGGTACAGTATAACAAACTGTACATTAATATGGGAACAATGTGTCTCTTGATGTTATAAAATAATTCAGAGTTCTGACTATAATTTTCAATCTTCTTTTTATCTAGTTTTTAAATTTAGGCCTACTCTTTTAGCGTGACGTTTTATTAAAAAAAAAAAGAGTTCAGTTAAGGTCCTTCATTTTGTAGGCTAGTTTACGCAGTGTGTGTACAAATAAATTAAACAGCTTTGTCCTAAATTAAAACATTAAGTTTCTGCCTATGATGATTCATATGCTGCTAAGATGGGCAAGCTTAGTCTTTTTTGTTGTTTTATTCCAAATGGCCAAAAAGCACTTTCAGGACATGTATATGTTAAATGGAAGAGATCTTTAGATTGGAAAGGAGTACTGTGAAATTCATAAATTTTCTATTCTTTTCTTTTCTTTTTTTGCTATAAATACATGAGAGAACTTGTGATTACTTGAGATTCAGAAATGAATTCATTTCTGTTTCATGACAAAAATTAGAGAATAAAATACAATGCCCATCTTCTAAACCTGAAAATTTGCTCTCTGATGTTTGTAAGAGGAACCGGGTGACTTGGTTCTTTCACTTCATCTTTTTCACAGATGTGACAGGATTACTGGATCCTGCTGGTGAAAGAAGTCTCCAGTCATCTCCTCTTTCATTCTTTGATGAAATGGCACAAAGCTGTGGGAGCATGATGTAAAGCGAACTGGGGCAGCTTGGATATCAAATGTCTTTTTATTGATAGAGTTGTGTTTAACACTTATGGATTCTTCAGGTTGAGGGTTGGAAACCTTGTTAAAGGCTTTCAGTCTGTTTTGTTGTTTCAGCTCAGACTTGTCAGCAAATAAATATTTCTTTAAAGTTGAGTTTAAAATCTCTGCTTTATAATATGTTTGTTGTTGAGAATGCAATTTTTGCACTTAACTTAATTATTTTAATACATTATTAGTTATATATGACAGACATAATTAATGTTTTGTCCAAGTAGATATTTGCTGCAATTACTCAATACTCTGATGTAAACATCCGCAATGCAAAAGATTGTGAAATTTACAGAGATAAAAAAAAAAGATGTTATTGGGGTGTCTAAATAGACTTTGACAGTTTGAAATGTTTAATGACGTAGGTCTGTTGCACAACCCTGAAATGTTTAGTTTGTCTCCTCCAGCAATTTTTCCTTAAAAAGAAATCCTGCTATAAATATTGTAACTAAATGAGGGTGCGTAAGACATTCAGACGTTTACTTCATTCTTCATTCCTTCTTATGGTTTTTGATCTCAATCTTTTGAATTCTCTTCACAAAATGACCACTTTTAAAGATTTCTTAACTCAAAAGCTGCAGGTCTCTATTTATCTGAGTCAATATTCCCTCAAGTCATGACCGCAGGGAGAGTGTAGCTAGAATCTTGAATCAAAGAATCCTTATTCATCCACAGCGACAGCAAAATCCAAGCTTTCGAAGATGAGTGATCTCCATTTTGATGTTCTCCAAATCAGTAGAACTTCATGGTCAAACTTGTTCCGAATGGGTGGCAAAGTAAATTATTGCTATATTTAAGTGAGATGCTTTTTGCTGTTAGAAATTATTTTCTTTCTATTCTTTCTATTTTCTAACTTTCTTAGAATTGCCCTATTGCTGCTTTTAATGTGTCAATGAGATCAAATAATTTGGAGATATACTTCTCTCTAATTGATGACCAACAAAGCGATAATTGGAAATTAACATACAAATTATACAGTGTTTAGTAGAGCTGCTCTCTACCTGCTTTTTTAGGAGAAAAATTTAAATTATAATAGTGAATAAATACATTCATTTGAATTCCTGAATTAAATAAAAAGATGTTTCACAACAGGAAATTGTTTTACCATCAAACATTGACATTATAGTCTTTGTCACAACAAGGGTGATCACTTGAAATATCCAAGTAGTGTATTTGATTTTAACTTTTGTTCAGAATGCCTGAATGAGATTTTTCTTGACACAGCTTTCTTATTGTCACAGTCCATAAGTTGTCTTTTATTTCCATCTTTGATTTCTTGACATTTCCAGGTGCACCCCACCAGTTTCAGAACAACAGTGAGCGAGACAGTCATGTCATTGTTAGACTCGACTGACTTAAACTACAACTTGTCTTAACCCATATAAATTGTCCACGTCTTACACCTAAGTCGGTTAAATATACCCTAGAACCCAAGTCAACATCAAACACATGTCACAGTGCCACTCACTTGCACACTGACTCCACTCCACCTCTCTCCCACGGATGTTTTGACTCTTCAGCTGGATACTGTTGGTTGTCTCAGTTTCCTACTCTACGCATGTCTGACTATTCTCTCAATAAATCGGCTGCATTTGGGTCTCCATATTTGGACCAAAAAAAGCATCAATACTTTCATGTTGCTTGAAATAAAAGGTTCTCTCTTTTAGCTTCTACACTTAACTTCTCCTAACACCCCTGGTGGCCACGATCGATATCAGGCAGCCACCCATGACATTCAACTTGGCTTCTCAATATCATTAAAGAACAGTCTGTCTCTATTAACTCTAAAAGCTGATAGTTTCAGCTGTAATGTAGCAACATTAGGGTTTTCCTACCACTGCACCTCTTCTGCAGAGACCGTATGTTGCACTACCATGCTCATTAGCCAAAATAATGCAGCATCTCACTAACAATGTTTCTTTTTTTTTCAGAAAGTGTGTGTTCCTGTTTTTCACAGTGTGACCGTTTGATCTGCCTTTGCAATGCCTCATGACAAACAAGGTTGAGATCAAGCAAGTGTAAAAAGAGGACAGAATTGTTAAAGAAAGCTGGATATTTACACCAAAATATTATGACAGTAATGAAAGTTATGAAAATTTTGAGTCTTGAATTGTTTGCCTAGTTGATCATAGTTGAAATTGAAAAAAAAAGCATGCGAAGGGAAAATATAGCATCTTGTTGAAAGGGAATAAAAAGGGCAAAACATGAGGCAAGTTCCCTTAAAGTGACTGATTAAACTGAGCTACAAAGCAACAAATCAAAGTGTAAAAAGATAAAATGAAGCCACACAGAAACCACATCATTAACAGCATGGGGAAGATCTCATTCCCATCCCGGACGAGCCCTCGAATGTGTATACACATCTGTTGAAAAAGAGAAGAGGTTGATTAAACTGATTAAAACTCTCCAAAATAACAAAATTAAAGTAGATATAATATTTAACTAATAAAATACAAAATTAAATAAGATATAGTAAAGTTGAAATGTGTCTAAAAATAAAGTTACTACTAGATTACACATGTCTATAGAAACTATACAGACAAAGACTGTACAAACATGGTTTACAGCATCTGTATCATTTTCTTTTTGGCAGCAGTACTACTTAGCACAGAATAGGTCTTCTATTCTGGAAGTGGCCTAGTTTTTGGTCTTTTTTTCCTCAGGGTGGGTGGCAAGCATGCATTTTAATCAGAGTTTACAAGTAAATTACACAGAAAGACAGATCAAAATAAACCTGTTCTTTCTTCATATTTCTTTGAGTGAAAAGAGAAGCATAATTTCTCCAGTTGTAGGAACAGCCAGGCTACTGTAAGATGATGAAATCTGGAACATGGAGTCTGTGAAGCAGTGATGCGAAAAAGAAAGACTCTTTCTAAACCACCTGCAAACTTTTTTGTAGAATAAAAAAAAATTGGAGAGATGCAAGATCTGAATATGGAGGTTTTTTTTTCTCTCAATCTTGTTTAATTGCTCTTTGTTCACTAGTTATTGAAGTACTTGCCTTATTGCAGATTCATTCAACATTCTTAAATATTTACTTCGTTAATGTTACATGGCAAAATTAAATTTCTGTTCATATATTTAATTAACTTACTATAATTTGTGTTTAAATCCTTATTCACATATAATGTATATTAATCAATTGTTTAATGGTTTTGCGACCCCTCAGATGTCCAGTTCTATCTTTGGAAACATTTTTCTCGTCCTGTTAAGGCCTTTAATTCTCTTGAATGAAAGATTGAGTCCTGGGTGAATGAAACTACGCCTTACCCTAAAGAGTATTGTTGCCATTTCCTGATGCTACTTAACTTTTACGAAACAAAAAAGTACTAAGTACTCAAGTCTTAAGTTATACTACTTTGGATAAGCTGAACCTACTGAACACAGCTTGAACTTTCAGAAGGTGGAGCAGGTTTCTACTGGCTCATTTGACTGTTTTGTTAAAAGTACTAGGTTACTTATATTAAGAATCTAAGATTACAGGCACTTTAGGTTTTGAAAATATATACTGCACAGAAAATAAATGTATATTACAACACCAGAGGAAAAAGGAAATATACAGAGAACAAAACAAAGTCAAAAACAGAGGAGAAAAATCGAGAAAATTAAGTAAACACACCTTGCACAAGCACCTATATAACAGTATTGCCGGTCTGAAAAGGAATGTTTTTAGATTTCCAAAGTAGTGATAGAAGACCTATGCCCTGAGAATGGAAGCATGTCCCAGATTGTAGAAGCAGTTGCTCACAAAGTGCAAAAAAGACAGATTTGGTTAGATACAGATTTTAAATTACAGATTCACTGCTTCACCCAGAGCTTACACTCAGGAGAATTTTCTAATTTGGAATAACGTTAAGTCTTTCGACAAGTAAGAAAAAAATTCTCAACTGATAGCTATCACAGAGAACAAAATTTGCAATAGAAAACAATGTTTTACGACCATTGTTATTCTTTCATTCTATGATTTTTTAAGGAGAAAGAGTAAAAATAACTAGAATGTATAAATATATTTATAAATAATCTAATGCTTAAATATAAAACTTTTGACATAATTTTTTTTAAATATGTTATATAATAATACATCAATACATTTGTAAATAACATGCATACATGCAAATACATTAATGCTTAAATAAAATGCATGTATTGTTTAATAAGTAAATTTCAATACTATTATTAAACTATTAAAACCAATTTTCATCTAATTTACTTCTTTTATTTAGTGATTTTCATATTTTATATATTTATGTATATCTATCTTTACATTTGATTTACTTTTTTGTGTGTAAGAGATTTGTTTTTGTCTGCAGATCATCGAACTTCATCCGAAACGTCCTAGATTCCAAACCTACCAGTCTCTAGGTTCTTGTTAGGTCTCCACTTGATGACAGTACAACTTAATTAATATTCAAGCTTTTGTACAACTTTACCTCACTGCTTGATTTATCAGTAGACCCAGTGGTCTTGATGAAATTTTGTGGGGTAGTAGAATCACCCCTAAACCACTGTGTATTAGATAAAGAGATCACATTGTCACTGCTGTGATTAATTACTGTAGATTTCCAATATGGAGAAAGTGAGAAGTAATTCTATTCAGTTCCCCTAGGGGTTTTTAGTGTTTATGTGTGTGCTTGACTGAGGAAATGATGAGAGAAGAAAAGGTAATAAAGAGTGGGGAAAAGACCAAGTGTAGTAAGCAAATTAGGGAGGAAAACCGGAGAAGATGAAGTTATAAAAATTGATTAGCCCTTTAGCATCAGTCCAAAGACATGACAAGGAAGCAGCCAGATGCCAAGGTGTTCGTTTGTTCCCTTACTCTTTTCTTTTTACTCTCTCACTCGCTCTGTCATTCTGACAGATGCCGCGTTGCCTGAGAGCACCACAACTTTCCTCAGCCTGGATGGGAATGTAGTGTGGGAAGAGCTTAAGAATGAGAGATTGCCTTTCCTTGTTTCGTCTCCTGCAAATGTTGAGTGGCGGACTACTTCTAAGTGTGCCATGTGACTTGCTATGGAGCTATTTTCCCCTCTCTTCCCTCTCTCTTTTTTTCTTCGACAATGAGTCGCTAAAGAGAAGGTGGTAAGAGGAGGAGATGTTTTCCGTTTCGCTCAAGTGCCGAATGGGGGTCATCAGACGCAGGATCAAGGGTATTGTGCGCTGCACCACTTCCACAAAAGCTTTTAGGATGTGTGTTTGAGCCTTTTCAAGTGCAGAGACTTGGGATTAGAATGTAATTAGGATGCGTAATTAACTTCTTGCAATGTGTGGATGTAATCTAGCCTTTCAGGTTTTTGAAAGTTGATTACAGGGAAAGGTCAGACTCTGTTGAAGAGGTTATCAATGTAAGAAGTTGTTTGCTGAAGTCAATTTGGGTTTCTTAAATCTTGCATGGACTTGTTTTATTTGAACAGAACTCTTAATGTTTGTTTTAAGAAAGGTGTATGTATCTTTGATTTCATACTATCTACAGTGACATTGTTTCTCCGTGCTTTTCATTACATTTTTATTGAAGTTCTTCTTTGTTTACCGACAGTATGGGTTTATGGGTTGTTGTGAGCTGTAAAACGGTGGGAAATAATTTTCCTTTCTTGTCTTACTTTTTACACTCTTAATTTGATACGAGGGATTTATTTTTAACAGTGCACTGTAAACTATTTTTTTTAATAAAATGTTTGAAATTGTTTTTCAAAGATGTTTGCTGAATGAACTATTTACCCAAGGTGAGGGAAAATAAATTGAGTGTATGATCATGTTGTTGTAATTCAATTGCAAGGATATAGCCTATTGTTACTCAACATGCCTGTCTTGGTAGCCTAAGGGTTAGTGAACATGATATACAGTCTTTGGTCATAAACTTGAATCACAACTTGTTTAAAATACAGTTTTAAATATCAACAGTTTTATTCTTTATGTTCAACTATTTCATCAAAGAAACTGAAATCATGTTATTGTTAATTTGTTAATGCGTCAGCCATGGTAGCTTAGAGGTTAATGAATGTGACAAATTCTTTAGATATGGGTTCAATTCACAACTCCTACTCAATATCAGAAAATACTACTTCAATAAAGACCTACTTAAATATAACATTCCCACAAATTTTTTTAAGATTAGGTTTTTAATATAAAATAGCTATTAAGCGTACCTAACTTACAAGACAAATTAATTAGATAAAACAGTTTTATTATGTATGTTTGTAATGTTTAATAGCTATTTTTATTAAAGAGCTTGTAGAACATTTTTAAATTGTTAGCTGCTGTAGACAGGACAGTGAATGTGACATAGAATTTTATGATGTATTCATTACGAAAAGACTATTATATTTATTTTAATTGTGAAAGAGTAATCTTTATATATTTATATCTGTAAAACAGTTTTAATTTGTCAACTGTGGTAACTTAGGGGTTAGTGTGCATGTTTTACTGTCTCAGACAGCATAAGCTAATATCCCAGCTCTCCAGAACCTCCAGTCTAGCAACATCTATATCAATATAGACAAAAACAACAGAATGTCAATCAGAAATCAAAAGAATGGATGCAATGTAGTTCTTTGTTACTACAAGTGAGCAAGTAAAACCACAACTGTTAAGTACAATAGTTTTCCACACAGTTAACAATTAAGCTGAAAAATACCTACAGTTTGTGCAAGTTGGTTTAACTCTTGTTTATCTCTGATGTCTAATAGCTCTGGAACAAATTGTGAGAAACCATGCAAGTGTGCACATAGATTTTTTTGTTTAATGCTTCATTTAAAAAAAAGACATAAAATTAACCCGAACCTTAACCTGTTTAAAGCAACATGCTACAAAAAATAGATGTGTGGTACTCAAATAAAAACATCTATATATGAAAAAATTCACAGCACCACCTTATGTAGCTGAGTATTTCTGTTTTTCATCTAGCTGAATCAAGCACTTACTGTACATGCTCAAGGCTAGTTGAACAGTTTTGATTTGGTATGGTTCAAAAACCCTCATAACAATCACAAAAAATGATGTTACATATGGGGCTTTAAGTCCACCTAGAGGCAAGGGAAGTTTATTTGTTTAACGCATTTCATACACATTAGTAATTCAAATGTATTTACAGAAGAATAAAAACTATTTATAAAATGAAACATTAAATTAAAACAAAGTTTAAAAACTTAAATGAATGCATAATAAAAGTTCCTTATGAATTGTTATTACCTCTCTAGGTTGTGTAGTTAAATGCAACTAACCCATGCAGAAAACTAACTTGACACCTCTTCAGAGACGAGTGTTTAGAAGAGCTTGTTTTCATGCATCTCGGGATCTCTTGCCTTAAGCATGTTTGCTAGCGATCAATACAGCATTGCTTGGAAAAGTTCAAGACCAGCTGTTGAAGGGAAGCTTGTTTGTGTGGGAGTACTTATATTCAGAACTCTTGTCCTTGGCAGAAGTTCAAGTGTTTATGTTCTTGTATCAGTGGTGGGTGATGCAAGGTTTCTCTAGGGTCCCTATTCTCTCCTTGGGCACTTTTTGGTTTGCATCATCCATTGTTTCTTTGAAAGTATATATCTTCTAGACTTCTAATCATATTCCTCATTTTGATGGTCAATCGTTAAGCAGAAGCATGATGTCTTTAGACAAAATGAGCAGCTGGCCATTATTGAGGATTTTTACTTTGCTTGCATGAAGTTTTCAACGGAACGTGTCTTAATGGGTTTTGCAGCCAATGCACAATCTTTTAGGGGCATGCTTTTGTTTAATGCATGAAACCTGGCCTTTTTATATTGAAGGTTTTGTGCTATGGAGAAGTCAATTCTTCTTCATACTGTCCAACCAATTTATTCTCCAAGGAATTTCAGGTCACACCATAGAAACTTACTCACTAATTAGGTTGAAATGGATGATAGAAAGAATGAATGGCTAGAGTTCAGGAAAGATCTTTCTCTATTGTTTATCAGCTTATTGCTGTTTTAAGACAGAGTTCACTTGCACACCCTGTGCAAGAAGTACCCTGGAAAGGTCACCAGTTTATTGCAGAAAAGAACAACCTACCACCTTTTTCTTTTAGATTTTGAGAGGGATAGTTTGGGAGTCACATACAGCAGTGGTCCCAAACCAGAGTTACCAGAGTTTACTCTAATTTATTTTATTTAATAATTATACTTTTAAAGATGTTTTGGTTAAAAATGGATTCTGTCCACAGTTAAACGTTAAACAAGTAGAAATACTTATTTTTTTTATCTGAAGTAAAGACTATATTCAGACTGCAGTGACCCAACTGCAATGTTTTACTGCTATGTGACCTGTATCTGATATTTTCATGACCGTCTGAACAGCTCAATTCTGATTATTTTTTTCAAATCCAACCCAGGTTACTTTTATATGTGGTTCTGAATCTAACCCTTATCAGATTTTTACATCATTGTATGGGGACAGACGTCACATTAATGGCCGTGAGCCATAATTTTTAAATTCTTTATAAGTACACCTCTGCATAACACAGTATACTTATTAATGTATAAGAGAAAAAAAAAATATATAAATAAAAATGTATTAACTGTAGCAGAAAAGATTTAAGGTGCATCTGAAATGTAAAAAAACATTACCTCCTTAATAAAACTAAAAACTTTTCACTGAAAAAACTCAAGCGGCTTTTCAGCATGATTGGGGTGTAATGTCTTTAAGTGACGCCTTAATTTATTTGGCTTTATGCTGTCTGCTGCCAACATTTTTAGACTCAGTAAGCACACCTGTCTTTCCTCGTCTCCCACCGTAGTCACAGTGAAGCCAAGCGCTACATACGTGTCATATTTCCTTGTCTTAGCTTACGGGAGACTTTCATTTGTCTCTTTATCTCCTTCTCTCTCCGCCTGTCTTCTACACTTCATACTCTGCCAATGAGAGCGCCACTGTCCCCTAACATAGTGGAGCGGTATTGCACTTTATTCTAGAACAGTAAAAAAAAAAATATAAATAAAAATAAAAAAGCATGCTCCCCGAGGGGGGCCACGATTTGAGAACCACTGGACTGGAGGAACAGAATACATTTTGCATGTTTAGTGAAGCCTATTTTTTGTGTGTGTTCATTCACATTAAAAATAACATGTGTCTGTTATCTATCTTCTGTGTGAAAAGATATGCATGCACAAAAGAGCAAACTACACAAACCAGAATGCACTTTTTACAAAATTAAACATTGAAGCAAATGACCTCTGGCACTCTTGTGCCTTAGTTGAGCACTTTCAGACTGGCATCTGTATTCTATTTCCAAAAACACTTGGCTTCAGTAATGGTTTATAGCTGCGTGTGTCAAAGCAATTCTTTTGTTTTCAGGAACTGTTCAAACAGTCTAGCTAAGACATGGGCGGGACATGTGGCACAAAAGAGAAAGTTACCTGCGGTCAATGTGATGTAATAACAGACGCGATCATTCACGATCATAATGCACAGATTTATTGCGGGGGAAGGATGTTTTTCTTCTTCAGAACTGCACAGTACATGTGCAAATATGGAGACTGTAGTAAGAACATCCGCAAAACAACATCCACTCCATTTTGCTCACTGTTCAACTGTCCACACACTGACAATGTGTGTGGACATTTATCATTTATCATGTGACTCCAGTGACATAAAAACATTAACATTTCCGAAATAGATCAGAAGTTTCTGTATGAACATAAAACCGATTAAATTTTCAGTAGAATACTCGATTGATAAAATGTTTGATGGCTACAGCCTTAAACTTAAAGCTTTAAGTTTTCATTGCCCCTGGCTTTACTAAGCATTTCTACATTTTGAATTTCTTCAGTCGCAGACATTATAAACAGAAATCAAAGAAATGTTAGACAACAAGGTTCAATTCCTACTGACCTTATCTGAATAATGTGGTAATGTAAGTTGAAACTACAGTCAATTGCTGAAGAAAGAAAAAATTTGTGTGTAAGAACATTCTGAACTGCTTCAAGAAGACAGAATAAGAGGCAGATTAAAGAGAGCAAAGATGAAAGATGATGGTTACATTGCATCCAGATGTCAATTTCCAAATGCTTCATATAGACATCTTTCCACAGTAATTTCCTACAATACCTAACATGTTTTTGCTGTTTGAATGCAACTTTTAGAGTAAAATGGAAGCAGAAAGGTTCTTCAAAACAAAAAACTTTCCCTTTTAATGCATTTCACTAGTCACAATGTGGAGGATTCAGAGTTGATTTATAACCATCACATGGATGGGTTATTTGGCTACAATAGCTCTGAATGATTTAGAGGCTGTGTAAACTTTCTTTGGGACTGGCATTTTGTGAGTGTTTGAAGATGTTATTGTTTTATGCAATCACAAGGTGCTTTTTCATTGAAGCTGCTTGTTGTGAAACTCTGCCGGGAACGTTTTTAAACTAGTGAAAGAGCTCAAATATTCTCGCTTTTGTTATGTGTGTCATTAGCATGGCAAATCCTTTGACTGCTAATCCATTGTTTTAATTACAAAGAGTCAGAATTCAATTGATCTTTCAGCTTTAAATTAATTTGAAGACATTGTGAACATCAAAACCCAGACTTCAGGGATGCGATGGATATTCAATTAAACTGCTAATGTAAGTTTTCCTTGCGGGTAACAGCTGTTGCCTTTTTTGTGTTTATCAAACAGTTTTTATCGGAGAGCAGGTTTATGGTGACTCTTACTTTAGCAATTATTGTTTTCAGCATGTTTTGTTGTAGCTCAGGATGAGAACCATACAGAGAAACCAAACAGCTGATTTTTCTACAGCATGCTATACTTATTAAAGTGCCTTATTTCAAAACGAAAGAGCAAATACGACACTCTCTGTCATCAATTCAAGCTTTTGTTTAACTTTTATGCTTGCATGCATGTTCATAGGAAATACAGGGGATGAAATCCAAGCCAAATGTTTTTTTGTTGAAATTCGTGAATCAAAATGTTACAGAATTGTGGATCTTTAAGCTGTGCGCATTGAAAGACCTTTGTTATCCAGGACCCATTCCACGTTTACATGCACTTAAATTAATGGGTTAAGCCCAAAAGTTAATTTCTCTAGTGTCATGTAAATGCAGAAAACAGGGTACTGGCATAAACCATGTTTGAGAAAGCCAATCGGACAATGTAGATGTAGATATTGTATGTGCCCTGGTTTACATGTGCCCAAAGTGGCCAGGAAGAAAAGAGGCCAGATGCTTTGTTGAGTTAAAAACTCAAAAAACTGAGCCCTTTATTCATGAAGTTGATGCCCAATCATCAAAGGAAAAAAATATTTCTGCATTCACAGGTATTTTAGGCAAAGGATTAGGTAAAACAATACAGCTCTGTGCAAACTGGTTTTTGGATTGGGATGTAAACTTACAAAATTGGTTTATTCAACCTATTAAGCTTATTGAGCATAACTTGTTAATTGAAGTGCATGTAACCATACTCATTGTATTTTCCCACAGCATGCACTGCTGCTGACAGTAGCGCATCCTCATCCAGAATCCACTATGGTAAAGTGGCTTCCTCTACTGTGAATTGTGCATATATATTTTATATATAATAAGAATTTGTGATGTGTATGTGTATATAGCTTTTCTTTTAGAAATCACATCTTGAGGGGGGCTACTGATTCCACCACCAGTGTGCAGCATCCACCTGGATGATGTGACAGCTGCCATTCTACCCCAGAACACAAACCCTGCTAATGGTTGACGGGAGACATAGGTAGCCAATCATAATGGCGTAAATCCTTAACTCGTCTGAACAGAAAGCATTCTAGTAACAACAAGGTTATTTGGAAAAAATAAAATACTTTAACTAAAAGCTTACTTCTATAAATCTACTAATTAAAGCAAACAACTTTGGTGTAGTGTAATAAATTAAATTGTAGGGCTACTAACCAAATAACCTCAACGCTGTTGAGGGTTACGGTTGTCCAATTAATTATTAACAGTATATTCCTGACTGTTGTACAATTGGGCATTTCGAGTTTCATATGAAGTAAAGTATAAATCCAAAAAGTGTAGGAACGAAAAAAAAAATCAGTCATCACAATTTTTTTAGTGTGACACAAGGAAACAGACAAAAGAAGAAGGGGAGAAACAAGACAAAAAAAAAGAAAAAATCCTGGCAGAAAATGATGTGAACTTTTTTTAAACAAGCACTTATGTAGATTATGTATAATCGATAATTGTACAGTACATTTATTAATATTTACAGATTTTTAGACAGTTGGTAAAGAAATTTAAATTATTTCTAAGATGATTTACTTTTGGTTGTATACATTTTGAATATTGATTATTTTTATATTTAATGTTCATTATTTTGAACATTGAGATATTGTACTCAGTTCTTTGCATACTCGTGATTATCTCCTGAATTTTGTTATGGGATTTGGCTTTACCATTCTTTTAAAGACTCCGGACTTAATAATTAGAGATATTAATTCCTCACAACCTGAGTTCCCTCATCACTCTACATTTGGTTTTCAAATTATCTTACTACTTGATAGCTTTCAGATCAGGCTATTCTCGTGCAATATCACTTCCTTGGTTTAAAAACAAGCCTTTTCCCACAATCAATGTTTAATTTTCTCTCTAAATCCACTCTTCTGGTGGAACCCGCTTGTCAGTCCTCGAGAGATCGTGATTGCGCATTCGGTTAATCAACCAGTGTTTCTGAGCCACCGGCTGGCACTGAATACAGAGAGGGTGATGACATGTGTCCCTTGTGCTGATATGAGCTTCAGTGTTGCAACGATTTGAAGCCAGAGCATGCCATATCTTGCTGTGCTCTGATGACTATCGGACCAGCGTCTCAGTGTGGGGTTTAAAGCTACACAAAAACCACTGCTGTCATCCTGAGGCAATGTTGCACTGGAATTATTTTGGTCCATTTGGGAGGCGGTGCATATGTTTTGGTATAGAAGTGATTGTGCCAAACTCATTGAACTGGGAAACTTGTGTGTTTGCTTACTTTGTCTCTGGAAATTTTTTGGAAGTTGGAAGTCTTGTGCTCTTAATTTCACCTTGCAACATTTTTTGTTAACACTTTAGTTGGATGTATTTTTTTGTATAAATTAATAAATATGTATTAGTTGAGCATAATTAACTAAACTAATCTAAAATCACTAAAACACATGCTTAACCAACACTGTTTTTTAAAATGTAATGTATTGCTATATTTTATTATAATAAGCATAAATTAATGCTTAGCTAATGCATTATATTGACACATAAATTAAAGTGTTACCAGCTTGTGAGAGAAAAAGACAGACATGGCAGATTTAAGGAATTGAAGTCACTACTATGCTAAACAGAAATCTTGCTATGTTCCACTGAAAAACTAGTCTTGAGCCGTTCATGACTTTTACTTTATGTTTACAGGTATTTCATCAATCAGTTGCGGTTTAAATACATGTTTGAAAGGCACAACACCTTCTCATGAGTATAATTAATTTGTCTTGTTTTAAAAGTCTGTAAGAGTTAAAAACAGTTAAAAACAAGCCAAGATAAATTCTTTATATTTTAAAGGTTGATTGGCCTGTAATTAAGAATATCATCTCAATTGTGTCATCTCAATTATATCATCTCATTTAAAAAAAGAATGAATTATGACACTTAAGAAATGTGTAAAAACATTTTATGTTTAAAAACAGTTTAGCCAGTTTTTCCACAATTACTCCATTCCAATCCATTTACTCCCAAACATATTTTAACTTTTTTTTCAAAGCATGGCCGAAATGACTGGTGGGAATGACTATTTCAGAGATTTTTGTAATAACCTGGCTGGCTTGCAAAACAACTAATGCTAAGTTTATTCTTTTTATGCTGTCAATATTCTGACAGAACCAAATGCTCTGAAGGTGTAGAACATTGTTTAATATAGTGTTTACCGGTGTGTTCACCAGAGACTTTGTATTGCGCTAAATGTTTAAGCTGTGGTTTTAGAAATTCCAACCTCTGAGCTAAAATGCTACTTTGCTTCCAGGTTTTACAACTTTTAAGTAAACAATTGTCTATAACCCTCTCATTTCATATTTTCAGTAAATTATATATATATTATTAAAGGTCCATTTTTTTTAAAGAGACATGCTTTTTGTGTGGATTTTGGTTAGCATTGGTTAGCTTTCGCTATTTGTTGCAAACCTTTTGTTCAGGTATACAAAAGCTAGTATTTGTATTTAGAAACATAACCAAGGAAAACTCTCTGGATAGCACACATTCATCTTCAAATCCTGCTGGGAACCTTGTTAGCATGCAGTCCATGATCTGAATAGATCAGCATTGCAATTATTCAAGCTCGTTATTGTAAAGAGGGATTTAAGCTATTTTGTATGGCAATGATTGTCATTTTAAATATGAGGCTGGAATAAAATCATTGAAATCTTTTAGCAGCCATGTGCCACTGGCCTCAAACAGGCAGATAATGTCTAGTTTCCATTATTCATGACCCAGGAAGATGAGTTTTTCCTGACGTATGCACCCTTACTGCCCCCTGCTGATTAATACCTGTCATGCAATATTCATGTCACATCTTTACAGACTTTTCACCTCTTTCTTGGAGCAAAGTGCAAACCAGATTTAGATTGGCAAGAATGTAACATGGATCAATAAGTATCTACTTGATGCCCTATGAAGCTAGTAAGATTTTTTACTGTTTTTGACAAAATAATGCTGTATTTTACACATCCATCACGACTGTCAAAGAGAAATGGCATTTTGTGAGAATAGAAAGTTTAAATTATTGTCAAAGACAGACACTTTTTGGCTTAGTTGAATGAACAAACAAATTCCAAGTTGAAGGCAAACAGAGTGAAATAAATGCTTTGTAAAAATGCTGCAACATCATGTCAGCTTTTATGTTTCATTCATCTAGAAACACCAATGGCATCTTCAAAGGTGGGTGCTGACAAAATGTCAGCATAGTATTGTGACCTCTCTGGAGGCGAAAATAGCCGTAGATACCTCTACTAGAGCGGAGTCAGTCTGCTCTTTCAGTGCCATTTCAAGCCATTACCATGTGTTTTTTTTTTGTGCCTTTAGTGCTTTTACGTGTGTCTTTCATCTATAGACATGTGAGATTTTCCTGCTCTTGTTTACAGACCTTATGGATTAGAGAAAGGAACCCAATGTAAGTGTCAGTCATGTTGTTGCTGGCTTAATGCTGTTTTAATTAATTACTTTATCACACCTCAGTGGTCACATAAGCATAAAAGGTTGTTGTAGAGGGGCTTGGTGTTTATCCGAACACAATGGGAAGACTTTGGGGGATTTGGTTTATAGCAAGGGCATGTCCACACATACCTGGGTATTTTAAAATACTTACTCAGTTTGAAAATAAAAACTTGCGTCCACACCAAAACACTGAAACACCCAGCAAATGCTGTAGAGAATGCTAATCCCATTGATCACACAAAAATACATTAATTTTTATAAACAGAAATTCCCTTGTAAGTCTTTACCAAAAACTGTTTTGCTCTCAAAACTCTCCCATGAAACTGAGGCTCAATCCCATTTTGTCCAAAGTAGACTTAATATTTTTTTTAGATGCAAAGGATTTTTAGAAAGATTCTATAGCATAACAAACCAAAATTCCAGAGTTCTTTATAGCAATTTGGCACATATTATTGTGATACTTGTATCAATACTTAACCAAATGTTTTTAACGAGTGCACAAACATTGTCTTTAATTTTGTTCTGTGTAAATAAGGTCAGAAATGTAATGTTGCAAAACAAAAAAACAAAACCTTTCACTATAGGTGAGTCTTTTCTCAAAATTTTCTTTAACTGTTAACTCACAAAACTCATCTGTTGTCTTATACAATTGCAATTCACAGAAAAATCACTTATTTCATTTATTCTGCTGACAATCTCTTGAATTCTACCCTGCAATCCATTTCTCACAACCTTTATGAATACCTCACCGCTGAGTACTTCCTTATCTGGTCACAATCTTCACCAGAAGACTCGCCTGTCTACTTACCTGAACTAATCTATCTGAAGTGTTGTTGTTGAAGTGGTGTTGTTTTTCTCCATGTTGGTTCCGTCATCACAAGTCCTGTGGCAGTCTTCCAGATTCCAGTCTATTCACCATACAGCTTATGAGTGAGAGGCTTGTGTGTCGCTGATCCATATTCTGTGTGTCACTGTCAAATAGATGTGGACTCTTTGCTAGTCCTGTTTGCCTCGTCATCTACACAGATAACTAAACTGTGTTCAATCAATCAATCAATCAAGTTTTTATATTCAAGTTCTTTAGCTGTTGCTTTCAAAGCAGCTTCACAAAGTCCTACGAGGATCAGGTAGAGTAATTAGGAGTTCCCTCTGTGAGGCCCCTGGGAGCCTTGCTGACTGAGGCAGGTGCTAGTCAAATCCCCAGCATAAAGAATATACAAACTTAATATCCAACAGTTTGCCAAACAGCACCAACAAGAAAAAAAACAAAAAATCAAACAAAGACAAAACAGCAACTAAAAACCGAAAAACAATGGTTAGAAAAATGTAACAATAATCCAGAATGCAAAACTCTTAGAAAGAAATTCTCCTGTATAAATGATGCAAAATAAACAATTATGCAGTAAGCCTTTGCAAAGTCAATCTAGCTCCATGTACTTGTTGAGATTAGTTGTTTGATAGCAATATGTTAATGTCATGTAAAATCACTATTAGCTGAGCATGATTCATACTTAGACAGTGATAAACACTTAACCTGTGATGTAAATATACACTTAACCTGTGAAGCTTAACATGACTTGATATACTGTTGCTCATCAACACATGGTAAAGTGTAATCTGATGAACATGATGAAATGTCCATCAAATATCCATACAGGTTCATCAGTTACACATTTGTCTTTATTCTTCTTTACAATTTTGAATCTCAAAACTGACATTCATGTTTTGGGACTGTTCGAGGAAGTGAAACCCATATTTTGGCACATAAGAGCTCGACCAATTCATAAGAATAGAGCTTAGAAGGACTTTTTCTGTTAAACACAACCAGAGAGTGACCTTAATTCAATTTTACAAAACACCAAAAAGTTGCATTTTAAACTGGCTACAGGTTGCTTTGAGCTGTAGCTTTAGAATTATACTAACAACCATTTAACATAATTTAGAAATTACATAGTTCAGCTGTTTCGTTTAGCTAAATATTAATGCCTAAAGCAACTCATCCTTTGTTGACTTTGAATGTGAATAGAAATACTTTTTTTGTAACCTGTGACTGGTAAATAAAATACAAGTTTTCCTGTTAATGTGTCAGACTATCCAAGAAATTTAAACACAACTGCAGCTGAACATTTTACTACTTTTAAAAACATGGTACTTGATGTTGTGTAGTGTGAGACCCATGCTTCCTTTTGAGAGCACAGCAGTTACTATCCCGGTGGGTGCTACCAATCAGGATGTTGCCGAACCAAGGCAGCACTGATCAAAGCAATTTTTCTTTTTCCTGCCGTTGTCTTGTTGACTTGTGATGACACAAGCGCTGACTGATGAATATTTGATCGCATCTGGGCTTGTGCTTGACATAACTAGTGCGAACCCAAAGAGCTGAAGCATAACAATTTTGAACAGCATGTGAAAAGATTCAACGTATTATTTTTGTCATAGAGAAACATTGATGTCTTATTTGTTTATTGAAGCTTTGCACATTTTAGTTTTTATGAATTGTGTTGGCCATTTTTTTTGCCATGATGTAGACATATTTAGATGTCTAGAATCTTATAGTACTCTTCAAAATATGTAGGAAAAAATATCCAGATTGTTCGAAGTCACGAAATTACACAATAAAAGCAACTTTTTGATTAACAAGAGTATACTTGAGGTTTTTAATGTGATGAACAATTGGGAATCCATTTTTAAGTCATCATTTGAGACAATATTCTCTTTATATTAAAGGAACACTCGAAAAATAACTAATTCTTGTTGTTTTTTAGTTTTTTTTTCATCGTTTCTCCTGATCTGATGAATCCACTTTAGTTTAGCTTAGTGTAAGGATGTACTCGCAGGTATTGGCAAATTGCCAATCCAATTATTTACTTATAACACTGAGCATCCATGAAAGACAAAATCCAAATCTAAATTTTTCTTTTTTTTTTTTGACCGGTTGCAGCCTTGTTTATAGTGCATTACTGCCACCAGCTGGACCTGTAGTTTAGCCTACGAAATGAACTAAAACTCTCACTCGATCAAACCACCCTCTTGTATAGCTAGCTCAGACTAAACCACAATTTAACAAGCAGGGTCCTTCTGGGTGACAGTTTACAAGATTGCAACAGGGATGAAACAAAAACAAAAAAAATCATACAGGTACATATGAAACCTTAGAAATAACATACGTTCCCAAACTAATTTTACAGTATCTCTTAAAAAGAGATACGCCACAACAAAAAACCAGGGTGGACAAAGGTTGCATTGTCTGAAACTCAGTTTGGCTGTTGGAAAGAAAGAGAATGCATTTTATGAGTAATGGCTAATCTAAACTAAACTTCATTTAATTAAGTCAGTCCAGGTACAGTTTAACTGACACTTAGGCTAAGTGACTTAGCATAAACCATTGAAGCAAACAAAGAAAAAAAGGTTTTCAACCAATAACATGACTAACCCATGTATGACTAAATACACTCTGAATAGATTAAAGTAATAGTCAAACAGAGTTAAAATATCTATCAACATGTTTTTGCTGTACAGAACTGCATTTTTCGTAATGTTGACTAATGTTTAACTAAATACATTTGTACGGTGAAAGTTGAGACATTCTGTGTTAATTTAACTCTGTACAGACAAGACACAAATAGACTCTGAACAAAATCTCTCACAATTTTTCAGTGAAAAATGGTTTTCAATATAGTCCACATAAAACTGGACAATGTATTTTATTTGCCAATATATGATTACGGCAACAAAGTGTCTCAATTATTCTGCCACAATGAATGAATTGTTCCAATCAATACGTTGCTGGTCTAATAAAAAAATTGTCTATGCTAAGCGTTTTACAAAATAAACATGTGTCCCTTTTTAACTTCATTATTATTGAAGTTGTTCTTTATGATAGGTTTATTTAATGGCATGTGTTTTATTTCAACTTGAACCATGACCTTTTACATTTTTTGTGTATTGTACGATGGTATGTGGATTTTTTTTCATGATCATTTTGGTACGTATGCATCCCAGTCCCTCAATCATGTCTGACCAGAAAATGTTTAACAGTTTTTTAAATGAAAATAAGGAAACAGCAGCTACTGTGGAAATCTTCAATAAAATAAAATAGTATCGTTCAAATAAGCAAGACAATAACCGTTCAACAGACATCTATCACTCTCAAACATGAGCACATTTGAGTCTCTTAGCAATCTCCTCTTGTCAGCAGTAGCGCAGGGTTATTGCCTCCAGTGCTCAGTTTCTTCGGTCTAGATCAGACAAGTTTAATTCCCCCAGACTGCTCCCATGAGGAGGCCTTAGAACACCAATAAGCCGTGCCAGACATTAGAGATAATGTCTTTGCGATGGACAAAGCTGTTGAAAAGCAGGTAAAAATGCATACATGAGATCTGAATGCATAATGTTTGTATGAAAGTAATGTTTTATCTTTATTTGTCATGTTTTTGGTTTATTTAAAATATATTGATGTTTGATTTTTTAGCATTTCTTAGCCCAGTTAACGTAACCTCAATTTTTTTTATCTAAATGTTTTAAACAAGTGTTTTGGCAAGTAAGATAGGATACAATTTCAAATAGTATTGTAAAAGATTTATTTGACCTTATAAAAAGCAGCTCTTTAAAAAAATACCTTTATTAGGTTTGTTTAACACTGAGCAACTGCGGACCCAAAACACTTCTGTCATGTGTACTACAGAACACCTGCTGTCCTAAACGGATGCCCAAAGATAAAACTAATCTTGTCCATAACGCCAGCTACTTCATTTACAACTTGATGGAGAATGTAGAGACTGTATGCATACCTTTGTATTTTTATTTTAGACCTGAAATTGAATGTACTTGTAGTTGTTAAACTAATGTTCAAAGTTCGAACACATAGCAAAAGTTTGGCTTATTTTGAGGCTTTGTTTAAAGCTTTTAGCAAGAGTGTGCAGCTAGCATGTTTCAGCATCATAGCTTGTTGATAACTTAAAATGGGCATATTAAGTTTCTAGATTATTAGCATTTTTTACATATTTTTAAAGCTTCTGCTACCCAACAATGGCTGTTTTTGTACAGTGATGACTTGAGCAGAGTCATCATGGCAAGATTCAGCACAATGCTAACAACTACAAAAAAAATTCTCACAAAACCAAAGTGTTGTTTTTCAAAACTTGTAAACACGTTTTCTGCATGTTTCTAACATACGTTAGCATTTTAGCATGCAAGAATTTTTACAAGGTCATTATGACTACTGTTATCATAAGTCTAATTCAAAAATGTTTTTTTAATCTAGTTAGCATGTTCCCATCACGCTTTTAACATGATCCTCCAGCATTTTACCATGCCATCATGTTCAGAACAAATTTCGGCCTAATTCTAACCAATCTTTTGGCATTTTAGCATGCCACCTCACTTACACGCTATTGGCACCATAATACTACTGTTTTTTTTTTGACTAGTAATGTTTTCACACTGCATCTATTATGACTTGCCAGCATTTTAGCATGCTAGCATGTTTACAACTTGATTAAACATGATGACAAATTTATATTTGATTAAGCCTTTAATGAGATTGTCTAACATGAGATAACAGAATTTTAGCATTTTAAAAACCCCAATTGTGACTTAAGCCTGGTACTAACACGGTATTTAGATTCAGGATTCATTTCACTTTTAAGAGACAAACTGAGTGAGAGAATGTCTTGGTGTTTAACAGATGCTGTAATAGTTCATTCACAAACACGGACACTGTGTGGATCTTTTATTTTGCCTGTGGGCTAAATAATACTTATGTTGGCTAATTTTCTATACACAATGCACCTTGCTGAGGGCACTCTGTCTCATGCAGAGTTTACTGTTGCGATTGCTATCCTGAGGCTCTGAAATGATGCTGTGCTACATTATTGCCATTATGAGACTAGAATGAAGCTGCTATCTCACACTGGCATGCTAATGTCATTTAAATTTCGTGTACTGTGTTGTTCACAATTGAAACTCTGTAGATGATGATGCATGGGGATTTATACCTAGGTGAAGAATTTTTGAAACTTTTTTAATAAATTTTTTATGGGAGGTTAATTATGTGAATCGATTTTAGCTTACCATAAATATTAATAAAGCAACATGTTAATATTCTAGCCTTCCACAGAATAAAGAGGTAATTTCTCTCTAATTGTTCTTTATTGAGGCTGTTATTGGCCACAGGCGTCTCGTATAGAGACCTGAAGTTGAACTTCTCCCAAAAAATTCCTTAAGATCAGCTTACTCTTCAGTCCCTAGCAACATCAATAGCAAGAAAACAAAACTTTAAACTACCTTTAATGGCTTTTTGTATCATTTTCCAATATTATTCACAAAATCAGTCTGTATTGAAAAAGTGAATGTTTACTACACTGCCCTAAAAAAAATAAGTAGTTATGCTGTTTAACCGTTAATGTAGTTGTAGGTAGACAAATGGTTATTGATGCACATAAATGTCACATTGCAAAAGATGTCTTTATGAAAATAAAATTATAAGAATGAACTTTGATCAAAATATCTAGTGTAGTGCCATACAAAGCAATAAGGCAGTAACAAACACATTCAATTGTTACTATATTTTGTTTTAAAATAGTACAATGTTGCAAGCCTAAATATATGAGTTTGGTAGAAAATTGAGTGATGATTTTTCTTGTTGTTGAACTTATTTAATGTGAATTGGGTAAAAAACTTAAAAAAAAAAAAAATAGCCTAACGCTATTTGATGCTGCTCCTGTTTGCCTTACCAGTTGGTTAAGAACCAATAAATACATAAATATAAATATCAATAAAAATTTCATACATACTACATTTATTTTGCAATACAAGGCTTTTTATTATATGTACTCCCAAGCAAATGTTAATGGTATTACATCAGACATCAATTTGTATCTTAAACTTGATTTTTTTTCTCTCACATACACACACACATGCGCGAAAACGCACGCACGCACCTTCACACACAGACACATACGCGCACACGCATGCACACACAATTCCTGTTAACTCTAATTAATTAAAAGAAAAGTAGAATTCTCTTTCGCATGTTTTGCTTCCCATTTACTTTCAATAATAGAATTTCAGGATAAATTCATGAAGTTCAGGAGTTGCATCATAATGAAAAAAAAAAGCACCAGAGGCTGAAGAAAATAGCTGATGTGCTCATTTTTGGCTCTTTCAGTCAAGATTTAATTCAAATTCTGATGTTCCATCATTTTTCTGATCTCTAAATGTCAAACTTCAGGTAATTTTAAGCACTTTGGAGGCTTGACTCAAACTTCAGACTACAATATGCAATGGAAGCTGAGACCTTTCTGCCTGGAGTGATGCATTAGCTTGAAGAGAAGCTTCTCAGTTCACTCGTTTGCATCTGAAACACATTTAGGCTAACCACAGAGTGAAAGTTATTCCATCAGACTGCTGCTCAGGGCTTGTTATATTCGCTGTTTACCCATGATGCTTCTCTTCTGGCTTTATGTGATGCCAGTGAAATGCTGACGTTATGCGTTATGGTGATTCTGATTCAATGCGTTTGGCTGATTCATCAGTTGTATTTAAAGAGATCTATTTATTTATGTATTTAAAACAGAGTCTTGAGGAAAATGTCAAAGCTGTATCTCTTCTTGAAAACAAACAGCACAAATGAACAAATAGTAATTTTTAAACGTTTTAAAATTGTCTTGTTAAGAGCTCTATTGTTATTTTTATGCAGTTTTACGTTTAGTTGAATGTCTTGAAACGTGTTTGTTTTGGTAAATCCTTGCTGAAATATGAAAATATAATTAGTTATGTTTGGGGGGGGCGTCACGGTGGCGCAGTGGGTAGCACAGTCGTCTCACAGCAAGAAGGTTGCAGGTTCTAGGCTCGGCTGGGGCAGGTGGCATTTCTGTGTGGAGTTTGCATGTTCTCCCCGTGATCGCGTGGGTTTTCTCCGGGTGCTCCGGTTTCCCCACAAGTCCAAAGACATGCGGAATAAGTGAATTGAATAAGAACAATTGCCCATAGTGTTAAAGAGTGAATGTGTGTGTGAATGTTTCCCAGCGATGGGTTGCGGCAGGGAAGGGCATCCGCTGCGTAAAACATATGCCAGTGAGTTGGCGGTTCATTCCGCTGTGGCGACCCCGAAAGGGAATAAATAATATATATATATTATCAAAACCCAGACTTGTACAGGTTGTACTCAGTTTTGCTTTTAACAAGCTTCAGTAACAAAATATGAAGCATCAATAATCTAAATGTGTACAAATGTGCAAAATGTGTGTCTTCCATAAAAAAGATAGGATGGAATAAATATTGGTGGGGTGGGGGTGGTGGCTTTTAATACATTTAATAATTTCCCTCAAACAAACTAGTACATGTAGTTTATGGTGCACTATGAGACTCAATTAGGTCCTTGAAAAAAGACTGGATATCTCATTTTAGCTGTTATAAAGCCAAGGTTCAACTGTACTGGACAATATCCACACTGTGTGGAAGTTATGCCACACAAAAATAAGATTTTTATACAAAAAAATAAACCATTTCTGCTGTTTCCATTAACATGAGATGAATCAGCTGACTGACGTTTTACAAGAATTTATCTTTTACTACCAATAAAGTTAACTAAGGTAAATATGTGGTTTTTCATTAAAACTATGTACAATTTTATTCATTGCTAAATTATTATCATGGCTATTTCAATGCAGGTTGTAGGTATTACTTATGATATGTATAATGTTCTATTTACCTTCAATTGGTACTTTTAATAAAACTGACTGTGATTCATCGATTCAAAAAAAGTGACTTTTATGATCATAACTGTATAAAATCGGGAGCTATCCAATGACCTCCATCCTTACTCTGCACACAGATACATCTCTTGTATACATTCTCTGCATTTGAGATTTTGGGTAAAAACTGAGGGAGAAAGGCTTCACTACTTGATCCGCGATGGTGCGTGAGTGGATAGTGGAATCAATAGAAACTTTTCTGCATTTTGATCACTTTTTTTAACTTTACTAAGTTTTCCTTAGTAAAAATTTTTAATTCCCCAGTAGAAGAGTTCTCTCTTGACTATGTGTAAACAGTTCTATGAACAGACTTGTTGTAGAGGTGCTGCTTGAGAGGCTGTTTGTCCATTCACAGAAGTTTCAGAAGTTCCACAAGTTTCATCCCAGTTCCTGACATTAAAAGACAAAAGGACACAATGAGCACTGTTTTTGAGAGATTAAACGTAACTTTAATCTATCAAAAACAACGTTGTTTGACTAAGTCCACGAATATGCTTTCAATTAAAAGCATATTTTTCAACACAAAATAATTAATAAGTAGATGAATGGTGTATTTTATTCACTTTTTAGATCCTTTTTGGCATTGGTTCATAATCCCTAAGAAGACAGTTGAAATACCTAATAAAGACAAAAAACTATAATAAAGTTGAGTTTGATTTGTGTAAATTCGCTTGTCTTTGAATTTACTCAGGAAGGCAGCAGTTTGAGGGCAGGGAGAAAAAAGTAGGGCATCAAAAGTCCCGGAGGCTTTGAGCATACATTTTGCATTTATTAATCACAGCGCTCGCATGGAGAGCAGAGATAGATTGAGTGTGGGATGGTGACTATGCATAAAATTAGACCTAATGTCAAGTAATGGATGCAGATCACATGACTGTCTTAAAAACACAAAGGATGAAACGTCTCAGTTTTTGAAGATCACCGTGATGTGGATGTACACTCCGTTTTGGGCTTGAGTGGGTGATTTTTTTTTTAGATTGATTGACAGTATAAAGTGCATTTTGAGCTCGTACCGGGCTGCAAAGGAGTTTTAGTGAAGCAGAATTCGTAGGGAAGAAGGGAGACTATGCTCTTTTTACAGGCGATCTTAAGGAGATGGATACTGAAAGGTAAGAGGATTTATTAATTATGATCAAAGGCTTTCTTTCATCACCATCTAATGTTCAATTCCGGCATTACATGGTAGAGGGGCTCATAAAATAGTGATATTTAAAGGTTGAAGTCTCTCTGCACTTTAACTAGTTTTGAACCTGCTTGTGACATTTCTGTTTGAAAGCAACTCAATAATTTTGATCGCATACTTTGAGTCCTCACTGGAAATATGATGCCAAAAGAACCGTTTGAAAATAAGTGGTTTCTGTTGTAGGTTTTTAAAGGTTTTGGTCTTATCTTTTTTTCTGGCAACCTGTGTTTTTATGAATGTGTTAAGTACAAGATAGGTGTGGGATTGAAACAATATTGGGAACATTTTTCCGTTTTGATCACTGGATTAATTTTTACCTTGATGTTTTATAGCGCTGTTCGCAGTTGCTGAGCCCATGTTTTTATGTTGATATTAATGCTGATGTGATGATAAATATTAATGACATGCTGATAACAGTTATGAAAAATAACTCTGGGAAATGAAATCTGACTCATATCAGTGAGGAAATCAAACCAGTACAATAGTTTAGTTTAGTTTCCTGCTCTTTATTGACTTTAGAGGAGTGACGTTTTGTGTTTTTGTTTAATTTTTAAATAGCTATTCTTTGAGATTTAGAGAACCTTTTTTTAGGTTCAGGTTTTAGGTTAAGGTTGAACTCGTTATGATTGCTTGTATAATTTTGCACTGCATTACTTGTTGGTTTTTAATTATTTGGTGCACTGGAGCATTTTGAATAATTTTAAGAGTCTGAATCCTTTTGTCCAGTAGTTTTGTAATGAAAAATGACATCAGATGCCCAAATCTTCTCCACATCTTTATGCAAATCTTGGGGGCATTTCTGAAAAGTAAAGCCCCCCTCCCACATGCATTAAAAGTGGCTCCGTTTGATGTCTGGTCTTTTAATGAGTTGCTGTTCGTCCGACACCTATAGTCATGAAGAACTGGTCAAATGTATGTCACAAAATAAATGATGAATAAGTTGTAGAATATTGGGGTACTGTACAGTTTGAGTAACACGGTTCCGATAGAGATCAGCCAACAGTATACAATAAGCTGCAGCTGGCTGATTACTAAATGCAACCAGCTGCAAAATGGCCAGTCTCTCAATACTCATACCTTTTATTCTACTTTTTTTTTTTTTTACAATTATTTAACCTACTTCATTTTGCTGAAAGTTGTTTTTCTTTAGTAGAGCTACTCTGTATTTAATATTTACCTGCAATTTTACTTAAAATCTTACCTTTTATCTTTTAAACTGTTAAACATTTTAAGTATACCTTCAAAGAATGCAACTGAACAGAATGAGTGCTAACAATGTTGTTGTTTTACTTAGAGAAAGATAAAATTAATGTTTAGCTTTATTTTGTGTGCTGTATACTGTAATGTTCTAAACTGAATCTGCACCTGCTCTTACCCATCACTCTGTTATGCAGCATGTTACCTAAAGTGAGGAATACACATTCAGCTTTTATTTTCCATGTTTCAAATTTTCCAAACATTTGCTCTCTGTTACCATGTGACTGCAACGGCTTCCAGCTTTAATTTGCATTGTGACACTATCTGCAATTGTCACGTAGGTTCCCATGCACTCGTGCTTCTGTTTTCAGTAGTTGTTCCCACTCGTTTGCTTAATGCATTACCAAGCTCTTGTGAATCGGGTCTGGGTGTCAGAGTGGGCATGGTTATGATTAATTGCATAATGCAAAGCACTGCATAACTACAGATTCTGCTACAGTAGAGTATAAATCTATTGTCAGACAGGCTTCATGTGGGAATATGGTACTTTATGGTTATTGGTCTTCAGCTACTTCATGTCCATGCATATGCTATGTGTTCATCTGAGATGCTGAGGCTGCATTTTTTTCTCCTCCTTTTGCTCCTTTTTTGTATCCTTCTCTTTTTTTGTTCTTTCAAGCAAGTGCCATAATTTATTGATTTGAATGAAGTGTTTTTCGAAATTAAGAGTCTACACTGGGAAATGTCTGGGGTATAA
Source organism: Danionella dracula (assembly GCA_900490495.1). Taxonomy (NCBI): domain Eukaryota; kingdom Metazoa; phylum Chordata; class Actinopteri; order Cypriniformes; family Danionidae; genus Danionella; species Danionella dracula. Next base: position 21,983,596 of record UELW01000778.1, on the reverse strand, counting down.
ATCAAATAAGTGTTACGTCACACCTGAAATTAATAGTTAAAAATAAATAAGTAAATGGCTCTATGCTGTCAGGAAGAAAATAAGCAAGCCAAGATTGACTTTGTATTTAGTGATGTTTCAGTTGATTTCACATCTGTTTCAAATTCTTCGGATTGATTTGATTATCATTTAATGCATCATTAACTGATAATTCAGTTTATTCCTTTTGGCTACAAAGTTCAATGCTGTAATTAACATCTGTTATACATATAGTAGAAGCTCTACTGGCTACAGTGCTAATTAATTTTTGCCAAGTTCCACAGGAGATTAATTAAATTTTTACTGGAGAAATGTCTTGGAATTGCTGGAAGGAAAGCACCATTGTGAACAGCTTTAGGGACCAAACTATGTTCAGAAAGCTAATTGGAGTTTCTCAAAATGAGATACTTTAAAGACTTACATTTGGTTGTTTATAGGTTTGAGTATTTATCTTGCTTTAAAATAGAGTTTCAAATGTATTAATTAAACCAGTAGACATACAAACTATTTGGTAACCTAAATAAGCTAGGTCCATATTTTAGACTTACATTTCTTCAAATGTTCTGTTTATTGTACCCACCTTTACCCTGTGAATTTTTCTAATAATTATTGGTTAGAAGTACAAGAGGGCTGAAAACACCCTAGTAATTATAAATTCCAAATAATACTGGTCCTTGTACAACAATGCTAGATGCTAAATGCTTTGCCAAAGCATTAAAGATCCTAGCAAGGACTAAATTCAGTCCTAGCTATGCTAATAGATATCATTCAATTTCATTGCCCCTGGTCTTCAACAAAAGTATCTACCTACCTACAGTATCACATTTATGGCAATGAGGAATAGCTAAGCCAGATGGGCTAACTCTGAGAACCTATCCATATTCACTGTTTGTTAAATTAGTTCACATAAACCCAGCTTTCTGTCAGTTCCTAATTTTCAAGTTCTGCACATAAATCCGCAGACGCCTCACATAAATATTTTTAAATACTTTTTTTTTGTCTCACAATGCAACTAAGTTCCTATAGCCCTGAAGAAGCTAACATCTGAAAAAGATGTCAAGCTAAGGTTTAATATAGGCTTGGAGCTACGGTTAGTCTTGGCACAAATGTGTTATGACCTTCTGCTGGCCTTCTCATATTTGTGCTTTGGGGAAATTAGCTGTGCGCTAGCTGACTACATGCGAGTCAAAGATGCTAAAAGGCCTTTAACCACTTTTGAGATAAAACCATAGTAAAATGAGCTTCAGTTGTTGGTTAATTCTTCTATGGAGTCTCCTTTTACTTTTGGCAAGCATGCCCTCATTGTGTCATATTTTCATACCTCATCTTTAGAGAAGCTAGCAATGCAGCACAAGCTTAAATTTGGCTTGAAAATGAGAAAAGCTATTTACAATTCAAAAACTGAATGGGATTTGCTGTATTAAATATCTAGGCAGTATTAGTTATTCATTCTCATTATTCTTTTTTTACTGCAGATTTTCAACTAAAATGATTGATTGGAAAGAATTAATGTCTATATTTATTTCACAATTAAAGCCATCAAAAAACAACCACGTTCTCATAGTGTAATTATAATCTGTTGTTTTATTAATTCAAAAGAATTTTTTTCTCTCCTGTGCCTATCGGAATGCTTTCAAACCCAGTGTTTACTTGCATGAAGACGTCCGCTTTGAGAACAGCACGGAAATAGGCAGGGGAGATACGCGAATGGGAGGTACAGGAATGACAAGACTGGAGCATACCCACTTTTTCAGTCCTATTCCTTTCTTCTGTCTTTCAAAAACATGTCCCTTAACCCTCTCCATCTCTTCCTGCACACTTCCTCTGATAGATAAATTGACTAGCATACTTAGCTTTAGCTACCATCAGCACAATATCAATATATATCAGGTTGATTAATAAAAAGTTATCAGATTCAATAACCTCCTCACCCCCTTAATTCCAAGCAAGGTTCTTTTTGTTTCCACATGGATAATAATACAAGTCATTCAGTTATGGCTGATCACAAACTTGAAAAAAAAACTCCTACATTGTTGTTGCTAATATTCCTGCTTGATAAAAATATCCTAATCATGTCACTTCAAGAGCAACATCTTGATTGGTTGCCGTGCATGCAAAGTTCATCCGAGTTCAACATTTCTCTACTCAAGCTGTTTGTACGGTTTACCGCGTCTTGTCTATCTCGTCGATCATCTCGCGGCATTCACGTTTCCCACATTACGAGGTCCGAACCCTTCCTGCTACCATGACGGTCTTGTTTCTTCCAATTCATCCAGAGATCTTAAATTGATTGTCCAGAGGGTCTCACATTTCAAGAGTTTGGTAGGGCTGTGCATAGGTCTTAATTTTTTTGATTTTTAGAGCTTCTCTGAACCATAAAAAATAAGAATGAAAAATGTAAACCAAGTGCATTTGGTTTAACTTCTTCAATAGCTGAGAAAGTTAATTTGAGGTGAAAAGAGAAAAACTTAATGTTCATAAATTTCAAAACCACAACACCTCAAATATGCCAATATAAAATTTTCTTTATTTAGAAAGTTGAGACAACAAACTTTCGATTTATGCTAGGTGCACGGTTGGGCCCTACATGAGCTTCAAAGCTTCAAGCTCTTCGATTGTGCTTGTTCTTTAAGTAAGGTTTCAACAAGGACAAACGTTAAGGTTTTTTTCATATTCAGATTTAAATATCTTTAAAATTAAATATCTTAAAATATCTAAATTTTGCTGTATTACATGAATTATTTTTACAGCTTATAAATTTAATAAACTGTTTATATTCTTTGGATCTTCAGCACCAACTGTTTGAGAAAGATTATGTCATTTTTATAAAACGCCTTTGCGTGCAGATAATATTGGCTTCTTTCTGGTTAAATCATCCTCTGCATGAATTCTTGTCTTCCGGCTCAGAGATTTACACCCCTGTGAAGCAAATCAAAGGAGAAAGCAGAAATCTGTTTGGGAGGAGGACGTTTGTGAGTGGATGTGAGAGAGACAGACATGCACACGGAGCTGAGACTTGTGAGCAGACGGGGGTCTTCTGCTTTTCAGTGCGAGTGTGGGTCTGACTCAAACGAATCATCATGCTCTGTGGGCTGCGAAGGGAATTCAGGACCAGCTTCGGTGAGATTTTTAGCTTTGTTTTCTTCAGGGTGGATCAAAACTCTGACAGTTTTGTGCTAAAGATGGGAAGGAATTAGGAGTGGAAGTTAGTCAAAGTTAAATTTGCAAGATGGTGGGTTTCTTGATATTTGACCCCTAAGTACATAGTTTAAATTAAAATCAGATTTTTTGTTTTTTTTTGTTTTAGGATTTTTTATGGTTTTGTAAAGCTAATTGTATGTTTTCTGTAGCATTGCTAATGGTTAACATGTTTAAATTTTGTAATATGTTGCAGTTATTTGATAACAATAATTGATTTGATGTTGAAACATAAACTTGAACCATGTGCTTGTTTAATTCTGTAACATTTTAGTTTTGTAATTTTTTGTTTAGGCAAACCTCAGGTTGTATTTCATCAGTGGTAACAGACAGCATTTATAAATCTACAACGTATTTATTCTTATAATATGGAAAATGCTTATTTTGTCATATCTGGTAAAAACTGAAAATTGTATATACAATTTAAAACTTGTTATTACCCTCCCATCTTAACATCTGATTAGGGTCACAGGGTTCTGCTGGTGCATGTCTAACTCCAGCTCAAATTGGGTGAAAAGCAGAAAGTAAACCGGAGAGGTCAACAGTTCATAGTGGTATTTCAATTATTTATAAGGTTTTGGTAAAATAAGAAAAAAATGCCAAGATTGAGGTATAAGAGTTGTTTTAAGATAATCAATGTGCTAGAGTTTTACAAGTTAAAATAATTTTTAAACAAAACCTGTTTTTCCTCTAAAATTCTGTTATTACTTTTTTTAAACTTCTGTAAATTTCAGTTACAGTTTTGTAAATTTCATTTTTTAGTAAAGTTAAAATAGCTTTTTAATACTGAATGCCAGTACACACGTTGCAATAACTAAAATGACACCTAATGTTTATTTCAACTCCAAATTTAATATGATCTAAAATGTCATAAATAGTATTCCAATACCTTAATCAAAGTCTGCCCTCAAGCCCCACCCACCAATAGAATGTGTGACGTTGAGCACTGTAGACTGTTTATGTTTGAGAACCCTTTATCTGTTGAGACCACACTTTTTTTTTGACTGTTTGAAAGTCTCTTTGTCACTAGGATCATGAAACCTTTCGGAGGTGGTCTTAATGGTTCAAGCATTCTTGGGCAAAAAGTTGTGGTTTCCCGTGATGTGTAAGCATTGGACACTTTGGAACAATCAAACAATTCTCAATGTAAAAGCACCCTGAATTGATAAATGAATCAAAATATAAGTAACAAATGATTCCAGATCAGTTACAACGATTGCTGATTGTGTCTACTCCCTCTTTAAAAAGCAACAATTACATCTGCAGCTTCTTCATCCTGTAAAAGTAGATTGTTTTCATTCATTATTACATCAGACTTGTTTGGTGATAAACGTTTTAGTGATTTTGAGTTTTGATTAAAACAGAGTTAACAACAAAGCTAAAAGATAACATTCGGTTTAAGCTGGAAGACGCCAGATTTTGTCAATGGGGCAACCTCTGGCTTTCCGTCTCGATGCGCAATAATGTGACTAAACTGGAGTTCATTATCTGACTGCTTGAACTTCAGAAGTGAGCAGGTTCCTACTGACTGCAATGTTACAAATTCTTTAAATGTAAAAAAATAAATCAATAAATAAAACAAGTTTACCTTCATGGCTTCATTAGTTTTTTTATGTATTGTTTGCATTTAACTTCCAGACAACTCTAAGGGGTGAAGTTTTGTTAACACTTTAAAGTCTGCATAATTGAAGGTTGGCCTACTCAAGTGAGGGCCACTCATGAAGTGCTTATTTTTCATGCTTGTCATTTCTAATCCAACAAAATGTGTATTTTTTCTTATTTTGAACTGTCTGGTATTAATTATTATTGAGTGATTTAATATATATCCCTAATATTTTGATTATGCATATAAATCACTACAGAGTTTTCTGTACAGTTGTGTAGTGTACAGTTTTTGGTGTACTGTTTCGGTGTTACACTTGGCAGATGCTTAATCCATCATAATCAAACATAATTGAATATGTTTCCTGATGGAACCTATAAGTGTCATGCGCAGATATATATATATATATATATATATATATAGAAAAAATAATTGTGGTCAAAATTGAACCTTGAGGTATACCACATGATTAGAGTATGATGTTATTAGAGATCACAGATCTTGACAGCAAAACCTATCTTAATCAAATATCTAATTAATATAATAATATATGTTCATCAAGGATATAATATTAATTTCCCAATTTTAATAACCCTGTTTTCTTGCATTATGTTCCCTCTTGCTCTTCACCACACTGCTGGGAAAATGCATAAATCAGTCAGTCATTCTCTAAAGACCATAATTGTAGTTTCATGCATTTGAATCAGCACAGTTAATTCTCTAAGAATGCCACAGTGTTTGGAGATAAAACAGAGATAAAAGATATGCTCCGTTGATCTAATGAAGAGGAGCAGAGGAAAGTGTCACGCTACACAGCTCAGGCTAATGTTGTCCCAGTGGGACCTGATGCTAACACTGTGCGACTGTGTAAGCGAATGGTGTGTTCACGCTAGCTCAGATTGAGAGATCTCATCAGTATTACCCATGATTTTGTTTAATTGTGTTCGAGATGTGTTTGTCCTGCAACAGTTTGTGTTTTTTGGTAACTTGGTGTTTTTCCCTTATGCCTCTAAAGTAGTTTTTTCCAGCGGTTAGTTTTATTTAATAAACCCACATCATTATTAGTTGGTTGGGCTGTTAAGTTAATTTGGCACTGCAATTTTTGTATTAATTTCTACATAGTTTGTGGCAAAGTGTTGATATTTGAACTACTTGATGGTAGACAGGTTTATCTCTTAATTGTGGAGGAGTTTGTCATCCTTTTTATGTATTTACTATATTATTAAATGTCATTCCTAATTTAGCTTAAAATGGATCATGTGTAATAAACCCCAATGAGTAATCTTTTTACTTGTTTGCTGACATGGGGTATTAATATGACCACCTCTATGTGGTTAAAATTAAAGACAATACTGTTAATAGTTTTTTTTTTCTTCTCCTCTTCCTCTTTTTTCATTGTATTATTTCTTTTTTTACTTTTTCTTCTGTATCTTCTTTTTTGATTAATGCATTAACATCTTTTCAATACCTGAAATGTGTAATTGTTACCATCTCCGACTGTAAATTTTTTTAAAGCATGATATTTAGGTCTACTAGTGAAGTCTTGAAAAAAAAAACAATTCTAGCTTTATTGTTTCTTTCCCAATGGTCCTGACTTTTCCATTTGATCATTAGCACCACTTACAATAACTCATTCAAAGTGACTATAATAGTTAACTGACAATGCTGCCACAAAGTTAAGGATTTTTTTTGTTATGGGGCATTTTTAGCAGTAGGTCATACTGTGCCAAATGAACCTAAAACTGCATTCAAGCAAAAAACATTTCACCACATTTTGTTATTGTCATAATTACACTGACAATCTACAACTCAAGTGATGCAACAGAACCACCTAATGATTAAACAATAAAAAATCCTGCAAAAAATGTAAAGGTATATTTTTGTAGTAACACTAACATGTTTTGGTTAGTCTATCATTAGATGTTTTTTTTCTTCTATGTCTGATCAATTTCTATGTTTTCAATTAAGTAATAGGATATTTTAAGCCATATTTTTGTTATGTAAAGCAGCAAGCGCCATTTTCTTTTTCAGAAAACCTTTACGGGGAGTTGTCAGAATTTTGGTGTTCCTTGATGATATCTACTTCAACGTTGTGCTTAACTTGTATTAAAAAGTGTAACCTTTACCATTGCAACATAAAGACGTATGTTTGTGAACTTGATTTCCCATACACTTAATTATAACCACAGCCATGTAATTCATGGCTAACAATCCAATCCACTCGAAAAAAAACAATTACATAGCCGACCACCTTCCAACAGCGCCCACACAATAGTCTTACAGCTTCTAATTCAGAGGAGCACACCAGCCTCTTCACAGTCTTCCCTCTGAATAATCTCTCATTTACATCAGTGGCATTTAGAAGCCGCTCATTATCCTAATTGTGCCTTGTTTGGCCAGATGCCGCTTCACTTGTTACATGGAGGTATTCTGAGGAAGTGTTACTTAGATTGAAGGTGGACTAGGCGTAATTACATGTTTGTGAAGTATAACTCTTTATATAATAATGGATGTAATCATGGAGTATTTGTAGCACTGGGAAATACTCCATCACTGTGGCAGGAAATGACAGGTTTGATGTGAGAAGATGAAGCATGGTTTAAACCGATCAGAATTATGCAGTTTTGTCTCACTCAAGCAGCTTGGGAAATGTTATAAGTATTTCTTTGCATAAATTATTATCTTTCTTGAGAATAGGGAGGTTCTTTTTTCATTCATCGTCTAAATGTGAGATTTTGGAGCAACAGTTCAGTTTATTTTACTCTTATTTCCTCACTGTGATGTCTCAATGTTTTCAGACCAATAAAACACAGGCAATCTTGACAGTGAGTTTTAACACAGCAGGGGTTTGCTGGTACCTCTGGTCTTCGTCTGTGCTTTGATGACAGGCTGCGAGCCGTCCGCTTTAAATTCATCCCGAGGGTGCAAACGTATTACATCTCCCGTGGTGAGCAAGAGATTGCGAGACGGAAGGGTCATGGGTTAACATGGTCATATTTGTTCCTTGTTAAACTTCCTACACCCTTGTCGACAGACAAATAGCCCTTGTCTGTCATCACCTCAAACCAGACTTGCAAGGGTATGAGGATTTCAAGCTTTTTTTTTTAAATGATGGGCAATCTAGACTCTCCTTTTGAGATTTACTGCTATTTAGTGACGGAACTTCTTGTTGCTCTTTTTTAGTTAATGGGTTTTGTGCCTGTTTGTTGCATTAGCATTGCGGTCATGCTGTTTTTTATCTCTCTTTTGCTATGCTATCACTCGTACTCTCTTTCAAAATCTGAAGCTTTCTACATTACTGCCACGCATGTATTTCATTTCTCTCTCTCCCTTTTCAAGTTAAGTTGTACTACATTATCATTGCTGCCACAATAAAGTCTTTGTATTTTTTCATTGTCTATCTCTCTGTTAAAGTTCAAGATAGTTATCGTTTTGCTACTTTAGCTTGCTACATTGCTGCCCATGTGTAGTAATTCTCAGACATTCTTTCTCAATCGTTACGTTAGTTAATGTTTTGTTACACTAGCATTGCCGCCACACAAGTATCTCCTTCTTCTTTCAATCCCCCTCAATTGTTGAATGTAGTTAATGTTTTATTATATTAGTTTACTACCTTGTGTCAGCATTTGTATGGTTTCAGTCTCCCACACGCAACAATTTGTTAGTTAGCTTTTTTTGCTATCTCACAAGTTATCATTGCCGCCACAAAAGTAACACATTTCTCTTGAAAGCTTTGTATTAATTCCATATACTTGTAAGTGCTTCACATGAGTCATTTGGTGTTCTTCTTTAATTGTTTCCTTGTGTTTCCTCATACGAGAACTTTCATATCTGTGCATGTAGCAGTGAACAGGCAGAGCAAAATATAAGAAGACAATGTGAGGAGGTTAAAATCACCAAGTGATTTTCTACAAATACTGCTCAACATACCCAGTTCTCATTTCACTTTGGCCAAACAAGCATTAGATGTTTCCATGTATAAATAATAAAATTACATCTTGGTATCTCGCACACTCAATTTGTATTACAAACCCTAAACTCTTGCTTCCTCTTAATACTATCATAATTAGCAAGTTTGCTTTGAAATAATCACATTTGTTTACTGCAAAGCATAACCAATGCATATTTAAAAGGAACAGCTGCGTGGTGATAAAAGAACATGATTGGCAGCTGTGAGGTTTAATGGTGTACTTTAAAATGTCTGTTTGGGATAATGTGGTGGCAAATATTGCTAACTGCTACTGCATATCTTTCAACAAATGGACATTAACAACAAAGACAGTAGATAGTTAAGTGCTTTCAAAAGCAATTTATTATTCACAAACTGTTCTATCAACATTGTGAAGCTCATTATGCGGCGTTTTCTTACAAAGAAATGCAAGTTAATACTGAAGTCCCAAAATACAGTGCATCCATTCTTCGAACTTTTTAAACACATTCCTCTGTACTCTGTCAGCAGGTCATGTCCAACAGTTTAGAAAGGTACACTATGAAATATTTCCCCATGAGTGAGTGAATGTCCAAACCAAAAAGAATGTATTTTTACAAGAGTAGCCAAGACTGAAACGGTGTGTTTTAAACCAAGCACACATAGTTCAACTTAAGCAAACTTTTGGCCAAGTTTACATCAATAAAGTAGCTCGTAAACAGATTCAATCCTATAACTCACTACAAAAACAAAGTTCAAGCTGGGTAAATTTATATACACTCCACATAACAGCTATGAGCATAATTTGTTGTGTATGACGTAACATGCATGTAGAGCCCAGTTATTAGTTACATTGTTGTCAATAACCAGGTCTCAATCTTAGGCCATAAATAATACATTTAAGTTGTAAGTAATCCATCTTATGAGTCTCCTGAACATGCCAAGTTAATTTCAGTGCTTTCATTAAAATGTTGTAAAAAGTTTAATTATGGAGGCTTTTCCGATTCAAGCTGTTTTAATGGGTCGTGCTCATCAGATGGAAGCTAGCAGCTGTGAATCATTCTGTCATACTTCAGAATTCCTACTTCATGAGGATATTGAATTTCTCATCTTGTCAACTCAAAAAACAGTGCTTATTCCAGATGTTTTTGCAAAACCCTCAAAGTTAAACAAAAAGGCTCTGCATTTGTAGATATTGTAAAGAATTTTACAAAGGATTAGTAAAGGATTTATTTGTTATACTTAATGTGTGACAAAGCCCTCTGTGCTCTTTTGAAAGTGAAGTGAAAAGTGAAAGTGAAAGTGACCAGTTAGCCAGATAGGAGTGACCCATATCTGGAATTTTTGGATATCTGGATTTAACCCCTCCAGTGTACACACACAGCAGTGAACACACACCCGGAGCAGTGGGCAGCCATGGCTGCGGCGTCCGGGGAGCAGTCGGGGAACTGGTGCCTTGCTCAAGGGCACCACAGCTGTGTTTGTTGATAATGGGAGAGCAAGAATTTCATCGCTCACAACAACTTCAACTCGGTGGATCTGCGGATCGAACCCGGGACCTTCAGATCACAAGTCGATTTCCTTATCTACCGGACCACAACTGCCCCCTTTTTTGCCCAATTAAAATGTATGATCTAAAACTCCTGTTATAAACATAGATTTTAGCAGGTTTATTTAGCATGTTTATTTAAGTGCATGCAATGCAGACTATTTGGTCTTGCTTGGACAATTAATTTGGCTATCACTCATTGGTGGGCAGGCCTAAGCGGATTAGTCACAAAATGACACAGAAGTTTTGATGCAATGTTCTTTTTAATAACTGTAAAAAAAAGTGATACATTTAACTCATCTTAACATAAGTGTGTTAATGAACAATATTTTGTGAACACCCTCCAAACGTGGATTTTTCATCATGAAATTAAATGTTTCCCAAGAGAAAAGTAAATATCTGTTGTTCTTAAGAATGGAACTACAGTTCTGACTTCTTATATATAAATCTAATAAAAAATATACCGGTCCTTCCAATCATTTTACAATATCTCAGCTACTGCCCCTTTTGTCATGTTCTTCTGTAAGACACCGGAGAAGCTCCCAGATATTGATAGTTTTACCCAATGTGAATCTCGCTTTCCTTCAGAGGAAACCCCTGCTCTCCAAATTTCAGTATGTTTTGTACACGACACTGCTATAGAGAATGTCATTTTACTATTAAAATGGTCAAATAATTAATAGGATTCTAGGTAAGTTTTATTAGGTTTGGTTGTCTGAGATTGACTTTTAAAAGAGTCTCAAGTCACTGACAGGTTTTTTTTTCACCAGTTGTCTCATTCATTTTTAATATTATGACAGAGTTCTGACACTTGGGCACCATTCTGTCTTGTCTTACTCCATGTAGAGAATGACAGATGGTCTCTTACACTTGAGAAAAAAGGATTTCACATTCAGACTTTGGAAATTGAGTCCAGGGAATATTAGCTTAAGCTGCGAATAGTTTTGATTAGTCTTTGGTCTAATTGAGGTCCTTCATCAATCAGTAACAATTATCTTGTCTCATTTAAAAAAATATCCAAGAATACACAGATGTACTAATTTTGTATTGATGTTGTTCTCTATATTTTTGTTCACATTTCTGGCCTACTGGGATCTTTTAGATTTTCTGTTGTTGGTGAGACCTTCCTGCTAAACCTCCCATTCGTGATAATACTACCTGATCAAAAAAAATGCAAATACATGAAAGAAAAATTCTACTATGTACTAAGTTAACAAAGTAACAATGTATATTGTATAATTTATAACATTGTCTAATAAATCATCGACTCTTTGTTGAGAAAAAATCTACATTGAAAACTATTAGATCCCGTCAACGTTCATCACAGCAACTGATGGATCCTTGTAAGACATACAACTTTTCCATTTAAAAAGAAACTTGTGGACAATTCATTTTTCAAGCCATTGCTTGAAGCAAGAGTTTAAATCCAAAAATGTCTTGTTCCCTGCAGCTGCCTTGCATTGTTAATCATCCAAGAATGTGAAGTCACGTGTTCAATTGTATGTAAATTACTTTGTAGCTATACACCGAGTTACCCTTGTATGCATGAGAAGCTTTCAGTAATAACTCCTGGAAAGTTTGCATATAGTTTGTTTTTCCTGGAAACATTCGTGAAACGTATCAGCCAGCTTGCAGGTTTGTTTCTTGGATGCTGCTTCTGGCTGTTTGGTGCAGATAATGCGAGTAATTACTGAGGAAGTCCTGAATTTAAACAAGGAGAAGACTCTGATACTGGATCTTCCACTTAATTAGAGCCATTCATTTTACGTTTCCTTTAAACAGGTAAACGGTACTTATCAGTGTCCTACTAAATAGTGTGTGTTCAGAACGTGCCATTTTTGTGTATCATGATATTGTTGTCGTTTAATGTACAGAGTTAGTGAATGCAAGCTTAATTAAATGATGAGGTTTCCAGGGTAACACTTTCCATATGTCTTTCACCTGGTACAGGAATTAACAAAAAAATAATTATTTAAATAATCTCGTTTTGAAGACTTTATTCTGGCATTGAAAAAAAATCATATTAGGAAAAAAGGTTTTGCCGTTGAAAATGAAGAAAATATTCCATGGGAGGAAATAAAATGGGGCTTTATTTTACCATTGAAAAAAAAATGTTTGTTGTTTTTTTATTATGTATTTTCGTATATTTTGGCTTTGGTGAAGATTTTTTCATCTTTAATTTTTTTTACAATATATTGTTGTACGTGAGAGGGGAGAGCATCGGAAAAATATATGAAATTAAAGATAAAAAATTACATATTTTTTAAGTCAAACACCCCCACGAGCTTCATTTCAATAGCAAATAGTTTTGAAATTGTTTTCAATTATGTTAAATTTAAATCTGCTTAAAAAGACTTTACTTTTACTTTTTCTACAAATGTGACTAGAACAGAAATCATATGTTTGTTAAACAATGAGCTATGAACTACAAATGAACTATAAAAAACCTGAACTTGAAGTTACATAAAATATTTTGGACAAAGGCAATAAATTCAATAAACCTCTAGGGCGGTGTTTCTCACCGCCCCCCCCAGGAAGAAAAAAAAATTTGCGGCACCCCCCCGCAAAAAGAAAAAAGAAAGAAATATGGACCAACATACAACAAGGAATGACTTTATTAACTGTAGCAGAAAAGATTTAAAGTGCATCTGAAATGTAAAAAAACATTAACTCCTTAATAAAACTATAAACATTGTTTGACTGACCACGATTGCTGGCAATATTCGGAGCGTTTTTGCTGTTTATCAGCGTGATTGGGGTGTGATATCTTTAAGTGACGCCTTCATTTATTTGGCTTCATGCTGTCCGCTGCCAACATTTCTAGACTCAGTAAGCACACTTGTCTCACCTCGTCTCCCACTGTAGTCACAGTGAAGCCAAGCGCTACATAAGCATCATCATATTTCCTTGTCTTAGCTTTCAGGAGACTTTTGTTTGTCTCTTTATCTCCTTTTCTTTCCGCCTGTCTTCTACACTTCGTGTCTACACTTCATACTCTGCCAATGAGAGCGCTACTGCTCCCTAATGTAGTGGAGGGGTATTGCACTTTATGCTAGAACAGTAAAAAAAATATGTCAAACGATGTCAAACGCACCCCCCTTGACGAAGCCCCCTTTTCGATTCTTGGTGAAAACAGCTGGACTAACTTTTGTCTTACTTTTTACAACAGGACTTACAACCAGATTTTATCGTTTATTGATTGTTTATATTTCATACCTTTTTTCCTTCCAATATAGCTTCAGTTTGGTGGGAGTGTGTGTCGTGCACTAATATTCATTTAAAATAATTTTCTGCAATCTATTTCAGTGGCTGATGAGAACAGATGAGCCTGTGCTTTGCTAGCTAAGGCAGCAGCCACAACTAAACCGCCAACCCTTCCTGATAGGTCTTTCGAGAAGGTTTCCCACCCCCTTGAGAAAGCGGATTAGACAAACATATGGAGATATTCAGGACTTTTCTGCTGGCTATTGTACAAACGAAGGAAGCTAATCCGACCGTTGAGACCTGTCAGGGGTAGCTTTCACAAACAAAACAGACCTTAGACTGCCACAGACCTCTTGTATTAAATAATGTATATTTCCAAGACGTATTTGCTCCCAATCTGTACTTCCTTGGCAATATGCTAATCATGCTTAACGCTAAACATGTTAAGTTAAGCATGTTTACTAGTTTAATTACTGTCAGTAAAAGCTTTTTAACAGTAGTAGCAACTTCACAAATGAGGTCCCTAATGCAGATTTAAGTAATATTAGCCATTTGAATTAGATTTTAATGGGCGAAAATAATTGATTAATGAAGTTTTTAGTGAAGTGATGAAATGCCTTTGCAAGTTAGCGGTCCTTTCCAATAGCAATATTCTTCAAAAAGGTTAGAAGACAGCACCTGAAAACAGACCAGAACAGAACAGCAATAAAGCAGTTAGTCTAACACATTATATACAAAATTATTACTTTATTTTTTGTTAGTATCCATGATCAATGATCTCTTGCATTTCCAAATAAACAACCTGGCATGCCCATCGTTGCGTACACATTAGTTTGAGGCTTTGAGCTAAAACCTTTTTAAATAGACTTGTTTATGTAGCATTACCCTCATAAATTAAAATCCAAAATGACAAACATATAGAAGATAGATTAAGTGTGTGATTTTAAATATTTTCATATGTAAATGTTGATCAGAAACATGCATCAGACATACCTTTATTTAATCAAAATTATATTTTAACAAGCTAATGTGCTAGTCATGTTAATTATGTGACATCTACATAGCATGTTAAATCATTAACACAAACAAACATTAAATATTTTACAAAGGTATAACACATTAGCAACCAAATTATATGTAAAATTATTAAAAGTAAACATGCACAAAATAAATGTGTTCATGTTTTTAGCATTTTTAGCTTGGCAAATAAGAATTGAGCATGAATTAGAGCACGAAGAAAAGGCATTTTGGAAACTGTATTCACTTAAAAATATAAATAATTTGTGAACTTAAAGCTTTAAAACAGATAATCTAAATCTCTAAAACCATCACAGCAAGTTTAAAAACTAGTGTAGAAAGTAAAAAAGTAAAAGTAGCGTGGAAATTATGTTTTTATCTCAAGCTTAAAGCTTATGACAAGCATACCTAATCAAGCTAAATTCTGACATTCATGCTAACTTACTTGTGAAAACCCCATATTCCCAAAAATGCCAGCTGAAAACATGTTTTAACCAACCCCAGTACTAATTGTTTCAAACACACTTTATCATGTCGGACACCTGCTACGCCAACATTTAGAAACTTTTGATAAAATCTTTACCTCAGTTAGCTATTAGTCTTACCTAATCTTTTCATTTGACATATTGAAGATTTAAACTTCCATATCAGCCTGCACCATATACTGCACCACATACAGAAATATAGACACCTACATATCTACAATCAAGTAATAAGGAAATATCTGCTATTGGAAGACTCTTATCTCTTGAACACAAGCCCTCAGGTGATTCTGGGGGATCTTAAAGAAATGGGTTTAGCCATTGCTATGGCCTTGTTCATTTTTTTTCTTCAGCCTTATTCTAGTTTAAAACACAGTGTTCTTTTTTGGACACATCTCTGTGTTCTGAATAAAAATTTGGCCAATGTTTAGATGAACCCATGAATATTGTTTTAGGTTTTGCTGCTGTGCTGGATAGGCTCAAGAGACTGGCAGTGCCAATGTTTTCATGAGACTCTTGGAAAAGAAGTTAAGCCTATTCTGTCCATAAATTTTTCATCCGGTACACAAAAAGTGAGATTTGTTCCCCCTGAGTTTTTCCCAGGTTTTCTCTGGAACAAATCTAAAATGTATATGTTCCTGTGAAAATAAGTAACTGAGGTTAATAGCATGTATTACCATGTTATCGAAAAGGCATTTAGTTTTTTCTCTGTGAAAACTAATAGCAGAAAAAGTGTTGTGTTTTATAATTGAATGTATTCAATTCTCTGTTCATCCATCCATCAAGCCAATCCAATATCTTAACCTTTCTAGTGTTTGACCTCTAGTCTCTCTGTCTCCTCCTGCAGATGATGGGCCATACTCAAAGAGCAATAAGGATTCGCTGGGCACAGAAAACTCATTCCCATCAAGAAGACAAAGTATGCCAGGTACATTATGCCTCCATGATCTTAGGGGCTTTTCTAAGAGATGTCTCATTTTCGTAAGATTATAACATCGTTTTTATTTTTGTCTTGTGTTTTGTTTTCTCTGCCCAGAAGATTTACGTGGTGTTACATTGGTTGAGCTGATTAAAAAGGAAGGAAGCACCTTGGGTCTAACAATTTCTGGAGGAACAGACAAGGATGGTAAACCACGCGTCTCCAATCTGCGCCCGGGTGGGCTAGCAGCTCGGTGAGTACTTATCTGAACATCATTTTCCAAGTGTTAAAATGTTAACAAAAAGTGTGTCAGCCAATCATTTGACAGGAAACTCAATTATAACAGCATTTACTCTAAAATATTACTTCTAGGTAGTCTGATTGTCATTAAGCAACATCTTCTGTTTTTGTTGAAGAATATTTTTAACAGTTTTGTCACTGAATAATGTGATATCCAAGCCCTTAGCTCCATTTCCTCTTAAACAAATTTTGATTTGTAGATTTTAAATTTCTTGGTGGGGTTAACACTTTTTTCCAATTTTTACACCACCACTTTTTTTGTAACACAATAAGACCTATCAGTAAGTCCCCCGCTACGTTTTTGTAAAATGTTTGCTGTAAAAATTTTACTATTAAAAACAATTTGAAAAACTACAAACAGATAGTTATGCTAATGCTTGTGAAAACATTTGCCAACACATTTACAATCTGTCTGTGGTCAGTTTTGAATGTTAGAGAGACTATTTTTGGAATTATGCTACTTTTGGAGTCTCCGTGAGATATTGAAAACATTGAAATGTTAGTCATTCAGCTACTGGGACTAACCTCATTCAATGATCTATGCTAAGCTATGCTATGCTAATGGCCATCACCCAATTCAGATGGCTGACTTTTTTTTTAATAAGGAAATACTAATTACCACAAATGGAGCTTGAGACCTCTGGAAAAAAAAGGGAGTTTTCCTTTAACGGAGTGCAGTTTACCACCACTAATGATGTCATCAATCCAACAAATGTTTGCTTACGTTTATTTCAGCTGTATTCGATTTTGTATGTTTTTTTTCACAGATTCAGCTCACCTTTTCTTTGAGTGGTTTGAAAATGTTATAGAGAGTGTCAAAGCTGATGACACATTGTCAGGCGTCTTTGTGCTAGTGCGTGATTGCCCAGAGGAATAAAAGGACAGATGGGAATGAGCAGGGCTTATTTCTCTCACTTGCTCCTAAATAGAGATTTTCTTTCTTTGCATTGATTGTTCAAGATTTTTCACATACGTTTTACATTACATTAAAAATATAATACATTTTGTTTTAAATGATAAATGCAATTACTCTGTTGACCACACAAATCAAATATTAATGTATTTCTTTAGTGCTTTTTTTATATTTCAGCTGTGCATACTCAAAAAATTAACAATGGATAAACAAGCATACTTGGCGGGGTCTAGCATACTAGACAAGCTGTTCCAGAGAGGGCTCCGAGTCTTCATGTCTTTTTTTTATATAGGGGTGGTCGCAGGTTGCTTAATGACCGATGAGGATGTGACAGATGGCTTTATATGTCCTTATATATTTTTTGGAAAGCGTTAGAAGACCATCTTCCCAGTGTTTGGATTTGGTGCTGGGACAGGTCTTTCTGGGTAGCGGATGTTGCTGCTCCTATGCAAAAGGAGTGGCCTGAGAGATTCTGGGCAGGGGAAAATCAGAGGTTTTTACAAATGCTTTTAGATACTTTTGTAACTGAAGCGGTTGGGCTATTTGGGGATCAACTGGAGAGGAGGTGTTAAAGGATGCATCCAATAAGATTTCATGGGATTTCAAGGGAATATGATTTTTGAATAGCGAGGAACTGGAGTCAGGTTTTTGTCTGCTTCAGGAGCTAACGTCCTGAATTTATTTGGTGCAGGAGGGTCGTAGGAATAGCTCAGAAGTGACTTGGATGATAATCTTTTACGAGAAACAAACTGAATTTTAACCGAATCTAGAGTCCAAGGGTTTTCTCATGAGCGATTGGTATACCTAACTCTGAAAACACCTTTGCTTGTAGGTGTTCAGCTGGGATGGTGTCATGAGGAAAGACCATTAAGAATCAAGTAGATGGAGGATGTGGAGTATATGTAATTATTTGACAAGTTCCATCATGTAGCTTAGGAGAGCATGACAAAGATATGGGCTACTTTTACTCTAACCGATCGATTTCCGTTGGGATAAATGGACATTACTTTAAAAGCTGCTGTTATGTTGAGTTTGGCAAACCAAACTCTTTTCCCTATGGTTTTTATTAAATAAGAGGTCTGGTTGAAATTGTGATATTTTTAAGAATATCAACCTATTAGGATCTGTTTGGGTGTTTGGGTGTTGAGGAGGGCTGGCTGGAGAGCAGATGTGGCGTGTAGATGGTGGAGCCTAGGCTGGGTTTCTGCATGCATGGTAGGTTGAGAGGTGACGTGGGGAGAGCTGCGGTGGTGTGGCTAAGATGCACATGGCAAGACAGGTTATGGCATCACAGGAACGCTCGGTTATGGAGGTCAGTAACTAGTACCCCCAATATTGACACGGATTCCACTGAACTGTTCCACTGTTGACTGGTTATACAGGGTGTCTAATGAGGTTAATTAAGAGAATTGCCCCTTCTAATTATCTTTCGTGAATTCCTAAAACTAGCCAAACAGCATCACTTCAGAGCAGCTTCACAAACAAAAGACCTAATGTAGATTAACATGGTTTAAATGAAAATTAATTTTGGATAATTTTATGAGGCGATAATTACAATATACTATTAACTGAAAGAGTTCCTTGTGAAATCAGGAAATGTAATTAACCTTTGTTCAATCTACAATTACATACGCTTAGTTTAACTTAACTTGGCCCAATTTGTGGGCAGTATAGAGTATTTATTTAACTTTTTCATGGTTTTATGTTGTCAAAGGTAAAAACAGATTACCCAATGTATCTATCTTTAACTAATCTTTCACAAAATGGGCAATAGCCAATATTGGCTAATATAGGTATAGGCCCTAATGGTGTTATATTCAGTGGAATTTTAATCTCTCTCAGGAGTGATCAACTCAACGTTGGTGACTATATCAAGTCAGTCAATGGCATCAACCTGACCAAGCTTCGACATGACGAAATCATCAGTCTGTTAAAGAATGTAGGCGAGCGTGTCGTGTTGGAAGTGGAGTATGAACTACCTTCAGCTGGTAGGAAGTTGAGTATTCTGACTTGTGCCTGTCTTGTGGCATGTCCTTACCAAGTTAACCCGGTCTGAAGCAACCCCTTGCATTACCACTGTACGTCATCGTGAAAATGCTTTTGGAATGGAAGTTGAATTCAGGTTGTATATGAATAATTATGCACGAATGCATGACTGCATGAGCATTTTCAGCGTCCTTTAACACCCTTGATTTTTGCTGTTATCTACTGTTACAATATTTAATGCAAGTGGAAAATTTGCAGATTTATATGAAAAAAAAAGTTATGTGTCCTATGTGACCAGGAAAGTTGGAACGTTGGAATCATATTAGACTAAAACTCTAAAGTAGCTTTGTTAAGAAGATGCTAACCGGCTATAACGCTTGCTAAGATGCTAATTTATGACCATTTTTTAGATATTTGGGTCTTTAAAAAACTGTATTGCTACCAATTTAACTCATTGGTCAACTAAAATGCTCATGCTAGTATAAATCTTGCCACAGTGAAGAAAGTTTTCACCTCACAGACTAATTTACTTTTAAAACCAATAGCGGTCAATCTATAATAAATGAACATGAAATTCCTTGCATCTGGACACTCCAATCCAAATGGCTCACGGCGGTTGACTCTCATTTGCTCAGGCTGGCATGTGCTGTGATGTATTGCAATCGTTAGCATGGCTGGCTTGTGCAATGCAGATAAACTGTCAGCTTTATAAGCTTAGGCAGACCATTTGCTGGACATCACTTCATCGTGTTGTTTGCTAGTAAAAGCTACAGATTTAGAGATGTTATTGTGTCTTTCTTGCCTTTGTTTTCCATCTTAGCACCAGACAGTACCTCAGGTGTTATCTCTAAGACAGTAGAGATCTGCTTGCAGAAAGAGGGCAACAGCTTTGGATTTGTTATGCGTGGTAGGTCGAGATTATTTTGATGATAATTCATTTGATTGTCTCTGTATCTAAGAAAATAAGTATCATGTTTAAGTGCAACATATATATATATATATATATATATATATATATATATATATATATATATATATATATATATATATTTATTTATTTATTTTTTTTTTTTTTTGTTATGCAGGTGGCGCACATGATGACTGGAACAAATCTCGTCCGTTGGTTGTGACACAAGTTCGGCCTGGTGGTCCTGCTGACAGGTGAATCACAGCAGAAAAAAGACTCAACTACCTTAGCTTTGAAAGCTAAGTTAAATTTCACTCAATGCTAATCACTTTCTATGCAAAAAATCTATCTAATTTCATCGACAATTAAAGGAATTCATTTGTTAATAGGCTAATTCCCAAAACCAATTTCCCAAACTTATTTATATTAATTGGTAACTGGTGATAATGTTGACATTGTTAATACTGCATGGTAGTTTGTTGGCTTAGCAGGCTAATTGATGAGAAATTTTAGTACTAAATAAAACTTAATCAAATGTTGACTTAGAAAGAACTTCACAATATTGTTCAATTCGAAAGATATACGTTCTTCTAAAAATTTGGTTGCAAAAATTGCAAGAGAGACCAGTTGCATAGTTGTTTAGCCTAAATGATTAGCATTTTGAAAAAAAAAGTAAAGTCTGAATGCATAAAAGAAGTTATTAATTCCTCAAGCTAATTGATGGGTTCATCTTTAACAAGAAAATTTTAAATGCTAATGCTAACACTGGGGCTTGGCTATTGCTTTTTGAGAAATTAGCAACAACTTTTCAAGTAAGAAGTTGTAATATTCTCATCTACATTTGTTTTGTTCCAAATTGCTAGCTGGTTCTAATATGTTTTCCTAAGTTTAAGTAAGCTGATGTCCTTGCCAACCTTTTCCTTGCTCTCACCGTAAACAACCTTGAGAAGGAGAGGAAATAAATTTAATACATGTGCCTACAGAGACAAGGGCTTAAGAAAATGCCTTTGAAGTTAGAGACAAAAAGGCTGGATTGATTTATGCCTGGAAATTGTATCCCTTATTGAAGACCCTAGAAATTTCTTGAGGAAATATCATGCTTGAAAAACTGGTCCTCTCTCTTCTGTGTAACAATGTGAGCTGACTGTCATATTTTTAGCCAGCGTTTCCCAAGTGCAAATTCTAGCCTGAAAGTTCTGAAAGTACGTTTTGTAACATGCTAGCTATTAGATGATGAGCTGATCTGGTTTCGACAGACTATAAATCAATGTAAAACCAGCTACCTATTATTATGTTCACATAATCAACTTGAGGTCATCATGCTTGGATTACCATTACGCTAACACATTAATATACGGTTTTGAAAGAAGTCTCTTTCTCGCACTAAATATGGAAAGGTGAAATTTTCCTGTTTTTAGTCCTGTGGTATTTATAAAGTGTCCCACACAATCACACGATTTATGATCTTACAAACCACCAATATCTTCTTTTACAGGGAAGGAACTCTAAAAGCAGGTGATCGTATCTTAAGTGTGGATGGTGTGGTTTTACACAGTGCTACTCACAACGATGCCCTCACTGTATTAACACAGTGTGGCCAGGAAGCTCTTTTCCAGATCGAGTATGATGTCTCCATTATGGGTGAGTATAGGTTGCTGTGCATGTTTGAATGCTGAAAGGATAGAGTTATCATTTTAGCAGGGGAATAATAGTGATAACCACTTATAGTAGATGGTTCTTTTAATAATTAACTGTGAGAACAAAGGTGTACCTCAGATATGATGTGAATAATTAAAGAGAATGCAGAATCAACACCCTGGAACTGCATATGTTTAAATTTAGCTCTATATTCATGGCTGCGCCAATCAGAGAAAGTAGTCACACTTGAGAAAAAAGGACAACAGCTATAGTGGACAGTGAATTTTGAAAAGAGTTTAGATTTATTGCATCCATTTAGGGACGTTTCGCATGTTTATCCAATCTTGGTCTGAAGATGACTAGGATTTGTTCAACAAAACCTATGTTACATTTACATTTATGCATTTAGCAGATGCTTTTGTTCAAACCGACTTATAGTAGAGGAGAAACAATATGCAATGTGTTCTGTCGCCTTTTTTAGTTTCTCAATGAAAGGCTGACCTAGAAAGGAACACTTTTGGTGCCACAAAAGTGTTACATTGAACAAAAACTTTGCTGTATGCTTGAGTTGATCCTTGCTTTAATCTGAAAAGAGCCATTCAGAAACTTCAAAGCCATAAAGATTCTCCTCTTGTTTGTCTTATCTGCTACCCTGCAGACTCTGTTACAAATGCTTCAGGTCCTCTGCTGGTTGAGATTGCCAAGTCGCCCGGAGCTAGTCTGGGAATCACTCTCACTACTGCCATTCACCGGAACAAACAGGCTATCATCATCGACAAGATAAAACCTGGCAGCGTTGTTGACAGGTAGACACTGTACAGGGCTTAACAAATAAGGAGGTATCTTTAAGTTAATGTAATTCTGTCAGAATGTAGTGAAATGGAGTATTTTTTACAAGTGTTTCTTTCAACACCTCCAACATTCACAAAGTAGAAAACCGTTCTAACAGGTGTTTTTGTGTCTCAGGTCAGGAGCGTTTCATGTTGGTGATCATATCCTGTCTATAGACGGCACGAGCACTGAGCACTGCTCGCTCCTTGAGGCTACCCAGCTGTTGGCCACCACAACAGATCAGAGTAAGCTGGAGATCCTGCCGGTGCAATACACAAGACTGCCTGGGGCACTCCAGGACACTGGTAAGTGAACACAACCTGTAGAAGCTGATCTCAGAACTAAAAGGCTAAACTAACATTCTAATTATACTCATGAAAGTAAAGGATATAAGTGGTTGCTAAAGTATATTGATCAGTTGAAAATGTGGTTTAGGTGATTGAAGGACATTATGCTATTTGATTTGCATCCCTATTTGTGTGTAGCTGTTTTTGTACCATTGCTTGTTTACCATAAGTGGGTGTTTTGTTTTTTGTCATGATATTAAAGGGGTTCACAGTGGCTTCATGAAGCTACTGTTAGAGAGTACAATTGTGATTATGAACCAAAGATGCCACACTGCTGTTTTATTGGTGATTAAGAACAATAATTGGTCCTAATGTTTTCAGAATGGAGTTTATTCACTATGCGGTTTTCAAATACATGGATAGCATCTGGGTTCAAGAGAGTCGACTGAACTCTGAACCATTTTCATGACCAGAACTGAAGTGTTTTTAACTGCTTAAACTGCAGTTTTGTTGGGTTTACTCTAGTTTGAAATCTTGGTTGCTAAGGTGTTGCTAGTTGTTTGCTAGGTTTTGATCTTCAGTCCTCAACCTAGCACTACTACTAGGGTTGATTCAAGATTTGCTGGAAGGTTCCACTTGTTTTCTGCATCATAGTTGACTAGGTGTTGATCATTTGCTAAGGTTTTATGAATGAGACCTTCAGGACTCTTACTGGCTGTAGTTGGTTGAGTGTTGAAGAGATGTTCTGCACAAAGTTTCCCAATTTGTTGCTGGCTGTTCAACTTTAATAGTAGCCTCAAACATATGGATGGTTGCTAAAGTAAACTTTTTGAATGAGTGAAGATTTTTTTATTTTATTGCTTTTATTGAGATTTTTGGATGTGACAGCATTTGGAAGGTTTTTTTCTCTTCGTTGATTCTTGAAGGTTTGTTGGATTGGGTTCTATAGTACTCTGCATGGTTGCTCGGGCACTATTGTTTTTTTATGGCAACAGCATGTGCTGGAAATGAAATATAAATAACTAATAAATAATTCTTTCAAAGGTTGTTAAGGTGTTAGGTTGTTTTAAACTTCTCTCTGTAGTTGCTAGGGTGAGCCTCAATCGCTGCTTGACAGAGTCTGCTTTCTGACTTATAGATCTTTCTGAAAGCATTTTGAACAAATGCTGGTTTTACCGTGCATGCTAACTTCATTTAGCTGTTGGGTCATCCATTGAGACAATATAATTATACACTTAATAGTGATACTCTATTGATTTGAAATTTTGAAATACATAGCGCGACTATATCTCATGCGGACTGTGTTAGTGAACACTAATAGAGGAAGTTAATGCTGTCTGGTCTGCACCGATGGACATCTGCTGCATTAGCATGTAAATGGGGTTGTAAATAACTAATCTTGCTCCTAGTCCATCGTGTCTCAGTTTGATATGAGTCCTCAGCCAGCTGGTTTTATAGGCTGACTGGGTCTCCATCATTAAATCCATGCTGCGCTCCAAAGCTCGAGGGGTGACATCAAGCAGAATGAGGACCTAATTAAATGAGATGACAGAGTTGTTTTGGCCTCCATGGCTTTCTCATTTGGTAATCCAATGAAATGTGAACTTTTTTTTATTAAGGTACAATTAGTAAGAGATTTTCATGGCCTAGATTCAAGGGGAGATATTATTCAAAATAATAGTATTTATTATTTGCTGATGACCGTAGATATAAAATAAGAAGACAAAACAAAGGCCAAAATTCTGCATTATGGTGTTTGAAGTGGCTATTCCTAAATTAAGGTGCAGTTTATCTAAATAGTTATGATTTTTATGTTGATTTTAAATTAGAAATATAACACAATTCACTGTATCATTGTGAATGTATTTGGCTTCTTCACCTGGGGCCTCATGTAAAAAGCTTTGCGTAGATGTAATCCTTAAAGTGTGCGTACGCACATAAGGCAGAATTTGCGTACGCACAAAAGTTTTCAGATTCATAAAACCGTACGTACGCCAGAACCTGCGCATGGTTCGCTTTATAAATCAAAATTATCTGAATATTGTGCGCAGGTGCACGTGCGTATTCCTTACCCCAATCTCCTCCCGAAATAACCATATTTGGAGGTTAAGACCGCCCATTTTGAATATGTATGATCTCCCTGCATATTAATACCACCAATAATTCGGTTGACAAAAGCAAATTCATTCTCAGATGGTTTCTCCGCGAGGGTCTTTCCAATACTGGCCATAATTCAGAACACAATTCCAAGAGGATGGCTCTTGGAAATTGAAATCGGCTCATGAGCAAGGAAATCTTCACGGTTTCTGAAAACACGCTCCCTCCGTAGAGCGTCATTAGCAAGGTCTTCTAACAGCGCTAGAGCATCCATTATGATGATATGTTTTATACGCACATATCTTTTTATAGCCCATTCATTAAAACAAATTAGTAAATTCGAAGTATTTGCACCTGGTTAAGAATGCTAATAATGATAATTCAGGTTGATACAATTTGATTTATTGGGTGACGTAATAGGATAATTTAGAAGTTTTTCATTTTAAATAGCTATTGCTATTTGGAACAGTTGGTGTCGCCAAAACACATACTCTTCTAAAAGAGTGCGTAAGCACGGTCAAGAACATCCGTACGGTGCGCACTTATTTACGCCAAGTTTATTTTTTATAAATCCCGATATGTGCGTGGAAAAATGCATACGCATATTTCTATGCCCATTTTGTGCGTACGCAACATTAATAAATGAGGCCCCTGGTCTTCCTTGTCTTCTTCTTTATCTTATTGTTTGTATTTTTTTTCTTCTTATCTGTGATTTTCTTTGTCAGTTGTTTCCTCATTTTCTTTGTCTTTTTATTTACCTTAAACTTCATCTTCTTTGACTTGACATCTTTGACATTTTTATCTGTCTTCTTTGTATTTGCCATCTTTGTCTCAGTCTCCTTTATACTCGTCTTTCATTAAATCATTGTCTTCTTTACCTTGTCTTCTTTTTAATCCTTGTTATTTTTTCCTTATCGTCTTTGCCTTCGTCACCTACTCTGTCTCTATATTTTTCAGCTTTTTTCTGTGTTTTTCTTCTTTGTCTCTTTCTTCTCAATCGTATACTTTATCTTTGAGTTCAACTTCTTCACCTTTATCTTCTTCGATTTGTCGTTTTTATCGCCTTCCTTGATTCAGTCTCCTTCATATAACATCTTACTTTACTTCACCCTTCTTTTTCAACTTTGTATTCTTTATCATCTCTGTCTTTTTGTGTTCATTTTCCTTGTATTCTTTTTGTCTTCTTTTCATTTGTCCTCTTCTCCCAAACCTGTTTTCATAATTTTCGTCGTTTTTGTCTTTGTCTTAAAATCAACTTTCTTTTTACCTTTTCATCTTTTTGTTTGTGTTCATCTTTTTATTTTCAAATTCTTTGTGTCTTGCCCAATAATCTTAACCATTGTCTTCTTTAATCTACTATACATCATTGCTTTATTTGCATTCTTCTTCTTCACCTTAATGTTCTTTGGATAACCTCTTTTTTTCATTTCCGTCTTTGTCTTTTTCATGGACTTCTACCTCTTAGTTTACTACTTATTTTGGTCATTTTTTTCTATGTCTTCCACATCTTTTGGATAGTCTTCTTCAGCTTCTTCTTACAAAAGAGTGCGCTCGCATAAAAAAAGTCATATTGTTAAATATTAGGTGGTATTAAAGAAGTACACTGATGTCAGAGGAAAGACTGAAAGAGAAAGAAAAAAGCTTGGATAGCTCCTTGCTAATACACAGTTATAATTAGGTGGTGGAGGGTTTTGTTTGTCAACCACCTGAAAAGCCCTGAAGGAAGTTAGTTTATAAAGAAAAAGATACAGAGCATAATGAGATTGGTGCCTTGTAAGTTTTAGGTGTTTCTCAGAAAGTTAAAAGTAAGTTAGTGACACTTTTGAGGACTTAAACATGCTCAAAGGCTACAACTCAGGGAACCCCGGCAAGGTAATCATATTGTTTCAATGCCACTGTGCGGCCCCTTCACCTCATAAAAGAGCAAGCAGTTATCTAGATTAGTTAAGCTCAAAAAAGTTTATCAAAACTTAACATTGATACTTTATATGCCTCAAGTTAGCTAATCTTCATTGTTTTTGTATGTCCATGTTTTTATTACCTAAATATCTCTTGAATAAAGTGAGCAACATGAGCGTTCAGACTGAGGTTGCGTTGCAAACAAATGGATATATTTCTTATTCAGGGCCACATATAGAAGTACCCTTTGTCGGCTTTATTAAAAAATCTGAATTATGCGCTCTAGACTTTCATGAAAATATCAGATACAGGTCACATAGGGCTGCAGTCGTAGTTTAGAACAGATCGTTATGTCATGGTTGTTAATTTTTTTCAGATTTTTACATAGTGTGGCATATTGCCCTCAGGATGACGTTTTATTATATATCAGTCATACATAAATACTATTTATAGATTGCAATTGTGTGGTTTAGTTCTACGTCTGACACTAGGTTCACTCTGTGGTTACTAACATCTATAAATGAACCGGTTGCTTCCATTCATGCATGCCTTCTAAAAAATAGAATATACTCTGCTGTTAGAGCCTGGTGTCTATATTTGTGCAACTAATAAAACCTGCGTTCATATACAAGACCAAGTGTAAATGTTTAATTTCCAGCCTGTAATCAATATGAGTCCTACCCTGGCCAGAATGATTGGAAAAATTGCATGTTTGCAGTCACCTTTCAGATTGATGATAGGACTTTGTAGACCAAGTCAAATTAATTGAAATTTCTTTGTTTACTTTGCTAGAGTCTCTGGCCAACAATTTATTACACCTCTAAATTGTAAGTGTAACTTTGTAAATTGTAATGACTGGATTTTCTAACATGAAACCATATACATGTAGCATATTGGCTTCAGTCAACCCAGTAAGCACCAGTTTAATTTCTGCTTAAATTACATTGTTTTACAGAACGCTCATCATCTACTTTAAGCTCCTGTCACATCAGCATTATCATCGTCGGGGTTGGGGTTCTCAGTTTCCACTTCGAGACATGGCGTTTCAGCTTAACATAAGCCTCAAGGAATAAGGATTTACCTGCCAAGGGTTACAAAATTCCTCAGCAATAAGCAATATATATCCTTATTGCAGTGCTGAAAAAACATAATGCAAAAAAGAAGTAATATGTAGCTAGCATTAGGTGTAGGAGTTAAGTAACCCATCAAAGATTAAGAAGTGCCAGTAGATGTAATTAAAAGCAGTAAGTGTTCCCACACACTCATACCTCACATATAAAAGCTTCTTACTGTTTACTTTCAAGGATCGAGGAGGCTACTGGTAAGCATATAAAATAAGTATTGTGGAGTCATGCATGTATAGGATTTGATCTCGTAGGGTTCATTGAAAACACTAAACTAAAAAAACTAATTACGAATGGGTTATTATTTTATTCATTTATTTGAGCTTTAAATTATATTTTTGACTATTTAAAATGTGTTTAAATAAAAGTTAACTAAAGCATACTGTTATGTGTTTATATTACTATTTAGAGAAGTAATGCTATTGAGAGAAAGTAAAGCTATTGCTAGAGAACGTATCACTATTAAGAGAATTTAACAATATTTAGAGAAAGTAACGCATTGAGAAAGTTTGTGAGAGAACATAAAGGTATTGCAAGGAAACATAATTGAGAGAACATAACACAATTGATAGAGAAAGTAACACTGTTGCGAGAGAATACAAAGCTAATGCAAAGGAACATAAACTATTTAGAACATAACGCTATAATGAGAGAACATAATGCTATTGCGAGAGAACAT
Organism: Danionella dracula; assembly: GCA_900490495.1. Taxonomy (NCBI): domain Eukaryota; kingdom Metazoa; phylum Chordata; class Actinopteri; order Cypriniformes; family Danionidae; genus Danionella; species Danionella dracula. Next base: position 21,955,017 of record UELW01000778.1, on the reverse strand, counting down.
AAACTATGGTGAGTCAATGCAACCCTATTGACAGTAACGCTATTGAGAGAATATAAAATGAGAAGAAAACAAGAAATCATGGAAATTATGAAAGGACACAAAATAAAAAACATTTTAGAGAGGGACTCTGGATTTACATTTACATTTACATTTATGCATTTGGCAGACGCTTTTGTCCCAAGCGACTTACATTAGGAGAGACAATATGCAATTTGTTACATCGTCAAAGTCTATCTCAACTTCTCACAATAGAAATTGTATCAACTGATCAAAAAACCAAAGCAGTAGGGGAAGAAGGTAAAGACAGAGGAGGGAAAAAGAAGGTAGTAGTTTTTTTTTTTGTTTTTTTTTTTTTATAGTAGGTGTTCTCTGAAGAGAAGAGTTTTCAGTTGCTTTTTGAAAGCTGTTAGTGTTGCTGCTTTCCTGACTGGATCACGGAGTTTGTTCCACCAACCAAGGACAGTGAAAGAGAAGTTTCCGCCGAGAGATCTTCTGCCCTTGTGGGATGGAACCACAAGTCGCTGTTCCTTCTCTGAGCGCAGGCTTCTGGAGGGAATGTAGGAGCGTATGAGCTCATGGAGGTAGACAGGGGCTGATTTGGAGATAGTTTGAAGTGAAGAGGGAAGTAACATGAGCTCGTTTAGGTTCCTTGAAGATAAGACGAGCTGCAGAGTTCTGGATCATCTGCAGAGGTTTGAGTGTATTTAATGGAAGTCCTGCTAGGAGAGCGTTGCAGTAGTCCAGACGTGAGAGGACCAGAACCTGAACCAGGAATTGAGTTGCATGTTCAGTTAAGAAGGGCCTGATCTTTCGAATGTTGTGCAGTGCAAATCTACACGCTCGAGTTGTCTTTGTGATGTGGTCTTTGAAGGACAGCTGTTCATCCAAAAGCACTCCAAGATTCGTGACTGTAGGAGAAGGGGTGACTGTAGAGGATTGCAGCTGGATGGTGAGGTCGTGATGCACAGAGGGATGAGCTGGGATTACCAAAAGTTCTGTCTTGGCCATGTTGAGCTGTAGGGGATGGTTCTTCATCCAAGTAGAGATGTCGTTCAGGATTCATTAAGCGTTCTGGATTCATTAACCGATAACTGGGAAGTTAAGACAGACCTGGGAAGTTGCCAAAAGTTTAGCGTAAATTGAAACGGTACTCCATTACATTTTTTTTTGTATATTTATGAGTTGTAAAAAGAAAACACAGCAAAGTACAGTTAAAACTATGTAAAAGCAACATAACCCTTTAAAACATTATATTCTATAATTAAAATAAAATATGTTTTTTTGAACAAATTTATTTTAAAACACACTTTTAGGTTTTTTTTTGTTTAAAATTCACAATTTTATCATATTCTTTTCAGGGTTATGTCAGGCTTACTTTACACAGCAGAAACAGAATTGTACTATCTTTAAATACTACAATTATTATATTATTATTTTTATAGTTAAATAAAAGTTTTTAATTTTGAAACGAATCATTAATTAAGTCTAATTGAGAAGTTTACCATAATGCTGTGATAATTATTTAAGGTCTGTTTGTGTTTCTTTTATTTTTTTCAATAATCAAACACAACATTCAATGCAGAGCTGAGTAGATCGGTTCGGTGCTGAGCATAATCATTTACGAAGCACCGAAGCTCCTTTTAACATATGGGTTCACTAGTCAATTTCACAGGCTCTTTTATAGCCGTTCTATTGCTACTGTCTGACTGCAATGCTACATTGTGTACTCAGAGATACAGCAGTCCTGAGGACATAAGACAACAAGCACATACATACACATAAAAGTGCACACACAGAGGCAGTCAATTACACGGCTTGCCTCCAGCAGCAGGACTTCATTAGCCTGCCTGCTAATGGCTTTTCTCATTGTTTTGCAAGCATATTCAATTTCATCACATCGGTAGTGGAAGAGTATCAACAAGGCCTCAAGACTCCTAATGATGGATTTCAGTGTCGAATGAGGATTGATGACAATGATGCAAGTGATTAAAGTTTCATCAGGTTTTTTGAAAAAAAAAAATGGCTGCTAACAGCTAAAAATGTTAAATTCATCAATTTCTTTGCTAAAATCTGTCAGTAAATATGTGATGAATAATCCCTGCTTCTCTTGAGTGTTGAGCAATTCATCAACAATCAATGACCAAATGTTGCATATTGGGGTAAAAGTAAAAAAGTCTTTACTTTTGTGTGTTTAGTGAAAGTTCAGAAGAGTGATCTTCCACACTGCTGGGATCCCTGTGTGAACTACTGCCATTCTCAAAATTCTGCTCACTGTAAGACTTTCACATGGACGTCTACTTCCAGCAACCCATCCAGCTCTCAGGAGTACTGCAAATGTAACTACTCTCATTTATATGCATACAATCAACCCTTTTTGAACTGACTAAATTGAGCAGAAAAGCAAAGAAAGTGGCAGTTCTGCTAAACTCTGTTATTGTAAGTGAGATGATTATCAGAATCAGAATCAGAAATATCTTTATTGCCAAGTGAATTTGTTGTGGTACAAGGGTACTCTCCAGTGTTGATACAAAAAACGACACAATAACGTCGCACAGTAACACATGTTATTTAAGTAAATTGCTCAAATTAAAAGTAAATAGAATATAGTAATACTCTAGAGATAGAAGTAGTAAAATATAAAGTAATAGAGCTATAACTATAGAAGTCCAACGTGCTTAAGAGATGTGCTTTGGAGGAAATTTGCAGACCAAAGTGTAAGTAAAAATAAAGTGCAGCAACAGAACAACAGAACGTGTAGCAACTGGAAGAGTGCAGGGTCCACATCACAGTCCTGTTGCTTAGTGCAGACAGAGTCAGTGAGCTCGTCCAGGTTTTAGACAGCAGGTTCAAAACACTCCGGTCTGTGCAGTTGAAGTAGGCTTTGATGGATGAAATATACAAGTGTGTATGTGGGGAAATTATGGGTCAAACCTTGAAATTACTGCCAAAGTGGTCAAACTACTGAGTTTTGGGCATAAAGCTCTCAAGCATTCACTTCCAGTCTTAAAATTAGCCTCTTCAGAGTTTAAGAAGAAGGTTCAGAGGAGATCACCTGAGACACTACATCGTACATCACTCCTCAGCATAAACTGTTTATTGAATAACTTCAACTTTCAGAAATATATCAATTTAAAAAAGCTCTTTCACACTGCAGCTCTGTCATTGAGTCAGCACTAAGACACTCAAAAATGTTATAATTTTTTTCATTGTTAAACTTTTTATACATATTCTTTTATAAAAATACAATCTTCTCTTTTTGGTCAAAATTGTCAAGTGAAAGGTTTAAGTTTTACTATGGCTAGCCATATCATCATAGTACACTGTTGTTTAATCAATATAAAAATCTAATAAAATAAAAACTGAAATGATAAAATAAGTAAAAGTAACATCATTTGTAAAACATGTTGTTGTTTACAAGAGTATGCAGTTGCAGAGTCATATTTGTTATCAAATCCATTCCTAAAACAGTAAATTTACATTATATTTGAGCATTACTTGTGAAGTGCCGGATTTAGAGGTGTTGTACTGTTTGAAAGTCTGAAGGAAACCATAGAGTAGATACTATATGACACATTTCTTCAGGAGTGCTTTACTCAGGGTTGAAAGGAAAGCTGTGTTTATCTCAGACAGAAGATCTATGATAAGTGATATTTGTATGAAATCTCATCAATTCCAATACCAATATTGTACACTTAATTGAATTTAAATATAATTCTAGTCAGGTGGAATGTTAATAAGGTTTGCCTTATCCATACACTTGATTCATGAGGTAAAAATCTTGAAAAAACCGTGAACATAAAAAAAATCATTATTTTTAAAAGAAATAAAAATAACAACCAACACAGCATTAGTAAGACATGATGTTAATTACAAGACTGATCATATATTTTATCCCATTATTTGCAAACAGGCATTTATACAATATTCTACTCACTGTGCTCTATAAATATTGGTAATTTCATATTTTAAGTTGTTCTTCATAAAAAAATACTTTATAAATTATTTTTCATATTACAGTCCTAATGTAAGAAGTGCTAATGTAGCTCCACACCCTGCTAAAAGCATTATATTCTTCTGCTAATCTTAAGAAGCAGATTATATCATTGCGTAACTGATTTATTTGTCACATGTTGCTTAACTTAGTTGAGTATGAGGGAAGGCAGTGCTGAGAGGACAGAGCATCACTGGGACAACACAAAAAAGGTTGCTGTCACTAGAATTTGTCATAAGAGCTTGTTACTCATAGCTTGCCCAAATGCAAACAGTTAAAAAAATTCTGACATTTTTCTATTATTTTTTTGTTTTATATGTCTTTTTACGAGACATTTGTTTCTCAGTTCATAAGCCCTTTAATAAGGGAGAACAAATGGTTAAATCTGTGTGAATAGTGCAAATGTGAAAAGTGTTTGACATACACCGTTTTTACTTCCAGATTTCTCCCGTAAACCTGTTTCTTTGGTGAGGACATCAATCATTGAATTGTAAAATGAGTTACATCAATATTGGAAATTATTCTTAACCTAGACGTCCACCTCCCAGCAGTTGCCTCAAAATTGAATAAAATGGTCCCTTAAATAATAAATGCTTATAGCAGAGGATGGATCTGTACAGACTACCAAGGGAGCAGTAGAAAATGGATCATTAACCTGCAGTGAGCTGCACACTCTTTGGGCCACTGCCAGCTCTTTGATTTTACTCCTTTAAATGTGTTAAACTTTCTCTTTTCTTCCCAGCGGTAGTTTGCTCAAACTTCTCTCCTGGGTCGACAACGACCACCTCAGGCATGGCCAGCCAGGCATCAAGCACCCTTCCCCGGCCCGTGCCACCGATGAGCCCACGCAACTCAATGCTGAAGAGAAGACAGAGGAAAAAAGAGCACAAGAGCTCCTGTAGGTGACTGGGTTGGTTTTCATTTTAACCATCCATCAACCAACATGATGGTTGTCTCAGATAGGGTTGTGTGGTATTAACATTTGTTAATCTCTATATGAGGAGTTTGGTTACAAAACATAATAAGAACCATTTAGAAAAGTGAGTACAACAATTTTGCTCTGTATTGATAAACCTATTATCTTTTTTCCTCAAAACGCGGTATCCTCAATGTTATACTGTTTTGTTTTCACAATTTTTTCCAAGAAGTAAAAAATGCCTCTAATGATCACAGTTTAGCTTCTTGTGAACAAAATGGCGGCATTTGGTATGGATTCTGCTCCACAGACAGCTTTTGATATAGTTGAAATCAGTAATATAGAAGCCATATTCACACCAAATTTTGCCCTGTTTATGGCGATCATCACCTGAGGTTGGTTACAAAGTCTTAGCTTGATGCTCTTTAGTGGTCCGTAGATAGGGGAAATAGCAACTTTAGCTTTTATCCCGAGTTCTCAAACTAAATTCATGGAGGACTATAGCCTCTGTTGGTTTTTGTTTCATTCTTGTTTTAAGAGACACACCAAAGCCAAGATGAGCTTAAATAGTACAATCAGGTGTGTTCAGTTAAGGTTGGAGCAAAACTGCAGGGCTGGGGCTTTCCAGGAATTGAGTTTGAGATCCCTGCTTTAATCTGTTTGGCTTTTAGTCAAAACATTTTTAAATATTAAAATTCAGGTCCAGGCCAAATCCAAATTTATTTAGAGCTATTGGAACATTACTCATGGAGCCATTTTCTGTAGTTTATAATATTGTCGCAACAGCTTTTTGGCACCATTTGTAGGTCAGAGATTTGAATAATAAATAACCTTCTAAAACAAGATCACTGGGATTCTCGCATACATTGCTAGGATCCTGATGACACAGATGCATAAATCTGTCAAACACTGGAGTCTGTATGGGTATTCCTTGTTCTAAAATTGGACAAATGTGCAGCTGATACAAGATGGAATTCAATTAATTACTAATTGGTTTTTAAATACATACTTTTTGTTCAATCAACAGTTATGATATGGGCTTGACTATATATGGGTTAGCGTATGTGTGTATATATATATATATATATATATATATATATATATATATATATATATATATATATATATATATATATATATATATATATATATATATATATATATGACAGGAATTTAGGTGTCTAATGGCAAAGGCGTTATTGTTGACAATAATAGTATACAACATTGGTGTAGAACTTTAGGTTTTTCCAGAGGCCGTGACGGGTATGAATATTTTTGAATATTTATGACACTTTTTGCTCAAATGTGAATAAAAGATGACAATATATTTTTCCTCACAATATTGCCTGTTGTACATTGTCGTATTATCGTTTGAGAGACACCTATGTCATTTCCTGGCAACAAAACAACTTCCTGGTTAAATAAAAATAACTTTAAATGTAAAATAACTAAAATGTAAAATGTTGATTATTTATTGGCTTAATTAATTATGATTAATTATGGACTTGTTGTTCTGTCTGTACCTACATAACAATATATCATTTAATATGAAAATGTCTGTGATTGTTTTTAAAAGAAAATACAAAAATTACTTAGTTTTATTTTGCTGTCTGTTAGCTGTAGGTTTGTTAAATTTAGGTTGCCGCTGTAACCAGCTCAGTTTTGGGGCTATGTGTGAGCTGGCATTTACAAAAGGAGTACAGTACACTCGTGCAGCAGAGGGTTATTGTACATTATACCAAGGTACAGCTTAAAAAACAACATAGTACTGTTGTAATTTAAATAAGATATATTTTTATTTCATATTTTAATTTATGGCAAGTCCTATTTTTTTTTTAGCCGTGTCTTTATCCTCAAGTTCTGTGGGTCCTGGAGGCCAGATCGTCCACAGTGAATCCAGTGAGGTCATTCTAACTGGAGACCCCCTCAACGGGTTTGGGGTTCAACTACAAGGTGGAATATTTGCGACAGAAACCCTCTCTGCTCCTCCATTAATCCGATTCATAGAGCCGGACAGCTCTGCTGAAAGGTATCACCCGCACTTTAAAGATGGAGAAATTAGTCGTTCTTCCAAACTGCTATTAGCTACTTAGAAGTAGAAATAATATTTAGCGACTTTGAAATGTATATTGAACTTGATATGATATAGTATAGTTTGTACTTTATTTAAAATGTATTTAAAAACTCTGAAAGTGTTTTTATTTACCTCACAATTAAGATCTTAAATATTGTACCTTTAAATTAAATGGGTTATCGTGGGTAGTATTAATGGTATAGGTCCAAAAAAGTATTGTGTATGTAGGCAAATTGTCTCTCTAATTGCAATGGCTGAAGCATACTGTGTCTGAAATGTGCAGAATGTGTTGATCCTACCTCAGAAACTGGGTCAGCACTCTGCGGGAGACTTGCACTGCTTAAACTTGCACCTTTTATCTGCAACGTGAAAGGAATATACTTTAATTTATAATGTATTATGTGGCTCAAGTGTGTCAGTGTCATATTTTTGCAGTCTTAAAAGAGAAGCGGATGTGGCCAACATTGAGATGCATAAAATGAGAGGATAATGGGTTAAATTTGTGCTGCTAGCTTTCTAATGGTTAACATTTTGTTTAGCATTACATAGCTAAATGCTAGGTATTTGTCAACAGCTCAGTTCTTATGGAGCGGGTTGAAATACCTTATTGAGAAAAACAAAAGCAACAACACTTCTTTTCAATTTTACAAATAAAGTCTTCAAAATGACTCCATAAGTTTTGGCTCTTCTCTCATCTTCCAGGTATAAAAGAAACCCTTGAAACCATTAATATATAAATTTCTTGTTAATTTAATGTTTCTCTTGTGTCTTGTTTCCAAAGATGTTTTTGCTCTAATTAGTAAGACTTCTGTTTTAGTGGTATTGGTAACACAATTTTAGGCCAAGGTGTAAAAAGTGGATGCTATAATAATGTTTTAGTAACACTTCATTTTCTCTAAAAGCCAACAAAGCTATTTATATTTTGCTAGATAATGATTTACACTTTTACCAATTGAACTCTTTTGAAAAGCCATACCTTCCTTTAAAAAGGCAAAACCATTGACACATAAGAGGTGTTAAAGTTATTTACTAATATTTGAGCAACAACTCCTGCATCTATATGTCCAACGTTCCCCCATTTCACGAGTTCACTCTGACTTAGAATTGCCTAGTATCGTAACCATTGGTGGTGAACAATTTGAGAAGCATACTATAGGCAAGGTGTCTGAGTGAGGAGTCTGGAACCTGAAAGGGACTTCATTAATCTCATAAAAAATTTTAAGCTCACTTTGTCATTTTTTAAGTCATTGTGAAGGTGAATGTTCTATATTTAAATGTCTTGTACTATGTCTAATTTATATTGTTTGTGCTGGAATTCATGGTACATCAGGTCAGCTGTCATCCTCTAGCAGTGAAACCGAACTTGCTTATTTAACTAAATAATCTGTATTTTTGCCAATGACTCTTGCCAATAAGACCAATTAATCTTCTTATTCAATTAATTGAATGTAAACTTTGATTAGTTGCTTTAATTTGGGTATTTTTAACATCTTTTTTTTCCACAGATGTGGGCTTCTCCAAGTGGGAGATAGAGTTTTGTCCATTAATGGAATTCTTACAGAAGATGGAACGTTGGAAGAGGCTAATCAGCTGCTTCGAGATGCTGCTCTGGCCAATAAGGTCTCACTAGAAATTGAGTTTGACGTTGCTGGTAAGTTATGTTTACTTGTGACAACCCTTAGGATCCTGCCCATGACTATTTACTGGCTTCTCAAAACTCATGACCTTCTTGTCAATCTATCATGCTGAAAGGCCAAATTTTCCTGTGTACATTGTTTGATGTCTACATTACCAGAGAGGGTGGGATCAGAAGTAGCTGTTTTTGATGTTGAAAATAAAATGGGTCAACAAGATCATCAAAGAACCTTTTTGAACAATTTATCATCAAATTGTGACAAATTGGTATCTTATGTTCCCTTTAACTAAAAAACAAAACTAATTAAATTTAAATTGATTGAATTTAGCTCCACTTCTCGTTGTGTCCAACAGAATCAGTTGTGCCTAGCAGTGGAACTTTCCATGTGAAGCTGCAGAAAAAAAGAGGAGTTGAACTGGGCATCACCATTAGTGGTAAGTATCTAACTAATCTGCCATTGTGTGCTTTCAATAGTTTTGCCTTCATTTGAAAGGTTTGATCCCAAAACCCAATAACCGGGATTTAAAAAACTTAATTTTTTTGGCCTCCAAGCCACCAAAAAGGCCAGTCAATGGTTTCTGCAAATGCTACAACTTCAGTTAAATTGATCAGAGCACAGCATTATTGTGTAAAAGTCTTGATAACCTGAGCTAGTGTTATAGAAATCCATTTAAAATCATTAAAGCAAGACAGAGCAAGATCATAACTTGTTTTACTGCCTATCAAGTGAGTTAAACATTCTTTTACTTGCCCATATTATAGATTGTGATTTAAATTTTATGGAGAACCATTTAAAATGGATACAACAATATTGTTCCAGGTCAGCTGTGTTCAAAAGGTTGCTTCATCTCAGATGCCTTTGCCTCACTTTATATCACTTTATATCGCATGGAAAATAAACCCTCGCTCATGTTTTGACATCCACTCCAGCCGTCATGCGCTTTGTCACCAAACACGTTCGCATATCTCTTTTCCAAACCCCTCTTCCAACCGGAGCTTAAATCAGCCCTGAAACACAAGGCCATCACTTTTGAAGGAGTGTTTACGCTTTTCCATCAGCTTGTTTACTCTTAGAGCTCCTCGTCCGCCTAGAGACTCTCCATCTGACGTTCCTCAGAAGCCTCGTCTTTCAGGGTTATAAACTCTGAGGGATCACGGCCATTAAAGCTGTATTACACTTGCATGAGGACTGATATGAATCACAGGATTCACATTGCTTTCAACATGTACAAAGTTCTGCATTCATCAGTTTGAGAGCTGTAATCTGAGTAGTTGTTGTAGAGTTTGAAAAAGTTTCACAGGAAAGTTTAAGGGTGTGGCTTTCCAAAACTGTTTTGTAAAAGAAGTTGGGATACTGCCAAAGAGAGCTTTTGGCCAATCAGCAGTAAGGAATGTTTGTAATTTGTATATCAAGGGTGTTTCGATCTGAGCACAGGGTAAACAAAACAAAAAGGTTTTCACGTGAAATTAATCTTAAAGTACTTTCATGTGACTCATTAGCTATGCAAAATAATATGTGTGAGGTAACAATTGATTGTGGGTAGGGTTTAGTGGTGATCGCAGCCAGCAGCAAAATGTCCCTTACTCTCCACTTAATAATATGTTTAATTTATATAGCGCCTTTGCATAGCTCAAGGATACTTAAGCAAACAGAGATCACAATTAAATATTAGCATTAAATATATAGGGTAGCAAACAATAATCACAATAAAAAAAGGAGTAAGTATGAGACAAACAGAGGGGGAAATTGCGTTGAAATGGTCAGTAACACTTGTGTGAACATGCGATAGAGGGGTATGACATTTTCACAAGCCTTCTGAAAGTATAGTCAAAGTTAAATAACTTTTAGAGGGAGTTTGTTGCTATATTTTTCACAAATTAGGCTTTTGATAAGTTAATGAGTAAAAATTATATTGTATTATAAAAATTATATTGATTATTGGCAGATGTTTGTCTCCTCCATAAAAAATTCATATTACGTTTTGATATTACATTTGTTATATCATTTATGTATGCCAGTAATTCTTAGCTCAGACTGTGAAATGATTACATTGAGAACTTTACAGACCTTTTCACTCTATATGACTGTCTGGGATAGCATTTAGCTTCTGCTGTGTTCATACTAGATCCCTGTTCATAGATCACTGTCAGCTTTCAGACTGCAGACAAGTCCAGTTGTTAAAATGCAATTGAGGCTACCTTCAGAATGCAGGTCTTAATGCCCAATTCAGATTTTGGTGGATTTTTTTGGTGCGTTTGTTCACATTATAAATAGCAAGCTATCAGTCTTCTGTTTGAATGAAATGTGTCTCCAATGTGACACGCATGCACAGCAGAGGATAATACACAACCCACAATGCACTACTTGCAGACATAAACAATGAAGCGCATGCTCTCGGGCACACTTGAAGTTTTGTGGCTGTAAATAGCTGACTTTGATAGTATTCAACAATGTTTAGAAAACATTGAGACGGAAAAGAACACATTTTATGGAATACTCCAGGAAGTGGAGTTAAAAGTGCTTGAATTACTACCGCAATTAAGCTTCAAATGCGTCTTTGGGCTCTTCCTGTAACTAGTTTAGTACAAGAACGTCTTCTTGTACTTCTTGTGTTTCTCATGTGCACCTGCACCGCTTGGCATGGGATTTCGGGCATTTGTCTATGATTTCTCAAAACTTGTCCAGGAGTCAAAATCTTATGAAATGTTTTATCACCTTGAGCCTCAATAAATCATGTTTACTCAAACATTTTCGGCAAAATTAACCAAACAGAAAGTGTGTACTGTAAAAAAAAAAAATTAAAATAAATGTAAGGTCTGAATCCATTAGTTTTTTCTGTGTAAGCAAATGTTTAAATTATCCACTTGTTTTGTATGTGTAATTCACAACTTTTAGCCCATTCATTAGTGGTGGGTAGTTCCAGAGAGGGGTTGTGGTCATAATTGACTGTGAAATTGTTGTGAGTTTTCCAAATCTAACATGAGTGTGTTCACAACATTTACAGGGAACATATTTATGTCCAAATACCTTACATTGTCCATGTATGTATGTCATAATTGTATTGTTTTGTGCTCCACTTCAGCCAGTAAGAAGCCTGGAGAGCCTCTAATTATCTCTGACATTAAAAAAGGCAGCATGGCGCACAGGTACAGACACTGATTTGCATTATCACCTCTATAGCTCTTAATAATTTTTTTAACAATTATTCAGCCACATATGCTATTGTTTCTTTCACAGGAAACAGGAAAACATGTTGAACAATAAAAAACTGTAATATTCATGAAGTGAAAAAAGGGAAAAAAATTAAAAAGAGTTTAAACCCAAGCATATTTAGTCAATAATTAGACTCCATGGTTTGAAGTGGATTATACCGTTTACTATTACTTTTTGGATGTTATGTTAATTCTACTGTAAATTTGATCTCTAAATCATGAATTCCATTAGTTGTTGCGATGTTTAACAATTGTGGGCTTGGTGTTTTAGTTTTTTTGTTTTGCTTTGCTATAGGACAGGGACTCTGGAGCCTGGAGACAAGCTGTTGGCCATCGATAACGTGCGCCTGGAGAACTGCTCTATGGAGGATGCCATGCAGATTCTGCAGCAGAGCCAAGAGCTGGTTAAGCTCAAGATCCGAAAGGATGATGACAACTCAGGTTTGTCTAAGCGCTTCTCTGATAGTGGTTACATTTTTAACATTTTGACGTTATTTATACGCTGCTTGCAATTCCCTGTGATGTCAAATTTTAAGCAGCTCATAATGTATTCATTCTTCAACAACAGCAAGGCCATACTGCACCTTTCGGCCAATAATTAAATCAACTTCAAAAGCAGGCTCAGTGTTATTGCAATATTTGAACTTGCCCTTTTTATTTAATTGACATTTAATTTAGTTTCGTTGTTATGTTCCATTTATTTATTTTATTTTATTTTCTACAACATTTTTGGTTTCTCTGATTAACAAAAACATATATAAAGAGAAGTGTTTGGAAAATAAATGTTCTGAATAAGAGAGACTAGCATGTTCCATGTTGTTATACATTCAGTGATGCTGGTTTATAAAGAAAATCAATTCTTTGGACATTTCCTCAGTCAATCATAGGATTTAATTCAGAAGGCTTTTAAATCCTAAGAGTTTTTATTTGAATGGTCCACTTGGAACTGAACAATTGGGCCCTGAACCCGTGGTTCTAAAAGCAAACTAATAGTGGCCAGCAGGTGACAGTGTGAGACAGCAAAAAAATTATTCAGCAGATTATTCAGATGCAGATCTCAAGCCAGTCTTTGGACTTAATATTTGGACACAAATATCAACAGAAACAAAAAGGTGGAACCATATATTAAATAAGTAAATAGTAAAAAAAAAAATTAAATGTATTTTTTACAGTTCAATTGCTTCAAAGCAACTTCGCAAAAAATATGTCTTATTCATAGTAGATAGTTTTATAGGGAAGATATCGTTTCAACATTTCATTTAAGAACCTTAAGTTTCTTTTGAAATCAGGAAATTAGTTTTTCCTGGTTTGATCTTATTTTGGGGGTCAAGTTTAGAAAAGTAGTAATTGTTAACATGCTTAATTTGTGGACAATTTTGTGTACCCAATAAACTTATTTTTGTGTTTTTATATAGCCAAAAATCCTAGTGGCTGGGGTAATAAAAAACACACGCACCCCGAGAGAGTTTCCTTCTGTTAGGTGAATGCAGGGGTGTAGACGGCATCTACTTTAAAAATTAAAACAACTTTAGGATGAGTTTATCTAAATAGTGAAGTTCACTGATTGACTTTAAAATATCCAAAAGTCAGCATACCCAGAGGTTGGTAATAGCAAAAATAAGGGGATGCTGAGCTTTTGGTCATCTATCAATGACCTTTGTTCATGTTCGATTGTGATTTTAGAAGGTCATTGTTTCATTAAACATTGGCAACCATCACACACTTCTGTTTTAATCTGCAATACATTTTATTTTATTTTACTAATTGTTTGCAGATGAACAGGAGTCTTCAGGCTCCATCATTTACACTGTGGAGCTGAAGCGATACGGCGGCCCTCTGGGCATCACTATCTCGGGGACAGAAGAGCCCTTTGACCCCATCACCATCTCTGGCCTGACCCGGAGAGGACTCGCTGAGAGGTCTCATAACATCAAATCTTTATGCAAAAAAAAATCCATCACATACATTTCAACCTTTTTGATATAAACTTGTGTCATAGCTTTGTTTTTTTAGGTATTGATTGCTCACTTTATTGATTATTTCATGTTTTGTGCTTTAATTGTAAACAATATGTTTTGATAAAATAACTGATTGTTTCTGGTTAACCCTGTAAAACCATAGTTTAAATTAAACATATTGACAAAATAATAATGTCAACTGGTTCAACGTTATAAAGTCGTGTGTGTGTTTTAGGAGAATATTTGATGTGTTGGGTTCAATATTAAAATGTTCCTTAAACCAAGACTCATGAACTTTAAAATGTCATGTTTTTTTTTTTTTTTACTAATACTATTTTTCATACGACTCAACTTGGTATGCTTTTTGGGCCCTTTCACCACAATCTGTTCCTGGAACCCATACTTTTTTTTCAACCACTTTAATCTGGTTCCAAAACTGAGCCGAGTCAAGCTGAAGGGATTTTTTTTTTCTGATTGGACATAAAATGGTAAAAATGAAACCTTCTGGAACTCCACATTCCAATTGATTAACTGGGTTCATTTTTCACATGCAGCATTTTTCTTGGCAGATGCATCAGATTCCAAGCTAACTTTAGGCTATGAAAACAAGACAATTAATGTATAATTGCAAATGTCCTACACAAATTTATCCAGAAAAAAAGAGCTTAACATTTAAAAGACTTAAAGTTGAGGCCACAGTTGTACATGAGACATTTTTTAAAAAACTAATATTGTTTGTTTATGAATTCTAATAGTTTAACTTAAAATTAATGTTTTATTTGCATTTAATTCATTTTATTACATTTCTTAGCAGACTAAATGCACATATTTTCTCTGGTTCTCGTAACTCTCTTTTGCGTTATGGTGTTCAGTTAATTCTGTACTTCTTTATTTTAAATACTCCAGTACTCCTGTACAGCCTTAAGTTGTAAGCATTTTAACTGCTTAATATTTGTTCAGAAGACTTCTTTGTGGTCTTTTCTCTTTAGGTTTTTATTTCTAGGTTTTTTATATTTTAAATCCACATTTTAGCAGCCAGTAATTGCAATTAATACAATGTCTTTTAATTAAACACTTTTTAAAATATATATTACAAAACATAATAATAATGTTAAGTAAAATGTTCTCAACCAGTGTAGAATAAAGTTGAAATAATGTTGACTCTCAAAGCAAGCGTTTTCTCCTCTCAAAGTTCTGCTTGTTAGTTATTCGCTGGTATTTCTGGTGCCGAGACGAGCACGACAACTCTCTCGTCAATTTGCAACAAGCCGATCATGAGTATTGCGGCCTGAAAATGCCTTCAAAGTGACAAGAAGTCTGTTTTTACAGGACTGGAGCGATCCATGTGGGCGACCGCATCCTGGCTATCAACAGTGTGAGTCTGAAAGGGAAGCCGCTGAGCGAAGCCATTCATCTTCTGCAGGTGGCAGGAGAAACAGTCACTCTCAAGATCAAGAAACAGCTTGAGTGTACGAAACACAAAACACCAAAACATTTAACCATTTGAAAACACATATTTCTATATGGTTCCACCTCCAAAATCTGGTGTCAATGTAAATAAACAATTTGTCTTAGCGTCAGGAATAAAACAGTTTCACTCACTTTACATCTTTTATTCTCAACAACATTTTTGATTGTTTGTAAGACATATAAAGCATTTAAACTACAATTGTTTTTCTGTACGATTCAGTTCGACATCAAGTCTAAATTCCGCAAACAATGAAAAAACATGAAACATGAAATGGTTAAATTAAAATATATACAACATATCTTTTTTTGCAAACATTTCAATGAGATAATAGTAGAACATGCAGTGCTTTTATGACTGACTGAAAACCCAGTGTCCAATGTTGGAGACAAAAGGCTTTAATGGAGATGTCCATTGTTTTGGATACAGTGTAAAGTGTTTAAATGTGTAGTCTTTAAATAATTCAATTTATCACCAACAGGTCGTGACCTAGAGATAATGTTATTGATTTGATTTGATTTTGTCTTTAGCACCAGAAGATAAAAATAAAGACAACGATCTAGATGATGAGCTCAGTGACACTGAGGACGAGATGACGGATTCACAGAAAACCAATAAACTGTCGGACATTTACTCCACCACCATCCCGAGTGTGGACTCCGCTATGGATTCATGGGATGGCTCTGGGATTGATGCTGGATACAGCAGCCAAGGTGTGCTTACCATGGCGGACTTCAACAGTGATGAAGACCCTGGCACTCAAAGTGATAATAAAAATAAGCAAACTTTTATTTTAAAATTTCTGCAAATAAGACTACATGAAATTTTTTTTGCAGGGGCTTATATCCAACAGGCTGCTGGAATTTCGTTGCATCCTCATGAGTGGCGACACACCAAGCAGAGGAATAGCACACCACCTCCGACTCGACCCAAAACCATCTATCCTTTTAGCGATGGAGGATTCTGTGAAGACGACTGGGAGAAACCTGCAGGGTGAGGCACTTCTGTTTGAAATAAAGAGACATTGTTGGTATTTGTAGGTCTGGTCTCAAGTCATGAACAAAAGCATAACAACTGGAAAATTACATAATTTTGAGTAAAAATAAATATTTTTCTGGTCTCCTATTGTTTTCCTTTCCTTTTTGTATTTTTGTTGTTTACATGCTTAGATTTTCTGATATTATGTTGACTGTTGTATTCTTTTTTGCTTAATTGTGTTAATTCGTAGGAAAAGAGTTTTTAGGGACAGACAAAATCACTTAGCCTTTCCTGACACATATCGGCATGAAAGATACAGGTTCTCTGCAGAAGAAGTAACTTACATTTGCGAGCCTCTTCGACCACATATAGAAAATGTGACAGGTAGAAGTCACGCCTTTACTGTAGCGCAGATGGTGTGTATTGCGTTGCGCTTCTTTGCAAGTGGTGCATAATTGTATGCGGTTGGTGATGCAGAGAATCTGGGTAAGGAATCTCTGCAGGAATACGTTAATGGTTTCATTGTATTCCCTGGACATTTACCCTACCTGTCCATAAAAGAGAGCTTTTACAAAATTTCAGGTAAGATAATAATGTCACATTGCTTTAACAGAGTTATGTATTCATTGTCACAGTTATATTATAAAATACTGCAAATATTAATTGTAGGATTTTGTTTCCCAATTTAACAGGATTCCTCAGAATCATTGGTGCAATAGATTGCATACACGTGCCAATTTCTACTGCTCTTGGAGACCATGGGGCTGACTACGTGAACAGAAAATGCTTTCACAGCCTTAATGTTGAAGTTAGCGACAGGTAGATGTACAAATTATTGGTTTAGGAAATAATATTGACCTACTGCACATTACATCTGCAGATAACATGTGATCATTAAAGAATTATTACGAGCTTGGAAGCCAAATGGCCAGGCTCAGTACATGATTCACAAATTTTCAGGTAATCTGTGTTGTGTCAACATTTTGAGGAAGTCAAGTTGTACATTAACATTAAACATTAATGTTTTCCTTTTCTAATCTGTTGCAGGGCTTTTTGATGGACTGCTAATTGGAGACAAAGGCTATACATGCAAGGTTTTTTTGACCCTCTGTCTTGAACCTCAGACTGGGCCACAAAACTGCTTCAATGTGGTCCTAAGTAAAACCAGGGTGAAGATAGAAATGGCCTTAGCATCCTAATAGCTCGTTTCAACTGCCTTCAGAGGCTAAGAGTGTCACCAGAGCGGGCATCGCAGATAGTGGAAGCATGTGCCATTTTAGATAACATAGCCACTATCAGAAAAGAGCGAGTACCACCACATAATCAGAATTTCCCTGATGAAGTAGATCCAATCTCTCTTGACCATAGAAGTGGGGCCATGCAGTATTTCACATAATAAAAACTAATTGAACCTGCAGATGTGTGAAATGGTTTTTATTGGTTGTGTGCCTAGAGAGGAAGAATGTATATATATAGTATTAACAGATATTTAATTTATATTAAGTTGTGCTTGTTTAAAGATGGTCAGCTACAGGCTGCAGTCCAACTTCAGGCTCCTTTTTGTAAATAGTATATATGTTCAGCAGCTAGGCTGCCAAAGTAGAACTAGCTCTCAGTAGGTTAGTGTATGATCACCAACATCTATTGGAACTATGAACATCATGCAATTTTGGCTCCGTAGACACAGCAATGCGGGAGTGCCTGTTCAGCCTCAGAGTGTTACACCAGCAGAATCCATGGGCCTTTAGACCTGAGGAGAGCCTGAGATCTGCGAGAGCTAACCTGAATCGGGCAATTAGAGTAGTCAAGCGTGCCCACTCCAGACAATTCCTGGAAAGCTTTCATAATTTCGCAGACCCCAGGAGCATGTGGAAAGGTCTACAGACAAGTCATAAGTCAGCTCTATCTGTCTGTAATGATGACCCAGCTTTCCTGAATGTGCTAAACAACTTCTTTGGGAGGTTTGACGCACTAAACCCCCATGCCATAAAAGCTGTCCCACACCAGGAAGAAAATACGCTTCACCTGGACATGACAGATGTGTGTGAAGGATTCTAAGGAAAGTGAAAACACACAAGGCCCCAGGTCCAGACAACATACTTGGAAAGGTGCTCAGAGAATGTGTGGATCAGCTGGCCCAAGTCTTAACAGACATCTTCCACAACTCACAGGATCAAGCCAAGGCGCCCGCATGCAACAAGACAGCTACCATAACTCTACTGCCAAAAGGTCCCCAAATCACCTCACTAAATGACTACCGTCCCATCGCACTAACCCCAATCATTATGAAGTGCTTTGAGAGACTAATGAAGGATCACATCACCACACGCCTCCCCCTTACTTCAACCTCTACCTGTTTGCCTACAGGCCAAACGCTCTACTGAACGTCGCCATTACCTCCGCTCTCCAAGTCAGTCTTGCACGCCTGGAGGACAAAAACACTTGTTTGCTGTTTCTGGACTTCAACTCGGCATTCAACTACAACATCTCTCAGCACCTGGTAGACAAACTGGGATCCTTGGGCTTCAACACACCACTACGAAACTGGCTATTGGACTTCCTCACCAAAAGACTGCAATCTGTGTGGGTCAGGTAGAACACCTCCAAGGTCATTACTCTCAGTACAAGCTCCCCACAGGGCTGTGTCCTGAGCCCTCTGCTGTTCACCTTGATGACACACGACTGCGTCCCTAGGGCCTCCTCAAGGATGACAACAACTAGGCCTACAGAGTGGAGGTGGAACAGCTGGTGGGCTGGTGCAAAAATAACTGTTCCTGTTAAATAATCTGTTCCTGAATGTGGAATAGACCAAGGAGATCATTTTTCGATTTCAGGAAGAAACCACCGGGCCACCCCTCACTTCAAAAGACATCTCATTAAAGATATGTTGGTAGAGGTGATAAAAAGTACCAAGTTTTTCTGTATAAAGATCACAGAGGATCTCTCCTGGTCTGCAAACTTCTTACTGCTCGTTAAAAAGGCGCAACAACATCTGCATTTATTTGTGCAGGCTAAAAATATCTGGTATACCCCTATCCATCCTCACAACATTCTACAGAAGTACGTAGAGAGCATCCATATAAGCAGGATATCTATGTGGTGCGGGGGCTGCAGTGCATCGGACTGGAAGGACATGAGAGAAAACCATAGGGACTTCTCTGCCCCCCATTCAGGACCTTGCCACAAAACATTGCTTGTCCAGAGCTAGGAACATTATAAAAGAAGCCTCCCATCCCCACCATGGACTCTTCTCCCGGCTGGCCTCTGGGAAGAGGTTTCGCAGGACCACAAGGTTCTGGAAAAGCTTTTGTTCCCACTCCACCAGACTTTATCTTGTACTCTAGATAATTGTGCTGCCTCAAATCATGCTGCTCTATAAATGTTAAATAATCCCGGAATGTTTATGTTTCTTTAAAGTGATTTTTATATTTTTAATATTAATATTTTTCTTTTTTTATTTGTATTTGTTATTGTCTTGCCGAGCTGCACAACAAAAATGAATTCCCTATACATTGCTGTTGCTGTACTGCAATGACAAAAAAAGTCTGGCTTAAGTGACGACTCCGTCTTCACCTGAAACAATTGCACAATTTATAGTCAACACTAATCTCATGACCAAATAAAGTACAAAAACATTATGGACTCACATACACAGAAGTATACATTTTGCCAAGGATTTTATGCATTATTTTGTTCACATTTCTTCTACATCCAAATGAGGTTGATTGACTACTCCCTGGGGTAGGATGTGAAAAATCCTAGTGAGGAAAATGAAATTAGCATGTGTGTATTTCATAATATGATTAGTCATTTGTAAAATGATAACATAAGTGCTGTCAACCTCTTTGTTTTCTGAACACAGAGTGTGTGTATTCATCATTTTCATCACACTATAGAAAAACAGGCTGATGTAAGCACACTAAAGTACAGTAAATTAATAATGGTCAGTCTGTTACTAATTGACCTCTCTGTGGGAGGCTGTGGCTTGTGCTGGCTGCTAAAGTACCACAATAATTCCCTTTACTACAACATGTAACATACGGTCAGCAATGTGTAAAACTTGGTTGAATTTAAGACCGTTGTAAAACATTGCATTCCCACTGTCACTTGCTTAATCTGCTACTGTGTACTGTGTTACTGTGAAATAAGCATTTAATTTATTTAGTAATACCACCATAAGCATGTTATATTACATAAGAAACGTAAATGTATTGCAATTAACACACACAAAAAAGCGTTGAAACGAACGGGTTTTGTCAAGTCAAAACCTATCTGGTAATTCTGAGTTTGTTAAGTTAGATTTTTCAGATGGTTTCCATTCTAGCAGCCCTGGGTTGCTTCTTAAATGCCAAACCTGGTGCCAGGCAGTCGGATGTTGGTGCCAATGTAAAAGCCTCATGCTTGACTGGCTGTAATGTGTTCTTTTGGCACAGATATACCAACCAGACGCATCCAGATGCCCTCCTCATGGAGCAGGATGACAGTTTCTGGTGCCAGGCTCTGGAAGACCTGGAGACCTGTGGTCAGTCTGAACTTCTGCGAGAAATAGAGGTAAAATGAACCCTAAAATCATCACCTATATGATTTCCTTTATGGTGCAAAATAGGACTCCCAACAGAATTTAGAAATGAAATTTCAGGGAATGTAATTTAATGTAATTTATAGGACCTCTGGTCCAGGTTGCTTCCTGGACCCAGACAGCTCATCTATTGTGCTTCTTCACACTCACCAACTTTTCTTACGATACGAGCAAATTCTTTGTAAGCAAACTTGTGAAAAAGATTATAAATCATAAGACCGTTATAAATCACCTGTTTTGCAAACAGCACCTTAAACTGTTTTCTTTGACATTGTGTTGGTTTAGAAGTACATAATAGAAAATGACTGATGTGTGTAAACAAAATATGAAATAGTTAACTTTAAACTACATATTAATTTAATTTGAAGGAATCCGTTGTCTTATAAATTAGAAAATTCTAATTGGCAAAAGGCAACATAATTTTGATCTGTTCGAAAACCTCTCCAAATAATACTGAATTTAAACAACCAGCTAAATTCTTGAACACATTAAAACAACATTTAAACATGCTAATTGATTATATTATAGACTTTAAAGAAAACACAGTAAGATACTTTATTTTGGCACACACTTAAAACAACATAACAATAATTTAATAATTATAATTTTTGTCATTTAATAATTACAGAACATAACAACATGCTAATCCAAGCTAGCAAACATTTTAAAACACCAAACACTTAAAAGATAACAACTTGATCTTAATTAGTACTCAGTTTATAATAAGATGAAAAAATGCTAATTTCTTACACCATACACTTAAGATGATAGCAACTTGCTAATCAAAAATTAGCATAATTTAGCATATTTTAAATTGTAAAGTAGCACACTAATTATTTGCCATTTTTGCACAGGAATGTAGCATGATTTTCTTTTCTAACACTTTCTTGAAACCAAATGCATGGTAATCCATTCAAAGAAGCCTTTAAAATGACATATTTCGGCAAAGTTATTTTAGCATGCATTTTAACATCATGGCAAGCTGCTAATCAGTTATTTCACACGAATATGCTAATCTATTCTATGATGCTCTGAAAACAACATAGCTTTCGACTTTTATTTTTACTTTAAATAACATTACAATCTATTTCAGTATATTTCTCAAACAACATGACATCATGCTCCGAACATGTTAAAATGTGTTACTCATTAGTTACTTTGCTTTAGGCCTTCATTGGCATTCTTAAATGTTCACAGTAATTATAAATACACAACAAATATTAAAAGGATTATTTTTAAAGTTTTTTGAGATAGACTGTGAAATAAAACAACATTTATTTAATTATCTTTACCACACACAAATCTCCTGCATGCTGAGTAGTTTCTCATTTCACGCTTGCCTCCTCGAAACAATGAGCTTTGTTCTTTCACAACTGAATGAGAGAGGCTCTGAAGTGTTTTTAGCTGCTTATTAAATTAGCTCAGCCATGGATGACGTGTTCTTCTATCGATACTTGACTTTTTTTCTTTCACCAAACAGGTTTGTTTTGTACCGTTCCACCAGTCTCTTCAGGCTAATCTCAGTTCAGTTGTTGCTGTGAAGTCTTCTTTGTATCACCTCAAAAACAACCCTGTTCTCACTAAGAGCACTCCCCATGTTTTAAAACGGCTTATTCCAACACAAAACAATTCTTTCCCTGGTAACTTTGTGACCACTTCCAAAATGCTTCTCTTAAAACTTTGAAATTCTTACTCAAAAGTTTATTTTTAAATTTTGCTTATGTTTGCCAGCAATTGAATTTAGGAAATTTGTTCTTAAATAGGTAACTTCAACCATGACTGTGCCAAGCTTCTAGTATTGTATTCTAGTGCTAATGTAGTAACTAGTATCTAGCAGTGGCTGGAAAAAGTTATTTTTTTTCTGTTGGAGAGCTGGTTGGAACTCTCTTTATGGAATGCAATGTAACAGCTAAAAATGCCTGAATGTATGAAGCCTCCAGGTTTGCTCCTGGTGTTGTGGGTAGAATGAAACCCTGACACTGAAAAGAAAGGGTGCACATATATCCAGAGGGTAATTTACACATGTAAGACTGTGGAAAAGGTTAAGTAAAGGAGCTGGAGCCAAAACCAAAATGGCCAACTAAAGGCGAGGCAATTAGGGTAACAGGCGATGAAGCAGTTCAGGGTTCCAGTGAACGAAAGTTTAGCTCTTTTTTTTTTTTAAAAAAAAAAAAAAAAAAAAAAAAATAATAATCCTTTTTACTTTTAAAGTACAACTTGTAAACTGTAAAAAAAAAAAAAAAAAGTTGCGAAGTGTTTCAAAAGTTTCAGTGAATTAAGAGTCTCTGAAAATGAACTTGTCCTGGGATTATCAACACAAACAAAAAAAACTTTTAACTCCATAATAGTCCCCCACCATAATCATGAAGTGAAAAAATGACCTTCATATTGAAGTTAAGTTAGACACAATAAAGTAAAACAAACGTGCATGAAATGCCATCACATGGTAAATACTGATATGAAAAAGAATAATTAAAAGAACCGTTCTTTTCAATATCCGGTTCTATTAGCGAAGGCTCTCATCTGAACTACTCTTCCCCACATCCAGTTCTGGCTACATAGGCTTGCATTGAATGAAAAGGACAATAAACAAGTAATTTTATGAACGATGAACGACTACATCTGTCTCTTTCCTCAGAATGTTTGTTTTCTGCTGCTGGGGGCTGGAGAGTAGGACTACTAGTCTGTGACTGCCAAAGAATGAATGATTCACTCCCTAAAAAAAAGTTGTTACTCCTGAGGAGTATTTTGTTAATTTGATTATCTAACATGTCTTTTTAAATTCATTTTAACTTTATATTGATTGTGGCATTAAAACATGTTAAGTTGCATGTCAAAAGTATAACCCTCATGTTGGCATATAACATTAATAACAAGTGTTATTATTTTATTAGTTTCTTAAAATGCTCATTATAAATAACCAGAGAATCTGTTGAAGTGTATTCATCACCTAATCTTTTGATAGTTACAGTTAAATCCACCTCTAGAGGAAAAATAATTCACAAGTTTGCAGTATTTGTATATTTAAGAGCTTGGGACAGGCTGCTCCAGCAGCCCAGTACTACCAGTCAAAGCTGGACATTCTTTGGCCTGAGGCAGGACATTATTGCACCTCTGGGCAAGGATCTGACCTGATCTTTTGTTACCACTGTTTTTGTGCTGAGCCTTTGACCCGTGAACAAATCTTCCTGCCACCCAGCAAGAGTACTCCTTTAATGGGATAACAGGCAGATAACCACTGATGATTTTCTACCACCCAGATTTTTGGAACAGTATTCATCAGGTGATGTCATTGAATCTCAGCATTCCCCTGTCACACACCAATTCATAAATGTCATAAAGAATCGAAAAGAAACTTTTTGTTACCTCATAAGAAGTTTGAGTTCTCTAAATTCATTTTGTTTCAACAGATTCCATCTCAGAGGTTATATTACAGAAGTCTTCAGAAATCTTACTTGTCAGTCATAGTCTACTAGAGCATAAGATTCCAATCTTTTGAGTGATCATGCATATCAGTTGCAGTTTGTCGATTTTAACTACATCTTTGTTTGAGCCCGTCATTCATTGAGGAAAAAGGGGTAATACTCTGTGACTTTCAATGATCAAAAACAAAGATCATTTTGCTTTGATTTTGTGTGCCTTTCCGGTGAGTTTTTATTTACAATTTTTTATTTAGACTTCCTTAGGGGTTTGCTTTGTTGTATTCGTTTTGTCCTGCGCTCTGCTTTAGTTTGTTTAGCTTTTCCTCTTTTCTTTCTCTCAGTAAGTTAGCACACTCTACAGAACACTGTGTCCTAAAGCCCTTTTCACACGACTCGTTTGAGGGATTCGCAGGAATGATTAAAGTTGGCATGAGAACCAGCCTCGGCAGAGCCAGTCATCATTCACTGTGCTCATTTTCCTCCCGCAGGCTTCGATAATGACCGGCAGTGCCCTTAGTTTGGGTGTTGAGGGAGGAAAGAACCACGAGTCAGTCAACCACCCCCACCTTAGCCCGCTGAGAAAATCCCCCTATCTGTTCAACGAAAATAAAAATAAAAGCACGCTACGCATGTCCGAGAAAACTTGGGAGTCTCGCAGGATCAAGGAGGAGATTCAAGACATCCTGTCGCCCACACCACTTGAGCTCCACAAGGTGAGAACATGCTATAATATAGAAAATAAACTATTTAACATGTGCAATAGCAAATCAACAATAAATGTTTTTGCACAAAATAGTTATCAATCAACCAAAATGCTCTTCTTTAGGAAATATGTCTTGTAGTGAAACATTACAGAAAACATAATTAAAAAAAAACAACATCATTTCACACAGGAAAGAATTAAAGTTTTAAAGCACATAAAAAATACAAAAAGCACATCTATGAATTAAGACCAGAATTCATTGGTGGTGAAAAATAATTTGGATATAAATACCTCTCTTCAACTAAACTTCCTTGTCTGGTCACTGTCTTTTCTTGAAGTTACAGACTTGCGTTTTTGTTTTTCCTGTGGATATTTAGTATGTGATGCAAATCATTTTAAAATGAAAATGATTTTTGCACTTGCTGTGGTTCCTCATTATGGTTCTGTTATATAAAACTTTGGTGCCATATGGTTTGTTTTCAATGAGAATGCGATAACCTAGACAGACAGCGGGTGGTTGAAAGGTGTCATTGAGGCAATAGGGAATTTTGTCTGCAAATTCTGGGCAGAATTATCCAGATTTTACAAGCATAGAAAAATGTATATTACACATGTTAAAGTGAGGGAGTTATTAATTTAGTTCACCTGATAATTATTTTTAATTTTAAAGGTTCTCAAAAAACATGTGCATAATCTCCCTAAAATGTATTACTTGGCCTTTCTTGTCCTCTCCAATAATAATGCTGCTCTTTATTTTATTCACCACTCAGTCTTTCTTTCTTTTTTTTTCTTTTTTCTTGTGGCTCTTTTTTGCATGGTATCAGTTTCTCTCTGTTTGGTTTGTGTTGCTCTCACACTCAAAGATGCTTTTCTTGCTTACACTTTAGATAATCTGACAGAAAATTTTGTAAATGCTTTTGAAAATGTAGATTAATTCTTGAGTCTGGGTTCAGTATTTCTCTTTCCCTCTCACAGTTTGCCTAGTATACCTTAGTTTTACATTATGGAAAAATTAATTTTGTCATAGTAGGGTAAACTCTACTAAACTAAACAGCTGAAATGAAGTGCCTCTTAGTTTCTACAACATTTCTCATTATATAAACAAGTTTTACTACTGTCTTACCAGGTCTTTTATCTTGTAAAGTACTGAAAATTAATTTTAAAAACGAGAAAGAACATTTGGACAATGGACTCAAATCCTGGAAGGCCACAGCCCAGGACAGTTTGTAATTGTTCTTCAAAACATGATTTTAATTCTTAATTAGGTGCATTTCATCAACGTTGCAAAGTTGTGGCCCTCCAGAAACGGAGTTTGAAACTACTTCAAATTATGTATTAAAGGTAACAGTGATGAAGGACCCAGAGAGCGATGACTTCGGCTTCAGTGTGTCGGATGGTTTCCTAGAGAAGGGAGTTTACGTGAACATGATAAGAGCAGAGGGGCCAGCGGATCGAGCCGGACTCAAACCCTTTGACAGGATCCTTCAGGTACTTTCTGCTCCTCTCAGATTCTAAAACTGGCCTGAATTACCTTTTTTGGGTGAATACAGAATAAAACTAAATTGACCTTTAGTGGGGACAGTTTGAGAAGGTTTGCATTGCATTTTCTCTGCTTTCTATTCCTAATTCCTTGAAGAGTTCTTAAAAATTGTTGCTAAACGCTCACATCTTTACAATGACTGACATTCTCCATCTGTCAGGTGAACCATGTCCGCACCCGAGATTTCGACTGCTGCCTAGCTGTTCCACTCATCACTGAAGCCGGAGACAAACTAGAGCTGGTTATCAGCAGAAACCCCTTAGCACAGCCCGGCAATGCCCAGCATCACCACTGCCATCCTCATTACGCACCGACGGGACACTTTCGCCTATCGCAGAGCAGTACTCTGGACCTGTGACATCCCAACTCAACAACAGTTACATTCCAGAGGAAGCTCCCACGATAACACACCACATAAAGGAGGGGATGATCTGAGCCAGAGTTCAGCGCAGGTCAAACGATCCGAGCAGTGCTTGAACACTGAACAAAATCAACAGCGAAGCACCTAAGGGATAGGTAGTACGCATTTTTTTTGTAGCACAAACGAAAGATACTTGAAGAGGTTTGGTATACATGAAGGAACGGGTCATATTTTTACTGGGGGTTTTTTATGAGAGTGAACTGTCCATTCACGAATTCTTTGGGTTTTCACAGCATTATTTTTTGTTGTTTTTGTTTAGTTTTTTATTAATTTTTTTGTTCATTTATTTTCTTGTTTATTTTAGTTAGCTGTTTTTTTTTGTGTTCGTGTAGGGTCCTTGCACTGACACAGGCACTTTTTATTCATGTTCTGTGTAAATTCTTGACACATTTCAATGACAGTTCCTCAATCCGCTTGCATGGAATTAACAAAACTAGAGTGAGTCCGACCTGTCACTGGACTTTTAGACCCTCCGGCGCCACTATTTTACCAATGTTGCATTAAAGATAGGCTATTAACTTTTAACCTACATTTTACAAATAAAATTTCAGAGAGTTTTCCTTTATTGTGCCATTGAGATTTTATTTGTTATGGATTATTACCACCCTGCCTAATTTTCATATTTATAATTTTAAAAACTCATTCTAAGCTGTTTCTCTGAATTTGGCAAAATCAGGAGTGTCAAAATATTATGAACTAGCATATTATTAATTATGAACTATTAACAACTAGCTTTACCTAACACTCATAAGTAAGGGGTTTCATTTATAATTATTGTGTATGCCATAAAGTACTTATCAATTTTGTGCAATGTTTTTAAATCAGTATAAATCGACGTTGGACTTATCTGTAACAAAATGTCTGTTCTGCGGATATTCAGAGAAATTGGTGACATCTAGAGGCAACATCATAAACAAATGAATGTTAAAGTAATGTTTTAAACACTGAAACTGGTTTATATAACATACCTTATATTGAATGTTAACTCCATTGTATTCAGTGTTTAAAAGGGAATATTCACAGAGCATGACTTTCAGCAGCCACAAGAGGGGAACAAAATGTAGCCCGTGACAGAATATCACATAGCAGAATGAGAACATCCTCAAACAAAGAGCAAAATGAGCAGACTTTTTCAAGTAAATTCAAGTCACTCAGCCACTGCCATGTTAAATATCTCAAAGCATAGAAAATTCCAGACTTGTTCATGGATAGATATTTATTGATGAACTGCTTTGCGAGGGCTACATCTGGAAGAAAATGTAGTGGAAAGGAAAGAAGGCTTGTCCTGGAGGTACGTGATTTTAAAGCAATCATTCTTAAATGAGACCCCTGAGCTTGTTACTTTGTCCATAAAATTTGTCAAGAACATGTTTTTCATAAAACGTCTTCTGTTTAGAATCCAAACTAGCAGGGTAAAAATTGTGCACACAGACAGTGGTTGTTTAATGCTGTTTTAAAGGTAATGTGATTTGAACCCTTGTCTTGCACTTGTTTGAGTTATTTGTGTTCATCACCGTCCATAATTAATTGATTTACAACCAGATCTTTAAATAGAGCTCCGAATATTTGTTTAAATATATTTTTAAAAACATTCATTATAACGTAGGTCAGGTTTATTCATCCACACTGATCGTTCTCCCTTCAGAAAGCTTGGCCCTCTGTCACTTTTTTGAATTTTGTTTTCGATTTGTTTGTTTTCGAGTCTCCTCTGGGATTGTTTGAGCTCCTCGTTGGAGGTTTGTGTCATTTAACATTTGTTTTCTAAACATAAAAAAGTATTTTGTTCTGCTTCTTTTTTGTTTGTTCACATTACTTACTGTTATTTACAGTAAAATTCTGTACATACTAACATGTGAAATGTTTACCAAGGAAGTTTTTGAAGTTGATTTTCTATTTTATTTTCAAAGAAATGTTCCCCTTTTTCAGTAGTCAGTGCTGAATTACAAATTCAAGCTTTGTTTTAGGCTTGTCTGAGTCATGGTGGAAAAACCTTCAGGCGCACAATGTCCTTTTCTTAAAACACCATCCTCACAAAACAACTGCAAATGTGAATCAGTTATTGCTTTAGTTACAAACCAAGAAATAGAGCTCTTGCTTAGGAATGTTTTCTTTTTATACAGCAGATTTTGGCGCTGTAATTTTGTCATTAACAAAAAGAAAGCTTAGAAAATAAAGTAAATTGACATTCCATTTTATCAGCACAAATTGATAACTGTATTTCTTTTTTCTTTTACACAAACTATATATTTTTTTAAATGCTAAATATGGTGTAAAGAAATCTTCTCAACATTGGATGTCAAGCAAAAGATGTCCGACGGAGTAAATTTTAAAAGTATTGTAGTGTTTGATTGGCAATTTAGTTTTTTGGAGTTGTATTTGTTGCTTAATTTGTCTGGAAGTTGATGTTTATTTGCATTTGTGAACAATCAAACTTCTTTTCTGGATGTTTTGAAGAGAAGAACTACTAGTAACTCATGTTGTTGATGGAAGTTAGAAAAACAGGACCAAGCAGCATTGTTTGATTGATTTGCTTTAGAAAATAACATGAACTTTCCGAGTCAGCTGTGAGTGAAACGTGCCAAACAAAACAAACTTCCTATCCTTGTGTATTTTCTATTTTAGAAATAGAATAAAATAAATGAGTTAATTTCTAAGAGTCATGTCACTTCATTCTGCAGTTTTTCCTCAGAGAAATTGTGTAGATCGAAACAGTAAACCGAATCTGAAAGAATCTAAACACTATACAGGCCTCTGATAAGTTCTGAACAGGCTCTTTAGCAGCACGAGATGTCACCGCATCTAGTCCTATACAACGGTTAAAGACTGTATTTATGCTTCATTCATATTTAGGTAACTACGGATTTTACTTACCATCTTAAGATCCATCATAATTGATTTCACTGAAATTTCATAGCTTTCATTTATTTAGACTTTAATTTTTGGCATTGTATTTTAACAAAGTTGTCAAAAGCCTGATCTTGAGCTCTTATTTCTGTGCGAGCGTGGTCCTGTTCAAACCAAAACACTGATTGGCTGTAGTTCTGGATAGTTTAGTTTATTTCCTCCACCTCTGCTGTTCACCAATGATGGCAAAACCTGAATTGACTTACAATAAAGCATAGCATACAGCATGACGTTTAAGTTCTACTTATGAGCTTTTAATTAACATACATTTGAGGGAGCTCATCTTATAAGGTGCAATATGCACTAGATAAACATTTTTTGTCCACCGCATTGCCCTGGGGGATGTTCTGGGATAAAGTCATACTGTAGCCTCAAACCTCTTACCTGGACACCGCTCCAAATATGTCTCTCCACCACTCACCACCTTCACTTGTGACACTAGGCAATTATTACCGAGAGCAAGAGTGAACGTAGTCAATTTAGCTTGTCTCTGTTAACCTTTTTGTTTCAAATAGCCTCTAAAAATGGTGCAGAGAATTCTGACAGATTACATTTTTGTAAACACCAGCAAATATTGAAAAGGACTGGTTATATTAAATGTACATGTTTCTGTTGTATTGTTCTTTAGCTTTTCAAATATACTGATACAGAAAAAAGAGGATTGGATTTATATGTGCAATATTGAGACCAGACTTGCTCCAAATGTGTTCATCCCTATGCATTTTGGATTCCTGCGTGATGGATGCCTTGATGTGTATTTTTGAATGTGTATTAATACTCTGTACAGTATTTTTATATGGACACAAAGCCTTGCTGTTTTCAAAGCTGCATTGAAGCACAATGGCGAAAGATAAGTCTGTGTTAGTGTTGAGATTCATTCCTTTTCAGTTTAGGAATGTACTAATGGAGTTCATTTGAAAAACTCAATAAAAGAGGAGAATTCCAAAATATGGAGTCAAACTTGTAGTTTCCAATACATTACTGAAACATTGATTTAAAATAATTATACAAGAGTGAGACTGAACGTTCACATCAAGGACAGAAGATGCATGATTGCCACAAATCCTGTAATACAGACTTGAGTTTCTATTGTAATACAGCTATTCACAGTACAAACCAATCAGAAGCTTCCTCTACAGTATTGAACTGTTTTGTCCGCAAGTTAAAAAAAAAAGTAGAATGGCAACCCAAAAAGTGAGTGAAACGATTTTCTTGTGTCCATTTAGGGACATTCCACACGTTTAGCAGTACGCAGGAAAAGTACACTATATTTATTTGTTGCGCCGCCAATCTGGCTTTCTAGTGGTCGCAGGACAAGCAATCAGGGTTGCCAGGTCTGATCGACAGTTTTCGACGTAAAACCAATCCACCTCAATAACTGCCAACTCAAATCTCCACATAGAGGACATCGTATGTTGAACGAAAAAAAACAAACAAACATAGCCTAATGAACAGATAGCAATTTTTTTTAATATTATATTTTCAAAATATTTATTGTAATATATATATAAGGAAATATTAAAAGGGACCAAAATCAAATGTTTTGACAAATACATTTATTTAATGTTAAAAAAAATTATTTCCATATAAGTGCAAGTCTATTTGCTTCTATTTACTTGAATGTGTTGAAATACATTGAAAAATATTAATAACTCTTATATTTCAATCCTTCCTTACACTTTATATTGTAAATAAAACATTACGTTTTTTATCAATATTTTAAAATTTTAAAAATAGTTTTTTTTCCTTCAAACACTTTTTTTTTTTTTTTTTAGTTTTTCAATCTAAATCAAGTTTAATGAAGGATCACAAACATTTTAAGGAAGATTTGATGAAAGAACACTTTAGTTGTGAAGTATGTGTTAGATCTGCCTGAAATTGTGTTGGCCCTTTCGTTCAACCGGTGCCCAAAACACAACACACCTGGACCTCATTGGTTTGTCTACGCGTGGAGGCGAAGGGAAGGGGGCTCCACGTTGCTTTTATGGGGTATGTCTGTTTGGATTTCACAGGGAAAGATGCACTCGTACTCAACCACTACGTTAAGGGTCCGGCTCCACCAGTTTTCGCCACTTGAGATCTTGCTTTCCATGACAGATTCCTGGAAAATCTTGCACCCAGGGCTTTCAACTGAGGGTGTTTTGGGAGTATGGGAGCCGGGCCCTTCATTGGAGACTGTTCAGTCTCTACCAAAGAAAGAGGTTGGTTTGGATTGCAGGCAGTAAACATGGTGAACTTCGGTGAACACTTTCTGTTACCAGTTCTGTTAATTTTACAAGCAGAGACAAGTTCAAGGACAACAAGTTTCCATCATTTTGCTTGTTTCCTTGAGCAAGGGCCCCCAGCAGGTTAGCAGCAGCGAATGTGGATCAGCAGCGGCAAATCTGAGCTTTCAACCAAAAAAGGTAAGATCGTTCAGTCCAGGAGAGTTTCTGCCTATGGAGGAGGAAAGAATTGAAAAAAAAAAAGAAATGCTGGAGTATTTCAAGCTCTGTTTTGGATGCTTCCTTAAAGAGGATTTCCGAGCATGCCCAGTGTGGAGGAGGCCAGAAGAAGTCCCAGGATGGTTTGGGGGCCTTTCGATTTGTAGTTGAGCTGGAGCAAGTGTCCTCTGAGAGGTACGCTCAATCTAGTTCAATTTTGTACAATAATTTGCAAGTACTTATGAATCAATAATAATTTCAACAGTTAAATACTACAAAGTACACTCGTTTTTTAAATGAACACTTTTATCCAAAACACAATTTTCGAAATAATGAATGTTCAAAAAAGAAAACTGAAGCCTTTTTTTTTTTTAGAAGATAAATGTTTATTAAGAGATAAAAACTTTTTTTCTTTTTTTTTGGGTACTGTAAAATCTTACCAATAATACACTTCCTTTTTTACTTACAGATATCTTTGACATAAAAAAATAAAACATTTCTAATGGTTACTTTAAAAAGTTTCTCTCTTGCATTATAAACACTGCCCCCTTTTGCTGTTCTTCAAAAATGGAAGGGTTTACAGTAAAAACCAGTCTCTAAAACCACCCGAGACTGCACATCCACCTGTATTGCTAAGAAATTGTGCCTCTTTCAACAAATAAATGTACTATTTGTTTCTATTTTTAATAATAATTACCAATGATAAAACTGTAGAGATCATTTAAGCGTCTCCCTTTATAAATTTGGCCAAAAAAAATTCTAATTCAATACACTCAGCCACAGCATTGGCATAAATCTTCATATGTAACCCTTCTTTTCTATTTCATTTCAAACGAAGACGTATAAATTGTCACAGTATGTAGATCTGCATTGAGTTTTTGGTGTTAATTCAGCATCCCACATGTGATGCTTAAATTGGCCCCTGTTCATTGTTTCTGACACAAAAATAGAAATACCACACTTCCTAGTACCAACATTTCAAAGACGGGAACAATGCGTTGCATTCTAAGGAGTATTGCACGTACAGTTCGCAGCAAGCTTATCTTGATTCGATCCGTTGAGGAAAAAACTATTGGTGATTGCTAAATAAAGCAGTCGAATACAATGATGTTTTTGAATACGAAAGGCAAATGTGAATGGAAGAAAAATCAACAGTTTCAAAACAAACTAAAACAGTGTGAAATTGTCTTGGATCTAGAACATGTAGGTCACTTATCATTCATTTTAATGGAAATTGATTCATAAATTTTTATTTTTATTGAACTACTCAAATCAGAAATTAGGTTTATGATTAGTTATTTAGTGTTGTTTGGACTAAAATATTACAACTTTTAGAAAAATGGTCACTGTTGTGCACATTTTGATCATAAAAGTCAAATTTCTTTGCTGTTTAGTACATTTTATTTACAAGTTTAGGATTAATTTTGAAAAAAAAAAATGTTCCTAATCTTTTTTACTAGGTGTAATTTGTTTTAATCTGTGAAAATATATTATTCATTATTAATAGTAAAAGTTTTACCTTTATTTGACCACAAAACAAACTATTTTAAATCAACAAATTTGAAAAAAAATTATTTGACAGTTTTAGAAAAGTCCTTTATAATACACTTTGTTTAGTAAACAAATTTCTGACTGTGTAAAAAAAATATATTATTATTCACCAAATATTTTTTTATTTTAAAAGTAATTTTTTTAAACAATATTTAGTTTTATTATTTTTATACAATACAAATTTCTATCCTTTGACTATTTTGTCGATGTTAGTAACTTTTTTGTTTAATGAAGAAATTGTGTAAAAAGTGAAAACATTTATCTTATGAACAAATTTTTTTAGCTTAATTTTTTTTAACCTTATTTGACCACATGTTTATTGTTTATTCTGTTTTTTGTATTTTTTAAAAAGTAGAAATGTTTAATAAATTTGTTTTACCAAACACAAATATGCAAAAAAAAATGTTTACTTTTTACTGTGCAAATTTCACCCTCCAGAATTCACATTATAACTATATTCAAGCCCAAATTATTACATGTCTAATCTACCACCATTTGTTTGTAGTAGCTGTGAAAAAAGAATTAACAATTCTTGTTCGTGCCTAATAAAAAAAAATTCTACGCGATCAAAAAAGAAAAAATATTAAAAGACTTTTAAAAAATTGTGTTTTTGATAAGGTAATAATCAAACACTTAAAGTAAAATCAGTCATATATTCGAGATCAGTCATTGTTCAAATTAGTGTGAAAAGTATTTTTCCAAATCGTGAAGCTAAAAAGAAACACTTACCAAAGCGTTGAAAACTTGATTTAAATACGATCCTTTTTCACAACTAATGAAAAGATTACAGCGTTCAGTCTTCATGTAATGAATGTTAATATTATGGTGCGCATGATATCATTTGAATCTCTACACGAAAGCTTCCATCAAAAGGTGCACTGAGGTGGAGAAGTAGTGTCCTAGTGGTATAGCGCATTAATAGCATGCAGCACTAACGGCTCCATTTTTCTAGACATTACAGTCCACAGTTTATCAACAGTTTCTTAGCACACACTACAACAATGCATAACGATAATAACCATCAAGGGTGCTTTGTTTAAATGTTTGTACACAAAAGCTGCTTCTCTAGTCGCAGAGCCCTTTGATATTTCTTCCCATGATTCCTTTTAAAAGTAAACCTCGCTCAATTCAACTCTGATATGTACACGATCAGATTTAACAGGTGATGTCCTATGCGTATCTGTTTAATAACAGTGAGGATAATAGTAGTAGAATAGTTTCGCAATAAAAATATTAAAAATACAGACAGAAAATTGTAACTTCCTCTGTAGAAAATAAAAACAAGGACTTCTAGTGCAGATGCGTAGCAATGTAAACCTGGTCCTACGACTATATCCAACGTTAAAGAGTATAATTTTATATATGTCTATAGATTTACATATATAAATATATATATATATATATATATCATGGAAAAGCAGGTCATTTTGAATCCTCTCACAGAGAGCGTTCACATCATGGTTTCCACGATGGTGTGTGTGGGCTTCACCATGCCTCCGTTCCAGTTGGGGTCGAGAGGTTGCGCCAGCTCGCTGCTCTTTGGCTGGTACTCCTGCGGGCACGAGCTAGCCCCCCCTCTCACCGGCGCCGCCACTGCTTTGATCCTCTGCAAGGGACAGGAGGGTTTGGAGAGGTGAGCACTGAAACCGGCAAACGCTGCTATTTTTACTATATTTACTATTTAAAACTATTTTGTGTTTATTATTTTTTGTTTATTTTCAATGTATTATTATTTCAAAATGGAAATGAGCTAAATTGATTGAGACTGATGGAAGAAATACAAATAACAATAAAATCTCACAATGTTAATGAAATTTTTGAATTAAGATTTAATTGACACAAACAAGCATTTATTTAAAAGTAAAAGTTAATTCAGCTCTTTTATGTTTGTTTTATAAACTTTTTTTATTTGGTCACAATAAATATTTTTTACTAAAAATTAAAGTGATAAATTGTTAACTAAAATACAAATAAAACTAAATTTCATTTTCAAAATACATTTTATTTTGAGAAATACTTTTTGCTTCATAAAAACAAGCTGTACCGTTAAATTTAAAATAATGTTTTATAAATCTTTTGAGGGTTTTTTTCTGTGTATATTGTATTTTTTGTTGTATTTTTTAAAACTAAATTTTCACTGAATAAAATTATGGTGTTCATCAAAATGTTCTTCTTTTACCTTTCTTGGAAAAAATAAAAAAAAGCTTTTGAATAGTTGTTTTCAAAGGAAAATTCTAATATACTTTGTGTAAAAAACAAATGTTTTCAGCAACCTGCAAATGAGAACTTATTTTAGAAAGAAAGTAGACTTTAAACTACACGCTAATAAGATACACAACCGACTCACCTCAATGAGCGGTCCGTCAGACTGAATGATTTTGATCACGACCACCATTGGGATGCAGATCATGGAGGTGAGGGCAAGGGTCCATCCGACTCCAATGGACCAATCCGGATACTCGTAAATTTTGTTGTATCTCAAGGGAGTGTATTTAACCAATGAAAACACGAAGCATCCCTGAAGGAAGGAAAATGAAGTCAGTAACCAAATAAGCTCAATCTTCAGAGAACATCCGACAGACTGAGCAGGTTAATCCAAGATTCAAGAGCCTTTTCGCTCAGCAGAATAAAAGGCCTCCTCAGACTTTAAAAGCTACTGCAGTGCATAAGGACGGGATTACGCTCTCCTCAGTCCTATGATATTTGCAGAAAAGCGGCAATCATGATCTCATGGAAACTAATCCGGTGCTCGTCCATTCATTGTGCAG
This sequence comes from Danionella dracula, assembly GCA_900490495.1. Lineage (NCBI taxonomy): Eukaryota > Metazoa > Chordata > Actinopteri > Cypriniformes > Danionidae > Danionella > Danionella dracula. Next base: position 21,918,472 of record UELW01000778.1, on the reverse strand, counting down.
GTCAAGCAGATGGCTGGCCCATCTGGAGCTCTTACAGCGAGACTCCCGACGGATTGCAACAGAAAATCCGAAGCGGAAAGGCTGTATTTGCATGTGTAGCCAAAAGGGGGAAGGTATAGGAAAACATTCAATCTCGTATTAAACTTTACACTGCCTAAGTATAACACATGCGTAACCTAGTGATTTATTTATGATCCAAATAAACTACTAGAAACTAAGTTATGAAGATTCACCTCACTAGTTTGTAACACTTCTTTTCCATTTAGTAAATCAATTACAATATTCATTCATTCATTCATTCATCTTCATGTCGGCTTTCTTCCCTTTCGGGGTCGCCACAGCGGAAAGAACCGCCAACTCTCTGGCATATGTTTTATGCGGCGGATGCCCTTCCAGCCGCAACCCATCACTGGGAAACATTCACACACTCTCATTCACACTTTAACACTATGGACAATTGTTCTTATTCAATTCACTTATTCCGCATGTCTTTGGACTTGTGGGGAAACCGGAGCACCCGGAGAAAACCCACACGATCACGGGGAGAACATGAGAACTCCACACAGAAATGCCACCTGCCCCAGCCGAGCCTAGAACCAGCGACCTTCTTACTGTGAGACACCACCGTGACGCTCAATTACAATATAATAAAGTTAAAAAAAATTCTCTTAAGGCTGTGGTTATCACTTTTCTGGTGAACTTTTCCTTCCACTCCACTTTCTTTGAAAATGCTTAGACAGAGCTCTGTGAACAACCAGCTTCTTTATCATTAACTCTGAAGATCTAAGCTACATGTGCAGGGAGCTGATGATTAACTTCTGAACATCCGTTAAGACTATCATATTTGACTGACTGACAAAAATAGCTACTTTTTTGTGTTAGTCTAATTTTATGAGATGCAACTGTGCATCTAGTTATAGAGATATGAAACTCACATTTCAGCTAAACTAAACCAGGATAACAAAAAAAAAAAATCTAACAACAATAACATGTGGATTTTTTCTTTGTGTGATTGTAATTTTATGAGAAACGTTCACCTAAAATTCTCTTTTTGTCAATCTTCATAGTATTTTTCTTAAATAGGTTTTAAATAGTTTACATAAATGTCACTGCTATCACTCAAATCACCTGGACTCAAAGCCTGAAGAAACATAGCACACATCTCAAACATAAAAGCATAATCAAGTTAGCATTTAAATTAGGTGAGCTGTTTAAATTAGTTACAGGTGAAAGAAATTTGAATAATAATGAAAATTAAGGTAAAGTTGTATAAACAGCTACACTGCAGCCTCTTAAAGGTACACACTACTTTTCCTGAGCTAATTACTTGAGTCATATTACATACCTACATATAAATCTTTTTTCGTAATTGAGGCACAAGAAATAATATAATCCAACATCACTTTAACCAAAGAACAGACAGACAGACAGACAGACAGACATATAGATATTAAAACCAACATACTTACCACACACAGAAAAGGTGTGACTACAGTCCAGCTCCACTTCATCCAGGGATTTGGCCTGTAGCCGATCATCTCTTCAATTGCATCATAGAAATTATCAGCGCCTGTTAAGCCGAAGAAGACAGTGAGGTGGGGAAAACTTCTTTAAAAATGCGCTAATCAAGTACCAAAATGTACCTGTATTCTGTGGTTATACTTTTCTGTTTTAGCACCTACAATCCTTACACTAATTTGAGCACCTTTTAAGATTTCTTGAAGACCCTTTGTATATATTTTACAACCTATTTGCCTTTGTAAGCTTTAATCAGCAGCATTTTTACTTAAATTGCTCATCGTTTCATAGTAAATAAAAATGTCACAATGGCTTCTTTGTAGCCAAACTGTATAAAAATTTGTTTTCCATGGTTGTGTATACAAGCCCCAAGTTGAGTTGTCCATCTAAGCCTAAATATTCCAATAGGAAGAATATTCTGTAAGAAGCATTCCGTTAATATCTCTGGAAAAAAATCTCAACCAACAAATTTGAATACCACTCAAAGATAAGATTAAAACTAGGGTTGAACTGGTCGTCCTGCTTTCCATCAAAACGGCCATGTTTTTAAATTTAAGGACAGGTTTGAAATGAACATGCTTACTAAAAATTATGCACTGCTAGCCTCTTCCAAGCTGGTTGCTATGGTGTGCCAAACAGGTCAGAAACAGCCTTTAAAAACATATTTTTACTTATACATTTATATATCAGCAAGCATTTTGTTATTTTAGCCTAATACTACATTACTACATTAGTTTCATTTTATTTTAAATAAGATCTAATGTAGCTTTGCCATAAAAAAAATGCGCATTATTGAAATTGAAAATTCAAGATTGAAGCATCACTAATTAAGACCAATATGAAAACTTATCAATATGTTGAACTATTTGATGTTGCCTGTTTGCCAAAACACATGTTTTGTGCACTTGTACTCACCATAAACCCAGGCTACAGCAATACATTCAAAGAATGCAACCCATAAAAGGCACACGCCACTGGCTGCATAGTAGTCAAAGAGTTGAAACACATACATGCCACCCTGGAAAAAAAACAAGAACAAAAACGAGGAAGTGATTAGGGTTTAGCTGATGCTGTAATTGCAATGCTGGCACAATGGCAGACTGTGAGTAGAGACTAGCTCTCTTTTGGGCTTATTGCACAATGCATTCAGGGGTGACATAAGACATTATGTCATGGAACAAAACGGGGCGCTGTGTGGCTCTAGCTACAGAAGGCCATTCCCAGTTTGTCACTGGAGGAAAAATCCTAAATGTGCATTGTTGGGGAGGCCCGGATCTCCTAGTTGAGCAGTTTGTTTCCTCTCTAGAATCCTCATCAAAAGGAATTAAAAGACATGGAACTAGGTGTGCAGTACTGTTTGGTTAAGGGCACTATGTGTATCTGCAATAGTGTGGCATTTTTATTACAAGAACTCTGGGTTTTGTTCAAATCTATCCAATCAAAGGGCATAGTTATCAACTATCCTAAAAGTAAAACCTCACTCATCAGTACGCTCCATCTGATATGCTTTTTATTTAACCAAGAGAAATCAACTAGTAAATGTGTTGGTTGTAAAAGCATGCTGTACTTACCTCGGTGACCATAGTAAGTCCAAGCAGGTAGCTCACAAAACAGACTATAGCTATGAAGATTTCACGGCGATAACCCTTCCGTAGGAAGGATGGATACAGATCCACTAGGGATGTGATCTGCCCTTCCACTTCGACAAACTGGAAAAGAGAAGAAGCACTGTGAGTACCAATCTGTATGCTATATACTGCTATATAAAGTGGCTTTGTCAAATAAACTCAACTTCTTTCAGATTTATACCGTTATTTAGTATTTCCCCCCTACAAATTGTATTCATATTCGTTCATGCAAAATTGTTATTTCTTTAATATATCTCCAACCCATGGAACATATGACTATGATAGATAAATGCTAATGTCTCCGTGCAGAGAAAACGTGCAGTCCGGGATTTAATTAAAAAACAAAACAAAAACAAAAAAAACACTTTTTGTGTACAGATGGTTCATTCCTGAATGAGCCCTTGTTACATCCCTAACAGTGATCTGCGGGTTGACCTGAAATAAGCCGATGCCTATGGTGACGCGTGGTTACTGTTCATCCAAAAATATTTGTATTGATATTCAGGTCGTTTGAAAAAAGATGCTAATTAAACCTTTGTAATTTATACAATACTAGACACAATTCTCTATGAAATACAGAGGCCTACACTTTATTACACCATGATCCAGCTCGACTATGCAACTACCCACTTGAAATAAAACATTGATGAGCGGTTTGTTCAGGAAAGGGTTAATTTTTCAACTCCTCATTGCGGATGCTCGAGACACGAGCTTCCCGACACGCTCATTGACACGACGTCAGCAATTGTCAGCTTAGTAAAATTCCATTTTATTTAGAAAGTTCTGGAATCGGTTCAACATTAACCTGTGTGAGACTACAGGCACCACAAAGAAAGGCAGGTTCACGTGTGCTCTCTCACATCTCATCAGTCTCTTATAGTTATATACCGCTCAGTTAACCTGATGATGAACTCTTCAAGCAGGGTCTAAAAATTAGCTCTAGACAGCTGAAACGGAAAATGATGGGTCGACTCAAGAACTGCCTGCTCTCCACATCAACAAGCGCATTATTTGAAAGAAAATGGGGATCGGGTACAATATTTTTTTTACTTTTTTGCAGTCTCAGTTGCGGGTGTATAGGTTGAAAACGTTGGTCGGATTTGGATTGTTTATACATTGACACGTGCATCACTGATCCCTAGGGTAACGTTTTTCTTTCTTTAAAATGTTTTGGACTGTATTTGATTAAGATTTGTGTTCCGGCAGTGTTTGTTATTGGAGGCGGCTGAAAACTGAAGTGAATGTTTATTTCTGAAGGATTTGTGTGTTTTAGGAGATTTTGGGAAGCTGTGTTGTCTGTTAGGAAATGTAGTTGATTCAATAATTTTGTTTGGTATTTTCTTTCATATTAAATATGTGTTTGTTTGCTTGTTTATGTTACTAAATGGTAACTTTTCATATTTAAATTCATTTTGTTTGGTGTTTTGTTGGCAGTGGTTAGAACATTGTTCATTTTTGTGTGGATTGACTTTAATTATTGTCATTGATCTCGTCCCTTAAACCAAGTTATAACAGCGCTAGAAATTATCTACTCCCTCACTTTTCCTGTAGACAAACTCCACCCATTTGTTCCGGAGTACTTGTCAAACATAATCTGCCTTTTCCACCACAGATTTCATATCACACTTAACATATGAATAACAAAACGAACCAAATTCCAAATTCCAGTCTTGGTCTGAACGCCTTGTCAGAGCAGATCAGAACAATGCAATTGAATTCATTCATCAAAGATGGATAGATTTTGTGTGTGCAACCCAGAGAAAACTTAACACTTACATCTGAGCAATATTTTGCAGCAAATTGTTTTGTGACAAAACCATGAATGTGATCGCAGCATTATACCTATACAGGTTTTGAAAATAGCCAATCTAAAACTGTACAGTATCCCTAAAACAAGCATTCTTCTGTTTTTATTTGTGTGGTTATACTTGATGGAGATATGTTATATTTCGATCATGTATTTCATGAATTTATATATTTTGAAAAATACTGCTTTACTCTCCTAGACCATGTAACATATACGCTCAGATTACAACAGCTATAACTTTCTGCCTCGTAACTAGTGAAAGGGATCTACTGTACGTAGTAGGATACAGTAAGTTTCAAGAAGCATTCTTAACCTAATAGTTGAAGCACCACACCCAGATTGTGTACCCACCAATATAGCACAGTGTTTAATTTCACCTGGACTAGGAAATATGATCATATATGACTCCGTCTGCTGTATATTTCATTTGCTGTCTGTTTTCCTGTTAATGACAATGTTGTTTATGGTATACTGTAGCTTAGAGTGCAACTCATTTTAAAAAACACACTGTTTAGAAACAACAATGTTTAACAACTACATAAGCTCATTTCAAAATGGATGCCTAAAATGTAGCTATTAAAATAGCTGAGACATGTGTTCTAAGTTTCAGTTCAAGAGTTGGAATCCATCTGGGCATCATGTTGGCATCAAGGGTTGGTGTATTATTTGGGTCACAGTCTTGTCGGATGAACTGTTTACAAATGTTGAATATGCATTTTTTGTATCATTGTGTTAATTGTTGATGTTTTACTGGCGTGTCTGTTGTTCTAGTAAACTACTTAATGATTCTCTATACTGATTTGCAGCACGTTCTCAAATTGTGCCTTTTCTACCAATACAGGACATATAGATATTTAGATTTTCTCTGTTATAACGGTCATTTGGTCACCAGGTAAATGTTCATATATTTTAGCATGATTGAGATTTAGGCGACATCTGCATGTGCAAAGGTAGACATTGTTCTAGGCCCTGGAAACATCAAGTCCAGAAAAAAAGTTACCAAATATGGGTGCAAAATTACAAAATTTGATACAATTTTAATGTCTTTTTACAAAAATGTATGGTACTTTTACATTATAAACCGTACAAATATAAATGATTGTTTCTAGACATAAAATCACAGCTTTAACTGTAATAGGAACACATTTTTTGGGGGTAAATTTGCTTTATTTTCAGGTATAACTTTGAATACATAGTAAATATCTGTATTTGTAAGGCAACTTTTTAAATTAAATTTTCAAAAAATATTATCCTGTGTCCTTTAAGGGCCCCAAGACTTTGCAAGTTTAACAAGAGATTTTGTTTTCATCACTTACTGTATGTTTCATTGCTTCACTTTAAAAATCTTCATCTATAAAATAATGTTTCTCCTGCTGATCATCTGAGAGCAAACCAGATAAGACTGAACTTTTAACTTTTAATTAATCATGTTACACAAATGATGTCAATTTTCTCATGATGATGAAAAGTTTTCCTAATGAAAATGTTTTTCAGACTTCTGTTTTTGCCATTTAGACTTTTCTGTAAAAAGAAGTTGAGCATCAGTTACTAATATTAAATAATAATAGAAATAAATAAAAAACTATTTGCAATTCTACAGATTTCAACCAACTGATCATCAGTACACTACATCACTAAATTATTTTATTTCTGAAACTATTTCCAGAGACATTACATCAGCACAAGGCTAGACTATGCCATCAGATGTTCAAAAGAATTGTTTGTTTTCTTTTGTAACTCACCTGACTGTCGAGGCCTAACAGCAGAAGCATGATGAAGAACAGAATTGCCCAAAATGTAGGCAGAGGCATCATCGACACAGCTTTAGGGTAAGCAATGAAGGCCAAGCCAGGACCTAATAGGCAGAGAAGAGAGAGCACAATTGGCAAGGTTAGATATGCATTTTGATTAATGCAATTTTATTGTATTTTGTAGTTGACCATGTGAAGATGTTTCAACATGAGCATTGAATATTCTTATGACACTTGTAAAATCGAAAAAAAAAAATTATTTAGCAGCTATGTGCATTTACAAGCTCCAGCTTAAGGCGAATCCTTGAACTTAGAAAAAAAACATCTTCATGTACAAGGTCAAATCCAATCTGTTGAGCAGGGAAAAAAAATTAAGTAAAGCTCCAGTATCCAATGATTGGCGTGCTGAAAAAAGAAAATGCATTCTTTTAGTTTCTTGGCATTTGTAATGTTTAGAATGGTGTCCAACAAATTCCTCCCGAAAGACTCCCTGATGAGGATCCTGTGGCTCCATCCAACTTTAACTGTGCTGATATGCACTAAGGCTGAAGTAAACTTAGGATTCGATGTCTTGTAAACAAAGTGATAAATTCAGGCTTTTTGTTTTTGCATTAGACATACTTAGACCACAGTCTCCATAGAAGAAGGCTCACCAGAGAAATCGGAGAGGACAGAACTTAATTCTCTCACCAAGAGAATAAAAGAAAATTGAAACCAGGGAACAATCCTACATAAAATTGACAGGTTGTATGCATGCAGTGTATGTTATATGTACAAACTATAATAAACAATCTATTTACCAATAATATAGCTTTCTCAAAATGGAAGGCATTACCAGCCATTTTTGAAGAGGGTGTTTATCCTATTGAGACACTATTTACAGTCACGTGCTTGATGATTGGCTTAACATTTCTACAAATACTGAAGCTGCTTGAATACTTTGGTACGCAGTACTTCCACAGGAACCTTAGCAAATAGATCAGATTTTTTTTCTCTCGATCTTATAATTTGGTTTCACGCATCGGCCAATTTCAATATTTACTACTAATTTGACTGTTTTTGCTCCCAATACATTTTGCCAACATTTGGTAATTAAGAAACTACAAGAGCAAAACTGTTCAAATTGTCCCTGTTCTTTTTTTTTTTCATGGACCAAACTTCAGAGACGGTCCCTGTTCAGTTGACCACCCTATAACAGAGCATCTTGCTATTTTTAACTACTGTGCTTTTTATTACTTAAAGATGCAAGGTAATGTCCCAAGCTTATTCACAAACTATCTTTGTATTTGAAAAAAGGGTGTATGTGTCATTTATACGTTTATAAATTAAAGACATAGTAAAACTAGTTAAACCAATAATCAGACAAAAGAATCAGTCATAGTTGGCCATGTTGTGCATCTGAGGTACTAGAAACCGTAACTGTTAGCATTGGTAGATGCTTTTTGCATACTCTCATCCCAATTTCAAATTCCACAGAGTGACCAATCCCAATAAATTTTAATGAAGGTGCATGCAATTCTTAAATAACAGTTATCGATGTGTTTACTAGATGAAATTGGTCCTTACCACCCAACTAAACACTCAAAATTCCTAAACTTGGCACAAGAAGCAGCTTGCTAAGGGGCACATTAAACATCCCTAACAAGCTCAATTGAATCACTATTCTGTCACACAACTTGTGTTCAAACTATCCACTAGTTCCTGGTGGATACTAAAAAGTACTTCCAATCCAAATCCGAAGACTCTTCCCAACGTGTGAATTTGTGGGAATTAAATGTATTCTTTACAAAAAAATCTTAAATTTCGCTTTTCCTTGCTCCAAATAGGTCTCAATTCGTCAGGGTTTTTTTTCATGTTATTTGGTGCAGCAGTGCCCACCATCACTGCTACTTAACCCTCGTACCTGACTCTGCCACATCGGCTATGTCCACCCCTTGCTCTTGTGCCATGAAGCCCAGGACGGAAAATATTGCGAAGCCAGACACAAAACTGGTAGCGCTGTTCAGGCCTCCCAGCAGCAAACAGTCCCTATGTCACACATATGTCATGGAGTGTTAAAACAAAGTAACCCTACCCCACTTTGCCCCGTTGACTGGACTAAGCCCCTCCTCCCAACCCCCGGGACATCAAAACCCACCTGTAGCAGTTGTACTTGTACTTGTTGTAGCTTCCAAGTGATGTCATGGCTCCGAGACAGATTGCATAAGAGAAGAAAATCTGCGTCCCGGCATCGATCCAAACCTGGAGACAAGGTGCAAAACCAAATCTTTTACATACAAGCTTATTCTTTGTGCTTTTGAACCCATAGTAAACCAACACAAGCGATTATGCAAACTATGCTAGGGTGGGACTGACAACTTGAAATTAACAAATCAAATTAGAGCATGAATTCTGCCTCTTGTAGGTCCTCCAAAATTGTACACACAGTTAAGGACTAGCGTAAATTGTTTAACTAGCTCCTTGTCATGTTTAGATTTGTAGCTTTCTGACTGAAACCACCATAAGTTTATTTATGTCAAAGCTTGGAATCCATCTGTAAACACTATATAACCCACATTTACTCAGGCTGTGACTTTCTGAGGCTTCTTGATGTACATAATGTGAATGACCATAAACAGCATTATTCCTAGTATAAATCCACCAAAAACAAATCCTTTTAACGATACAAATAAGTGCGTAACAACCATTTTTTTTGCATTTTAATACCATTCACCTACCTTTTGTAGAACACCTAGCCCAATGAATTATGACATTAGACCTTTAAAGGCCAGTTAAGATCACAAATCATTTTTGAAACAAACTCATCTTTACAGAAATCTTAAAATGTATAAAGAGATGAACTTGTACTTGTAAAACTTGTAGACATGTTTTCATCTTCTTACCTCTGGGTCACCAAGGCGAGTCACATTTGGATAGAGATAGAACTTGATGCCTTCTGCTGCCCCAGGAAGTGTGACCCCTCGTACCAGCAGGATAATTAACATGACAAAAGGGAATGTTGCTGTGACGTACACAACCTAAAGCAGAAAAGTCACCAGGCAATGACTTTAGACATGTGTAATGGCATAAATAAGTCCCTATCAATAAAACAGCAATGAAATATATTACATATTCCAACTGTGTTTTTACTTCATCATTATTATGATCATGAAAAGGGAAATTTTTGGTGTGTCATTGGAAGAGTCCCCTTTTTTGTTGTTTTAATCTGAAAACGTAAACGTGTGTTCCATGTAGAGAAAGAGTGTTTGAGTTTGAAGCGCCACCGGGGTAGGTGATTAAGATCATACTGTCACTATTATGTATTTTACATGTGTTTCTTCTTTGGTCCAATCCAACAAAATAATAAATCTGCATGAATATCGGAAAGAAGTTTTTATGTTTCATGAAGCTTAAAAGAACCCAAAAACAAGAAACTAGTTAAAATGAATAATGTACTAATATTTTAGTTACCCAACAAATACCTGGTTCCGCTCCTTGTAATATATATTTTTCATACTACATTGGGAAGAACTGTGGAATGAAGATATGTGCTTTCACATTTAAAGAACCTCAGATTTTGCTGATTGCTGATGCTAGTTGCTAATGCTAACTGACTATGATTCCCAACATATGGGTCATCAAGATGACTAAGACAAGACAAGGTGTCTGATGGTTGATTTCCCCATCTATTTAAAAACGGGTGGGCTTTAGCTTCCATTGCTGCTAGTCACCAAAGAACAGCTGTTATGTTGACGACGGCTAACTACATACAACTTCAATGACACAGGATAAACTAATATTAGCTGTTCTTAAATTAACCAACCAAGAAAAAAAAATCTGAACAAATTCAGCCAAGCTCACCTTCCCAGTGGACTTTACACCCTTCCAGATACAGAAGAAACAGATGACCCACATAGCGAGCAGACAGAGAGCCAGGTCCCATTTAATGTGGCCCACCTGTTCGATCCCATCAGAGATACTGAGAACATTTCGCCTGTAGTGGAGAGATGGTTTCTTGGTGAGACATGAGAAATGGGAAGACAATTTAGAAGCAATCTTGTGGTTTGGGATTCTTCATTTAGGTCTCGACTCCAAAAGTACAGTGTTTTCTTCGAACAGTAATCAGGCACAAACAACCCATCCTTCATTTTCATGACTGCTTGAAAGTTCTCAATAAGTTTGTTTTGGATTTCTCAAAACTCAGGCCTATAACAAGGCTTCTGCATGCATCCTGCGAAAAACTTGCCCAACTATGATGCGAAGATCAAATGGTAAATCTGACCAATATTATGCATGTGACTAGAGAATATTCATTGCCCCAAATTTCAAAACCAAGAGCGTTTATCCATATTCTTTAAAACACCTTCAAGGATCATAGAACACAGTATGTTATCATTTACAGAATACTTACTCCCAGAACTCAGTGACAGGGGAAGTAAAGTTAGTGGCATTTGCAGCTGCCCAGAGTGTCTTGTTTTTACGGAGAGTGTCTTCCACGCAGTTCTCTGTGTTCCATTTGTTGTTGCAACTAGCCCACGGGAGCTCTGGCTGAAAGCACTGGAATAGGTAGTACAATCCCCAGGCCAGGATCACAATGTAGTAGATGTTCAGCAGAGAAACGATGACAATGGATGCATAGCCAATACCTGAACCAAGACAGGGATATTGAAATTAAATTGACCATGAGAGATTAAGAGTTAACTCAGACTCTACAGATAGATGTTAATGCTAGTTGCTTAAAAAAATTAGGGGAAACATGTAATAAGTACACTAGAAACTATAAAAGACCATCCTCAGCACAACCTCCATTGAATGGAAAAGCACCATGTCTAAACAACGAGATCTTCTAGTTTAACCATGGATTAATATTGTACAACACAGAAAAGTGCGATACAAGACTTGTAAAACAATGATCAAAGAGCAAAATTATTTTTTCACAGAAAGGAAATTTGTGTAGTAGACTTTGCTTGTAATGATTGCTCACTTGGTAAACTTTTGATTGAATGAGTAACAAATCTCTGGTTGGATTTAAGTGCTCAGTTATCTAAACAAATTAATCTCCATACAGGTTTTGGTGCCCTTCTAAGGGTACCATAATGTTCTTTTTAACAGGCAACATTCTGTTTTGCAACAAAAACAGAAGAGAGCTACAATTATTAAATGCTTCTAATGGTTACTATTTCAACAATAAACAGCTTTAATTATAACCCAGTGTCTGTACAGCTGTACAGTTATGTTTATAATTCCATGTCTTCCGAATCTTGTTTTGGAGGCAGCTTGTAAAATCTGTATAATGTTGCCTTTTCCTAATGAGGAAATTGGGTTTTAGTTAAATGTCATTTAAAATGTAAATGCGTTATTTTTACAATACAATACTTTTGTTAGGGTTAGGGTTAAAATATTGTAACTGACCACATCTACTGCAATTTTATTGAATAAAAGTGTATACCATTTTAGTTACCTAAAAGTAAAACACATGACTAAAATATAACAAACACAAAGACCCCCCCAAAAAACGAAGAATTTTGAATAAATAATGTTAACTTCTGGTGAAGAGAGCAAAATGTATCGCTGGTTTAGGATAGAGGGCAACAATACTAAAAAAAACTACAGTAGAGGAAGGTTCGGCTTCCAACAGAAGAATGCTTTATTTTTTTTTATTGCTCAGCTAGTCGGCTTCGATGTAAAGGTGCCTGCTCATCGACTTAAAATTCATAAACACCCACTAGCGAAATAAATACTTTATTTTGATGTGAATCAAACATTAGTGTTGTAGTGTGGTCTAACTCCCTCTGCTGGTAGCTGATCTAATCAGCAAGAAAACAACCATCAATTCTTACAGCAAATCAATCTTCCTAGACACATTGAGAACAAGCTTAAAACCCCACCTGTAAATATGGGGCAAAGTTTCTCCCAACAGGTGATTCCTCCCTCAGAGGTGAACTGACCCAGAGCCACCTCCAGGAAGAAAACAGGCAGTCCTCCACCAAACAGGAAAATGAAGTAAGGGATGAGAAAAGCACCTAAACAGAGCCATGACAAGATTTGCTTAATACCATCAATAATTAATTTCTCTAATCTGACAGTTTAAAGTTTAACTTGTGTTCAGCTTTGCCCCTAAATATAATTATTTCTTGTACTTTGATGGAAAAGACAAGGAGTTTCCTAATAAAGGTAAACATGCCTTCTTAATGGATAGTTAAAATAAGAAAATGAAAAATTAAGAAAGTTGAAAGAATGGGTTACTGTTAATCTGCAGGTTTATTAATAAACAATAATTAAGCTAGATGAACACAGATAGAATATCTCATTTTTACTCCTCCAGAATCTAAACACCACCTACATCTAATCAAATCCTTGTTAATGAACATTTATAATACGACTGTGCACTGTTGATCAGAGTAAACCAAATATTTTTCACATAGCATACTCACCTCCGCCATTTTTGTAGCAGAGGTACGGGAATCGCCAAACATTCCCTAAACCCACAAAACCCCCGGCGACTGAGAGGAGAAAATCAAGCTTGCTGGCCCACTTTTCCCTTTGGGGGTGTTTTCCCTCTGCTTCATCTTCCGGCCTTGTGCCTGGACTCTTACCCGGGGAGGGTTTTAGAATATCTTTGTGGAAGTCCTTCAAACATTGAAGTTTCTCCTTCTGTGCCATGCTAATGCAGAAAAACAAGCTGTTTAACACTTTTGTTCTAAAACTTTTCAATAGAACATAATTGTAAACTGGTACTTTGATATTGTAGTATTAGGGGATGTTTATGGCACTTCCAGGGCTTATCGCTCATCATGCCCATTAAAATGAATGGGAAAGGAGTAGTAAAATTGATTGTTATTACTGACTCAAAATGCTTTCAATCAATCATTTTTAACTTAAGCACATTATTATGTGTCGATTACCAGTCTTGTGGTGAAATAAAAGTAAGAGTCTACTCTACTTGTTAGTAACCAACTGAAAAAGGACAGTGGGCAGGTAAAAAAAAAATTCTCATTAACAACTTTGCAATTTTCAGAAAAAAAAAATCACTGATGGCAATTACAAAAGTTAAGGTTCAGTTAACTAACAAACCAATGACAATCACAATCCTACTACATTACAATGGCTCACAGAAATGCAAATTTCCAGCCATCTTCAAAACATTACTCCAGGCATAGGTGGCTCTGCCAGTGTTTCTGTAAATATTTGAAAATTCTAATTTCATACGATTAATAGAGCACGAGTCCTTCCAAACATCCCCCTACAAATCTATAAACATATAAAACAAATAAAAATTTCTTCAAAATTATGAATATTTTGATAAGTAAAAAAGGAAAGGAAAGGTGAATCATAATAATTGAAAAAAGATCAATAATCACGTTTCATTTATCTCTTTACCATGGAGAAAAAAAACATGATGTACACCAAAGACTAAGCTGAAAATGGTATAAGAAAGGGAGACTTGCCAGGCATAAAAGAAACCCTTGGAAATGCACCAGAAGAAATGTTTATTTTAATATACAATACAATCAGGTAAGTATTTTGTAATTATTAAATAAATACAATTTTACATAGCAGTCATCTCTTAAAATGAAGACGTTAAAGTCTTTAATTGACCCTGAGCTACTTTTAAACCCACACTGCTCCTCTTTTGCACACGTTTTGATCTTCAGCAGGTTTTAAGATTATTTAAGGTAATTGATTAATTATTTAGATTTAAGACCGAACAACAGCAGAACCTAAATGCTTGTCAAGCATAAAAGACTCTGCAGCTCTATCTGGGAAAAAAATATTGGATGTATTAATTTGGGACAGGATGCTACTAGGTGCTACTCAGAAGTCTCTGATAACAGTTATGGTTAGTATCCTTCAGTTTGTGATATCACAGTTTCTTCTGAGAAAGTTTCATTTTCAGAGGGTTGTTTGTTGATTACCTGAAAAACACATTACAAATTTATAGAGTGGTTTCGTAGACACAACAGTGAGCCCAATTTCTGTTAAAAGAAGGGCAAAATACGATTTTCATCCTGGACCCCCTTGTAAGTGTACCAATAAAGAGCTATTTGTTGATAACCAATAAATCATACAATAACTTGAGCAATCAATCGTACTTAAACTTAAAACGAGCTTGATAAGTTTGTCACCCTCTGTAACTTACATTTGCATGGTTATTTGTATGTATATCTGTAGAAGAATTGACCCTATGGCAATAGAGACACTAGCAGAAACAATTTTGCTAATGTCACTGCACAAGCAGTTAGCTCTTGTTTTGAGCAAAAATGAATGCTTTTTGCCTCAAGAGTGTTGGCTGATGTTTCCTCACTGGTGGTAAAGTGGCTGTATTTCTACAATATTAGCTTTTAGCTTTTTAGTTACTGAAATAATAGTGCTATCAAGAGATTTTAGTACATTAAATTAAATCTAATGTGATAACATTTTAAATGTGCCTTAAATCAACATAAAATTATACTAAAAGTTAACCACACAGTCAATGAGTGTGGAAACACATCAGCAGTCAACAACATGATTACGTATGAAATTCACACTTTATAAAGTATGCACAATGCAAAAGAAAACAAGTTGTTTTCCCTTTAAGAGACAAATCTAATCAGTTTCCACTATATAAATAACTTGTCATCTAGCAGTACATCACATCGAAATGTACGCTGCAAAAAGACCCAGTTGCAATCATGCTAAAGCCGATTTACTAAATCAATTTGATCCTTTTCTGCAGAACTGGTTTTTCCAACTAGTTTTTACATGTTGCTTTAACTAATATGCTGTTTATGCTGTTAGGATTCTATTCAAGGATAAAGTAATTATGTCAGGCTTGGCGTCTTCTGTTTCCATGCAGGAGCCAAACTTGCAATGCAGCCCCCTGACAAATCCCAGAGAGTGAGATACCAAAGTCAGCTCCAGCATCTCAAGCCATTCCAGACTCCCTTGCAGCTTGGCAAAGCTCGAACAAAATGTAGCCACACAGGGAGGCCGGTTTCTTCCACACAAGTCTGCTTTTTTTTCCTGCTCTCAGGGAAACGCAGGAAGAAGGGAAAATATCCACTCCGTGTTTGGCCATCAGTAAATACACGTGGATTCTTCTTTACGTTGCTTGACTAAACATATGCCTTAATAAACATGCTAATTAGAGTGGTGACATGCCAGTGCCAGCAAAAAGCAGCCTTTTCGTCTACATGTTGATATCTTTTTTACGTTTTGTATATCTGATACTTTTAACAGACAATCTTTTTTCTGTATTCACTGATAACAAACTGCTACACAATTGTTGAAGGTATCAAGTAAAGGTTTAAAAAGTTTAAAATTTAAAAAGAAATTACTGTCATCCACCTGAGGTAGGTTAAATCTGTGTAGTTCAAAGGCTTAGGAGCTCTACAACTCAAACACGCTCATTACATAATCAATGCCAAATCCTCCAGACACTTTTCCCTTTCAGTTCAAAACTATTTTGTGACTAAACTTTCTGGCAAGAACTCAAAAAGTCTAAAGGACTAAAATCAAGACTACTGGTAGGTGATGTCATTCAAACTCTTTGAATCAAAAAGAAACTATTTAACCAACATCAAGGTTTTTAACATTTTTCATAGCACTTAAACAATGTTAGATCTTCACATCTATTCCATTCAATAGACAAATACTTCCAATACTCAAGAACAGACTTTCACTTACATATCCTTCATGGCTGAATTGTAATTTTCTGTGTTGTTCTCTCAGCAGACACCATACCTCTGACCGCACGGCCTCAATCTCTCTAGAGCTCAATGTAAGCCGAGGTGACACCACGACCCGCCCACAGACTAAGACAATTAAAAGTAATCAGTAGATTGGTTGAGGGAGGATAACCTGTGCAACAGTCGACTCAATGGTAAATTTCCACTCCCTAGAGGCATCACAGGTCTATCTGAAACTATTTATCTTTGCATGTGCGGCATCCACTTGAGGCAACCTGATCCGCAGACGCGACAAACAAGAGCATGTGGATGGCAATCCACACCTCTGGCGCATTTCACTTGAACAGCTGATGGTTTTCCGACTGTTGTTGAGCCTCGTGCCATTAATAGCTTTTCCTTTCAAGACTAACAGCTTAGCTGAACATATTTTCACAAGTAAAAGAACTCAAAGTATTCAGAGTTCTTTGAAGACATGGCACAACATTTGTCTATCAAATCTGAGTATTTCTCCAGTGAGCAGGGAATTAAACACAAGGCCCAGCATATTTGCATTGGGCTTTACTGTGGCTAGCAACAAAAGGTTGTTGTATGGCTCGTTTCCCTCAGTATTTGACAACACAGCCTCAATAAAGGGACAATGACATTCTGTGCTCAAAACCTTTTTTTTTCTTCTCCATGAGTTGTTCAGGCAATTCAAATAATGAAATTATTAAACAGGGTAGACAACTTCCAAACTTTGCATTTTAACACTTGGCAAGGCTATGTCTATATGAGTAAGTGTATTTTTTCTTTCATATTTCTTTCACAAATCCCTGAAAGGACATGCAAAACCCTGCTAAGGCCATTTCTGTCCAACTAGGCAAGAAATCCTGGCATTTCTATATATATATTTATATACATAAACCCTCACCATGGCTTCAAGCATTAAACACTTTGGTTACCTATTGGTTCCAGAAAATGGTCCAAATTGCATAGAAAAAGCTGTGTTGTGAATACATGGCTTAAAAAAATGTGTTAGGTCTTGGATTTGCCAAGCCCTCTAGAACCAATCATGACCAATCTGGCGCTTCCAAAGATCCTTGAACCTCCAAGCTCCAGGAGTCCTGTATCATTGCATGATGCTGCAACACAAACTATACCCCAAAAGCTGAGAACGTTCTCTGTGCTGGATTTCAGATTGCAAAATAAAGATGTAAACTTACTTTACGGAACAGAATTGTCTGAGTGCCACGTTTCGCCAGAAGACGAATCACAATCCATTAATCCTTAAACCTAAATTGATTTGTTCTTATCTTCATATCTTGGATAAGAACGATCTCATAGCCACATTTTTAGATCACACAGGCTTCTTTCTACCATTGAATACTGTATTTTAGTTGTGATTATGAAGTTAGAGTGCCACTTCATAATCTTGACTATAGTGAAGACTTCAGGTCTAGAGGCAGCACGAGGCGCTTGGCTCATTATGTAACTGTCCCTGTTTTAGACGCATGTACATTTCCTGAGCACACTCACATTAAATTCCTTCCTTTCCACTCTCGTTCCAACACATACACGGGGTCCAGAGCTGTATAGAAGGCACACTGTTAGATGTGTGTTAAGCTCAAAGAGTAGCAATGATGCATGAAAGTGAAGTCAGAAACATTAAACTCAGTTGTTGACAGCAGGATTTGAGCCTCTTTACTTTGTGCATGACGAGATGCTTTGTGATTGCCGTAATGAACTGAAGGATTCTCTCGAGTTCAGGTGGGGAGGTTTACAAAGTGGTTATTTTGTTTTGAACCCAAAGTATTGCTTAGGAGAGACTATGTCTCTTCTGTCACAACTGGAAATCCTCTAAATTCGCAAGAGACTACTAAAGCCTACTAAAATTCTCTCAGGAATAGGTCAGTGTGTTGGTCATGAAACATAAATGAGACAATCTAATAGATGGTGTCAACTTAACGCTTGAAGGTTGAGAGCTATGCAACAGTATAAGCGAGTGAATGTAGATAGTGTTTAATATTTAAAGAGTATCTACTGTTGATTTCATAGCTATGCATGACTAGCTCTTAATGCTTGACATACATGTACATTAATATGCTGGTCTTTAGTTTAGTGAAATAACCAGTTTTACAGGTGTATAACTGCATATGTAGACATAAGTAAAACTGTTCAAAGGTCTACAAAGAAAATGAAACAAAAAAAAAACCATACAACATTTTTGACAATACTGCTATTTAGCTATAAGGAAAGACTCCTCTACTCTAAAAACACAAAGCTGGCTTTGGTCTAGAAATGCTTAAATGATGAACACAAAAGTTAGATCACAGAGGAAAAGGTAATTAAAAACCAGATTAAAAATCTGGCAATGCATGTAAATCAACTATCTCTTTGTTATGCAACAGTGTCGCTATTTCACAACCGTCAAAAAAAAAAAAGAATGATTTATTATTGATTCATCTTAAAATGATAAACAAAAACAGAAAATCCATAAATCAAAGCAATTGCTTGTCAGTCTCCTGTCGCAATACTAGATTGGCTTCCGTTCATTCATCTCCAGTGTCCACTCTTAACTATTTACGACTATCCAAATGGCATGCTTGTTTAAGCGGAATATTTATCGCCAACTCAAAACAACATGTGGGAAATGACAGTAATATAATAACTGCATCAATATTCCAGACAACTTTATATTATTATCTTACATCTCTAGAGGTGAATCTTTTTAATGCACTCTCTCCTAAATGAGACTTGCATTAAAATTAAAACTAAATAGGTAAAAGGTAAACATTAAACCATGAGCATCATCCACACAAAATTATGTTTTAACTTTTGCGTCCCACTAAGCAAAAGACACAAAATAGCTATTAACTACTTCTATGCTTAAAACATTTATTTAAAAAAAAAAAGTACATACACACATATGTTGAGATGATCTGCCGTGCTTGAGTAGTTTTTTTTTTTATTAAACAAGCTGCAAGAGTTCAAAGTATGAAGTTATAAACCAAATCTACAAACTTGTTTGGGTAGAGCCATTAGTTTAAATGACATTTATGGACATATATCAAACATAACAGATAAGGTGCTGTTTTACAGTCTTTGTGATACAGGCACATTTTTTCTGATCCTAAAAATGGCACCTGGCCCAAGGTCTTATCGGTTGGCAACCAGAGTTTTAGGTATGCAAGCTGGCATGCATTGAGACACCTTCACACTGTACATGAATCATACAGCTGGCATGCATTGAGACCTCTCTACACTCTAAAATGTTTGTTAAAAAAAAGCTCTTGGCAGATTGTGTGCTTCCTGACTTTCATATAACAGCAAATAGGCAAGAAAAGGAGGTGAACCAAGTAACAAACGTTCGCCATGCGTTGTTTCAGTCATTTCACCTTTAGAATGACACAGAAGCAAATATTTTTTTTGTCTTTTATCAGTTTATTGCACGGGTGTCATAATTTTGGACACCAGGTATAATTTTGAGTCGCTGTAACGGTCAGTTTAATACAGGTTTTATTGAAACAAACAGCTGGCTGAAAGGTGTAAACACTTCATTACATTTCAAGCTATTTTCGGCTTCCTTTTCGCGTTTAAGGCGTCCTCGTGTGAACTATCGCACTGAGGACCGGCACATAACAAACATCCGACCACTAAACGACGTTACAAACATTCGCCAGTTTTCGCGCGCAACAGGTAGCCGTCGGAAAATGTCCAAAAAGATACTTCTTTGTTCTTAGTCTTATATCTCATAACCGTGTCTGTAAAACCCTCGGCGGTGCTTGGTTGTCATTCAGCGATCTATTCTTAACTCTGTTTGCAGTCAGCACGCGGTTATATTAGTCAGAGGAGGAGTGAAAGAAACTCAATGACAAGTGACAGCATCAACACAAACGCATCAACTATGCAATTATTGCACCTGTCAAATCATTATAAATCATTATGAATGAAAGTTTTGTGTAACCAGCAATGTTTTGAGTTTATGAAATGAAAGTATCAAACATTATATTTACCGTTAAAGTCTGTAAAAAAAAAACAGAGCACATAACATAAGTTACAATTCAGTCCTCTAGCTTAAAGCTAGCATGCTTCATTTAATAAAAAAACCGGTAATGTTAAATTATCTAAACATTGTAAACTAAGTTCAAACTAAAATTAAACCCTACCTGATCTCGCATCAGTACATTAGTGAAGAGCAAACACTAAAAGCAGCATTACCTTTACTGTTTGTTTCCTTTAATTCCTTTGAAACGGTCTTGTCCCTTCTGTATTGTGCGGCGGCTGGCTGCTGAATAACAGCAGCAGCGGTAATTTTAGTTTATGAGCTTTTTTTCTGACCTTTGTCTCCCAACATGGGTGACCATTAGACATCAGTTGTGGAAAAACACCGGCCTGCCTCCCGTTAGCTCGAGCAGCGCGTCTTCTTAAAGCGCCCGCTTCCTGCCTTCAAAAGAGCACCCCTGCGAGCGTGCGTCAGAGCGTGCGTGCTCCACAGCGCCGCCTGCGGCCAGCAAAATTCCTTCAAAACAACAGTCTGTGTTTTTGGTCGCCACTCTCATATATCTTAGAAATTTAGCCGTTACTTTTGGAAAATACACTCATATAGAATGTAAAATGAACACCAGATGCAAACTCTGTGGATGTTTTTACAGTGTTAGGACAGATTAAGACTACTAACCATAGTGAGGAAAACTACTGTCCAACTGATCAGTTATCACTTAATCATCCTTTGACTGAAGAGAACAGCATTTTTAAACATTAGAAGGGTCTTCTTAAAGCTGGAATAAACATTGCTAGTTTACAAAAAATCTAGCACCAGTTTAAGATAAAATGTCTCACATTTGTGCACCAAAAAGAACACTGTTGAATGAGACAATATTACAATAAACTACTACTACTAACAATAATAAAAACATTACCACACCTCACTGATTGCTCCAGAAAGCATTAATATGACTATGGGCAAAACTTAACAGACTCCTTCAATATCCTTAAGAATTTGCTGTATGACTTCTAGAATGTGATATCAAAGGTATAAAACATCAGACATTAACTCACTGCAAAAGATTATAAAATATAATATATGATAAGGATATAGATTATTTGTCATTTTAATTTGTTAATTAATTAGTTAAACAACATTTCCTTGGCAGGATTTAGCGTACTAGACTAAAGAGTCTAGAGGGCTCTTAGTCTTAGGGTGTGAAACCAGAGCCCGGAAACCTCCCCACCAGTAAGTTTTGTACAAAGAAAAATTGAACATCTGAGAGACACAGGCTGCCTGCTTACACTGAGAGGAAGATGAGGTTCAATTATCGTACTGCTCCTTCTAATTATCTTTCGTGAACTCTTGAAACTAGCCTAACAGCACCACTTAATATTATCATAAAAATAGTAAGATAGCGAGTGATTTACATGTCAAGTCAATGGGTCAGTGGAACCTGGTATCTGTGTGGGGAAGGCAAAATGGTATAGCGAGTACTGCAGTATGAATAGCATGGTGGGACGCGATGAAAAGTGGTGAATTAACCTTAGAAGTTAACAATCTTAAACATAGGCACGGCAACCAATCAGGAGCTTCTGGAAACCCAGAAACCAGAAATGGCAGAGGGTGGAGTTTGCTTATGGAAAAAGTGAGTGAGTAGATATCTTCTTTTGTCAATTCAGGAATATTTCTTGCATTTCCAAATCTAGGTCTGAAACGACTTAATGGTGTTTTCTGATAAAGTATGGGTCCCTTGAATCGAGCCCAAACTCACATATCCACCCTCAACACTGCCACACGCTCCCGAACTCACATCGCTCGTCATGTTTCTGAGTTTTCATAACCTTAAGTCATAATTATGCAAATCTTTTGAAGAAAACAGGAAAATAAATGCTTTCAATCACAAAGGAGTACATGGATGTTTTGTGTGTTTTATTGGTTTAAGTCACCTGAAAAGCACAGCACCACTGTAGTAGACCAAAGAGATCCCTTTGCTGTATCTTGGCGATGGAAAGCACTTTGACTACACGTGAACTCACTTGGTCCACTGAGCCCTTGTCTTTCAACTAGGCCAGGTACAGGCTCAGATGTGGCACGGGGTACTCACAACTGTCAAACCAATCCTACTTTCAGGGTCAAACATGTCCAGACCCAGTTTGTATCGCTTAATGAGTACACCCAAAGTTTCTCAGCCAAACTGCGACAAATTCTCTTTCAATAACCGAGACGAGATACAAACATCTGAAGTACATGTCACACAAGGGTCTCACCTTTTTCTAAAGGAGCATCCATAACAAAATCAAAAGAAGATGGGCTCTGATAGTTTGCACCCAAATGAGCAATGATTCGCCTAGAGATTTGATCCTTCTTACAATAAAAAACACAGACATATTTCTGTCACTTGACTTCCATTGTAAAACTATCTTGGAGGAAAACTTTAAGATGTGAAAAGTATACACACTGCTATACATCAATCAGAGATCCGGAACATTTGAGTTAGCGTGTAAGCTAAACACTTAGTCAAATCTTACCTTAGCTTAGTTTGAATTTCATGAAAGTGACATGATAAGGCATAGTTAATTTCTCAAAATTTAAAATTGCAGAGAGAAAAATGTTTTCATTTTTGGACAACTGATTGTACAATGTTACTAAAACACTCAGTTTTGTTTCATTGTTGACTGCAATAAAATCTAAAAATGTTTGACTTCTTATTCTGCAACATCAGTTTTGCTGTGGTTTCTGTCATTTCAGTCTCATTTATTGTCTTATTTTACTTTAACATGAGTGGATTAAGATGCTTCATTTTCCAAAATAGCTTTATGTGTTGGTTCAGTAAAATTCCATCACTCCTTGTTTGCCTTCTTTTTCTCCAATTTTTTTTGTACCAAGAGTTTGTTTACAAATACTAAACGTGATGGTTTAAGGAGAAATTAATAATATTTGTTTTTTAAAATGAGAATAATTAGAGGAGGCCTGTTCAGGAGTCTGACTCATACATAAAATGTAAAACAAAAGCTCTTTGAAAGCTGCAGAAATACTGCAATCAGCTGTCAGTCATCTCAAGCACATCTGCTTTCTGTATGCAAAACAGCTGTCTGAGAGAGTTTGCATAATCCTTGTGCATTTACTCTAGGACACCATGAGCCTCAACAATGTCAAGCTCACAAAAGGGCCTCAATGAACAAAAAAAATTATTTAAAACATTTTTCTTTAAATAAATAAATATTCATTCTGCCTGACAGAAGAGGGCGGGATCAGCAGGAGCTCTGGATCATTTAAAGAGCCAGACTGCAAAAGGGTTTGTTATGATCAGAGCTGTTTAAGAGGAGCTGGAAAGATGTTTATTAACATCTTATTAAGATTAACTTATTTAGTTCTGTAAGTTACAGATGAAGGTATTTAAATCAACTTGATAAAACTGAACATCTAAGACTCCATTTAGAGCATAAACCATAAGAGAGTTTAACTAACTAGAGTGTTTTATCCTTTTTTGGAAACTATTGTCTTAGAAAACTCAAAGAAAAATTGATTGATCGATTAGATAATCAAATATATAATTGTTGTCCAGTTAACTCTCTCGTACCTCTATTGTGTGAAGGGAGAATTCCTATATGGTGACAGTATCAGAAACATGTGAATGCTTGTCTGTTTGGCTGAAGCACTCAGTAGTTTTCCACTCGCTGAATAGGAAGTTAAAAAGAGGAAGTCAAAAGCTTGTCATCAAACATGTTCACATGATCGTGCTTTAGCAGCTTTGCTAACGTGTGTTGACGAGGGCTTTCACACGTTCA
Organism: Danionella dracula; assembly: GCA_900490495.1. Taxonomy (NCBI): domain Eukaryota; kingdom Metazoa; phylum Chordata; class Actinopteri; order Cypriniformes; family Danionidae; genus Danionella; species Danionella dracula. The sequence goes on along the minus strand of UELW01000778.1, from coordinate 21,894,366 downwards.
CTCAGTGTCTCAACAGCACAATTCCTCATATTTGCAGCCAAGGAAAGAAAAACAAGGACCACAAAGAAACGTTTCCTTTCCTAAAAAAGTGATTTCCTTTCATATTGCTTTGTAGTGATGAAAGTGAAATGTGATAGCAGAAATATAAACACTGGCGCCGGTGGCTTCCTTATACAAGTTGGTAAAAGCATCAGCAATTCCAGCAGATGAGGAAAAAAAGATTGTTTTAGTGGTGGACAAATGTTTTGGAGGCTGTGTGTTTGTTTAACAGACACAGGGTGAGGTGAATTTTTTTGTAATTGTGCAAACAAAAAAAAACATTTTGCTCACTTGGCAATAACCAAAACCTGCAAGAAGCCACAACGTGCATGGAACTATTTAAAATGCTTGAATATTACGCACATGTTCAAGGTTTGAAAAGTGCTTAAATTTCTGATGGTCTTGAGTCGTGAGAAAAACAAAGACTTGAGAAGTGTTCTCCCTGTTCAGAGACAGAGGGTCTAACCCAAGTCGATTTCATATTTCACATCCAGAATTTTTGTTACAAGAATAGGCTCAGAGATGTATCTGGAACTATTGCTGTCCCTGCACTTCTGGCTCTGGCACCGCAAATGAGGCGAATCATTCGATTAACATAAGTTCGGCAGGAGCTTAGCTGACGATTGACAATCTAATCATATGGTCTCACCTACCTACAATATTTCCAGTATATAAGACATGACCTAAAAACAACATAAGCAATGACCAAGCTATCCCTTCTTCCACCCCTTCACCACTTTGTCTCACGCTGCTCACTCGGACAGCTCAACTTAGTACAATTCTCCATTGCTCACCACACACTAGGCATTGGTAAGCAAGAGTGAACTAGTGAATTTATAAGTAATCCTATTTAGTACTAATGAAGTTGGCTCCAAACAGGCATTTATATGAACAAAGATACAAGCATTTGTGTCAATGTTTACTTTCATTCTAGGTGACGTAGTGTCCTATTCTGCACATGTTTGTCACACTGTAGCCATGTTTTGTTCCCACAGAAGACAACAGGCAGATATGATCTGTAATATGAATAAATACAAAAAGCGTTAACGCCTGTATACAATCTGGACGTAGCCATAGATTCTTCACTGTTTATATTATTTTTGTGTGAATTATGGTAGACAGAGAGGGGAAAGTACTTTTGAAACTTTTGAAAAACTGATTTTGCGAGCACTGCACTTGACAAGTAAACAGTAAAAACATTAAACTGCATCATGAAAGAGATTTTTGTTTGTAAGTCAAGTTTTAGTTTTTCACCTGGCAAAATAAACAAAGCATTTTCCATTTGAACACTCAGATTTATACTTGCAATGACCAACATTGACAATATCATCAAAGTATGTATATTGAGTATCTCATTGACTGCAAATCAGTGTACGATGACAAACACCATGCGATGTCTAATAATCTTTATGAAAGCAATAGGTCTCTTCGCTCTTGTGCGCCGTAAGCCTTAAAAGTAATTACAATAAAAAATAATCCAAAGATACACAACAGGGCTCTGTATGCTTCTGTGCTTTGAGCCCTATTAATCTCATTGTCCTCTCCTGGGTCTAATATTTGAAAATACATTTTAAAAAGCCATACATGCCTTTAGCCGTAATTATTGTGCATCCATGTAAAAGAAAACACAGCAGTTTAGTTAGGGCCGGTTTTATTTAACTAAACAATAACCATTTTATTTAAAAAAACAATAACCACTTGAATCCTTTGCTGCAAGCCATTTTTTGTGTTTAGATGATTAGTTAAATTCTGTCCAAAAACAGATGTGTATATTATTGAGAAATTCATGGCTGTTATCATTGGCGTAGATTGAACATAAGGAAGGAAGTTAATGTGAACTGGGATGACTCTCAAAATAAGGAAGAAGAACTACAGTAACAGTGTCCTTTTGTAAGCACACAGCTTGTTCTGTTTTATTATTTATTCGACTATGATGTTTTTCAGAAGTATAATAGACACTCTATCCTTGACCCAAAGGTAATAGACTCAAATCCTTTATTTACTGAAGAGATGCATGACTGGAGTTAATGTCCACAACACAGACTTGTTTTCATCCAGTTTGTTGTATCTACAGTCTTCAAAGACTCAATAGGTTACTGTGACCGAGAACTTTGTGTTTTTACATAATCACAAATGTAAGAAAAGTAAAGTTGTTAAAGTAGAAGAATGCTGAATGTTTGACGTTGACTGTATTTAGGTTAAACTATATTTGAAGAGCTCAACTTGTTGATGGATGCTTGTTAACTTCGTAAATGATCTATACCAAAACATGATTGAATTTAACTTAAAGTTTCATTAATTTAAGTACATATATCACTTCCTCTCAGACACATCAAGAGATTACTAAGTTCTTCACCGGCCTGTGTTTCTTTGATTTAAAATCTTGAATTGTAAAACGACATCAAAATAAAAATCCTACAACAAAACAAAAAAATCTATTGTTTACAAATGTAATTAATTAAAATTAGCATTGAAAGGGTGAGTGGTATACAATCACGTATGCAAAATCACCTCCACACCGTTGGAACTTTTAATCCTCCCGATTTGACAAAACTTGGCCAGACAAGCATATTTGAAAAATCCCATTCCACACCTTTAAATAAACTGCCGTATTTAGACTCTTGAAATGTAAAAAATGACAAATAAATGAGAAAAAGTTTAATGTTAAAATTACATTGTGTGCACTGTAGGGATACACTAATACCAAAAATTTTATCGGGTCAAATAAAATAAAATAAAAAATATTTTAGAAATACATGCCGATACAACAGACCAAAAACTTTCGGGACAACTGTAACAGAATGTCAGGTTCGTTAGAGTAAAACATATCTTAATGACAGGCATTGTTATCAGTATCGTATGGTATTGGTATCAGTGAGAACAACCTTTTTGTACTGTATACATGTTCTGACCAAAAATCAGCCAAAGAGAGAAGTGACATTGTCCTGAAACACAATTTTAATGAACATTAAAATGCTAGCAATATTCGAACCAAAACTTGACCACCTCTCACCTTCAAAGCTGTATCCCAGGATTAAAAATATCAAATGCAATACAAATATTTAACAAAGATATTACAACTTAACAAAAAAAACAACTTTCATGTTCTGTTGCAAAGCTTGAGATTACAATGCAAGTAATGTTTTTTGCAACTTTAAACACCACAATAATAATACACTGTATTGTTTAATGTCTGTGTTTTTTTTGTCAGCCATACTTGTATGAAATAAATATGTCTACATGCAATAAACGTGTCTACATTTACCAAGCAATCAGAGAGTACCTCTGAATATTTTTACAGTATTTATCTTTTATTTTAATTTAAATAATGTGCCAACTATAAAGCCATAGCAAGAAAACCAATTAGAAAAGCCTATGCTTGCTTTACCATAAATTTTTTTTTATGTTTATTTGGGCTGAAGAACCACTCTAGTTTTTGTCACTGATACAACCTAGCTGTGTTTAGTCAATAAATGAAACATGCAGGTGCTAATATTGTTTAAGACACCTGCAGCTCTGAGAGAACAGCGTTCCGTATTTCCAGTCCCACATACAAACTGCGATGGTCCTTGACCTTGGGCCCACGTCAGGCTTGGAAAGGCACTCTGGCTTTTGTATTTAATCCTCTTTGCTGTGCACATGCAAACATGGCCAGCGCTCTCTTCTCTACTCTGGTCCACCTCTGTACAGAAGCACATTGTCGATGCAAAATGTGGATTGCATAAGAAAAAGAACTATTGAAAAGAGCTTTTGTGTAAATGTAGCCTGCTATGGGAGAAATACCATTGTATTTTTCTTATTTTTAATGGAACCGTGTATACATTTTTTAAAATAGGAACTCAATTTGTGTCATGTTACATTTTTTTACCTTCTAAACTTCTAGCATTATCTTGCATTTGACCTAACTCTATTGATGCCATCATGCTATGAACTTTGTTTGTTACCAATATCTTAACCGCTAAACCATTTAGCTATGAAATGTAGCTATGTAGCTTTAGTAACAGACAGAAGTCAGTCAGATATTTATCTATTCTTTAGTAATGTTTAGTCGTGCCACTTTCATTTTTGTTATAGTTGTTTTCAATAGAGTTTTTTTTGGGTCATTTTGCATTTAGATTAGCTTTAGCATTAAAGTGAAATCAATCACATGATTACATTTAGTTCTTTTCACATTTCACTTTTGCAGTGAACAATGTTAGTTGGCTTTTAGTTAATACTACAGCTTTTAGATATGAATTTAGCAATACAAGGAGATCGATAACAACATTTCATTGTAGCTTTATTTACTGTATGTATTTATTTACTTTATTTAATGTATGCTAGTATTGTGCTAATTGTCAATACCATTAACATTAGCAATACGAAGATATGGTTACCTTTTTAATTCTATTTACTGGTAACTTTTGCCATAAACTATGTTGGTTAGCATTGTGGTGGTTGCTAATGCCTTTAGATATGCAATTAGCTTCGGCGATATAAATAAGTAAAACATATTACCTTTTAGTTGGAATCATGTTCAGTTATGAAGTTTTAGCATCATCTTAAATTGTAAACCCATTAAATTAGCATGACTGCTTGTAAACATGTTCATAATTTTTAACCCTACGAAAACCTTTCATAATGAGTTAGCTTTAGTAATAGGTGTAGATATGCCCCTTATGACAACATAATAACTAAGTGACTTTTTTTTTTTAAATCGTCTTTAGCAACAGATAGAAATTAGCCCTGCTTTTACAATTTAGCTATATTTCGTTGTCCTTTTTGCTGTGAAAAATATTTCAAGCATTTTTCTCCAAAAGAGAAAAAAATATGAAGAAAATCATTATGTAAACTAATTTTCCTGCCAAGTTAAATTGTTGTTTTAGAGTTACACTTTACCTAAGCTGATAATTACCTGGCTGTCTCTACTGAAAACATGGTGTGTGTGTGTGTGTGTGTGCGTGCGTGCGTGTGTGTGCGTGTGTGTGTGTGTGTGTGTGGTGTGTGTGTGTGTGTGTGTGTGAAATGCTTCAATAAGGCAAACCTCTACAGACAAATAAAATTACCTGCCAAAAAAGAGGGGGGAAATGGTTGCGTGTGAATTAGTAATTAAAATATATGAGAAAACTATTACTAGCATCAGCTGCTATTAGAATGCTTTCTAATGTTGCAAATTAGAAATGCTGCTAAATATATATTTAACTAAATAATTTGCTAGGTTTCTGACTCATTTAGTCTTGTCTAAACTAATTGCTGAGGCAAAAGTTGGCATTCATGTTTATTGTTATTTTTATTTTAAGAGATTTTTTGAAGTGTTTTATACATTTAACTCTAAATACATATTAATTTACATACTACACATCATTCTTCCCTATAAAAAATGTTGTACAAAAAATTCTATATCTGAAATTAAAATGGAATGGTAGATGTCAAAGAGATACTTTTCAGGTTCAAATGAGTAAAAGACTGCCTCATGTCTGCTTCCTAGTAACAATAATTGTCATGTCACTACTTAATATCATCTAGAATAGCAGTACTAGGTCACATAGCTAACCAAGCCTTTTTTTACCAAGCGTAAAAATGTTGCCTGTTTGTTTTGAATATGCAACCTCTAGTGGTTATCCTTCATGCAACATATTTTTGTTACCTCACAGTAACAAAAATACACAATAAACTTGTATACAAAACATTTTTTATTTTTATTTCTGAAAACAGATTAAATACATTTTCAGAAAAAATTTTACTCAAATGTTATTTTGAAGACATAAGTATATCAAACTGTAACCTCATATTTAATAATTGTTTCCAGAGACTCAAAAAATACTGTTTTGATGGTCTAATTATTGTTGATGTGAGAATATATATAAGACACTCCATGGGAAAGTACAAGAAAAAGTTCAAAGTTCACAGACGAGTTGTCGTCTGAGAAAGCACTATGTTTGGCTGACAAATCCACTTAAGGATTTCCTCTCCTCCACTACTGTACATGCACTATTATGTTATTATGTCTATCCAGTGATCTGATTGAGAGAAAATCTTGATCCCTCTTAATGAAACGGTTCACTGAAAATGAAAGTGGTTACCATTTATAATTTGCAGTTAAAAAGAGAGCCTTCTCTGTAGCTTTCCAGCAGTACAGTTTACAAAAACACTAGGCTTGAAATAAAGGTTAAAGGTTTTGTGCTGTGAGGGGAATCAACACATCGTTGACCATTATAAATGCGTGTTTGATCAAAGACTTTCACTTTAACAGCAACCCAGGAGTCTGTGCAATTAGTGTCCCAAATTATTACGCTCTAATAATTGTAATTCTGAGTCCCCATTAAGGATGTTTTTCCAGCTAGGGTTGCTTTTCAAATCACAACCTTTTGATAGCTACTACACACGCCTTCAGACTGTAAGTGGCTTAGCACTATGTGTTTCTAAAGAGACCTTAACTGAGGCTCAGATTACTAAGATTGAGAGAGCATTAGACTTGCTTTAGCATACAAGAAGCTAATGTTACAAAGCATTAATTTGCGAACATACAAATCTGGAGAAAACAAAAGAATTGTGTTAATTTTCTTTACCCATCCTTTGAGGCATTCAGGGAGATCCAGAGTATATATTTTACTTTGGTCAGCATTTACCCTGCCATGTATGGTTCTCAGTAGCTTCAAACTGGCAATATTACATTTTAGCCATACTGTACCAGCACTAATCACTGTAACACAATGACTGAAAGCACTTCCTATAGGAAATAAAAAGTAATAAACACTAAACAAACACGCTGATTATCCAAATGTATTATTCAAATTTATTCTACAAATAATTTTTAAGTCACAACTACTGGTTTACTTGTATTTTTGTTGGATCTCTTCAGCATTTGTAAATTTCATTCCTGTGCATTTCTGAATTTAATTCTGCGCGAGTTGACACAGACCTTCAGTCAAAACAAACAGAAATGTACAAATAAGTAAGCCCTGCCTAATTCCTATTAAGTCCATGATCAAGCATCAAACTAACCAAATTTAGGCTTCCATACTAATTAGTATGCATTTCATAGATGAACCTGCATGCAGTAAGCTCAAATACAAAGTGAGAATCAGTCAGAGACAAGTTCCTAAAGTCATTAGGGAAGTTTCCTATTACATTGACAGTTTTGCTATATTCATGTCTTAGGAAATGTTCTGCCATTACCACCAAGCAACCAATACTTACTTCAGAATAGCTGGCATGATTCTTAATTGTGCTGAATGCAATCTCTTGAATCCAATGTTTAAAATCCAAAACAAACATGAACCTTGGCCTTTAATAGCTCCTGCTGATTGACTAAAAAGGACTGGCTAAAATCCTTTAATAAAAATCACATATTCCACCTTAATGGGTAGTAAAATAAAAAGAACCCCCTTTTTAACTAGTCGAAGAAAAAAACATTAAAAAATAGCAGTTTGTCCTGCTACTTTGTATGCTGATACTTGAGCAATGCATGCTGGCACAGCTGCTCATCAGGCTGTAGGTTGTTTAAACTCCAACCTATGACTCCAAAAATCCATTTTCACAATCTCTTGGAAATTTGTTTGTTCATCTCTACAATTCAGAATTTGCTAAATAAAATGTTAGCAATGGGTCACCTTTTTCTCAAAAATCAGCTAAACTAAACTGCCTCCGTATTTGGGTTATTACCTCTGCTGTAAGCAGTCTATTTGGTTTTGTTGGTCCAAACATCAATTATGGATGGATGGGTGGAACCTACATATAAGATAGAGAGAGTGCAAAGCAAAAAACTAAAGGAAATACGAGGATGACCAGTAAAGAGGAAGGAATGGTAGGAGAAAAATACACCCAGCAAACCAAATTTAAACTAAAGCAGTGTAGTGTGTAACAGGAGTGGCCATAAAATATGAAGGCACTGTGGTTTAAAATAAATATTACAATACCGTTTTTTCATTTGACCAAAAAAAGCATTTAAGCCTGTGTATTATTCCTGTGTTTCTGTGGTTGAGGAAAGATGAAGGAATGCACCTTTTAGCTGTCGACCCCCAAATGAATGTGAAGAGAAGCAAAACTCCTCTCTTTGTCGTTTATTTTATATCTTGAGGGAAGCATTTAAACTGAAAGAAGCTAGCGTGAAATTAAAGTGATTGGAAGAGTTTTCCCATGTATTTGCATATCTGTGTTTGACTTCGTGTTACTGATTTTTTTTAACTACCCTATTAAATGTAAACAACAAAAGCAAATGTAATTGGTGTTCTCTACAAAGTCAACACAGATGCTTTTGAAAGCCCATCATGTCAAAAAGCACAGATGGACATGTGAACAACATAATAATACCTAGTAGCTTTTACATGCTTCACAGATATTGTGGACGTTGTCATATCTTATCTGTGAAAAAAAACTTGTCGGTAACTTGCCATGGTCTCTTCAGAACTCCTGAAAGTCAAAATCTAAAAACTGTTGTAGAGTAGCATAACTCATTCAAGAAATGCAATGATCAAGTAGATTAATGGACCTCCACGAAAAAGGTGTTGGGTTCACTTAGACTTCTCAATTTGTCAACTGTTATAAGTGGAATGTGGTATATCTTGTTACATACAGAACTAGAAAGAGCTGATGTTGCCGACAGCCACAGCAAAAGGGCTCTAGAGTTTAAATCATGTTTTTGTGAAACTCTCTAGGAACCGTCCAAGGAATGGACAATTTGTAAAACTATTTGAATGTTCAAGCTAATGTTATGCAGAACTTAAGATGGACATTTTTGTTACTGATTTTGTAAGCGACTTTCTTGACTCTTTGGGATTATATAAAATCTATCAATGCACTATAACAAATGACTAGTCTACAGAGTTGTATTGACTGATCAGAGTGATGAATCTTAAATTCCTGGGACCTAAATACATTTCCAGTCTGAAGGTCTTGTTTGTTGCCAGATGTACGTGCAGTATGTGATCTTGCAGGACCTGAAAGGAGAGAGGGCTTGATGTCGGTCAGTGCTGTATGCTGTCATTTAGGGTAACATAGCTGACATACTTCTATATGTGAGGAGCAGTAAGAATGTAATCTGCTGTCTTCAAAAGAGTGGAATCCTATCCTTAGATCTTAGTAATACAATACCGGAAACTGTTCAGCTTTTGGCGGTTGTGATTTGTCAGACAAGATATGGATATACAACGTCAGTCAGAAGTTTGGAATAACTTTTGCATCACTCATGTTATTTTCCAACGGGTCAGAACTTTAAACTAGATTGTAAAGTTTGGAAGACAAAATTTATGTTGACTTGAGATAAATACATTTCGATCAAGCTTAAGCCAGTATGTTTGAAGTTTCAGAAAGTGTGAAGTTAAAAATGTACAAAATTAAGTGATTAGACTGATGCTAAAGCAAGTTTTTTTTTCTAAGCTATAATGATTTGACATGCGATTAGCATTATATTAGAATAGGATTAGAATGATGAGAACACAAACTAATATGATGATCGCTTGATTTAGCATTTAATTAACATGAGATTTGTATGAATATGCAAGGGAAGACGTGATATTAACACAAACTAATATGATGCTAGCTTAATTTTGCATGTAATTAGCATGATGTATACATTAATTTCATATATTCAATTGAGCCAACTGGATGTAGCTTGACCATTTGAGGAAGTGAAAGAACAACAAAATACTGTTTAAAAGCAAAAACAGTGTTTTGGCTTGACTTTTCAAGCCAACATATTTAGTTTAAAAGCTAGATCAGTATTCAGTCCGAACACAAAAACATCTCTCTGAAGCAATTGCATTCTTACTGACTGTGGGCATTCTGGATGCCTATTCCTTAAGATATTCTGATTAAATGCATCGCCATGTACCTGTAGCAGTAACCACCTACCTACTTGATGGATCCAATTGATGCTTTAATCACACTATTTTCTACAGTATGCATTCCCACGACAGATCCAAAGACCGACTACTCTTTCGAAGCCAGTATCGCATCTGATCCCCTGGATCAAATATTTTGGTGATGTGTTGGTGTCCTTATTAGGAAGACATTACAAAGAGATCCCAAACGTTCAATTGGTATTGTACATCTATGTTGCCTTCCTCGTGTCCTTTAGGTAATACTTCAATTAGTCTATACATTTGAAACCCACAACCTTTCAACAGTTTCTGTCTACCTTGCCATCTCTTCAAACCTCCCTCTGTGTAATATAAAATTCAATTGAATATAATAGAAAGGTTTCATACTCTTTCAGACTCTAGTGGCTTAAACTAGATTATGATTCAACAGAATGAAAATAAAGCCAGGGATTGGGGAAGAGAAGAGAGAGCAGAGTTTAACAGAGGATCTAGAGAACAGAATGACGGGAGCACATGTGCCTCGGCATAATCAGTTACGTAATCCAGCAGCGAGTGACCACAGCTTGCAGCAGAATTTCTACAGATGATGCATGCCTGAAAATGCCTCTGCGTTTACAGATCATGATAAGAGCATGTGAATAGGTTAATGAAGGACAAGGGAAAAAATCACAGATAATTTTCATTTGTGGCATCCAGATTGTTGTCTTATGTTTTTGCTGCCCAATGTTGTCTCTGGTTTGCAAATCATGTCAGTGAGTCAGCAGCTCGCAATGCAAATTCATGCAAATTGGGAAGAATAGCATCTTCTTGGTATGGGCTTTGTTGTTACATAATTGGGCTGGAAGGCTGGAGATTTAAACTGTTGACTTGTCCTTAAGTATATTTTTCTTTATTGAGTAGGTATATCAAAGCTTTGTAGATATCCTATACAAACATATGCCATTATTCTTTGGTTTGCACATTTATAACAACACTCAAATTTATCATGGCTCTTTTTAAACATTGAATTGGACCAGCAATCAAACAAGAATGGTTTCAGTCCTCTTTTCATTGAGATTTGTGGCAGTGATGGAGTTACCAGGTCATTGGATAGGTCTGTGAGTTGGATGTTAGATGAATGTTGACTTACTAGGGCGTTGGGGCAAGCTCAGCTAACCTGGGTATTGGGGAGAGGTCGAAAACCCTTTGCATTGGTAGAAGGTCGACTCACATGGGCATTGGAATTATGTTGACTCACCTGGGTGCTGTGGAAAGGTCTACTCACCTAGGCATTCAGGCAAGTCTACTCACCTGGGAATTAGGGAAGGTCTACTCACTTGGTTGTTGGCAGAAGATCAACAAACTTGAGAGTTGGTGAGGTTCAGGGATGACTGACCTGAGAGTTAGGGGAAGTCGGCTAACTTGGGCATTGGGGAAGGTCGACTTGCCTGGCTGGAGTTGGGGGAAGGTCGACTTGCCTGGCTGGAGTTGGGGGAAGGTCGACGTGCTTGGGTGGAGTTGGGGGAAGGTCGACTCGCCTGGAAGGAGTTGGGGGAAGGTCGACTCGCCTGGAAGGAGTTGGGGGAAGGTCGACTCGCCTGAGAGGAGTTGGGTGAAGGGCGACTCACCTGGGAGGAGTTGGGGGAAGGTCGACTCGCCTGGGAGGATTTGGGGGAAGGTCGACTCGCCTGGAAGGAGTTGGGGGAAGGTCGACTCGCCTGGGAGGAGTTGGGGGAAGGTGACTCGCCTGGGAGGAGTTGGGGGAAGGTCGACTCGCCTGGGAGGAGTTGGGGGAAGGTCGACTCGCCTGGGAGGAGTTGGGGGAAGGTCGACTCGCCTGGGAGTTGGGGCAAGGTCAATTCGCTTGGGAGTTGGGGCAAGGTCGAAGGTTGGGTTTTGGGGGAAGGTTGATTTAATTGGACAATGGGAAAGGTTGACTAATTTGGGTTTTGGGGAGGGTCGATCTACTTGGGCAATGGGGAAAGATCAACTCATTTGGGATTTTGGGAAGGTTGACCCACTTGTGTGTCTGTTAAGGTCAAATCAATTAGGTATTAGGGGAAAGTTGACTCACTTGGGTGTTAGGGAAAGGTTGATTCAATTTGGTGTTAGTGGAAAGTTAGCTTACTTGGGTGTTAAAGAATGGTTGAATTAGTGGGGGTTCATGATTGGCTGCATTAGTTAGGGTAAGTTGAAGACAATCATTTCAAGATACTCATAAAAAATAGCTCATATGGACATTTGCGTTTGAAAGCGGAACTGGTGGGGTCAGGGAAAGGTATATTTCTAGTGTTATTCAGTGTGTGGCAATCACAAGCTACTGCAAGAGATGTTTTTTGTTAACTCTCTCCACCACTCTGGTACTGCAGTTTTGTGAATCTTCAGCTTTTTTGTACAACCACAATAAAACTTTGACAAGGTGCTATTCATCTGAGCAAACATCACTAGAAATAATCCCAGAAATTGCTTACAGCACATTTAAGTTATTGTGCAAATTTAAATACAAAGAATGCCCCTTTAAATTGGAAGCTCTTGCATAATTATGACACCAAACAATGTTTTGTTAACAGAGACAACAGCAATAAGTGGTTAAAAGAACCTGCTTTATAGTAACAAATCAGGAAATGCTGTTAAGGAAAGTTTGTAATTTGTTAAGTTTTTATTCATATATTATGTATTTATATATTATGTATCGACATCCAAAACAACCTTTGATTTGTAGATGAGCTTATGGATTGCAATGACCAATAGAAACCTCATATATTTACAACTCATAAACAAAAGCATTGCTAATTAAGAACACATTCTTTTAGTGAGTCATGTTTTGTCTGTCCATTAATGGTTGAATGTTGAGTTTAGCATTGTCTTGCTTCGTATATTAAACATTAAACTTAAACCATGATTTTCCAATCTGAACAGGACAAGCCATAGTTACTTATACAAGATTCAACCAAAACATTTTACAATACACGTGTTCCATTCACATTGGATAATAAAAGTGAAATCAAATCCCAAAGTGCATCTGTACTTGAAACAAAGATTTGCTTCCAGAAAAAAACAGCATTATCTAACTGAATGAGTTCCATCCATGGCTCACTTAAAAACATTAGGAAATCAACAATGTCAAATTACTGTATTGGTAGTAACAACAGTGGTGACTATTTGGTTCTCCAAGGGGTGGATGATGGAAAGAAAAATGCACATTAACAGTGTTCAAGGTTAGCTTTCAGCTATAGCCACTATAACACCACAGATGGGCATCAATTTCATATGCCATCACTACATTCAAGATGCTCCTGACTTGGCTTGTGCAGTTATCCAAGTTCGCTACTGCATGAGGCTTGTGGCTTATTGGTGGAGACCTCAGAAATGCTGAGATATTTGTTAGCTTTACTGCTGTTAGCCTACTGGCTAATTGTTAGCTTTGGCCCAATGTAGCCCATACACTTGTTTGTCTGTTATAGTGACCATTCCTGGCCTACTGGACTGAGACTTTGGCCAACAACTTCATCACAATGAACATCACAATACATCTTTCAAGAGAGTTGCTTTACTGTAAAGTTTTATAATGAGCATTATTTCTCACAAAAATAAGGTATTCACAGTAAGAGACTTTATGACATAAAATGTAACAAGAAACTCCAAAACGTCTGGTTTTCAGAAGGGAAAGAAGTGACTTTTTTTTTTTTAAATAAACCCTGCCTGTATTTGTGCCAGTTGAGTTAGTTCACACTAATAAGCTACAATCCCCTTTAAACACCCACAAAGAAACAGTGATTTTTATTCAAGACATTAAGTTAATCTGTTACAACTTGAACCCTGTGTGCATTTGCATTAAAAAAAAAAACTAAACAAAAAAAAACATGGCTAGTCGTAAGTATAATGATTAAAAATTCCTCTCATGGCCTATCTGAGACTAATTAACTGTTATACAGGAACATTCTGGACCAATTCTGAAAAAAAAAAAAAAGTACAGTTTCTTCATCCAAGTCAAACAAGATTAAAATGATCTCAGGAGTTCTTTGTTTGAACTACACAAAGCAGTATACTAGGATTTTCCAAAAGATTGATGATGTTTAGGAGCATTATTAAAATTCCCCAAAGTTCCAATATAATTATAACTATGCAATTAGACATTTCGAAACATACACCGCTAAGGGGTCAAACTGTTTTTGCTTTTAAACAGTGTTTTGTTGTTTTTTCACTTCCTCAAATGGTCAAGCTATATCCAGTTGGCTCAAACTATAATAAAATATATATTCCTACCAGTTTTCAATGCGCTTTAATTGTTTTAGATAATTTCACCTAATTGATAACATCTAGATTTATTAAAACACCCTAAAACTAATTTTAGCTTCTTTGACTCTGCTCTCAAGCATTGCAAAATTCCACAAATCAATAAAACAAGCCAACTAATAAAACAGCAGTTGTCAGAGTATGACATTTTCATGGCATCAGTTTATAAGACTGCCTTCCCTATTTTTAGTGCTGTATTTTAAGTCAGACAACACTATAAAAGAACAAAAGGTCTTTATGGAGTTAAAGTACACATGTTAAAGATAGAAAAGTCAACTTATTTATTTCAAACCCATCTATCATGTATTTCAAACAAAAATTTAACCTACAGGATTCAAGCTGGGCTGTGGTCATTTATGCAATTGTCTGCGTTTGTTGTTTTGCACATTACATTCCTTGCATTATTGTGGTAGGTGTGCTTGAATCAAGCATCTTTGGAATCAAATTTGTTTGCTCAAATGCTCCAGGTTGTGTGAGTGTATTTTTTCTTCATTTGTGCTAAATTTAAACACTCTTCTTGGTAAAAAACAACCTTGTGGGCAAGTTGTGTTTGAGAGCCAATAAACGTGAGGGTCCAAAAATAGTCCTGTTTGTTCCCTGGTTCCACTCAGCGTGAAATGAAACTTGCATGCATGCCTGCCATCAAATGAGATTATAGTAGTTGGCCCAGGGTGTGTTTGAGGAGGGATGCTGGGTTGTGGTATTTCTGTTGTTTTTTTGTTTTGTTTTTTGAAAGAAAAATAGTTTTGACCAAAAAAAACAATGCTTGACTTCCACAATCTTTGTCTTTGCAGCATCTTGTGCTTCCCATAAAACCACAAATCTCCCAAAAAATAAATAAAAAATTGGTGTAGCTTAATTTAAATTCTATTCTTCCAACAGAAATATGAACTAGATTTGTTGCTAATGTGGTAAAAAATGGTACTGCAATAGAATAAAAATGACTTTGGATACTTTCCTGTCCACACTAAAGGTTTTTAGAAATAAGCTTTCTGAACAGTATGCATGAACATAAACATCATTTCAGGGCTGTAATGTAGTGCAGTATTAAATTAATACAATCCTAAAAATGTCTTCACATTTTATCATTGCCTGTGTTACATTTCTTAGATACTGCATTTTTGAAACAACATAATATATATATTTAACAGTCAATTGCTGGTCCAAGTCACGTGGTGCTAAAAAAAAACACTTACATAAACCAGAATAAAATATATCTAACTGGCTTCAAAGACTTAAACAAATCAAAAGTTTTACTTCAGTGCATTTTCCATAACAAATCCAGCTCAGCCTTTAGTCTGCAGTCTGTTGTATTTGCATGATCCAAGTAAGAGTTTCCAAATCCTTCAATCAAACCTGTCAAAAGCTAAAAAGAGTTCCTTTAATCTTTTTTCAACTTATCACCAGGCTGAATAAACTGCAATTTGAGTCACATTTACCTCAAGATCACCCTTTCATGTCAAGATGCCACTGACCCACATCTGTAATCAGTTTCTGACTGATAAACATTTACGGAAGGTAATGATTTGACATTTTTCAAAAGGCCTCTTCTATTGTTTGATTTGAACCTCTAAGAATTAGAACAATGACACAACCTATGCGTAGTCACCATCGTGACTGCTAAATGTTTGAGTTTAGCATTAGCTTAGCATCATTAGCACCAGCAGAATGTGTAAAGCGTTCCATTTTTATACCACAGCTGTTATCGTATGACCTATTTTCAGCACTTCCTTCAGATAAGGGCATCTGTTAAGTTATTCAAGTGTTCTTATCTGCTAGACTAGCATGCTACGTTGCTTTTTACAGCGCTAATGTGTTAAGCCTCTAGGCCCCAATTGTGTGCTTTACGTCACTTTGACCTCCAGCACCAGCCTTATATGGGTAGACTGTGTCACTTCTACTGAGAAGAAAGGACAAGATCAGATTTTTTCAAAATGTGCTTGAATTAATGATGCCAGGATTTGCAAATCCTGCTTGAAATTGCTTGAAACCCAGTAGCTTAGTGTAGGGAATTTGGTAAACATTAAACAACTTGAGGTTTACGTTGCTTCCCATCAACAGCCTAATGAACACCAACTCAAAACACGTATATTTTTGTTTCTTATCAGCTGTGGTGAGCTTCCAAATCTTCCTCTGGCTCTCACAGAAAATTTCCATTGCAATTCTGAAACCACTCAACCACTTTTTATCTAAAAAATGTTTCATTGGAATGGGATTTAACATTAAAAACAATGGCAAGCACTCTGAAATGGAAGTTTCATGCCAGTAATAGTGCACAGGGGAGGCCAACCATGGTTCATTGCCAGCTAAGATTTGACAAAACAAAACAGTTCTGCCTGCAGTTCTCAGCAAATGTTTCATAAGATATTTAGATAAATGACTTTTTCAGTCTTATGTGTAAAACCAGATCTTTTTTATGTTTTGATCATTGTATTAAGACATTAATGTGTGTACATATAATAGTAAAACCTTACAGTTAATGTTTTTATTTAATTCAAAATATCATGTCCTACCTTTGAATCTTTGAGCTTGCCGTGTTTTTTTTTTTTTTTTTTTTTTACAATTTATATTTAATACACGTGTTAACCTTTCCTGTGCCCATGTGAAGGTACTGGTTTGTGTCGTCAGCTCTTCTGCTCTATTGGGTCTGGTGTATCTTACTCTTTACAATAGATTTTCTATGGGTTAAAGTCAGGCAAGTTTTATTGCCAATTAAGAAAATAGCTGCTATGGTCTTTAAACCAGGTACTGGTAGCTTTGGCACTGTGTGCAGATGTCAAGTCCTGTTTGAACTCCGGGTAGATCCAATCCAATCCACTTTATTTGGGTGGTAAGATGGCGCAATGGTGAAGTTGGTTGTTCTCTAACCAGAATGTTGTCGGTTCAATCCCTGCTAGGACCATGGGAAAGCCACTTCACCCACATTTCCCTGTATGAATGTGTGTTACTACTGGGTCCAGTCTTTTTAAAACTTTAATTTTAACAAGAAAAATCTTAAAATCAAATCTAAAACAGATGCTAAAACTGGTGTGATCAGATCTCTGATTTTGGTTCCTGTTAGATGTGCTTCAGCGTTCTGGACTAACTGTAAACTGTGAATTGTTTTGTGATTGCTCCCAGAGTAGATCGCTTTACATTAGTACAGGCGAGAAGTACTAAAAACATGCATCACTTGCTCAAGCTCTTTAAAAGACAAAAATGGCTTGTTTTAGATAAAACCCAGAGATAATAATTTTTATTTCCAACCCAAAAAGACTATTTCCAGAAAGTTTGCATGGATTATTTTCTAATCTTAAAGAAGGAAGAAAAGTAGATGACAATGTTTTTGCAAGCAAGATCCACAGCTCCAGTTTAATTCTTTGATTAAAGTAATATATAAAAAAAATATCAGCTAGCTCTCAACAATTTTCAATCCCTGAAGCAGAAGAGCCAAAGCCCAACAGCAGCTAGAAAATAATATTTGGTGAATATAAAACTGAACTAAGAAGAATTTTTCTAACCAGAGAGCATTCCTAAGCATTAGTAGATACCTTTTTTAGTTACTGCCTAAAATGGAGTAACACCTTTTAATTACAAGATTTCAGATGACTTAAATCCACTTAGCCTTTCCTCTTGAAAGACATGGAGTCAATAAAAAACAAATAGTTTATAATATTTATTGTTGATGTTTAGATAAAAGAGCAAAAATGGGACACATGCATATCTTAAAGAAAATGTAGATAGAGAAAATGTGCGGAAATCTTACAAATGAGCTAGTGGCTTGTACTCTGTTCATTAGGCCTTTAATGGTGTTTTGCTGTTCTTGTTCAGTCTCTCGGACATAATGACTGTAACAGCTCTGAATGTGTGCAAGATTGCGGTTAATAGGCTTCCTTTTCTTCCCAAGCTTCTCCAGGACATGTTAAAGGAACAGTTTGGGTATGGACACTCGCAGCTCTGATTCCTGAGAACTGAAAACATCTCCCAATACCCCTGAGAGGTTTAGACGGGTCATTTGATCCGTCTCCTTAACTTTGCAGAGAACAGACGATGTGGTTATTTTTGAAGCAGAGAACAAAAATAACAATCTTCATTCCAGAAACCACTTTGTTAGCTTGTCATTTAAAGTAATCATTAGAAGTAAGAAAGGTTATAGCTAAATCATGCTATTATTGCTCAATAATTTTAGCAATTTAAACAAAAAGTGTTGCAAAAAGTGAGAGAGAAAGTTTTTAAAAGTTCATTAAATATTTGATCAATCCGTAAATCTGCTTGCACTGAAACAGTCATAATAAAAGTGATTTAAAAAAAAGTATTAGATACTTTTGGTTGTCTTAGAAAAACATTTAGGGAGTCTGCAAAGAGACTCTCTAATTGTGTTATCAGGAGGGGCAAGCTTAGGTTTTGGCCGGCTGAGTTTGGGTTTGGTGTTGTGCAAGAGCAGACAAAGCTTTGGGTCGAAAGTAAAGGCCCTGAAAACGTTTGCCAGTCTCTCAAGGAAAAACATCAAGGAATGTTTACTTGGGTCAAAACACCCAGTTCAGGAATTTGAGATGTTCTTCGTCCCTGACACTAGACCTTGAAGAAGTTTAACTTGTATTTTGTCATAAAGGCTTTTGGCAAATGTTACAACTGTATTTATAAAATGGCCTTTCAGTAAAGAAAAAGCTTTGAAACAGTTGTTTTTGGTACTTATGAACTTTACAGAGTTTTAAATCAAGTGTCGATTTCATTTCACTTAATTTCCAGAGTGCTCTGAAGGTTTGCAAATGGATAAAAAATGAATGCAGTGAGCATGCACGCCAGAGCCTCAGTGGAGTGCACTGCGCAGCTTCAAGCGTTATCTTGACTGGAGTCCAGCTGCTAGAAAGTTGGAGGAACGAGGAGCTGCAGTCAGGTGTGCATGCATTGGGCTTTTGTTTGTTAGGGGATTTAGAAATTAAAAGAAGTTTGGTTGCCTTGTTTATTTACCACCATGCGAAGAGAAAACAATATCATTTTCACAATTGGGGGAACATTTTATTCTAAAACTATATATATATAATACTTAATTCAAGCACACTTTGAAAAAACTTGATCTTGTCCTTTCTTCTCAGTAGAAGTGACACAGTCTACCCATATAAGGCTGGTGCTAGAAGTCAAAGTGACGCAAAGCATGATATATATAATGAAAGGAGACTTACTGTCGAAATTGGCATTTTACTGAGAGTAACTGAAATAAAACAGTAAAAATAAAACAATTAAACATGTTTTACAATAAACCCTATTTTATCTAAGCAAAATATTCAATTAAAAACTCACAGCCCCATCTCTAAGAATACTTGTACATATTGCAGAAAAAAAAAAATTTTCTTCATTAACTTAGTATGAGTAAAATCTTTTTCAAGCTGTCCAGTAATTTCTGACTTTCTATAAAAGCCCTGTTTAAACTGAAAAGTAATAATAAAATAAATAAAATAAAATGAATAAATAAAATAATGTGGATTTCGAGATTCTGTTTTATCACAATCCATTTTTTTTGTACTTTACAGGCATAAAAAAAAAACAAGAAATACAGAATTGTTTATTTACAGACGCTCTCCCTAGCTTGAAAGTGGAACAGTAACCTTTGTGTTACAGTAGCAAGCCCCTGAGTCACAACCCTGTAACATGCTAGCAGACATCTCTGGCTGTCATTCATAAGGTTCAAAGGGTCTTAATGGATCATATCTACTAAGCTGACATTTATGTGTCAGTGGGCTAATATAGAAAGGAGATGAACAAAGTCTGCATTAACACACTGCTAGGTCACCAACAGAAGCCTAGATAACATTCGATACAGTTTGATTACTTCAGGAGACAGCGCTAGCTTCAGGTGGGTACCTGTAAAAGCCAGCTTTGCTCCGGTAGGATGTCAACACTGATGTTACATGGACATACTCTGCTTGTTTCCTCTCACACTACACTCACTAAAGCCTGTTTAAAAGGTGAATTAGAGTATTGGCTGTGACAGGAGTGGTGAATCATGTCTAGAGGCCTGTAATCTCCCTGAGAGGATCACCTCATTAGGCAAGACAAGGTCGATCTGCTGACAGCCATCAACACGTGCTGCGTGCCTTATCAGTGGTGGAAATTTACCCTCAGCAAGACTGTTATGAAACAAACAAAGGAACAGACACAAACACACACAAAAAAGCATGCCTCATATGAAAGGGCATCAAAACAGACTTGATGGTGGGTAAATGGTGTGCTTGTCTCATCTGACTGAAGTATTCTGGAGAGTTCGGTGACAATTACATAACAACAGTGTTTTTCTTTATGGAATGAAAACAAATATGTTTATGGATCACATAGGGCTTCCTTGCTTGAGATTAAAACTTGCAATTAGTTTCTCTAATATTAAAAGTGGATGCGATACCTCTGGAAAAGTTTTGTCTTATTCATGTGTAAAAGTCACATGCTGTTTTCTCAGAAGATGGAAAGTGATTAATAGTTTAGATTACATTTCTCTATGGTTTTAATAAAAACATACTTTTAATTTAGTTCAAAATTAGCCAATTTGCATAGCTGAATAAATGGTTTTGAACCTTCTGCTGTGAGTCAAGATAGGTGAGCAAGCTTTTAGCTTAGTCATTATAAGACCAGCTATAGGAATCTGTGGCAACATATTTCTGTAGAAAAAAAATTATCCTCAGAATTCTGGAGATTGTAGTTCCTAGTGATGAGTACTAACATAAAATATTAATGTGGCTCAGGGGCTGAAATCAGAAGAGCGATTGAGTATTGATGAGATTCAACACTCTTAGTTCTATTATTAGATGTTGAATTATTTTTTGTCCTTACATTTAAACCCCTTTTGCGGTATTTACCAAAAACAAAATATATATATCTTGCCCTTATATCTTAAAAACTAAAAAACTAAAGGCTAAAATGCTCCTAATACGCCAACTCAATAGATGGCAGCCAACTTCTCAATGTGGCCATTCAGAAGCTCGCAAAACATGCAGAAATATAAGGAATTTTTTCCCCATTCTTTATCATTTTAAATCAGTCAATCAAAATGTATTTACATACCTCTTTATCCAGTTGCTTTAAATCACATTCACAAATGAGCAAACCTATGTGGATTAAATTAATTCAATTCTAAATTGGCTGCTTTTTCGCAAAAAAAATAAATAAATAAAATTCAATGCCAATTTAAAGAGCCATAGAGTTTATTTTGAAATCTGGAAATAAAGTTATCCTTGTTGGCCAGATTATGATGAAAATCAATGCATGATTTATTACTTGTTATAGAAGCCTATTTTAAATGTTGTGTACCCAATTGACATTTTTATGTTTTATGATTTTATATTGTATTCAAGATAAATAAATTTTACATAAGATTAATGCAGGCGGTGTATTTGACCACACAAAAGAAGTCAGGCTTGGTAGTCAGTTAATAATAACTTTGCAATCATACAGATTAATCAGACAAAAAACTGACATTATGGTCAGGGTAAATATTCTTCACAAACATATACAGCCATAATAACTGTATTTAATAATAATTTAAAAAAAACATGTCATCACTAGCTGCTGTACAGAACATGCACCAAACATTTACCTGTTCTAGTTTTGCATGACTGTTCCATTACTTAGCACTATAATAATAAATAATAAAAATAATAATAACAACAACCAAGGATACCTTACAAGTGCAAGGTAGACAAAACAGCAAAGGCAAATTCATAAAACAGGACATTAAAAGCAAATAAAACATATAACAAGGAAATGCTCCTCAAAATAGAAAGATTTTAAGATTAGACTTAAATTGTGTGACATTTGTACTGTTACAGACTGAAGCCAGTAAATTGTGTATTGGCGTAGTAGAGCAGAACGCCAGACCCAGTCAGGACTTTGGTAGACCAGGAATAATCAGAGAGAGTGCTAATGCAAATCTCAGAGTACTGGAGAGAATGCAGACCGTGAGCTCAGTGAGGCGGGGTTA
Organism: Danionella dracula; assembly: GCA_900490495.1. NCBI lineage: Eukaryota > Metazoa > Chordata > Actinopteri > Cypriniformes > Danionidae > Danionella > Danionella dracula. The sequence goes on along the minus strand of UELW01000778.1, from coordinate 21,872,304 downwards.
GTTGAAATAACTTTTAGTGAATGCGAGATTTAATAGGGAGCCAGTGCAGTTGCTTGAGAACAGGAGTAATGTGATCTGAGCACTGAGTTCTGGTGATGAGTCTGGCTGTGGTACTCTGCATTAATTGCAACTTTTGAGTGGACTTTGCTGGAAGACTGAAAAGAAGTTAGTTACAGAAATCCAGGTGGGAAGTGACATGTGTATGAACCAGGGGGAGCAGCGGAGAGACGATTGATGTTGAGTATTTAAAATAATGCAGAGCGTGTGATAGAATTTATCAAAGGATAGGGCCGGATCCTAAATAACACCTAAACTTTTAACGTGTTTTTAAATTGGATAAAAAAAATCTAAGTGAATTGATGTGAGACTCCATTTGGAGAGAGATTTGGGATGTGAACCAGACTTCTAACTAAGGTCTGCAAGGCTCTCAAGATGTAAGGGTGTTAGAGAAGATAGCGAGGTTTGAGAGTAAATGTAAAGTTGCGAACCAACAGTGGAACTGAATGCCGAAGTTGTTCAGATTAGGACAAACATGAAGCATATTGACCAAGAAGAGTAGGGGACCCATAACAGACCCTTGAAGTACACCATCAGCGGCCAGATGTGAAATGTGGACCTAAATTGTTTAATTTGAACAAAAGTGGAACAATTGGTGAGGTAGGAATGAAACCAAGATAAAACTGTGCCAGAAAGCCTCAAAAAGGGCTAGTAGTATTTTATGAGCAATTGCATCGAGCGCTGAATGGACAACAGACAGTCAGAAGGGATGAGTAACCCAACAACACAAGACACTAGATTGCTAGAACATCATACTGATTTTTATCGGCCCCTGCTGACTGATGACAGGTTTGTTTTGGTTCTGACAGGACTCTGTAATAAAAATTGTTATGTTAACATTTGTTTTTTTAGTACAAACATGGTTTGGATTTGCTACCTCTCAAATTTCAACGACTTTCTTCCCTAATACTGTAGAAATCCAAAGTATTTTAGATGTTACTGTATTACTGGTTTTGGCAACACACATATACTGCACCACTAAACATCATTTGACTTGATCAATACACAGTCCAAAAACCTGTTGATTAAAGACATCAGTAGTTTAGGAATATTTCAGGAATCAAGCACATCAACATTTGTTTTCTGATTTGCATATGAGCAGATGCCAGACGTGTAACATTGCACACAACACAGTCTTGTTTACGGGGTATTTCTGTTTTAAACTAGCAGTCATCTAACTCCTGCAGCATGTGCTTTTACATGCTCTCCCTACTCATCACCAGCAAACAAATCCTTTGATTAATGTGTCAAAGGAATTCTCAGAAAACCTTTAGGCTAATTGTATCCCCAAGAAATTTAAACAAATTTTGATTGGTGCACACTTACATGACATACGGCATATGGCATAACTGGTAATTAGGAGCCAAAGAAGTGTAGTCCAATTGTATATGGGGACATTTAGAAGCCGTTTATGACCAAAAATTAATTGAGTTTATGACCAAAGTAATTTGGCCAGGAGGCCAGTGTTATTATATATCCCCTGTGTTTTTACAGCATTGTGCTTCCATAACTGCACTGAAAAACCCACACAGGCCAGAGATGAGCAGCCCCTGCTGGTTTCACTAGTACTACCTTCACCAGCAACCTGGCTTCCCCATGCGATCTCCCAAACAGTCTTCTCCCTGTCTGCACTCTACTGGTTTGAGGCTGCGATTTTTTGGAACCAGCGTGGACATTAGAAATCATCCAAACAAAGCCTTGTTGATGATCTTCTGCTTCTGCCGAGTTTGTATTGGCTCTGAGTCCTAGCCAGTTTTTCAAAAATCACATTCCACGCCATTTTTGCAATTGTTAACTTATTTTGCTTGCTGCTGCTAATAAAAACATCAACCGCAATTATTAACCATAATATTAATAACAATATAAAACAAAACAAGAACAGGAGAGGGGTTCTAACATTACCCCATGATGAATCCTATTCCTTCATGACCTTTCCTCTAAATCTCTCCAGTCTTCACCATACATCTCCCAAAGGATTTTAGCACGCATCGGGATGCGTTCCCAATCATACACACTTGATTTAAAACACTAGTACTTGAAAACAGAGAACAGGTGTGTCAGAAACACCCATGATATGTCCTATTCAGAGCTTCCAGGAACAAGGCTGGGAAACACTTCTACAGCCTCAGGTAAGGGATTAAAACTCAAGTGAGGATTGACGTAGATATTCCATTACAATCCTCTTTAGAGCGATAACTTTATACAATGAGCCAAAAATGAGGTTCAACTCTGCTTAAGCCTGCAAAAACATCCCTCATACCCATCTTGTCTTTCATGGATGGCTGCGTTGTTTACAAAAGACATATCACCTTGAGAAGTAAGCGAAACCATTTACTGAGTTCAGACTATCTTTCAGATTGACCAAATGCCAACAAAATGGTTTATGGTTTTCAAAGGGAAGGGGAGATTGAGGAGTGTTGAAACAGTGATCCCAGGGTTTCTACTTTTACTCCTTCAGGGTTTGAAAGTCTATGGTGTGATTTGTGAGGAAAGAGTTTGTGTAAACAGGTGTATTGTTTCATGCTCTTCACAATAGCTGCTGCTCACATTTGCTGATACAGTAGATCACAGCATGACAAGAAATGCACATTACACTCTACAAAGCAAAAAAGGTGCTCTCGTTCCTTGGAAAATTCGTAACTTAACACGGAATCACACAATGCATTTACTGACTAAAGGTTTAGATTAAAAACCACTTGCATAAGCATTGGCTTTTCATTACAATCGGTGGCTATTTGAATAAAAGACCTCCGGTAACCTTTGCATATCTTTATAGTATTACTAATAACTATTCCTAATATTCAACATGTACAGTTTACTATAAAACTGTTACTGTTAAAGGGGTCATGAACTGAGAATAAATAATTTATGGATCTTTTCACATTTAACTGCTGATGGAACAGTACACTGTTCAAATTAGTTAGTGGCAGCATTGGTACAGACAAAGCTGGTTTTCATGGATTTAAATTAATGTTTCAGAACCAAAAACATGATTCATTGCCGACACAGAAAGCACATGAGCTTGAGCCAGGATTTAAACCTCGATTTTGTCAGTCCAGCAATTTAATTTGTCTAAAGCAGGTCCAAAAGTAGCTCAAAACTAGTTGCACCTTATCAGTGCTCTAATGTTAAGTTAAAAGACCTATTTGTTGTAGAAGAACCTAAAAACCATATGCTCTTTCTTTTGATGTTAAGTAGTCCAGCAATTGTACACTTTTACAAACAAGTAAACACCAAATTCACTCTCATCTTCCTCACAAAAAAGCACTTCATGTTAGTGAGCTACTTAGCAAATGAGCATTAAGGGGCTGCACTAAGTTACAAGTAGAATGTCCATCGGAAACAGTGGGATACATTTTAATTCTGCTCACATTGCCAGTGATTATAGAATTATGAGTTAAGAAAAACAAAGACATTTTGAGCACTATTGTTCCATCCACTCTTGGATCAACACCTTTTTGGTTTCCTGATTCATGGATACTTTAATTTGTTAATGACTTTCATGAAAACGTTATTGATCACACAGATCAACTAGTGAGAAATGAGCACATGTCCAAGGAGCAGTGGTCTCACTTTAGCTAAATGAGGAACAAGTGGAGTGATCGCAGAGAGAAGCATGACAGAGCTAAGTTACTTCTAAAAGCTAAAACTGTTAAAAGCTAAAGCTGAAAGTTAATCTGTTAGCTATTTCCAACCTTTCACAAAAAGAAAATGGTTACAATTTGTCTAAACAGAGCAACACACATTTTTACTCGTTGTATTTTTCAAGATAAAAACATGATGAATTTTTGTGGAATTTCTAGATCATGTGTCCTTTAAATTTTTTAAATGTGTTTCTAAATGTTTGATTGTTGTTATTTTTCAGAATAAATTGTGTTTTCCTGGTAAATAGCAATTTTTTTACTGAGACGAACTATGAAATCTACAACACTACAAGACAATCAGACAATGAACAATTACATGACAATTAGACCCAAGACATCTCCATTGTACCAATATGAGGTTATAGCAATGTTTTCATATAGAACAAGAGTTAGCTATCCACGTAATTAGTAGTTTTTAGATCTAGATTTTGAGGTTGTTAGTCTATAAAGTTAGTGGAAGGCAAAGCAATTCAACAACTATAAAGTAAGTACCTTCCAAGGATATTTTAAATCAGAAAGTTTACAATTTAATACATTGATAACAAATGTCTCAGACTCAGTGTCTAGACATCATAAAGAACTTGAAGTTTGCTGAAAGGATATCATAAGCCAATCTTAATTTTTGCCTTGTGGTAAGATGTTATTTTGGAAACAGGTTTTATTTTTTGTGGCGACAATCTCATGATCAAGTCATATGAGGGCTGATCATGATACAAAACCACAATGCAGGGTCACACTTAGTTCATTCTTAAATTGCATTTGAATATGATTTGCAGTACACTGTCACTTTAAAATATTGCATGTGTACTGTGCATTTTGGATATATTTGCTGCGTACATACTTCTTTGACGAAGTACTTCTCGAGTCATAATCTGACTTCTCTCCATTCTAGTATTCACAAAGGCTATCTTTTCATTTTAACTCAATTAAGTTGCAGTAGATATCTGTTGGCAATTATTTTACAGTGTTGGCACGAGACCAATTTGTGGTGTAATGCTATGGAGATTATCAGATTCCTCATCTCATGCAGCTGTATTATACAATGCTATGACTCATGCTCGACTGTATTTGGCAATCGTTGCCTTTTATCCTTCTTCTTTTGTTGTATAGAAAGGGTTGTTCAGAGCATTAGATAAGAATGAAAAAACAAGTCCCTTGGTAAATTTCCACTGTCAAGCTGAAGGCCTGTTTCAGCAAAACTTGATTTTTATGAAGAGTGGGATAGAGGTGGCTGATTCTGCTGTGTGCTACAAATTTGTGTACTTTTGAAATTAATCCTAAAATAATTTTCTTTTAAATCTACTTGTATTATGGCACAACTGTCCTACAGTTACGTCATTAGCATTAGTAGTGTCAATTATTGGTTGCCATTGTGTGTGTGCTTCCAAAATAATGTTCATGTTATTTTGTAAATTCAACCTCTAATAGTGACATATTGACCAGTTTAACCTTAACTTTTAGTAGATCATTTTGAAGGTCAATAACAAAGGTATCTTTGATAATGCAATAAATCAGCATGACTCAAGTTTTGGTGATAAACTTTTACTGGAGGTAGGTAATAAAGGATGGTTCAATGTTTTATTTGTGAACCCAGGCTTTACATAACTCAAAACCAAACCAAAACTTAAACTTTGGCAAAAGTACAAAGCACTTTTGGTAACCGCTTTATCACTGGTTAAATCACTTTATCAAAAACTTTATCAGACAGCTTAGGCTAAAACCATCGAATGTTTTCTTCTTGTTATTGATCTGTATCATAAAAAACTTTACAGAAGAGATTATTTATACTTGGTTGTATAAGTATTTTTTTTATTATTGCTGCCTTTCTGAATTTATCTGTTTGTTTGTTTTTTCACCTCCCGGGCACAGTGAATGCCAAAGTTCTGGTGTGGTATTTTCTGCATTTCTCAGATGAAATAAAAAAAAATGATATCTTAAATGATATATTTTCTCTATCCCCACCCAACCAAGGATCATGCAGTCTATGGATCATCAAGCCTTTCTCCACTGTAGATTTTGACTAGGGATAATTGATTCATATCCACCGACCAAGAGTTTGGGCCTCAAAAAAACACAAAAACAAGCAAAGAAAATACAACCCCTAATCAACCAGCCTGAACATCATAATGCTAACAGGTACAAGTTTACTCTCAACAAAGAATGAATTAGTGCACTTGCATATCAATAAGCTGCATCAAGAACCATTATTTTTGGTAATCAAAAGACTGCTAGTGACAACTGTGCTCTTGAGGAAATCATTGAGCCTCGGGGGACTGTCTTTAAGATTACTCAGCAGCATGCTGGATAAAGAGCATCTGCTAAATGCCAAACAAGCAACACACACTCCATGAGAATGAGCTCTGGGTTTCCAAATTTGGACTATATTTTATGACTTTCGACCCTGGGGGATGTGCTTTATTTCCATTGCACTGAACCCACTGACTCCAGCACACGAAACGTTTCAAACCCAGTGGACTGAACTCAGCATCAGGCCTGCATTTATGTGCTGTTCACTGAAAAGCAGCAGAGTGCCCATGTTCTGAAGTGTCAATGGAGAACATAATGAGGTCATGCATGGAAAGATCGTTTTTTATCCCTTTCCATTAGAGCCTAAGCGAAAGAATGTCATCCTAATCATCATCTATGGTTGATTGTAACGTTTAAAAACAATCTGCAAATGACTGTCGCCTTATGTTTTCATTAACAGACCCATGTAAACAGAATTAGATTTAACTTTAGCCCAATTTGACAGCCACCCTAGTTTCCCCAGTTGAAACCAACACTGACAAAGAGGACATCAGACTTCCCTTTCTCACAAGTTTATATGATTTAAAAAATATTTTATTACCATAGACTGAGACTATATCTAGGAACAGATAGGTGCTTTGAAGACAAATTGACTTTTGACATGACAGAATTAACCAACAATTACTTCACAATGTATGCGTGTGGGTCCAAATCCTGCTCAAACAACATTATTACATACACCTATTATAATAGTTCAAAAGTCCTTACAAAAAAATAGAATTCATCTCACAGGAAAAGCACCCATGCTGTCCTATTTCAGGAGGTATTTCCAAAGACAAAACTCTTCATTATTTAAAAAATAAATAAATAAATAATAGGATCTAAGAAAAAACACTTGATTTGAACAAAGATTGTTTATGTGTGCTTACCTCAGAGCTCACTCCTTTTGATGGAGCACTATCAAATGTTGGATTTACTGCTACATACAGGACTGTTGTTAAAGGATGGATCTAGTACAACAATCCACATTTTTCACTCACTTCAACTTTATACTTTCTGTTTGTAAAACCGCTTGCTTTTAGGTCTTCATGTTGAAAACCTTACTAGCAGTTAGGCAGGCTGTTTATACTAGGTCAGTAAATATACAAATTATTTAGAGATCTGTAATTCACTTTTTTACTTTTGCAATTAGAATTGCAGAAATTACAGTGTCTTTGTGACTATGTATAGTTAAAACTTGTTATAACAAAATGATTTACATCTTCAAATGTTTTTAGTTAGCCAGATTACCTGTTTAAATGTAAAACTAGCTGGTCATACACTGCTAATCTGCTTTTCATTTGTTTTGGCTGTGCACCGACAACCATACTAAAACATTTGTGCCTCAAAATGCATAATTATTAATTATATAAACAGGTCACACATTGTCAGACCAGTGTTGCCAATTTAGCGACTTTTCATCTATCATCCTTTGTGTCCTAGCAACAAATCTAGCGACTTTTTCTGCTGTTCCCGGTGACTTTTTTCACTTCAGACAGAGGATTGTGTAATGTCTTTGCCTCCACCCCGGGCTTGCTCCCCTGTCAATGCCATTCACTGTATATAACGATCAATGCTCCCAGCCAGTGCCAGGTTCTTCTTCTTCGTATGCTGTTTAAAAGAAGTTTGCAAGCCTTTTAAATGGTGTATTACCGCCAACAAATGGAAAGTAGTATGAACTATATAGAAGGAAGGGAAATTAACCTTTCTTATTATTATTAATTTATATTCTAAAATTATTCTTAGTCTTTTTTAGGAAATAAAAAGATTGTCTTGTGTTTTTGGTTCCTTTAGGATTTTGATCATGGTTATAAGCTCTGTTATTATTTCCCTAATCTCTTTCATCATTTCTTTTCTTTCCATTTCATATGTTTTACATTTAAGTATTACATGTTCTATTGTTTCCTCTACTTTACAATTATCACAATTTCCCATTTGTTTTGTTTACATATTTGCACAAGAATAGTAGCCTGTGCCTATGTGAGGTTTTCTCCATCATCATCACATATAATACATGTTATATTTGCATTGATAAAAACCCATTGGGGGCAGGGAGAGAGTGTCACGCACGTCACGTGGTATTTATGCAAATTAGGCAATGGCGTTATGTGACAACTTAGCCTATAGCTACTTTTTTTTTTACTGCGGAGTTGGCAACAGTGTCTCAGACAACTCAAGTCATGTGATAAACAAAAAAAAACTAAAAACGCAATCCTGGTACAAACTAAAACAACCCAAAATATCTTTGCAACCAGTAGTAACATAATTCCAAGCACTTTCCTTGAAAATCTCAATTATTCCAGCCCTATTGATGCAGTGAGGCTGATATTTTGCTTTAAGACTTTTATTTGGAGGCAGTGGAAAAGGGAGAGGCAAATCAAACTTTGCAAAGAATGGGAGGCATGCTTTCCACACGGCTGCAGTGCCAAGTCAAGTGCTTATTTCCACATGATCCTGCACTGGAGGGCAGCCAGGGAGCCACTGTAGAGCTTCTCAGCGCCTATCACTGCTAGAGAGAGACAGACACCATAACTGTTCCCGGAGGTTTGCCACCCACTGCCCACAGCTTAATCACTGGTGTATTGAGTTAACATACTTCAAGGGGTAACACTTCCTCACTGAAAAAAAAAGAAACCAAATAGACCTTATAGTTTTTATGAATCATAAAAGGGTTTGAATTGGTTTTAGTGGAGTGTGTAAAGGCTTATTTCAATTAGGTGTTCTATTTTCTTTTAAGACAAAAACTAAAAGCCATATGAAAACAATGCATCTTAGTAGTTTGTAATATTTGAAGTTATTTCTATTTTGTGGATCACTCTCAAACTTTTCAATCTCCTTAATCTTTATTTCTTCAACATCTTCAAACGCTCATATCTTTATGTAGTGTGGCTGCAACATCTATACAACATTTGAAAACATGTACATTTATATTTATTGCAAATTTCTTATCCGTGTAGTAACTTTTACAAGTTACAGAGAAGAACTTTCCAATGAATTACCAACTTCCAACACAGACTTGTGTTGAAAACTTGAAACAGACTTGAAAGCCACAAGTGCTGAACAGTGATGTCCATTGTCTGAAGGGGATAAAAAAAAATTGAATCTTTTACTGAGAGCAACAATGGTAAATTATCCTGTCAAAATATGAAATTCTTTCTTCATCGAAATGGTTTCCATGAAAGGTTCCATTGAGCTTATCTGCCAGGAACAAGTTGACCTTTATTGCCAAAATGTACCATCAAAGTAATAACTCTTCTTCACCAACCTTGTTTCATGTCAGCTCTCCTGGCTTTCCTGAAAATTATGTTGGTTGACCTTCTAAGGTCAATGTGTAAAGAAACAGAAGGTTAATATCACAAATCATGAGGTACTTACCAGAGATACAGTGTCAGTTGGAACATTCTATTCTAAAAACATTATGGGAGAAAAGTGTACGGTTTAATTGATCAACTGTTATTTTATTGCTGTTGGTGTACACATTTTATTGTACGCAACTCAAACATCTTGAATAATGGGGGTTTGGTAAAATGCCTGAAACAAAGTTTGTGGTTAACAAAAGATTTTTCAATTTTTTTTTTCAGAAGATAAAATAAATCAGTCATAATCTACTTTTGTCTTAAAAGAACCCTGCAAAACTATGTGCTGGGTAAAGCAAGTAAAAAACACTTTGCTGATGGTTCATGAAAATTAAAAGCACACTACACAACAATTTACATCTAGAGGTCTGATGTTACATTAAAAACAATAATATTTACTATTTACAAGGGAACATGTTTATGGTATGTGTATGTTTGTACACAAACTTCCCCAAACATGTAAACCTAGGGTAAACATGTAAGTATATCATCACACTATTATTTTAACCCAGCCTTTCATAACTTTCCACCATGTTTTAGTGTGATTCTCTCCTCAAAGAATCACCTGAAATTGTATTCATAGTCTTGGGTGTTTTTGTAATTCTATATTCCTTTACTGGGAACTCAAATGAGCTTTTAATTAACTTTTTTAATTAACTATGTCATTGATTTCATTCCCTGTCAACTAAGCAATCAGATAAACTTAAAATTTTAAATGCACTGATAAAGGCACAATTGGGGACCTTTAAACATTAGTTGGATTCCATTTTGTTAAATAAAAACCTATTTTTGATTCATTATTTTTTTAATAGATTATAGATTTATAGATAGTTTGGCAGTGGTAACGTTGCTTTTACAAGTTTACTAAAAAAATGTGTTTAAAGGCTAGTGTTACCCAACCCAATCAGAAAGTGGAAGAACTGATGGAGATAAAGTAGATGATTTTGGACAGACCAGCTTACACTGCTCTTCTTCTTGGGGGTTTCCAGTAGATATGATTGTACTCTAGGGTGATATATGGACTTTTAACAAGTCGTTTCATCATTGTGGATTTCATGGGACTTAATTTAAGCTTCTTTTCAGCCCTCCAGAATGGCTGGTCCTACCAAGGCCAGATTACGCTAAAGGAGTTAACATGGTTAAGATTAGAGGAGTTCACTGTTTGACTGTTTATGGAAAACCATTTAACAAATTTCACCTTACAAAAATATGTTTCGAATAATTAAACTAACCTCAGTAGCTTCAACCAACATTTAACATACCTGATCCCATTTGTCAAGGCTCTCATTGTTTGTTCTAGTATGCATATAAACCAGGGTTGCAAATAAAATATGCAGGACTATGGCCCTCCAGGACTGACTTGATACAGTCCTTATATATACACCAAACGGCTATTTGTGGACATGAACATAAAAATGTCAGACATTGGATGGTAAATGCAGGATCTTGTGCCATATCCAAGTTTTAACATTTTGCTTTAAATATCTTCTCTTCAAATACTCTTTCTTTAACTGATCATAAAAGAGGAAACTTCAAAACCTTTTTCAGCTTTCTTATACTGTGATTGAAGCATATACCAGTTATTACAAGACAATTCTTGTTTATATTTGTGTAAGCTCTCTTGAATGTAACCGTTTCGAATGATCTTATTTAATGTTGAATAAAAGTCTATTCTCTCATAATACCACAGAGTTTTTATTGATAGGGAAAACTCTTCAGAGAACTCCAGAGATCATCAACAGCCAAAAACACAACACAGGCAAAACACAATTTGCTTATTGGTACAGGCTAAGAGGACACACTGTTGCTTTTCCATGCACCCAGCCTCAGGTTGTACTCGCACAAGGCAATCAGAGTTGCACTTGTTCACTTCAGAGCCTGAATGCCTGGTTTGTTTGACTAGCGTGAGTGCTATGTGCCACATCTGAGTGCTTCAACAGCCCCAGCTCGGTTGTACGAGATATCCCACATCGCAGCTGGATGGGCTCGGGCTTTGCTGGCATGTAGTGTGAGTGCAGAGTGTGACATCATTTAATCTTTTCTCATTTATCAAAAATAGTGTGAAAGGGGGCAATTTGTTCAGCTGTAGGGATACAGTGTTTAAAACATATTGGACTGTGTGCAACACTTTTTAGAACTACTTAAGATAAGACAAAAACAAAAAATAGCCAAGCACTCCCTTGTGGGCGATAGCACTTCTCTTTCTGTTCCCTTCAATACAGTCACAGTATTCTAATTTAAGCATGCTCCAACTGTGAAAATTCTACTAGTAAAGTGTGCGCTGACTCGTAAAGTCCCATGTGAGCACAAGCAGCAGGAACAATCATGTTCAGCCTCAATTCTAGGTAGCCATGTTTATGCCACTTGATGTGGCCCTGATCAACTTGCCATTCCCTGTGTACTATTTCCACCGATTTTCAGAAGTATATCTGAGGGGCGTGTTTTAGACACGTCAATAAAAATAATTAGTAATAAAAGAATAATTAGTAATACACTGTGATTTCAGTCATTCAATCTTATAACTGAATAGTGCATATAAATTATATTCAATACCAATATCTCTCAGATTATAGGTTTAATAGGTCACAGTATTTGAATTCTAGAAGCATGGTGCAATATATACAATTTAATTCGAAAAATATTGTGGAAAATAACATTTTAAAGATGGCAGAATGGTTTAGATTGTACGACAAACTATTATAAATGTAAAGAAGGATTGAGTATTTTTCCAAGAAAATAATTATATTGTAAAATATGACAATTGACCTAAATATTTGGCATCAATAACAAATATTGTTTATACCCACAATCAGTGGATTAAAAATGTAACAAATTTGACATTAAAAAGGTTTGTTAAAAGATAAAAAAAAAACACCAATTAATCAATTGGATTATATTCCCTCTTCATTTATGCTCGAAATAAATGTAGACATAAGCAGTTTGTGTAGTTTATTAAAAAAAAAACAAGTTTTACAGACTCATACAATTGCAGGTCACAAGATTACCAATCAGCAGGTCACAAACTTACTTCTCAAGCATCGTTTTCATTCTCTTCCAACCTCAAAGTGTGCACAGAATTTGCGTGGTTAGCAAGTGATTTACAAGTTATTACAATTCAAGTCACTGCAGAAATACTTACTGTGGTGTGAATAGTGGGCTGGAGTGGTATAGTGAGTGCAAAAATCATCATATTTCTCAAGGATTTCACAAGAGGTTCCCAATTACACCAACCAATCAGAAGCTTCTTAGAGTAGTCATGTGAGGGAAACCCCAGAAACATACAATGGCAATTGGCTGAATTCACCTACTGAAAACCAAGTAGGTAGACAATTTCTGGTGGCAGATAACAGAGCCTTCATTATCGAATGGCTATCTTTCTCCTCACCCTTTAATCAACATATTTTATAGTTTTCATAAAAATATTATTTTCAGTAGTTAAGATACATACCTGTAACTGGAGTTTCAAAATAACGACAGATACTCCCTTCTTTACTATAATAATACTAATACTAACCAATAAAGGAAGTGGTGTTTTAATTCAACATTTTCCAAAGAAATCAGAAACTTTTACATTGGTCATCAACCATATGATGGCGAAGTGGACTTCAGATTTTGAAAAGGATTTTGAACAATGCAAAAAAAAAATATTTTTTTAAGTACATGACGTGTACATTAAACAAACTGCTAATTCATAGCTTAAAACCCAATTAAATCCAATCGTCTGTATTGTTGTATATGAATGCTCGTACACCAAAATACAGGTGTCCAAAACACTCCCAAGGTGCCCTGGGTCATCAGGGCACAATAGCATCATGATATCCTTAAATAGGCTTTGGACAAGGTTTCCAAACCTAAACAATAGGAGCCAGTTTTGCTGCTTCATATGTAGAACAAAGGAGCATTGATTGGTTTTGTTGACTGCAAATCCCCCCTTGACACTGAGCTAAAAGTGGAGTGAGTGGATTGCATCGTTCAGAGACGCTCTGAACCATGAGTCATTCATAACTGTGTTAAGAAGGGTATTAATCTAAGTCCTCCAGCAGGTCAGAGCTTGCTTGGACATTTCTGTTGGAGAGTACAATACTCCTGCAGCACCTGCTGAGTAATATTCAAAATGAAAAATTATTGAGATTCCACATCTTCGCAAATGTAAATGCAATTCTTCTGAAGCTGTCTGCAAAAAATACCTTTTACCCCTTGGTTTGCAACATGTTCTTCAAAGACCCCCCTGACCACACATATTTTTTGTATTTTAATAAGAAAAGAGGAATAAAGCTTTATTTCGAATCTGAACACAACATTTTGGAATACCCAAACATTCCAACAAAATACATCCATTTAAATTTGCTCAGTGTCAACAAACTTTCGTGATTTTTCAAAAACCTCTCCTAGAAATTTTTTTTTGTACCAAAATAATACTTGCTGCAGCACCAATCAATCAGGAGCTTCATAGAGTAATCATGTGAGGGAAACCCAGAAACCAGCAATGTTGGATGGCAGAGCTCGTATATAGTAAAAGTGAGTAAATAGACAATTTCTTGCGTCCTTTCAGGAACATTCCATGTATTTTTCAATCTTGAAAGCAAAGCATGATAAAGCAGAATCTTTTTGACCACAAATGAAAGTTATAAAAAAAAGTCAGGACGGATAATTAAAGGGGAAAATATAAAAAAAAAAGTTAAAGTGTAGGATTGCTTTTGTTCCAATAGATATTGTCACATTTACCCCATTCTGCCTACAATTTCCCCACAGCATACGCAGTGATTACTGGCATGAGGTTTGAAGAACATTTAACACGTAAAAATATACATTTAAAAAAACTGTTGTTTTTTGAACAGAAGGTTGTTAAAGAATTTGTTTTTCTATTTCATCCATTTAAGACTAACTTCTGCATAGTTTTGTTATGCGGAGTCATGGTGCTAAGTCACGGATCAAAACAACACAGCACAACATTAACTGTATAATTTGGGTTATTCATGAAAACTCTGATCTGCAATACCAGTCTGCGGCTTTCTCTAAATGTAATGCAAGCAGTGGTGCTTGTAGCCAGATGGATGTATCAGGCGACACCCAATGAAAAGCCTTTTATTTGGTTCCGGGCAGCTCTGGTTTCAGAATGCTGGTACAAACCCCATGTCCTAAAGTGAAACTTGCTGGTAGGTGACAGATTTATAACAACACACAAGGTAAGAATGCGTATTTGCATACTCTCAGTTAATTGAGAGGATATAAAGCACATTCACATGCGAAAGTGGGTGATTTTTGATAGATTCATGAGGGTAAAGCTTGTAAACTTCTCCGTTCCTCTTTTGGTCTGTTTAGGGTCCAGCTGAACTGTAAACTCTTTTTTGTACATTAGGCTTTGTTTACAGTCAACCAAACATGTTCTGGGTGGCATTTCTCACATTAAAGAAAACAGGTTACTAAGGATGCAAATGGAGCCACCCAAATTCCCCTTCTTTAGAAACCCATCTGGCCCAAATCCAAAACCAATAAATCTGAGCTTAGGAAAAGAGCAAACAATACAGTTGCTGTGACCACCAATAGATGGAGAACAACAAGGTTTTAAATTAGAGACTAGTGAGAGCATTTGCAGAAAAAATGTAGACTGGAGGACAGGAAGTACTTTGAATGGATATCAACAACAAGCGGAAGAGAGCCCCCAATGAGTCCAGAACTACCGCTACTGTGAGAGAAAACATGTCTACAGAATAAAGGTATGCGAATAACGAGACAACTATTTGTACAAATGTTTATGGAGGATGAAGATAATACAATATAGTGCACAATGACATGAACCGTTCTAGTTAACTGTTAATCCAGCAGATTTTCGTTGGGTTTACCATTGTGTTTAGAGCGGTTTCTAGACTCTGAAACAAAATACTAAATTGGCCATATAAGTTGTGTGAGATAAATGGACTTTTTACAAGCATCTAGTACATGAATCTGTTTCCTCATGTTTGTGTACATTAAAAATCAAAATGAAGAAAAAAACATGATTAAAAGTCAAATTTACTAAATAGATTACTTGATTGACTTCTGAAAGCTTGAGAAGCAATACTTTTTTCTATCAGTATCTCTGGGTTCTGTGTTTGGCCCCTTTTTGTTTTCTCATGATTTTCTTATTTGATGTACATCTAAATAAAAAAACAATTGCACATATGATCACGAATGTTCATGAAAAATAGATTGACCATGTTGATCTTTGGTACAAGTTAAACAGCAATTTAACGTTAGGCAATGCTATTGTACAAGACAAATGGTTCTGTTCAAATCCTAAGTTGTGAGAATGAGGTGGTATGAACATACACCACAGAAAATTGCTAATTTTCAATTGTTTGTATACATAAAGTCAAAATTGTAAAATTTACTACTTCAAATACTTGGTTGACTTTCGAAAGCTTGAGAAATATTCATGTTATCAAACTACTAGGAGTGCCTCAGGTATCCGTGTTTGACCCCTTTCTGGTCATAGGTGATCATAGATCATAGGCAACAGACACCATGAAACCTAATCAGGTTTAAAATAAGCAAATATGAATTAGTAAGAATACAAACTTGACTACTAAAATGTTTTATTTAAAAATAAAACATTTTGTTTGCTACTAAAATCTTAGTTAAATATACAAATGAAGAAAAAATGTGAGCACATTTGTAAAAATCAAACCTTTCTAGTTCTATTAAACAATGGTAGAACAAGACATTTACTATTTGCATTGTTACATCTTAAATCAATGGTCACCAACTCTAGTCTTGGAGGGCTACTGTTCGTCGCATTTTTTCAACCATTAAGAAATAGTTAATGAAGATTACAAGGCTTGTCTGAGGCTATAGTAGTATGCATGCTAGAAATCTGCAGGGCACTACCCAGGAATGGAGTGGGTGTCCCCGTCCTAAATTTTACATCTAGGACATCCTTTGGACCTTATTAAACTCCTGTTCGGTGAGGTATGGTTGGGCTAAACAATCAAAAAGTAATTTGTTTCTGGCTACTCCACACAAGTCATTTGACCCCTTTTCTCAAGGCCGATCCCCTAAAGCTAATCCTCTCAGTGAGAAAGCATATGTGCCAACTCAGACGATGATCCATCTGCATCTAAGCTGGGTTGGGGGCTGGGTTATTGTTGCAGGGTTAAGTTAAAATATGATTTTAGTGGTAAAAAATCTTTAGTACTCTACATTAACTGGGCATTTTTTGTTAGCCAATTTTGTAAATTGTCTTTGAAAAGTAATTTTAACAACGGACAGCAAAGGAAAAATATAAAATGTTCATTTAAAATACAAAAAAGGTCAACAAGCTCTTTTACATGACGTCACAGAGCTTCCATTGGCCTCTGTGTTGTATTGAACCTCCTCTTGCCTGGTTCATTCCTCAGCTTTAGCTTACTCATGACTTTATTTCTCGGCTTGAATTTACTTGGAGGAAAAAGTTTGTCAATTGTAGATAAATAAACTAACTAATTAACTTTCTATATTGAGGTAGTTTCAGTCACTGGTGGGTTACATTTCTGTAATGCTGTTCTCTGTTTTGTCAAGTCACATGCACTCTGCATTCTTGTCAATGTTGAATCTCATTCTCTGTATGTGTGTGTGGGTCTCTCCGAGTGCTCTGTTTTTTTTTTTTTTTTGGAATTGGAAAGGCTGTTCATTTAAAAACACATTTAATTTGTCCTCATTTTGAACACTTTCCCTCATAATAACCAAACCCCATTAAACAAAGCCAAAATAAATTTTGATCTAAATTGCGTAGGTCCACTGTAAACCTTTTGCTTGTGAAGTTGCTTTAAAGCAACCACAAAAAGAGCTATATAAATAAATTTTTGGTTGATTGGTTTGCCCACCATGATTGCACAAGTGATGTTTCAATAGATTAGCCACCGGCAATGATATTTACAAAAAACATGTCACAGATATGTATGCACTTTAGCTGGCACATTTTCAATCACATAACAAGGGAAGACTTAAATATTCAAAACCAAAAAGAGAAAAGAGATGAAGGAACCCAAAGTCACATGAAACATCCCAACAAATTTCCAAAATATGTGTTTTTGGCTCTAGAATTTCATATTAATGCTGTTCAAAGAACAGGAAAAATAGAAAGGTAATAAAAACAGGAAATGACCCCTTCAAGAAAGCTCTGCCAAATACAACAGAGAAAGGTTAATACTACTGTTGTGGTCTTTGAATGAACCGACCCCTAAAGTTAAGATACTATATAGTGGGCAATCAAGGACAAATCAAGAAGGTATCTGACAGCTAGCTGTAAACACTTTCAACACAAACATCCTTGACTGCTATTTTCAGTTTAGAGCTGGGTTTTAAAGGAGCTTGTATAATTTCCTGGATTCCTAAAAGTATGTAAAATATTTATTTTACAAGGAAAATAACCAAGCTATTAATGACACTAACAAGAAGGCAAAAACGTTAAAGGAATAAACATCAGCTTCAATGAATAAAATGCTAAATTTTCAGAGCAGGTCTGACAGCTTTATTGTTGAATGAGCAATTGAGCTGCTGATTTGAAAGAGTTTTATATGGCGGGTGAAACAGGAAAGTTTTTTTCTTCAATCCGTTAACAGTGCAAGTCATGGTTATCCAACCCGATGCATTTGAAAGATTTGCAATAGCAAATAATTTACTTAAAGAATTACAAAAGCAGACTAGAGGAGAAATGCTGGGCAAGAAATAGCAGTCTCGTGTGATCAGTATGGTTGCTAGGGGGTTAAGTGGATGCTAGAGTCAAACATTTTTAGTTTGAATCAATGCAAAATTTTCTGTCCTCTATGATTATTCTTCTTGCTCTAAATGGGATTTACAAGTCAATTCCCCAAAGGAATTCACAATTTTAAAAAAGCGTGATTCCACAACTTTATTATACATAACGTTGCCAGAAAGTTCTGGATAGACATTTGCTTGATCTTGCCAAGACACACTACCAAAAGTTGTCAGTTCAACAGTGTCATTAAACCAAGTTTAACACAAACAGAGCAATTTACATTTCTTTGAGGGCATGACACCAAATGGTTGTTAAAATGGTAACTGAAGCATTCTCCCTTCATTTAAAATCACCACAACTCAAAGAGACGCCTGTCATTTAGCTTTTCCGCTGAATGTTGTTTTGATCATTCTATTCTGGACCGCCTGACTGACTTCGACCATGAATAAAGTGTATGGCACATTAAATTTCCTATTTTGGTCACAGGTGCCCTGTTGAAATGAGCTCTGAAGCCTGTAGCAAATGCATGAGATTGCACACTGCAGATCTGTCAGGGAGGCTTATAGTTTTATGACAACACAATGGAAGAAATAGGCTCATGTCCATGGAGTTTGATATACAGGCACCTGTGAATTCTTGCCTAGTGCATTGGACAGCTGCGTTTCCTTTAAAAGTCAATCTGATGGACTGCAGAAACACAGCTTGTGAGGCAGAGGGGAAAATAAATGCCCCGACTGACCTTAAAAGCAGGCCTGCGTCAAGATATCTGAAACAGTAGAATGCTACAGCTAGATTTACATGTAATAGGGTATAGTAGGCCATTTCAACATTTGAAGTTGAAACCATTGTTTGTTCAATATCTTTACCAGAATGATGTGCTGTATATCTTGGTCACATTCTTATACTATATGTTTAGCAAATGCGGCTTCTAAAAAGCTCAAATCCACAGTCTGTATGAAAACTCCTTGCTACAGTTCCATCACTCAAAAATTTAGCTAATTTGTTAAACTATTACATAAAATAAACAGAACTTGATCTTAAATGTCATTCACATCTTGTAGTAACCAATCACAGATTTCAATCACTTTCTAGTTACCGTGACAAAGAAATTACCAAATTTTACAAATGAGATTAAAAAAATGTAACGAACAAATTTGGGATTTACTTTAAAACCATCCTTAAATGTAATTTTTTTTACATAATATACTCAACACTAAAATACATAAAAATAATCCAAATGAATACCCTAAATTTAAATAACATTTTTGTGTGTGTGTGTGTGTGTGTGTGTGTGTGTGTGTGTGGGAGGGAGGGGTTGTTTATTTTAACCAAATAAACTGCTTTAAAATGTACTTGGTGTATTAAAACTAATTTAATAAAGACATTGATCAAATAATAGCGGCTCCCAAAGAATGTTTTCCACATGCGGCAATAGAGCCAACTGGGTCTGAAAAACAGCTGAACACTGGAGCGCATGGCAGGAGTACGACAGGAGAAACAATGATTCTCTACAGGCTTCCATTGTTCTAAGTGTTTAGTGCAGAAGTGTTTTGATCCAAGGGATATGCTCTGCATTTGTTTATGCAAAAATCTGTGTAAAAAAATTGGTTGGTTTAAAACAGTTGCAGGTTATAAGTGGCAGTTCATAGTTATACAATATTGGGCAGTATACGATTCTTTTATTATTCATATATCAAATATTTCAATGGCCACATCCCTCATGCCATTTTGTCTTTAAAACAATTCTTAATTAATTATTTTATTTAATTATACTTGTTGAGCTTGTAGGCTAAAATGTAGATTTGTGGATCTCTAATGGACTTCAGTCAAATTTGAAACATATCAATGTTTTATTAAAGACTATTTTTTTTGTAAATTGGGCTAAATCATAAATGCATATATTTAGTTCATAAAAAGAAACATACTCGCTGTTAAATTTTGGTAAAAAAAAAACTAACTCAGTGCTGCTTTTCATTTTTTCCCCTATTTTTACAACACACTTTTGACTACTACTACTACTAAAAACAGAAAACAAAGAAACAGCAGTTAACTACACTGTTAAAAGAAGAAGCAAAACGTGTAAAAACTAAAGTACTGATAGCAAAGGCAGAACTTTTCAGTTTTATTTGTAAAAAAAATTGTAATTTGTTTATTTATAAGGAGATTGACTGGAGATCTGAAAGCTGTTGGGTCGATCCTCAAAGTTGCAGGTGGTGCGAATGATGAAACACTTGCACTCCCATCTTCCACAAAGGCACCAGTTTCCTGACTGCTCCCTGAATGTTGCAACAAGGGCTGCTCACACCTCTGCGAGTCTGTTCACAATGTGTGTGTGTGTACAAATGGGTTAAATGCAGAGCACAAATTCTAGGTATGGGTCACTCCATATCTAGGCAACTATTCTTTGCTTCCCTTATCTAGTCTTATGTTGTCTATGTATATATACACATATTAAATACACTGATTCAACTTTTCAGCACATCATTAGCTTAAACTTGGATGAATAATCAACACGTCATGTTTTTCAAAATTAAAACACTAGTCACCAACTGTTCGTGTAGTTGAGTAATAGGACAATAAATAACGTTTTATTAAGTTCATTCAAATCATGTGTTCAGTTGCACATTGGACCAACATCTTGTATTTCCAGTCAGTGTGGGTGATATGCTTAGCAGCGCTATTTACAGCCTAGCAAGGTTTCTTCTGGACACTAGAGTTCTCTAAGATTAGTCGCAGGCCTTTGACATCACGTCCCGCACGAACGTCACGTCCCAGACTGACATGCTTTTCATATTAGTTAGAAGGATTACATTTACGTTGAAAGTTTAAAATAGCTTGTTAAGTGAGTTTAGGTTATATGCTACTACTCTCTTAGGCTTGGTTCCATCCATTACAATCAATGTTTTTAAATGTGTTTGTACTGTACAATAAACTAAACCACCCAAAATTAACAGCACTTCTCTTCTCAACATTAAAAATCAACTTAATTTAACTTGGTGCCTTGTGCATGGATTGAAATTTGTGCTAGGTAAAACTAACACAACCTGCTTCATAACATCTACGGCCCTCAGCACCAGTACTGGCTTCACTGAGGCCCATTTTGATTCTGTCTCTACCTTTCACCAATGACACATAATTGTGACGTTAGCTGACTTTACAATTGTAGGGCTCATCTCCAGGGGAGATGAAGCAGCACATAGAAATGAGAAGCTGTTGTCAAAATGCTGTATGGTAAATAATCTTAGCACCTTAAAAAACAAGAAAGTCTTAACATATTACAGGAGAAACAAGACAGAGAACACACCTTTAATCATCTGAGGGGACTTCAGCCTATACTTACAAAAAAGGCAACAATAAACAGGACAAGTATTTAAAGCTACTTAAATTCACTCTTTATTTTTGTAAAGACTGCCTATAATGAAAAAAAATCTACTTTGGGACAAATATGTGCATGAAAGATGGGAACAGACTTCTGTTAAGAGTTGCTCCCTCAAGCCAGGACCTACAGCAGTGGTGCAGCAGCTGCAGTAATGCGGTCGATCTACTGATCTGTGGCAGTGAAAAATTGTTGAAAGGCAAAGCTCTCGATTTACCGCTCAATCTATGCTCTTACTCTAACCTATAGTCATGGGCTCTGGGTAATGACCAAAGAATACAATCTCAGATACAAGCAGCCGAAATGAGCTACCTCCGCAGGGTGATGGGGCACTCCCTTAGAGATAGGGTGAGGAAATCCATCACTTGGAGCCACTGCTCCTCTGCGTTGAGAGGAGCCAGCTGAAGTGGTTCAGGTATCAATTCCAGATGCCCCATTGGACACCTCTCTAGACAGATATTCAAGGCATGTCCATTTATGAGGTGGGCCTGGGAAAGACTCAGGACTCAATGGAGAGATAGACGGACCTCGGAACCCCTCGGTAACCCCTCGTGAGAGATAGTAGAAGTGTCCTTTTGAGGGAGGTCAGGGCTTGCTTGCTAGCACAAACTGTGATTTTAAAAATAAAAGTTTGTATCTTGAATTCAGAGCTAATTCAGTTTTGTTTTCATCAATAATTAGTCATACTTTGCTTCCAATTAGCCTAAGTTTACCTGACCCCCATTGCATGTGTATTATTTAGACAATTTTTTCTAACAATGTAGAGTTGTGTTATTTATAAGCTTGCCCCTTGGGCTGTTCTTCCAGAGTTGTTTCAGCTGAGTCAATGAGAAGAGAAAGATCACATGGAGATGCTTCAGTGTTTCTCTTATGTAATCAGTGTAAAGCTCACAAATGTGTGCAATAACAAAAAGCAGCACACTACAGAAATGAATCAAATGATCGGTCCTGATGTTCGAAAGAACTGACAAAAAAATATAATGCAAAAGTCAGATTTTAAATTGTTTGTGAGAATTATTCTGTTAGCTACACATTAACAATTAAAACAACCATTAAAGACACAAAACAGATCACAAACCCCAAAATAACTCTGTAAAAACATGGAATCTATGTTTAATGTGATGAGAGCATTAAATAAATTTAACACTCAAATATCTCTGCTTAATCCAAAAATGTCTGATTCACAATTTAAAATTAGACGCAAGTGCTCTAATTTTTCTCCAGAACAGTTTATGACAAATCTACTTCCAACGAGACATTATCCAAAGATGGATAAAAAAATAAAGATACAATAAATAAAATTAGCTAAATA
This sequence comes from Danionella dracula, assembly GCA_900490495.1. NCBI lineage: Eukaryota > Metazoa > Chordata > Actinopteri > Cypriniformes > Danionidae > Danionella > Danionella dracula. Next base: position 21,849,557 of record UELW01000778.1, on the reverse strand, counting down.
TTTTTCCCTGTTTCAAAAGAGGAAGGGCTCACATCTAGGCAGTAAAAATGCATCAGCCCTACCCATTACTGCAGCAACTGATGAGACTTTTATTTACTGTTTTAGATGCCGATTCAAACAACTTTATATGTGCAATGTAATGAGTCAGTTTTGGTGGGTGTAAATTGTCATGTTATGTTAGTAAGCAGCAAAGCTAACACACAATGCCATTACTGATCATATTATGCGAAAATAGTAGTTATATAAAATTTGATATACATTGATTTTTGTTTTTGTCTAAGCTGAACATGTGCACTAGACACCTATCATCATGACCTTACATACATCAATAGTCAGTTTGGTGCTTGTTTACACATTAACTAGATTTTCTGAATGGTTGTAGAACGTCCTTCACCATTGAAGTTCGTCGTCATGCTCTTCTCTATTTGTAAAAGTAGCAGTCAGATTAAAGAGATCAGATTTGTTAGTTTCACTTTTCTGTTCAAACATATAATGTACATTCCTCTGGTCCAGTCCCAAAAACTAGTGTCTTTCGCCCCTTTTGAGGCTGTATTAATCTGTGGGAAATGCTGTCATCTTTAATGCCAATTGGAAAGAGCTGCATCAAGAGAAATTGCTTTTTTTCATTGCTCCTCTCTGTTTACAGTGTTATAAAAAAGAAAGAACCACGCTTGGTGTTGACAAGAGACTGGTTAATGTCAGCAAAATATTAATTTAATGTCAATTGCTGCTGAAAAAAACGTCTTGACTATTTTCACATGCAACAATTCCTATTAAACAGTGACCTACAGCACCTACTACTGGATGAAATCAATTGTGTTTAATAGAACAATTGCTCCCTCTGTTGGTCATGTTATACTCTAGCAAAATATTTTCCCCGAGTGATGCGTTTAAAGTCATGGTATGCAGTTTTCCTTCAACTAATAACTAAAACAAATAAACATTAATCAAACCTTTAAATAAATAAAGCAATAAATATATTTATGTCCACATGTGAATAACCATCTTATCTTCCAGTTTTGTTACTAATAATAAATAACTTTAACTAACTTTTAAAATAATAACTTTATATTCAGATTTTATGTACCACCCACTAAACTGCAAAATAAGATAAATATCCTGCAAAAACACAAAATTGCATACCTTCAAATAACAGTAGCTGTGTTGTTTAGTCTTTTTATAACATTTTTTATGATTAATTATTCCCAATTTTTACATTGTATTTTTAACCTGTTAACTAAGGTCAAAACATTTTTAAAACCATAAACAAATATTATTATTGCTATATTAGTACAATATTACAGAAGAGATTTGAAAACAATTGCAGTTCAAATATTTTAATGAAAACAAAAATGAAAATTTGTCAATACAAGCCTCAAAAATACCAAACAAGTATTCAAATAACAAACAGATTCTATTTTCCAATGGCCTGTTAAACCAAACTAAATACTCTTCCACTTACTAGTCCACTGTTGAGAAGAATTTACAGTCCGGAGTATAAATGTGAGTGTAAACTGTGTTTAAACAAGTGAAGAATGTTTATCCGACCCTCAGCGGTGGCGCCACTAACACGACTCCGTCCCCTCGAACGAACAACATGGGGATGTTTCGCTTCGTCGACTGAAAAACAAACCAGCACCATACGTCAACATCATTCAGCTGAACTCATTTCAGCTCTTAATGATAATCTGCTGCCTGATTGGGACTAGCCTCCAGAAGAGATGGAAGGTGTTAAAAAAGTAGTAACATTCAAAAAAAAAAAAAAAAAAACTCTTAATGCAAACACAACCTCTCAACCACTTGCAATTTTCAGCCCCATGCTATGTCTAACCACTGTTCCCTCAAAACCATACGCAGTGTTAAGCCTGATCTACACTGCTGCTTTAAGCCTACAAATTGCCCTCTGAAAGGTTGTGTACTTACATAACCTTGCAATGCCCCTATGCAAAGCTCAACTCATGCCTCTGAACTTTTATAACCCCTTGTCAAAGCTTTGTTTATAATTATTTTATTTACGATACTAACCCCTCTTTTGTTAGCATCTGTGTTGTTTTGGTTTGCAAGCAGTCAACATTCTTATCACAGCAATATTGATCAGTGCATAGACAGCGTAGGATGGAGCACACATCTATGAATGCTGTGTTGAAAAATGGGCAGACCCTTCCAGAAAGGCCAATCCATAGGCTCGACGCAAAACTATAAATCTGGTTTAGCCAAAGTCATTTGAAAACCAGTTTCAGCAATTTGAACAGGACATAAACTTAAAATAAACATTTAGCCTGAACTAGAGAAGCTTTGTGAATGGAGACATGGAGACTCTTAAACAGCAAAAGCAAAGAAAAAAACTCAAAGTAAACAATATACCAATTAATTTAAATGAACAGGTATTAAAGTGCATTTTGGATGCTGTCTACACGTACGCGATTATTTTGTAACCGCACTGTAACGCAGTTACAGTTTTCACTATTACAAAGCTAATTTAAAAATGCAGGAAACATGACTTTCTAGGAAACACTACTAATTCTTTCCCATGTGGACACAATAACCTCACAAATTCTGGTTCAGACAGAGATTGAAAAAGTTTTTTAACTGATGTAGAAGCATTTGTACTCTGCCTCTCTATAATGAAAGATATCTGCTGAAATGAGAAGAACTACACAAGCACATAACATATATAATAAAGTGCTTAACAGAACAGACATGTCACACCACAACAATGTGTATTTCAGCTGACACGCTCAACTCATAAAAACGCAAAAAGTGGCAGTTTTGAAAAAGAACCGTTTGAGCCTCAGACAAAACAGAAAGTTTTGAGAGTGAAACAGTTGCTGGTAAAGATTGCAGAGACAATCTTCATTTATAAAAGACGGTATTGTTATCTTTGTGTGAGCGGTATTTCCCAGCCATTAAAAGGAAGCACTGAAGTCTGAAGAGCCTCAGTTCAAGCTGAAAGAAGCTTCTGATTGGTTGATTTAACTTCAATAGGTGAGTATACTACCCTTCAGTCTTCGCAGCATTTCTAATCATTTTACCCAGTTGCATGTGGGCACAGTTATTTTTTTACCCGTGCTCGTGTGGGCGCGTTTTTTTTTTTAAAGAGGGTAAGCAAAACTAATCGTATACGTGTAGACAAGGCCTTAAATAGAAACAATCTTTAGTCAAAAGCACTGTCCATTTAGTGCACTGCAAATCTGTTCAGTATGAAAGCAAAGTAGCGATAAGGCAAAAAATTACTCAATAAAAGGCAGCGGTGTGGTTCTAGCTGCATGTAAAGCGCTCACACGCGGCATTATTTATACGATTCGAAAGAATACCTCCTACAAATTGCAACAGTTCACTCAAATACTTTAAAGCAGGTGTAAAATTCATAACTTTAACTACAATACTGACCATATTTTTTAGTGCGCTTGACTTTATTTTGTCAAATTGTCTACAATGTCTAAATTAGTAAAAACAGGTTCACTATTTTTTGTATTTCCGTTTTCAATGAAAAAAAAAAATCCTAGCGATGAGCCTACTTGGGAAGAACTCTTGCATTGGACATCAGATCTGTCAAAGATTAGTTCACCTTATAATGAAGCTTGTAAATATTTTTATGCCGAAACAACTTTTTCCAATTAGCTTATATTTTGTCCTAATTTAAACATTTACAGTATTGCTGATGTGATTATTTGCCGCTGATAATGCTTATTTCTGCCCTAATGGTGATTGGTGTGTATTATGAATAAACTTTAAATTGAATATAGAATTTGCTTTCATGACATAAATTCTCTCTCTTCAACTCATCCCAAGTTAAGTCAATCATGATTTTAAAAGGTTACCTTGTAAATCTCTTCATACGTCTCCTCATCGATTTCCACAGTGGTCACAGTCTCTTCGACGTCTCCGAGGATCATGTTTAAGTGCTGGTCATAAGCCTAAAACAAATTCATCTTTTAGACACAACAGCTTCATATCTATAAAAAAAAGATGCTTTCCTACACCATTAAAAATCCAATTTAAGTCTTTAACAAGTGAATATTATGTCGATACGGGATATGCCACACTACTATTGTGGTTAATTTCTTTTAGAAATATGGGGATATTTAGAATAGTAAAATCTGACCTTATATGAGAACATTTATACAAAAAAGTCCACCCGCTTTGTGACTAACCATTTGACTTTAGTCTTCTCGTACTTTTTACGTTCTCCGTTATTGGTTAGAATTCACATACCCATTAAAAACAGGATAATAGAAAACTATTCATCAAACCCATTTTACTCATATTCTTATTATCTTGAGTCTAATCTAAAACAATTCAGGGTTTTCATTGAGAAATTACACAGAATCACAAGTTCTCTATTAGGTTGCCTTAAAATCTGACCGTTGAAAGGAGAGAAAGGGGGTATTCGTGTTCAAACCAAAATGTGCATCTTTAGAGATTCTTTTACATTGAAGATGCGGGTTTTAGAAGGGGTGTGTTAGTGTTCTCACGTGGAGTCTGCCGCGCAGCTCTCGGTCGCTCCTCATCTTCACGTAGATTCGCTCATCCAGACTCAACCGGATCAAATCAAGTGGCTCCTCTACTGTGTTACTGGCCGCCTGCTGTGAAACCACCACATCCAAACATTAGCTAACGTTATACGTTTTTTCCCACGGCGTAATATTTTATACCAATACAAACGCGGTAGCTTGTTTAAGGTTTCTTCATATACTCAGATTCTCACAGATTCAATTCAGTACAGAATTGAAACCATATTCCCGAGATAAACTCTCAGCAGTGTATAATTATTAGATTAAATGAAATGCTGTCACAAACGAGAACTGAACTATACAATAAATTCAACTCACCTGTTCAACGTCGTCCGCCATCTTTCAAATGTACCCAGAATGCGTTTCGGCTGTTTCCCAGAAATCTTTGGGCGGGAAACCAAAACCAGAGCGGGGGATACATCTTTACCTCTAGGTGGCGCGCGGTGGTCCAGAAAGCAACTCTGATTTGTAAAAGTCCAACATATATATAATTCAAGGGCAACTAGTTTAAATCAAGTGTCTGGCTGCACAGCTCATTTCTTTCACATAAAAAAAACATACACAGACCTCTACATTGAGCCACAATTTAAAGGCAAAATCTCTCCAGGCTGTGATTGTGTGCTAACACACATTTCTTACAAAATATTTGTTGTTCTATCATTCAATAACTTGTCAGTATCTTAAACATTATAAAACAGTATTTATTGTGTAACAGTGAAAGGGCCTATGAAGAGACCTTTGCTCAAGTACTGGGCACTTCTATGAGTGTTTGAAGTCTGACCCCTACCCAATAAATCTGTGACGTTAGACACATATGAATTACAATTAAAAAGATAAAAATTATAGCTAACAACTCATGGTATTCCAGACTCTTGGCAAAGACAAGCCTGATTGTGCTTCATCTCGACAGGGGATGGTCTTACGAACTTAAAAAAGCTTGAACTTAAAAAATGCTCACGGTTCTCCGGACATAAGGAAATTTCCACTCAAGACATTCCGGACAAAATGATCAAATGTTTAATATTGGTTAGTTAAACTATATTTGAAAAGTCAATAAATAATCTTCAACTAATAATGTGTAACTTTTATGTTTGACTGCAGTTACATTTTTATGAAATACTTGTTAAAATGGGCATTTTGTGTACTCAAGCATTCCCCACCCATGACCCTCTTGTAAAAAATTCTTCCCCACCCCAGCAGCCACCTCGAAGCGTGCACTCTCGGCAATTGTACTTGGATATCTCACAAATGGCTGAATGAAATGCCTCTCTGATGGTCATGAATGAAAGGAAACAAAGGAAAGAAACACCCTTATTAAAGTTCACATTAAAGTGGAACGTCTGGAAAAACGTGAGTCTACGTTATTCTAACCACGACTGGTTTAACCTTCCCCTTACACTCAAGTCAGTCACCTCTGCCAGTCATTCTTGGAGGGCTATAGCCCCTGTAGGTTTTTATTACCCTGTTTCAAGAGATAAACTAGTGGCTTCAAACATACCAGGAAGAGCATAATTATTGGAATCAGGGGTATTCGGTTTGGTGCATAATGCCTTTGTCATACTCACCTTTTCAAGCTCCATAGCTCTGTGGCTGTGGGTGAAGACCCTGCACACCAGCTAGAATGTTTTAAATGAAAACCAAGGTCTAAATATAAATCATCGAAGCAACAATGGGTTTAGCTCTAATGTACTTCACATCAATGCTGAAGTCCTAAAAAATAAAATATCTCCAATATGACTGACTTCCGGTTTGTTGAGGTTACGCGATGCAGTTTCGCAGATAAAAGTTGAGTTAAACTCAGTTTCATCACAGCGAAATCTGAAATGGCACACATAGAAAAAGTTTGTTTTGTGATTTTTTAGATATTTTACATGGTAAACATTAGGCAAAATTATCCCTTAGGAAAAAAGTTTGATTTTACAGTCTAAAATGTTTTACTAAACTGTAAAACAAAATACTTGACCTATAAACTTTAAAAAGAAGATTTTTAGCCAAACAAATAGGGCAACTCTTTAGTAAAGAGGAAGTTGCAGTTTTGTTCCAACCAAAAGTTTTAGTTCTCAAATGAGCCGCACAATAAAGAAAAAAGGTAAAGGTAAAATAAAGAAAAAGCCCATTTTTAATTCACATGATCCAAGATAAAAGTGTGATAAAGGTTGATACAAAAACAAAACACATTTAAAAATAGCTCTTTTTGTAACATTTTATTAACTGTATTTTCGTAAAATATGTTTTATCTAGTCTTGGAAACATCATCATATAATTAGAAATTGTAAAAGCTTTGATTAAAAATTAACTGAATGTATACACAGATTGTCATGTTTCAGGAGGAAACATTTCTTTGATGGTGGTAACTGAAAAGTAAAAAAAAAAGGTCAATGCGGTTTTGTTGTCTGTCAGTTGACCAGCAGCGCACTCATTTGCAAAAACCCACATTGTATAAACCATGAAGTAGCAAAGCTGTACAGATGAGAACTCTAATATGTGAAAAATAAAACAAACCCCCTATACTTCAGAAATAAATTTAAAAGAAAATCTACAATAAACTGATGCTGTAAAAATGTGACACACTGGCTTTGGGTTGTCCCAAAAAACATCACTCATTGTTTTCACTGATACTTTTTTCTGTAAAAATGTAAATACACACATTTAAGACAAAAACCAAAGAATGAGAAATTATCTTCAGAAGAAACCTGATAGAAACATAGGTTATTCTGAAAAATTATGACAAAAGTCTCAAAGAAAAATGTGTTACCACAACACCACCATGCTGCCAACTCTATATTAAAACAATACACTTTCACATATTTGGTTCAGAAACGGATTTGGTATATGTTAAACAATGTAACACTATATAGTCAAGAATATGGCACTCGGTGTCAATCACTATTAATAGATTTTGTTTCACAGTTTGTTTATGTCACATAAGTATAGCTCTAATCTCTATCTAAACGTATAATTTCAGAATAGCTTTATCAGTTGAACTCCCCTTCCGCCCCCACAGCTAGGTCTGTTTCACTTACCTAGAATCCTCTCTGTGGTAAGTTCTTTAACAAATAGCTCAAGCCAAAATGCAGGCCTTCCCCCAGCTTTTACAACTTAAGGTAGCCAGGAACATATCTCTTTTGAGATCCTGCTCCATTCTCTTCTGTCCTACCCTCTAAGCATGCCCAGGCCTTGTGCTGTGTTTTCCCGATAATCCAGAATATAGTTTGCTTCATGTTTGAACTGTTCAAAAACAGCATTGAACCAAATGACTGTTTGAAAGAATACGAGAGAGCGCCACTTTTACTAATCTTTTCAACCTTTCTTTTGATGCCGTCGGGGCAAAATCTGTAACGTTTGAGGTTTGCTGCCTGTTAAGGTGATGGAGTCTTAATGATTCTAGTTGCTAAAGACAATATTTTGGGGTTAACTAGCTCTGTACTTGACTTCTCTTATTTACTAACTGCTATGTGTTATTATTATTATATTTTTTGGTCTTGTAAATAGTCCTTAAATGTTGATAAACGTATAAATAGCCTTCCGAGTCTTTGAAAGAATGCTCAAATAAATCACTAGCTACCTGCTCATTTTGGAATCAGAATATTATCATTTATGTGAATCAGTTAACATTGATTCATAATTTTCTCTGTATTTATCTTTTACAATTCTCTGTATTTATTTCTTACAAGGCTAACCTAGTTATATGTGTTTGTCACCCTCTTCTGTCATTTGTTACAAACTCTGTTCTGGACATATAGATGTGTATTTTTTTCATCATTATAAACAGAGAAATCTGAAGCTAAATGGAATCAAATGTGTACAGAATATTAAAAATTTTAAACAGTTTGTATTTACACAGGTTTTCTTGGCTGTAGAAGAGAGTAGATGCTCTGGTCCAGAGAATGACTGTGTTCGATGTGAGGAGTGGAAAACTGAACTTCTTCGTACTGGAAAAATAAGGTCATGAACTGACATGAATATCAGGTAAAATATAGCCGCTGGAACTTAATTTGTCATAAATAAAAAGCTCAGTTATCAAAATTAATTCTTCCAACAATGAACCCATCCCAAAATTTTTTTAAAACAGGGATTCTAACAAGCTGAGAAGATCACCAGTCCATTTTTAATCCACTGTTTTGCTTGGAACAATTTTTCAGTTTGAAATTGTTCCCTGCTAGCAACATGCTACATTTTTGTTGACATTTTGATGTTGTGACAATAGAAGGAAATTTTTGCTTTCATAGCATTAATCATTGGTTCTTAAAACAGCCCTCCTTTCTCTCTCTCTTTCTCTCTCTCGAAGCAAATGTAGAAGTGTGCACCCCTAAGTGCCGCCCACAAACCACTACCGTGCATAAAGTCTTAGGTGTTATTTGCGATTTCCTGCCTTTTTTCATTTTCGACAATCTGTAACGATGCTGATTCCATTTTTAGAAACCTATGTGTGACATCACATACACTACATCCATAGTTTTAAATCTATTATACCACCAGTATGCTTATTCTTTCAGAATGAACATCTCTAGTAGTGGAATAAAACAGTGTTGCTTCAAAGGGCCACAAGAACCACCTGTTTCAGATCTTCTCTGACAGAGAATATTTTTAAAATGGAATCCAAATGCGTGTTTAAGCTTCTTGTAGAGGGGGAAGGCTTTTCTAAAAACACATATCTTAAAGCAACTAAAAGTTACAAAATCTTTGTAGATTTGGGATGATTACATTAATAAAGGTACCGAATTTTAAGGACATGTTCACCCGTAATAAACTATAAGCTTATCGTTTAATGAATAATATTGTTTATAATAAAAAAAAACGTGTTTAAATTATATCTATTAATGAAATAACATTTTATTACAAAAGCACACACCAACATGACCCAAAAAGGTATAGAAGTCTTCTGGAATTGGTAGCGCATCCCCTGATAAACGTGAACTTCAGTGATTGTCAACGGCCAGCTCCACCATTTACCAGTTTTCATTACTGCCTCAAAAAATAATGTTTGCGACACCTGGTTGGTTGGTGTTTGGCTTTGATGGCTTTGCAGGGAAAGTTATGGAACCCTGCAAAGCCTTTTCATTGAAATGCCTGCAATCCATACTGTACTCCAAACTAATACATGGATCTTGCAACTTTGCTGTTTTTGTCAAGAGCCATTAATAGCTATTACATGGTGTCCTCCAATAAGTTAAGAGAACTCAGCCTTACGAATATTTATGAGGCACCAATGCAATGCAGAAATAGAATAGAAAGAAATGACCAGGTTTTCTTTGCACATCTGACTTTTTCATTTTTTTTAATTATGTTTATTTCATGCAAATTTTATCAAATCTTAGTGTTTACTTTGAGAGCCCTTTATATATTCAGTACTGCATCATTTTTTTTAAATTGTGTGAATTGGAAACCTATGGATTGACAGCCTCTCCACAGTCTGCATACCTCTCCTTTTATTATTTAAAACAACAATTTCCTAATTAAATGGGATGGATGCTACAGCAAGCGTTTATGCTCTTTACTAAAATAGCATTCCTGCATACACAACAGATACAAATGTAATAATGAAAAATGTGATATGAATATATGACATAAGTCCATATAAGCACAACCTAAAATGTTAAAATTAGAGGGGGTTACCAAGGGCACCAAATAGGCTAGAACCACCTCTGTGTGGTATATTCATTTTTAAATAAAGGATTGATGCTAACTGAGTTTAGAGATATATATAGTATGAACCTATTTTATCACTCCAAAACATAATTTTGACATGTAATTTGTGGTACTGAAACATTGCTACATATTGTGGATTCAGAGAAATTATCTTCAGCATAACAAGTACAAAATAAAGACAATTTTGAAAACTTACAATTTTACATTATTAAAAAAACATTGAGTTTTACCTGTGTTTCACTTTGTTCTGCTGCGGTACTTTGAAGATGAGCCGCACAATTTTCACATTGTCGTTTCTGAATGTAAATCTTCCCCAAACCTGACACAGTAGTTATTATAATATTGTCACATAATAATGACACTTGCAAAAGATAAAATAATAGTGTGACAAACCTAATAATGCCACAATCAAAAGCACATTCAGCAGCACAGATGCCACAATTATCCATGTTTCATGTTGTGAAGCTCCTTCAGACTTCTGATTCTGAACTTCTGATTCTGAACATTTAGATTTCATTTTAGTTTACAAGAATATATTTATTTTAAAACATTTATAACATTTTAAAACTAGTCAAATGTAATAATTCCTAGTAGTATTTGATATGAGCTAAAAAATAAATTCTAAAAGTAGGGAAAAAAAATCAACCCTGAAATTTTTTTTTACATAAATAAATTAACAAAAATAAACAGACTCACCTTCGATGTAGATTCTGGTCCCGTTGCTGAATTTCTGCTGTTCATTAGTATCGACACAAAAATAAACTCCTAATTCTTCAGAGCTGATGTTTTTGATCAACAGATGACTTGTATTATGCGCAAAGTAATTCTGCTTGAAAATTAAATCTCTAAATTCACTAAATCCTTCACGGTATGTGCGTAAGATCAACTCTGGAGGATCTGGAAATTTCTGTCTAAACCAGAAAATCTCCTTATCAGTAACATCATCATCACAGCTGATATTCACCTCAGCTCCTAAAGTAACGCTGATGTTTGATCGACTCTCTGTTGTATGATACAACATCAACAAATCTGTAAGGGAAACGGAATTTGGTTCACAAAAACTGTCTTATAAAAGATAGTCAATCTTTTATAAAGCAATAAACTCACAAATGTAATGAAAGATCTTCATTTTCCACCCAGTGTTCAGAGCTGCGATCAGTAGAACATCTCTGACCTTAAACGGAAGCAGAGCTTTATGTGAAACCTCGACCACACAAACTAGAAGGGAAGTCAGAGATAATTGCATGCTAACAGCAATTATACAATAATGCACTTTTATTTTCTCTTAGTTACATTTATCAAACTTAAGTTAGCTGGGGCAAGCTGTTCTGTTAAGATCATTCCTATGACATGTCCAAGTTTGTTATGTTGACCTAAAGATAAAGCGAGAAAAATAAAGAAGGTTAAAACAAAAAGAGAAAAGGTCTGCCAGGAATCTAGTACCCAAAAATGTGAAAAAAGGTGACTTCAGTAGTTCTCTGTCACTTGTTGATTCATCAGTAAAATGGCGTATATTGGAATATTGGTGGTTATAGGGGTACTATAGAACAAGCTGTTTCATTAAACACTTAGTTTTCTTCCCTATGTCAGTTCTCTCACTTGCCCTTACTCCTAAGTCTTTCCCTTTGAAGCATACTAAGGAAAATACTGAAAGTTTTAAACTTTCATTCATTCTGTCCCTGCAGCAGATGCAGGCTTATGAGACTAAAAAAAGAGGAAAAAAACCGAGCCTACCTCTCCTCTCTCAGTGCCTTATTAGCTTACTCAAAAACTGTACTCTATCTAATAAACATCAGTTTGTTTGAAGACCGAATAAACAGGTTTGCTTCAGTATGATAAGATGTAATTTTGTCATTTAAATCAAGCTAACTCATAAAAACTTAATCTTTAATCAAAATGAAGTGTATATTTCCAAAAGTTTACAGAGTACACAATTGATTAGCCCAAAGTCCACAATTTTTTTTTTATAATGTGGTTTTCAGTGATTCATTTGTTCACTGGATCTGAATGTTTATTGCAGGATTAATAAAGCAGGGTTGAACAGGTATCTGTGTTTTTTTTAAAGTGGATAACAATTATTCCAACCAAATGAGGTTTTTGTATAGCCTACTCTCAAAAAACACAATTGATTGACGTGTTAAATGTAATGTTTTCTGGTCAACAACAATTAACATAATTAATTTATTCTTGTAATGTAAAGTATAAATTTGTAATTAATAAAGTAAGCATCTATGTACAGCTTGAAATGAAGACAGCAATATTTTTAACCATATTTTTGTATAATGTTCTAAACTGATGCATCTAATCTATGATTTTTACACCTTACTCCGAAAATGCTTTACATTTCTACATTTATCCAAAACATCCCCTTAAGAGGCTCTATGCCTTTGATTCTAGTTTTACTGTAAAAGTTTCAAGCATTTTACCTGAAAAAAAAAGCTGAAAAGAAAAACGATCTTTGAAATCTTAAAAAAAAACCCACATATTTTACTCTATAAATTCTCCAAAATTTTGAAATTATTCTGATGAACCACTCTTTTTTCATCCCATAAACTGCACCAAACTAAAGCATTGAAACGGCTAATTCTGACGTGGAGAGGGCATGACCAAGAGGCCATGCTCCAGGATACTCTAAAAACCTGTTACTGTGCAAGCAACATTTGACATACTTTTGTCTAATTTTCTATTCAGAGCAGATCACCTTACAGTACATTTACTTGACAGAGCCCCCCCTAAAGTTTGAATACTAGAATCGCCAGCTCCTGTCTCTAGTCTAAGTTATCATATCATTAATCTTTGACGTTGGTCTTAATTGTATCTTTGCCAACTATATAAATACATACTGGTTGTTGTTGTTGTTGTATTTGACATTTGTGTGTATTTAACTGAATTCAAACCCTGGACTCAAATCTGTTACAATAACGAAAATCAGTGCATTACTATAATACAAAGTTTTTATCATAACTGATCCTATCCTGCCAATTGCTTCTTCAGTAATATGAACAAACCTGCACATCTAGGACCCTTCATCATAAAAAAGAAAGAGAGATTTTGGCATATTTGAAATAACCCCAATTTCGTTTTGTGACTTGTACATTTTATTGGCAGAATTCATTCATTAGTTGACGTATGGTAGATGTGTTCATGTAACAGACTTCCAACACAAGCCACAAATAAAGGAAACAACATGTTATCGTCAGAGTTAATGGAATGTAAAAGCAATCCAATGTCAAGTAACAATGCATATTCTCATTATAGCAGCAAAGTTTTATGCCAGAAAAAAATGTAGCACTCCCTTAACAGCGTAGTATCTAACTGTAGAAGATACATGTAAAAAAAAAGCTAACTCTGTTGAAGACCGAGATAGAGCCTGGTTACAATTCAGTGGAAAAATGTCTAGGTCAGCAAATAATGAAGTTCTGAACAATATGACTTTTATGATAGACATTTACAGCATTGTAAGTCTAAAGAATAAAGGAATGTGATTGCTTAAATAGCAACTATACAACCAGAAAACTGTTGACCAATATGATATCAATGACATTGTAGAGTTTATGAAACCTATGAGGTGCATACGTAATGGAAAATTTAGCACATTCCATTCTATTAGTACTGAAATACTAACATTTTGAGACACAACAAGCTAGATTACAATTTTAATGGTCCCAGTAAGATTATCAGCTCTAGAAAAAGCCTTCAGAGGTAAGACACATGCATGTGACCATATGATACATATACAGTATCAATAGTAAAGCACTGTAATCTTCATTTTTGTTATACAATCTCTCTTTGCTGATTAAAGAGGTATAGAGCACACCTAACATACATGTCTCTATACATGCATTCATTCCATTCATTTACACCACTGGAAGAATTTAAACAAAGTGCATTAGAAATAGGTGGCTGACAGCAATAGTGCAATTACGTAAGCAAGGCAGAAACAGTGAGGATAATACTGGTTAAAATTAGGCACGAACTATGTCTCATTTAGTAGTTTCAATGAATGTACTTCAAACACAAGCACAACAAAGTTATAAAGCTCAATACTGACTGGCTGCATTAATGGTTTCATATTGGTTGCTGTATTTTAATACTTATCATTTAACATAATTAATTAGTTAATTAATAATTAATACATAAATGGTTTAGGAACTATATAATAAGTCCGATAGCTACCTTTAATATAATGATAATAGCCCTACGACAAATATTTTTGTGAATACTATAATTGAACTGTTTATACACGTAATAAAACAAAAACCGGATGTGGTCTGATTAGTCAACTAATCTAAACAAATAATTGCTGACTAATTGAATACGGGACTAATCATTAGTTGCAGCTTAAGCCAATAGCTTAACTGGATACACGAATCAAATTCGAAAGACCATTTTCAACTAGACAGCATTTTAATCAATACCTGAAAGATATTTTGTGTTAATTAAGGAAAATACTTTTGTCTGCAATTAGCAACATACACATAAGGTGCTTTGTCAAAAACATTTTAATACACATCTTAGTAAGCTATTTTAACACGTCTTTTGTTAAAAGTGCTTTATTCACAATCTGGCTTAAATGAGTTTAAAATAGTACAAGCTGTCAACAAAAAAAATTCTTTGAACTTATTTTTTCAAGCATGACCCAATGTTTGGTTGGAATGCATGGAAGTGTGTTTCAACGGCAAAATGTTGAATAGTTAACAGAACACATAGCAGTAAAATGGAAAGCAATATGCTTAAGGAAGTTAAGAAAGCTATATAGAGATTGTCAGGAATGAATGACAAAGCTTTCAGATTGTCCTTTTGACAATTGATCTCTTAACTTAAATAAAGAGCAAAGCTAGTCCCATCAGAATCATCTGGACCATCAGAACCTTTTGTGATTTTCCTTCAGCAGAGGAGTTTTCTTCACTTGATCTTCTGCTCACTTCTGTTGGGTTTATGACAGAACTACAGAAGTACTTTTTGTCTGTAAATAAGCATATGTCAGAAGAAGAGTTTCATGATTAATATGTGAATTGTGAAAACACTTGTGCAAAAAAAAAAAACAGCCTTGAAGTAGAGCTTCACAATAATGGATAAAATCAGAATCAGAATATTTTTCTTAGAATAAAGATAATTCTTTCAGGATTTTGGGAATTTTTTTATATATGAATATATATAAGATTTAACCCCATATATTAGGAAACAGCAATAACATAAGACATACTACTCTGCTTTAAACAAAAAATGTAATGAAAATAATGTAATGCAGCAAAGGATTTTTTAATACCATTAAACTTGAATGTAAAAATAAACATACCAAGGTATTATGTCAGAATAAAGTGAAAAATTCTTAGCTAGAAACACCAGCAACATGTATGGTTTCATTGCTCTGCTGGTTTCTAACTTTCTAACTTTCACTCATCACCTCTCTCACTCCACACATTCACCTCACACTCCGCACAGTTTGCACAATCGTGGACTTGAAACAGCGCAAGTCACTTTAAAAACATCCACACTGCACTTTAGTGACCTTCTGTCACACACAAATCACTTGCCATTCTTGCACGTCACATCTCTATTCCATTTGTACTTATTTCATTTTGTACTTTATTTCATTTTCATTTGTATTATATTGTATTCCATTGTACTTTATTTCATCTGTATTATATTGTATTTAGTACTTATTTAAATTCATATCTACTTTGTTTTCTTATAATTTATGTTTTATTTTTATCTTTTTATCTATTTCCTAATGGTTACAGGTTGGACAGTCGTACAATACATTTCACTGCACGTCGTACTCTGTATGTATATGTATGTGACAAATAAAATCTGAATCTGAATCTGAATCTGGTTCAGAAATCTGAAATTGCTGCAAAAATTGACATCGCGATTTAAAGATTAATTGTGAAGCTCTACCATGAAGAATCTTCTAGAAAATTAGTCAGCCAACTAATTAGTTTCAACATACAGGTAAACACCTTTCGTCACCTTCCAAACAACATTAGTCAGACACGTAGTCATTTTTGGATATTGCAAATAGTTTTAACAATCACATACTTACCTTCTTCCTTTTTCTGAATAAAGAAGCCAGGAACATAGTGGTACTAATGAGTTGGGAATTGTTTTAACAATTGCAAAACCAGAGTTTCTAAACTGTGTAACAAAAATATCAGGAGCATTTTCGCTAATAACCATTTGTGTCAGACACATTGTGTAAAGTTCAGATTTATAAAACTGTGAATAGTTTAAAACATTGTTCAAAATGGCTAAAAAGTATATTCATATTTTTTTAAAACCAGTATTTCTTATTACCAAAACAAAACATTTTGTTGTGTAATCAAAATAATTACAATAAATAATATTATTCGGAGACAGTTTCAGATCAATTGATAAATTGTTATAAAAAGGTATTCATAACCTCTAAGAATAGCACAAATATCAGACATTGGGTAATTATTTGTTAAATTACATTATTTATTAAAGAGTTAATGATAAACATTAACACTCATACATTGAAACATATTAAAATTATTAAAAGGGTAATGCCATGGTGAGCCTTTTTGTGGCTTTTATAGTGATTTGTAAAAGTAGATTTAATCAAAAATTTAACCATAGACCCAAACAAAAAAACTTTGTTTCTTTTAAAAACGGGTTTTATTCACGCCATTGACGATGTCACACAAGTCTCATTGTAAAGGAGGTTATTAAAAGGACTTGTAAGGAATAAAATAATTCAGGGTTGTTTAGAGGTAAGGTTGTTTAATAGTGTTCCCTTCAAACGCAAATAAATTGTCTACCAATGTTGCTAGCTCTGTGTTCGTGTGTTAGGGTTAGTGAATTTGCTCGTAATTAAGCCCTCTAATATCTCTCAAATCTATGTTGATCATCAGGCAGTAACTTTGCCTACACATCATGAATATTCAAAACACAAACCAATAGGTGATTAACTGGGGAGTGGCTACGAAGTTTTCTGATTGAAAATCTCAGCTCATTTCCGGAATAAGCCCGGTCTAGAAAATGAGGAAATTGAATGCAATTTTAATTCAAATTAGTCACTGACCCTTAAAGGCAGTATTTTTCTTCAGCTGAACTCTTCTGTTTTCTGCATCTTCATGATGAGAAAGAACTGTATCTGAGCTCATTAGAATATGCTGTTTTAATAAAATTACACAAAAAAAATGTTTAGACTGCATAAAAACAATGCAACTAAATCTATTTTAAAAGACTTTTAAAATCAGCTCTACAGCAATAAAAATACAGAGTGGTGACAGTGTTTGATCAGTATTAAAAATCATGGACGTTGTTTCTAACAGCGACCTATGGAGCTCCCGCCACTCTACAAATCAATTGGTCTGACAGCTGTGAGTTTCTCTTCTAATGTGAGCATGAGTCTTCATTGACTAAAAAGGATATCAGTCAATGAGCAAATCTTGTTGAACTCTCTATCGAGCAATCTATAACATTTTATCAAGAAACCACGATAATTATCTATATCGAATTATCTCACAGCCATAATTCCATGTAAGGAGAGTTAGAAGAGAAGTTACAATTAAATTGCTCATTGTGAGTGTCATTAGCATATTATGCAAATGAATAGTAAATAGTTATAACAAGCATGAACAATTGTTTTATGTGAACAGAAGCTTGTCACAGTTTACCAACACTTTGTGAAGAACATGGTTTGCTTGGGTTTGATTGTCAAAAAATCCAACCCTCAAGCAGAAACCACCAACCCAGATGGCACAGTATAATAACTTGTTTATTTTAGAAACGTGTCTGACACAAGATGAGCCTCAGCACGAGTAATGAACAAATCTATTCAGAAAGTACTTGAAAAAGAAAATAAAAAGGTTGATTTCGACAATAAGAAATGCCAAACATCAGTACTTGCTCATACATTGATAAACCCTGAGGGATGCATTTCCACAAAACACTTAACATAGAGTAAAATAAAGGAGTCCCATATCGCAACCCAAGAGCTGTCACGCAGAATGCATCCACAAACAATCAGTGTCCCCTTTCGGTTGCCAAATCGATGGATTCCCTGATTTTATACTCCTTTTACGAAATCATACCCCCGCATGTTTATTGCAAACACCAGGTCTATGTTACTTCAATTAAAATAACAAATGTGCATACACGATTATTATGTGTTTTGGTTCATTAATGGTTACACCGTTCTATTTTATTTATTTTTTTAATGGTGCAACACGTGAGATCGCAACCCAGATGAGTTTTTATTCATTTTGAAAATTTTATTTGGTTAATCAACTGTCCCACTTAAAACAAACCTGTACAAAAATGCTAGACATTATTTTGTAAGTCAAACCTTAAAAGTGACATGAAAATTTTGTATTTTGAAGTGAACCTTTAACACCATGTAAAAAAAATCTGTCAATGGCCAAACTAATTCCTCACTTACCGTTGACTTTGAGGTGAATAGTTACTTTGTTGTTGGATGTTGTACTGAAGCATGAGTAGTCTCCGGCATGCTCAAATTCCACATCTTTCAGTTTGATGGAATAGTTTCCCTCTGAGTACTGTGAAGGGAAGCTCTCGGTTCGATTCCTGAAGATATTTTTCTGCTTGTCTAGCTTCATTTTGTCGTCAAGAATATCCATTACATTCCCGCTTTTGTTGTGTCTCCAAAACACATTTGTTTTTCCATCCGGGTGAAGGCAGGGCAAGATCACACTTTCCCCAAGAAATATTGAATTAGTTGTTGGTGAACTCTGCAGAAAAACTATTGTGGATAAAAAAAAAAACATGTAAAATAATCATAGTGACAATTAATGGGAAATGTATATATTTTGTAATAACCTACCTTTGCCTGTCAGGTGACACAGTAGAAAAATAACCAGGAATCTGCACAAATAAACAAAAAGAAAAAGTTCCATTTTGAAATAAGGCTGCAACCAGGGTTCAAGCAATACAGTTGGTCATCGCAGTTCAAATGACACTCAAAGGACTTTTCCTTTGATAGCAAATTGGAAAAAATAACAAATGTACCAATTTTATGTTTAGAAGACATAAATTCCTTTACTTTATGCCCTTAATTACATCTTGATATAGTGCCAACCAGTGGTCAAGAGGTATCATATTGGGTGTATTTACTGCATGCTATTTCTGACTGAAGACCTAAATTTGTAGTTTTTTTCCAGGTGCCCCAAGCAATTACAAAGGGGTTTCATCTGAGAATATGACTTTGCCACAGTCCTCAGCAGTTCAATCGCCATACGTTTTGCATGAGACTTGACGTCACCCAGGTGCATGACACAAAGATGCACAGATCAAACATAGATACACAGCCACTGGCGGAATGGAGAGTCGTCTTCAGGAAAAAGTGTGCGCCCAAAATCTTCCAAACTGTGGAATCATTTCTCATTAAACGCTCTTTACAAGACAGTGAGTCTTGAAAGTAAAACCTATCGCTTCACCATGTAATATTTATATTGTTTAAGTACGTTTCTTTAAACTGTTTGCTAACTATGGGACAGTAGCTCTAGATCTATAGACTTCTTGCACAACTATTCAGAGAACGCAGAGATGTGTTTTTGGGGTTGGCTCTTTGCAGGCACTCCAACAGCCATCTCCTATAGAGGCAAATCAGTGACTTAAATGGAGCGTGTAATTTTAATAACCACGTGCATGCGATATTAAGATTTGAGCGAGCTGATTACCTCTTACCTGCTCGTACCTGACAGCACCTCAGCTGCTCGTACATTGACAGCAATACATTTCTGCGATCTCTAAAAAGATTATTTCTGCTCAAACAGATTTGTAACTTGTTGGGTATGTTTCACAGATAACATAGAGCTGTCACACCAATTTTTGGAAATTCCTGCAGAGAGCGAGTTTAAAACAAAGCCGCGGTCATTGACTTTGCTCTAACCAGAAGAACCTGCGCTATTCTAGACAGAATGCAGAAGCAGTTGTGCAAGTAGCCCATTCACTTCAGTAGATCACTTGCAACTCGCTAGCATTACTCTGCCCAATCTCTTCATGACAAATAGTTATTAGTTAAATGGCGCTACTTTTAATTAGCTTAAATTAAACAGTGTGAATAACAGTAGAGTATTACATTTAGTAATTGTTGTGGTTTTCAGTGATGCTAGTAACAGTTCATCTGTACACCAATGAAAAGTATTATTTCCTTTCATTTCAATAAAGACTGTTATCTTTTTCCATTTATAGAGTTTTTATTTATACTCTACAACAAAGTTAACTTGTTAACTACCAAATCTGTTTCAAAACGAATTATTTAACAAAAGTGTTTCGCTCTTTAATTATTTATTCATTTATTTTGTGAGACGTTTTACAGTTCAAGAAAAAATTTTGCATTTCACTTAAGGTTTAAAATATTAGAATTAAATATCATTCAACTCTATTTGTGGTTTTTGCCTTTTTAAAATTAACTTGATATATATATATATATATATATATATATATATATATATATATATATATAATACCCTGATTTATGTAGTTAAAAGTAAAATATCAAATAAAACAATGCATTTAGTTTTATCCAATTTATGGAAAAAATAATTGATCCACTAAACGATTATCAAAATAATTGTTAGTTGCAGCCCTACTAGACTTTCTTGGACACCCTGAAGCTTTCTATATAAGAATTGAACCTCTTTCCTTTTTTTGATTTAGGTGCAATCTCAATAGCCACAATATCCTTGCCTGTGAAGCCATTTTCATGCAACGCAATGATGGCTGCATGCGTTTCTTTAATATGTCAAGTCTGCCTTTCTAACAAGACGATTAAAATTATCTCAGCAGGTCCTTTAAAGACAGCAATGAAATGTAGTGAAAGTTTTTTTAAGGGGTAAGTTAATTTTCATGCTAAAGAAGGACTATGCAATTCATCTGATCACTCTTCATGACATTGGAGTATATGCAAATTGCTATTATAAAAACTTAAGCAGCTACTTTTTATGTAATTCTCAAAACTTTTGGCCACAACTGTACAAGGTTGTACAATGCCTTTACCGTTATTCTTGAAATCAACCAAATATATTATAATGTTAATTAGTAATGATAATATTATGTTTTAACTCAATCATTGACCTTTAATGTTGCTCACAATTGATGTCAGTTTTCTTATTAACCCTTAAAAGTGTCTTAAAATAAATAAACAGAAAATTGTTAGGCCATTTGTTATCATCAATGTAAGATTTGCGATTAACAATTAATTAGTTCAATAGTCAGTTCTTAAAAAGTGCAATCCAGTGATTTTTACAGCAAATAAAATTACTTGTAAAATATTGATTTTGAATTACTAAAATATGGTAAGGCTACATAGCATGTTGACTAGGAATTTTTAGTACTTTTAAAAATATACTGAAATTAGTTGTCACTTATCATTGTTCGAAAGAAATAAATAAAACATGATCGCAGTGTAAATCGTCATTGCAATATTGGTTTTAAAATCGTTCAGCCATAGTTGGGACATCAAAGTATCTCCAAGTTCTAACATGTCTTTTTATTCCCCATCAGTACATCAGTAAGGTGTTGTCCAGGGGCCTGTAAGGAATAGCTTACATTTGCGAGCTATTTCAAAATGTGATATGTAGAAGTCACGCCCTTACTTTACTGCACATGGGTGTTATATGTCTAACCTGCACAGGCCTATATTTTTATATGATGCCATGATTGTTCTGCATTGGGGTTGCATCTTCCAAAAAAAGTAACACAATTACAGGGAGTGCAGAATTATTAGGCAAGTTGTATTTCTGAGGATTCATTTTATTATGGAACAACAACCATGTTCTCAATAGCTGAATTGTTTATAGCTGAATATTTTTGAAAGTAGTTTTTAGTTTGTTTTTAGTTTTAGCTATTTTAGGAGGATATCTGTGTTTGCAGGTGACTATTACTCTGCATAATTATTAGGCAACTTAACAAAAAACTAATATATACCCATTGCAATTATTTGTTTTCACCAGTGAAACCATTATAACATCTCAACATTCACAAATATACATTTCTGACATTTAAAAACAAAACATAAACCAATCAGTGACCAATATAGCCACCTTTCTTTGCAAGGACACTCAAAAGCCTGCCATCCATGTTTTGATCTGTTCACTATCAACATTGCGTGCAGCAGCAACCACAGCCTCGCAGACACTCTTCAGAGAGGTGTACTGTGTTCCCTCCTTGTAAATCTCACATTTGATGATGGACCACAGGTTCTCTATGGGGTTCAGATCAGGTGAACAAGGAGGCCATGTCATTAGTTTTTCTTCTTTTAGACCCTTTCTTGCCAGCCACGCTGTGGAGTACTTGGACAAGTGTGATGGAGCATTGTCCTGCATGAAAATCATGTTTTTCTTGAAGTATGTAGACTTCTTTCTGTACCACTGCTTGAAGAAGGTGTCTTCCAGAAACTGGGAGACTGGGAGTTGAGCTTGACTCCATCCTCAACCCGAAAAGGCCCCACAAGCTCATCTTTGATGATACCAGCAAAAATCAGTACTCCACCTCCACCTTGCTGGCGTCTGAGTCAGACTGGAGCTCTCTGCCCTTTACCGATCCAGCCACGAGCCCATCCATCTGGCCCATCAAGACTCACTCTCATTTCATCAGTCCATAAAACCTTAGAAAAATCTGTCTTCGGATATTTCTTGGCACAGTCTTGAAGTTTCAGCTTGTGTGTCTTGTTCAGTGGTGGTCGTTTTTCAGCCTTTCTTACCTTAGCCATGTCTCTGAGTATTGCACACCGTGTGCTTTTGGGCACTCCAGTGATGTTGCAGCTCTGAAATATGGCAAAACTGGTGGCAAGTGGCATCTTGGCAGCTGCACGCTTGACTTTTCTCAGTTCATGGGCAGTGATTTTGCGCCTTGGTTTTTCCACACGCTTCTTGCGACCCTGTTGACTATTTTGAATGAAACGCTTGATTGTTCAATGATCGCGCTTCAGAAGCTTGGCAATTTTAAGAGTGCTGCATCCCTCTGCAAGATATCTCACTATTTTTGACTTTTCAGAACCTGTTAAGTCCTTCTTTTGACCCATTTTGCCAAAGGAAAGGAAGTTGCCTAATAATTATGCACACCTGATATAGGGTGTTGATGTCATTAGACCACACCCCTTCTCATTACAGAGATGCAAATAGGTATGCTGAATTGGTAGTAGGCTTTCGAGCCTATACAGCTTGGAGTAAGATAACATGCATAATGAGGATGATGTGGTCAAAATACTCATTTGCCGAATAATTCTGCTGTAAGAACTATCAACCCAGATTCAGTTACTGCACCTTTAATTCTGAAAAACCACATTCCAGAATTAGGGGCCCTCACCCCATCTCAGGGCGCCAGCGGTCTGATTCTATCAGAACGTAATCATCTCCACAGATTACGAGGGTCATCAGATAACCCCCCGCGTCACCTCTCTGCTCCCCTGAAGCCTGCGAACGCTCCGAACTCTCCACGACCCCAGGATCAGACGCTGAGTGGACAAAGCCTGGCTCCACTCAAAGTCGTGCTCACCCAAAAACTGCTTTTCAGAAGACTAAAACTTGCTTTAAGAACACTTTTGTGCTCATACAAATATCTCCTGAAATGTACTTTCATGTTATGGAATAATTCGTACTGTACAGTTAATAGTTTAGTCAGTTAAAACGAATGAATGAATGAATGAATGAATTTCTGTAACTGCCCCCTAATGTTTGATCTCGTTGGAATGCGGATAATGTTGCGGAAAGGATTTAATTGTGTAAAAGATTATCCGGTACTCTCTTGAGGAGATATAACTCCGTTTATTAATAAGTGCAAATCAAAGAAACCTCTCTTCAAGAGAAGAGCCTCACTGGGCTGGACCAAAGTGTGACGTCACCACCAATCCGAGGCAAGTTAGCACTCTCAGTGGCTAGAGCTGTGAAAAGAACCCGCCTCCCATTTAAAACCAAGGCGCGCTCCCCTGAAGAAGTTAGTTTTTCTTTAGTCTTTTTTCTTCTTAGTTAGTTTTTCTTCTTAACTGCCTTAGTCTTCTCACACTTTTCTTCTTCTAAGTCCTCTCTCAGTATCAGTTCAGAACTTTATCGTTTGGCGCTTTCTCTCAACGAAGGAAACCCGGCTCTTCAACTCAGAGTCGTGATATGAACATAAGACTGTAGGATCCAACGGAAGCTCTTTCGGACCCCCACGGAAACTGCTGGGACACTAAGATCACCCTCCCAAATCGAGCACGCCTCACAGCTGTACTCCCGGAATCTACTCGGCCTGCCACGGACCACGTTCGACCGGATCGACTCGAAAGATCTAAACGGTAGACTGCGATAATCAATCACTTAACGCGGGTAAAACGGGAACAGAGCGACTGTGGGAATGCTAAATTAAGTACGAGCCCAAACTGAGGTGTAAAGATAACTTGAGCTGCCATTTCAGAAACGTTGTTTCTCTGTCTTGCTCTCTCTCTCTCTCTCTCTCTCCCTCTCTCTCACCCCCTCCCTCTAGGTGTGAATGAGTGCATGTTTGCTTGAGCGAATGGTTAGGTTAGTTAGCTAGAAATCATTTATCAATTTGTGTGTCTAGAATAGAGTTAATAAAGCCTTTAAAAGACATTTCCTTTGTTTTTAATCTATGCAGTTGATCCGTTCCCTGTGGTTCTGATTCCGAGATAATACGGTTGATTTCCCCTTACCGTATTATTATTAATTATTAAATGTGTAATAACCAGTTTGTTACATATATTGGTGGAGAATATGCGAGCGCCTCAATAGCGGTCATACTGTGTAGATCCAATAAGGAATGCTTTTAAATGCTTGTTAAATGTTAAAGGAATTATGGCTTGCCCGGGACGCCGGAAGAAGTAATGACAGAAATTGCAAAAGGCAATTTTTATGGATATTGAGCTCAGAATTTATGTTAAAAAGGCCTGATTCGTCTGAATTCATTGACTGCGTTCCCAGTAATGATTTTTAGCGAAATTATTAAACACCCGGTTCAAAGAATTATGCTAAGCGCTAATTCAGGGTAGTTTTCTATTGAAAAATCACGTGAAAGGAGAAACGTGATTCGTTCCAGGCTGCGAGAAAATGCATGCCGATTGAATTTGAAGGCAATAATTGCGTGTTCCAGTATTGACCATTTTGTGACGAAACTGCGGGAACGCAGAATGGTGTATTTGTTTGTGAGTGAAACACGAGAGTGTGTTCTGTTTTCGTGAGAGGTGCCACCCTCTCGTGGCCAGTGGAGTGTGTTGAAGGAACAGCTCTGCGCAAGCCACTAAACGCGCATGCGCAACCTTTAAGAACGCAAATTAATGATTTTCGCTCGTATGAACGAGCGCGAAGCTTTAAGGAGAACGAAACTCGTTTTATGGTAAATCCATTGTTTTAGGAGATGCGCCGTCATCTCGCAGCTGTTTAGAAAACAGTTTTAATCTCGGCCGAAAGCTCAAGCCCTCTTCACCGTGAGATCGGTGCGAGCGGCCATTTTAGTAAACGTCTTACGTCATCCCGTAAACGGGCCTGACATTGGAGAACGAAAGACGCTATTTTGAATGCCCAAGAAATACGAGCTTTCCAGCGAGAAGCTCACGAGAGCCACGTGTGGCGAGTGTGTGGTATAGCAAGCGCATACCCGAAGCGCGTGCACGAGGTTAGGCTGGAATCCAACATTGTCTGTGTGACTGCTACGCTGGTGTTTTTCATCCTGTCTCTCCTATAGAATCATTCTCAAATCACCTGTATAATTATGGATTGTGTTTGACTTATTTTATTTTTGCTTCTGTTTAATTATTAGGTGTTATTAAAGTTTCAATTTTATTTTCTAGTTATTTTATTTTCACTGTTACTTAATGTGACAAATTTTACCAGTTAATTGACAATCACGGTGTGTTTTCATCAATAAACCTCACTGACGTCAATTAACCAGGCTTACTGTCACATGTACAAATTTTAATTTGGGTTTTAATATTTTTAATTTTATTTTATTTTAGTTTTGGTTATTTTAATTCAATCCTTGGTTGGATTTTATTAGTGCTTACTGTGACAGACTTCACCTGTTAACTGACAAGCAAGGTGTTTTCATCCATAAAACGTCACTTGCGTCGATTAACAAGGCTTACTGTCACATGGACAAATTTTAATTTGATTTTAATTTTTTTTATATTTTATTTTTATTCAATCCTGGGTTTGATTTTGTTATTGCGGACTGTGACAGACTTACCTGTTAATTAACAATCGAGGTGTTTTCATCCATAAACATCACGTACATTAATTAACGAGGCTTGCTGTCACCTGCACAAAATTTATCCTATTTTATAACCATTTGATCATTTTTCTTTTCAACTTGAGATCCAATTACATTTATTTTATTTTATTTCTTTTGTTTATTATCTGTTCCTTCACTTTTTAATTTCCAACCCTCAACTCATCTCTTGAATTTTCACCACCTCTAGCTACAGTCCTATCCTATCTATCTCTTGGACTGCTCGCTTGCTTCTGATTCTGGTAAAGGATTTGAGCCTCATATCTAATTGGTTTAAAACCCTAAATTAGTAAATTTGGCATTCCCAAGAAGTTCTGTTCTGTATTACGAGACACATAATATCAGAACGATTCAGTCGGAAAACGGTCCCCACGCGATCCTGAAGCCAGTACAGACACCTGACATTGCTTTTCGTTTCTTCCCCAAACTAATAGGAACGCGTGAACTCCTCCAGAAACGACGCCCTCGAGTGATCCGACGAAGCAACCGATCACCCGGCCGTACGAACAACTCTGGAGTATGTACTCAATCCTATTCATAAAAGGAACAAGCATTGTTTAAACTGTTTCCTGTGACAGCTAACGATTAAATCAGGTGATAACTTTAGCTTCTTAACTACCCCAGTTATAGCTGAACTTAATCTCTGATTTTGACAGTAGCTATAATAATTCAGGAATATTGCTTTCTGGTGTTGGATTCAAGAATTTCTATTTTTATTTTATTTTATATTTTATCACAATTATTTTAATAACTTCACTTTTAAGTGTAATTAATTCTCAAGCTTGTTTTGTTTCATTTTGCTTTCCCTTTCTGTTCCCTCAAGAAAACTTAACAGAGTTTTGAAGCACATTATTACAGTGATAAGCACTTTGTTTTTCCCATAGCAACCCACTCTCTATTATTTTTATTAATTTAAATTTTAGCAGTCCCTCAGTCTGTCTCAAGTCTCCCTTCCACCTCAAACGATGGCTACAACAAGAGAAACCATCACCCACTGGGAAGACCTGGAGAACTGGCTGGGCGAGCTAACAAGCACCATACTGCCGGAAGCAGCAATAAACCTTCAAGGTCACTCCCAAGATCAGCTAGACGAAGCCCTAACAAACCTTATGGCAAGAGATCCAACTCGAAGCTATGGATCCAAAGACCTAGCGAAAATGGTGGGAAGTCTCAGCCACGTCCTGATCGCCACCTTAAAGCTGGAAGAGAGAACAAAGTCACGCATGCAAAAGAAGCTGACCCGTGCAAAAGAGCAAATTACCCACTTGAAAGCAGAGGTCCGGAGCCAACAAGCGGAATCAGAAAAGGATGACCGCGACTCCAGAGACGAGATGCAAGCGCTAAGAAGCGATTTAACAGCTGTCCAACAAAAAATTGATGAGCTGTTAGACCATCGGAGCAGTGAAATGGAGAGGAGCAAACGAACCGAAAGACTCCTGGAAGCTGCGGAAGAGGAGCTCAAAACACGGAGCTCCAGAATAAAAACCCTCGGGACACATCTCGAGGCCACATGTGCAGAGATCCACGGCTTAAATGAACAGCTGACCGACCTCCAAAAGGAACGGACCGTAATGAAGGCGGAATTGGAGTACGCAAAAGGATTACGAGCTGATCAAAACAAGCCCAAACCTCAAGGGTCCTGGCACCGACCATGCACGGAGGAACCCTCCATTCAAGAGTACAAGCCAAGTTACTCTCAAAATTATGGGTTCCCCGCTACACCTCCTCCTAGAGTCAACCAAACCTCGGGAAGAAGAGAAAATGGCCAAACCGTCGTCCAGACGACCAGAGAGCTGAACGACCTAAGCAAGCTGGCCAGAAACATTACCCACTTCACACCAAACGAAGCAAGTGGAAGGGACATACAAGCCTACCTGAAGGACTTGGACTTCCACCTACAGATGAGAGCCTCTGCGACCGACCAGGACATGCTCTATCTGATCAGAATAACTTCTAGTCCGGAAGTACAAAGCTTCCTAGACCGACAGCCTCCTCAGATCACGTCGGACTACCGCCTACTCAAGGAAAGCCTCATTCAAGAGTTTGGAAACGCAGTATCCGAACAAGGACTCATGGCTGCCTTAGAAACCAGACAAGGCCGACACGAAACGCCTCAAGCGTACTACACACGACTCCGGCTAGCCTACTTCGGAAGCCGCAATGAGCCCTACATGGAGGAAGATCCGAACTTCAGAACTCTGTTCCTGAGAAACCTCCATCCCGGAGTCAGTCAACACCTGGGTGTGATGGCATGCCCTCGAACCATGACGGCCCTCCAGCTGCGAGAGCTGGCACAGAAAGCCTATAGCAAACAAAAGATGGTGTTGGAAAAGACAAACCGAAATCCAACGATCTTAGAGGTGAATCTGCCAGAACTGCCTCTGGAAGGGGCCCACCAGTCAACCCAGTCTGAACTACGGAAACAGGGATGGAAGGAAACCCCATCCAACGGAAACTGGAGTCCAAACTACAGCATGAAACCAAAACAGGGCAGGCCATGGGACCAGACCCAGTCACGACACCGTCCCTATGAGCCGCGCCATGACAAGCCCTGGAACCAACGACACTACAGCGGAAGACGCAAGAGAAAAAACTCCTGGAACTCAAGCTGGACCCCAAGGGAGAGGCAAAACCCCCAGTCCAGTAACGGAGACCAGCGACGATACTACGACCGTCACCAGCCAAGGTCAACCAGAAGCGAAGCGGTGTACTACCAAGCACCTGCACCCAAGGTGGACGTACAAGAAATAGTCCAGCTTCTGATGAAAGAGTTTCTCAAAACCAAAGATGAGGAACAAGACAGGAGGAAAGACAAAGCAGACTCCTGACCAAAATGAGAGCAGCGGAACAACGGCGTTCTGGTAGCCCACTTAACAAATGCAGTGGCTTCAAGTATACAAAATCAAATCAATGAAAGTGCATCAAACGATTGAAAAGAGTCCAGCTCGTCGAAAGACCGAACAGAGTCCAGCTCGTCGAAAGACCGAACAGAGTCCAGCTCGTCGCAAGATCAAATAGAGTCTGACTCACCAAAGAACCAAGAGTCAAACTCTTCAAGAAAACCAGAGTCAAGTCATCAAGGATTCAAAACGCAATCACACGCTCTCACTCTCTCAAAACCAAGAACATTTCAAATGGAACTGGAAAACACACCACTTCCAGTTCCAAACAAATCTCAAACAGAGCTGATCAAGACCAAGCCTCAAGACTCAAATAAATCTCAAACAGAGCTGATCAAGACCAAGCCTGAAGACTCAAGCACATCGCGAACAAAGCTTAAAGACTCACCAGAACCTCAAACAAACGTAATCAAACAGAGCCCAGCTTTTCAAGAAACCAAGAGCCAAGCTACCAAGAACCCAGAATGCAGCCAAACGTTCCCTGACTCTCAAATCCAAGAACATCTCAAATGAAACTGACAAACACAGAGCTGCAAAATTCAAAACTCTCTCAACAGAGCTGAACAACACAGAACAAAAACTCAAGAAAACTCCAGCAAGCAGGTCAATACAAAGTCTCCAAGTCTCCAACAACGACAAAACAGATGCTCTTGCAAAATCTGGTGCACTAAACGGACTCGTGGTACCCTCTGACCCTCCCACCCACCCACCCTGCGGGTGACTGCTGTGACCTGGCGACATGCACTCAAGGCCTCCACAACCCCGGCCTCCACCCTGGTCAAGCTTTCGCCTCAAATTTCCACCGACGACCTGGTCAGCCTCCAGACATCTGACTCCGCCATCCAGGCGATAACCAAACACCTGATCGACCCTGTGTTGCATCCCAGTCGTCCAGACGACCTTGCTACGGACTCTGACTTGAGGCTCCTTCACGCAACAAAGCACTCCCTGCGTCTGCATGATGGGCTCCTTCTTCTTGCCACCGACGCAACCACTCCACATCGCCTCGTGGTTCCCCGGTGCCAAAGGGGGGGTGATGCTCACGCACGCCCATAACGGACCACACGCAGGACACCACGGAGCCAAAGCAACACATGAGTCCCTGAAACAAGTGGCCTACAGGCCGGGAATGCAACAACAAGTCGCCGAACGTATCAAAGGATGTCTAATATGCGGCCAAGTCGAACCAACAAACCCAAACCAAAGAGCACCACCAAAGTGAAGACAAATGAACCAAGTCCATGCTGGGTCCACCGAAACCAGATGAAGCCCCACCAGAGCACCAAGAACCCCACCAGAGGGGGGAGGTGAGACAGATTGACAGACTATAGCCCAAATAACTTTGTTCTAATTAATCAAGTATATATTGATTTTGTTTTACTTTTATTTAACCAAAGTAGTTAATCCCATATATGTCAAGTTTGTTTCAAACCCTTTATTTTAAGATGGTTCCTCTTGTCTCCCCAGCTCAGTCTAAGTTATCCTCTCAGATCCATTAGGAATGTTAGAATAACAATTCTGTTACTTAGTGGTACAACGCTCAACACTGGCCCTAGTGAAACAAAGAACTGAGACAACAGGAAACTAAGAATAGGATTGATCAACAGACCCAGAGTTTAACTGACCGTACCGACAAACAATCGGCGTTTCAGTGTTCTCGGTCACGTAATTTAATCAAGTACTCTGCAATAACTTGAAAACCGAAACTAAACAGGCCATGCAACTAATAGCCATTCCTTTACACTCTGTTACCAGGAAGATGCTCCGACTCGCCGTCTTGCTAAGCTGCGTTGTGGGGATTCAACCCCAACCCGAGGTGGCAACCCCCGGACCACCTTCAGGAATTGTACTCCGGGAACAGCCCGGTTTACTGATAACTAACTGCAAGACTTACTCACAGAGAGTATATGTACGCTTAAGTCCTGCAGAAGTGTATCGGTCTCACTCCGTTCCAAGGGCCCCCCAGACAACCTGGGCAGGATCCCGTTGGACCCAAGAGGCATTGGCACACGCCCAAGCTGACGTAGCCCACATGCTACAGCAGTTGCAAAAGATGACCGTCACTCAAGCAGAACTAAGCGGAGCCAACCGTCGTCCCAAACGATTCTTAGGAACCCTACTGGGAGCCGCGGCGGCCGTCGGTACTCTATTTAATATCGGAATGAGTAGTTTCAACGCAGTCAACTTAGCAACCGTAAGACGACACATTGGAGAAATCCAAGACGAGCTCCCTGATATCAGAGGACGCCTTGATGTCCAAACACGGTCCCTACAGGCAATCGGGAAGTCACTCAACGGCACTATCGTGGTCCTAAACCGACACTCTACTCTGTTGAACCAAACAATCAAATCGATTAACAAACTTTTTAGCGTAGTCCAGAGCGACTTAGCCCAGATGCAGCTCCTAAACACCCTCATGGCAGATATGCTCCGCGAAGTTAGCTCCTCAATCGACAGTTTGGCGATGGGAAGGATTCCCACTTACCTGGTGCCCCTCAGCCTCGTACAGAATGTCCTCGCTTCGTCTACGGTGGGTACTCCCAACCCAATACAAGTTCACCTGGCCTACTCGCTCGGGAGCGCCATTCCACTCTACGTGGACCCTACGCTCGGCGACTTAGCCTTCCTAATTAGCCTACCGATTGTCGAGACGAACAATATTTATCGGCTAAAAGATGTCGTGAACGTCGGATTTTGGCAGGGCAGTACCCACGTGAAAATTCAAACCCCAGAGGTTGTCGCCTACCACGAAGCCAACGAAGAGCTTTACCTGGCGCCCAATCTGCGTATGTGCACCCGCACCAAGGACATTCACTATCTGTGCCCAAGCAAGCCGTTCATACGAGACAACACCGAGGGCATTTGTGGGTTAGAAGCGATGCGTCCAGACACGCGATGCCCCGCGGAAGCAACGCCGTTTTTCCAAGTCGAGCTAACACAAGCTGAAATAGTCGAAAACCGCTGGTTAGTCAACACGCCTGCCCGGTCTGCGACCCTCACGTACGATCAGCACGACACCGCCACACGCATTAACCTCCCTAATAGTACACTTTGGATCAACGTCCCCAAGGGCTCCATACTCCATATCGAAGACTTGGCCCTCTATCACCTGCCTGAGGAAGACTACCGCTCAGAGTTGGAGATCCCCTCTTTCTTCAAAAATCATGCCTTCACCCTCGAACCCGAGTTGGAAGACCTGATCAAAGAGGAGGGCACGCAAACGATCGACCTGACCCCTGTGGAGACCGCTCTCAAAGCCCTCGCGCGAAAACCACTCGCGATTAGCCCGATCTTTCGGTCATGGTCCTCCGCGGACACCGCCCTGTGCATCTCGACAGCCATCGGTTACTTAATGACTCTCATTCTCGCGTTTCTACTCCACAAGAGAGTTAGCGCCATCCGAGAATCAGTAAACCGTTGCCTCCCAGATGCCCCGAGGATCTTCCGACGCCGCCAGGAGCAACCTGTTCATCTACCTGAATTGGACAATGAGTCGAACTTGTTGGAAATCACTCCAGTAACGCCACGGAGAGTCACCCTAACCTTACGCGACCCAGCTGAGTCCTCCTAAGGGGGGACAACACTTTGACCATCCCGATGCCTGCCTTTATAAATGACTCTTCCGATCCACGAGTGGAACGCCTGTTTCCCTGGCCTACGGCTTTTACGCTCGACGATGTCCATCAAGGGACCTCCCCGACCGTAAAGGGGGGATATGTAAGAACTATCAACCCAGATTCAGTTACTGCACCTTTAATTCTGAAAAACCACATTCCAGAATTAGGGGCCCTCACCCCATCTCAGGGCGCCAGCGGTCTGATTCTATCAGAACGTAATCATCTCCACAGATTACGAGGGTCATCAGATAACCCCCCGCGTCACCTCTCTGCTCCCCTGAAGCCTGCGAACGCTCCGAACTCTCCACGACCCCAGGATCAGACGCTGAGTGGACAAAGCCTGGCTCCACTCAAAGTCGTGCTCACCCAAAAACTGCTTTTCAGAAGACTAAAACTTGCTTTAAGAACACTTTTGTGCTCATACAAATATCTCCTGAAATGTACTTTCATGTTATGGAATAATTCGTACTGTACAGTTAATAGTTTAGTCAGTTAAAACGAATGAATGAATGAATTTCTGTAACTGCCCCCTAATGTTTGATCTCGTTGGAATGCGGATAATGTTGCGGAAAGGATTTAATTGTGTAAAAGATTATCCGGTACTCTCTTGAGGAGATATAACTCCGTTTATTAATAAGTGCAAATCAAAGAAACCTCTCTTCAAGAGAAGAGCCTCACTGGGCTGGACCAAAGTGTGACGTCACCACCAATCCGAGGCAAGTTAGCACTCTCAGTGGCTAGAGCTGTGAAAAGAACCCGCCTCCCATTTAAAACCAAGGCGCGCTCCCCTGAAGAAGTTAGTTTTTCTTTAGTCTTTTTTCTTCTTAGTTAGTTTTTCTTCTTAACTGCCTTAGTCTTCTCACACTTTTCTTCTTCTAAGTCCTCTCTCAGTATCAGTTCAGAACTTTATCGTTTGGCGCTTTCTCTCAACGAAGGAAACCCGGCTCTTCAACTCAGAGTCGTGATATGAACATAAGACTGTAGGATCCAACGGAAGCTCTTTCGGACCCCCACGGAAACTGCTGGGACACTAAGATCACCCTCCCAAATCGAGCACGCCTCACAGCTGTACTCCCGGAATCTACTCGGCCTGCCACGGACCACGTTCGACCGGATCGACTCGAAAGATCTAAACGGTAGACTGCGATAATCAATCACTTAACGCGGGTAAAACGGGAACAGAGCGACTGTGGGAATGCTAAATTAAGTACGAGCCCAAACTGAGGTGTAAAGATAACTTGAGCTGCCATTTCAGAAACGTTGTTTCTCTGTCTTGCTCTCTCTCTCTCTCTCTCTCTCCCTCTCTCTCTCTCTCTCTGTCTCTCTTGCTCTCTCTCACCCCCTCCCTCTAGGTGTGAATGAGTGCATGTTTGCTTGAGCGAATGGTTAGGTTAGTTAGCTAGAAATCATTTATCAATTTGTGTGTCTAGAATAGAGTTAATAAAGCCTTTAAAAGACATTTCCTTTGTTTTTAATCTATGCAGTTGATCCGTTCCCTGTGGTTCTGATTCCGAGATAATACGGTTGATTTCCCCTTACCGTATTATTATTAATTATTAAATGTGTAATAACCAGTTTGTTACACTGCACACAGTGTATATAGACCTTTTAAATTGAAACATACATTTAGTGTGTAGAGAAAAAAGCATTTTGTTTATGGATGGAACACTGGCCGTTATCATACACACATCACGTATGATACTCAATTTTACTTTAAAACAGCGTGTGCTTCTTTGACATCACATTCACGAAATAGGCGATTTTTCTGCCAACAATCTTGTCTGGCTTTGGCAGCAGCCACAGTATTCATGCGATGCAAAAATATTTATTTAAAGTCATTATATTTTTTAACTATAATCGCTTCCTCCCCCTTCACCGAGAAATAAAACGATCTCGCTCTATCCATGTTCATCATGATTGGTTATTTGATGCCTCCGTCATTTTTGCTCGCGCCTGTGAACTAATTCAATTAAGCCTGATTGAAACGGGTAGGTTTTGTCAAGTCAAAACCAGGCCCGTCGCGACAAGGCAGGCAAACAAAGCAACTGCTTGGGGCCCTGAGCTGGCCTGGGGCCCCAAGACAATGACTGGTTAAGAATAAAATGCAGCAACAAACTGTGTGAGCCCCCATTGATAGTGAATGCAGTAAAGTGCAATGACACGGTTATCGGGATCCCCCTCAAGGGGGCCCCCCTCGCTGACAGCAGCCAGCCAACTAGGCGATCTCTGCTGCCGGCAAAATACAAAACTTCCTCGGCAGTCATGAAGCGGAATTATGCTTCAGGAAGCCAAAAAAGAAAGAAGAGAAAGGAAGAGGAGGATAAGAAAAAACAAGACAGTGGTAAGTGATAAATTACACACATAAAATAGCTCTACTTGTCTTGTACAAATGATGCAATTTTGCAGCAGGTAGGCTAGCAGAAATATGTTTATGTATGTTAGCTAAGCCACTTGCCTGACAGCAAATGCTGCTTGTAACGAACAGTTAGAGGAACTTTTTTTTTTTTTGAACGGACAGAATATGGTTACATACTGTAATATGTTTTTTAACGGGATAAGAAAGATGCAGATCTGTTCCAGAATCGCTGTTTATCATATTTAATGACATGACTTGCTATAGCTTTGTAATAGGTTTTGATGAAAGTGGCATAGCATGCTATACTAACTATTTCACTGTGATAATCTATTTAGGAAAACCACAAAATAAATTTTGTGCATCAAACATTTGCTTGTGATGTTTTAAGCATTGGTAGTCGACTCACAGCACTACTAATTTAACATTTAATTATAATTTCATTGTTTGTTAACAGTAAAAAGTGTATTTATATAGCACATTTCATACACAATGGCAATTCAAATTGCTTTACATAAAAGAAATTAAAATAATAAAAAGAAATAAGAATAACTAAAACAGTTTAGAAAAATAAAATACAGTACAGTCGGACGAACAGCTGCACAGTGCTCATTCAGTAAATGAATGGCTAAAGACTAAAGATTAATTAACTGTCAATTTACCTTCTATTAATGATTGTTATTATTATTTAATTTTATGGTACAGTGTGTTTTTTTGCAAATGTTCAATTGTTGAAAATGTTCAAATTGTATGCACTTTATATGCAACAGCAGTATTTGCACTCTAAACATTTTTTTATTTATGCACAGTATATGCAACAGTAGTATTTGCACTGTAAACCTTTTTTATTTATATAAAGTGTGAGTGAATTTAAACTGTATGGCTACGCTGTGGTTCCTTTGCGTGCGGGCCTCCATGTCCATTTTGCTTGGGGCCCCCAAATTCCTTCAAACGGCCCTGGTCAAAACCGATCTTGTAATACAGAGTTCTGCTTTATAATTGTCCATTAGCTATAGGCTGAGGAGGGGCAATGAGTAAGGAAAAATAACTTTGCATTGATTGGAGACTACCAATCTGTAGAGACATTTTAATGTAATAATATCCGATCCTACCACAGTGTTCAGTGGGCCCAACATCTAGTTGCATTTTCTTTTTCAAACTGCAAATAATGACTTCTTTTTTCTTTCTCATATAACATACAATATATTAGCAGATGGAAATTCAAAACAAGGCTTGTAAAACCCCCACAGCTTCCTGCATGTGGTTTACCTGTGTTTTTATTTGCCACCCTCATATATTATTCCCTATTAAACGACAAGACAAGACTGCATTAACACATTCCTCGTGTGCTTATCGCTAACGTTATCTAACATCCCATTGGTCCCTTAACTTGGTCCTGTAAGAAGAATAAGCTTGTTACATAGAAAACATTGTTTACCTACCGCGGTAGCATCTTTTTCAAGAGAGTTTGCTAAACGGCTTGGAAAAGGCTAGGTCTGTTTTGACAGCATATCACAAACCGCTTTTATTTCTTCTTCTTCTACTTCTTCTTTGGTGTTTTACGGCAGTTTGCATCCTTTCTTTTGGTGCATTACCGCCACCATCTGGGATGTAGTTTAGACAATTGTTCTAACGGAAAAAAACCTATCGACAGATATTCCAACCTATACTAAATGTACGTGTCTAAAATGGATACATAGACATGCACCCGCTTATATTCTGTAATGTTTTTAGTCTTTTAATAATGTCGAAATTGTACATGGTTCTATTTTAATTTTTTTATTTCTTTCATTAGACTTTTTCTCTCCTCTTCATAGATTTTGCATTCCATAATAACATGTTCAATAGATTCCTGCTCTCCACAGCTTTCACATTTTCCTGTTGGGTGATTTCCTATTTTAAATCGATGGTGATTTAATCTGGTGTGTCCTATTCTTAACCTTGTTATAATTGTCTCTTCTTTTCTGTCTCTTAAAATAAATTGTCTTTCTTGTGCCCTTTCCTGTATTTTATAAAGAGCTCTTCCAGTTTCACCTTCATTCCATTGTTCTTCCCACATTTCAATTATACTTTTATTTATTATACTTTTTACTTACTAAGCGGAATGTTTGCTGTTACCTTCTCTGTTTTAACAGCTTGCTTGACTGCTGGATCTGCCTCTTCATTTCCCTCTATGCCCACATGAGCAGGAATCCCTAAAAATTTAACTTTTATTCAATCTTTCCTTTCCAATTCTTCTAGTTTATTTGTTATTTAATATTTCATTAACTATGTCTTGTCTTCACTCTGATTTCCTTGTTTTTATACTAAGCAGAGCAGATGAATCGTCTGAACAGATGAGAGTATTTTTTACTTTGTTTTTATTGATCCAGGTGAGCACTGTTTGAATTGCTAGTAATTCTGTTGTAAAAAATTAAGATTGTCCGTCATTCTTTCTTTTATTATAATTTTATCTTTTGGAGTTATCATCGCTACTCCTGTTTTCCCAGTTTTTGGGTCTTTTGATCCATCTGTAAATATTTGTATTTTATTTTTATAGTGTTCATCAATGTAGTTTAGTGTGTAAGAAGCTTTTTGACTTTTATGTTCAATACTCTTTAGTTGTTCAATTAGATTTAATGATCATATTTATCTAGTCCCATTTTGTTTGCTAATTGTTTCCTAGCTAATCTAAATTATATAAATTAGTTTGTTTATAATCCCAACTGTTTTTTAGTATCTTTTTTAAAGCTTGATCTTCATCTTGACCTTGTATGTTTACCCAGTAGTTCAACATTATTTTTATTCTTCTTAACCTTAAAGGCATCTCTCCTGTTTCTATTTGTATCGCTGCTGTTGGGGATGACATAATGGCTCCATAGCTCTACTTCTAGTTTCTTTAAATTAGTTTCTGCAGCAGACATATATGCTAAGCAAACATAATCTAATTGTGGTTTCATTATGCTTTTATACATTTTAATAATTCCATTTTTGCTTCCTCCCCAATCTTTTCCCGCTAAATTTCTTAATATGTTATTTATCTGTTTACATTTATTATTGACATATTCTATAAAATTTTGCCAGGTTAGTTTCTCATCGAATATTATTCCCAGGAACTTTATTTCTGTGACTTGTTTTAATGCTTCTCCGTGTACTTGTAAGTTAATTCTTCATGCAAAACATTTATGTTGTGTTTTATCATTCATTCATTCATCTTCATGTCAGCTTTCTTCCATTTCAGGGTCGCCACAGCAGAATTAACCGCCAACTCTCTAGCATATGTTTTACGCGGCAGGTGCCCTACCAGACGCAACCCATCACTGGGAAACATTCACACACACATTCACACTATGGGTAATTGTTCTTACTCAATTCACTTATACCACATGTCTTTGGACTTGTGGGGAAACCGGAGCACCCGGAGAAAACCCACGCGATCACGGGGAGAACATACAAACTCCACACAGAAATGCCAACCAACCCACCCGAGGTTCAAACCAGCGATCTTCTTGCTGTGAGACGACCGTGCTACCCACTGCGCCACCGTGACTGTTGTGTTTTACTTATTGATCATTTAAAACCCCATTTCTTTGTCTCTTTTTCAATTTTGCTTATTGCTTGTTGCATTTTATTTTCAATACATTTTATATTTCTTCCTCTAATCCATATTGCTTCATCGTCAGCGTACAAAGACATCCCTATGTGTAGCATGCCCCCGAAAGACTCTCAAAACTGATGGTTCTTTTGCCCTTTATTTTTCTTACAAACTCCTTGCTTCGTTTACAAAAGTAACCAGCGTAAGAGCTGTGTGCTAGCTCAGTGGGTGCTAACCGTTAATCAATCACAGTCCTTATATAGGTGCACCTTTCTGTCCATCACCAGAGTGAACCTTCAAAATAAGAGTCCCCTTAGTTCTTATCAAGACAAGAAAAAAAAAATCTGGAAAGTAAAAGAGAACCCCAAACCAACCACAACAAGCTGACAGTGAAGATACACTGAAAGTAAAGAAGAACAACTTTATCCTGTTCATGGTAGAATCAATAATTTGCAGCACGAACCACAAGTAGAACAGAAAAAATCTAAATCATTGTGAAAGCAGGTGAAAAATTCTTGGGAATCAAAGACATAAACTGGGAAGAAGTAAGGGACCTACTGGGAGGAGAAAATGAATTGCTAGGTGAAGGAGGAGGTAACAAATGACAACACAAATCTTACAGTGGAATGCAAGAAGCTTAATAGCTAATGGGTTGGAACTAAAACAATACATAGAAAAACTGAAAAATAAGCCAAAAATTATATGTATTCAAGAAACAAGGTTAAAGTCTAATTTGAAATTTGTACTAGAAGGATATGATATTATTAGACGGGATAGGAAAGTAGGGATCGATGGAGGTATAGCAAAATGCATAGAGGACTCTTGTTCTTATAATATTCATTCATCTTCATGTTGGCTTTTTCCCGTTCGGGGTCGCTACAGCAGAATGACCCACCAACTCTCTGGCATATGTTTTACGTGGCGGATGCCCTTCCAGCCGCAACTCATCGCTGGGAAACATTCACACACAAATTCACTCTTTAAGACTATGGGCAATCGTTCTTACTCAATTCATTTATACCGCATGTCTTTGAACTTGTGGGGAAACCGGAGCACCCGGAGAAAACCCACGCGATCACGGGGAGAAAATGCAAACTCCACACAGAAATGCCAACCGACCCAGCCGAGGCTCAAACCAGCGACCTTCCTGCTGTGAGACGACCGTGCTACCCACTGAGCCACCGTGACGCTTTCTTATAATATATTAGAAATAAATGAAAATCATGAATCAATGATAGTAAAAGTATGGATAGGAGACATAGAATTAAACATTATAAACTACTATAACCCAAGGGGGAAAAAAATGGATAAAAAGATATTAAATGAAATAAGTAAACAGGCAAAAGGGAAATCAATATGGTTGGAGATTTTAATGCACATAATACATTGTGGGGAAGTGAGAAAACTGATAAATATGAAGATATAATGTTTTCTTCTTCTTTCGGCTGTTCCCAGTTTAGGGCTCGCCACAGCAAATCATCTGTTTCCACCTAACTCTGGCCTCAGTATCCTCTACTCTTGCACCAATTACCTTCATGTCCTCCTTCAGCACACCCATATAACTTGTTTTTGGCCTTCCTCTTGCCCTCTTGCCTGGCAGCTCCATCTCCAACATCCTTCTACCAATATAACTACTATCCCTTCTCTGCACATGTCCAAACCATCTCAATCTGGCTTCTCTGACTTTGTCTCCAAAACAACCAACCTGAGCTGTTCCTCTGATGTGCTCGTTCCTAATCTTGTCCATCCTTGTCACTCCTAAACTGAACCTCAACATCCTCATCTCTGCTACTTCCATCTCTGCCTCGTGTCTCTTCCTCCCTGCTACAGTCTCTAATCCATAGATCATAGCTGGTCTCACTACTGTTCTGTACACCTTTCCTTTGATTCTTGCTGACACTCTTCTGTCACACACCACCCCTGACACTTTTCTCCACCCACTCCAACCTTCCTGCACTCGCCTCTTCACCTCTTTTCCACACTCCGCATCGGACTGGACTGTTGACCAAAAAACCTAAACTCCTCCACCTTCTTGACCTCAGCCCCCTGTAACCTCACTGTTCTACTTCCCTCCCTCTCGTTCAAACACATGTATTCTGTCTTACTACGACTGACTTTCATTCCTCTTCTTTCTAGAGCAGACCTCCAACTTTCCAGGTGTCCCTCCACCTGCTCTCTACTCTCACTACAGATTACAATGTCATCTGCAAACATCATTGTCCATGGAGATTCCTGTCTGACCTCATCTGTCAACCTGTCCATCACCATAGCAAACAAGAAGGGACTCAAAGCCGATCCTTGATGTAGCCCCACCTCCACCTTGAACTCCCCCATCTGACCTACAGCACATGTCACTGTTGTCATACTCCTCTCATACATATCCTGAACTACTCTGACGTACTTCTCTGCCACTCCTGACATCCTCATACAGGACCATAGCTCCTCTCTCGGCACCCTGTCATACGCTTTCTCTAAGTCCACAAAGACGCAGTGCAGCTCCTTCTGACCATCTCTGTACTTCTCCATTAGCATTCTCAGAGCAAAAATTGCATCAGTAGTGCTCTTCCTGGGCATGAAGCCATACTGCTGCTCGCAAATATCCACATCCCTTCTTAGCCTAGCTTACACTACTCTTTCCCAGCGTTTCATTGTGTGGCTCATCAACTTTATACCTCTGTAGTTGTTACAACTCTGCACATCACCCTTGTTCTTAAAGATTAGCACTAGGACACTTCTCCTCCATTCCTCAGGGATCTTCTCACTCTCTAGAATCCTGTTGAATAACCTAGATAGGAACTCCACTGCTGTCTCTCCTAGACACTTCCACACCTCCACAGGGATGTCATCTGGACCAACAGCCTTTCCACTCTTCATTCTCCTCAGAGCCTTCCTCATCTCATCCTTTCTAATCTTTTCAACTTCCTGCTCTACATTGTTCACCTCTTCCCCCCTTCTTTCCCTCTCATTCGCCTCATTCATCAACTCCTCAAAATACTCCTTCCATCTTCTCTGCACACTCTCCTCACTCGTTAGAACCCTTCCCTATCTTTAATCACCCTTATCTGTTGCACATCCTTCCCATCTCTGTCTCTCTGTCTCGCTAATCTGTACAATTCCTTCTCACCTTCCCTCGTGTCTAACCTGGCATACAACTCATCATATGCCTTCTGTTTGGCCTTTGCCACCTCCCTCTTCATCCTGCGCTGTGATTCCTTGTAGTCCTGTCTACTTTCTTCAGTCCTTTCGATGTCCCACTTCTTTTTAGCTAGCCTCTTCCTCTAGATGATGTCCTGTACTTCCTCATTCCACCACCATGTTTCCTTATCTTCTTTCCTTCTTCCTGCTGACACACCTAGCACCTTCCTACCTGTCTCCCTGATCACTTCTGCTGTAGTTTCCCAGTCCTCTGGAAGCTCTTCCTGACCACCCAAAGCCTGTCTCAGCTTCTGTCTGAAATCCTCACAACCGTCTTCGTTTTTCAACTTCCACCACTTGGTCTTCTTTTCCATCTTTCCTCCCCTCTTCTTCCTGACCACCAGAAACATCCTACACATCACCATCCGATGCTGTCTGGCTACACTCTCTCCTACCACTACTTTGCAGAAATAAAATTCCTGGGAATAATATTCGATGAGAAACTAACCTGGCAAAAATATATAGAATATGTCAAAAACAAATGTAAATAGATAAATAACATATTAAGAAATTTAGCGGGAAAAGATTGGGGAGGAAGCAAAAATGGAATTATTAAAATGTATGAAAGCATAATGAAACCATAATTAGATTATGTTTGCTTAGCATATATGTCTGCTGCAGAAACTAATTTAAAGAAACTAGAGGTAGAGCTATGGAGCCATTATGTCATCCCCAACAGCAGCGATACAAATAGAAACAGGAGAGATGCCTTTAAGGTTAAGAAGAATAAAAATAATGAGGAGAAATAATGAAGAGGAGAGAAAAAGTCTAATAAAGAAATAAAAAATAAAAAAATAGAACCATGTGCAATTTCGACATTATTAAAAGATGCAAGAACTTATAAAAGTATATGATTTTTCTTAAAAAAAAAAGAAATATAAATCTTAAAAATGATTACAGAATATAAGAGGGTGCATGTCTATGTATCCATTTTAGACACGTACATTTAGTATAGGTTGGAATATCTGTTGATAACAATTGTCCAAACTACATCAAAGATGGTGGCAGTAATGCCCTAAAAAAAGGATGCAAACTGACATAAAACACCAAAAAAGAAGAAGAAGAAGATAAAGCCTCTAGCGAATGTTTTTTCTTCTTCCAAACTTTATTTGAAGAAAACATTTTATTTCAAAATGAGATACAAGTAGGAATAACAGTACGTATAGCCAGGGGAGAAGCATACACAAACAAAAATTAAAGAAATAAAAATATATAATAAAAGAAGAGAGTACAATTAGGCCTTAGATTTAGAAAGAATATCAAAAGTATTGAACATATGGTTAGTCATAAGAGCTTTTTTACTTCAGCATCGCTGTACAGATTGAGCATATATGTGAAGGTCATTTGAAAAAGCAATAATAAAGGGCTTCTTGTTAGAAAACTTACATTTGTGAATGTAAAATTTAGCCAACAGTATAAAAAGGTTGATGACAAATGCTTCTTTTTTAACTGCAACCAGATAAACAACCACAGATTACATTCGTAAAATAAAGCTTGAATTCTGCAAGAACTTTACCTCTAAGAAGCACAGCTATTTCACTCCAAAATTGTTTTATATAATTACAGTGCCAAAAAATGTGTGTCAAGTAAACTAACAGTAGTCAGACCATCCAACTTTACATCTCTGAGTAAACAAACAATTCTGGGACGAATAGCAGAAAAGACAAGTGAGTATTCTCTGGGAGTCACTGGATAGTATTTGAGAATTCAAAAGTTGAGCAACCAGCCATATCCCCTTCTCAAACCAATTCTTTAAAAATACTTTTATGTTTAAAGCGAATGCATCTATTGTTCCATATGCAATAGCATTGAGGAGAAAAGTTGTTCTTGAAATTCATCTTCCATGTCAGCAGAGCTTGAGCATGAAAGGTGGAGAGTTTCACTGGTAATTTATCAATTTTGAAGTCTCGTAGTAAAAGAAAGGAAAGACCCCAAGTTTGTTGGGTATGAAGTTCCACAAAGAAGGTTTTAATAGACAGTATTTTATCCGATTAGTTTTGAGTGTATAATTTAAAGTTGAAAAGTCTAAGAAATCAAGGCCACCACAACTAAGAGAGTTTAGGACAACAGACTTACGGATGTAATGTATGCGATATGTCATAGGAAATCAAACACTTTCCGGTCA
Organism: Danionella dracula; assembly: GCA_900490495.1. Lineage (NCBI taxonomy): Eukaryota > Metazoa > Chordata > Actinopteri > Cypriniformes > Danionidae > Danionella > Danionella dracula. The sequence goes on along the minus strand of UELW01000778.1, from coordinate 21,805,421 downwards.
ATGACCTTAACACTTTTATCATTCAAAGACAGGGTTGAGACTGAGTACTTCTAGAGATTCCTTCAGACTTAGCTAACAGAACTCTGCCTCTAAGGGATCAATATCTCGATAGCCAAAGATTAAACTTGTTTTTAGCATTTTCAAAGGCAGGGAGAAAGTTCTGAGAAAATCTGTCTTTTTCATTTTTTGAGATTACTACACCCAAGTAGCAGACAGATTGTTTAACTGGGATACCACAGACAGAAGAAAGAGAGGAATTTTTAAGGGCTAAAATTTCACTTTATTAATATTAAGAAATAAACCCGAAGCCTTGGAGAACAAATTAATTCTAGATAAAGCTTCAGGAACTTGGTCTAGGTTCTTTAAAAAAAAGGCTGCATCATCTGCTAGTTGACTGATTAAAATGTCTCTGTCCGCAATCTGAATCCCTTCAAGGTTAATTTATATTTAATAAAATGACAGAAGACTTGTGCTACAATAAGAAAGAGATATACAGATGCAGGACAGCCTTGACGAATACCTCTTTCCAACAAAAATCTCTTGGTAGTCCCATGTTCTAATTTTGCTGAACTGTTACCACCAACATATAAAGTTTTCATAGCGTTACGAAAGAGTGGGCCAAAACCAAAGCGCTTTAAACAAAAAATATGAAAGGATGCTCTATAGTGTCAAACGCTTTGTGAAAATCTAAGAAGAGAATTAGGCTATCCTCTTGAAAAAGCTTTGAATAATCAATGGGATCAAACACAAGAAGAATATTATTACATTTGAAAGTAGTTTTCATAGATATGTGAAGTATGTCACTAATGTGCATGCGCTTCTTCTTCTATATGAGTATTGGAATTGTTTATATGTGACTCATCTCTGTAATGGTGATATGGAGGCAATACAACAAAAAACAGTGGCCCTGTCCCAAATGGAATACTCCGGGCTTGTTGTGGACTTCCCTTGAGTCTAGAGCCGGATTGGGAACAAAAAAGGCTGTCATTCATTTAGTCGATTTTCTTTAATTTTATAGGTTGTTGGTGCATGATCAAAACTATTATAGCTAATTGTTTCACAACAGCAATGACGTGTACTTTCTGATTGAAGTTACCATTTCAAACTATACATTTTCTAATGATCTGATATCAAATAAAAAGACAAAGTTATAAACTTTGTACTCAATTGTACTAATACATATTTGTTTTTATCCCTGCACACCACCAAATTAATGCAAAACATTGATAATAGTTTTTTTTAAATAATGCATTTACTTAAATTAATTCCTTGTGAAAATAAAATGATCTCTATGTCAATTATGGACATGTCAACATTATATGTGTTTAATTTTTTTGTCGTTAGCTCTATTTTTAGATGCTCTCTCAAAAAGCATGAGAACTTTCAAGAGTTTTAATATTAGATAATGAATACGAGGCTGTGTTTATTGAACTCAGACCTATCTTCAGATATTCATCTCGAGTGTTTATCTGTCGAGTCAGCAGTCAAGTTATTTAAAAGAGTTGCATAAAATTGTGCATAACTTAACTCGTTCTTCAATCCAGCTGCAGAGTAAAGTGATATATTAACTTTGGAGTTAAATCTTTCATCGGGACAGGTGCGCGCCTGTCGCAGAGGGGAGAACGCACTTGCGCATGAGTGGCGCCACATTTAATAACCTTAAACCAAATATTTATTTTTTTTTATTGTTCCATCAGAGGTGAGAAATTGAAACCTTAACCTTCAAAATCCAATATATTTGTTTAAAAATATATATTTTGTTTATTATGTTTCAGAAATGTATTTCATTTAATAAATAAAATACTATTTAGTTCGGTTCTACTAAATTATATATTTTTTATATTCTTCCATTTTACTTTTGAGATCTTTGCATTTTATTGTTCTAGCACTAATACAAATATCAGATTTAATCTTATAACTGTCAGCTGATTTTTTATACTTTTTCTTTTAATGACTTTACTCTTGTCAAGAATATACAGCACATTTAAACTTGAATATGTTGGATGATCAAAACTGTTGCAAGGCTTCATTCAAATTTCTACATTGTTTAAAAACATGTATATGTTTTTTTCTTCAGGTTTCGTTCTTTTAATTACAAGATATCTTGTAATCTAATTTTCTGCAATATAATCTTGAAATTTCTCAGTAATCTAATTTTCTGTAATATAATCTTGAAATGTTTCATTCTTGTTGAAAATTTATGAAACAAAAAATATAAAATTTTTAAAGGGGTATTAAAATACATATTTTAGGGATATTTATTATCAGTTTTTTATTTTAAGATCTTAATATGCGATGTGGATTTTTGAGGATTTATTTATTTATATATATATTTTTTTAACCAAACTAAAGGACCCAGGAACCAGAACCCACAAGACTAGAAATGGCCCTGGATTCACTGCTGCTGCAGTTCATGTGAACATGCCTCCTCCATAACAACAGTCTAACATTGAAAGTATCGTACCAAAACTCTGGGATCTTATGCTGATGTTTGAAAGAAAAAAACAAACTTGCCCTTAGACCAATAATGGTTTGATATAGCTTCCGGTGATTCCAGTAGTCATGCATCCAATATTCATCCTTATATTTGAAAAACTCTCATACTCCATGCCTGAATTGTATGATTACTTTATTTCAACAATTGAAATCCACTTGAATTGTGTGATTAATAGCAAGTTTTTGCATATGCAGTTTTGCCAGATTTTAGATTATTTAAATAAACAGGCAATGTTCCGTAAAAAAAAAAAAAACATTGACGAACACCACACAAATAGTTGGCCCTACCTTAATCATATGATATGTGAAGTAACCATGGAGCATGTACACAATTAATAATTAGCAAATACTGATGGCTTGCAGTCACATTCTTGGGGACAAATATACAAAATCAGCCTTAAAATGATTCTCTATAAAGATCCACAACTAATACTTTTTTACTTATATTTCTATAATACAGAAGGTTACACTGTACTGTTTTAGTTGTGAAGATAAACCTATAAATATATTTTACCTTACATCTGTTTACCACTTCAGTTACATTGTCTCTGCCAAATATATAGTTATAGTTTAAATGTAAAAAGTTCAGCAGATTTCTGAAACTGTAACGTAACCGAACAATTAGGTCAACCTAAGCATTGCTGTTTCTAGGAAAGCAGCAACATAATCAACATAGCCAAAGGAAGGAGGCTTTAATGTCTTGAATTTATCAAAATTTTCTTCTTCACTGCGGAAATATGTGTGGTTCAGTTCAAATGTTCATACAGTTGTTAAACACCAAAAATGTTTTGTGAGTTTCTCAAGCAAGACAAGCTCAGACTTGTAAAAACTGGTTAACTGAAGGTAATTTGTTTTTGGAAACACGAGTTGTTTTGTTAAATTAGAAACTTTTGATTAAAAAACTACGAGAAAATACCTGGATTTAAAAATGGAGTTCTATACAACGAAACAAATTTCAACATCATTGGGCATCGCAGTCACACTTTTCTGTTTGCAATCTCTAAACACAGTTACATAAACACAATATGTTCACATTATTCACGCTAAAAGCTACTAAAGGCAACACCAATCGAAAAGATAAAGAAAATATAACCAACCTGACAATCTTTAACCAGTTCCGTGGTTTAACACTCACTATCTGAAGGCAGACACGCTCTAATGCTTGCAGTACTACCTACAGCCCCTTCTTCTTAACTTCTGCATTCCATCCTAGTCAGATGATTCTGCGTGTGACAATAAAAAAAATTTCTGCTGCAGTCACAATTTCTTTTCAACTCCATGTTGTTTTAAGCCCATTAGCGCCAAAAGAGCTGCATGATTGTTTTTGAACTTCTAATAACTCACATAAAAATTTGGATTGTGAAAAAAAACTGTATATGTTTGCTTAAAGAGTAAAAACTATGTGTTGATTTTGTTCTGTTTGGAAAACGTTGTTGATAAGAGCATAAAAAACTCAAGAACCTTTTCCCATATTTTAATATTTTTAAGCTAATACTATTTCTTAAAACTTCGTTTGATTGCTAGACTGAGTTTGAACAGTAGATGGAGCCACCCTCTTTTAAAGAAACATGCTCTTTGTGCTTGATTGACAGTGATTGTACTCTCAAGTACTTCCTATGTTTGGAAGATGAAACATGTCAAAAACACACAAAAAAAAGATAATAATAATAATAATAATAGTAATAATAATGTACAGGGTATATATATAATCAGAATCAGCACACTCAAGGAGTTTGTTGTGGTACAGGGGTACTCTCCAGTGTTGGTACAAAAACGGCACAATAACGTTTCACAGTAACACAGGTACCATAGCAACCAATACACAGTAACACAGTTGCTCAGTACCGCAATGGCACAGATTATATAAGTAAATTGCTCAAGTTAAAAGTACATAAAATATAGTAATATTCTAGCAATAAAGAAAGTAAAATATAAAGTAATGTAACTATTACTATAAAAGTCCAAGGTGCATAAGAGATGTGCGTTGGAAGTAATGTGCAGACCAAAACATAAAGTAAAAGTAAAGTACAGCAACACAACAACAGAACGTGGAGCAAATGGAAATGTGCAAAGAGTCCACATCAGAGACATTCTGTGTGTGTGTGTGCGTGTGTGTGGGTGTGTGCGTGCGTGTGTGTATATGTGTGTATAAATAAGTGAAAAATCAGCAAATTAGTGTATGTAACTAACACATGAATAACCATTTTGTATTTATTTTCTTACTACTGTATTTTTAATTACAGTTCCTTGAATCAGGACTGAGGCGCTCCTTTATTTCTCAATGCAATTATGATGCAATTATGAATGAAGATTCTCAACCTTAGAGCGATTTGAAAAAAAAAAACATTCATCACAATATACTTTATTATCACATTGATCATCCAATCGAAGAACCTGGTTTAAGAAGACAGACGCAATCAGCAACTAATAGGCTAGCTTGGTTTCAAAGTCACTAAACACCCTCCTTAACATGGAAACATCTGTTTATTTAGTATTTAAAGGAGAGGGCTCTGCTGCATTTGTAACCTGCTTTTCATTCTGTATAGATACTCACTTAGATTGACGATATCTCATGCTGATTGATATATGTTTTGCTTGATTTTAGTGTTTTGTCAGCCTTTATATTATCTTCCCATTTTGCAAAGGATGAAAACAGAATAGTTTGTCTTTTCTGGTTTCATACTTCCTCTTTACGTTTTGTTTAACAAATTATGCAATGTAATTTCCCCTGGACTGTGTGTTTGCCTAAATGCATGTCATTGTTTTATGTGTTCCCCTACTACATTTTAATATTTTGGTGAGATAACTTCATAGGAAAGACAGAACTTTTAATAAGTTATTCTATTATCAATTCACCAACTGTTGGATTTACCCCTTAAACACACTTGATTTATTTTGCCAACCAAATTGTTAAACACTCTCGGCCTTTAGAGAGAAACTTGAACTTCTTCTTCTGAGATATTGAGCTTCAACCTTTTTGTTTTTCATGTAGCACATGCAGATAGAATGTTTTTTCTTTTTTAAATAAAATGGCAAAAGATGTTCATTACTTTACAAAGCACATCAGATAAGCAAAATAATATGTAAAAAAATCCAAATTCATCAAAATCAAAAACTCATATTTGACCAGAATGTCAGATATAACCTTGTGATTCCAAGGGGACATTTTCTCGTTTAAGGTTAGTTTACAAATTCAAGTTTTAACATTTGAAATAATATTTCAACTCTTTTTTTATTGGCAATTCAGCATTCTTTGAATTTTGTTTTCTTAATTGCCTTTGTAACAGTTCAGCCTTGACTCTATGTCTACCTCTTTTTGAAGTCTATGACTTCTCTAAATGTGATCACATATAACAACAGGGGTATTTTGTACTGTTGTTGCTCTATTATACATGGTATAACAATTTTCAGCCCTGCACAATATCTTCTCTAATTATATTCCAATGAGAATTTGATTTGACAGAGTTTGAGAGAAATGTGTGTTTTTGAAAATTTCTAAAGTAAATGACTAATCCATGTTAAGCGGAGGTGGACAGGCTTCTTCTCAACTAATTTTAGAAAACCTTTACTTGGCAGTTATACGTTTAAAAAGTTGATGTATGGATTTCTGGAGTAAGGAACATTAAGAACTTTAATGATCATCAAACCTACGGGGAAAACATTGCTTTTTGCTTTTCCTGTTACCATGGTTACCTGGTGTCCAGATTGTTTATTCAGTTCTCAAAGGACTGAGGTGTTACCAGACATTCACTTCTCTCTTCTAAAAATACACAGGGAAATTGAGTGATTGCACCAGTGGCATAAGAATACCTGAAAAATGTTTGTTGTCTACGGATTTCAAATTCTTTTGTATTTTACATTTGCTTTCAAAGCAGAAGAAATTTAGATAAGAAAAATATGGAGACTGTACTTTTTTGTGTGTGTGTGTATGCGTGCGTGTGCGTGTGTGTGGGCGTGTGTGTGCATACGTGCGCGTGTGCATGTGTGTTTGTGTGTTTTATTGCTCCTGAAGAAAGTGTGTGTTGCAGACTAAATAATGGAATCTAATGTCCATTTAAATAGAACCCAAGAAAGCCCCAAAGTGTTAGTCAGAAGCTTAGTGTGAGGAACAAGCAGAGTGACATGACAAATAATTTGTTTGATACAAATTACATATTGATCCAATTGGTTTAGACTGAGGAGCATGGTGCTGGGAGAGGCTGAACCTTTTGTTTTATAGTTATTAAACACATACTCCATATCAACTAAAGTTGTTTAGATTTGTGTGAAATTCACATCAGATGTTTTTCTTGTTGATTAATTTGAAACTTTGCTATATTTTGCTCAAACTTGGTTTTAAAAAGGTGGCTTGATTTATTCTTGATTTACTAGCCCATGTTTAACCCACACCTGTACTACTGTTATTTACCCCTCTTTCCTGCTGTTGTTCTGTATTGTCCTGTAAATGTCTTGTATTATTTAATTACAAGGAGTCTCATGCATTTGGGCATTTTACATGCTCACACGCCACACTCTAGATTTATCACACAGAATTACTATTTTATGACCATGGCCAATAAGGAATGCCGCTATATTTAACACTATATGAGTGCTGGGGAGACGCTAAAACAACATTTAGTGTTTTCACACCAAAACAACACTTTACACATATTTGTAGTGTATTGGCAGTGCTTGGCAGACAAATGTGCGTTTGATGTCAAGATAGCCAATCACACCCAAGCATCTCCAGGGAGATCTGGTGGCAATAATTCATATAGACAAAAAATATATAGAATTTAAGCAGATAATAAGCACAGGATTGATTATTGGAAATTAGCCTTCTAGTTATTTTCTTTGTTCTACATGCATTCGCTTCAAACACAACACAATTTCTCTGTATTTTACCATTAGGCTACAAAACTGTCACAAAAATAGTTCTTCTACTTTACTTTTGTGCTGGTGTTCTCTAACAATTCTCCAAAACATGACAGCTGGTTTAATATATAAGTCAAATATGTTAATAGACTGCAAATAAAATGTAACACCTTTTAAAATGGGTATTTAAAGTTGATATTATTATAATAATTCATGGATGGCAAATTTAAGTAAATAAATGTTTTGTTTTTGCTAAATAAGTTTACTGTAATCTTTGTCGTTATTAGCATGTAATTGGCATTTTTAATAAAATTATTTTAAAATTATTACTTTTTTGTAGATCTATTATATTTAATATTATATTTATATATTAGGTAGTTTAATTTCCGGAAATGTCAGTGGACAATATTCCTTATTTTTATAATCAAAACTTGACATGATTTTACGGAAACTTATTGCTGCCACACACACATTTTCCCCCGATCAATAAAAATGAGCAAACGTAAAAACGACACAATTATCTTGTAAAAACTACTTCATTAAGTAATAAAAATGACATAATATGTTGTTTTTTTCAAGAAAATATCTTGTTATTATAACATATTTGCATTGAAAAAATATGTATGTGTGTGGCAGCAATGAACCTCCATATAATTCTACCTTTTATCAAAGAAATTTAAATGTAGAGTAGTCGAACATTACATATTGTAGACAACTCAATTAATTCTAGCTCGATTTATAATTTCAAAACGCCATGTTTCCATTCATCTCTGTGCTTTGGCTGCGTTAACTCTAATCTCTAATCAAGCCCTAGCCACGTCATTAAAACTGGCTTAGAAGTGTTTTCTCTCTGTTTTAATCCGAATCATCACAACAAGACTCGTTCACCGGCAGAGTGAAACGCGCGTGCCGTTAAAGCGCGACATCTGCGTCATGTGACAGCGGACGAACCGGGAGTGAAGATGGCGCAGCACCGGCGCTGATAGTCTCCCGTTCAGACCGTCAAACCCCGGAAAACTCTATCAATCACGCTCAAAAGGACACAACGACTCGAGAACCGGGTTAATCCTCGGGCTGTTTTGTCAGAAAGCAGCGTTAAACCCCGCCAGTATTCGGGTCAATGAATTAACTGCTCGTCTCCATCCTCCGCCGCATCCAGAAACGGGAGCCACGGAGGCACGGATGGGAAACCGGAGCTGACGCGCGTCAAGCAGTATGTCGCATGTTTTATGAAACACGACGCTTTGATACTAACAAGACTTCAACTTGAACGTTTCGTCGCACATGACATTACAGCGAAACTCGTAAAATCTTGGTTCTTTTACCGGGATCATGTGGACACCGACAGAGGATGAGAAAATCGGAGTGGGTGAGTGGAAAACGTGTTTTTAATTCATCTCCGATGTAAAATGTTGATCATCATGACAATGTTTCTACGCGTAGTCTTCGCATTTGCATGTGAGGGATTAGAGAAAGCAAAGGATGCTGGAACTGAGGGTCATAAAACATTCAATTTTCCAATCTTGTTATGTTTTTGTCACAATTCATAAGTTCTGGTGTTTAACACCTAAACCTTTCATGCTTTCAGAAGATGTAGTGAATTAATTCATTAAATATGTCTGCGCGACTGTTGAATACTAGATTAATTTTAGGACGCTGGTGCTAATTTTGACCATACCGGACGTGGCCGAAAGGGGGCGGCAAGCGAACCACGTTTCCAACAGGTGTACCGAGAAAAACATCTTTTGGTTTCAAACGGATCCTTCACAGGTCAAAATGGATTGTATTGGATTTTGTGTAGTATTAGGAGCTACAACATTAATTTGGCGTCGACATTTTTTACGAAATTAAGTAAGATTGTCGTAGGTTGCTCGAAAGTATCACAATAGTGTGTGAAATGCCATTGCAGTCATCACCTCCCTAAGCGAATCTGAAACAAACACCACATGTGCGTGATGTACAAACAGAGTCGAATTCAGACGTTCTAAGTGACCATTAAAAATAATTAATAAAAAACACAGAATTCATGAGAACACTGCTGTGTTCTGTGATTTAGGTTGGGTGATGTTTGCTTCATAAGGCCCTGATGAGTCACCTTTTTCATGGAGAGCATGTTCAAATTCTTTTTTTCAGATGTATTAAAGACATTTTTTTGTAACTAAACTCAATTCTGTAGATTGTTTTGTCAACTAGACTTAATTCTGTAGATTCTTTTGTGTTCACGTGAGTCTTGAAACAAAAAAGGCAGCTTTTTTCACTGTATTCTTTGGTGGCTTTCCTGATTGAGGATTTGTGGATTTTAGTTAGCTATGGCTACAAGCTACCTTCAGTTTTAGGTCTGACAGTTGTACATGAATGAAAGCCTTGTACATTTGGCGTCCACAAAAGTGTCTTGTTTGTTATATCAGTGTATTCTCCAACTCAAATAAATAAAATACAAGTAACTACTCAGTAATTAGTCTTTCTGTTATTATGGATGAGAACTACATAGCATTTAGAGCACCAGTCGTTGGCTGATGACACACATTATTGGAACCATCATGCTGCGTCATGCAAACAAAGATAACTTTTTTGTAGCTCCCTGGGACTTGTTAAAAGATAGGAGCAGCAAAGTGAGATGTTAAAATTAGTTTACTATAAAGTATTTATTTCATGTTAAATAGCTAATAACTCACTATATAATCCTTTGTGTTGACGTATTATAATTTTACACTTCAGATCATTAGAAAACATCACAACATATATTCTTGTAACATAAAACCCCACATTTAGGTTTTGTACAGACATCCACTTTGTAGTTAATTTCTTTTCACATGTTTTTAGGCTGTTGTGAAGCTTTACATGAGATTATGTGTTTAAAAAAACATTTTTTAGAATTTTCACAACTAATACAAATAATAAGGCCATAGATATTGCATTCTGACATTTCATTGTTTTTAAAACATGATAACGAATAACAACACAATTTATACAGTTTACATGACAGACAATTAAAAGATCAAGTTTAATGGGATAAACTCAAGTTTTTTGTTTTGGAGTATGTCAAATCTTTGAAGATGGATTTTTAAAGAAAGAACACACTGAGGAAAACAAGTTCTGGTCAAAATAACAGTGGGAAAAACGATTTAAATTGTAAAAAAGATTGAAAGCAAATCAGTGTTAAAAATAAAATAAAAATAAAGGACCGAATATAGTTACAAAGGATGACATACACATTATATACACAAATAACATTTAAAAACATACACCAAAAATAGACCACACTAAAGTAAGATTTACGTTTTTTTTAATTGACAGATCTCCTTTATGCTATCTCAATTATATGGACGATAATTTGATATTAGAAGAAGATAACTCATTGAAAAACATAGTAGAATTAGCACTATTGTGACAAACACAATAGCCTTAATTAAATGCAAATATATTTTTTTATCAGCAAGAGCAATCACATTAGAAACAGTTTCATTTTTCACAGCTGATTTCACTTTTAATTTGATACTCTCATTTACAACCGGCAAACTTTTTGAGAAACATGAACCTCTATCTTTGGATATTGTTTGCAGGCATCAGTAATCAGCTGACAAACAAACAGAAAACTTTCTTTGTGGACCAAAAATAACTGACAACAAATGCATAAACTCAAAGACTTGCATAGAGGAACAGGGCTGTCAAACCAACGCAGAAAAGGTGGATACTCTCCAAAAGCTCGACCCCCTGAGATTTTGGCACAGCATTGAAAAACAGCTATTCACGCTGACTGAGTGTGAATGGGGCTTTGTGATGCAATGGGAATGTTGAATGTGATGCTAACTCCACTGCCTGCTAATGCCTCAGCAGTCAATGAAGCCCCTGTAAACACATGTTGAAATGTTAATGTAGAAAAATTGCCTTACATCAAAAAAATACATTATATTATCTGAGGCTGCATTTAACAAATTCTCTCTCCTCTTACTTTTAAGACAAGACTACTTCTTAGCTGAGCTCTGCCTCTTTATCATAAGTCATAGGTAACATTGTTGATATAATGGGATGAAAATCTTCTGTCAAAGAGCCAGACCGCTCTGTTTTGTGGTTAAAGAGACAAATTTCCTCACAAAGCCTAGAAGTGATTTATAATTCACTAATGTGCACGATTACGTCCCATTTTAATCTGGCATTGCGTAATGTTACTGTATCCTTAGGGCATTGGCAAATTATGCTGCGTTCTTTCAGAGTTGAACGCAGGGTTTTAATGCTGGGATGGCAGTTGCCATCATTTTGGTGTGCATTTGGAAAATTGCAGACTAACAGTTTTTTGGGTTGTTTAAAAATGGAATTTCTTTCTGAAATTATTAGTTTGTCAGAGTCTGTATTTGTCTAGTCTATGTCAATAGTCTATTAGTCCAAAAGCGGCTATGTTAGCCCTAAATAAAGCAAAATATAATTTTTTTTTAGAAAGGAGCACATATAATAACACAAGTTCCCTGGAAGTTTCTGAACAGAAGATTTTATTTCACATTTACTGGTTCCAGTTACTAAACAGAGCTTAGTAACTTCCAGTAGCTTGCAGAGGAGCTCAAGGGTGCCAACACTTTAGTCACGTTTAAATCCAGGCTAAAGACTCACATGTTTAGTTGCGCTTTTGTTGACTGAGTACCAACGTCCGAACAACTGTTTTACCTCTGCACTTCACTATCTTAATCTATGTTTTAGTCAATGTTTTTACATTTTCCGTTTTTAATCACTATGATTTTATAAGACTTTTTTATGCTTGATTTTATTAAATATACTTTTTTTTCTTTGTTTCCAATGTAAAGCACTTTGAATTATAGCACTAGATGGGACCTCTACCTGCAATCAGACGATGAACTCTCTGCTTCTGTGTGAAGTTAGTTTGTTATTACGAGGCATGATCTCAAAAAAGTGACGATATGAAGTAATATGTTTGTGTTTTAATGTGACCTTCAGTTTGTTTACGCAGTTTCGCATGGTGCCATGGTGACACTCCTTTTTTATGCAAATCCACTCCCCATTGTTTATTTACGTATAGGGTATAGCGAAAGTATGCCCACGCCTCTTTTCCCTGAGATTTTCAAGACTGAGGCATGAAGGTACCCTAATAAATAAGGGGCATGATCAACTTGATTCAGATTCCATGATTAGTCTTTTATTTTTATACATCAATTCTTGTCCTTAGCTACTTTAAATCAGCAATTGACCAATAAACTGTATATGGATCAAATATTTTAGAGAAGTATGTGTTAACAGCTTTACTCTCTGAGAAAGGATCCTGATCAACAACAAAAATACAGAGATACACTGACACCTACTGGTGTGGATGTAATGCATTGTACATAAGCTAAATCGCCAGATGAACTCTTCAGGAAATCATTTTATTTTGCTTTTGTATATTGTTTTTTACTGAATGGTCCATTCAAAGCAGACAGTGTTTCAATATAATTTGCATTTCTTTATTCTTCTGCCATAGAGTTCCTCTTATGCATCCACGACCAGTGATCAATTTTTATTGTTCTGAAAAGTCAGAAGTTAAATGAGCACTTAGCTTGACTTGATGTACAAAATATTTCTAAGAGCACTCATCCTCTCCATTTTGAGATTTGTTTGTTATCCATAATGCTGCTTTAAAGAAATGAGGTAACAGACAGACGGAGCAATCAAAGTATCCCCTAATTTAATCTTGACTGGCATGGACTGCTGATATTCTACACTGAGTGTTCATCTGACCAGGCTTCACTCAATTATAGTATTAGAGAGGGATGGGACTGAGGGCTGTCAGAGAGGTGAGAAGGAGGCGGTCAGCAGATCATTAAATGCAGTTATGAGCACCCGCTCACGCGAGGCTCTTTCCAGGATTTCAGTGTTTACAGAGGCGTACTTTCCACTGTATACTTTCAGAATAACATTCATTCTGAAAGGAGATTTCGGAAAGTTTTTTTGCCTGTTTGAAAAAGTTTTATTTTGCAGGCAGCAGTTAAATGTGTAAGCGCTACCTCACATTTCACCAAAAAGTAAAGACATTTTCCACTTGACAGATGATCTGTTTGATCTTTAATTCATTAAGATCTGGGATTATTTGTGAGTTGCCTGTTTTTATATTATTATTACTAAGTAAGTAAAATTTTTTGTTATAGAACATTTTGTTGTACCCAAATTACCCCAAAGTGCTGCACAATTTAAAATAAATAAAAAAGTTAAAAAAGAGTTAAAAAAGAAAAAAGAAACATTTAAACTTGCATTTAAACTGCCAAAATACAGACAAAATTATTTCAAATGCTTTTCAAATGCTATTCTTAATCAACAGGGTTTTTATTCTGATGACGACTTGCACTCTGGGTTTCAGAGAAGAGCATTTATTTTCTTATATCTGTCATTTTGCCTTCAGTCATTAACAATTTTACAGTGAAAATCACAGAACACAAATTACAATAAATTCACAGAAGACAGAAAACATAACTACAGTGTTCCAAAGACATTTTATAAAAGCCATTAAAACGTAACAGAAATATCTTGTTGCCTAGCAGTCATAAAGAGATGTCTTTTCATGAAAAGTGTTTTTGTATCATGTTGACCCACAGAGTCACGCGGCAGTTCAGGGAGTGCTCCTGTTTAATGAAAGTCTTTGCTGCAAACAAACCCAAACAAGACACAGAAAGACACAAACTAAAAAACCAAGTATATAAAACACTCACAGGTGTTGTGAAATTTTGTTTGTGCTCTGGTTGTGTGCTACACTACTGGGCTACAGTAAAAAACAATATTCACCCTGTAAAAACAGTAGACTTTTGTTTTACATTTTAATCAAACATTTTTTTTCACACAGTTACTGAATTCTACAGTTAGGCAAAATTTCTCACAAAATCACTTTTACAAATAGAGAACACATTTTCAAGTACAGTCTTTTGTGGACCCAGGGCTGTACACATGTCAATCTCATTCTGCAGATGCAAACACTTCTACTTGTTTGGATTATTTTGCAGTATTCTGCAAACATGAACTTACTATTGCATGCTTGTGTCAGCCAATCTGATTGCTGAAAAGTTTTTGACTTATGGAAAAGGATAGCCAATCAGTGAACAGACATACTGTATTTGTTTCCGCAAATTTGTGAGAAATTCCTGACTTCTGTAAAAATCTGATTTTTTTTTACCCAAATACAAGTACAAAAGAATTTTATCTTTCACAAAACCCAATTTTCACATGTGAGCATTTTCTACATTCACAGTTATGCATTTGGTAGCTGCTTTTGTCCAAAGCGACTTACATTGGTAGAGACAATATGCTTTTCTGCATTAAATTCACACCATATTTTTTCTAATGCACACATTTTCAGGTTCCAACATTAAAGTTCAGCCATAAATGTTCTTTTATACTTTGTTGCTTTGTTATGAACACATGTTTCTCAAGGTGCAAGCGCCTTCAAATGTGGTGCTCTCCAAGGTTCTGAGTATGGACTAAAATCTGATTGTGAACTTAAACATGGCTCTCAGGGTGGGAATCCTTGTACGTAGTGCTTCAAAACACTTCCACTGCTCTAAATTCCAGGTCTTACCACAATCATATTGAAATCCTTTTGACCCTTTTCTCCCAAAAGCTGATACTTTTGAAATCCAGGACAATCCAGGAATAAAATGCATTAGTTTGTTGCCTCTACAAACTTGATTCACTCCTTTTTAGTCTCTTGCTGTGTCTCAAGTCAAGCATTTACCTCATATCAGTAGATCCCCGACTTGATACATTCTAGAGCTTTTTTCTTCACAGGCCACGCTTTAGTTACAAAGTCTCTCTTGCTGTTTTTCATCCCAAGTGATTGATTCCAGCAGTTGACTGTTTGGTGCTAATGAGAGGGATCTGTTAGAAGATGGCATTGAGTTGAGTCGCTGTTGAACTGGTCTGATACTGCAGTTTGGATTGATGTCTGCAGAGATTTTGATTGAGGTTTATTTAGCTTTACCTTTGATCATCACAGATCCTCCGGGAAAAAGGCTTGAAATTGGTAGTTATTTTCTCATAGATTTGAGCTGGAATGCATTTAAATAACAATGTACACAATACAGCCCAGAGGGCAAGTTTTGAACAGTTTTCTCAGGGGTTTTGCATTCAGCGGTCACTGCCTTCTGCTTTAAAGCTTCAGTATCATATCATATCTAACATAGGCAAAAACCTTTTAAATGTAAAGATCTGCAGCAAAGTCTGCAATGTAAAATTACTGATGCCCTTCAGAAGCACGGACCCAGCTTTAAATTGAATCCTACTAGAGCTGAAATAAAACATCAGTCTGCATTATTTTACCTCTAGGTTCATTTTTGCTGTGTTTTGAATGTTATTTGTTTTGACAAGATAAACAAGCCTTAAGTTAAATCATTTTAAACTGCATATAAATATAGACAGCACAACTTAATTTTAGCCAGTATTAAATTTACACCATGTTAACATTACATATTTGATAGAATAAATGTGACACATTTACTATGAACTCTAATAGAGAAGTAGGGTGCATAACTATACTCTATAAAGCTTAAGTATATATATATATATATATATATATATATATATATATATATATATATATATATATATATATATATATATATATATATATATATATATATATATCAAACGATGGATACAAAACAAGGTAAGTGACAATTTAAACTTTAAAAAGATCATTCAGATTGTATTTTGAACTGTATTATTTACAGAATCAATCTTTGCATTACATGACACAGATTTGCGTTATCCTCTTTGTAAACAACGCGTCATGAAGTGCCCTAGGCATTGTGGGCTTGAGTCTGAGAGTTCCGCTGTTGTTATGGCAACAACTCTGAGACAGAAGCCGGCCTGCAGAACTCTGGCGCAAGGACTTCAGCATTGCCATAACAACCCTGTTCTCAGACTCAGACATGAGCCTGGTTTAGTAAGCTTGTCACTGTTGGGCCCAGGAAATCACAGGAGCGTGACCTGATGTTGCATGGCAGAATGTATTTTCTCACTCCTGAGGGAATTAGTCTGTTTAGAAATACTTTTAAATGTGTGTTGTTTGATTGTGTTGTTTGTAATGACTAGCAATAATATTTTATAGTGATAACTGTGAATAAATGTGGAACTCCTTTAGGCCTTTGTTGGTGCTGCTCAGCTTTCGCTCTTGCCCCCAAAACCTGTTTAAGACTTTAAAAATAAAAAATTTAAAAACAAGCAAGCAAAACATGCATGCAAATAAACAAGAAAACAAACAAACAAACAAACAATTGAATAAATAATATCCAAGCAACCAAACAAGCAAATAAATTAATTAAAAGTAAACCAGGAACCTAAAAAAATAAAATAAAACAATAACTAAATGAAAGTTGCCAACGTTTAGAGATATCACACTGAGCAAGTTTTTTTATAACAAAAATTATGTCTTAATTTGAATAACCATGTAAACTCTTTGAGAATGATCCAATGCTACTGTTTAAAAAAATGCTATTGGTCTGATATGATTTAATTGTCTATGCTACGCTTTGCCAATGATTTTTCACAGATCAGGAGAATGATTGAAAAATTGGGAAAACTGCTGAATATCTTGGAGAGAATTGAGCCTAATGAACCAGAAAATGGAGTGTTCCTTAAATTTTACACAACATTTTATAATTGAATCTTTACTGTTTGTTTTAAACAAAACCTACCATTAGAAACTCAAAAACTTGTTCTTGGATTACAAGACCACTCATTTATTTACAAAAGTCATTTTATGTTACCCTGAACAACAGGAAAAAATCTGCAAAAACAGTCCAGCTCTAAAATCTGTTCAGTCAACCACACCAGAATCTCTGGAACACTCTAAATGTGCTGATGGCTTGTCCACTGACATATTTTTTCCTCCGCTAAAAATCGCCAGACTGGCCTTTTTGCTGAGCCAAAAATAGAAGGCTGAAGTCAGCTGTTAGAACCAAACACTTTTGTCTCCTGAAAGGCCTCACTGCCCATTGATTAACCCACAGTGACTTTGTTAATAGTGACAATGTGTGTCATGTCCGCTAAGCCAGATGCTTGTGTATGTTTGTGTGTTTGTGTATGTCTTTCACATGGCTGGAGGCTTTCAGAAAGCCTTTAGTGTTACATCAAACTGCATTTCCAATCACTCTTTGTTTGAGGCCAAATGGATTTTAGCGGTTCACTTTACAGTAATCATTACCAAGCACAGCTAAAGCTAAAAGCTAGTGTCGATTCATGGGGTAAGGAGATTTATTTGTTTATTTCAAGCCAGAAAATATAAATTAATAAAGCAGGGATATACGATTAAGAAAAAAATATTGGATAAAGGGTCAGGTTGTTTTATGTTTATTCCAAATTGTAACTGATCAATTCTAACATCATAGTGGCATTTACTGTAAAAAATCGAAACCAAAATTCTCAAAATGTAAATGCAAACAATATATTCAAATGTTTATTTTTTAAGCCATTATCTATAGTCTCTGGGTTTAAAAAAGGTATATATACATATATGTTGATCTTGGAGAAAAACATGTGCCTTATGGAAGTTACAAAAAACAATTTACAAGAAAACATAAGGGTTTTTTTAATATTCTGGTAAAACAATAATTTTACATGGCAAGGTTGCCATTTAAAGCGTCACGGTGGCGCAGTGGGTAGCACGGTCGTCTCACAGCAAGAAGGTCGCTGGTTCTAGGCTCGGTTGGGGCAGGTGGCATTTCTGTGTGGAGTTTGCATGTTCTCCCCGGGTGCTCCGGTTTCCCCACAAGTCCAAAGACATGTGGAATAAGTGAATTGAATAAGAACGATTGCCCATAGTGTGAATGTGTGTGTGAATGTTTCTGGGTTGTGGCAGGGAAGGGCATCCGCTGCGTAAAACATATGCCAGAGAGTTGGTGGTTCATTCTGCTGTGGCGACCCCGAAAGGGAATAAAGCCGACATGAAGATGAATGAATGAATGAATGAAAGGTTGACATTTGCATAAAATTGGCAAAACATTACTGGAATTTGACAAACCAAATTATGATTAGACAGTGAGCGGATGAGTTTGGCAGCATAGCAACATGAAATAAATAGAAACTTACAGAAACGTCAGCCTTCAAATTACCTTAAATTATGAACGAGCATGCTTTATTTAGCCTTGTGCTTTTTTCCTCCTTGCTTGTGTAGACTCATAACATACTTGCCATCAATGTCTTAATATATGTTTCCTGTCCCACCTCCCCAATCCATCTCCCATTACATCCATTTTACAAAATCTCTTTTCTCTTCCACTCTGTCCCACTATCTGCCTTCTTACGTTTCCATAGATGGCCAATTACTTTGACCCAATTCCCAGCTCTCCTCATAGTAATGGATGGCTATGGATGATTGTAGTTTTGTTTTACCATACACATGTTAATGCCCCATTCAAAATTGGTGGTGCTTTATGTTATGTTAGAGCCATGTTATTGCGACATTCAATGGCTATTATCTGTAAACATTAATGCTGTCAATTTATTCAATCTTTTATTTTCTATACCTTTAAAGGCTTGATGTCATGTTAATTATTACATCATCACAGAATGGACCCAAAAATGTAATTATTTTGCTGTAAAGTAAATTGTAACCTTTTGACTACAAACTTGAAGTAGATAGAAACTAGCGGATTTTTCCTGTTTGAAATTGTAAAGTAACAGGAATGGATGAAATACTATGGGATAATCGTTATTGAAGAGTGGAGTCAGCAAGGAGCATATCTCTCAGAAGATTGTGATTTCAAGAGTCACTACAAATCAGTAGAAATAAACCCCAAAATGTTCACTTCCCCTAACGCTTTTGTCTTGAATGCGATGTTAACTTTTACATTTTTTTAAAATATGCTCTAGAAACGATTGTCTTCTGCAACTTAGCCTAACCCAGTGTTTCTCAATTAATTTCTGCCATGCCCCCTAAGAAGAAGAAAACATCTCACCCCCGCGCGACTATAAATAGTATTATTTGTCTTTAAAATACACCTCTGCATAACACAGTATCCTTATTAACGTATAAGAGAAAAAAAGAAAGAAATATGGACCAACTTACAACAAAGAATAGCTTTTAAAAGATTTAAAGTGCATCTGAAATGTAAAAAAATATTAAATCTTTAATGAAACTATAAACATTGTTTGACTGAACTTGATTGCTGGCAATATTAGGCAAGTTTTCGCTGAAAAAACTCAAACGGCTTATCAGCGTGATTGGGGTGTAATGTCTTTAAGTGACTCCTTAATTT
The DNA here is from genome assembly GCA_900490495.1 of Danionella dracula. NCBI lineage: Eukaryota > Metazoa > Chordata > Actinopteri > Cypriniformes > Danionidae > Danionella > Danionella dracula. Next base: position 21,785,844 of record UELW01000778.1, on the reverse strand, counting down.
ATTTGGCTTCATGCTGTCTGCTGCCAACATTTTTAGACTCCGTAAGCACACCTGTCTCTCCTCGTCTCCCACCGTAGTCACAGTGAAGCCAAGCGCTACATACGCACCGTCATATTTCCCCGTCTTAGCTTTCGGGAGACTTTTGTTTGTCTCTTTATCTCCTTCCTTCTCTCTCCACCTGTCTTCTACACTTCGTGTCTACACTTCATACTCTGCCAATGAGAGCACCATTGTCCCCTAATGTAGTGGAGGGGTATTGCACTTTATTCTAGTACAGTAAAAAAAATCTATAAATAAAAATAAAAAAGCATGTTCCCCAAGGTCAAACGCGCCCCCTTTGACGGAGTGAGAACCACTACCCTAACCTAAGCCATTCAATCTTCTCTATCTCCCAAATAAGTTGACCTTCCCCTAAAATCCAAATCAGTCAACCTTCCCTTAAAAACCAGACCAGTTAACTTTTTACTTGCTCCTAAGTCAGTCGACCTTCCCCTAACAACAAGGTCAGTCCACCTTACCCAAATACGCAAGACATACGACCTTCCCCTAAAACCCAAGCCAGTTGATTTTCTCCTAACACCCATGTCAGTAGACCTTAACCTAACACACAATTAAATCAACCTTCACCTAATTCTGTCAATTAAACTTGCCCTAACAGTCAACCTTCTCGTAATACCCAGATCAATCAACCTTCACCATAACACTCATGTACATCGTTCCGTATAACACCAGGGTTAGTCGACTATCCACTAACACCCAGGAAAGTGCACTTTACCCTAAAACCCAAGTCAGTCAACTTTCCCCATAACACTCTACTCAATAGACCTTCCCCTTAACCCCAAGCCAGTCAACCTTCCCACCTCAGCCTGTGCCTGTCCATGTCCCCCTGACTCCCCCTTACTGCCCTACCGCTGGTGGTCTGAAAGTGGTGTGTTTACTACTCTATACTAGGAAAAACATTAGGAAAAATAACTACACACCAAACAGAGTGAACTTTAAGAGCTTTCAGACCAAACCAGTCATAACATCAGCCATTCAGACTTAATAGTTGACAGGGAGGGTTTCAGGTACCAATTGATGCATTAAAATGGGTTGAGTGCACATGTTTGAGCGCTTTCCTTTATGGTTGGGTTAGTCTGTTACATATTAATCTTTTTATGAATTCCCATCTAGGTTTTCAATTTCTGCTACTGACTCATCGTGTAACATAGAGTATAGTTCAAACAGAGTTCAGGCTGTTTTTAGCACGTTTGACTGTGACCACATTGTAGAGTCAAATGCCTCAATTCTCAAAAGAATACAATGTGCAAACACATGGCTAATAAAATTAGGTCACCAACAAACATGGCATTGAGTAACAAAAATAATTTCCACTTTTCACAGACCATTAGAATCTATTTGAAGTATTCTAAGGCATGATCTGATGTGCCCTGAAATATTGAAAAATATTGAATGTGTGACTTCTTTTCTAACATTATCACAGTAAATATTAAAGTGAAACAAATAATTATGGAAAAGGTTCTCTGAATTCCATGTAACATGAAAGTCAACTCAAGAGTTTTGTGGTCGTTTAAAGAATAACAGACAGGGCTTATGCGCTAACATAGGTACTCAAATTTTTATAGGTTCAATGTTTATTATTTTGATTTTCAATATAAATATGAAAACAAACCAAAAACGATTTAGCTTTTCGCTGTTTGTATTAAATGTTTTTTATTCAGATCTTCATAATAATATCTTAAAACAATTATGAGCATTAATTATAAATCTTAACTTAATATAAGGTTCAACCGATTCTGGTCATACTCATCTCTCTCTGTTTTGAGCGTATGAGCATCATGAGAAGCAATGAAATGAGAGAGAGAATGATTTGTGTTGAAAGCAAACAGACGGGACAAACAGAACTCAGAATAGAAGCAACAGCAGATTAAAAGATTCACATTTCCTGGCCAAAGAAGTCACGAGCTAGTTACTTGTAATACACAAAAGAGATCTTGTTTTAATCTTAGTTATGCTGACATCAAGTTAAAAGTCTAAGTAAAATTACACCTTCCTCTACATTTGCAATAACATTATAAAACATAAAGCATGATAAAGAAAAAAAACCCTAAAAGATTTTGACATTTTTACGGTATAGTCTTGGTTATGCGAATGAGGATTAAATTGCTGTATTTCGGAATGAATTATTTGAAAACACTCTTTGGAGATGGAGGTTTTTATATAAAAAAAACAGTAATACATTTTCAAATTAGCTGTACTGCAAGACTTGAACCTCATAATATTGAATAAACTGTTTTGGTGGACTATTTATTTAAAGATATGAATGTCAATGTCTTCACAGTTGGTAAAAAAATTCATAGAAATATTTTTTATATTTTTTGTTATGAGGTTAACTTCCAATTTGGAGGTGTTTCAATAATTTAACCATACAAAGGGAGAAGCAAATATCAAATCTGCTGGTGCACTATCAAGTATTTTCACCTTAAAGTTGGCAGCAAAATGATAGGATGATAGATAAAAAAAGCTAAAAAGGTTTTATCCAATTTCAGCAGATTTGGAAGGAAAATTTGACAATGGTTTATTAAAAGTTTTTTCACTCCTGGAAAACAGTGTTTGATGACAAAATAGAGATTTTGATCAGAGTCTGGTTTTTCTTCAGACTGTCACCAAGCTGCTGTTGCTCAAAAGCTGATCAACATGCTTTTAGTAGTGATTACCTTAAGTCTCCGAATAAAGAATCACTAACCATAGATGATAACGTATGGCTCAGTTTACCTCAAATCTTTTGAGGGATTTACATTTTTTTATTAAAAATTATGTAGAAGTCCTTCACCTTGAGAAAAACTCCAGCAAAACTTCTTCTGCTTCTGCTGATCAAGTGACATTGACGATGAAAAGAGAAGATTTCCTCTAATTATAGTAAAAAAACATTTTTCTTTCATGAGATTTTTTTTCTGTGTTCTTACAGTACACAGACCCAAAGGGGTTGCACAATTCGTTTTTTTATGTTTTTTTTTTACTTTGGTTTTAGGAAATTTAAATATGTTTACATTGAAAATCAAATGAACAAACAATGCTAGGATTTTTCTTTACTCTAATTTAGAATTTTGTTGTTGAACTTCTAGTAGCAAAACTCAACAATATGTTATTTTAAATATGTTATGTAAATAAATAACACTTTTGCAAACAATGGCAAAATATAGGAGCATCAATGTCAATGACTATGTTTTCTCCGCAAATACATTAGCTTCCATAGAATGCTTTTTAGTAGTTTCTGTTTGCATACCCTAGAAGCAGTCAGGCCAGACATCTGTGGTATTATTTATAACTCTAATTATTATTTAATTAAGATAAGCTGCATGCTAAAGATTTTGCTAAGTTAGGTCTCTTGCCAGCAGCTAATATAGTGATTCCATCAGCTAAGTAAACTCAGATGATCAGCGTTTTATAGAAAAATACTTGCAAGTCTTTTTCCACTTATTTATCCAATTTTTAACATCAATTTCTGCCTTTAGTCAACTTTGATTAATGTTATTGCAAATTTTTTTGATCAATCATTAAAACAATTCCATTACCTTCCATTACCTCATGTTCTCGATACATATTGAAATCTGGATGAAAGCAATTTTTTTTACATACATTGTCAACTTCTTGTCGACTTCTTCGTTTGTTGTAGTAACAGACCTACGGCCATCACCAACAGACAATACTCTGTGTTTTTTTCTGCATTTTCCAATTGTTAATAGTACCAACATGTGTTATCAAATCCATTCATCCATTATCTTGTCAGCTTTTTCCCTTTCGGGGCGCCACAACGGAATGAACCGCAAACTCTTCTGGCATATGTTTTATGCAGCGGATGCCCTTCCAGCCACAACCCATCACATTCACAGACACTCATTCACACTAATACTATATGGACAATTTTGTTCACCCAATTGACTTTAACCGCATGTTTTTGGCCTTTGTGGGGGAAATCAGAGCACCCGGAGTAAATCCACACGATCACGCGAACATGCAAACTCCACACAGAAATGCCAACTGGTCTATTGCATATATTGGTAAAATATCCTCCATCCCTAGTGATGACTGAATAGGGTTCATTCATTTTTGCAGATGATGCAAATTACATTTGTAAACATCTCATGTTTTCCAAACTTTGTTGGAAAATGGTAGATTATGCGGTTGAAAGTTACATTTTCAGTGCTGTCTAATAGAAATACTAACCCTTGACATGCTGTTGGTGAATGACAAAACTCTTTCCTAAAGGGTAAAGATTATTTGAATCCATGAGGTCAAGTTTTGTATGCAAGGAATGTTGTCGAACAGCATGTCACAACAGCTAAAGAGAAACAAGTGTAAAAGCAAGAGATATGATTTATTACACTTTATCGTATCTGATCTTGTTAAAGGATGTCATAATGCAGAGTCTATGAGAAAAGTTGACAACTGAGATAAAATAGTGACAGTTAAATCCTGTTCTCTGCTCTGGATCTCTGTATGTTTGATATGCACATTATTATGGGGTAGGCCTAGTGGTGATAGCTGAGGTTGATGTGACAACAGTGGACAGGAATAGCCCAGGGATTTGCCCCGCAAGCCTTCGGGATTTTCACTGGCTCTGTTTTTGAATACTTAATTACTTTATTTCAAGGGGAAAGCAACATAACTTGTGACTTTTAGCACTGTGTTAAGAACACACTCTTAAAGCAAAGTAGATTTAAAATACTGGAAAAGTCATAATTGTTCTTTTCAAGACCAGTTTCAGACAATATTTTATAAGCTTGAGGAATATATTTTCCTTTTTTTTTTTTTGATGATGAACATCTTCAATTGTCACCGGGAATGTAATATTATGCTAGACGGAAATCATTCTTTATTGACATCTGTCACAAGTTTACACCCTGTGAATTATTTAGACATTAGATTTTTGGGTTCATCTCTATTTTTCACCTGAACAGTTAGTTAGTTCTGAAGTGAGATTGATTGATTGAGAATCAAGTTTGGACCTTTAGATGTTCCAAAGTTCTTGTTTAAAGCATTTGACATTATACACAATACAGTTAACAGATTGTGTATTACAAACCTAGCAAGGGGAAGAACAGGTGAGAGAACTTGTACTGGTGTGTGAAGACATAAGTGAGATTGGAACATATGACCCAAGCCATGAAACAATAGCAAAGCTAAACCAAAATCAAATATATGAGATACAAATAAATGCAAGTAAGAGAAGTCCATCAAATAAATGACTAAAAAAACAGCAACCTGACATCACTACCCATGTGATCCAATTACTCCATTATGACATTTCGGGCTGTCGTATGATCTTACTTATTAGACCAGACAACAGACAACAACACAATGAACACTAAACTATAGAAGTACACTTGTAATGTTCAATACGTGCATTGCAAGCCAAATAAATGACTATCACAAATTGGAGAAGGACACAACTTGGGTTGACAGAGACCCTGACAGATTGAGATTAGAATTGAGATTAGAATAGTCTCCTTCAAGATAATATACATTCCTACTCTTACTTATGGTTATTAGTTCTGGGTCTTAGCCAACAGAACTAGCTGCTTAAATGAGAGGTTTCCTAAGGGTCACAGTGTGTTCTTTAGAGATTGGATGAACAGCATTGTCACCTGGGAGGAGCTTCAAGTATAGATAATTATTTTTTAATTAAGCCAGTTGAGTTGGCTTAGGTTTGTTTTTCAGATGCCTCCTGTATGTCTTCCTTAGTAGGGGTTTCAGACATGGTTAGGAGGTTTAGGGGAGACATAACACATGGGACTAATGAACTTGAGGGACTGGCTCTGGAATGCCTTGGTATTTCTCCAGAAGAGATAAGAGTTGAGGGAGAAGAAAGTATGTCCAGCACTATTCAGGCAGCTCACCCCAACCTGCCCTGGTTTTTGGGATACTGAACAAACAAAAACATAATTGATTGTACCCTTCAACAAAGTCATAAACAGTAGATATGCATGTGACATTAAGATCCACAGATGGCCATGACCCAAGGTGACAGATGGTGCCATGAGGGTTTAAGAATACAGACTAGTGTTCTGTGGACCCCAGTACATTGACACAATTACTGTGGAAGATTAAAAGTTCAAGAGGTTATTTTGCGCCATGCTGTGTCAGCACAATTCAATTCATTAGTCAGTTTCCTGTTTGTGTGAAGGTACAGTACTTTAGGTACTACTGTAAGTAGAAACCTTGCTGTTGAATTTGATTTAGTTTACTTGTGTTTTTTTTTGTGTGTCACAAGCCTCTTAATATTGTTTCTTTCGAGGTAACTTCTTTTCTGGATGTTCATGTGTTTGTATGTTTCAGCCTTTAGCTCGCTGCTAATCTGTGACTGTAAGCACCATCTGGCCACGGGGATTTATGTGCCTTTATCCAATGGCTGCTGTCTACTCTTTCCAAACTCTTCTCCACATCCTCTCACTTTTACAGTTCCAGTTTCTGTTTCTCCCTTTCATGTCTGGTGTCTAATCATGTTCTTCCTTGCCTCTTTTGTGCATATTTTTGGTAGTGTCGTTCTTATTCTATGAATATTTTCTGGGACAGTCACTTTGTTCACATAAAAACTGAATAATAATTAAATACAGCAAGAAACACAGCCATGAACGTCTCATTGCTGACATCTTAAAAAATTGGGCATAAGACTGATTATGAGGGTTTCTTTTCTCAACTGTGATTCAACTCTGTTGTTGACAGGCTCTTGATGTCTAAAACACAACAATATCATTGATTTTTGACTGACCAAAAAGGCATGGTTCAAAAAGAAAGGCTGGCTAGTTCAACGCACAATTTTTGAGGGGATGTATCTTGATAAGCTTTTAAAGGTACATTGTAAATAAGAGGTATATGAGTTTTAGTGCCAAAGATTGCTCTGTATTAAAAGCTGGTGATTGGTCACTAGCTTATTTTGGCACTCGCAGACATTTTTACAAATTGCATACCCAATTTAAATGTAACGTTCGATTGGTAGCTTGAATATTTGAAGAACTATATTTTGACAAAAATCTTAGATTTTTATCTGAATACAGATAGAACATTATAATTTGAATGGTCGATATTGTTTGGGAACAAGCTAACTAATGCTCTGTCTGCATAACTCTAAAAAAAACTCCTAATTGCTCCTAATTTGTCGTTATATTTCTCGGTAAATAGAGTGTGGACTTCAAGTTTATAGATATCCACACTTTTCTTTTGGACTGAAACTGAGGGTTTATTTTATATAAGCTAATCCACATCAACAGAAAATCATTACAACAAGTTATATGGCAGAATTTCCTTGACCAATACCTCAGGGATTTTCTCCGTGTCTACATTTGTTTTGTTAAGACATCTGAATTTACAGGCTCCTTGCTGACCAATAACATCACATCTAAGTGGGGCATTTTTACATGGTTGAGAGGTGCAAATCATGCTAGGTCTTTGGCTATTGTGGCTGATTTCTGAGAGGTAAATTTAGCCGTAGCTATCATATTCAAAAAGACGAGATGATGAGTAAACGTCAAAAGACTTTCAGGTTTATTTTTGATAACCATTTCAAGAGAAACAGTTTTGTGAAGCAGCTCTAGACCGACCAATTTTGCTCACACCCTTGGCAATAAAAAGGTGGCATATTTAAACAGTTTTTTTCAGCGTTGTACAACATATAATGGACGTAAATTCATCATGCGATTTTCAAAGATATTTATTTTATTTATTCAGTGCTAATATGTGCAAACCCTAATAAAAATGCCATAATCAGTAAATAATTAAAGTGGATTAAATAGAACATGTGTGATACATTAATTGGCAAATTATCCTTCACTATGTGTAACATTAATACAAAGCTATAAATCTGGCTTTTGCATTTTTAAGTTTATCATGTTCTCTACTGTTTTAATTGTAAACTCTTGAAACAATCCGGTAAATCCAGGAAATGATAGATCACATTAAAGAGCTGATTTCTGCTTTTTTGTTGCTCTTATTCTGGTCGTCATGACCTAAGATTGTCCTAACCCATATATTACCTCAGCTGCTTCTTGACAGATGTGATGTGGTGAAAGGTTGATGTTGAGAGCTGGTGATCAGAAACATGCTTGCTCATTCCATGGAAGAAGCTGCTCGTAAGTGGCAGTGCTGTGCCCTTGAGCTCTGAGATTGGCTCTGGAATTGGAACTAGACTGCATTATTTAAAAACTCCTCTTTAAAAACACCTTTGTTTCTTTATATAACACTCATTTCAATGGGAGTTTTGATAAAACAAAATGAATGCCAAATTCTATCCACACTGTTAAGTGAAGTCAGCGATTATAGTGTCATTAAGCCTGTGTAATGGTGGCTTAGCCCACTGCACCAGTTACTATGCAGACTCACCATCTGGACACTAAGCCTACCAAAATGTCAGCTTTGGGTCTCTTTGGTTAGAGAAAGCAGGAAATCAGACCTGATGACACTTTCAAACATGGATTTTCAAGATTTCTGTGATACAAAAAAGAAACATGAAACAGAGTAATACAGTATCTTTTTTAGACAATTGGATTAATATTGTAATGAACTTCTTTTTCAATATTTTTTTTGTTCATCTCACTGTTTGTATTGTAATCGGCAAAGCAAATCCTCTCTGTAAGAAAGGGCATAACATGGTAAGAGGAGATGCCACCTAGGCTTCTGACAGCCAGAAGCGTGGCTGTCCTGGCTGCTACAGATAAGTGCTATTGACCTCATTAACTTCACTCCTGGCAGCACGGGAGATGCTGAGATCAGGCTGACAGATTGCAAGCAGTTTGTCCCCTGACCATGCCACGGAGGATAGCTCTTCATTCATGGGTGATTGGAAAAGACAGCATAGAGCCAAATCTCTCTCAGAGCGATAGGGAAAGAGACAACGAACGGAGAAAACTGTAAGCACATGACTGATTTGTTGCGGAAGCTACACCTTTGATTCCCTTCAGTTTAAAAAAAATCTCCTTGGTCGGTACAATACAAAGTACTCTTCATATCTTTGGAGTGATTATTAGTTGATGCAAAAACTAATCATTGATATATGATTATTTAAAGATACATTAATAATGAGCTATATAAAACGTGTACATCCGTCATATGAATTAATACAGCAATAACTGCCTTAATGATTAGTTTTGGGTCGTGGAGTAATGCATTCATTGACACTTTAAGGTGAATTAAAAATTTTATAATGCTCAAAATGTAAACATCGATGAGTTGATGAAGATGTGCCCCCTAAAGAAAAGTTAACATATAATAATATGTAATGGTGAGTTACATATGTAATGGTGACATGCACCCCTCTGCACTAAATCATCTATGGGAATATAAAATACAAAACAACAAATTCAAATGTTAATGATTAGTTCATTATTATAAAGTGGTAACTTTATGTTGGGGGGGCATCACCATTAACTCATAATTATTTATCTACTCATTTACAAATTATCATAGAATGCATTAATGGACAATGAGGGATAAATAGTTAATTAAGGCATTAACTAAAGATGATTAATATCACCTTATTTTAAATTGTTACCCAAATTTCTTATTTTAAACTTAATTATGTTTTTTATTGGTTAACAGTGGAACTTATTTCAAAACCTTTATTAAAGGATTTTTAAAACTTTTCCATGTCATTCAATACCCAAGAAGGCTTCATTATGCAAGTAACTCACTCTTTTAGTTCATTGTGTGATTAAAACGCCTGAGAGGACCTCTTACATAGTTTTTTTTGACACATATTTCAAGGCACATTTTTAATGAGCCTTGACTGTCATAATGTCTGGTATTAATGACAACTGAGATCCCACAATGTGACATGGCTCAGGGCATGGGAATGTTCACACTTTTTGACAGGCAACAGTTGTCAAGGATGAATTAAAAGACTTGTTCTGCCTCAATCTTAGAAAAAAAACAGTCAATCCACCCAAAAGTCTAACTTTTTAAACTAGTTATTTTATGGGTTAAAAGTTATTTTGTTGTGATTTAGGTATTTCAAAATTGATAAAAAAAAAGTGATTTCAAAATTAATTGAACAAATTGTCAAAAAAATAATAATAATTCAAAATTAATTGAATTAATTGTCGCTCTTTAACATCATTCAGATATTGCACTTTTTGCCTCATTACAAAATTACCTTCACTGGTATCTGGCTTTTTAATTGATTGTCCCATGTGATTGATGTACCTGCTATATTTATATTTTCTTCAAAACCTTCAAAAATCCCAACGTCGTCCCTTAGCAGACATAATATAGCTCATTACAAAACAAACTCATCAAGTAAGTGTATGGAAAAAGTGAACTTTATCACACAATAGGGGTTGATTGGTGTTATTCTGAAGTATCTGTCGAGATATCACAAACAAAGCAATCCCAGAGCGACTAAATGAAGAAGATTTCAGAATTGGCGAATAGATTTTTCATCATTTCTAATTGACTATACATTGCAAAAACAAACATTGCAAAAATAACTAACAGCAGTTGGGATTTGATGTTATCCTCAATTCTTAATTCAAGAATCATGGGTGGGATCCCAAGGTTACGTGGGATTTAAGATATTAATGGTGGGTGTATTTCTGAATGACCCTTAAAGAATTCTATATTTTGTCACTTAGATTATATTATGAGGCTCAAGGAAGCTCAATATTTGAATCAAATAGAACGAGAATATAATACAGGAGGAGCTCAGATAGCCTACCTTGTAACTTGGCATTGTAAAAGTTGAAAGAAATAGAAGTATGCTGAAATTATTTATATTACTATCTGCAGAACGTGTAAACTGGATTCCACATATCTCCAGGAGGTATCTGTCAAGCTTTTACTCTCTACAAAGGCCTCACGTCTGATTCTTCCACTCCACATTAGTTGCACATTAGCCTCCCCTTAGGCACGTAGGCATTAACATGCTTATGAAAAATGCACAGATTTTATCAGCTCAGAAGACATCTTGTTTTAACATGCACTTTAAATAGGGAATGGTGAGGGTCTGCATTTTTTATTTGTGTTTGAATTTTTGCAGTTTCCTTGCACGTGCACACTCTATATTCCTAAATATGTAATTACTCTGAGTGCTGGCTTCCAATGCTGGCTTATTGATTCAGCCTTTTTTTGGATTAACCACCCAAAATCAAAACGAGGTCCCAGTATTATGTGGGAAATGATTTGTGAAAGCTATAAAAGCTAAAATTAGAAATAAGCTAGTTGCGTGCTGCAGAGAGCCGTAGCATTTTGCTGCCTGTCCCAGTTAGGATTGCACGCATGAATGCTCTCTCAGCCAAACTCACATCATTACCTCGCTGTGTGCATGTGTCTTGAGGGCTAGTCCAACTGGCTCTTCGACATGTTGTTTTTTGGATTATTCAGTTGACGAAAAGAAGGATTGCATTTCAACCGAGAGACTAATTAACAGAGCTTCTCAACAGCTGATAATGATGTGATAAAACCCGCTAATTAGTTGAAAAGGACCATTTTTGTATGTTACGTAATTCACCAACAACACCTTACAGATTTTCCCTTGACTTCTTACAGTTTCACCAAAGTAGGAAAAACCTATTTTATTTGGTGTGTGGCGTTAATGAGCTAGTCTGAAGTCATAAAATTCACTCATTAATCAAAATTGGAAGCTCAGAGATATAACATGTTTCCTGTGAGTCCGTTGGGATTAATGCTGGATATTGCAATTTATTTTACAGATATTTTGTTTGTAAATATATACATTATACAACCAGTTGTTTTCATTTTACACTGCTGCTGTTTAAAACAAAAATACGCTTTTTAGCATCTAACTCTATTAAAACATCAAGCAAAATTAGACTGACGTCATGGAGTGATGCGCATTGAGCAACAGGACTTTAACAAGCCCACTCAAGAACTGATTCTGAATTCAGTGGGAAATCATAAAAAGTAACAGCTTAGGTCTCTTCAAGGTACTTCACATCAAGGAGGCCAAGAGCAAGACAGAGCTAATGTAGGGCCTAATCCTTATGACCATAGTCCTTTTTAAATAAACTAGACAGTTCAATTATCTGAGCATTTTGTTTGAGATCAAAATTATATTTTAACCTGTCTTGAACTGGTCAAAGCCCTTTTGAATCTTCTGTTTGTGTCTCAGTGAGCCTCATAACTCTAGTGATCAGATTATTTTCTTACAATTAGGATTGTATCTTGTACTCTTGACACAACCTTTGTAGGGCTTTCAATGGTTTTCAAGATTTTTTTTATGCATGAACTACTATAGTAGCAGATAGCTTTCTCTTAGTTCTCAAACTCAATTGCTGGATTACATTCGACTTTCATGAAAACTCTGTGTGGGATGTTCTTTTTGTACTGCTTTTATTTTTTAGGTTATATTAACACTTGAAATTGATTAGAAATAAAGATGAGTGACAGTCATTCATCAGAACTAATGAGGATGATCAGTTTCATGTCAATAAAATACTTTCTCCCCATTTTTTACTGGCCACACTGAGATTTGCATGGATTTGTTCAAAGCTATGTAGATGCAGAATTAGACTAATAAAGATTTTCTATATTCTTTGTTGTTGTTTTCTGTTGTTTTCACCTGCAACAATCTGCCACTCCAGGAATTATATGGTGTGTTCATGCTCTTCAAATGCCTTCATTGGGCAAACGGTAAATGTGTGGACAAGATGAGTTTTTAGAAATGAAAGAACTTTGGGCATGCCCACAGTTTACACTTGGCCATGATATGTTTTTTTCCAATTAGTTTGATTGAAATGGTGGTTTTGTTGTTGAGACAATGGAAGTTTGTTGATTCTAAAGAGTCCTTTTGTAATACTTAGTCATACCACCCACCATAGCTTGCTACTGACTTCATTCACATACCTCACAGCTCATTATTGTTCAATGACAATGTGAGAAATAAACAGTGAAATGAATATAGAGGGTGTTTAGTCTCTTGTGATTGTATCTGGTTAAATCATGACACTGCAGGATGAGTGCATTCGCACTAGAGGCAAGAAAAAGGTTATCAGTGTAATCGCATACTGGCTTCTTTTATATACTGGCCCTTCCTCCACAAAGTACCACACGACTCTACTGTGCCTCGTGATGCTAAAAGACCATGCTTTGTACTCAACAAGGCCTCTGGTCCCACAAGACATGCTGATAAAGATCCTGACTTTGGGGGATTGTCTGTGTGAGATGTTCTGTAATTCTTTGAATCACTTGCATAGAAACTGCCTTCAGTTTCTATTTTTGTTAGCTAGCACTTTTGAGCACATTTGTTTTTGTTTTCAAAAGTCTGATCATGCTGTCTTAGATCTCTGTTAAAAGAGCTGTAGTTTATTGAAACCATATAGAATATAACCAGATAGAAGCACTTCAATTTAGTATGTTGAAAAAAAGCCAGTGAGCATGTTGACAATTCATGCTAGCTAAAGATGGTAAGTCATTCTAGCAGCATACTAAGTTATCCTAAAGCCTTTTTCAAAGCTTAAATATTACATTTGTCCAACTAATTTAAGCAAGCCAACTTTAACATCTAGTAAATAAATTAAACTTATCGGAATCATATCAGCTACATGCTAATTGCACGACAAGTCATCCTCGCTACATACTAACAAAATTCACGTCATGTTAAATAAATCATGTTAAAGATTTAGATAAAGGTAAAGTCATGTTAGCTATATGTTAATGACACATTCAGTGCTAGCTGTTTGCCAATAACATATTACCTCATCTCATCAACACGTTAATAGGATAAGTAATGTTAACTACATGCTAACGACATATTTACTTTAGTCTTTAATGTGCTAATGACATAAAAAGTCATGCTAGCAGTATACTATTGTGTGTGCGTGTGTGTGTTTGTAAATACTTTTTTCCAAACTTAATGGTTTCAATTTCTACCCCCACCCCTTTTTTCTTTAAGCCTTTAATGCAAAATATTTATGACAAAACCGAAAAAAGCTGTAAGTGTAAATCTCTCCTCTTTGTCCCCAAGAAGTATTTTGAATTTACTCTTACGGCTGTGTTCTTTATTATCCTTGTAAGGCCTTTTTTGGAGCTACTTTTTAATCATGCTGTGAGAAGGTTAGACAAGCCTGGAAGGGTTGACTTTGTGTCATGACCTGGATGTGTGAGTGAGGTTAATACTGGGTGAGTATGACACAGGTCATCTAGTTCGAACCATGTTAGAAACCTATACTTCCCTAGCCTCAAGAGGTGCACATGAAGCTGATAATTGCTAGTTTGCCTTTCTCTTATGGCTTAAATGCCAGAAGTAAGGTTTCTGTGAGAACCAGAGGGGTTATTTTGAAGCCATGACCCAGATAAATTTGAAGCTTAGGGGTAAAACTCACTTCTGGCCTTAAGAAGTGTGTTATCGACTGATGGTAGTAGTGGTGCTCTTCCTTAGATGTGCCTGATTCCCATGTTGGATATGTCAGTTCAAATCCTGATATCGTGGGATGTGTAGACCCAAAGGGTTTACATTGGTCCCGTGACCCGGATGTGAGGGAGAATTGGGTTGCTGATAGTGATGGTCCATAGACGTACTTATTAGTGATCTTATCTGCAAGCTGTGCACATTATAGTCAAGGTTGAATTAAGGGTATTTATTTTTCAGTAATCAAAATTGGTGTTGACCATAGTCAGAGCCATGTTTAACGAAACAAATCTGTTGCCAATGATAAACATGATATTGGTAACTACAATTATGGTACGTTTGGATACATTATTTTCCTGTAATTGGTATGTAATGTACATAATTTTCCTTACTTTATTTCTGTACTATACATTGCCCTAAAATAAACTAGCAAAGCCTTTTGGGCAACTGCCTGAAAAAAACTAATTCAGCTACAAATTTGATACCTCACATCCGAAATACAAACCTGCTTATACAGTTGAAGCCCTTGAGAGAGGGAGCTCATGAGCAATCAATAGCCCTTAGAACGGTGGTGTTGGGTCAGTTTGTTCCCTCCCCCACAACCACACAACAAAAGTGAAATTCAACAGCATTCAGGGCAGAAAGCTTACATGGCACATTCCACCTCTGCACTGACAATCACTAACAGAACTGGTGCATCATTTTATTTCCATACAGAAATGTAATATGCAACACCAGTTCTAAAAGGTGTTCCGGTTGCATAATGCATATTAAAAAGCACAAATTCATCACATGCTCATACGCATGTGCTTGCTCACCTTCTTGTACCCTCTCTTGCGTGTTATGAGAGATTGTGTGTTTTCTCGAGCTCAGCGAAAGCATATCCAGGTCAGTAAGTTGATCAGATTAACTGATTCTAGCAGGAGCCTGAGGGAAGCTGCTTTATTCTGTTAATTTACAGTAATTTCTTAGCATCAGTGACTAGTTGTACAGTTTGGGGACTGATGGTGTTGCTGCAGCTTTAGCCCAACCTGTCAAAGCAATTGAGCCTCATTATACATTATACTCTAAACATTCATTATAAAATTAATTTCCTTCAAAATATCTGTTAAGTTGTTGTAGAATTCCATTAACTATGTGTTTTCTTCCACATATTCATTCACAAAAATATAAACAGTCTTTCTACAAGAGAGCAACTCATGGATGTTACCTTGTACATGAATTCAACCTTGGCTCAACATCAAATGCACATCATCAGGCCTGTCTTTTATTGTTACTTAAAGTTGATTAGTCTACATCAGGTGCATTTCCAAAGTTGTTTTTCAACATAATGCTGAAAATGATCCCATAGTAGAACTTTGAGAAGTTTTTTTCTTGAACCAAGTTAGAAAGGCAACATTTGTTTTAAAAGAATGAAACTCTTCTCACATAACTCGCTTGCTTCTGCCATACCTTGGTTGTTTGCAAATTCTGTAATTTGCTCACTTAGCTCACTTAAATCTTACGATGCTCTCTTGCTTCTCTTGTAGCTTGCTTGCATCTTCCAATGCTCCCTTGCTTCTCCCGTTGCTTGCTTGCTTCTTTGATTCTCCCGTAACTTGCTTTTTCCTTAACTCACTTGCATCTCATGATGCTCTCTTGCTTCTCCTGTAGCTTTCTTGAATCTTGCGATGCTCCCTTACTTTTCCCATAACTTTTGATTCTGATGACTTGGTTACTTCTTGCAATGATCCCTTGCTTCTCTCGTAACTTTCTTGCATCTCGTAATGCACAATTGCTTCTCTCGTAGCTTACTTGTGTCTCGCAATGTTCCCTTGCTTCTACTGTAGCTTGCCTGCATCTCACTATGCTCACTTAATTCTCCTGTACCTTGCTTGTGTCTTGCACTAATATGGGGGTGGAGTGTAGCTCAGTGGTAGAGCGCATGCTTTGCATGTATGAGGTACTGGGATCAATCCCCAGCATCTCAGCATCCCAGGGGCATTACTGAGTTCCCCTTCTGTAAGTCGCTTTGGACAAAAGTGTCTGCCAAATGAATAAATGCAAATGTAATCTCTTTCATCTCCCATAGCTCTCGTAATGCACACTTGCTTCTCCCATTGCTTGCTTGCATCTCGTAATGCACACATGATTTTCTTGCATGCTTGCATCTTGCAATATTCCACCACTATTACCATAGATTACTTGCATTTAACGATGCTCCCTTGCTTATCCCGTAACTCGTATGTCTCACAAAGTTCACTTGTTTCTTCTGTAGCTTTTTTGAAACTCGCAATGTTCCCTTGCTTCTCCCACAGTTCACTTTCTTGCTTCAACAGCTCACATCCATGCTTCTCCCATACCTTGCTAGTTTGCTTTCATTATATTACTTCTACACTTCTCACAGTTACTCCTGTACTAGGGTCAATCTCAAGCTCTCCCACAGCTCATGCCTTCACTTCTCTCGTACCTCATTCATTAGACTCTCTCATGCCACAGCCAATAATCCCATATCACAATTGCCATATCACAATCTCCTGTACCGAAGTAATTTTTCCATTTTTCATTTGTTTATGTTATATTCTTCTTTCTGCTACTGGAGTGATGGCCACAGACCATCTTTTATTTGATGGTCTACTGATTCGTCATCTCAACTCAATTTCCTGTAATTTGACCCATTTTAGGTTGTGACTCACTGCCAACAAAGGAAAAGCTGATCCTTTTAACTGCAAATCAGAAACACATGGATGAATCAATGTACTCAACTTCTAATGTTTTATATTTTTCATATACTTGCAAGTGTTACATTTAAAATAAGAAATCAGTGTCATCAACAACTGGTCATGTACTACAGCCATTAGTAATGAAAATCTTATTTCAGTGCCTTTTGGTTGTTGTACTTTTTTATTCACATTTTATTGTGTTTTTACTGTTTGCATGTCCAAAAAAACCCATAGAATTCAAGAAGGTCAAAATGTTTTTAAAAACAACAACAACGTAGCTGAAAAATACGCCTGTCTTGTTTAACAACAGAGTTTCTTTAGTTACACTATTGCCTTTCACTCTGTCACGACTGGACATGTTTATATAATGCACATACTCACTCTCTTTTTCTCTCACTCACATGAACTCTTAACACACTCTGCTGTTCACCTGCAAAAGCATCTGCAATTTAGTTTTACATTTCGTTCATCAAAATTTCCTCATACTAATCCAAAATAATCCTTCCTAATGCAGCTTTTTGTACTGATCCCCACCAGAAGACATCACTGTTCACTCAAATGAAATGGGAAGGAAAATCAACTAAACCAATCAAAATTGACTTTCTTTGGTTAAAACCACTATTTGTTGAGATTTCAACCAAAACATATATTTGAATATATTAAAAATAGATATAAATGGTTTGAGACTGTTTTTAATTTCCATATTAAGTACAACACTTCTCTGTAATTTTGCAGATAGATACGCAAAGAACATTGAGTGGGTTGACGTAACTGTTTCTGTGCACAGCCCATATGTGCTGCAGTAAAATAGCATTTAATTTGTGTAATCATGCATAATTTCGAATACTTAATTAGCAAGGCTTTTGATCCCTTGAAGGGAAATATGAATGGATGGAAGAAAATATGAAATTAAAAGACAAAACAGCACTATGCCATCAAATGCTTCAACATCTGCTTTACATTGTCACAGTCTATCTAGCAATTATATTAGCAGTCATTAAAAAGTCATTTTCAATGAAAGCACTGTTCTCCTTCGGCATCTTTGCTTTGGAATCTCATTTATTGAAGTTAATCAATTTCACTGTTGTCTTTATAGTGTATGGGTAAATTTGACTGTATCTTAGTTGGTAAAGAATTGTAAGGTGTTGCTAGGGTTGTAAGAAGCTTTAAAGGTGTTGCTAGGGTGTTGCTAGTTGATCTTTGTTTTGATGCTATAGAGTTTTTGATGGCTGAATCCCGCACAGGCTATTCTAAAAATCACATACACCCCTTTTAATCAGAAGTACTTTATGGGGTAGTGCTATGTGCTAGATATCAGTTCTTGGGTTACTTGGTTCACTCAATGTACCATTGTTAAGTGAAAAGTTCTACTGAAATGTTTAAAAATATATATCTTTATGAAATTGAATAAATAGTTTTCATTTGGCTCAATGCATCACTAACAGTTTTTTTTAACTCACTCAATTGCTTGGCTTCCTTCACAAAAGGACAACTTTTTCATGATCTGTATTAAAACCACCTGTTCTTTAAAGTCCTGCTCACTGCCCCCTGTACCATTTGGTTTTAGCTGTGCATTGAATTGCATTGTGACCTGAAGTTATTCAAGACTTGAATACATGTTAGACCAGGGGTGGGCAGACTATGATCCGCAGGCCACATACGGCCCGTTGGGGTTTTTAAATCAGCCCGTCGAAGATTAGTACAGAGTTAAGGTTTGATGTGAACGATCACGTTCATTTCATTTTGACCTGAAATGACAGGTATTTCATCACCAGGTGGCACAGTAGGTGCAGTGACTTGATTAAACGGAGCCCGACCTTTTCATTACGTTAGCAACCTTTCAACACAAGAACGTACTGCTATCACTGACAGGTTGGTAGCTAGCTTCCATGCTCAGCTCAGCAAAACACCTTTAATCGAGCAACTTTCATTCAAGAAGCCAGCACGAAGACAAGTTATTTACTGGCATTCAAACTCGTGAAAGCCAACAAGACTTTCTCCAAAGGGGAGTTTAAAGAGTGCATTGAGAGTATTTTATGCCCCGAGAGCAAGAACAAATGTGGAAAAAAAGAGGTCATCTCGCAGGTGAGTGACTCGCCGTATTAAAATAATTGACAAACACTTTTGACAAATGACAAACAGTTATTTACATTATACTCTTTGGCACTGGATGAAAATTGCCACAGCTGATAAAATAAAACACCATTCTTTAATTCAAATAAAGATGTGTATTATTAGATGTGTAATTAATTCATTCATTTCAAATGTTCTTTATTAAAATGATTAAACAATTAAATTAATTAATGCCATGATACAGAATTTCATGAATTTATTTTATCTGTCAGTCAATCATAAAGTCAAGTAATAGATCCGCTTTATCCCCGCCTACCTGACTTTGATGGGTGATTGACAGATAAAATAAACTGAAACTGCCTTCGCAGAGACCATACATTTATTTAATAAAGAAAAAATATTATTAAATAAAATTAGTATTTAATTAATTACTACACATCTAAAAACACATTTATATATTTAATTATTTATTTCATTCCAATTTTAATTAATTAATATCATATTTATTTAATCAACTAATGGCCTATTTATTTAATTAATTGTCGGATTGCTCGGTCTCCATAATTTTTTAAGTGAATGAGAAAATGTTCACTAATACAAGACATAACAAGTTCATATTTTGTTTGTCACTGGTTTGGGAAATTTGTTTTAATAAATGATTTTTTTGTAATGCAACCTCATTTTTCATTGCTTAATTATAACAAATAGCCTACTCATGCCAGGTTGTCAAACAATACTATTTACAGCTTTTTATGAAGAAATACAATTAATATTATGCAGATTTGAGTTCAGCATTTTGGCCCGGCCCTCTACAACATTTTCTGTTTCTCATGTGGCCCCATGGAAAAAATAATTGCCCACCCTGTGTTAAAGGATAAGTTCAACTCCATGAAACTTGATTAGTTTTATGCTTCATTAAGTGGTGCCAAATTTCCAAACATTCTGAAGATGACACAGAATGCTGGTGTTGTTTGGCTCTACATATGTGTGTGAACAGGCTTTTAGTGGGATGAACACCAACAAAGCACCCCACAGATCCCAGATGAGTGATGAACACCTCAGATCTGTTCTGACAGTTGCCACAACAGAATTACAACCAGACTTCGATGCACTGGCTAAAATGGATGATCAGCAACACTGTTCTCAATGTATCTTATTGTTTAATTCTTAATGTTTTAATGCATTTTTTCTGTTTATGTTTGATGTGTACTGTTAACAAAAGCAGTTTTTTATATGTATCATATCTTGTGCTGACCCGGCTTGTCTAACAAATTTTAAAAGTCAATGTGGCCCCCGAGCCAAAAAGTTTGCCCACCCCTATATTAGACTCACCTAAGAATATTTACTAACTCACCACAGACACTATTTAAGTATTGTATTTTACTATTGTATTTAACAATGCATTTTAGGAAAGAAGTGCAAGATTTACCTTCTCCACTGACCAACTGAAAAATAAGTTGATATCTGGCAGGTTTCGAATAGAATAGAATATGTTGCATGGGTGCCATTGGTGGATTATATGGTGTCTATGATGTTGGTAGATTGTATAATGTTGCATTTTGTGTAGTTAATAGCAATAATGTATTACAACCTTGAGCGTTGCTATTGTGCTTCCACTGGATATTATTTGGCTAGAATGTTGTAGTTGGTCTTGGTTGATATGTAGTGTTTTCAATTCGCTATTTCTACATTTTGTACTGTTCTTAGTTTGTACCTTTGATGACGCTGTTGTTGTCAGCATGTGATCATATCTTGTTGCTTGTAAAATGCTTTGGGTTAGTTTTGAGGCTGTTGCACTGCTCTCTTTCTTTTTACCTATTATTCTATATGATTGTGCTCTAATCAATTTCAGGGATCCTTGAAATTTTGGCAAGGTCAGAAAACTCTGAACAGCTAAATAACGGCATCCACTATATTTCAAAGCCATTAAACCCCTTTGTCTTTCTCCCGCCCTTCCCTACTACCAAATGTAATCAAAGTAATGTCTTGATTAAATGTGGGAAAGCCTCACAGAAATCAAATTTAATAAAGTGCAAATGCTCCGGAGCTGTTTATGAAAACAATACAAAATTGAGTCAGGGATGTTTTCCCCAGAAAATCAGATGCTATATATTTTTTTGTTTACTTAGCCACCAAATGACTAACTTTATATATGCTTGTATTGCATTTAAGTATATGGACTGCTTACACCTTGATGCAGCAGGTTAAAGGTTGACTGTTTTTCTGTTTTTCCTTGTGTCTTTTTTCAGTAGCACCACAATCCTGTGCCAGTATTTTTTATGATATGGTACACATTTGAGCTCGAACGAGACAGACTGCTTGGTGCAGTGATGAAAGTACAGGGATGTTGTCATCCTTTTAGTTTCAGCCAAGGTTGAATTTAAGCATTGCTAAATGTGGAAAACTAGCTTTTGTTTACTGGCAACGTGTGTGGTGTAGCTACTTTTTACTGCTTTAATTATTTTGTTGGTATCTGTACATTAAAAAATATATATTTTATGGTTGCTGTAGAAGGCAATTAGTCGTGTTTAAATATTTTTGTTATAAATAATCATTTTTTCTTGTTGACTTGCTACCTATAAATAGGAAGTAAAGATTTGGTGCGTGTGTTTAACTGGTAGCGCACATCCTTTTGACCTCGAACTTGGGTGTGGTTGGCATGGCTTTTAGCACTATCCTGACAATTATTTGTAGTTTATTTTATATATTTTAAAGTTTGTTCCTTTCTTTAAATGACAATAAAGCCACAACTTAACATTTTTCCTTTGTCATGAATTTACTTTCCAAGTTTCCAAGTCTGATACTTGAACAACAAACGTTGCCCATACATGCAAAAGTCAAAAGGATGCAAAACAATTAAAACTAATGTACATAACCATACTACAGAATTTGATCAGATGTCTCAAAGATGTCTCAAGACAGGTTTTTTGGGGTCAATGCATCACATCTTCAAACAGCTTTACTTTATGTATCTGTAGGGACAGTATTACTACTGTAAATATGTTTTAAACCTTTGCAGTCTAGACTGCGACAGCTAAACAGGCTCACCTGGAAGTTGTTCTCAATTTCCATTTGAATATAAAAATTTGTTTTAAACCCACTTTAGCTACTTTGGGTTGTGTTGACAAGTTGTGGCCCATGATGAACTGTTTTGTTGCCTCTGAAATAAATTCCCATACAATTTATTCCTTAAAATTTTCTTCTTAAGATTTTATAGATGGGTTTTATTGAATGATGGGTTAAGAATGTTGAATGCTAAAGGCATTAGCATCCATCGCTAATTTATTTTTCTTTTCATAGAAGTGAGATCCAGCCTGCACAGCATTCACTTTCTTACTTGAAAAATCAATGGCAAAGTCTTCTGCTCCCATATTGTATTCTGTGACAGTGGAGAAAAAACATTTGCTAAAACATAAAAAGTTAGCTACTAATGCTATCTGTTGAGAGCTTATGCTGGCTACTAAGATTCTACTTGTAGTGTAAATGTGTTCAACATGAAGCAGATGGCATCATGTCTGATGTCTTTTTGTTTTCAGAGATTACTGATTTCCCATGCAACACTTGTAGTTTAAACTGGGGCACAAGTAATAACTGTAAACAACAGTGTGTCTGGAAGTGCAAGGATTTGTGGGTTCCATCTGGCTGTTAGTCATTCAATATGTTTTGTCTGATGATGGAAGCTATAAGAGCTTTACTCACACTTGTAAACGCTTTCACACTGCATTATAAGGACTTTAACTCACATATATAATATTGCTCATAGGAACCTTGTTTAGGGATTGCTCTCTATTGAGACATCGACTTATTAAAGGGGCATGTCATGAAAGCCCTGTTCCGTGTCAATTTAACTTAAGATTGCGTTGAAAAACACCTGAAATGGGTGTGGACAGGAATGCGAAGAGGATATGAAGTCCAGTGTGATGAGAAAAGTTGCAGTTCAATGAACTCTCTTCAAACATAGATTACATTTTGTGGAGTCTTGTGTGTAGGCGAACATGTCCTTTAATTGTGTAAAAGAACTAAGGCCCATCAATGATTACAAGATACTAACGTAATAATATATGAAACTGATATGTTCCATTGATGTCGATACTAACTCAAGTAAAAAAGAAGTAAAATACCACTATCAAAACTTTTACACATTTAAATATTTCTCATTGATGTTCAACATTTTTAAATCTAACCTTGAGGGCAAGTTTAGCACTTTATACAATGTTCTGATTGGTTGCTTGGAAGTAGATAGTTATGTGAATGTTCTTAAGCCTGGTATACTAATGCATTTTTCTTTACCATTGAGTTAATATATAATGCGAAAATGCGAAATCACTCGATGATTTTGAATATCTAGCTGTAATTAGTGGTGCTGTCAACATTATAATCTAATGATAAGAACCTTCTGTAACTGCTAACGAGTGTCTTTAGGGTGAGTAGGCATATAGTAAAATAAAGGACTGTGGACGATGACAGAGAATTTCCATGAAATGTAATAATAACATTCATAGTGACTCGCAGAAGATTATATCTGCTTGTTCTGATTAATGGAGGTTTATGAGGAGTTTTTAAGTTCTTTGGTGATTACTAAGCAGTGTGAATTATGCTTTGAGGTGTCTGAGGTATCTAATTGAGGGTAGTCTGACATAGCCAGAACTTCCGAAAAGGTCAGCTTCTTTTGGTCAATACCCACCCATAAGGCCTTTTGACTGACACACCAAACAACCAGTCCCATTTAGTTTAGCATAACGTCATATTTTGAGGTGAAGAAATGTTACCACAACAACAACAACTAGTTTTCAATTTAAAAAAAAGTTGCAGAAGATAAGCGATATTAGCTAATCCAATTTTCTTTAGAATGTCAAAACTTCAATACACACAATGTATATTCGATGTTTTTTATTTTACGCCTCCACATTGTTTCGAGCAGAACGAAAATAAGCATGACCACAATACAGGAAATCAGGAAAACTTTAACAATTAAACCATGTTTAATAGTTAACCAGGTAGGGGGATTATTAGAGCACAATTCATTCATAATCAGGGTCCCTAACCAATTCAGGGAGAAAAAAATAAAAATAAAACCAGCAACAAATCGAAAGTTATTGGTAGAAAGCTAATAACGTTAATAATCTTTTTTTTTTAAAGTGGAACAATATGTTTAAACAAGATTGCAGGATCAGAAAAGTTATAATATCTATTCTGTGTTGAGTTAAATTTTTCAAACACTGTTTATAATGAATTAAGATGACTTTTATAAGAAATTAGTTACCTGGTGGAAAATTGGATACAGTTTCTCAATGCTTTCTATAACATTATTTACCCACTGAAGTTTAGAACTTTTTGTAAGCCACTTGCTTGCTTGCATTTTGTATTGGCAGGATTTCTCTGACAGATGGTAGCATTTATTACAAATTTTTCTGAGTCAAAAGCTGTTAAACGTTAACTTAGACGCATAATGTAATCCCATTTGGCAACCATCCTTGCCTGCTAATGTCCAGTCACGTCCTCAGCTGTCACGCAGACAACACCTGAACTAGTCATTTAACAGGGTATCGAATCAAAGGTTAATTTCCACACATCCTCCAACGTGATGGGTCCAGGCAAATGCTCCATTTAGTTCATTTAGCGTGGCTCCAGGCAGTGTGCCCAGACTGAGAATGAGAGTCCAGGGTGTTTAGGTAAAATACTTATCAAATGTGGGCAAGGCTAATGCAATGCGTTTGCTGTAGCCAGTTTGCCTTGTTGTCATTCACCTACAGTCAAATCAAGAACAGTTTGTGTCATTCCTGTATTCAATTCTGTAAATATGATTTCAAACTTATTGCTGTATCTTTTAATTAATGTATATATATAATTAATTAATATGTATTTTTATTACATAATCTATTTGTTTTATTATGCCGGTTGAAAAATTCCAAAAGAATATTTATCATAAAGTTGTCTTCACAAATAAACTACAGCTTTAATTTCATAGTTCTCATGAAGGATATCTTTATTTCTATAGGTTCCTTTATTTTATAACATAGATTGGCTTAAACATAAAAAAATAATTCATATTTACAAATTGAATAAGAAAGTTAGAGGATCATATTTACTTGAATCTATGTAGAGTTGGTGCTTAATTGCTATTTATTACATTTATTAAGTTATGCTTTTTCTAAAAACAATGACTAGTTTTTTAGATGTTTAAGAGAAGAGTTGATTAACTCTATATTAAGCAGGGTGCCATCTAGTGTTAAATAGATTGAGTGCGCTGTAATGACAAACAGCTATGTCTGGTAATTAATTTTTTAGAATGTAGAGGCATTTCCAGTAAAGCGCTGTGATGAAAAGGAAAGCTGCTGTCTCAAAAATACATATTCATTAGCATTCCTGCTTGTTTATTCAGAAAAAAAGAATAAGATACAGTGAAAACATACCAGCATGGATTAGTTTGCTTTGCTGTTGGACAACATTCTTAGCAGCAGGAGGAAATGCATCCCTGTGTTTCGTTTAATGATGTGCCACCTGCAATTGCTTTGATTTAGCTTGTAGCATCAGTATAAAAATGTAGGTTGAAGTTAAGTATGCTAGTAAGATCATAGCAATTTAGTTGTCAGTCTCCATACCTTTGGGTTGTCTAACTTTCTACGGTTTATACCTCAGCTAATGTTTGAGATAGCATTAGCATTAGAGTGCTTACATTCTAGTTTTTCTTATACCTAAATTTCCTTTTTATCATGTCCCTTGTTTTATATGGTTTTTTTTCTGTTTGTTTTTATGCTACGGAGTAGATAAGTAGGTTCAAGACAGTTAGCTTAGTTGTCAAAATGAGTTACATATGGATTGTTTTTATAGCTAAGTAAGTGTGCTTGCTTCATATTAAGTATTGTAATCTGTTAGCATTGATTAGCCTAGCATTGTAGTTCAATGTAGGTCAATGTACTTTTACTAGCAGTTTGCCATCACAACAAATTAGGCTAATTAAGCTATGTTTTTATATTTAGCTCATCTGCAAGCACCCGTTAACTTGATTGGTTCCTTATCTATCAAAGAAGTCAAAACAAATGTAAAACGGACTTTTTATCACTTTCCGTGTTATTAACTTACAGCATCAAATACATTAATCGGTTATAGTTTGAAACATGTATCAGCTGCTAATGGTTTAATGCTCAGCTAATATTTTCTGTTACTTTAGAGGTAGGGGTTATTAAAATAAGTATAATGTTTAACCTATCTTGTGTATTGTGTGGACTGTCATCTTTCTAGGGGTGATAGCTCATGCTTTTTGTGATTTAGTTTTTATTTCTATTGCAAGTAAAGAGTTAGGTATGATACTGACTAGGAGTATTCTACATTGCATTAATGTCTTTTCCATTGGATTTTTCATTATTGCAATGTCATCATTTATTTAGTTTTCCATAGATTTAGTTTTACATTTTACTGTAATAATGGCTTATTTTTATATGTACTTTTTTTTTAGATGTAACAGACATCAATTTCTTAGCCAACCACCATTTTTACTGTACATTAAAGTAATCATAATCTCATTTCTAATACCAGAGTTACTGGACCAATCATATTGATGTTTATATTGTTTATGTCACTCTATGTTGGGAATAACTCATACAAAGCTCTTTTAATATCTTCTGAATTATTAACTAAACAGACCTCTGGCGACAGTCAAATGTGTTCTTGGAAACTGCAGAGGGAGCCTACTAACAAGCATTAAATATTAAATATGTGATCATTTAAAACGTTTTGTCGAAGTCTCCTGAAAAGACTGAAAAACATCGCAACCCCTTTGTACTCAACAATACTTTTGAAATTTTGTTGACATTGTTGCAGTTAAAAAAAGGCCATTGATAATTTGCACCAACTCAATGTAACTGGAAAGATGGTTTTGAGATTATAGTCCATTTCAAACCAATGAAAGATGTTCCAGTGCTTTCTCTGTGCAGCCTGTTGTAATGCAGAGTACAATGCAGAGCTTGTTTCCCGACAAGATGGTGAAATAAGCAAACATTGGGGATCAATTTGGGATTTTTTTATTGTCCATGTACAGCCTCACAACAAGATGGGATCATTTTGCACAAATACAGACAGTTTTTGTAACTGTTTCAGCTGGGCTGCCTTATCCTCATGGATTTGTTCTGGTTTAATAAAACAGGAAGCCGTATTTTATTGTACAGTTTGATGGGCATTTCAATTGAAATCAAACACCGCTTTTATATGGTATGAATAGAACCTGAGGGTGGATTTATTTAAAAATGTATCTCTTCAAAGATTGGCCTGTTTCAGTCTCAAGTATAAAAAAGACATAATGCAGTAATGTATTATTTTATTGGATTCTTAACATAAGTGACTTTTGGAGTTAAACTTTTATATTGGATGAGAAAACTTTTTTGTAATTATTGCTGTCAAATCAGGAAGGTTCGAAATGTAGCCTGTCTATTTGTATATATTAATGATACAAAGTACCATAGCTAACAGAAAGCTTTGCGACAAAAGTAGGAGTGAATATCATACAGTAAAATTACGACAGTTTCTTTTTGTTGAGAGGCCTATACCATGATGTTGATGATGTCATCAAGCTGCACCTTTTCTGGTCAAAAGTGAAACCGTTGTAGCGGCTGCAAGCCTGGAGTGGGTAGAGTACAAGGGCAAGTCCAAAAGGGAGCAAGTTCTCATTCACTCCCATGTTAAAATTTAACAAATTTAGAGCTGAAAAAACATGTTTCCACTCCTGGCTTCATTAGGTTTGCTGATTCAGATCGCTGGTTTGGATTTTCATGAACTCTCTGAGGGGAATTAAGGATTTTTACATTTGTTTTTTTGAGATATATAGAATTAGAAACTTCAGCCAAGAAGACGTCTTTACTACGACCATGTATCGGCTCTCTGGACATTTTGAGCTTCATTTAGCTTTGACTGACGTAACAAACACTCTGTCCATGTTATTTACAGTCAATGTTAGAGTAGGAAAAGGAGGTACTTTTAATAAAGGCGGGTACAATGTCAGTCAATAGGACATGTTGGTGGTGTGACAGTAACAGTGAATAGTGGCAGTACTAAAGTTCATTTTATTGGCACAAATATAACCACACACCATTTATTTAAAGTAAATTGTAACACTACCTACATAGTTTAGGTAAAGTTACTGTAAATGCAAGGTTTTCCATTTGATATGTGCAATTGCTTCTGTGGTACGTTTTGTTGTGGGTCTTTTTGTGGTCCTTTGTGGTAAAAAAAATTACAATTGTTTGAAAGGGTTTACATATTTAAAAAATGCACACAATAAATATTCTTAAAATGCCACTCTTCACATTTTGAAGTGTTTGTTTTGCTGCAAAAATCTTCTTTGGGGATTGTTTTTATGCATATATAGTTTGTATTTATCTACTGAATTTATATACTGAAATTTATACTGAAAAAAGTACATTACAATAGATACAATTTTTCCATGTGCTTCACATTAGACCGTAAAATAAATTGTAAGCCATATTGCCCAGTCCTAACTTTGCTCATTATAATTATGAAAATACAAAAACGTGTACCGGCTGTACACAGCAAGGATCCTACATGCATGTATATATCCCTAGGATTCTCTAGCCAGGTTACCATGACAATTCAGAATATCTACTCTTAATCTGCTTTTCCATCATTGCTATTCTGAAGAGTATTCCTAAATCTAAAATAAGTGCTATTTCAGCCAGGCTGATCTAACTGCCTGTGCTTTGGAAACACTGTGGTAGCAATGTTTCTTCTGTTTTTGTTTCTCATTTAATGAGGTATAATAATACAGATTTGTGGAGACTAATTATTATAAATTAACATAAAGTAAGTGATCCAAAGTCTTACTATAATACTATAAACAAAGTACATTTTGAGTCTAAACAAAAATTAGTCTTATGTTTTATACATTTTCTTCATACATTTCTTTATAAATGAGGTACCATAGCACAATATAGTCCGTATTATGCAGGGCTACAGATTTTTGCAAAAAAAAAATAAAACCTTGATTTTCCTTTGACCGGTTCATGAATTCCTATTCAGTTTGTAATGTGTAACAAGTTGGTTGGGAAATGTATAATTGTAAAAATTTGTTAAAAGGTGTTTAGATGAAGTGTAAAGAGTCTGTGGTTTTAATTTCTTTAGACATTTTTGGGGGAATTGGGAATTTTTTGTGTTTGTTGCTATTTTAACATCTTTTTCTTTTCTTTTCTCAGTGGTCTGTAGTTTCCGTGGATCTGTGTCACATGGTCTTACTCTTGAACTTGGAGAAACAGTTCAGATCCTGGAAAAGTGTGAAGGTAAGTTGTTTGTTTTATTATATATATAGTGATATCTGTGTTTTCTTTTGTCAGGAATCATGTTTATTCTCAAATTAACCTGGTTAGTTTTAGAGTTGCTCAGACAACTTTTCAACAATACTTGGAATTATGCTCATTCTCTAATTTCCTGTGAGATTATAAATGTAGTAGACTATTCCCAATTTGTAATCTGAGGCCAGTCATGACAATGTTACACTTTTTGAAATTTGCTTGACTGTTATGGGTGTGCAAGTATGTTTTCTAACAATATTGGGCAAACATATACCCTGTATGGATGTGTGTGACTGGTGTGTTTGGTGGTGGTCACGAGACCATAGTCACAGAAGGGCAGCCACATCCTGTCAGACTGCCCCAGGGCAGCTGAGGGCAACCAAGGTAGCTTATCACCACCAGAGAGTGGATGTGGGTGAATGAATAATGCTCTGATAATTGTAAAGCATATTTGAGTGCCTAGAAAAGCGCTTTATAAATTGAAGGCATCATTATTATTATTTAGTTTTTGCCAGCTCAATCTTTGTTAATGTATACTCAACCTCAGCTGAATAAATTGTCTGCACCCAAAATACATACATAGATACATAGAGTTTTTAAAAATCTTTTTCACTGTAAATTAAAAAATGGTAATGATTTGAAACATCAAATAGTAAGAGAAGTGTATAAAAACTAAATACATGTGTGATAGTACCCAACTAGTAACACTTGTGCATCATAGTGTGTTCACATCTCTCTTCAGCCTGCTATTTTAGCAGCTGTTCTCTGCTGCCCCCATTCAGGGCTCCAGAGCTAGCAAACAGGAAAAGATTGTTTTTTTCCAATCTTAGTTAAAATCTTTTTTTTTTTAAGAAAACAGCCATTGATCAATAATCAAAACATTTTAGTTTCTTCAGAGAATCTCCAAATCAATCTCTGACTTCATGTTTGTGTATTAACAAGGATATGCACCCTCTATTGCCCTAGTTCACTCTGCAGATTCACTACTACTTTTCGATACTTATTTTTAATAAATCAAAACTTTATTCTTCATTAAATAAGGAGGTTTCCATTGCTGTTTATAGACAAGTACCCACAGATATTATTATCCCAATATCAGCATTTTTTTAGATTAAGAATGAAGCCTTTAAAGGTTTGGAATAAAATTGTGAAAGTCTTAAACCTTGGAAATAAGCATATTGTGATTTGCATAGTTACTATTGACTTCCCTATAGGTGGTCTATTTAAGATTTGGGTCAGTTTTTAAAGAACATTTCGAAATAAGGTAAAAAAAAACACTTTTTTGTCACCAGTTTTGTATAAACCTTTCTCACAAACCTTATCACATTTATGAGGCAGAATGTGAAACTACTTTGGATTTTAATGCAATGTAGAAATGCAGTACACACAGATACTCTTCAAGGTAATAGGGTTTTCATAGATTTTCTTTTCAGCCACCTCAGAGTCCTGAAAAAAGTGATTCTATTCCAGAGTCTCACAGTTGAAAGGTCAGGAATAAAAATGGTTGTCCTGATAGCTGCCAATGGCTGTGAGATTCAGAGCCTGCAGGCAAGCAGTGAGATATGCTAGCTAAAGCTCAGCTGGTGAAGTACTCTTTTAAAAGAGATGAAATGTGGTCTCCTTGATAAAAGGGCAAAAATATAAAATCCATCCTGGATGCAGATCATACGTGTCACCAACAAAGGGATCACTTTTATTTTTAGATATTAACATTTCAGTTTTGGGTTCATACCACACACCGCCATGCACACTGTGAAAGACTCTCCTATTCACTTACTACCTATCCAGCATTAAATGTATGTTATATGTGGACATTACCTGGAGACTCCTGGCTATGTTCAGACTGCAGCTCAATTTTTGGCAATATGTGACCTGTATCTGATATTTTCCGCACAGTCTGAAAAGCTCAATTATGATTTTTTTGAATCCGACGGTTGCTTTCACAAGTGTTCCTGAATCCAATACTGATGTTTTTTTATGAAGATAGTTTTTGCTACCCTCAAACACGGCTGTCTTCTTCCGCAACCCGTTGCTCCAGGGTCTCTGATCTTTGAGGGCAGCTGTGGTCTGGTGGATAAGGAGATCGACTTGTAATCGGAAGGTCTCTGAATAAGGAGATCGACTTGTAATCGGAAGGTCTCTGGATAAGGAGATCGACTTGTAATCGGAAGGTCTCTGGATAAGGAGATCGACTTGTAATCGGAAGGTCTCTGGATAAGGAGATCGACTTGTAATCGGATGGTCTCCGTTCGATTTGAACGGATCCACCGAGTTGAAGGTCATGTGAGTGCTGAAATGCTTGCTCTCCCATCTTCAACAACCACAGCTGTGGTGCCCTTGAATGAGGCTCCAGTTTCCCAGTTTCTATGTGGCCATTTGTGATTCCTTCCTGTAGTCTCCTTTTCTGAATTCTCTGTGGTTTGATTCATGCTGTTTCTGTGTCCCTTTTGGTCACTCACTTCACCAACCCATAATTTCACCACCACACATAATGGCAGTGCTCAAAGACAGCATCGGCTCCTGTGGAACAGGAGCGTGTTATGAAATCATGGGGCTGGAAGCATTTGGGAGGGATAGTGCAAAAGACAACATGTAGACGAGGAGAGATACATACCACATTTCTATAGCTGAGGACGAGCTGTTTTCCCTCTTGCACTTCTTACCATTACTCTTATTTTTTTTTTACACTTCTCCTATTTTATTTTTACCTGTATTTATCTTGATCTATTGCATTTTCCATCTCCTGAGTCCCTTCTTTTCCATTTGATGCATTTCTGTTTTCAAATCATGTCCGGTTATTATAACCAGCTTGCAGCCAAACTCTGTCTAGGATGTCTGTCACCCTCAGCAAGCAACAACTCAAAGTGTGAACTTGGGAAATGCTATCCAGTGTGCACAACTTGTAAGAGGAGTCACCAATGCCGCTACTCTCACAGTTGAATCCAGCATTCAACATTTCACCTAGGCTACTGGAACTGCTGGGCTCTATTGTCCTACTTTTCATGTCTCTAGATAATCGTCACCTTCCAATCACTCTGGACTTTTTCTGCTTCCTCTGCAACTTCCTCTGCATTACAAAATAGCATTTTGATCACCATCTCACCGGTGCCCTCTGAAGCTCTATCTCTGTCTCTTTCCCATGTGCCTAAAACTCTACCTTTCTTCTTGGAACTGTAGGATCTTCCACAGGTTCTCCAATAGCTTTGTTTCTGGTGTCTGAAAACCTCTCATCTGTACAAATTGCCTGAGTATCTCCCTATATTCCTTCCTTTCGACTCTACTAGCCACAAGTATTACACTTGTGAGAGGAGTAAACATCAGGTTAAATGGAGATTACAAGGATCTTAAATTACCTGTGTTCTCCTTCTTCTGTATTTACTGTTCCTCTTTTTAAAATAAGTGTATGGTTGAATTCAAGTCCGTTCTATGTCCCTCCTACCAGTATGTGTAGATTGGTGTAAGGTGGCTGAATACTCTAAGCTAAATCATTAACCCATTAGTTTAGCTCCTTTTGCTTTTTTGTCGTCATCATCATCATCGGTTGTTCATTTTCTTAAGAAAGCACTGAATCGTATTCAATCACTGACTAGTATAACGAGAGGATCATCCAGCATTCCATCTGCACTTTCTGCCCATTCAATGTCAGTCATTCACATTTCAGCTCATATTTATTTGTTGAGCGATACTGGCTAATGATTTTATGATGGTTTTCGACATCCCTTAATTTGTAAATCTACCCCAAAATTAATACTTGTCCATATTGATGGACCAAATGGTTAAACCGAATATAATAGTAGAATAAAAGTAGTACCTACACAGAAAAACCTTGAAAGTAAAGTTAATTACCTCCAGAGTAAAACTCAAACTGAGTTAACATATCTGCTCTCGGCCATCATCTAAGCAGGAAAACCTTCAGCAAAACTTTGCACTTTTTAATACATTTTTGTATTTTGCTATATGTTACTTACCACAGTTTTACAATTTTTTGTTTACCTTTAATGAGAATTTCATATATACAGACAAGCAGAGTACACATGTGTAGTGTAGTAGATTAGCCATGAGCCATCAGGTGATGTGTGAGTTCAGCTTTTGCCTCAAGGACTAAGATAATCAGTGCTCTGATTCACAGGGTTAGCATTTTGCTGAACATATTGATTGTTTTGCTGCAGTGCCATGTTTTGAGGCAATGGATGCCTGGAAAATCAAAGCCTTTGAAAACTCTACCTTCTGAAGTGCTAGGGTGCCCTGCAGTCAGTGAAAAGGTTGTAAAAGAAATGTATAATAGAATATTTGCCCCAAACTAACTAACCATCCAACTGGCAAAACAAACAGTTGTAGATTAAACCCAGATTATGCATGTGCGTCTCTAGCAGAGAGGTCCAACATCCTGATAGCTCGATAACAGTCCCTGCAGTATAAACCTGTTGAGAGCAAGACACATTTCATCAGGTGTCTGCTTGCTGTCAGTTTCCTCATGTCCACATTGAAGCCTTGTGTCGGCTAGCATGAGGCGTCTGCTAATCTATCACTGCTGATGCCTACAGTCTGCCTCCAGCATCAACACATTCAAATCCTGTGCTGGTGTCTCTGTGTCCATTGCTAACTTTTTCTCTAAAAGACATCCAGACATCTGCTTGCGAGTCACTGTGCATTAGCCTGTGGCAAGCTAACAACGAAATCATTTCCATTTTGTAGCCTGCTAAAAATTTATTAACACCTATGACGGGACATCGAAGAGTGATGGCATGTACACCTCAACACATATTTTTTTGCTCAAAGTTAGCTCATTAGCTAATAGCGTGATTGATTTTGTTTGGAAATGTAAAGTGACAATAATCAGACACTTCTTGCTTAGACCAAAGAGACAATTGCTAGAAGCCATTCGAGAGGAGAATGCTAAAACGATAGATAGCAGTGATTAATGTGCCAGAGCCTGGCTTTTCTTCAAAACAGATGGTAACAGGTTTGAGTGCTGTTTGCCTTCTCACTTATGAACATTTTACTCGAGATTGTTTACAAATGGCTTAATTAACAGTTAAATCCATAACTGGCAGTTTCCTGTTTTCCACAGATTCTCTGAAAGTAGTTTTTATCCATTACCAATTTATTTAATTTACAGCAAATTATTTAAAAATATTGTCTTAAAACACTAATGTTAATCATGTTTTCTCCATACGATCATTCTGATATTGTTAAAAAGGACATTATGTAAAACCTAATAGGCCCTGTAATCTTTCTCTGAAAATTACGTGACGAGATAAAAAGATGGGCAGCTGCAACTTTCTTCAGTTACATAAAGAGAAACCTAAAGTCGTTAAGGAACAAAATTGAGGTTCTCACAGTGAATCCTTAGCTCTAAGGATTTTTCCAACTAAAAATCAATCATGTTAAATCTTGTGGAGATTCTGGAATCGGATCTGAGCCTTCATCAGTTTCATCATGTCAGAAAAATTGCAATTATATTCTTGTTTCCAGTCAAGATCTAGAGAAACTTGCTTTCATCACCAGCAAGCTAGAACATTGTAAGGGTCTCCTAACTGATTTTTACAAAAAAAGACAGCTTCAGCTTTCTCTGAATGTGGCTGCACAGATCCTGACCACAACGCCAGTCCCCAGGTCTCTAAAATGGCTGCCAGAGACTTACAGAATAGATTTTAAAGCGCTGTGACTCATGTATAAGTCACAAAACAGCTAAACACCAACATTCCTCAAATAGATCTGCTGACTCTATATGGGCCCAAAAAACAGTTAGGACTACCATGGATTTGCTCCAAACTGTCTGCTTTCAGTTACTATGCTGCCCCCAGCTAGAATCAGCTTCCAAAAGAGATTATAGGAGATTATGTAGCATAAACTTTAGTCACATTGAAATCCAGACTACAAACTCTTCTATTGTAATGTGAACTTACTAACTTAGCAATGCTGCACTCATTAGTTTCTTTATTTTTCTTTAATGCTGTCAATTTGTAATGCTTTTAATGTTTTATCCTTTGCTTTTTTATCTGTAAGGCACTTTGAAATGCCAACGTGTATATGAAAATGTGCTATACGAATAAAATAGCCTTGACTTGCCTATTGCTCCCTTGTTGTTGTAATGAGCGAATCTGCTGTACTTGAGATTTGAACACCCTGTACTCATTTGTTATGGAGAAACTTAAGATGTTGTTATCTGGGGTCTGCAGAGGTGCTGAAATTCAGAAGTGTTTTTGGATATCCGCCAATGAAATTGATGGCTCAGATCTTAGTGTATATTAGTGTTCATGTTCAATGTCATTGCTAAAATATGGCCTCGACAAGGTGTAGTTCTGTGAAAGGGTTTTAATTCTGTTAAGCACATATTCAAGTATGTTTTTAGTGAAATTGTCAAGTGTGTCTGAGAGTTTGTTGGTGTATGAAGAAAGAAGTGAAGATTTTTTAAGTGGATGGTGCTGCAATTTTTTGTTCTAATAATTTTTTGTTCTTCAGTAGGCTCTGTGTTTGGTCCAAGGATGAAAGTTTTCAAACATATTATATAAATAAAAATAAAAAGCGACTTTTTTTCCATGTGATTTGGTTGTTCGCAGTGCCGGTTGTGTAATACCTGAATGGGTGTTGTCCTGTTGTCCTGTTAATCTAATGGTTACATCTCATATTATGACAAGCACAATTTTAAGAGACTCAATTTTAAAAACAATCAAAGAAAGTCAATCGAAATGTTCAAAATGTCAATAAAGACACAAACAAGTATTTCCAGCTTGCTTGAGGAGCTATAGCTAGGCTGGTTGCCAGTTACAATCAGAAGTAGCTGTTAAGGTCAAACATCGAGCTTATGTTATGTAGAATTTTCTTGGTGTATTTGCAACAACTGTACTGGTGTGAATTGTTATTAGCTTTTTACTAATTTTAAAAAATTAGTTTTATTAGATTTTATTGTGACTCATGGTAATTGAAGCTATTCATTTCAGGAAGACGGCAAGAGATAATTAGCCATTTAATCTCGGCTTTATCTGTTTAACTTTTCACAGTTCTAGGATATAAGCAACCAACTCTCTACTTCCCATTTGACAATTAACAGCAAAAAAAGCCACCACGGGGTGTATGTAATTCAATATTCAACATAAAATTACATATGCCAAATATGCGAGGGATACTAGGATTTCTTTATGTAACTGAAATATTCAGGTGTTTGTGGTCAGCTGCTGCTTGAAGGCAGTGGCAGCTTAAAAAAATATTCTATTGTCTGGTAATGCATATGATTAGATATGATTAGAACCTTTTAAAATCAGAATAGGGACACTTTAAAATTCCACCGAATTGAAGGGGCAGGAGTCACCACTGCTTGTAGATGAGGTATAGGGTTCATTGGAAATGCATTGTGTAAATTAATCATTTAATTACAGTGCACATGTTGTACAGTGTACAATTTGATCTTTCAAAAATGTTGGATTATTGTGGAAATGTATTATAAAAATAAAGATGTATGTTAGAGAGAGATTGTTATTTTTTCATAAGGATGTGTAGGGAACGTAAATAAAAATTGTGAAAATAAATAAAAAAAAAATAAAATTAATTTTAAAAGTAAATTAATAATGTGTTTACTGCTACTAATTTGCAAAAAATGTTTAGTTTTGTTATTTATACCTTATTGTTGAGACATTAGCCTGCAAAGGTTTAAATGATATTATTAATAACATAATAATGTTGTGTTTTTTTTCCAGGATGGTACAGAGGATTTTCCACCAAGAAACCTTCAATAAAGGTAAGCTGATACTTTGCCTTTCCCAGTGATGGGTTGCGGCTGGAAGGGCATCCGCCGCGTAAAACATATGCCAGAGAGTTGGCAGTTCATTCCGCTGTGGCGACCCCGAAAGGGAAGAAAGTCGACATGAAGATGAATGAATGAATGAATGATACTTTGCTAAAGATCCCAAGGCCTTTACCTTAATGTCAAGTGCAAATATCTGCATCTACAATAGTACAAGAATCTTCAACCTGTGCATTTTATCATACTGTAGACAACAGAATAGGACACAGTGTTGCAACACTATTTAATGTATAATATTTCTATGTTTTAGATATTCGTCTGTGTAACTAAAAACGTGACCTTTATAATTAGCTTATAAATTGTGATGTTTTTCAAAAGCCTACCTCCAATTTTAACAATCACATTTTTATTTCTGTAAAAGTGTGTTATTGCAGCAAAAGTAATCTGAGAGTACTCGCAGTCGGCTCTTACTGACAATTAGCAAAGGCATCTTTTCAAAGATGACATTCACTTATCACTAAGCTCCACTTCACAGGGAAGATTGTGCTTGTTATTCAGATTTCCCTCATCCTGCAAGCCAGGTTAAGACAAGGACAGATCACATTCATCTCCCAGAAGATGGTTTGCCTTGGGAAAGAAGTGAAGATGGAGCTTTATAGAGACTTAGATCTTGTTTGTCACTGCATTTTCTTAAGGGCTATAAAAGTACGGCAGGCATTTTTGAAGGCACCAGATTGAGCATGTTTTTCTCTTGGTTATATTATCTCCATACATCTGTATTGTAGGATCATTTATTTAAAAAAACACACACACATTTAAATACAATTTTTGGCAAAAAAATTCCTTGAAAGTACTGTATTCTGAACTGTAAAAGATTATAGGCTTCTATTAGCTTGAGCTGTTTTAACCAGTGTAAAATCTACTCTTTTTTTTACTTGTATATAAATTTATTGTGGTAAAAATAAAGATGTGAAATAATTAACTTTTACAGTAAACTACTGGTATATATATATATATATATATATATATATATATATATATATATATATATATATATATATATATATATATATATATATATATATATATATATATATTATCTACAGTACAGACACACCTTCTCATTCAAAACGTTTTTCGGACTGACTGACCTTCATTTCTTAAAGTAATGTTTTTCTTGACTTAGCTGCGTTTTTCTTGCCATAATACAAATTCTAACAATCTATTCAGTGGAACTATCAGCTTTGTATCCACCTAACTTCT
Source organism: Danionella dracula (assembly GCA_900490495.1). Taxonomy (NCBI): domain Eukaryota; kingdom Metazoa; phylum Chordata; class Actinopteri; order Cypriniformes; family Danionidae; genus Danionella; species Danionella dracula. Next base: position 21,747,405 of record UELW01000778.1, on the reverse strand, counting down.
GCACAACACAACTGATGGTCCCAACCCCATTTGTAAGGCAAGAAATTCCACGTATTAAACCTGACAGGGCTCTCCTGTGAAGTGAAGAGCATTTCAGGAGACTACCTCTTGAAAATCATTAAGAGAACCCCAAAAGTGTGCAAAGCTTAATCAAAGCAAAAGGTGGCTACTCTGAAGAAGTTAGAATGACATATTTTCAGCTGTTTCACACTTTTCTTATGTAAACAATTCCACACGTGTTAATTCATAGTTTTGAATACGGAAGGCTTCAGTGTGAATCTACCATTTTCAATGTAAAAACGTTTTAAATGAGGTGTGTCCAAACTTTTGATCTGTACTGTATATATGCAGTATATATATATATATAAACTTCCTGACATTAAAGAGAAGCAAATGCACCTGGGGAGAGTTTGATTCATATGATGACCTTTAAAGATCTACAGTGTAGGTTGACTAAACTATGAAATAGCCTTCTTTCAAAGAGGACAAAATTAAATGTCTCCAGGTAAAATCACATGGACTGTACAGTGAACAGTATTGTCTTAAAAGAAGTGATCAGGACATGAAGGTTTGTGTTTATATAATTATTGCCTTGCTATTCTCACTACTTTTATTGGGTAATAGGGAACATTGCAAAAAAACATAGCTGGGCTGAATCTTATTCTAAAACAATATTCTAACAGTATTTTGCAAACCAAAAAATAAACAATACGATGCAATAAAACCATCTGATCACTGAGGCTTCTTTAGTGGCCCAATCTTCTGTATAATCGGTGTCAGGTGCGGAGGCCAAGAAGACGAATGCGAATCCCAAATGCATGTCAGTATTATAGTAATCTATTTAAGAAACAAAATAACAAGGATAACAAAGTAAAACCCACGAGGGGAAAAACCACGAATAATATACAAACTGAAAACTGGGTTAAACAAGAACACAACTTACAGCACCAGACCAAAAGACAACCAAGAGCAAAGCTCCAGTAAGGGGTATAATGAACCGACACCAAACGCAAACTGAGGGAAGCTTATGAAGGGAAACCAATCAAACATAAAGAGGGAAACTACAGATGTACCAACTGAAAACTCTAACTAGAAAATGAGAAGGGCGGGGAAAGGGAGGAACAAAACTAGACCATGTGCACAAACAAATCAAAGATGGCCACCGTCAGTCACATGACCCGAGCCATGTGGCTGGATGTGGCAAAACAAAATAAGAGAGATAACTGAAAACAAGGTGAAACCAAAACTGAGGGAAGGACTGTCAGTGATCTAACCCCTGGCAATCGGCCAGTCAAAGTGTTTTAAATACACCAAGGAGAATTTGATTACCAGTTACCACATATTCTTACCTGAGGATTTAAAATTAAAAACAAAAATCATAATGATTATGACAGACATAATTGTATATAGCATGACTAGTTTGACTGTCCACACATGACTTAAACAGATCTGTAATTGACCAATTAATAAGCCAAACAAAGTACAGCTCAGCAAACTTTTTATTGATTTTTAATTGGATATTTTTATGCCTTTTATGCATTTGGCCGATGTGTGGGGGGACATTTTGGAATGGGTTTTGTAATAAAAGTTCATCATGTACAGTACCAATGGGGAAAGCAATGGAAAGCATTTAGAAGCCTATGTAATAGATTCATTATTACAAAATATTTACTGTAACATGAATACATTTCTCAAAAATACTGTGTTGCCACTGTGTTTATTGGGTTTAACACATTTTAGGTTGATAATAATTGCTGGTAAGACTTACCTTTGAATAAGTAAGGCATCAATACATATCAATACTTGATACATAGATTTTTTTTCCTTTCTTTTTGAAATTTTAAAAACAATTTCAGCATATTTGCTATATAAGTATTAATATTAGTATTAAATGGTCTTCATCAATATTTTTTCATAAAAAACCATGACAGTACAAACACAAAACCCGCTTATAGGCTTCTAATATCAAAATATCAATGCATTTTTTGCTATAATTGGGAATCTGACCTTTTGGGGGACACCAATAACAATGAACAGCAATGATGACTGTAAAAACAACAAAAAATCAGCAACTAAAATAACATTAATAACATATTAATAACATTAGTGTAAACAAAAGCACTAATCTTAATAACAAGCAAAATGATGCTCTCTGAGTGACGTGTCTAAATCAAGCCTTAACTTAGTTGTAACGTTCCTAAAAATCCGTTGGAGAAACTTGATTTGATTGTCACATTTTGTTTCAGTAAGGTTTGCACAAAAAGAGAATCGACGTTGAAGCTTGTAATTTTGTAAAATTAGTTTCGGGAGTAAGGTCATATGTTTCCCATTGACAATTAAATAATAAAAAAAACATAATTTAATCACTTTCAGTGGGCCAGATAAATAACACATTTGCCCATTTCTGATCTTCAACACAAACATCAACAATAACAACAACAAATTTAGCAACAGCATCGGTGACTACAAAACTAAAATAATGGGAGCAACATCTAAACCATTTACTTTAACAAAAACATCAATTGTTGATAAAAACAACAACAACAACAACAGCATAAACAGCAACAGCAGTAGCATCAGTAATGATGACAACTAAATGTAACAACAAAAGGAGCATTAACACTTATAACAACAATATCAGCAGCACTAATGATAAACAACAATACAAAACATAACAACACTACCTACAACAACAACAACTTAGACTCTATGTACTGTTAACTTTGTTTTATGTATTAAAACTGTTATAAAACTGTATTAAAATGAGCTTTCATTCAGCAGAGCGGTGGCATTCAGGAATCCATTGTGCACTATACTGGTGAAGGCAATCAATTAGATTGGTTTGTGTTCCCTGTGTTTATCCAACATGACAAGACCTCAAAGTACTCACAGAGTTGCTTGTGATACCTGTGAAGGCCTCTATAAGCATTAGAGTCCTTGACAATTTTGCTGAGCAGTGGCACTGAGCTGGCACCTGCTTCTCAGGTCTGATGCCAGACCTGTGCTGTGAGAGCAGCAGGGTTTCAATCACAGTGTGAATGAGGTGGCAGCTCATGCCATCACCTGGAGCTGAGAGGAAAACACAAAACATGCGGAATTCCTACTCAGGCTGTTCTCCGGGGTTTTTTTTATATGCATACTATTTTTGCAATATGAATATGAAGGTTACAAACTTGTATGTAGATTGTTCTAAATAATATAAATTGTTTTATTGATTCTTGCTAATATAATCCAAGTTGCTCAAGTTATTTCACACAAACAGTAAAAACAATAAAATATCTACTGTAGCACCTGTTCTATAGCGACATCCAGAAGTAAGCATCTCTGTTGACTATATTTGCTCACATTTGGGCATTCTGAATGCTATATTGTACTGTATTTTGTTATGGACGTAATGTCTAAAACCCTTTATATGTTTTAACAGAGATTGTGTTAGGCTCTCAGTTTTTCTTCAGGGTGTGTCATTAACAGAGAAAAATAAATAGGATTTTGATTAGGGTGGAGATTATTGGGTACTTCCAGATTACCTTACATGTCAATTATTAGAGTGACAAATTGCCATTACTATTAATGGTGGCATGTGCATTTAAATAAAATATGACATAAAGTGAACAAACCAACATGGACTATCTGTTCAGTTATTTAGAATTAATTAACACCTGCCAGCCAATCAGAATAGAGTATTCAGACAGACCATGCCATAAGTGGTAAGTATTACCTTCTTGGCATACTAGGCATTAACAAGTAATATCAAACTAATGAGTTAATTGTTGCTTAACAATTTTTCAGTGTAAAACTTTACATGATACAAGTTTGTAGCATGTAAAGTTATATAGTTGATAAGTACACAGTAAAATCTAGAGGGTTAAATTGACTCTGCTTTGAGTCTGTTTGGTTCTACTCTGAAGAGAGTTAAAATAACACTGAGCTCTTCAACCTCAGCCATAAAACGTTTAAGTTAAACTCTTATTTTTTGTTACAATATAATGAGGAGAATAGTTGTGATTTTTTTATAGTGAAACAAAATCGTTTATCACGATGCACAAGTTCTCGGTGAATAATCGCTAGTTTAGATGATAACCTCGTTGATGATTTAACTACGTTTAAGTGTTACTCTTTCACTTTATTTAGAGTGTATTTAGTCCTACTCTGCATAGAATTCATTTTACATTTTACTGTGTAGGTTGATCATTTGTTTTTACAAATTTACAATTCTTTGTTTATAAAACAAATTCAAACTCTGGATCTCATCAGACATTTTTCCTCATGAGATCTGTTCTCAGTATAGGCTACTTTAAATCAATCGATTGTTTTAATCAGAAAAGTTCTTTCACTCCCAACCACCCAGACTCCAGACAGGTTTTTGTCTGCTATCCACAGAATCGAGCGTACAAGGGCAAGGACTGAATTTGAGACGATATTGAATCATTCAATCTCAGGCAGATTTGTTTCAGGAACACTGGGAGTTTAAGATTGAATTAACCCTTTAAAATCAATTTCTCTGATTATTTTGAATGAACTTACCTGTGAGTTTTCTGTACTCCAGTGTATGTAAAGGTCGGGTATGCACAGAAAATGTAAAAAAGCTTAGAAAAAGCTATAGTAGATTAAAAAGAAAGCCAACACTCAATGAAATCAGAAAGCATGCTTGAACTGGAATCCACACTAGCACCCTCAAGCTTATGCACAGCTGGAAGAGAGAGTTAGTATGTCCCTGACTGTTAGCGAGAGAAGAGAGAGTGCCACGCATTTACACATTATCAATCTTTTGAGGCATCAATTACTCTCTCTACTGACATCGCAATCCTCGGATAAAATACAGGACATTTGTGTGAATGCACTTTCAATGGCCATTACCTTTTTTGTTGTTAAACTCTGCATTTTTGTTCTATTCAAATTGGTGTTCATTATGCCATTGTTATCAGCCTATGAGACATCAGTACAATTAGCCTGCAAGATTACCATCAAAATCCAATAAGTCTTACATTTTGTGTGACAAGCGGTGAAGATTTCTTTTCTCAAACCAGACGATAGACACAAAAAAAAACTTGCAATGCAACGAATGCAGTCTCCAGGGCATTTTCAGGAAGACAATAATTTTTTGTTGTAAAATACAGTTTTTGACTCGAACACTGTAATCATGTCACTTCTTTCCCTATTGTGCTATCTCTTTGATGAAAGATGGGGAGTGGGTGTTTTATGAACTGTTTCTATGCTTTTGAAAAACTTTAGAATTAAGTTCCAACCATATGGGCCACTCAGAAATATTGACCGTCAAAACTGAGTCATAATTACAAATTCCTAGCAATCACTCAACGTTTAAAGAGCCAATACCATTTACATGTAATATGATGATTTTGATCGTCTGGCTCTCCTGAGCAAGCCATGCAAAATTTTTGTAAAAAACGTATCCAGATTCGATAAATTAGGAGATCAAAACTCCTTATTTTGGGGCGTCAATGTTTCATGCTGTTTTAGGGGCATTTAATGATTTAATGTAAATCTGCTTTGATGTCATGTCTCCTGTCACTGCCTTGATCGTTGGTGATCTAATGAGAAACATTGTTGTTGTTTATTTGGGGACATTGCTTCTACTCCTTCCTTGACTTGCAGAGGAAGATAATGTAAATGGAAACGGACTGATGTTATGCTAATCCTCCTTTAGTTACCATGTGGCCCACAGAGGGAACCAACTTCCAGAGAAGATCAAGGGTGCCAACACTTTAGTCATGTTTAAATCCAGGCTAAAGACTCACCTGTTTAGTTGCACTTTTGTCGACTGAGCACCAACGTCCGAACAACTATTTTACCTCTGCACTTCAAATCTTAATCTTCGTTTTAATCAATGTTTTAAATTTCAGTTTTTTAATCAGTTTGATTTTATATTACTTTTTTATGCTTGATTTTATTAAATATACTTTCTTTTTATTCTTTATTTCTAATGTAAAGCACTTTGAATTACCCTGTGTACGAAATGTGCTATACAAATAAACTTGCCTTGCCTTGCCTTGCCTAATGTGCGAATGTGCAATATTTAGAGGTGGGGAAATCACGTTGTAAAACAATAATGAGATCAGTTAAAATTAAGATAACAAAGAAATGTGACAATGTAACCTAGTCAAATTTGAAATGTATGGGGTGGAAAGTTGGCGCAGTGGTGGAGTTGGTCGTTCTGTAGCTGGAAGATTGTCGGTTCGATCCAATCCATCATTCTCAAATATACACTAATAATTTCTGAACACATGTTGTTTTTGCATTAGTAATCCACATAATTACCCAAAACCTCAAATGACAAATAAGTAATTGTATTACCTAAAAACAAAGCTAATATAAGCAGGAATAGATCTTTCCAGATCATTTTGGACTCAATTACCCATAATTCCTGGTATATTCCACTTCAAAAACTCAATTACCCATAATTCCTGGCATATTCCACTTCAAAAACCCAAGTCTACAAATTATGTCCAGGTGTCTGTAATCAGCTTATTATTCTTTGTGGGGGAGTATTGTATTTACTTTTCTTTGAAGATACAGTAAATAACCTTTTTGATTAAATTCTGGTAGTGATAGAAAGTGTAGATACATATAGATGCATTTTTTACATTGATATATCTAAGTGTAACTGGATTATTTTTTTAAATCTACTTTGTAGCATTAGTGAAGAAAAATCATCATGTTTATTTAACGGAAGCTTAAACTGTCTTTGGCCACTCCAGTTCTCTGGTTGCTAGAGTTGCATCAAATGATGCATTTTCAAAATTCAATCTAGCACAACTTTCTTCAACTTCTTGCATAGGTTCATGTAGTGTGACAAGGCTAAGTAACCATTTTCCCAAGTGTATTTGAAAGAGTCCTTGTATTTTAAAATAGAAATGTTATTGAACCTGACATTTCTAATTGATTTCCACCCCCATGAACATGATCCGCTCCTCCTGAAGTAGCAGGAGATCTGCATGTGCGATTGAAAGAAGCAATTATCATGTGAGACTTTGAATCCCGAATGCTAACATATGCTGGTTTGTCAACCGTGCACGGAGACCATCTCTGAGCAGATGGAGGATTCTTCCAGGACATGTGCTGTCCTCAAACACTAATGAAGCAAACCCATGAGACTGAACCTCACACGCACACGCACGCACACACGCACACACACACACACACACACACACACACACACACACACAAACCTTTCAAACAACTTAAAGTAGAAACTTTACCATCTGGGATGGTTCTCCTCTTCCCCTTCTGCCCTTACCTCTAAAAAGACTGAAACTGAAAGCGAAACAAATGTAAAAGATAAATAAATTAAATCAATGAGTACAAAGAAAATTTGACAAAAAAAGCTAATGTGTTGGGGTTTCGTTCTTGCAAGTGCTGCACATTTCTTCTGTTCATTACCCACCAGTCAGGATGCTTCTCTGATGGCGTTCATCCATGTAACGTCTTGTTATTGTGTTTTCCCTGAAACATTTCATGCTTTTGCCACATGTTCCCGGCTTGTTTGTGTCCTCACCCTTCTCATCTGCTGTCTTATTAGGTCGTTAGCTATGTCTAGGGCTGCAGCCATCCATTATTTTGATAATCAATTTATCTATCACTTCAGTTGATCGATTAATTGGATAAGCACTCAGTTTTTTCACTGCTCCTGATATTTTAAGTAAAAGTGTTTAACATTCAATACCAGGTGTATCACAAGGTCCTTCAATATATACTGACCTTACACATTGGCACACAAATTTGCCAGAGTGTAATAATATAAATACGATTTTTATACACTTTGTAGATGCCTCACAAATGATGCATCTCTAAAAAATTACTGATTTCACAAGAACATATTATTTATCAAAAAATAAATAAATAGTGTGAAGTTTAAGTCATTTAATAGTGACTAGATTTGGGTTCTGTTCACTAACATATTTATAATTTAAATTATCTTCAAAGGAAGCCTCCATCTCTTATATTTAACTGAAAATAGCCATTTTCAGAAGCATATTAGTTGTGTTTTTTAATAGATTATAACTTTCAGCATGATCCTGCTGTACTGTACAGCACAACAAAAAAAAAAACCCTGCTGAGCACAACTAAAATGCTAAAGGATTACTAACCTTAAAGTTAAAATATACTGTAATCTTAGAGTTTAGCTTTAACAGTATAGATAATGTAAAAAAAAACATTTATAAAATTTATAAAAAAGAATATAAAAAATAGAATATAAAGGCCTTTTAACCTGAATGTCGTCGTCTGAACCATGCTAAAGCTTGAAATGATCCCACATCTGAGATAACTTCTGCCACTTTTTCTAAAAGCCTTCACTGGCTTGCTTTTTATCTTCACACTGCCTCTGCTGCATTTCAATCATTCGTGCTTCTTCTTGGCTTTTGTGAACTGTGAACCAGAAGTAAAGTAAACACAATGGAAGTCGTTTTTTTTAAACAAACTTCGATTCGCGAACATTTTAATCAATCATGTTTTTTTCACAGATTTGATTCAATTAAATTTATTAACTGTTATGTATCTAGTTATGTTGCCTGTTCTACCACTCCTTTCATCGAATTTCTCTCCTTTAAATGTGACAACTTTATCTTGTACCCCACTGCCGTATTTAGTAACTATACTGCAGTAGTGAGAATGATGTTCATGAAGTTACAAAAATGTTAGTGTTTTTAGCTTTTTTACGTTTGAGTTTTTTTCTTCTTTTGGGTTTTGAATTCTAGCTCTGTTTTTTCTTTGCTTTATTTTGTTATTATTTAAAAACATTTAATTATGTGTTTGGGATCCTTCTCAGAAACTTGCACAACAAAATGTAGGATAAAACAAAACTACATAAAATTAAAACGTGACTGAAAAACAGCAAGTCTAAAGTAATTTAGTAAAAACTAAATTGATGACCGAGTTTTAAGACAAAACATAGAACCCTGACATCGACGCTTTCATGTACAACATGCAACCTCTAGCAAATGTGCACTATAGAATACTCAGCAGAACCACAAGTATAGTCCTTAGTCCTGATGGTGAGTTATTATGTGTCCTCACTTCCACCAAGATGACACTGATCTAAACCAAATCTAAGTAGTCAGAGAAGTGGAATAAAAACCTGAAACTTCCAGCCCTAGATTCAGCCTTCAGCAAGAGATGTACAACCACTGGAGATTATGACATAACCTCAGTCTCATATAGTGTCCCATTGAAATCACATCATGCAAACAGACTCAGAGATGTGATGCTCTGCTCTTGTGTTTCTCAGGGAATCTTCCCAGCCGGATTCGTCCACTTGAAGAAGGCAGTGGTCACCAACAGAGGGTAGGTTTCTTTTTTTCTATTTAACTGTTTGAACTGATGAAAAGTATGTGCAATTTTACTAGATGTTGTGCAGTACTTTATAAATGTTCTGGGTTAAATAAAAAATGTAAGGTTTGTAATTATTAAAACAAACCACTGATAAAGTGAAAACTACGAAAGAAATCTCAATAGAGTGGGTTTTTTTTGTATGCAGGCAATATGAGACAGTTGTCCCCCTGGAGGATCCCATTGTCACAGAGGTTACCTCGACTCTGCAGGAGTGGTCAGGGCTCTGGAAGCAGCTCTATGTGGTGAGTCTGCACTCAATCCTTTACAAGAAGAGGAAAAATTATTTCGATAGCAGAGAAGATGTTTACTCCCACATACTGTATGATGGAACTAGTACAGATTGTGACTTAAAGGTTGTTTGGAAATTTGATGCAAGATTGTGTTTTCTTGTTGATTATGAAGCATCCATCGTGTTCCTTAAAGTGTTATGTGAAGTGCGTTTCAGAATAAGGTTTTACAGAATGAGGAGTACAAATCGTTGAATGAAAGTATTTTGATTTTGGAGCTGGTTTGTGCTGGGGTTTTTTTTTTGCTCATTGTAGCTTGCAGTTTGAGCTAGTCAGCCAACTCATATTAGCTACCTTCTTCAAAAATGTTGCATGTATTGATATGTTTACTGAGCATTAAAAGCGAAAACAAAACCTACAGTTTTTCATGCTCTGTTATATCAAACAACATTAACTAAAATGACATTTTAGAACATGTGCACTGCTATTCTTTTAAATCACATGGATTTAGTGTAATATGGTTTTACATGTTTTAAATGAAAGGCAGGCTTCTGTGAATTTAGTAATATCCCATTTGTGAATTTTAAAGAGCACTTTTAAGTGACCTAAGCTAAGAATAATACTGAAGCAGAAGAGGCTTTGCTGAAAAACACTGTGGAATCTGACAGAGGCTTTTATGTTGAGCCCTGCACTGAGGATTAGCAAGCATTACTGTACGACATGACAATGGAGCTTGCACACCCCCAATCCCCCCACTCTTCTCATACACTCTTAATATCACACATTATAGAACTACAGAGATTTTTATGGCCATTTTTCATCCATTAGTGCTTAGATTGTTGGGTTATTATGCGCTTTTTGGTTGGAACTGATCTACGCGTTTGCTAGAAGGTATAGCTGCAGATTGGAGTATTGAGGTAAATGGGCGGTTAGAAGGTGTGTTTGCAATGAGGGATGGAAGAGTGGTCGATGTTATTAACCTGATTTACATCAATTTGATCTTACCTATGTTTGAGGTTTGAAAGGAGGATGTTGAAATGAATAGTTTTATGCTTAGTTTGTTTGCAACTTTTGCCAATTTATTCCAACATTCACCTAACTCTGACTCCGCTCCATGTCTGTTCTATTGTGATGAAAGTATGGTTTCCTGTAAAGATGTAGCATTCTTGTTAAGACAATTTTTCCTATTCAGGTATAATACATTGTAAATGCCAACATGTTTTAAATTTCTAACTACTTTTTATTTAAACCAGCGTTCATGACATTATATGTTTTTGTCCTTAAACTTTTTTTTACACTTATTCACTATTTATTCACTAGATATAGTAGCAGCATAACACAGCTCGGTTTGGCTTTACTCAACTTGCCATTGTTTTTAGTTGTATTTCCACCGACTTTCAGTATCAGTTGTGAGTGGACTTGTTTTAGATGCTTCACTCAAGATATGTCACTCCACTCCTTCAAGCAAGTACTGCTTGCTTGGTGAATAGTGAGTTGGATAAAAGAAAGACAGATGATGACAGAAAGACAAAGATCCACTGTAGAAAAAGCCCATCAGTGAAGTTGGTGATAGACCAATTCACGTCATAACTTTCTCCGAAAGCTTATGAACCCCTTGGAAAATTCCCCTAGATATACTTAGGCATATTTTTGAGACTCTTAGAAACTTTTAGAATATTTGCTTGTGAAGCCCAACTAGAGTCACATGTCTATGAAAAACTGTCATAAATCGTTAGGCTACTGCTTGAATAACTGCACATATCCACATTAACAAACACAGACATCAGTCTGAGTGGAGAGTTAGAGGAAGCTTGACTGACTTGTGTGACTGCTAAATGAAAATAGGTCTAAATATGAGAGCAAGAGAGAGAGAAAGAAAGAACAAGGAGGGAATGCAGTCCTGACAAAAATACACAACACCATCAGTGACTAGAGTTCTGAGTTGGAGGAAATGGTTTAACTGTCTTGGGTGTAGAGGGAAGTTTAAAAAATAGCTGGGGGTTAGGGTAAGTTGCTGTTCAAAACAATCACTAGTGACTAATTAAAAATAAACCCAGCTTATTATGACATTTGATTGCATCTGGCATCAGACACTGGTGGGACAGAGTTGTAGATTTTGAATGAATTGGTAATGGACATGGCTTCTATGTTAACTGTCTTAAGATGGTTGCAATGAGATGTTTCTCAACATGTAGGCCACATCAGCAATCTTAATGACTCCACCCGAACTGACCAGACACTACAAATTGTGGCAAAACAGTATATTAGGGTAGTTGTAAGAGCCAAGTTGGAGAGAACAAGGGAGCGTGTGATGCCAGAACTAACTGAGATGTGACTGTGAAGTGCAGACTAGAATTTCCCTGATCACTCATAAATGCTCAAAAATCTCAAAAGGTATTGTTAGGGTTGCCAGATATTGACATAAGACTAACAAGTGTCGTATTTTAGTGTAATTTCTAGTGTTGCCAGAGACTAAGAAAAGGGTTATACTTTTTTTACTTACTACTGTTAAATGAATGGTTAGGGTTGCAAGAGTTTGAGATAAAAAGCTCAAAAACACAAATGTATTTGAAGCATACTGGTTATTTTGCAAAAAAAAATTTATGAGCATTTGGTGTTAAGGTATAGGTCTTAAATTGGATTCTTAACATCTTTAAAAAGGTCTTAAAAAGTCTTAGATTTTACCTCATAAAACCCTGGAAAACTGGCTATATTACAGTTTAATTATAAAGTATAAATTATTTTGTCATTTTGAAATATAAAGTCCTTCTGCATGTAGGCTCAGTGTTTCAGGTGGTGTTTTTGTAAAATCAGCTTTGACATTTTTGTTTTCGTCAGTAGATGAAGAAATTATAGCAGTCTCCCTATACAACAGACGTTCATAGATACTACTGTTCCTTGACTTTAGGGGGAACCCTTCAACAAAATTTCCATAATGTTGCTTCAACATGTTAACTCATATTACACTGTTGCAATATTTAGAGAATACCAGTATATACCTGCTATAAAAGCTTCAGTGATTTGAGATGTGATTTAAAAGTGTGAGGAAGTTACGGGGTTCTCTTTTGACTGACAGTGAAACAAGATGGTGTGACAGTGTGATGTGAGGATTCATGACACTCATGCAATGAGAATGCAAATGAGAAAATGTGTTCTACCTCACTGATGGTTTGCCCCGCTGGCCTCAAGGCAGACGGGGGTTTCTCCAAACAGCTTCTGACGTGAACAGAATAAAAGAAGCCCAGCTGAAAGCATTAGATCAGCCTGTTAGATCTGCATGACTGCGTCAAAAATCATGAACCGCATGCCATAACATACGTCAGATTTGGAGAATTGGTTGAAGAAATTAACATTGCTTAAAAAAATTTTTCATCTTATTAGCTTGAGTACGGCGTTTTAATTTTATATTGTGTCACCGGTGCTACACTGGACAACACAAAAAAGGTGTTAATTCCAAATATTTTGGACAATCCACATAAAATCTTACTATTATAAAAATGTGCTTTAAGTCTTTATTTTTTGTACCTTCATCACTCCTTTTATTCAACTAAAATGTTTTAGATTGACACAAGTTGTTTTATTTTGTTGCTGAGGATGAAGGCATCCATGATTTTAATTTCTCTTTAGCTGGCAATAAGACACTTCATACTCATTCGGCAGGGGGGGGGGGGTGACATGATCAAGAAGGTGGATTCAGGGCTAGCTGCTAGCGTAGTCCCCTTGTAGCTGTTTGTAAACCCCTGAAGTTCTAGGACAGAGTACTCTTAAATCATCTTGTGAAGGTCAAACTATCTAGTTAAAAGATTTGAGTTTCTTTCGCAACATAACCCATGTGTTCCATTTTGCAACGATCTTGGAGCTGCAGTGTGGGAGCATGGTTTATGTAGATTGATTTTACTTTAAAAAATGATGATAATTAAACTTTAATTAAACAAAAACTCTGAGTCCGTTGAAAAAAATGCTTGTAATTAAACGAGTCAAGAAAGTTTAGCTTATTGAACACTTTGTTATTATTTGAATGAAATGAAACTTGGTATACTAAACATCAAGTATGTTGTTTATACCAGAAATTTTTTTTAGAGCAATAAATTTCCACAGATTAAAACATTGCAGTTACAATGTTAAAACATACTCTATAAATGCCAGAAACATTGTGCACTGTGAAATTAGGCCATGACCCTTACCAATTAGCCCCTCCCCTTTTCTTTGACAAGGAGGGCTAAGGAGAAGGGCTTAAATCTAGATTTGGGACTCCACAGTTAAGCCATTAAAAAAATTTACATACAAACATGTCATAAACGAGTCTACTTTTTAATGCTGTGTAAAATCAGAGCAAAATAATTTGTTAATCATTTAAAAATAGCTATAAATAATATTGGTATTAAGTTTATACTTTTATTATATAATTTTTATTGACTTATTAAAATTACTGTTATATGTCTAACATTGCTTCATTATACTTGTGAAATTAGTGATAAAGTTTATGAAATATGTTACTATTTATGACATATTCATGTAAAATGATTTGAAAATTAACATAAAACTTTTATTTTTGACATTTTTAAACTTTTAAAAATGACAAAAAATGACTTACACCAAGCTTCACGGTGGTGCATTGGGTAGCACGGTCGTCTCACAGCAAGAAGGTTGCTGGTTCGAGCCTCGGCTGGGTCGGTTGGCATTTCTGTGTGGAGTTTGCATGTTCTCCCCGTGATCATGTGGGTTTTCTCCGGGTGCTCCGTTTTCCCCACAAGTCCAAAGACATGCGATATAAATGAATTGAGTAAGAACGATTGTCCATAGTGTTAAAGTGTGAATGAGTGTGTGTGAATGTTTCCCAGCGATGGGTTGCGGCTGGAAGGGCATCCGCCGCATAAAACATATGCCAGAGAGTTGGCGGTTCATTCCGCTGTGGCGACCCTGAAAGAGAAGAAAGCCGACATGAAGATGAATGAATGAATGAATGACTTACATCAGAAGCTCTCTTTCTTTGCACCGGCAGGCATCTTTGGTAAACAACATTGTTCCTGCATCACGCTGTTGATGCTGGGAAGTCCTTCTCAAGCCCTCGCTCTGGAAGTGCAGGTCTGACCTTACTTTGGCTGAAGTGGTGTAGATATGAAGTTGTTCAAAAGAGAATTGGGACACCCCTTCCCCTCACATGAACGTACAAAATGGAGGGCTAGGGCTAAGGGTTAGGGCCAAGGGGAGAAAAGTAACGCAGCCCCTAGAGTGTTATTGATTTTTGAAGTGTGTAACATAACCCTTTTTTTTCATGAGTTTGAGGAAGTTTGAGTTTTAAAAGTCATATTGCATTGTGTATCCAGTAGCCTAGTTCAACTCCAATAATTGACAGCGGGAACGTTGATTTAAAATTTTGAATTTCACTGTGAGCAGTGTAATAGTTGTGATATCTCTTTAAATTGTCACAGTTTCAGTCAGTGTGTCAGTTTAAACTTTAGATTATTTAGGGAATGACTCAAATTTAGAGAGCTAATTTTGCATCTGTTTCTATCTCACTTTGTCCACTAGCTGCCCTCAGGCTGTGCTCAGAATGGTAGTGAAGCATGTGGGCAGCCCTCACTGTTACTATGGTGACCTTCCCCGATGTTCGTCTGCACAACAGTGATGGGCACTGCCTGGGTGTCTGAGTGTTCCCTACACCTCATTTACTTGACAAAACGTATACCTGCAAATCATGTCATATATTATATTCTTATTAAAAAAAGAATTTTCCTTGAAAATAATTGTAATTGTACTATCATAATCTATTTTTTTCTTCTTAACAGAAGCTCAAACCACAAACTCTTTTTAATTTTAGTTTTTTCTTTTGCTTGATGTCACAAGTTTCCTATTTTAGACAACTCTATAATCCTCCACAAACTCCCTCCTTTTTCTCCGTCTGCCTCACTTTCCAATATTTCTCACTTCTTTCCGTTTTGGCCTAGCAAATTTCACAAGTGACCACAGCGGGGCGTCTCAAATACCAAAAATATTTTTTACAGTACTGTCTAGGAAATGTGTGCGCTGCTTGTTGAGAGAAACAAATGGTTACTGACATTTAATGGTTTAATGTTTACTTTTTAATTTTTTAGATGATCTCTTTTGCCAAATACTCAAGGCTTGCATAAATCTGTGGTTTAATTTAAATAAATATATCCTTATGTTCTAGTATTGTCTAGTTTTGACGCAAATGCATTTGAGGAAAAAACCCAATATAAAAAAATCCTTTTGTTGCATAACATAGGGGTTGTCTGTTGATATGAGTTATTACCATATAATGGATTTCACCATGGGTGATATATAGCACTCAAAATTAGTGCTGTATAACACTAAATCTGGTACAAACTATATTTCAAGTCAAAGACATGTGTACAGTAGCCAAAGAAACTGGTTGGCATAGCAGATTTGAAGGTCGGGTATTAAAAGCACCATCAGAGATTGGTGCTAAATGGCACCAAAAAGGTTCTCCTATGAGGATGAACCAAATAATCAGATTTGGTACGATGTAGCACAGAGTGTATTAAATTGTTTTAAATTGGAAAACTACTGTCATTGATTCTTTTGTGAAAATTCAATGGTTACAAAACTTAAAGAAATAACTCACTAAATAAATGTTTAGTGGCGATTAAACATACAGTATACATTTAATGAGAACAAATCAGAATGTATAGTTTTTAGCA
The DNA here is from genome assembly GCA_900490495.1 of Danionella dracula. NCBI lineage: Eukaryota > Metazoa > Chordata > Actinopteri > Cypriniformes > Danionidae > Danionella > Danionella dracula. The sequence continues at coordinate 21,731,147 of UELW01000778.1, read as the reverse complement.
CTTTAACATCCTCTGATGTGATACCTCTTGGTGCTCTGGCCCTCTATTACAAACCAGCTGTGATTGAGTTAGAAAGTAAACACATGCTTGATAATGAAAAATAATAACCTAGATAAACTCTGTAGTTAATGCTAACTTTTCAGCTTTATCTTTAGGTCGAAGTGAAACCTTTCCTCATCAGAATGATCTTGAAAAATTGATACATCAGCTCTCACTTGCAGAACACTGCTGCATGTATGTTGACCAACACTGTCTCCATAGCCACATCTGTCGTAGCTTCCCTACATTGGTTGCTGATTTGAAGGCCTTAATTATTCAATTAACATAAATAAATAGTCTGGCTCTTCAGTGAACTTTTCTTACTAATCTTACCATATTAACATGACCCTATGGTTAGCTGGTCAGAATATTTTAATTCTCTCAAGGTGGAAATTCAAACATTTCAGAGAGCGTAATCTTTAAGGGTTACAGGTCCTAGACTTTGGAATCGTTTGCAAGATGAAATGGGGACCATTGCAGATATGTCCTTGTTGAAGAATAAATTTAAGACTTGTTTTTTGAGATAGCATGGGATTCATCTTTGATTTGTATTGAGTTTATTTCTAAAAATAATAATTATAATTATAATTATAATAATACATTTTAATTGATAGTCCGATTTCTTGCATACTTCATGTCCCTGTACAGAGTCTGAAAATAGGTACAAATAATTACTATAATATATATAGTATTAAATAGTATTAGTATTAGTATAATTAAAACACTGTATCAAAATTAAACATGGCTACATACCGTGTGTAATGTTTCACTTTTTACGGCATTGTCTTACTTTTAAACTTTTTAAGTTGAGTGATTTCATTGCAGGGATGAGAAATGGGAACACCTGAGGATATAAAAAAATAATAGAACCCAATACTGACACCTGTGGGACACCAGAGGTGATGAGAGACGGTTTAGACCAAAATAGAGACAAACTGTGAGTCATTTTTTTTAATATGGTTACATAGATTTTTCCTTAAACTTAATCTTTAATCTTAAATGTTAATCTTTCTCTGGAAAAAAAACTTTTGGCCAGCTTTAAGGTTATGGGTAAAGTACTCTTAAAATAAAGTTATAATTTATTGAATGGTCTATGCTAACCCATGCTAAAAGTGACTAGAGTCAGACAACACCTACAGATTCCAAAATGGTAAAACACTATTAATGATTTCAAGGGAAGTTGAGGAATGACCCTAAAATCTGACAAATTTCACTGTTTAACGCTGGCTCATTGCAGTTTTTGAAGGCTCAAAATGGTTGCTTGCTTACTGTGTGAAACTTATAATGATAATGCTGAGTGTTTGCTTTGATATCTTGTGTTGTAAAGCATCAGAAATCCCCTGCATTGCCCTGCAGTTCTTTGAAAGGTTGCCTAGCAACTAGTCGCGCAGTTGCGTTATCAATCATGCTGGTGATGACCTGACAGAGACTAAAAGACCAACAAGGGAATAGCAGAAAGAAAGGTTTCACACTTAAGGCTGCAATGATGATAACCATACGGTTTAGTATTTTGAGCGATTTTATCATGAATATGACTGAGATACCTACCAACAGTAGTGTTCACATCAAATATAATATATTAATGGCTGTAAATGGTTTTATTGATTCTTTTGATTTCACTTTTCCACTATTAGTGCTGCTTTAACATCATGTGCTCTCTCCTCTGGCTGAAGAGGGCCTCAATGGTACAGACTCAGTGGTGTGATCTATGTCAATAACCATCAAAGGATGAGCTACGCAACATAACTCCAATGACATTTTCATTTGAACTTTGGGCCTATTCGGGCAAGATTAGTTTCAGACTAATTCACAGTCGTTTGAGAAATCACTACAAACATTATAGTCTACAATAATGGAAAGGATAAAACTCTTCAGTAAAATTTTTAAAAGACTGGCTACATTAATATCAATTTAAGGTTATATAATTTCATTTTCAGTTTACGAAGTAATGCTATAAATGGTATATGTTACAATGAATGTTTTTATTGTTCATTTTTTTAACATAAAACTAACCTTTTATATGTTTTTTTTTCATTATCATTGTTGCATTTTGCAGTTCACACATTTTGGTCATTCGTTTTATAGAACATACACACGTCAAATGCAGGCACTTGTATCTTTTGTCTCTCTCTAAGTGTAAAAAGTACAGATTTGTTATTCCTGTCCGAATCAGCACAAGATATGATAGACATCATCTGAGAAGAATTTTAACTCAAACATTGGAAACTTGCGAATACGGCTTTTGACCATTTCAAATGCATTTTAGTTCATTCTTTAGCTTTTCAAAGCATTACTTATATGTTTCAAGTAAATCCAACCAGCAACCTCGACTGTCCCTCAAAAGGTTTTTAGATTTATAATTAATCGTTTGACCACAAGAGGCTGATGTCTGAAATCAGTAGATTTAGTTAAAACAATCCAAACCCATCCAAACAAACAAATGATTTTTCTCCAAACTAAACAGAACCAATTCAGCTCTATTCAGCCAAACGAACATAGCCTCCCTATATATAACTTTTAGTTATTGAGCTGATTTATCCAGTCATGGCAGAAAAATAAACTGTGCATTCTGGTATTGGTTCAGTTAAAAGTAACTGGTCAGACTTGGCTTCATTGATATTGGAAGACTGAATTGGTTCAGTATTAAGATACTAGGTTAGTTTAGCTGTTTTAGTTAGGTTTTGTTTGCAGAAAAAAAATAGTTGGCTTGGATTTTTTTCTTTTTTTGCATTTAATTGCTTTGGTTTAGACAGATGTAATGTATAGCTGGATTGGTTCTCTTTTGTTTGGAGCAAAAGTATTTGTTTGTTCGGATGGGTCTAAACAGGTTTGTAATGGTTTTGTTGTTTTTAATTGATCTGTTTAGCTGAATAGGATGGAATTGGTTCTGTTTAGTTTGACAAAAAATATTGTTTCGTTTTGATGGGTTTGTATAGATTAGGTGGGTTGTATCGGCTTTGCTGCATCAACATAGATTGGGCAGAGTGAATGAGAATTGGAATTAAACAAAAAACTAATAAACAATTTGTTAATTTGAACAGAATTTGTTTGTTTTGTTTTTGCAAGGCAAGATCGGGTTTGCTGCTTTGGAAATTATGTGGTTTTGATTTGGAGAGGGATTGGTTTGTCTGGATTGAACTAAAAATCCCTTTAGTATTGATACTGTTATGAGATTGGTATTTTTTGAGAAGTTTGTTTGCATGAACTGAATTTCTCTGGTTGGGTTTGCACATGCTAAATTAGTTGGATTGGAATAACAGTGTTTAGAAAGATTTCATTTGTTGTGTTTGGTTTAACTGGATTTTACTACTAAACTAGACTGGTTGAATTGCATTGGTTTAGTGGGATTTTGCATGAACCGTTTTATTTGGCTTCATTCAGTTTTTTTATTGTTGACATTAAATAGTCAAACATTCATTATCTTTTTAGAATGTTATGATGGGTTCTTATGCCCAGAGCTTTTTTTCAGATATTTTGATTGAATGGATGAATTCACACACAGCAAATGCATTAGACACGACAGCTCATGTACCACAGCATAGGTTGCTTTTTCATATTTACGAATTGAGTTTTAGCATCAGTGCCACAAACTGACTCCGATAAATATGGCTTCACAGATGCCTTGCTCAGCAAGAGTGGCTTCTTGCAGATAGCTTGCTGTTTTGAAGGGTTTGCACAGTTTGTAATGCCTATTCATGGGTTGAAATTTCTGCCATAAAATCTGATCAAGCTTGTCTACAATCCATAGTTAAACAAAGTGAAGCTATAGATGATGTGGTTTTTATTATTAAATCAATAGTATTTGTTTATTTGTGCTGAGATTTTCAAATCATTATGCCACAAATTGAATATGAATATAATAAAGCTGCTACTAATTCAGATGTTAATATCAGGTTGTAATATCTACTTATTAACAATGAAAATACACATAGCAACATACCAGCTCAGCACCCTTGCAACTATCAAAAACACTTGTAAAATGAGTAATTACTTGGAAAGTGTAGATTCAATCTTGCATACATTCTAACTAATTCTTATTTTATTCAGACTTATACATATTACATTTATTCAGCAACTCTAAACACTCTTACGGCAACCTCACAACAGCCTATTAACAATATTTTAACACATTTATATATATAACAAAAATAACAAGTCTAACATCTTTCTCATGTTAACTTTATGTTTGTATAAATTAGCATATCATTAACACTTCATGTTGATGCTGAAAATACAACCCTGCCTTCTTCTTCTCATTGCTGTTCTCTTACATCAGTTAGAAAGTTAAAATAAAATGTAAAAACTACAAATCACTGTAAAAATGTAGTGTTTCAAATGCAGTGCATGAACACTTTAGCTCAACGTCGAAACTGATTAAACATGAAGGCTAGTGCTCCTCTGTGAATACCGCTCTTCCCTGTCAGCTTGCAGACAGCGTGTGTTTGGAGGCACGGCTCTGGAACTCAAACTGGCAGCACTTTCCTCCAATGGCAGGAATCCCTGGCATGTGTTTCTCTAGAGATGGTGAGGCAGCCTGTGTGGGCTCCACACAATGTTGGTTAGGTAACTTAAATGTGATGCGAGAAATAAAAGGGAAAGCAATCGAATATGTTGTCCAAAATAGATTTGTGAAAAACTGTCAAGACAAAAGGGGGGGCTTTGCTCGTGGCTGACGTGGGTGGCAGAGTGTGAGCAAGAGAGAGAGGGAGAGCAGGGCGATCAGGGTGTTTGACAGCCTATGATTTCCACGCGCTCAGAGCTGCTGCTTAGAGGCAGCTCCAGAGGAGACATGGCGCTCTGTTACGGTAAGAAGTATCATTTTTGCTGCACATCAAAACTAGCTGTTTGAGAGCGGATAGAGTGTTGATGCTTGTACTAGATTGCTGGTCATGTTTGATGAGAGATGCTTAGCTGCACTAAGGGCCTCAGGTGGACCAGGGTTAAGACATTAGAGAGGACAAAGTCATTGCGTGAGGCTTTCTGGCTGTTGCTTTGGTAACGGATTGATAAAAGCTGAGAGTTTGTAACAAGTTTAACTGTTGATGTTTTAAGGATCAATAATCCTTTGGATTTGCATGATCACCAAGTATCTCATTTAAAATCTTGTCTTAAACATAACATATGGCAGATTGTCCAAATTTTCATATATCTCATATAATATTCCATATTATGATACAAATATCTAAACAAAGTTTGCCTTATACATCATAGTTAGCAAAAAGTGTAAATACAAACGTGTTCTATCTTTTCTGTCTGGCTTGATCCAGATATAGTCAATGGAAAGCAACTCATGAGTATCACGTGTCCATAAACTTGGGTAAAATGCACATGTTTCGAAGCATGTAATGATGAAGATGACGAAGCTATCTGAGATATGATTAATTTTCATTCATATTCTTATTAAATAGCAAATAAAACAGACAAATCCTCACATTTTTGTGGCGTTATATCAGTAATGATATGGTCTCTTGCTACTATGTAATATCGCTCACAAGTTACACAATGCTGTTCTCTTGAGGCTGGATATCTTGAATGCTTACATTAAAGTTGTGTGTTTTAAGCATGTTTAACTTTTTAAAATATTTTAACTTTTTTTTTTTTTTTGACTAGCAAATTAAGTCATCTGATCATTCCAGAGCATTCTTTCTTTAACTTTCATGGAATATCTTATATATGCTTTATATATGCTGCTTGGAAATCTTTTTTATTTTCCACAAGGCTTGCCTGAAAATCTATTATTTTTTTAGCTTACCGGTATATATCTTCATATTTTTTGGAACTGTAATTACACACACACACACACACACATACAGTGTCACTGAGTTACAGACATCATTTCATATAATTATGCTTATGCCTTTCAAAGATACACTTAAATCATAAATCATAACCTCTCAGTTTTTTTTTAAATAATTCCAAAGAATTGGCTGTTATTTTTCTGTTGTTGAATCGTAGGCTTATTCAAATTTTCAAGCTAGCAAACAAGCTATTAGTTATATAAATCATATTTTAGCATATTTTGGCTAATTTGAACAAACATGGTAATTTAAGTACATAAATTGTATTTTATCAAAATAACGAATGCTACTAGAGCTTCAGAAAACATTTTTTTTTCATTCAGAAAGGACTTTTCCTCCTGGACAGAGCTTGTTTTCATTTAGTCTAGGCTTTTATCCAAAGTGGCTTGTGGTTCCACAGGATAGTGTAAATTTCTTCTCATGTTCCCAGTCTCTATACTCTAGAATGTAGAGTTTAAATTGTGTTGATAACTAAAGATGGAAAAGGCATTCATCATGTTTATGTTCACCATGTTAGCACTAGTCATATCATATTGAGTTGATAAATATAATTTCCAGAACTTATCATAGCTGTTAACAACAAATTTCTTGCAGTCTATCCCATAGCAGGCATCCAAAAGAAAACAGATTTTGGACATTTATAAAATCTACATATGGTCCTCTGTTTAATTAACCTCCTCATAACCTTTAAAAAACTCAATGCATTTTGGCTAATAGCTTAACAGTCAGAAACATGTTTTGTCTGTCTTGCCATTAGGGGGGATGTTTGATATATACATTGTGATGATCTGCAGACACCAGACTACTTGTATTTAAAAACTTACTGAATCTGCAAGTTTTCTGAACTTTTTTATACCACCAAATGAACATCAAATGTTATTGACAGGTGATCATTTTATAGACAGAAACAGAGAGGGTTACTCCAAAATGACCGACAATGCGGTGTTGGTTACTAAAAAATGTGTGAAAAACTTGACTTAGAAGTTTAGGGGAATTTTTTTTAAAGCATGTGCTTCAAAATAATCCAGAATTTGTTTTCTGATGGCCATAAAACATGGTCTAAAACTTTTTTATATATTCATGTAACATCTGTATTTCCTGACAGGTTACTGGGTTTTCTTGTTGAATGAGATGTTATGTGAGGAAACAAGTTTCCATGGCAGGTCAGACTATTGAGATGTTGGTGATAATTTCATTGATTTATTGAATACTTAGGTATGAAAGGGAATGGTTCCAAAATTTTATCTGATATTCTGATATTCTTGTTTTTTTTTCATTAAGGTATGTTGTAAGTGGTACTGTTTGTCAATGCTGAGTCATCGCAGTAGCGGATGAATTTCCCATATCTTCTGTGTTTTCAGTGCCCTTTATTGACCCAGACCAGAGATAGACACAAACACTGCATACTGACTGACAGCCATGAAACTGTGACTCAACTAACAGTCCCTGCCCTGAGAAAAAAGCAGAGTCAGACCACAGGAGGCTTGAGTCTAACATGTTAGCACAAGCGCTAGTTTACATAAACAAGAAGCATCTCTAAAAACCTCCTGACTACTGTTTAAATACTACTTAAACACTTTAAAATAGTCTTTGTGTTGTTTTAGCTACTTTAAAAAAAATCTGCTGGCTGATGTCATTAGTTTGTTGCTATGGCGCTAAAAATCAAAGCATTCTACAAAAGTCATTTTCTGAAATGTTAGATATAGAGTTTGGAAATCCTAGAGGGATGCATTTTGATTTTAAAGCAGTGAGCATTGAAAGCAGTTCCAGACCAACCAATTCTGCTCACACCCTTGGAGATGGGATATTTAAATTGTTGTTATCAGTTTTACACAACATATGATGGTCGTGAATTCAACAAATGATGTTCAAAGATATTTTGTTTAATGCAACCTATGCCCACGTACATCACAAAGTCAGTGCTGATGTGTACAAATATTCAATAACTTTTGAGAAAGAAATGTTCTAATTTTGAAATATTTTATAACCAATACATAATTCAAATTAATTAAATAACAAATTTTATATAATTAAATTGTCAAAATACCACTCAAGATCTCTGTATATGTTGATGTACATCTATATGTGCTGATCATCATTTAAAGATAACTTAGTATTTGTTCATTTTAATTGCATAAAACATTTTGTTTCATATAAAATTTTTATCAAATTATAAAGCATTTTTTGACAGCAGGTTTCATAATTATTCACAAGCGTGAGTTATTTTATCCAGTTCCTCGGCACGTTAACATGAAACAGGTTGTTTCATGACCCTGATAATATTACTAATATTAAATTTTCACCAACTTTTGTTTAGTTTCAAAGTAATATAGAAATTTCACTATAGTGCCCACATTTAAGATTGTTGTGGAACAAAATGTATTCCATTAAACAACTTCTTTCCCCTTTAAGAAAGCCTGTGTGGTTAGAAAAGAGCTCTTGTGTGGGGCGAAATTCGGCTAATGCAGGTAAGCATTAGCACTAGCCCTCAGAGGATCAGTAGAGAGTGGAAGGTGTGGGCGAAATGGTGAGTCACTCTCCTGTACTGACTGAATGGAAGATGAAGGAAGCTAAGAAATCACTTTTCATGGTCTAAAAAATCCTGTTTTCTTTAATAGATCCAATTTATGTTATGCACGCTTTTGCAATAGGATTTAGTGTTCCTTTTTAGGATTTGATTAAATAAAACCATGCATACGATGAAGTTTAATAGGGAGCAATCATGTCTCAAAGCAAAGATGCATAGCATATACCTTACTTTGTCAAATTTTGAGCGTTTTGGATAAAATATATTTTTTTATTAGAGAAATCAGCTGTTATGAAATAAAATTTAAAAATATATATTGTGTTTTGAAGGAAAGGCCCACATAAAATCAAGTCGTCTAAGTTTATACCTAACAGACCTGTAAGAAAAGGTTGTCTTATAAGCGCATATGTTATCAAATCATAGAAGAGTTCTATGCAGAAATGTAGTTTGCTTAGTCATAGAGAAAGAAAACGAAAGAAGTAAGATGGAGTCCATTATTCCCACTCAGATTATTTTGCTTTACGTGGCTGCACAAGTATTATATATGAGGGGGAGAGGTTTAGTTGCCAAATGGTGTTCCTGGCTGTGTTGCATCTGCCATCTTCTTTGAGGATTCCAGCTTTAGAGTGAAAGAGCTGTTCTCCTAATAATCTAGAATTTTTCTAAACAATAATTACTAAGTTATAATTGTTTTATTAAAAAAAACATTGATGGACTGACAAAGTATCGAACTTTGATTGACAAATTGATTCTGGTCCTCAATTAGGTCTTTTTTATTTAAAGCCTGTGACTCATGCAGTGGAAAGCGTGATAAATAAATGCTCTTCACACAGCTCTCTGCAACACGTGCTGTAGCTTTCCTGCCCACACACTCACACACTAAGTGGTCTTCAGTATTCCCTAAAGCATAGACCAAAAATGGCGCTTTGCATTCCCCTCTTCAACATTGGTTCTGAAAGATGGCTGAATTTGATTTGACCATGTTTATGCTGTGTATGATTTGTTATTTTTAATTATATTCAAATTAAAATTAAAAGGTGAAGTAAGCAATATGTCAAGGTCTGTGCGGATATCTCAAAAACATCACTAGGCCAATAGCTTCTTGTTTCAATTTTTATTTCCCAGCCTTAAACATTCACATAGTTGAATGAAAGAACAAATATAACGAGACAAGAGTATATTCACGGCAAACCTCTTCATATATTTGTTCTCTATAGAAAAGCAAAACAAATTTCACTCACTCAAGCAGCAACCTACTGCTGTCCATTGAAGCGTAATAGGAAGTTGATTGAACTGTAGTGCTTTGACCGGCCACTGGAGGCTGGGGTTGTCATTGACATCCATCAAACAAAAGCCCAACTTTACAACCAAGAAAATGTATTTAACCCAGGGTACTTCTATGTTTTGTATTCTTATTTTTTTATTGTCAAGCACCAACACAACTCTGGGGTTGTGATTTTTTTTTTTTTTGACCCTTTAGTCACTCAGGTATCTTCGTTACTACCATGTCCCACCTCTTTGCACTATGCTCATTTCTATTACCTGGTAGCTTTGAGCCTCCTTTACCCTTCATAGGAAAGTTGTTAGTGACGTCACAAACACATTTTGTTCATGTTCTTATAGTCAATCTCGCTATTCTGTCTTTGTGCTTCAAACCCTCCCTCTAAACTTTACGAAGAACCACTCCCCTTTGCTGGCTGCTGATTTAGTAATTTGTTATGACTGTCAAACATTTTTGAGAAACCATGAAGCATATTTTTAAGCAAAGTGTTAGTGGTTATGAAGGCAACAAAAAATGAGTTCTAAATAGGTTTGAGTCCCAGATTAAACAGCCAGTGTCTATAATTAGGAATCTAATCTTTAGGATATTTGACATTTTCAGGACTCTGTTGACGAAAATAAGAAGATAATATCTTCTCAATATTTTGATAGCTCCTTCACATTGCCTGTATCAGTCAGATGCATCAGTTTTTGTCGGAACCCCCCTCCCTGTCATGGACTGATCACACTGGCTTTTGAGAGGTCCGACGGTTATCGCATGACCATTCGACAGTTAATACCCCAAACACCAGGAAACATCTTTAAAAAACAAAACCTCTAAATACAAACAAACATACTCTAATCGACTTAGTCCTAAAAAATTATACCTGCTATTTATTATCAGTTAGCTCGCTCCAGTCCATTGGTTCTAGTTGTGTCATATGATGCGAAATCATTAGTCAAAGTCGAATTATGCTCAGTCTTTCATAGGAGGAATCTGCAATAGCACCAGATCTCCCTAAACTTCCGACAATCTCATTCAAGTGAACTGATTTTATTTTCATAGTGTGAAAATTGGATACACAATATTTATTGCAAATTTACTTACTTTAATAAGTAACAAATACAAAAACGCTGTACCACAGAGTTCTGTTTTCAACCCCAAATGTTAAACTTTTTCGATAACCATGCATCCATTTTTCAAAAGTGTTTTTCAATACTCATCTTTAAGCACTGAAAATTCCTTGCTTTTCCTGTTGATGTTTGAAGTCTCTTTATAACTGACTAAATGTAGAGGAACTTTGTGGGTTATAAAACCCATGCAATCCATCTCTCAGTTACTGCAGGGGAGGCAATCTTCTTACTGTTGAAGCTTGGTTTAGGCTTGGTGAAATCGGAAACTGATAAGTCTCTTTTCTTTTGGATGCATGATCTGGCATATTCAGGCATGAAAGAGAGTTAGAGCAGTGGAAGGGGGTCGACCCCATGCTGTGCATTAAGAGTTGCTTGAGCCAATATCCCAAAATAATTTACTTTACAGGGCAGCTATGAAGACAAGATGAGGAGAAGCATTGTACTCTTTAGCTGATTTTAGGTTAGAGTTATAAGCTGTGCATAAGCTATAATGTTTAATACACTAAACTTGTATTTTTTTTTTACTTTTATTGATGAGTTTGGCTACGTTCAGACTGTAGCTGAAAGTGACCCCAATACAATTTTTCATTTGATATTTGCAAGACTGTCTGAACGGCTCAATTTCTTTTTCAAATCCAACCCAGGTCGTTTTTATATGACTTTTAAATCACTGTATGGGGACAGACGTCACATTGCTGGACGTGGACAAGAAATTTCACATCAATCATGGATGAGGATGTAATTGAAAGTAGTTGAATCTAGGAAGTTGATCTCTTTTTCTTGATTTGATTTGGTTGAAATGATGGCAGCTCCAATTGGAAATGAACTGAAATAAAGCCATACAATCGCCTGAAATTACATTCTTGTCTATGTTTACTTTTGTTTTTGTCAAAGCCATTTTCTATGCAGCGAGTCTCACAGCGACCTGGATTGTGTTCATACACAGACTGGATACAAGTTGCATATTGCATGTAATGGAAACAAGCACAAAAAAATATTTTTTCATTAAAATATTTAACTTGAGCATTTAGACAGCCTGAACGTAGACTTTGTGTCTATTTTCCAAGAGATAAACAGAAATCGCAGTTCCAAAAATATACAAAGTTTGACCCAATTTCCTAAGAGTTTTGGCAGCAATAAGGAGACATTATTGAAAAGATAATAATGATTATGCCCAGGGATAGAAGGCACAAAATTGAATCCCCAGTGTGTAGTAACTCGAAGCTCTAATCAGTGATATAAAACATAACTAAATTTTAAACTAAAAAGAAAAATACAGACCATAAAACTGTATGAACAGAGCCGACAAGGCAAACATCAGAACGAATCACTCACAGTGAGTTGAAGAACTCAATGAATATGTGAGGGACAGAATTTAACAGAGAGTGAACCTAAACGAAAGAAGATTTAAAAAAAATCAGATGATTGGCGAAACACTTACAGAAGTGCATGTGCCAATCATGTGAACGAACATCCTCATTTAAATGGATAATTAAAAAACAGACAGACACCAAACAAAGATTAGCAGGACATGAATCTGCTGGAGTTATTTCTGCTGCCTTAAATTCTGCTGGAACTTAAAGACATCATGTGATCACAAGTCCGAAGGATTTCCTCTATAAACCAGTAAATAGGAATTCCATCATTCTATATTGTTGGATTGAAATATTGACACACTAAATTAGGCTAGACACACAAAAGAAATGTAAAAACAACAACTTTATTTTAAAGAGTGCATCAAATTCTCAGTTGTATTAGGATGGAGGGCTCTGGATATTGCATACGCAGCTTGCAAAGCATGTCGGTGTGACAAATGCACAGATCTGTCTGCTTCGTGTCTCCCTGAGGGCCCATGTGGGAGTTGTCCTCGTCCACTGTACAGGATCTTGGAAGGGAAGCTTTGTGTCTTGGGACATGTGTTCTTAGATGATGCGCGCTAGATATTTGGAATTGGTTGGCTTTGATAATCAAAGTTATATTTGAAGACAGCATGAATTTGAAGGTTTCAAACGTTTCAACAATGTTTTTTATCCTAAGTTTGGGCAGTGATGTATTAACTGCTTCATAAGACATGACACTTTATCACAAATTTATTTGAAATTCTGTTGAAGTCTAACTCAAATTCTTCATAATTGACTAAAGTCAACTGGTCATTTAGTAATTTTTAATTATCTTAGAAATTACATATTTTAATATTACCAAATATCTAACAGCTAGGGTGATGTGTGTAAATGACCAAAATTGATCTACTCTCTTGTTTTTCTCCCAAAGAAACATAAAGTCGACCTCTTTTACAAGCTCCGTCACGTGATGAACGAGTTGATTGATTTGAGGAGACAACTGCTTTCAGGCCACCTCACCCAGGATCAAGTCCGTGAAGTCAAACGTCACATTACCGTTAGACTGGACTGGGGCAATGAGTAAGTTATTCTGTTTATTTATTCGAACACATTCAGGGCAATTCTTCATATTTAAAGTCACATAAATAAAGGTGTTTCCAGGGGAAAGAAATTGTAGGCATTATGTTAATCAACTGATACTGTGACATTAACTGTTGAGTAAGATGTTTTAATTTACACATAATAAACTGTTTAGATTTTGTGTAAGAGCTGTCAAAGTGGCCTTTATGCAATGTTAACAATCAAGCTAACTGTCGAAACAATCTAGTCTTCGTAGAAGTGAATATTTATTATAAGGTGTTACAGATTTATAAAGCAGTTTGCCTTTAAGAGTTTGCATTACTGTAATAATTGTGGCCTTCATCTGAACCTTTAATTGTGGAAGAAATAAATAAATTGCTAGCGCTGCTCACTTCAAATCATCTTGCACGAGTTGTTCATCAAGAAAAGAAAAGATGGAGTTGTCCTGAAGGCTTAGTGAGTAATGAAAGGCATCAAGCTAAATGTCAACATAGATCTAGTCTAACAGAGGATTCACCGGATGCCTATAAGGTGTTGGCATTGTTAGCTACTATGCCAACTTACACTTATAGTGTTTCTCTTATGGGTTGACAAATCAAGATGATTTTAAAGAGTTTGTTTCAATACAGCCTTAAATAAAAATGTATTAATGTAGAAAAAACTACTGGCCTACAATTTTAGCTATATTAGCATCATATTTTTACCCGGCGGGCGTTTAAATCATCCTGAAGAACTCATGCAGTCGCTTTTAAGGTGTATCAAATCAATCTAAATTTCCACATAAAGGTAATCTGTCAGAGGTATCACCAAAGTGGTAATAATGTTTTAACAAAATTAGCTAAGGGCTAAATTTCACTTTGTTTCTCTTGCAGATGTATTGAAAATTAATTCAACAATGTAAATAATAAAATAACACCAAAATGTTGGACAAAATTATAACGGTCCGGTTAAAACCATGCTAGAGAAATTTCTTAGTGTTTCAAACAACAGCAAGAGCATCGGTATGCTATTATGTAAGCTATAACTAAAGCTTTTTATAGATTCTACATCTATATCTATATCTATAGATTTTTATAGATCAGTCACTGTTTTTTATTTTAAATTTTTATCAAGAAAGACACAAAGTCCACTTATCAGGTCTGCTTAAATGCCTCGCCTTCAGCTTCATCAATGCTGGTGACTGTTCTCACAGTTCTTGATCCTGTTTGTGAGGCCAACAATGTTTTTGATTAAAAGGAGGCTTATATCCTAAATACTACATTTATAAAGTTTAAACTTTGATTTATTTTCATGTGCATGTTTGGTGGAAACAGCAATGATACTGACTTCAGAGATGCATGTTAGATGATGAATTTATCAAATTAATATAGACCGTTTGATTTTAAAGTTGTTAATGTTCCATCCAATGTTTACGTCAAGTTAAGTAATCGATTTCTGTCAAGTATGCAAGCCTTAAACACATTTTTCAAAAGGCCTGCGAAAGAACTGGTCTTAATGGAGTTAATTGAAAAATATTATGATTAAACACATAGTTGTTAAATCATGTAATTTGCCAAATGATTCGTTGTCAACCTCTTGTTAAAGACTAGAAAAAAAGATATATTAGCAATGATACCAACTCCAACCTCAGCTGTACACAAATAAATCTTTTAAAACACATCCAGTTTAACAAGTTGTCATGGGTATCTTGTGCCCTCTAAATAACTTGTTGAGATTAATGTCTACCCCTGGCATGCTTCACTCAATTGAAAAGTGTTTGAATAAGCAGTTGTGTGTCATGGAAATCTGCCAAGGTTTTCAATGATTTTGAGGCCAAGGCTTTGTGATCTTTAAGCCAACAGAGCTAAAACAGAAAAGATGGATTGAAGAAATGTTCATGTCTCTGGTTGGTGCAACACTTTGCAACAAATACAAAGTAAATCCGAATGATAAGTGTTCTTCTCTTCAAATTAAGAGCATACATTCTTGCATCATCATTGCCTTTTCCCTCAAAATTAAAAAAAGTCTTCTATTTTAAAAGCTTCTGACACTAAAACCCTCAAATTAGATGGTTTAGTTTTCATCATATTGAAAATATTTCTTTTTTTTGGAGGTCGTATGATTTAAGTTTTAGTATCCATGTAAAAGGTCGACGTTATACATTTTTCAAGGTCATTTGAAGATTCACTTCTATGATGAAGCACTTTGCGGTTCTGGGCTTTCAGCTGCGCATCTTTGCCAGGGTTTCAGATCAGCAAACTCTTGAGATAATTGAATAAATGGGATGAAATGGATTCGAGACTAAGCACTTAACGGTATATTCTATAAATACTTTAAGGGTGAATTGAAGTGCATCTAAAATGTGTTTTAAACTATCCAATAATGTTTTATTTTCTTTAAACCCACAAAGTTTATCAAATTAGACTTGATGCTGGGCCTAATTCTTTGGATTTCAATCAATCAATCAGTTTTTATATAGCGCTTCTTTAGCAATTTGGTGGTTCCATAAGTTACTTTTCAATGTATCTGATTGTAAAAAGTAGGCGTATATGAAATATTTATTTTGAATTGAATAATGTGATTGAAATAGGTAGATTGTATCAATATTTCAGATTCAAACTTACTAACCAGCATGCATTCTGTATGTTGATAATGAAGCAAGTGCACAAAATCTTTTAAATGGGGATGCACCGAAATAGAAATTTGTGGTAGAAGCCGAATAATAAATGGCCAATTACTGAATAGTTACCAAATAGTTATCAAATACGAATAGTGAGTTTTTCCTCATTTTTTTGAATACTGCATGAATAGATAACAATACATTTCAAACTTTTTTTTCAAATAAAGTAAATGTTTTGTATCATATCATCAACAGCAATTTTAACAGAAGATGGGATAATAAAACAAACAAAAGAAGACATTTATTCAAGAACACAACATAACCCAGGGCCAGGACAAATTTGTCAAAACAGTACTTTAGCTTCAAAATAAAAGAAAATGTCTTATTGTTTTACAAAGACAAAAACATTAACAACTGTGCCTTTGTCAAGCCACAAATAAAGTACTTAAGAAAGCTGAACATAAGCTAACCTGTGCTGTAGTGCTGCTAGCTTTCCTTGGAGCTGCTGTTTTGTATTTGTTTTGACTCTGTGTTGTATTTGCTACACTGTTCTGGGTATAAATGGCATATTAATGTAGTGGAGCTCAATATTCGATATTCGAATAATCAAGATATTCGATTCATCCCTACTTTTAAATGAATGTCAATATATCTATAAAGCACATTTCAACAACAGAAGCTGACCAAAGTATTGTACATTTGTACATAGAAGTGGTATTGGTACGTATATAATACATTGTCATTGTTGTTTCTTGCAAAAGATTCCAAAGATAAGTGCAAGGTTAAAAGACATAAATACTCAAATGAATATGCAATTAAAACTAAAATCATTTAATAGTAAGACTGTCTATCCATGGAAATAATTTGAAACCTCTGAGAAAGACATGTATTTGGTGAACAAACAACTGAGCAGTATCATAGTAGTGATGACAATGATGTCTAATCTAAATTAATTAAACTTCCTTCCTGAAAAACGTGTTCAGTTTCTTTTCTTACAAGTCATCTACATTTAAATGTTGACATATAAATGATCTTATTACAGTTTTGTGTGGAGATAATCAGACTTCTGGCTAGACAAGGGCCTTAAGGTCTGCTAATGGTGAATGTTTTCTTCACTTGGTATCCATGACGTCATCTGTTGGTTCTCAAGAATTTGTTGCTAAAATTTGACATAATCAATTATTTTCTTTTTGAATATATGCAAAATTTCAGAAAAGTTGAGATTTGATGTGATAAAAAGGAAAGCGATGACAGGCCTTTTAAAAATTATAGATTTTTTTGCTGTAATATGGACAATTTTACTTATGGTGTCAATGGGATCTGCTCTGTTTTGGGATATCCCTTAAGAGGTTATTTACTTTTAGAGTTGCAAGTAGAAGTGTGAAGTACATTAAGCAATTATTAACATTTATAACTTATTTTGTTACATTCATTAATACTATACTTTTATTTATTACATTTATTTTTAGTTTTACCACTTAAACATTAAACATATCACATATAACCTTATGTTTAATGATTAACCTATTTTAAGTTTAATATAAAAAAAATGTGTATGCGACAGATGAAGCGTCTAGCCACTAACTGAAAGCTAGTCTTAGTGTCGATTGGGTTTTATTTATGCCTGCGAGTTCTGAGAGGAGGGAAGTTAATGTTATATTAAGAGACTGCATAGTGTGCTATCATTTCTTGCTTAGTTTATGAGGTCAGCACCTGTTTCTTTAAATCTACTGACAGACAGCTGGTCTTAGAGGTTATGCTAGTAGCGTTGTCTAGACAATACCCATATGATCCTTACAAGTTAATAATTTCTATGTGAGAAAAACCTAGAAAAGGAAATTGTGATTGAAAGAAATATGTTGTTGGCTGCAACTTTGTATTAAATAACATCCGTAACACTTTAGCAGTCGATGGATATAAAAAGACACAGCAGGTGCAAGCAGTAGCTAGACAGATTTTTGCTTCTTTTACTATCTGCTGTTTATAATTCTTTTTCTCTGTTCATCAGACACTTGGGCTTAGATCTGGTACCTAGGAAGGAGTTCGAAATGGTCGATGCGGATCAGATCAGTGTTTCTGATCTCTATAAAATGGTAAGTTCACCGACTGCATTCAGATTTGTTTTTGGAGGGTTTCATCCTTTACGTTGTAAATGGTGTCAACGTCTTCTGCAGGTTTAAAAAGTGAAGGTTTTTTGCTGTTGCTTTTAAGCTAATTTTTATTGAAAAATATTTCAGCTCTTGAAATTTGCCTACATTTCTAATTTGGTGCTGTGTCTGTTCATTGCTTTGATTGTCATAAATGTGCCATTAGTGTATTATAGTTTTTCCTATACATTTTTTCTGTTTCTTTACTTTACCATGTTTATGATGTAAAATTTCGGTAACTTTCTTTTCATCACCATCTCAGCTGAATAACTATGAAATTAAACAAATATTTAAACATTATTACTAAACAAATATGCTGAACATAACATCTCCAAACTGGGAAAAAGCAGAACTTTACTTCCTCTTGTCACTTTTCTTAGTGGCCCATGGAATAGTGTTGGTTGTTTTTACCATTGGTATTTGCATTATTTTGTGTTATTTTCATTTCAATGTGCGAATCAAAGCTTTTGCTATCAGCCCAGATACCATTTATACAATGTACGTTGGTAATTCACAGTTTGGTAACTCCTTTAGGTATTTTTGGTGTAAAACAGAATTACTATCACCAAATGTTATCAGGCTATGTTTAGTGCCACGATGAATAAAGTGCTCATTGGATGTAGAACACACAGGGACATAAAACAAAACCTTTAACACGCAGCAGGTAAGATGTTTTAACTATTCATGCTGTTCGTACAGAGTTGTCAGGGCGAGAGTAATTATCATAGGACAACATCCATACTCTAGGTTTGCCTTAATATGCTTTAACACCTGTAGCATTTGGTCAGGGTCAAAGCCTATCAACATCTGGGTCATTCATTGACCAGATGTGTTGTTGAATGTATTACCTAAACAGCATGTCATATGATAGAACAGAAATAGGTCCTTTTTGTCTATCTGAAGATGCATAAGGCCAATAAAAATAGCAGAAACAAAAATAATGAAGCCGTACAAAAATTATACACCGGGAAAAGAAACAGTGCATAAATAGAAAAGTTCAAAAGAAAACCAAATAAGATGTAGTTCAACTCAAATCCTCAATATTTCTGACCTGAATAGATTCACAACAATAAATTAAGCAACTTGGTAAACAAGTCCCCACTAAAAGCTGGAAATTGGTTTTTAAAACCCCGGTTCCCGTTATAATTAGGAGAAACCATTTTTAGACAGATACGTTTGTTACACAAAATAAACAAATAACCAAAAACATTATTTTACAATTTACTTTTAATAACCTAAATTAGTTTTTAACCAGGAAATCCAAATTAATTCCTGTAAGCTAAAAACAGGACAAAAAGTCATGCAATTATGAGACTCACGCAGTTCAGGAGTTCAATTTCTCATTGCTTCAGAAATGTGTTTTTTTTATTTATTTTTGTGCACACTTGTGTAAGAATCTAAATTCTCACCCCTTCCCAGACAAACTGTTCTAAATTGAAGTATCGAGCTATTGTGTGTGATTCACCTGAACTAAGCATGTAAAAGTACCTTAAACAATGTTAAACTGTGCTATAAAAAGCTGCCTGTCTATAAGTCCCAAAAACTTAACCATGTTTCAGGGTTGAAAAAAGATAAATGTATAATAGTACTAGTAACTTTATTAATAACAACAATTTGGTGTGGTCAAAGTGGCACAGGGGTGGATTTGGTAGTCCTGTAACTGGAGGGTTGCCGGGTTGATCCCTGTCAGGTCCATTCTGCTGTTTTGGCCTTGGGAAAGGCATTTCAGCCGCGTTGCCCTGTATCGATGTGTGAAACTTATTTAAAGGTTTTAATGAAAATTAATGAAGCTGTTTGTTTAAATATTTTACCTCAGTTTGAGTACTATTTTCTCTATGCAGTGAAGAACCAAATACACTCTGAATTCTCTTTCTTATCCTAATTGTATTGTTAACAGTGCCACTTACTTGACTCCCAAGGATATCTTACAATTAAAGGAGCATCATTAAATTAATCAAATCTTATTGATTTATAGTTTAGACACTCATCACGCGGTACTGGAATTATCAGTAGGATGTATACTATCTAGACATTACATGCTTATGTCTGACTGAAAATAAAAGTATTTCGATAGGACTTGACTTGTGACAAACATTTATTATTGTTATCGCACTTTTCTGATGCATTTGTTATAATTTCAGAGTAAATATTTGCAGATTGAGCCAATGAACATGGACTACTGCAGTAGCCCAATGTTCACAGGTTTAAGAGCATTCTGTGGAGCTCCATGTGTGGGAAGCGGAGGAGTTTTATAAAAAGAGAAAAAGCGTCACTTGTGAAGAGAATATAGGGAGAGATAAAAAAGTATATGTTATCCTGCTATTAAGATTCAGAGAAAGACGATTCAGACAATATCAAGGCTAATGCTAACACTGAACAAAATAAGGTTTATTACAATGTTTCTAGGCAATGTAATGACCAATAGTCAGCTTCAGCTTTTTCAAAACTCAGATGCACTGATCCTTAACAGAACTACAAATTCGAAGCACATAAAGTCAGTCCTCGGGTCTCCATGGCTGCCAGTGACATTCAAAATTGATTTTAAAGTTTATAAGTCACAAAACAGCTCAGCATCAAAATACATCACAGATATGTTTACAAACCAAACAGAACTCTTAGATTATTAGGTTCAAATCAGCTAGCACTTCAACTGACTCGCTCTAAACAGGGAGAGTCTGCTTTCAGTTACTATGCTGCCCGCAGCTGAAACCAGCTTCCAGAAGAGATAAGAGGAGCTATAACTTTAGTCACATTTAAATCTGGACTAAAATCACATTTATTTAAATGCGTGTTTACTAACTGAGCAATGCTGTCCAAACAGCACTGCGTGTATAAACTTCTGTTTTTCTTTTATGCTATACATTTGAATGTGTTTAATGTCCTATCTCTTGCTTTTATCTATGATCTATTTTTTATATGATCTGTATTTTTTTTAAGCACTTTGAAATGCCAATGTGTAAGAAAATGTTCTATACTAATACAATGACCTTGTCTTCTAACATTACAATGCATCACTGAGGTCCCTCTCTAGAACTCTATGGTCTCTATGTGTTTCAATCGCATAGTTATTGAATATGTAGAGCCACTCCAGTCGCTCTTGTGCTGAAGAGTTCATCGTGAGGGTTATGTAATAAAAAAAGTTGTCTTATTATTTTTAAACAATTAGGCAAATCAACATCTAGCGCTAGACTACATCATACCTTTCGGATAAGATATCAATGCAGATAGTCGAGGGAAAATTTGGCAACCTCAATCATGATGTGTTACTGTAAGATGCATGCTTGTCAGTCCCACACATAAAGTGCTAACATTAACATTATCTTCACCCACGCACTCAGCTTTTCAAGCACTAATATTCTTTTTGTTCTGTTGCTGCTAGTGGTATTAACACTTGAGATGAACTTGATTCCTTTATGTTTCTTGACAAATCTTTTGATCGCTATACTTTTGTTTAATTGCTTGCATAATGGACTTTAAATTGAACACGATCTTAGGTTTGAAATTGAAGTGAGATGTATTAATATAACTAAAGATACCATTAATTTTAGTTAGCCAAGGACTGATTTCTCACAAAAGAGGCTAGCATGGGTCTTCAATCTGCCAGACTCAAAGTGCCGCAAGGTGCTCTTTTCGATTAATGAGCCCCAGCAGGCATACATTTAGACTCCTCGATGGCAAGTGTGAGGATGGAATGAAAAGATATTTGTTTTCTGACATTTCTGAATGTCTGAAAACCTCTACTGGGTTTGCAAATGAAGATTTCCTTTAGTCCTTCTTCATCACTGAACATACACATGAATATACCTTATCTTGAGACAGAGATCATGGAGCTTTGATGATTCGTTTTGCTTCCACATCTAGAGTTTACTAAAGAGAGCATTTGTATTACATTTTCCCAGACCAAAACAATTCAGTAAAGTACACTATTGCAAAACTTGCAGTGTTCCTGAAGCATCATTTAACACTAAGGTTACATTCAGACTGCAGCCCAAGTGACCCTAATCTGTTTTTTTTGCCCATATGTGACCTGTATCTGATCTTTCCAAGACCGGGCAGCTCATTTCAGATTTTTTAAGTCTGACCCAGGTTGCTCTTATTAGTGGTCCTGAAAATTATATTTTGCCATGTGACCTCAGTCTGAACAGCCATTTATGGGACTCTTACGTCATTGTATGTGGACTGATGGTCCATTTCTGGGGATGGGAGGAATTTTAACACCAATCATGGCTGAGGACGGAGCTGAATTCAATGTCATCTCATCGAGCAAAATTTGACATTTAACTTCTGAAATTTAAGACAACTTAATGTTTTAAAGGTGGAATTATTGCTGAACTTTTTTTAACTAAACTTCAGATATTTTAGTTATTAATTACTAGACTGCAGATATCAAGTTCAAGATGAAGCAATGTGAAACATTAAATTCAATATACTAATGCAAACCAAGAATTCATATTGTCAAATTCATATAGTAGTCGATTAAGCATGCTAATGAGTTGTTAATTCTGCTAGTAACATGTTCAATGCATAGTTACAGAGAATAATGAGGCCTCCTGAGCCGCACACTATGCCGGAAAATGTGCAGATTAGCTAAAATCCTTCCTTGACTTTTTTGTGATCTTTCAAATTTCTTAATATTGAAAGCTTGAAACTGTATTTTTACAAACTGGATATCTGCAGAAAAATCTGAAGTTTCAACATACAAAATAAATAATTAAATCTAGTTGTTTTACATTTCAGATTTTCAGAAATTAAAATTAAGAAACTCAAATTCAAAACATGTTTTAATTATACATGTTTTAAACTTGTATCATGTTTTTGTAACATGTTTTGTAAAATGTTTTGTAACATTTTGTAACTTGTAACATGTTTTAAACTTATATAATATTAGGGTTTAGTAAATTACAATTGTCAATCATTTAGATCAACACACTTTAAATTCAGATTTTAGCGTATCTAGCTCCTTTTCATGCAAAGCGTTACCCTAGCAACAATTTCGATGGCCCATGCAACTGAGCTGACTTTTCTCACAAACACAGAAACTTTTGAAACCATTGGTATTTATATGAAATTTGACTGTTCTGACAAACACAATCACAGCAAGGAAGTATGACACATGTGGCTTACCATTTTTACAAAAATGGGTATTTTATTCCTTTTATCTGTTTGTTGTTTGGTCAAGAGACATTACATTTCGCCCAAATGCTGAATTTGCATAATTGCTTGCTTTTTTGTTCAAAACTGTTCTTAAAAGATGATAAACATGCTAAGTGTTGACTGTAGACTGCTAAAAACCATAGCAACTTCATAACAATACCAATTCATCATAATTGTATTGCACTGTTTTGAAAAGGAATGTCGCAACCTACAGTTGGATTTTCATTTGTTCTTACCATTCATTTGGGCTGAATAAACGGCAATTTATTTTAAATGGCATCAAAAGCACTCCAGAGAAACACAGACACAGTTTCTTTCTTTCATTTCTTCTGACTGTGCCACTCAATGAATAATATTATCCTATACATAAATATCTGATGAGATGCTTTGAGCATCTTTTGCAGGGGAAACACAACAAAACCCTGAAGAAAATAATGCATAATTACATTTCTGTACCGATTAAACATGATATTGTGTTCCTATTTTATGTTTAAGTTTAATAAGTGTCTATTAAAATTCATCATTTACATAGAAACACTTATTGGACTTTTTTGTTAAAAGTCTTTTGTCTCTGTTTTTTCTTACAGCATCTTTCCAGCAGACACAGTGTCCAGCAAAGCACATCTCAGGTATGTTGATCACCCTCGGGACTTGTCAAAAATGCCTTAAATCATCAACATTTTCTGAACATTTTATAGGTCATGTTTCACCATAGGCGAAACAATGAAGTGAAATGTTTATCTGACCTAGACACCTTGTTTTCGTCAAGTTAAAAGACCTTTTACAGTTCTATATGAAGCACTGGTTCAAATATAGGTCAGTAAAACAAGTAGCATTAGTCTGTAATCTTAGAAGTATGCATATGAATGGGTGCTATTTTTATTCTGTGCTTCTTCACCACAGAAATCTAATACCCTGGTTATTTAATTCCCCTCAAGCCTTACAAAAAATATACATTTTCTTTAGTGGAACATAATTATAGATACTTGGTAGTTCATAAAATAAAACATTGAAGGTACTTTGAGAGTTCAATAATATACAGTCTGGCTCCTGGGCTGACATGCGATGCTAGATGCATATAGAATATGTTCCAAAGTTTGAATTCATGTTTAAAAACATAAAGAAGCTACATTTAGTTGAATAGCCATGCTAAAAACATGGTACTATAGAAGCTTATAGCAATAAAAAAAAGAGTTTTTGTCTTATGTTCTTCTGTTCACAATAATTTATTCACAACAATGTTTATTGAAGAAGTGTTTATTTAATTAATGTTTCCTAACTGTTGGGCATTTTATGTTGTTTTATTTAGAGTTTAATAAGAAACTTGTCTTCTCTTAGATTCCTGTCTATTGAGCATTTGATTTCAACAAATACATATACTTATCCTGAAGAAGTCAAACACTGCAAACATGATCATTCTACATTTTCTGTAGTAGTTAGAAAACTGTTTTTACTATTGTTAAGATATCTAAATAGATATATATTATCAGTCTATTAAACATTATTGAATTTAAAATGTGACAATAAGTAAAATAAGTTTTAAAGGTTGTAATGCTGTAGTAAAATATTAGTTAATTGGCTAATGCTAAAATCTCAGCAACTGGATAATTTAGGACTACTGGAAACATGGTCAACTCTGTTCTAACGTGTAGCACTTTTTTAGTAATTTGTTTACTCAATTATACCTCTTTGAGTTTTCTAGAGACACATCAGCTGTTATTAATGTACTCTGGGCTATTTACTACAATAGAGCTGTGATGAAGCTCTTTGCTTTATGTTTAGGATGGAGGAAGACAAAGACATGGTGACTCATGTCGAATGCCTGTGCCACACCATCTCTTCGTCAACCTTAAAAGCTTCACATACAACACCATCGGCGAGGACACAGACATTTTCTTCTCTCTTTATGACCTGAGAGAGGGCAAGCAAATCAGGTAGATTTATAAACATACATTTTATGTGCTTCTCACATTTTTCAATTATCAGGTAGATTTTTAAACATACATTTTATGTGCTTCTCACATTTTTCAATCCGTTTCAATAATAAAATAAATTCATCAGAATGAAGCCATCAAGGTCTATGGAATAAAAGCAAGGTACTTACATTGTGCGCAACTTGTTTTTTTCTAACTTGACCCACAAATGTCTGTAAAAGCATAGAGTTGAGGACAAGAGACCTTGATGAAGTATGTATGAATAGATCAATCAGAGATTTTTTATGAGCCGAAGACAGAGCAGCCTTGAGGACAAAGTTTTGCTGTTCACACTAGAGACTTCTTTAACAGGAGACTGGTCTTAGAAATTATCCATCAAACTCATACAGACACAAAGCTGAAACATTCGGAATTAAGCAATGAGCTGCTTCATGATAACACTCTATTGGTTTTCATTGCTGGGCCATGTTAAGCATAATGCTGCAAAAAAGGTAGTTCTTTATAGATTTTAAACTTAACAATTTGAGTGACTTGCCAAAAAAATGGTGACTAACCTAGAACTATATCGATTTAGCTACTTTAGAAAAAAAATGCATTGAGTCTAACCTATATATTTAATTTGATGCTTTAAGTATTTAAAACATGCAAACGTTTTTTGGTGTACTTTTTTGAATTCTCAAAAAAGTAATTGTTTCAAGTCCAAAAATAGATTTTAACATACAAACCTCATTTTTGAACATGCAGATCCTGGGCTTTACATTTCCTGATGTTATTCTACATCCTTGTATCCATGCAGATAATTTTTTATTTCTCGATATTGGTCAACAAGTAACAAATAGAATAGTGAATAGGGAACTCTATCACCAAAAAGTGCATGGTTCTTTGGAGATCTTGTTTGTTTCTACCTGATAAAATATGTTTTAACTCATTAATAATACTAAACACTTTCCAAAACTCTTTCAACTTGTTATCAAGTAATTGAGCAAATCTTTATTCGTTGTCTAGCCACATTATTTCTCTGGGTTTTGCAGTTATGAACAGGTATAAAGTGTTCACAGCATGATAATGATTCTTTTCTGTAAAATCATACTCAGTCTTTTCACAATCTGGTTGCGTAGTATGCTATTAGCATGCTTAGCGTGAGCTAGCAATCGCTACACAATGGGATTTGAACAATCCGAATAGGGCTGGAAATAATAGCGGGAAGGATTTAATGAACACTTGTCAGCGCTGCCAGAGGACAGTGCAGCATCTCCTGGAGGAAGCGTTGGCATCTTACAGCTCATTGATTGGTTGCTTTGTACAAGTTGTTCCCTTTGACAAAAAACACACGTGGAACTGAAGACTCAACTTGAACCAGTAAAACACGTGCTGGAATATTCCATGACAAATAATTGGTCTTTTTATTCACTTTTATAAACCATTATATATCTGAAATGTTAGATAGAACTCTAAAATTTTTACAATGTTGCAGTTTGTCAAATACTTATTTTGTATCAGATGAGCTGACATTTCTTCTTGAGCCATACACTCCATTAAAGTCTGTCTGGAACTGAGCAGATCTGTTTCATCTGATCTAATTACACCAATCGACTCACTTCATCCAATGAAATAGAGCTACAGCAGTTGGATTAATATTCTCTAAAGATAGAGTTCTGGAGTTAGTCAAAGACTTTAAATTCAAAGACTAACAAATCTGTGGCTATTTTACATAAAAACATTTATGATTAGATTTTACCATATCAGGTCATTTAGTGTGTGTTTATTGTTTTTAGCATTAAGCATGTGCTATTTAGCTGTTGACATATAAATGTGACAAGTATTTTTCTGGTGGTATTTTAAAATTAACCTCTTTTTTTCCAGTGAGAAGTTTATGGTCAAACTCAACAAAAATGGTGGCCCAAAAAACCCAGAGAAGGTCGATCGTCTCTGTGCACTCTTCACGGTGAGAAAACATGTGTATTATTACATGAATCATTTTAGTAGTTTGGTTAGAAAAAATAGCACAAACATAAAAAAGAAGGCTTATATTAAAAGATGATAGGAGTTGAACTTGTTTAATGTCTTTAAACAGGGTAGTTCCTATTTGAGGTTGCTATCAAATTGTCAGAAAATGCACACAGCATCTTTAAAAGGGTGTTTAAACATGATGACGATGTTGTGTTAACAGCATTATGGCATATAAAATGTTAAATGTAATGTCACACATGTGTGGCATTATTGTACTCTAAACATAATGTACTAGACCATGTTAGATACATATTAAACTGTTCAGCAATTTGATTAAATGGTGTTAACTTTTTCAATGAAGATGCTAGCTAACTATTGTTTTCTGTTATTATTATCTAAATACTCTTCATTGCCAGTTTGAACATGTTGCTCCAAGCAATAGTTTTAAATTATAAAAAGTTACAGTTTTAAATTATAGATAATTTACTATAGTCACAATAATTTGAATGCCACTGAGGTTTTCTGCTGTTTTTAGAGAATTTCTCAAATTTTCTTGCAGGACCTTCTTTAGATCAGACACTTTGCAAACTCTCTGTCCTGAAAAGAACACAGACACACTATTTCACCTCAAAAGTAGCCAGGTCATTCACAGGTTTTAAAAGTTAAAATCTAATAAAGTTCTTGATTTAAGTTATGTTTTGCGATGTTTCAGATGTAAATAAGGACACATGGCAAGATGAAAAACATATTTATGACTGCAGCAAACTCTTTTTGATGATGTATTGTTTGGTTTATGTGAAGAGATAGTGTTGAAGTTGAGTGGTAATGTAATAAAGGGTGTTTTAAAATATTGCAGGACCTTAGCAACAAAGACATGAAGAGAGATCTGTACATAGTGTCCCAGGTCATCAGAACGGGTGAGAATCTCTTTCCTAAATAAAAGAAATAGATGGATAAACTAGAACAATGGAAATCAACCATGATTCACCCCGTAGTGTCTGTTGTTGGGTGTTAAAATGGTGATTCAAGTGATGCGAGCCAAAATAAATAGTACTGGGAAACAAAGAGGCATGTTGCATGTATAGATGCTGTGTTACATTCTAACAGCCATGTTAAATTGTTGTTACTCAGGGCGTATGTTATTAAATGACTCAAAAAAGGGCCCACCACATGTTCAGTATCGTCGACCATATGGGTGTGCCGTCCTTGCCATGAGCGACGTCCTCCAAACCATCTCTGAACTCAAAGAGGAGAAGGACTTTGTTCTTAAAGTTTACACGTAAGCTCTCTCTGTACTATCACATCTGTTTGATTAGGGATTCCTGAATGAAATGATTTGCTTTTTACTTTTTTATAGTATCTGTCTTTTTTAATTTAAAATATTTTGGATATTTAAATCAGACTTGTATTCCTGTGAACTGTGAGCATTAATGTGTGGTATTAGCATTGCAAAATGCTATTTGCAAGTCACAATAACTTCTAATCTTATCACTAAAAAAGATTAATTTAAGGGATTTTTAATACACAAAGGTGACAGTTAATCTTGCAGCATGTGTTTATGTCCTTAAAAAGCTTAAATGCATTATAAAATGTTTGAAATGGAGAACATGCTCATTTAAGAAAAAAAATTACACATCACACTTTTGTGCACAATTTTTTGTGATGGGATGCATTGTCTGTTTAATACAGACCTTTTAAGCATCTTTGAGTTCTGGACAAGTGCTTTAGAAATTGAATGCATTATAAATAATATTAAGATACAAAAAATATACTGTTAATTACTATATATTTTTAAATGGAATTTAATGGAAATGGAATTGAACCATTGAAGGATTTTGACAAATATGTCTTGAAAATGTAGCTGTACATTTTTTCTGAATCACAATTGTTCAGGGTGAAAAAAATCAAGATATATTTAAACTAATTTACCCAGTTCATAAAGCTTCTCTCGCCAATTTTACCACTATTGCTGTTTGTTTTCTACTTTAATTTATTGTTATATATAAACTTTTAACTCACTTTTAAATGTCCCTTTATTACAAATATATATTTTATGGACTTTCAATACAATTTTTTTTTGATTGGACAGTGCAGAGCAGAGATCAGGAAGGTTCCGTAAAAGGTCAGGGTTAAATCTGAACCCCTGTCTATGCTATGCTAACAGTTCAATTCTTATGAATATGTTGACATCTTAGCTAATATTGAACTTGTGTACTAGAATACTTGCAAGAGAACATAATTAGCTTCATAGCGTATTAGCTATACACAGATGCTAGCTGATTGAGACAATGTTGTGGAGATTTCTCCCTCTCTCTCTCTTAAAAAACCTCTTTAAACTGTGCTCTTCTTGTCGTCTTCATCACAGACTCTCTTTACCCCTCTGTCAGCCCTGCAGGAATTTAGATTTCCAAATCAAAGGATAACAAAACAAAGGTGTATTTATGCGATTTGAGGCTTTTCCTGTATTTTAGCACCTTACAAGCATTAAACCACAGCCAACAAGACTGTTAGTAGAAATGGCTGGATTAGCACAAATTTAGTGTTCATTTTCAAGCAAATTCAGTCAAACAGCCTGTGTTGCTGTGATGCCCATGTAACCCTGCGATTGACGGACCAGAACCACCCTTGGCGACCTTGGAGCCAGTCGTCATGACAGCCAAACAGATGGACTCAGTAGGAGATCCCACAAAGCATCTGCCTGCTATGCCACACCACAAACACTAGCATTAGCATAGCGCCAAGCTCCCTTTCCAGCTGCCATCACGAGTTTAGCAACTTCTGGATCAGGCAACAACATCACTTTCCCTCAGGCCAGAAATCTGCTGCTCTCAAACAGCTAGCCTACAGCAATTTAGCAGCTAGTCATGCTCGATTGTAGCATATGGATCTGTTGGCTCTCCTGAGATCTCTGAACGGCTTAGATTTTATGGAGTGTCACAACAGTGTGATGATTTCTACATGTGGTGAACTCGACTGTGTTTTAGCTGCTGTCAAGTTTTTCAAAACACAAGTTAGTCTCTGTTTTCTTTTTAAAATCTGTAGTCTTACTCCAAACCCTTCAGACTTTTAGCATGAACTTGCAAACACTGGACCGACTGTAAATGATTAGCCCCCATGGCTAGGACCTATTCTCTATCACAATCAAGGAATATTCAAGGGACTTAACATAGGTTCAGGTACTTGCAATAAATAATAGAAATATTACTACCTAAGATTTATTGACATATTGGGAAATATTAAACACTACCAAACCTAACTTTATTAACCCCAGTAGATTTAGATAATTATATATATTTATGTGGCCATTTCTTGTGAAACATGAAAGAAATTAATTTAAATGTTTTATATGATGGAATCTATTGATTATTTTAATAATAAACCTATGCATTAAATTTATCCTTATGCATTTGGCAGATGATTTTGTCCAAAACAGCTTACTCTAAGGTACAAACAATATGCAATTTGTTACAAAGTCGAGGTCTTACTCAAATAGCCCACAACAGAATTCATTTCAGCTGATGAACCACCAATAGAACGAGGAAAATAAAACAGAAGAGAGAGCAAGTTCTTATTACATTTTTAAATTATGCATTGAAAAAACTAATTAAGAATGTTAGTCACACTCTAAAAAGGGATACAATTATGCATTTTTCGCTATACAAAGAAACATACTCTTTTATTTGGTAGAAGCTTGTCAAGGAAAAGTCTTATTATGCTTACTAGTCCTTGCTAGAACTAGTCAATCCCATATAGGTCATATAAAGTTCCTTTGGTCAATATGAGAAATCTAGCTCTATGAGATTACACTGCCTGGCCAAAAAGTCGCCACCTTGATTTAACTTGGCAAAAAGGCACAAGCCTCCATAGATTACTACAAAGGTCATTATCTTTCAGCTTGCAAAATTTAGCTAAATGGCGATGTTTTTCCATGTTTTTTTTTCTTCCCTGATGGCACGAACATTATGAAAATTACAGAATTCATTGGCCTCAAATTGTGAAAGAGTGGCTCAGAGAGCAAGATCATCAATTAATGAACACTGGATTAAAAAAAATTTGAGTTTTTGATATTATATTGATATTTTCATGACTTGTTTTTTATCCAGTCAGTGTAGGGCTACTTTCTTTGTTGTTAGGGTGAACAGACTGGTTGCAAGACAAGAGTCAGTGGAGTTCCCTTTGTGAATTGGAGGGACTTGATCCTATCCCTGTCTGTGCAGTACAGTGTAAAGCATTATTTCTTAAAATAGTCAAGTTGCATGGGTGAGGTTCATGCAAAATTGTTCTCGTTAATACTATGAGTGGTTCGAACCAATCAGGTTTCTCTCCAACTTTCTAAAGCTAATATTTGCTACTTTAGAGTGACATCTTGTGACAATTGTATTGTTAAACCATTTCCATTAGTTAAACAACTCACAAGTCTCTGAGGCATTTGAGTGTGCGTCACTGTAATAGTTGTAAAGGAATAATATATACTCTGAGCACAATTAGCCAACCTTCCTTCCATTCGATTTCAATAGTGATTAAAGTCAATTGTAAAATTTATAGACAGTTATTAGTATGTTTCTGCCCTGTCTATTAAGCTACTGTCTATTTTGTACAATTGTAACTATATTTGTGTGCTTTGTTTCCATTAAAATAGGTGTAATAATGAAAACGAATGGTACCAGATTCACGAGAACATCATCCGCAAGTCCAGCACCAAATACACAGCGCCCAGTACAAACTATGGTAAGTGCCCCACTATTATTTTTTTACTTGATTAAAGTCAGATCATTAGATGAAAATCATTTAGGGGATTCAATTTATGTCCAACATAGGGAGTTGTTAGACTATGATCTAGATGTTAGAATGTCTGCAAATCTGCTAAGTTGAATCTAAAACTAGTTCAAAGAAGTGCTCAAAAAGATTTCTGTAGAAATTAGTGAATATTTTACAAAAATATATCGTCCTGAGAACTCATGTGATTTTGTCGGGAAATAGGTGTAGCTTGAGATCTAAAATCTAAATCTAAATAGTATGTTAGCTGTTCGTATGGGTGGTGTAATTCACTTTTAAGGGAAGGCCTAGCGAATTTTCTAGAGCTGGATAAACAGAAACCCTTCCATTTGGGACTTGAAGGGCGCCAGGCAATCAGAATGACTGATTGCAGAAGGCGGGCCACTGTGCATGCTTTAATGAAGGATTGAAGGTAGCAGAGAGCCAGGCCATTAGTACCATTGTAGATCCAACGCCGTGTCTTGAATGAATTGAAATGTAATCACTGGCAGTCACACACAGAAACCAGACTAAAAATATCAATATTAGAGACACATTGTCTGTGGTGTATTCTACAATCCAAACAACAATTCACCAAATAGTTTATGATAATTCGAGGGTCATTATGAGGAAGTTCTCTTACATTTTATCTGATTTAATTTTCATGTAGGATTAATAATCTCGTTACAACTGTTGAGAGGGGACATGGAGCAGGTACGCAGGGAAAACCCAGTGATATTCAACCGCGGCGTTGCCATCACCCGGAAATTGGGCTTCCCTGATGTCATCATGCCTGGTAAGATTCATCAAGGTCAATAAAATATGCATTGACTGCTTGTGGATGCCCAGAAGGCATTAACAGGACAATAATCTGAAACAGGTGTTGTATCAAAACAGGCTAGCGAGACTTACCTCTCTAAGTGATATAAGATAACATGGATACGATTTATAATTACAGTTTCCTGATATGCCTCCAGGCTCATTTTGTTGTGCAGCAATAATGTACCAAATATCTGAGCACAACAGCATCGTCTGTGTTTTCTTGTTTACAACCGGAAATTCACGAGGGCTGATTCTTTTCAGAAGGAGTTTGTGCCTGAATAGAGAGCTTTAGATAGATTTCTTTTGGGTGAAGCAGAGAAAAGAGAATAACGCTGTTGCCTAACCCATCACAAAAAGCATTGAAAAAGCTCTGCTCTCTGGGAGCCAGTCTGCTGCTGCCAGATAACTGTTCTATCAGGTTAAAGAACTGTGTGATACTGTTACCCAAATAGACACTCGTATGCATAGCTTTGTTTAGATGTGTTAGAATATGTTTACAGACATATTCATATTCACTAGCATTCAGTTTCTTTAAATATGGGATGTTAGATATGAATATCCATTTTTTTCTTGTTCAAGTCAGTATACAATTTACAGATACTAAATTTGGATCTGCGATGGACTTGATACTGGCCCCTCAACCCTGAAATGGATGAAAACATAAAAGTAGATTTAAAATTATAACACGATGCAATTCTAACTGTTCAAAATAAGTTCAAATGTTTACAAAAATGTATTAATATTCAATCAAGTATTTATTTTTAGTTTGTAACTTAACTAATTGTCAGGGTTGTGTATGGGTTTTCCTCTTTTTTGGTTTTTATTCTTGTCTAGTCTTCTTGTTTTTTATCATTATAGAGTTTTGTTTCTGTTTATTTCTTTGTAGTTTGTAGATTCACTCCTGTCTTGTTCAGTGTGTTGATTGTTTTCCACCTGTGTTTAATTATCCCGGTTCAGTTGAATTAAGTCACCTGTGTCTGTTCTTGTTTAGGTTAATTGTCTCCCTTTATAAGACCCTTTCTTCTTTTGTTCAGTGTTGCTGCATTGTTTGTCACACCTTTCTGGCGGTTAAATGTATTTAAATCTTGCTGAAGTCTTTGTTCTGTTTTAGGCGTATCATAGTTTGCTTTACTTTAGTTATTGGAGGTTTTCCCCCTCGTGGATTATTTTGTGTTGTTATTTTCTGTTTTATAATAAAGCAACTGACCGAACCTCTGGCTGTCGTGCATTTGGGTTCTGCTACTACCCTTCTCTTATAAGGATCGTGACACTAATATACTAGGGGTAGAACTAATGTAGTGAAAAATGCATTGAATCATTGTTGTCTTAGTTATTTTCTCAAACAGATCATACCTAATTTTTTTGAAGCAGTAATTTAGAATTTCTCAAATCGTCGCTATATTAAAAATTTTGGTTGCTATGGGGTAATAAGTTCACACTTACACAATGAATGATATAAACCAATCCTCATGTTGTAGAGCTGCTCGATTATTAGAAAAAAATAATGTTTAGGTAATAATTGGAATCACAATTATTTTAACAAATGATTTTTGTCTTTGGAAATACACCGTATATTTAAAAATGACTGATCTAATGTGATCTAATGTCTACTCTATTGAAGTCTCTCTGTGAACACAGCACAATAGGAAAAACAATTATGGACTCTCAAGTGAAAGCAAGTTTCATTTTTAAAGGTGCTCATTTAATACTAATGATAAATAATTTAATAAATAATAAGTAAATAAACTTAATAGAATTGATGAATTTGAACACCTGGATTAAATAAGACTGAATGAGCTTCACCAGTGAGTTAGTGTGCATGCGCACAAATATGATATACTATGATATAGTTTTTATGATTCGCAAGAATTGATATTGTGATCAAAATGTATTTAATTGGACAGCCACAACATGTTGCTGTGATTTTCAGAAGCAGGGATGTATACTTTCTGATGTATACTTTCTTATACAGTAGGATTGTTTGGGTAAAGATTTTGGTTATTATTCTTACAAATAATACTACTAATCTTTTAGTTTGCTATCTTTTTTAGATAAGGGTTGCTAGGATACCCATTCTAGTTTCTAAGGTGTTTTCAGTGAATCCATGTTATACTTCTTTTTCAGTATAAGTGACATAAATAAGCCTCCACATCGCAGTGGTTTTAAACACAGATATGTAATGTTTTGGATATTATAGAGCATTTAAAGAGTTTTGTTACCTGGCCGTCCCAGTGAAGTTATTCCCCTTAACAGTAAATCTAATAGAATGGACATTTTTGCTCAATCACATTAATGTATTTATCCTCAGGTTAAATTTAAAAATAGTGTATACAATATCATGACAAATCTATGCCTTTTTACAAGATATAAGCCATACTTAAAGATCATCTCATAACTCTGCATGCTGCCTGAAGGTTTGGTGTCAGAAAGAGAATATGTATCTGGATGCCAAAGACTTCCTTTTATTGCATCAGATGTATTTGGTAGAAATCATGTTAGACCAACAACTTCTTTAACAAAACGGCTCAAACTTTTTCCCTTGGGTCGGCATGTAAGAGCTAATGTTGTTCCAGAGAGAGTCAATGTTTATTTTGAGTTTCATGATTCACGCGCTTGGTCCAATATAGGCATTGTGGGGGTTGCTGTGTGTGTTAGTGGGATTGAATGACACTATTGAAAGAGTCTGAAACCAAGGTCACATATGAAATAGACATCTAAAGGTCTAGATGAATACAAGTTTGATTTGATTTCTGCTAGCTAGGGCTAGTTTAAGTGGACAACCGATTTAACCTTTTGGTGGCAAACGCTTTTACTGCTGTGGGATGTTAAATTGAAGGGAATCTAAATTTAGTGATTGTATACCTGAACAAAAATTCAATTGAAAGGAAAGAAACTACAATGTAATACATTATATGTATGTCTCAGTGATATTTATTTATTACAAAATCGAAGGGTTTTTTAGTGTCCGATTGTGATTATACTTTAGTAAGGTATAGCTTACACATTATATGAATATAAAATATATATCAATTGTGTAACATATAAAAAAATCTAAAGATACAACAGCAGCATTCCAGATAGCAAAGTTTCAAAACATTTACTTTTACATAAAATCCTGCCAATCATTTAAAAAAGCAACTTAAGAGTGACATTTAGAAAAAAGTGTTAATAACTTTTGTTCATAATTTTATATAATAGGAGGTGTTCTAGTTTTTAAACTACTTTTAAAAGATCTGTTTTTAGTTTTTCTGTCTTGTAAAAAAATCACATACTAGCATTAGCGTTGTTCAAATAACTGATACAAAATAATTGTGAAAAGACACTATATTTGCCGTAAAAAAAATATGTATGTAATCTAATTGGGACGACAAGGTATGTTAGAGCTAATCTGTAGATGGGTGCGTTAATATTCAACATCACTGCTTTGAAAAAGCCCATATGAATACATTTTTGTTCATTGACCAAACACTTATTTTATTGATTTGCAGGTGATATTCGAAACGACTTGTACCTGACACTGGAAAGAGGAGACTTTGAGCGAGGAGGAAAGAGTGTCCAAAAAAACATTGAGGTCACCATGTATGTGCTCTACGCAGACGGCGAGATTCTTAAAGTACGTAAAAAAAAATTATAAAGAAGGGAAAAAAAAGCTAATGGGAAAATGTAAACCTGTTTTATATTTGGATCGCCACACAGCTCTCTTCAGCCAAACTCACTTACAATGGTACATCAAGCTAATGTTTCCACGTTTCTGAAACAGCTTGAATTGAGACTTCAGGTTTAGATAAACTAATTTCTATTTGATTTAAAAATTGAACAAAACACCACTGAAAGAGGTATAATTCACATAAAGAAGTGATAATTGAGTAAAGATTGCAATCCTCAGTGTTTGTGAATATAAAAAGTGCTAACTTTTTTACATACTATAAAAAATATTTTTATACTTTAAAATTGCAGCTACTCTTATAATATATAATATATGATAGAATACTTCTATCTAGACAGTTTGAAATTATTACATGCGTTGAGGATTTCAGATGTACTTTACATAAACCCATCCTAGTTTTTTAAAATAAAATAAACTTTGATCCATAGACGGAAGTCACATGAAAGAGAAACATCTCCATTTGTGCTGTCTTTTATCAGGAGTGCATTAGTCTGGGCTCGGGAGAACACAGCATTAGCGAGTACCGCTCGTTTGTTCTCTACCATAACAACAGTCCACGCTGGAGTGAGGTCATCAAACTTCCCATCCCCATCGACCGCTTCCGGGGGTCGCATCTACGATTTGAATTTCGACACTGCTCCAGTAAGCACTTCATGACTCAGGGATAGTTCACACACATCGTCAATTACTCAACCTTCACTTAAAAAAATGTTTCCCTTTAAAAGAAGGTTTTTAAGTTAATACTGGAAGCCAAAATTTTAAATATTACTTTTTTTCTTTTACTGTTTTTTTTTTTTTCAAAAGATGTTTAAGTAACAAATAAAAATTATTATTATGCAAAAATGTTTTACTTCATAGGATTTAATTATTTTTGTAACAGATACTGAAATGTTTATTGTTGTTTTGCTTGCAACTTTGTTCAAAATTATTTTTTTACTATAAATAAGTAGTAGTAAACAAGATAAACTCTCATTATATATTTTTCTTTCAACAGCGAAAGACAAAGGGGAAAAGAAGCTTTTTGGCTTTGCGTTCACTCCGCTCATGAGGGAGGACGGCACCACGCTGTCAGATGAAAGTCATGAGCTCTATGTTTACAAGGTGACAATACTTTAACAATTGTTGAAGTTGTTTTCAATAAACATCCCATACAAATGATTTTGCATACATCTTGGGATTGTAGAAAATGTTTGAAATATTTATCTTGCAGCACAATTTTTTTATAAAGAAATTTAGCAAATTTTAATATTAAAATAAGCTGAAATGGCATAACTATTTAATTTTAACATTAGTTTGTGTTTAGTACATTTATTTAATGATTGCACCATAAATGAAATACATGTTTTTTTCAGAGTTTGTTTGGTGATTTTTGAGTTTTTCTATAACTTTTATCGATACATTTGCCAACAGACTATTTAACAGTATTTTGGTCAGCAATAAAATCTTATTAAAACAAATTTACATGACTTTTTCTTTGAGAAGTTCACACAGCACATCATACGAGGTTAATCTGTGTTCTCTCTTGTGTTTATCAGTGTGATGAGAACACAACCTTCAGTAACCATGCTCTCTACCTGGGTCTGCCCTGCTGCAAAGATGACTTCAATGGTTGTCCCAACATCCCGTCGAGCCTAATCTTCCAGCGCAGCATTAAAGAGACCATTTGGATCGCCACGCAGCTCTCTTCAACCAAACTCACTCAGAATGGTACATCGAGCTTCTGTTTCCACATTTCTGAAAAAACTTGAGATTGTTAAGACTTCAGCTTTAGTTCAAGCTACTTCTACCTAATTTGATAGTGTTGTGTTCAAAGTTAGATGTAATTGTAATATTTTAACCAATTCATAACAATTTTGCACAAAATGTAAAAGGTAACACATGTGAAACAAGCAATGTAAAAAAAAAATGTTGGAATTCCAAAATACATCAATATTTTTTACATTAAGTGTTTGATGTACAGTATATTTTGCATTGAAAAAAAAAACAAACAAGTGTTGTTTTATGGTTAAAACAAAATGTATAACTTTTTTGTTCCAGAATTTTTACTGCATATGTCCTAAATATGTTTGTGCTTTCACGTTCATTTTAGAACCGGACATATCTGTATCTTCATTTAAATTTTTATCACATTTAAATGGATTTGAATTAGATTTTTTTCTTAATCTGTGAAGTAAACATAAAAAAAAAATTAAATCATGTGTAAAGCATGCTTATGTTCATATAGAGCCATAATAATAATAAAACAATAACAAACTTATTGTAAAATATGTATAATAAAATTGGAACATCTGTTAAACAAATGGGTGAAGAACATTTAGTTTTTAGAACATTTAGAACAAACAAATAGTTTATCAGACTTACAACAATTTTTTTTTAAATACACACCTCTTAGAATTAAATTGAAGTAGGTTCTACATGAAACAGCTGCAGATATATAGTTTTTATTAATACTCATTTTACTTTTTTTTTAAGTCGACCTTTTAGCCTTGT
Source organism: Danionella dracula (assembly GCA_900490495.1). NCBI lineage: Eukaryota > Metazoa > Chordata > Actinopteri > Cypriniformes > Danionidae > Danionella > Danionella dracula. The sequence goes on along the minus strand of UELW01000778.1, from coordinate 21,692,451 downwards.
TAAAGTGGAAAGCACATCCAGACCATGTCATGGACATATTGGGGCGGCTACGTCATGTCTGTGGGGAAGAAATAGTCAAAGTGAGTACTGTTGCTTCCTTTATGTTACATTTAAGATATTATATAAAGCAAAAATTACAAAAGTGTTCTATTTTCTACTCCAGTTTCTCCAAGACATTCTTGACACACTGTTCTCCATTCTGGATGACAACACAGACAAATACGGACCACTGGTGTTTCAATCACTGGTAAGAAACGGTTTGTAAATTGCTAACACAAAATAATAACGTCCTCAATTTGCAATCAAGCTCATGCACACAGTACTAATGTCTGTTTGCGATCTTAGATGCACACCATCCATCTCTCTCTTGTGTGTGTGTTTTGAGAAATGGAGTATTCACGCTGGCTTAGACCCAGGCATTATTAGACACTCGCAGCTGCTTGATAGCAGTGTCTCTAGAGAGTCTTTAGCTTCTCGTTCTCCTGTAAAACGTGTCAAGACGTTCTCGCCTCTGCTGGCCTGAAAACATCTGTCAAGCTTCTGTGCAGGGAACAATGAAGCTACTTAGGCTGTGTTCGTTCTTTATTCATGATGGGAAAAGCTGATCCCTTACATTCTTTAGTGCGGGAGGTTTGTTAGTTTGGATTACTGCATTTTATCTTAGTTTTACTTTAAACAGTTTTTTTCTTACTTTTTTTTGGCTTGAAGTCATCTAAAAGTTAACATATCAATAAAATTCCATAACAAAAGTCTGTAAAAATATTAGGTGAATGCATTTATTTGATATTATAAAGTATAAAAAAATAGCAATTCTAGTAATTGTTTACAACATTTAAATGTGGTCACAGTAATGTGTGTGAATGTTTTAACATGTATTCACTAATGGAACTTTTTAGTTTTTGAATATGTTTGAAAACATTGAACAAAATACTTTAAAATGTTAATTGTTTTGCAACAATATCCCATTTTTAATCTAATTGTTTCAATGGCGAAAAGCATGGAAAATAACAGTCTTTTTCCCCATCTTATTTGTCTCTAATGATGTCTTTGACATACAGATGGAAACATTTCATGTTTCATGGGTTCTTGAAATAATTTAATTTATAATGTTAACTGCTTTAAATAAAACTTTGCAGAGTGTGCAATGTGTTTTATTTTGTTTTGTTTAATGCTCAGGTGTTTATCATCAATCTGCTGCGGGACAGTAAGTTTTACCACTTCCGGCCTGTGATGGACACCTACATTCAGAAGCATTTTGCTGGAGCATTGGCTTACAAGTAAGACGGATGGTTGCATAATCATTTACTCTGGATGAAATAATTTAAGGGAAACTCCACCCCAAATTTCCAAACGTATGATAACAATACCTACTTTGTAAAGCAAACTTACTTGGATTCCTATCAGCAGATAAGGTGGAACAATGTGATTTTAAGGAAAATGTTTACTCATTACTTAATGGAGTTTATATTTGAACTCCTGATGGCAGATTAAGCACTCTGACTATGCTTTTTTCATATTCTGGGACTTGACAAAAGAAATACTTTTAGAGCACATATGAGTCAATGCAACAGTTGCCTGCCTCACAGTTGATCGAAAATATCTATAATTAATTTCAAAGGATGAACAAAAGGTGTTGCAGATTTATAACAACAAAAAGAAAGAGAATAATAACTATGTTTTAAGTTTTGGGTGGAGTATCCCGTTAGGAACAGAAGACAAAATATTTCAGTGTATAATATATCTAATGGGATGCTGCTATTGAAAATGCAGAGAGCTGATTCGCTGTTTGAAGTGGTACATGGACCGCTCGGCTGAAGTTGTGAGGCAAGATCATATCCAGGAAGCCATGAGGGTAAGAACTCTTATGTTGTCACCAAACATAAATTAAAGCCAAACACAGTATTGTCATTTTTTTAGTCATCTTTATAGTTTAAACTTTATGGTTTAGACAGTTTCTCCAGGCCGCATAAGCCACAATCAATTTTCAAACCAAAAGACATATGAAAATACAAATTATATTTGTAACATGTAGACCATTACTTTATTGTGAACAGAATGGGTTATAGAAGACCAGATAATTTAGTTATAACGTAGGAAACACCACTCTGTAGGTTCCTAGGACTTGGCCCAAAAACGGATACCAGTCTGGACTGAAGGCTCATGTGTTCTGTCTTAAAACAGTGCTTAAATTATTTTTAATAATTGACATACATTTTTATATCTGAATTCATAATTTATTCATAAAGGTTTTATCTTTAACATTATTCTTAGTCACAGGCAAAGAAATTAGAATGTTATTATTAATGATAATAATAAGTTATAACCCACTCAAGACCTTTAAGTTTACTCACACTTAATGTCAATATTCTTATTAACCCTTAAAAGTGTTTCAGTATAAGAAGAATTACAGAAAAAGGTTCAAACATTTATAATCATTGATTTGTATAAACAATACATTAGATTCAAAAAGAAGAGACAAAAAGAATAAGAAGTTATTGTCTACACTTAATTTGGAATTGATCATTCTAAAAAAAAAGGCATTACATTTTAACTCCAAGATTACTACATTATCAGGAATACCTAATCAGGAATGCGAATCAGAAGAACGTTAGCCAGAGCTGTTGAGAGTGTTAAAGATTATAGTTTTGGGATATACAATCATTGCACTAAACCCTTTTATATATTTCAAACAGTATTAAACATAAACTGGTTAACAAAACATTCTTTTATAAACATATTTAATCCAGCAAGCGATGTGGGGGGCTGTAGGCCCACTGATGCTAGGGGTTAAGAGAAGGCACTCCATTGTTTTATTATGTGAATGCTAAAATCAAACAACCCAGACCCAGGAGAACTATAATTCCCAGCCTTACAGTTAGATCAAAAAACAATTAACACTAAAAATCTTAATTAATTGCAGTCTAAATAGGAGACGTGAACTGGGAAACCCCCCAAAATTATTGACGTGTTAAAATGTACATGTTGATTGAACAATACGAAACCTAAATATTTTTTTAAACTCATCTTGTTTTGAACGGAGCCAGCCCAAGAAAAAAAAAAAAACTTTTTAGATCATTGGTTGCTTTTGCTGTTTTTGAGACCATTGTCCTGCTTTTGATCAAAGTCAGCTCAACAACATCAAAGGGCACAAAACCAATGAAAACATTTAGAAATCTGCTACTAAGGATGGCCTGAGGATAACCATGATATGTTAGGTGTGGTAGGATTTTAAACTACTAAAATAGCCATTTATACATGTCTCCTACACTTTTTTAAGAAGTAATTTTGGTCCCTTATTGTCCACTAACATTGTAAAGCTGTATTAATTTACTTTTGTTTAACTATTAGACTTGCTACTTTAACTGTTGGAAAATGGGAACTAAAGCTGAAGTCTGACTACCCACAAAATTCTTGGCCATCCTAATTGTCACAAAATATTGTAGACTTTTAGATGTTTATTAGCACTACAACCAGTTTGTCCACCACTTCCGAAATTAAAATCTTTTCCATGGGTATACTAGTGAGTATTCCTTTGTCATATGTTCATTATTGCCTTGGAGTGGTTACTGAAGGCCCCAGTATATCATTGGTAAAGCTTTATATATTTCAAATTCATGGTCAGACTCTAAACTCAAACTTGAAAAGACAGATTGTTTTGGCTTCTGTTAATCCTCTTACCAAACCATTTCCATTTAAGCTGACTCCATTCACATTCAGAATTGGCGAAACTGAAGACTCAGTAAACTGAAACAGAATGTGATTTTTTTTTTAAATGGTGTTGTGTAAGAGGAAAAAAAAAGATAATTCACTACCCCTTTAACTATTTTCTTGCAGGCTCTAGAATACCTGTTCAAATTCATTGTCCAGTCACGGATCCTTTACTCGAGGGCCACCTGTGGAATGGAGGAGGACCAGTTTAGAGCCAGCATCCAGGAACTCTTCCAGTCCATACGTTTTGTGCTGAGCCTCGACAGTCGGAGCTCTGAAACGCTCATTTTTACACAGGTCAGAAACCAGTTTAAACTTCAAATAGCTTACGTTCCTAAACAAAAGTATTTCAAAACATGTTTGAAAGTTTCAAAGACATGTTTGTTGACACTAAATCAAAGCTGCAAACTTTGAGCTTTACATTCAGGCTGTTTAGAAAACCCCCTTCTAAAGTAAATGCTCTTTCGTAGCATTTTGTTTTAGCATCAGACAAAACAATCTCTGAATGGTGTGGGAATTTATTTGAGAAGATATCTTAAGTGAAGCATGTGCACATGTTCTGACATGACATACTTGAAGTACTGTCAAAAGCACAAAAACTGATGTGTCTCGATCCTTGATCTTTAAACAGATTATGGATGGACTGTTCCATTTTTTTTTGCTAGGTCTCATTTCTGCTACATGCATTTTGCTGAGAACATCTGAGTGGCTTGATCTGAACAGGCTTCGATTGTATTAGAAAGTGTTCACTAAAACCAGGAACACCAGGATTTTTTTTATTTATTTTTTTACGTCTTTTAAGAAAGTTATTAATCTTTTAAAACTGTTCTTCATTTTCATCCTTTGGTTTATCAAACCAACAAACCTTTTTCATTTTTGCTTGGTCCCATATTATACCTCTCTGGACTTCTACCCTAAAACCTTATTCAATCCTGCCCAACCCATAGGGTCCCCAGGCAACTGCAGGACAGGCCTCTTCAAACCAGGGCAACTGCTTGCAGCCATTGAGCTGCAATGGCCCACGGCCCTCTCCACTACCTGTAAGTAGATGCAGCTCGTTAAACTGTCCCATAACGGAACGAGGACTCCCTCACAACCCAACACTGTACCTAAAACATTGCATTCAACCACTTCCAAAACACATCCCCCAACAACAGACTGAGCAGCAGCAACAAATGCTACCCTTTTCCATCTTCCACTGGGTTCCTTTGGTGTGATTTTGGCTTTGATTGCTGTGTTTGACACCAAATCTCCTTCTGCACAAACAGCATCCTTACAAACACCTCCGTCTGTCACATTTTCTTTTCAACAGCATTTATTCTGGAACCAGATATTACCTTGCCTGCTTGGGCATGTTGAGCAAAGTGGGAATGAGACTTCTTCCAAAGCAAGAGATAATAGATACTGTCACTCTCAAGTCAAATAGTTTTCTCTAATTTAACTTTACATAAAATGAAGACAAAAACCTTTCTTATAATTAAGATAGATTTCACAATAGAACATGCACTACTCTTCGAAATGTTGCAATTAATTAGACAGCTAAATGGTAAATGTAGAATTTAAAGAGGACTTGCTGAAATAGAGTTGATTTTGAAAATATCTGTATTTTTTTTTCTTCAATGACTGGTTTTCCTACGACCATAGTTTTTAGGTCTAGCTCTCTATTGCTCAAAAAAATTTATGAAAAATGTTCCTAGAGCATTTACCATGAGTAAATTTGCTTGATTAACCTTTCACCTTATCCTACGCTAAAGTTGTTTTGGCAATCAAATCCATAGGCTGTCTTCCCTATAAGCACTGGTTCAATTAATTTGGAGATGTGTTGGGTCATTATTTTTGCATTTAATGTCTTAGTAAATCCAAACTAGAATTTATATCACAATATCATACATTTTGCATTTCTTCATTTATGTTCACTTAATGCTTAAACAAAGGTACCTCATCAAATCATTTTGGAAAGAGTCATGTTTATGATGGTATAATGTTGCGAATGTTGGTATAATGTCTGGCTAGTTGCAGTGAATGGAACGCTAGCTAAACATCTGATGAGTTCCATACAGAAAGTTTTAAACACTTTAACAATCTTAAAGTTGTGGTTGTATGGGTTAGTTTCCAGATTTCAGGCAGTAACAAGAATCAGGTTTATTTGCATTTCTGGCCTGAAACAACGTACCATCAAGAACATCAAATATCCACCGTATGTATTGAATATGTGTGATTTTATAGAACAACTAAACGCTGGACTATTGTTGTGGTAACATTTCCGTGCCTGAAACATGATGCTTTGCAAACTGACATTGGATTGGTTGTTTGTCATGTCAGTCATGTCAAAAGAAGCTGCCAAAAAACCCAGACCCTGGCTACATGAGACTACTGTCTGGCTATTTTATTACTGCTGAACTTGAAATGTTTCTATTGCAATAAGCCAGTGGATTAAAACACATAAAAAACTGGATTCATTCATTTGATTAAAACATAAAACGCTGCATTAAAAGCATGACTGTGTTGTTTTCAGAAACATCTGGTGTCAATCTCTCTCATCCATCCATTCTTTTTAACCAGCTTATTTCCAGTTAAGGCATCTGGGTTTTACTAGGTTGTCGGAAGGGGTTGTCCTGCCTTCTGTTTGCATTAGGTGAAAGTCAGCATAAACCCTTGTTAGGTAGCCTGCCAATCTCCAGGCCACATTCACAATTTTCATTCTGAATATAACCTGAGGATTGTTTTTGACTGTGGGAGCAAACTTGTGTACTGAGAGGATAACCACTCAAGCATTATGAGTACCTGCATCCACTTAGAATGACCCTTGAATGGCCTCAAACTTCTGGCCTTCTAACTCAGAAGCAGGATCACTACTTACAATACTGTGTTTAAATATTATAAGTACAGTATAGTTAAAAAGTAATTTGGCCAAATCTCTGTACTACGTCAGTCTAGTTTTGCTTGGTGATTGGCAAGCCTACAACAGAAATGCAAAAGGTTGATGGCACACAACACAGAGCAATGGAGATCACCAAGTGCTATTTTTGTACTGTATATTCTTCTGGACAATCGATGGGCTCGGTGAGTAGCAGGATGTCTTGTCAAGCCTTTTTCTGATATTTTTGGCATAATTCAGCTTGCTTTAAAGAAACTCATTTAAATGGTTATGAAAACATAAAGTACATAGAGTTGAGTCGTACCATCATAAAACAGATCAGCGCAAAAGCTGAAACCAAACCATTTACACAGTCATGACCAGCTGAAATAATATTGAGCAACAGCATAATTGTTGCATTAGGGTACATTAGTTAGCATCTGCAGATCTAAATTGCCTGAAATAATTTTATGGTACATTTTCTAAATTCAGTGACAAAATGATGCAGACGGAGGGCCCAAAGACCATGAGGTTCCTTTAGTCTTGTTTCCTATGTGCAGAGATTTTTAATTTCCCTCAATTTAGATGATTTCATCCAGTGTAAATTTTATACGCATTTTAACAGTTTTATCATTTATAATAGTTTTTTATTACCAATCAGTATTTCAGAAAGACTATGCCTCTCTAAGATATCCCTGTTATACGTATTAATATAATAAATCTGATGTTAAATAACTGAATTTTCTACAAATTATTCTAGATAAATCTAGCTTTTTGTAACATTATTGCTTCGTTGTAGAGTTTATTGAAAATTATAGTGAACATAAAATGAGTTAAACTTACTTCCATTTAGCCTTGACTTGACAGCTTGTGTTAGAACTAAAGTATGTGTGGGTGAATTAAATCTCATTAAATCTCATTTTGAAGAACGAAAAAGAATCTCTTGATTCTTATCTCTTGACAGAATTTCCAATAGTTCACAATTCTTCCTCTTAAGCTCTTGCTCTGTTGGTCAAGTCAATCCCACTTTTGCCTAATTGTCCCAGCGCATTGTGAAAGGCTCAAACCCAAGAAACAACTTTTATCATTAAAACGTTTTCTTTTTCACCTCTTTTAATCTGCTCAGGCTGCCCTCCTCAACTCATTCCCAGCCATTTTCGACGAGCTCCTCCAAATGTTCACAATACAGGAAGTGGCTGAATTTGTGAGGGGTACTCTGGGAAGTATGCCTAGCACTGTTCACATCGGCCAGTCCATGGATGTGGTCAAGCTGCAATCCATTGCACGAACAGTGGACAGCAGACTTTTCTCCTTTCCAGGTATTTTTAATTAATATTTCACCCTTGATAAATGCCACATATGCAATTGGTTTGCATTCATCTACATTAATTATACATATACATAATATATACATATACATATTCATTTATAAAACAAATTACATTAGTTATCTCTAACTAAACTTGAACCCACATATAACTTCCACACACTGTTTTTTTCTGAGCCCATTTGTATGCTTTCACAGAATCAAGAAGAATCCTTCTCCCTGTTGTTCTCCATCATATCCACTTGCATCTGCGACAACAGAAGGAGCTTCTGATCTGCTCAGGAATCCTGAGCAGCATCTTCTCCATCATTAAGAGCAGTTCACTGGTACACACACGTCTCCCAACATTTACACGATCAAACCTCACCATTGAATTGAGCCAGCATTTCTCTTTGCTGTTTGCAGGAGAGCTCCGTGCAGGAGGAGGTAGAAATGATGGTGGAGAGTTTGTTGGATGTGTTGTTGCAGACGTTGTTGGCGATCATGAGTAAATCTCAGTCTCAGGAGGCGGTAAGAGGGCAGCGCTGTCCGCAGTGCACGGCTGAGATCACTGTTAGTAACTAACAAATCTGATATTCTTCTTCTTTCCTTCCCTACATACCTACTCTCCTCCACCTGCTTGGCAACATATATTTTTCCCATCTACAGCCTTTTCCTTATAGACTGCAACAGCCGAGATTTTGTAAACCATTCTTAATACCGATTGATTTTTAAATAAGTCTTCAAAAGCTAGTAATTAAAACAAAACAGTAATTTAAACTGTAAAAAAGGCTGTAATTTCAACCTTCATTTGTATGAAATATATACTGTATGTACATAAAAAGGCGGCAACTGTTGCTCTCTCTTTTTCTTCACCTCTCTCTATCTCTCTTTACATATCTCTATCTATTTCTCTTGTTTTTTGAAGTGTATGTCTTTAATTGTTTCTCACACTCACTCACTGAACCACACATTTCATCAAATTACATCAAGACTTATATTATATGTAGATTATATTTGAAAGTATATTGAATATACTTGTTTATTATTTTCTATATTAAATATCTATATGTTTGCGTTTTGAAAGTTGCAGTTGTGCTTTTTATTGAGAATTTCTTTATGCAAACTTTTTATACATTTTTCCCTTTTTCCACTTTGCGTGCAATAGGTTTCTTCGTGGCATTTGCAAGATACTCTCTTGGACTCGTGATTTATGGTTTCTATGTTCAATTCATTTACAACATACAGGGAAAGTTAAAATGAATTAATGAATGACAAAGAATTCATACATAACCCTTAGTCCTGTTCGATTAGTGTTATCTATTGATCCGTTGTGATAAAAATGAGGCTTGCTGCATTCACACAAGAGGAGAAATGTATCATTTTGCAAGAACTAAGGTTGTCAAATTTTAAAGGTTACAAATATGAAAAAATTAAATGTTGAATTCAGACTAATACATTAAGCATGGTCTGTACTGAAGTTAAGTTTTGATGAAAATTGACCTTTTTATTATAAATCGAAACTTCAGTCATCCAAACTGTGTAAAATGTGTGTAGAGACATTTAAATTCTAATGTGTTTTACTTTTGTGTGTGTTTCTCACACATAATAAGTGATTAAAAAAAACTATGTCCAAATTTTTAAAAATAAAATTTTGTCATTAAGCACTAAACTTCCAAAATGCTTTGTTTCCTCTGAAACATAATTTTCAGATATTGAAGGGGACTGCTCCAAAGACTCCAAAATAATTTATTTTTCCAGGGCCCCGAAAACATATTTAAAACATATTCTAGATACTATAATCAGACATTCAAAAGCAAGGTGAACAAACTTTGTAGCTTATGGAAACATTTTGTTTTTCAAACAGACATGTATTCATGTATTTACCGTTATCTAAAGCAGTTTTAAGGCCAAATCATGTTTCTTTTTCAGCTAAAAATGTTTTCGTTCAAAGAGTTCATACAAAACACCTGCTGGTTAATGGAGTACTTTGAAGTTGTTTTCGTACTTTACAAAAGACATAACAAGTGAAATTACTTGAGTGAATTTGGAGTTTATATCCATGTTTTGATGAGAAACAAAGCCTTGCAGATTTAGAATTAATGGTAAAAGTGATTAATGACCTAATTTTCATTTTTGGCATGAAGTATTACTGCAAGTAATCTTCATTCCAAGAAATGTTCATATTCTCCATTCATTTGGCTTACCCGCTCCCTTTGCATGCTTTTGATTGTCAAGTTGACTATCAAATGAATTATCGATTGGCTCACAAGGACTTGCCCTCTTTTCAATTGACAGGGGGAGTATGTGTCCTGCCTATTGTCCCTCCTGCGGCAAATGTCCGACATTCACTTCCAACATCTGCTGGACAATTTCCAGAGCAAGGAAGAGCTGAAGGTTGTACCTTCGTATAATCTGGATCATTTAAATTGTTACTTAAAGTTGAACTATGTTCTTATTTTCTCTCTTGCAGGAGTTCCTGCTGAAGATTTTCTGTGTGTTCCGAAACCTGATGAAGCTAAGTATATTCCCACGAGACTGGAACATCATGAGACTGCTGACTAGCAAGTACGTTTTTTTTTACCAAAAACTGCAAAAATGAATTGTGTGTTATACTTGTGCCATTTAATTACGCTTTTGCATTACCATTTATGAGTAAATAAAACATGCATTACTGTGACAAATCTGAGCTATATAAGAAACTAACAGTTTAGTTTTTGGAAACTGAAACATTAACAAAAAAATTATGATTTTCTACTGTGTAGCTGGAAAAAAAGCTTTTTATGTTTGTGAAAATTTGAATTTCAGTCTTTGTTTGTGATCACCCTTTCTCTTCCCTGCAGTATTATCGTTAGCACAACACAGTATCTTTCTCCTGCCCTCCATAAAAGCTTTACGGATGCTGACTTCGATTTCAAGGTGTGTGATTCCTCACATTTTTCACAACAAACTGCTGCAGCAATCAGTGAGCATAAATAGCAAACTCACATCCTTTTCCTGAAGAACACTTTCACATGTTCACAAACGTGTATGAAATGGGTCTTTCCAGTGTCCTGCTGCTGGAAACTCTTTAATCCGCTCTAATGAAGTGCTCCTCCTGATCAAGACAGATGGTGCAGCTAACCAGGGAGACCGACTCTGAAAAGTTCAGATCTGCTGAATTATTTATGAAGGTTATCTTGCAGAGAAAAACATGGTCCTGTCTTTCAGTGTGGGTTTTCACTGGATGTCCCCTAAACGAGACAGCACTGCTATCAATGTGAAGTGCAGTTTAACTTCTTGTCTGTAGAAAAATGCCAGTTAATGCAGCTTGTTGAAGTTTAGAATAATTCTGAAGGTGATGTGCGATGCAGAAGTTCATGTCACTCAAAAGGAGAAGTAACATCTAATGAAGCCACTGATTATAACAACCAGACAATGTGCATAGCAAACATTTGAGATCATCTATATCTCGGCTTCGGAAAACCATAGCAACGCAGGAGTTGAGTGTACCTTGTAATTGCAAGGGATATTTAAAAAAAACTAGTTTCACCTTAGCAATTCATTACTGGGTCATATCATACATTTTAAGTCATATATGTGTTTTACTAGTAGAAACTAACTTGATAATTAACACTTGATAAAACAACTGGTTTTACCAAAACTACCAACTATGTACCCTAGCGACAATTTCAAATCATCTATATCACTGCTTCATAAAATTGTAGCTACACAAGAGTTAGTTTATATCACTTATATTGACAAGGAATACTTATTAAGCAACATATTTCCCTTGCAACCAAATAGAGTATCCTAGCAACAATTTGAGATGATGGATATATATTTGCTTTAGAATTTCATGAGAATATGTGACTTTGGTATATGTCTATGTGCTATAGTGGACAGGAGCACTTATAAAACCACAGATGTTTGCGTAGCAATGAAAGTTGATACCCTAGCAACCAGAAGATGTCATCTATATTTTTATTAGAAAATCTTAGCAACACAGTTATTGGTTTGTATCGCTTATGATGGCAAGGAACAGTTATCATTGCAGATGATTTTCACACCAGCCAACAAATGTTTTTAAACCAATAATTGTACCATAGCAAACAAGCTGTGTACCCTAGGAACAATTTGAAATCTAGCAGGGGTGCTTTTGAAGCAAGAAAAGTAGAAATTAATCTGTGGTAAACACAAAATAACAACCAATGTCTGTACCTCAGCAACCACTTGAGACTGCTTTTCTAAGTCTCATAGCAACAGACAGACATGGTTATTGTTATTGTGACTCACGGGAATGGTATGCTTGTGAGACATCAAATTTATTTTTTGTCCCTTTCTGTTTCACAAATGAGACACAATTAGAGCAAAATTAAAGGAATGTATTAGCTATATGATACGTTAGATAATTGGAAAGAGAGTTGACAGAACCAGTTTGAAGTTCAAATCCATCAGTGAACACGTCACTTTTGAATAAGTCTGGAAACATTCAAAAGATAACAAGATTGTACAAGGTCAAGTTTACACAATTTGCAGCTAAACAAAGAGTGAGGCTTCTGTTTTTCTGTTTACACCAGGTTTGGAATTCTTACTTCAGTCTGGCTGTGTTGTTTATCAACCAGCCAAGTCTCCAGTTGGAAACTATAACTCCTGCCAAGCGAAAGAAAGTCTTTGACAAGTAAGATTTCAAGCAACTTATTCACATCAATTGAAACATGTTGTTACAGATTTAAACCTCAAATGTTATATTAACACAATCTACGTACATGCAAAAAAATATATATATTAATTTACCAAAACATAAATGTTGACTCATGAATGAATGAATATAAGGCTTTATTTGTTTAATCATCATTTATGTTAAACTCAAGTGTAAAACCACCTATAACATCAGATTTTAATTTACTTACATTGTAATTTGAATCCTAGTCTGAAAAACATGTTTATTTATATTCAAATAATCAATTGAATATGCAAGCTGAATGGTTAATATGTCCCCTTTTTAACCTGCATCTGCATCTCATGATTAATACATTCGTGTACCATCAGCTTCTGGTCAAATACTCAGACAGAAAGCCTCAGATGCAGAAATGCACCAAGCCTCCCACACAACATGCAAGATAGATGATCACCACTGGAGACCATTTGTCTCTTTTCTTTCCTCTATAGACATTGGTCAAGCATGTGAATCACTGTTTGTCCGTTTTAATGTTAGATACTTTGGTTTTGAGTATTTTTATGTTTTCAGGTACGGTGACATGAGGGTAATGATGGCGTATGAGCTGTTTAGCATGTGGCAGAATTTAGGTAAGTGGTTATTGTTTTTTTAATCCTTCTACCCTGTTTTCAGTTTCTCGCCCTGCACTTTGCGCATTCCTTAAAATGATTTAAAATTCATACTGACCTCTAGTGGTAGAGACAAGAAATGCATCACATAAATGTATTGTGTTTTTCTCTCTGAAGGACAACCTTATTATTCACTGTGCCAGCTTGAATGACATATCTGAAACAGGGTTCCTCTTGAACACTTCATGAAAAATTTCGATTTTTTAGTGTGTTTTAAGTTTAGAAAATCAGCAGTTCAATATTAACCCCTCTCTAAATACATTGTTCTTGCAAATGTACCATTCAACAACATATGTGGCAGCTTTAAGTAGAGTGTAAGTGTAAATAGTACATTTAACAGTTTTTGGGATACATCTTTCATTCTCAATACCTGAATGAATGATTTCTGAGAGTCAAAGTGGACATAATTATCACTTTCAGTAATTTTAATTAGTTTAAAGAATAACTAAAAGAAACACCCCAATGTTAATTTCAATGTTGGTTTGCTTGCAGGAGAGAATAAGATCCACTTTATACCAGGAATGATTGGCCCATTTTTGGGTGTGACGCTCGTCCCACAGAATGAAGTGAGGAATATAATGATCCCCATCTTCCATGACATGATGGACTGGGAACAGAGGAAGAACGGGAACTTCAAACAGGTCCTTTTTTGCTATTGTTTCAATGAATTGTTTAAGCTATTTTACCTCTTTCCGTAACCCAAGTAGCTGTGATTCATTCATCCAATATTTTTACTGCAGGTGGAAGCAGAACTTATCGACAAACTAGACAGTCTGGTGTCCGAAGGCAAAGGAGATGAGAACTACAGAGAGCTCTTCAGTTTGCTGTGAGTGAACGCACACTAACACACACCTAGAACCAGAGAATTGAGTGTTTTTATCATAACCCGAGTGTCTCTGATTTGCCTTGTGCTGCGGGATTATTAGAACTCAGCTCTTTGGGCCATATCCGAGGTAAGAGGAAGATCATGTTTCAGCTACAATCAAATGCAGCCGCTCCAATGGATCTTCTATCACAAACATCTGGTTACCTGAGTCTCTTCAAGTGTTTTCAAGTGTTCTAATTGTTTGGTGTTCCTATCTAGCCTACTGGAGAAGATTGAGCAGGAGACGTGGAGGGAGACGGGGATCTCCTTTGTTACGTCCGTCACGCGCCTCATGGAGCGACTGCTGGATTACAGGTGCAGCTTTCTATTGCTGTCATTGTTTTAATTTACTGATACAGAGGTTTAAACCAGGGTGTCAAACAGTCGCAGCCCCTGCTGGTGTTTGTTCTAACCCTAAAGAGGCACAAGAGTAGCTTCAAACAAGCCAATGAAAGCGTAATTGGTAAAATCAGGCATGTTCAGTTATGGCTGGTGGAAAACTGTGCAGGGCAGCGGGCGGCCCTTCAGGAATTGATTACAACCCTGTATTAAACAAACCAAAACCTATGGAGACTGAATGATGCTCATTAAAGGTTTAGTGAAGACAGCTTTGTACAACTTTTGTAGAATGTACAACTGTGTTACATAAGGAATAATTAAGTAAACTAAGTTTTCTACTTTAATTCAACTCTGCATTCCTGGAGGCTCATGTACAAATAATTGCATAGATTTCTTACTAACATTTTGCATATATACACACACACGCACCCACACACGCACACACACAATTCTTAATACTCACAAATCTCATCAAACGCTGTTTCCTGCACTGATTCTCTTTGTATAATTGTATTCATGTGAACTTGAGTGCAGAAAAATAATCCTCTGATTTACATACATTTAAATATGTTAATAAGTGCACTGGGAGGTAAGTATGACCAGAAGGTGGCAGAATTAGGCAGAGAAATCGAAACAAGTTGACAGATAATCTATTGAGGATGATGTTTGTCAGTGGCAGAAACAAGAAAAAACTTGTTTATGTAATAATTAGATATCATTTTAAGGAGTTTGAAAAAACGATCAAAATAATACATAAAATCTGGCTGTTGGGTTCGATGACTGGACTTTACCATTAACACCTTGCCAAGAGGGAGGAAACTTTACAACATAGTTATTTTCAAATGACTTAACAAGTATTATATTTATATATGTATATATGAATTTCATATAATGTTGTAATTCCATAAAAATGTATAACAAAAATAATATAAGTGAAATATTGGATTTATTAAATGTTTAGGGGAGTTTCATGAAGCTATTATGTAAAAAAAAAAAATAATAAATTTTGTAAACCCCATTATGCGTGTCCCTGTCCAGGTCAAGGAGGACATTTAAAAGTGCTTAAACACTATTTCACATAAATTTCAGGAATCGACAAAGTTAAGTATTTTTTATGGAAAACAGCATCCAGGAATGATGCCCAGCAGCTGATCTGTGATCAGGCAAGTTTTACTGCATTAAAGCGATCATGATTTTAGTTAATAATAAGCTTAATTAAAAAGTCATTTTGGCCGATGTTATTTGAACACCATTGTTACATGACGCACCTGGTTTTTTACAATATAAACATTTGTTGCGTTTAAACCCTAAATTAGCCCTTAAACTCACTTCTATTTTATATGTATATTATATTTTCTCAGAAGGTTAAATTAAAAAAGTTATATTTTGTTAAATGAGGAATAAAAACATTGTGATTAAAAAACTGTATGAAATGGATAATTTTGTGTTCTGTAATTCTGTCCTCATTAGAGATTGCATGAAAGGTGACGAGACAGAAAACAAGAAGATCGGGTGCACCGTCAACCTTCTGGTGAGTCCTCCATCTCCTTTGACCTTCTGAAAGCATAGTAACTATAAAGCAATGACCACATGGATTTTCTTTGTAGAATTTCTACAAGTCTGAGATTAATAAGGAGGAGATGTACATCCGATACATTCATAAGCTATGTGACATGCACCTGCAGGCTGAAAACTACACCGGTCAGTTCTGTCACATTCTCTTATTCACAAACCCAGTCCAATGCATTGAAGAAGGTGCCAAACATCTTTGTACTAAAAGGGTTTACTTTAGTTATTACCTAAGTATTACATACTTAGCAGGATAGTTTAAAAGAGATAATAATCCAGAAAAAAATGTAGTGATAATTTAGAAACATACTTTATTTTTCTTTTCTTTATTGACTGTATTTAAGTAAATTAGTTTTAGCATTCTTGATGGAAATCAAACTAATGACATGCTTTCCTACTATAATCTGTTAGTCACGCTTTCATTTAGGTTCTTTTCCAAAAACAAAAAACAAAACAGCAATTAAGTTAGTTGCTGGTATTAGTTCCATTGTTAAAAAAAACACATCTCGGTTACTTTTTTTTATATATATTTTTTGTGTCCTCATGTGTATTTTGACCTGAAACCTAACTTGGCATCATATAAAATGTACAAAATAGGTGCCCTTTAAAGATGATTTCTGGAAAAATTTTTAATTTTCCAAATAGTGAGGTTTTTGTCTGGGAAATATTTAAACATTGGCATAAGCTAACACTAACACCATGCTCATGTTGAAATCCATTTGTTTGTCATGCAGAGGCAGCATTCACCTTGCTGCTGTATTGGGAGCTGCTGCACTGGGAGGAAAGACCCCTGCGGGAGTTCCTGCATTACCCCGCTCAGAGCGAGTGGCACCGCAAAGAGGGCCTCTGTCGCAAGGTCATCCACTACTTCAACAAGGGAAAGGTATTTAATTAAACTTTTAAAAAAACTCATAAAATCAGACGTTGAGTATGATTACTTCAACCCCCATCACCTCTGAGACGTTTGTCTTTCTGGTCAAGACAGAACTAAATAAGTTTAAACTAAACTAGGGGGAAACTAAACAACAAATCTAACTGACAGCATATTTTTCAAAAGCTGGATTTAAATGGCTTAGTACTTGATTCTCTGCTACATATTTCTAATATAAAAGCTTCTATGTGTGTTGTCGCCATCTTTATTCCAATTTTCACTGCTTTCTTTGAAGTCCAGTTAAATTTTCTTTTAACCCAATCCTTTTCTTATTTTCTTCACAGTGTTGGGAATTCGGTATTCCCTTGTGTCGAGAACTGGCCTTCCAGTACGATTCCCTCTACGACTATCAGAGTCTCAGCTGGATAAGGGTCAGTGGCCTGCAAAGCTAATACATTAAAACATGTTAAATAAGAGTGGAGCTAATAACCCTTATTTGTTGGAGATATTTTTATCCATTTTCAGAATCAGAATCAGAATTAGCTTTATTTCCATGTATGTGCATGTGTGTGTGCGCACACAAGGAATTTATTTTGGTACAATGGAGCCATCAGTGCAAACAACATAAGTACAATACAAACCACATAAGTACAGTAAAGTGCAGCACAACTAACAAGCAATTAACACAAGGCTATGAGGTAGAATGAAGGACTGATGACATTCAGTCTTCAGTTGAACAAAAGTCTATAAAGTGTAGTGTGCTTAAGTGCAAAATGTAAGGAGATGAAATGTTCAAGAGTCCAGGTGCAGGTAACAGATTGCGGGGAGCTAAGGGTTCACCAGACGGATAGCTTCTGTTAGTTACCATTTGATATGATTTTGAGTAATTTGGCCACAAATGTCTTTGTGTTTCAGCAAATGAAATATTTTCACAAAACTTATTTTTTCACATATTTTTGAAAATGCTTTGAAATTTAAGAAATAAAAAAAAAACAGTTATCGTTGGTTAAATTATCAATCCATTTGTTATGTTAGTGGACAAAAAATAAACTGCTAAAATGTGTCAGTTATACTTTTTTTGTATATATTTTTTGGATATAAATCTGTTTATAAACTGCAGTACTGACAAAAGTACTGTTTTTTAATCCAGGATAACACTTTTTAAATTGATCTATGATGTCACAGAAATTCAGATTTTTCGCTCAGGTCTATCAGGGTTGATGGTGTCAACTAATGATCCACAGTAAAAAAGTTTTGTAAAAAAAAAAACTGCCAACTATGAAAAATACCAACAAAAGAGAATGCATTATCATGATCATTTAATTTTAATAATAAAAAATGTGTTTATAATATAAGTCAAAGGGACAAAATGGTGACTAACAGCAAATGAAGGAGAACATTTTTTTTTTATCTGAGGCTGCTCAAAAACTAAAAATGGATGCAAGCCAAAGTTGTTACTCATCTTTTACATGTCTGTTACGTTTTAAGATGGACAATGTCTGGAGATCAAACATTTAAAGACGTGAAAGTTGAAATGAATGAGGAAGCAATAAGAATGAGTAAAACACAACCAATGTACACCGTGAATCACATTTATTTCAGTGACAACACAGTCACCAGAATCCAAATAACTCTATATACACGAAACAACAAGGTAACTATTTACAACATATACAAAAACAACAACAACAACACCCAGAACACAGAGAGAAAACAAGGGATGCCAAAGTCTCCCTGTGTGATCTAACTTACTCAGATAAACAGCTAGTGAAGTACAGTGATTTACTGTAAGAAGATTTCCGGATCGAAGCGTAATTCTGTAACTAACCTAGCTGCAATCTAATACAACATGTGGCATCCTTCTAAACTGATGTATTAGATAGAGGTAACCACCTAACTCTCAAACCCCAATGTAAGTCACGTAACGTGCTAAACTGTCCTCTGCTCCTGGGTGTGGAAACGGAAGTAGCCAGCACGACTCTGTGACACACAAAGACAGGGTGGGTAATCAAACAATAAACTGATATGACTCACAAGCACAGCAACATAGGCAAAACAAGCAATTAGCAACTCAGGAACAGAACCGTTTCTTCACACAACCAGTCAGAACCACAAGCTCTCGAGCCAACTCTGCAGTCGGCTTATATGCAGAAAGACGCGATTCGTCAAGCGTTGATTTGGCGATGCGCTGATGACGTCATCCCGTCGCGGACATGCGATTGGGTCGGTTGAGAGTGGGCGGTGCCTCGTCATCGGACCTGGTTGAACACACGAGGAAGCACGAAGAACAACAAACACACGTGGAGAAACGAAACAATGATATTACATGAACCAAAACAAAACGAGATAACTCAGGAACGTAACAATGTCCAAAATTGTGATAAAGTGAGTCAAATTCAGTTCACCATCACCTTTTATACTGAAAAAGAGTAATTTATGCATTTGCACCAAATCAGTGATATAATTTATGAATTTGGTAATTAAAGAGTCCAGTGGCAGTTTTGATTAGCACTGAGGTTGATTACCAGATTCATGCAAACAAATGGAGAACAAATTTTATCTGACTTATTTTTACAGCACTTTATGTTAGTGGGGGTTTTGGTTCCCTTACACTACGAAATGGTAGTCAATTTAAACATTAATACACTCTTCAGTCCAAGGCTCTAATTTCTCTGTTTTCTGCATAGAAAATGGAGGCAGCATACTATGACAACATCATGGAGCAGCAGCGACTGGAGCCTGAGTTTTTCAGGGTGGGGTTTTACGGCAGGAAGTTTCCATTCTTCCTCAGGGTGAGACATTACAAATTTTTTTCTGTGTTTCTACAGTAGTAGTTATAAAAGCAAATGTTCTTTTCTTTTTGTTAAGAATAAGGAGTTTGTTTGCCGGGGTCATGACTACGAGAGGCTCGAAGCCTTTCAGCAAAGGATGCTGGGAGAATTTCCACAAGCCATTGCAATGCAGCACCCCAACCAACCAGATGAGGGCATTTTACAGGGGGATGCCCAGTGTATCCTTTGACAAAGAGAGATTTGTAATATTTGTTTTATAGCATTTAGGTAAGATTCTGACAATTGTGTTCTAATTCATATTCAGAGATATGCTGTCGTCACATATGTAAAGGATAAAGAAGAGAATATATTTTGGAATTTTGCCTTTTTTAACTTTTGCAAAGTCTAAGGGAAATTACAACTTTTCCTTTTTATACTAACAAAACAAAGTACACAGTTTGATACTCTAATATGTAATCAATATGTAATCAGTTATGGTGTGCTGTGCTTTAAGAAAGAAACAAGGGAGAGTGGATAGCTTTCTCCACAGAAAACAGAAGATCCAGCATCTCAAACCTCTCCTTTCCTCAGTTAATATCCATGGTCTCCAAAATTAGATCCAACAGGGCACATAGAGATTGATAGTCAAAAAAACTTGGTCCTAAACCTGCGTAAGGGGGTCTGCATTTTGCCACATTGACCTGCATACTGTCTCAGTCTCTCACATCTGTTAAATCCATTATATTAATGCTTTGAATATTACATATTACATATTAATAATATGAATGTAATACTAGACTCATAAGCCATGTGATTACAGTGAACTGAAACACAATCCTTTCCCCCTTTAGTCACCCTTTAGACTTGGGTCTTTCTTAACAATGGAAGACCCTGCCAATGACAAACTAACAGGAGTTATTACTCTGGAGATTGAAAAATGTCTCTAATTTTGAATTAAATTTGTAACCCTTGTCTAGCTTTTAAATGTTCGACAAACAAACAATCCAATGAAAACACAGCAATGTGTTCTGCCAAACACAAACATTCACAGGGTAAAAAGAGAAAACAACAACTTTGAGCTCTTAAAAGATGACAGGAAAATAAATGAAAACAGAATATTAAAAAATCATGGTAATATTAAATTAGATAAAAAAAATCACAATGTTTTAAGAACTTTTAGGAAAAGGTTAAAAATGGGTAACACAATTGACTGGGACGGCTGTAAACTTATTTCGTATCTTAAGCCCATAAATAAGTAATGTAACTCTCTGTCTGATGTCTATCATGTCTTCCTTTTTAACTTATAGTAACACATAGGGTTTATTACCGTAGTAATAGCAATACTAACAAAATTTTCATGTGACAGCTTTAAGGGTTCTGAGCAGCATTAGAAAACACGAGCATATCACACCTGGCTTTATGTTTATACACTAGCTTCTACTTATTAAAAAATACATACAAATGGGAACTTGAAGGAATACAAACCAAACATGACTTTGACCTTTCAACCAGAATTTACGCAAAACAGAAATTCTTTTTTCTGTTTTACTCTACCTAAAATTCCAATCAAGACTTGAAATGCTCTTAATTAACTGGGCAATGCCTGAATGCTCCTTGACTGTATTCTCTGTCAGACCTACAAATCTATGCTGTGACTCCTGTCCCCGAGAGCCTGGAAGTGCTTCAGATGGAGCGGGTTCCTGACAGAATCAAGAGTTTCTATCGAGTCAACAACGTTCGCCGTTTCCGCTATGACCGGCCTTTCCACAAGGGCTCCAAGGACCGTGAGAACGAGTTCAAGGTGAATCCGGCGAACTTCTATCAGAGTTGAACCATTTTTTGTGCGTCTTAACTGATGTTATGTGTGTTTCAGAGTCTGTGGATCGAGCGGACCACACTTATTCTAACTCACCCTCTCCCTGGCATCTCCCGCTGGTTTGAAGTGGATAAGAGAGAGCTGGTGCGCAATTCACAACCAATTTCAAACACTTGAATTTAGTGCGAATCTATTTTAAACCACTTTAATGGTTGTAATGGTTGTGTTTTGTAGATTGAGGTAAGTCCACTGGAAAACGCAATTTATGTGGTGGAGAATAAGAATCAGGAGCTTAGGACTCTGATAAGCCAATACCAGCACAAACAGCTTCATGGGAACATTAACCTGCTGAGTATGTGCCTCAATGGTGTGATCGATGCTGCCGTCAATGGGGGTATTGCCAGATACCAGGAGGTGAGAGTTTACTGTTTACTATCTTTTAACATGTTGTAAATGTTCTCTTTATAGGATCAAAACAGCAATATGCCTAGTGCACAGAATTAGGTATAATTGTGTTAAAAGATTGGACATAAAGGTAAAAAGGGCTAACATACTCTGAAGAAGTATAAGGCCAAATACTGATGGGGGGATGTAGCTCAGTGGTAGAACGCATGCTTAGCAAGCTCTGCCAAATACATAAATGTAAATGTACTTTTCTGAGGGTTTAGTAATTGGCTGGATTAAAAGAAGGACTGAGTTGGTCTGATTCTGTTTTGAGATTCAGGGACAACTTAAACTGTTTAAAAAAGTATTATGAACATTTATGAGTTCATGTTTGTCACCAAACAGGCATTCTTTGATAAAGAGTACATCAGCAGTCACCCAGAAGATACAGAGAAGATCACCCAACTCAAGGATTTGATGCAAGAACAGGTGAGATCATATAGACATAAATAAATATGACAAGGTCAACAACTCATCGGGTTTGTTATTTCACCTCCCAGGTTCATGTCCTTGGTGTGGGTTTAGCTGTCCATGAGAAACTGGTGCACCCAGAAATGCGGCCCCTCCACAAGAAACTGATCGATCAGTTCCAGATGATGAGGAGCAGCCTTTGCCATGTGAGAGCTCACTCAGATACACATATCAAAGTTAGTGCAATGTAAATCACTCACTACGGCAGCTTTACGTTTATTCTTGTATTCATCACAGTTAACTAGACATAATCATATTTCCTGAGCTCAGGAAGTGAGGATATTCAGAATAGTATTTCTATGTGGCCCTGCAGGGGCTGCCTGGTCTAGAAAAACTGAGCCCAGCCTGTTCTGGTGCCAGCACACCACGGGGCATTCTCGCTACGCATAGCCCTATGAGTCCTGAGAGCATCAAACTCCTGCACAGACACAGGTCAGTCCTCACTCACATATACAGTACACACAGCTTTGAAACATTTAGTGCCTGCTTATGCCGCTTTTCCACTGATGTACAAATGTTTTGTAACAGAACAACTCAACTTTGGAGGTTTTTCCACCACATTGTATAAATGCTACAGGTCTTTTTTTGACAATATTTTAAATTAAGTTCCATGAAGTGAGCTGAGTTTACTGAGCAATATTTTTTTGTGTTTGGAAAGTAATGGTGTTATAATCTGTTAATCACAGATTGGTCAATTGCAGATATCACCAACTGACAAAAAACTATGTTGCAAATGTAACCCTCAAGTGCTCTTCTTTAGTTTTAAGTGGCTTTTCGCCATTCTGCAAACAAAGATTTTCAGTTGAAACGGATAAAGAACACTACTCCTTTAACAGTCTTCATTATTCCTTGTTAACTGTGATCCATTTTGTGGGTCTGACTCTTATCACCAAGATAGTGAAACTAGACTAAAGTAGTTGGATGACACATTTTGAGTGATGCGTCTAAAATAATCCCACTCAGAACTGATACTGAAGTTGGAAAACAAACGGCAACAGTGATAAGCCAAGCAAAGCCATACCAGTGGATATATTACTAAAGTCTGGTGAAAAAGTGTCATTCGACAGAGAGAGAGATTCCTGTTTTCTGTAGAAACAACCCTTTCCTTCACTTCATAAACAGCCCTGAGTGTGTATTTCTCACAATGTCTCATGCTGATCACCCTGAACACACAAGCTTCTGCTCCACCATGTCTCTCTCACGCCTTTCTCTGTTTGTTCCTCTCTCTCCTGTCACTTTCCCTTTTTTCTGTATGTATGTGTTAAACCCCTCTATTTTCTTTTTTGTTCAAACTGGTTCATATGTGCACACCCTCCCTGGTTTTATCTCCCAACAATATCCTCTTTCGTTGTCCTGCATGGATCTTGTTTTTTCTTTCCACTCTTGTCTCCTCTCTCTGTCGGTCTTTCTCTAGCCCTTTGAATGTCTTGGGCGCTGTCAGACATTCCTCCTCTTCTCTTTCCTCTCACACCTCCAGTGAGGCAGGAAACCTCCTTATTCTGACGGACAGCATGATGGAGCACCCTGAGGACCTCTACCGCATGCAGGTGGGATTCAAGCTCTCAAAATACAACACATGTATACTCTGTCAATCAGCCCAAACAATTATTCACAGTTTAGTTAAAACCCTGTTCTAGTATGCATACTACTTTAGCTTCAAACAATTTGAAAAAGCCTTAATTAGTCCAACAGGTGTGTTTCATGATGGTTGAACCAAAAATGTTTAGGCATCTGGCTCTCGAGGACCGTAATTGAAGACACTGGATTAGATCCTACATTTACAACATAAAACAGTTTATGTTTTTAATTTAATTCAGAATGAATAAAATGAATCAACAACTTTATTACAAGTAATTCAATGAATCGACTGTCCATCGTGTGACAGTAGCGTAGGTCATTTGAATAAGTTTAGTCAGCAGGTTAACTTAATGCTAATTAATTTACAGGAAGGTATCGTATTCCTGAGTTATTTACCATTTAGTTAGTCTTCAACATTATGCACTACGTTACTACACATATACATTCATTCAACACATACAGAATTACTTATTGCCAATGATGGTATGATACTCCAAATACTAGATTTCTCAAACATTATGAAACCTCCTATAAAACACCACCAAAACGTCATAAAAACAATATTTCAGGACTGAGTTTCTAATGACATCAGGAATCACATAAAGTTGCTGGTTCAGCTCAAGAAACTTCTGATTTTAGATTAACACAAGTCTCTACAGTTCTCTGTAATTGATGAACGAGAGCTGCTGAGATGTCTGGTTGGGGATTTTCAAAGTCTTTGTGAAAGAGGGAGCTTCTACTCTCACAGTAAAGTTTCACTGCGATGATCAGCTCCTGTGTTCTGAACCCATGGTTGGTTCTGGTGGAGCACTTGAACCTTGCAGATCTGAGGCCTGTTTTTGGACCTGAAGTAGCTGAAGGTCAGGTCAGGACACTGTCAAAGTAAAAGAGTTCGACTAAGGGAAGAGTTTTCTCTGTGATTCCGTCTCTGCAATCAGTTATCAGTTTCCTTTAGCTCAGTTTTGACAGAGAGCACTTCCGTCTGCACCTGTTCCACTCTGCTAGTTCCTCACCCAACTTGTGTTGCTGGTTTAGGCCACTTTCAGTGGTGATTGGTTACAATTACCTTAAAATTAGCTAAAAGTTCAAAATATTTATGTATAAGCCCTAATTTGTTCAGTTTGAATGTCATCTTTCCTGTGCTTTTGAAACATGATCATGTTAAACAAGCAAGGAGTGTATAATAAAGATTATTATCAAAATGAAGCTATATAGTAACATCAATTTACGTACATGTAAAGTAGTTGCACTAGCAAATATATGGTCGGCTAAATACTTGTAATACTTGCAAAAATCCAGAAAACATTGGTCAAGTCTTCCAATTTTCTTTATGTATCTTTATAGGTATGAAACTAATGTGAAAGTAATGTGTCTGCTAATGTTACTTGGTGTTGATCAAATTAATAAATTCAAAAAGGTTTAAAAAATTATAGAATTTATTTTTAGCTGCTAAAATGACAAATGCCAACATTGGAGACAGGCCAATATGAATCAAGAGTGGTGAAAACTTCCTAGAGCACCTGTAAGTGACTGCATGAGCGACCAATTACTAAGTCATAGGTTATAAGTTCAAGAGGGAAGGGAGGAGGAGATGATACCTGCAGTAGCACAAACAGAGACAACACATAACAGATATGAACATGTGTGCAGTACTTGTTGAAAATGCATGGGATGGGTAATACCGTTAACCTAGACGACGCTGTACTATTCCTAGTCTTTCTTTGGCATCCTATTAAATTGCATAGCATCTTTTAAAAACACAGAATGTTGGTTTCTTCATTTTGCTGTATTTTAGCCCAGTCCATCGTCATCCAGCCTGAGCTCAACACATTCAGCTCCACCACAGATGATCAACTCAGGGCACAGCAGCATCAGAGGTGAACCCTGGGCAATTTTTTCATAAAATTGAAACAAATCGTAAAACTGGTGTTATTTTTAAATGCATATGCTTCCTTTCTATCCAGTTGGTTCCCCATCTCTACCTGACAGATACAGACACAACCGTGAGGCCTTGATGCTTCTACCAACACACAGAGATCGTCCAAGTAGTGCGATGTACCCCAACATGACTGAAAATGGGCAGGTCTGTTTGTCCTCAACTTAATAAAAAAAAGTGATTATATAGATATTAGTAAGATCTCAGTTCATGGTGAAGCAATGATTGTCTTGTAATCCCAACAAACATCTGTTTTCACCACCAGCTTACTAACCACCAGAGGGCTCTGTACCATCAAGTAATTGGTCCCTGCAAGCCCTGCAGTGACCCCAACCTCTCTGTGGCTGATAAAGGTATGACTGGGTGTGTATGATTCTCTGAACACACTACCCTTGATGCTTTACAATACACACACTGAATTACAAAAGATCTATTTTATGCCCAAAAGAGCATCAACAATGAGCTAAAACAATTTTGGTATAATCACACTCTCCATTTGTACCAGTCTACCTCTAGAACATCTGGTCTGTACATGAAATGCAGAAATATTTGCTTAAATGTAAACAATAAAGGCAATTACTACAAATAAGTAGTTAGTGTTACTTGAAAAACACTTTATGTATGTGTTATACAAAATAAAACAGAAACACCAAACTTTAGATTTAAATATGTCAGGAAATCGAACGCCGTTTTCAAGCTCCAAGGTTTCAGATGGTCTTAAAAAATCTAAAATCTGAAAGCCAACAGTTTAGGTCTTAAATCCCTAAAAGTTCAACTGATATGTGTTGTTTGCTGTTGCTTGGCTTTGTCCTAGGTTAAGAAAATGATTGATAGGGTTGCAATAATCTGGTAAAGTCTTTTTGGTAAAGACTGTCGAGAGAATTATTGTTTATAAAAGACATTGTTCTTATCTTTGCGTGAGCTGTATTTCCCAGTCAATAAAAGGAAGCTCTGAAGTTTGAAGTGTGGAGGAGAAAGAAGCATCTTATTGCTTGATTTAACCTCAATGGGGAATTGTCTGCTGCCCTCTACTGGGTAGACAACGTTTTAGAGCATTTTTACAATGGGCAATGTTATTAAGAAATAGCAGGGAGGGCAAAAACAAGGGAAGGGTTTTATAAGTGAGCCAGCACAAAGTGAAAATTTTGCTCTGGTGAAGTCATTAGGAGCTCTGTTTAATAAGCAGACAAGGCAGATGAGATAATGAGGCAGCGTAACACCTACTGACCCTAATCAGCATCTGTGCAAGGAAATCTGGGAAATTGAGTTTAGCGCCAATATTTGAAGTGTTGCTTTAGAGAGAATAGGCAACATTTCTACACTGTTTCTGTACAACACATACCTTCTATTTGAAGCTTATGAGATGCATTCTAGATTCTACAAGTAGTTACGGGGATGTTTGCTCTTTCTGGCAGTGTTAACAGCTCCCAGCAGCTGGAGTTTGGACAGTGGCACCAGAGACACTCTGCCGTTCCTCTCTGCTCATGTCGGGAGTGTGATGGCACCCCCTGTTCCCCCTCGCACTCTCCCTCATGGTAAGAAACCCATATTCAGCTATACAAAGGAGAACTTGCAGATAACTGGTAAGAGATCTTCTGTCAACTGATGATGTGCCGTGTGTAGGGATGGATCTTTACAATTGTTTCGTGATATTTCTTAAGAAAGTCATGAACCAAAAATAAACACATCTGAAACAGATCCCATGTAATTTACACAATGTCTTATCCTAGCATCATCCTAATTGCATTTCCACTGAGCACTAATGGAAAACATAATAAAAAAATTAAATAAAAGGCTATTTAATCCTGCAGAATTGTTTCAGCAGCTAAAAATACCACATATTCAGACCACATGTTTTAAAAGAAAATAATATTAGAATTAATTAACAAGATTATAATTTTAAAGGATTTTTTGTTGAGGCAGACTATAGGACCATGGACTCCTCAAAGCACATTTTCTCCATGTCTGTTCTTTTCAAATACATTTATTGCTCTTATCTCAAAGACTCCATCTACACCATCTCCAATCTCTGTAAGAAATTCTTGTATAGCATGTTGATTTCTCCACATCTGATTTTCTGGAACCCAACCCGGTTCAAAATGTGGAAGTAGTTCCATGCTAACAAGTTAACGACTTGCACATGAGTTCTTGCATAAAATGTGAGATGCTCGTTGCTTGTGAGCAGACAGAAACCATGTGGTCAATTAGACTTGTATTATAATTGAAGACAGTATATCAAGATTTTTTAACCAGGATATTGTCCCTCCCATCACTTTGCAGCAGCTAATAAGCATGAATTTTCCTGTAATCCCATTTCACACTACATGGCTAACTTAAATCTACTGCTTTTTCCATGTGTTTTTTCCATACTTCCACAGACAGCACTCACTGAAACCAATTACTTTTAAACACCACAAATTATAGTAAAGACTATTTAACCATTTTTAGACTTTGAAGCAGAGTGTTTTTTTTTTTGTCTTGTCTGGAACTGGCAATATACTTCTAAGGCTTCTGGCCAAAATAACGCTAGAACAGAGGTGGAATATGGTGGCCATAGTCTAGCTCAATTTAGCTTCAACCTTCATGTAACACACTTGATTCTACTAATTAGCCATTATTTGAAGTTACTCTTTATATCTCTTGAAACAGGGTTGGAAAAAAAACAGTAGGGGGTGTCGCTCGCTAAAATGATTAAAAAAAAGACCACATATTTTAAAAGAAAGGAATTCTAAAACGAAATTTTAATAAGACCATGGGGAGTTTCAGAGCACATTGGCTAGGAAAGTCTTTGTCCACCCCTGATCTAGAGCTAAGATTAGATCAACTACATGTTCTTGAATGCGCGCATGGTTTATTATTTTATAGATTGAAGGATTTCCACCTTTGTTCCAACTTTATTTAACAAATATATATTTATAGAAAATGGAGAAATAAACCACATTTTTTTCCACCATTGTTCCAACTTTATTTAACAAATATATATTTATAGAATTTCCCAGCAATGGGTTGCGGCAGGGAAGGGCATCCGCTGCGTAAAACATATGCCAGTGAGTTGGTGGTTCATTCCGCTGTGGCGACCCCGAAAGGGAATAAAGCCGACATGAAGATGAATGAATGAATGAATGAATATTTATAGAAAATGGAGAAATAAAGCACATTTTTTCCACCATTGTTCCAACTTTATTTAACTAATATATATTTGTAGAAAATGGAGAAATAAACCAAATTTTTTACTGCTTCAGTACTATGATTAATTTCAAACCAATTTGTCAACGTTTAGCGCCCTTGATTCCTTTGAGTAGGCCATTCCAAAAAAAATCCATCAGATCAGCGATCAAATTCTTCTAGTCAACACCCTCGTGTGATGCAGAATCATTTCCTCTTCATCCCTTCTTTCCCTGGCATTTCCCTCCTCTGAGTGCTTTTTGCTCGAATGCATGGCGACCTGTTTGCAGGCAAGTATGTACCGGCGTGTGCTCTTTCCAACCCTGGTTCTGTCCAACTGTGTCTTCCCATTTAGGACACTTCTCGATGCACTTTGATGCTTTCCACCACCAGATCAACGAACTCCCTCCAGCTCTCCCTGCGCGTTCTTTAAGAAAGGTATCCTTCCGCCTAGATGTGTCCTGGTGGTCCTTTTCATGCATGTCTGTCCTAGTATTCCAATGTGTCATTTCTCATTTACTCCAGAAGATCCCCACTTATTTAACATCAAAAATACTTTTCTGGATTTATTTTTTGCTGTCCCGAGGTTGCAAACATATCACTTTGTCATTGTTTTATGTTCAATACTGCAGTAATTGTGGAGGCAATATAAAAGCAAGATCAGTAGGATGACAGAAGATGGTTGAGCTTCACAATAGGTCACAAATAATGTTGTTTGCACTCAAAATCTACACAAAATCTAACAAACAAAAACCAACAAAAAGCTTAACATAGATGGTTAAATGCCGATATTTTCCTTATTCTAATTGTTTCAGTAACTGCTTCAATAACTTCAGTCTATGACATCCCCTTAAGCCCCTTCTTTATTGTCTTGGTGTTCATTTAGGTGTCATGATGGAATAACCATATAAGACTTATTTTCACTGCCTTACCTTCAGAACTCACCCAAAATATGATCCTACATGGCACAAACTAGCACTTTGTTGGGGATGTGTGTCCCAAAGCATAATGTTTTCACCACCATGTTTGACACTGGGGATTGAGATTCGGTTTAATTGGTACTTGATGCAAATATTAAAATTTGAAACACATATTATTTTTCATACAGTTGTCTTTTGAAATGTTTACTTGTGCTTTGACTAGACGGCTTGTGCACTTTAAACATAATACGTCAAAATGACGTTTTCCCTTGTTTGTTGGTCACTGTGGTTCAAACGTTGAAAATCTGCAGGGGGTCATTTACCTGTTTCCCTCACTTTACATTGCTAGAAGCACCACAAAATCAGAAGAAAATCATATGAATTAATGCTTGTCTCAAGCATAGTAGCTAGGACCATGGAAAAACTATATGGATTCATATCACACATCTCATTTTAGGACAATATAAAGTATTCTTAAAGTAAAAATTTAGCGTAGTGTCTCAAAAAGCTTAACTTTTTAAATCCAGATGCATTTACGTAAAGGAAGGGGTTCGTGATCTGACAAAGGATGAATGTTGAGTTTGTTATCTTGTATAATACAAATAGTTTGTTGTCAAAACTGTCCACAGATGCAGTAATGGGGATACAGTTCTGGAAAAAGCGCTGTTGGTTTTTAAGAAATGTTCACCTGAGGTCCAGATCCTAAAAAAAATCTCAGCATGTCCCTAAAAATGCAGAGAGCTTTGCCCTCTGGTCTCTGATCATCATAGTCTCCAAATTCTTATCATAGTTCTGATTAGAACTAAAATTTGGAATTAATATTTAGAAACTCTTGCTCTAAAAAATGTCATCCTATTAATCTTGCATGTGAAACCAGTTTTTGCCAAGTTAGGAATACTATACAATATTGATTACTTTTTGTGTGTGTACCTTTTCCTCACCAGTCGCCCCTGCACCCTATACCTGCCTCACCCACCAGTCCACAGTCTGGCCTGGATGGCAGTAACTCCACTTTATCCGGCAGTGCCAGCAGTGGCGTCTCATCCCTGAGTGAGAGCAACTTTGTCCAGTCGACGTCTGAGGCACCAGCTCGAGCCGATACTTTGGACTCAATGCCTAGCAGCCAGGCTTGGACCACAGACACAGAGGACGCAGAGAGCCCCTACCTCCCTGTGCGCTACAGCATCTCTGAGCCAGAAGTCCTGGACCCTCTCAAGCCTGCCCCATGCCGCAGTCACTCTGCTCCATTGGGTGTTACCCCAGGGATACCCTCTGATGGACACCACCATCATCACCTCCATCTTCTCCATCACCACCCGCACGCAGTGCACATCCCTCACCCACACTACCACCACCATGAGCCACCCCCAACACTGCCCCCCAAACCTTACCTGAGAGAGGGGTGCATCCCAGAAGAGGATCTGCGACCTGTACCAAGACCAATGCCGCGCAAGATCTCCCAGCCTCTGCTCACCAACAAGGAGGAACAGGCGAAGGTCGGTTGGGAACATGGGATCAGTGAAGAATAGACAAAGATGAACTGGAAGGATAGGTTGGTGAACTCCAGGGAATTAACTAAGAATTAACTTAATCGAATTGTCTCTAATTCCAGAATTTTCAATTTAGGTCTTTGTAACCATTCAAAGCTTACCATGTTGCTTAGCTTCTACGTGCTTCAACGGTTGTTGTTTTTTAAATGCATTACAACATTGAAATTGTACCCACGTCAACAGAAACAGTCACTACATCGAAAAACATTTGGGTATCAAAGAGAGTCCAATTCAATTCTTGTAAAGCCACAACATACACAAATCTGTAGCTTTCCAACAAGCCTGAAGGTTTCGGTCGACTATCTCATTGATTTAACTTGTAAAACTTCTGCCATACACACTTTTTTGCTTGTTGGTGTGAATACAGTCTAGAACAATGAATATATTTATCTGCACTAGACTTCGGAAGAGCAATTTTGAAGCTACAAACAAAATACAGTCAATTATTACCATATTCGATAGTGCGTCACTCTTGTAAAATTTTTAGAACAGGAAATGAGGCTGCACATGGGTGGAATCAAGTTAAATGAAAACCAGACCCTAAGGATGTCCATTACTTTCATTATGGAAAATGCAAGAGAAGCCGACTGTGTATACCGTTGAAGATAAGAGAGGGCGAAAAAGATGTACCGGTGTCACTATCCCTTGCCTCATGAGATTGTAGCTCTTAAACATAAAGGTACTTACGGTGTTGCATTAGTGCTATCCGCTCTTTTAAAACAAGATATCTTAAATTTTCCTGAGTTTATAAAGGAAGTTGTGTAAATTTAGTAATTTGGAAAATGAAGAATTTACGGTGGTTTTCAAGTTGGATCCCCCAAATAAAGTAACTTCAATTGAACTCACCTTAAAAAAAAGCTGAACATTAAAGGGCCTTAAAAAAGGAAATTGCTGTATCATTTAGAAAGTAGTAACAGTGTTCAGAAGGGGGTCTGTGGTGTGGTAAAAAGTGAACTTAATTTAGAGTTAAATACTGTTATCTCTCGTAAGAGTTGATCCTTGAAGGTGTCTCCTCTCTAAATGTAAGTCACTCCAATCCATCAGCTCAACATGCTAACACATGCTACATACGTCTGCTAGCTTTTGCACAGCACCAAGAAGCCTCTCCTCAAAAAGAAACTGCCCTTATTTGACAGTAAGAGGCTTTCCGAATGCCTCATTACACCAACAATATCAATGTGCTGCTCTGAACCCAACAAGCCTGTAATACTAATATTACACTCACTACAACGTCACTAAATCAAAGCCATTTCACA
The DNA here is from genome assembly GCA_900490495.1 of Danionella dracula. NCBI lineage: Eukaryota > Metazoa > Chordata > Actinopteri > Cypriniformes > Danionidae > Danionella > Danionella dracula. The sequence continues at coordinate 21,659,701 of UELW01000778.1, read as the reverse complement.
GGCATCTCCACCAAGCAGCATTTGCTCTCACCGGTTCCTTTGGGAATTGATTTCTGTTCCTCTGTGACAGTTTTCATTAAAAAGTTTCTATTTTTAGATATTGCTACTATCCCGAGACTTGTACAGTAAATACAATACGAAAACTAAATGCAGATTATATTATATGATATATATATATATTATTATATGCAAGAGTATATCATGTTTTAAAGGAAAAGGCATTGAAGGGTTTTTTAGTCGTTCAGCTAACGCTATCAATTGACGTTTTTGTATGCCAAATTTCATGTGCAATGTGCATGTTCTCTTCAATGTCGGTGATTATTACTCTGCATCACTTGAAGAGAGAGTCTGTCACAGATGTTGCTTGACAGTTTTTGATCTGTGAAGAAACTGATCAGTACATGTGCGTCTAACTATTTTCCTTAAATCCAGTATAACGTAAATATAAGTACGATGCATGTCCTGTAAAGCACTACACGCTACACTCCATTGACTTCCATTGCTTGGTTAAAAACTTTTTTTGTGTGATTTTCTTTTTTCGCCCCATTAAACTACACTAAACTACACTAGACTAAGGTTCATTTGTGTATATTTTGCCACTCATTTGTGGTTAGCGCATCTCATAAGGTGAGTTAAGCTAATCACAGTTGAGCATTTTTTTGCCAGTCGGACAGTGTTAGTTGAAGTTTCTTAGTAATGCATAGAGGTTGAGGGAAATATTTTCAAGTTTTTACTGTGAAATAGTGAAAAGGTGAGCACAGGGTACAAAATACTGATAGCTGATATCTTGAGGTGCTTAAGAAGATGATTCATTTTGTTTTCTAAATAGAAAATTGTGCTAATTGTGAGCTTTGGGTGGTGTTTGGTGTGATATATAAAAATATGTTATAAGGTTATTTATCTTATATTCAATCACTAATCCAACACAATATTTTTAAAAAATTTTATTTTAACATAAAATGGATGCTATTTAAAGTAACCATTGGACCATTTGAGGTCAGAAGGAAGATTAGTAGTGGAGTCTTTTTTTTATCTCCACCCAACGATGAAGTGCAACCCCCAAGGAAATCGCCTCTTGATTGTTTTGGTATTAATTAGCCATGTTGAATTTCACTTTATAAGAGAAAAGAAAACAACAATAGAGTATTGAAACCGTGTTCGCTGAATAATGACTCTCAAAACTCGTCTAACTATTTATTTCAAATAAAATTAACAAGGTATACAAGTTTAAAACCCAGTCACACTCACCTATAGCAAACAAAATAATTATTACTAAATTATCACTGTTCAAGCAAAAAATCCAAACATTTTATTTCTAACAATGTTTGAGCTGTCGATTATGCTAAAGTAAAATATGTAAAAATTAACCTCTGATGACCATATTGATTTGATCCTGAATGTTACGACCATGCAAGCTCATTCTGTCTTGGCTGTGAACCAGGAAACCTTCCCTCCATCATATTTTAGCCTCCTTTCTTGGTGATATCTGGTTTGTTGGTGTCGATATGTACATTCAGCAGATCTTAACAAAAACACCTAAAATTACGAATTGTTCATTAACATGACATTTTTTTGCGACTGCTATTCATCTTCAGTGTGAACGAAATGCAGCTCCAATGTGGGAAACTACGTCAGCCAGAATGCAGTGCTAGAGGAAGTATACAATTGATGTGATGAATGCTTTTCTAGGCACTCTGCAAATGTCTTATCAGAGCAAATTTTCAATTTAATAATAAATAATATTAAGAAGAAGATTGAGACTGAAAAGAGAATTTAAATTCTTGTGAAGGCGGAGTTTGAAGTTCCTTCATAACAATACTGACTTCATACTTAATTTTAAATATTTCTCCCAATATTTCTTTTCAGTAAAAGAGTTGTGTCTTTAAGTAACTGATGACATAAAACCCATAGAAATGTAACTTTTTGTTTATTTTAAGACCCCTGCTTGTGCCTACAATTAGAAACTTTCTTAATTTGATATTTAGTATTTTTTCAAAATACTCAAAATTCTTCAACTCCAATTCTTGAAAACTATGAAGGCTAAGACTTAAGCTGATGCATGAGATCTCAATAGTGCAATATAAGATAACAGTTTTCTGTTTAATTGAATTAGAACACAACATTGCATGTTCCTTCTCGCCATTTAACTTTGATATGTGATTACGAAGCGTCTATAGCCCCAGTAAATGGCGGATGACACACACACAAGCCACCACCCTGCTGGTCACATAAACAATAGTGGGTTTTTTTTTTTTTACTTTTCAGATTGTTTATGGATTATTCATCACTAAAGCCTTTTAATGATCAGAAAAACACATTTTATCTAAACTTCACTGGGATAAGGACTTCAAGTTAATTTGTTATGCTAAGTATTTGTTTTATTTTAAAGACATAATAAGATAAATATGATAAAGGAAATATTCTATTAACTTTTCAACGACAATAAGTAGAGTGATCAGGGAAGGAACTGGAATCTATGCAAAGCTTAAGAGTTCTGAGAGAGGTCTATGTCATTGCACTGATCAGTTAAAGACATTAAATGTATTGTTTCTGCATGTACATAGAGACCTTTTGTATTCGTTCACAAATTATATTTCAAACGGTCTCATCACTGTTCAATACACCACATGTACAAGCAGCAAAGCAACCATGTAAAGATATCAAATGTACATATGATACAGGTTTGATATGTCTATGGAGGCTAGGTGGCGGTTTCAGATGGGTGACATTTTTACAGAAGGCTTGCTCTGATATGTCACTTCTAAACCAGATTAACACATTTTTCATCAATATAATATTGCGTGTGAAGTACTACTGAAAAATGTATGTTTATTTTTTGTATATCACTGAACCGGTGGGGGATTTGAATACAGTAGTGCTGTAGTAATGTAAGAATATGGGTGAGCAAACAGATTTTGGTATTTGTACATATAAAAACAGCCTAAGAGGACTTACTAAACACTCTGGCCTGCATTACAGTTCCAATCACAACATGTCTGACTTATTTTGTGTATATATTCCTTTAAAAGCTTTGTATTTATATGGTCCAGAGGGACAAATCATGTATAGACTCAGAGTAATGGTCTGCCTTGTACTTTCTGATGTAAATGTGTTTTTAAAATTGAACCGCAACAACAGAAAACTGACAAAAATACTTTCAATGGCCTAATCACTAGTTATTTTGTGTATTTTGCATTCAAATCGTATGAGCATTTTGTTTTACCATGAAGGAATATATGAAAACCTTTGTACGAGTATTTTTCTGTATATAACGTGCTAGCATGAATACATGTGGTGTGGATTTTAGATGTAAATACACTTTTTTTTTCCTACTCACTTAACCGCTGTGATGTGTAATTCATTAATAATGCCTAATATTAAATATAATGATTTGTCAACCAATTTTACTTGTGCGTGCAATTGTGTGATTGTTGTTGTTTTGGTTTAATTCTGAATTTTTTTTTTTAAACCATTGTCTAATCAAAGGCTACGTCTTTGATGAAAACATTTTTTTTCCAACCAAGAAGGTGGAATAATCCTTCCGCTAAGATCTTAGTTTTGGGTCAGTTGAGAACATTGGACAACAAGTGATTTATTTAACTTAATTATTACATGCCTAGAATATTAACAGAAATCATAATTTTTTAAGGTAAGACAGACTCACATGTTTCATGTTTCAAAAAGTACACAATGTCTAAGTAGCAATGCTGTATGATATGATATGATATGATACTGTACATAACATCAACGTACCAAGCAAGACGCTGCCCATAAATTTCGTAAGAAGGGTAAAGGTCGATCATCACCATCACAAATGGGTCCACAGCATTGACTGTATATAACATGGACTAGCGTGCGCAAAATGTCATATGATCGATGAAGCAGGCTTAAAATTGGAGTAGTCAGCCATCACTTTCATGGAGGCGCATCACTTGCTGTTTACCAAAAATGGGTCGAGAGAGGTGGGACAAAGGCATAACACAGATGTCTGATTGATTGAGGGTTTAAGTTTAATATATCTTAATAGCCTGCTAACTTTTCGAGGTCGAGGTAATTTTCAGTCACTTTCTATTTTGTATCAACAGGGAGAGCTTTAGGTTACAACTTGGGTAAGATATACTTAAAAAAAGTTAGTATAAGCTAGTGCTAAATATATTAAAAGTATGTTATTGAGCAATACTGATATTCTTATACAATCAAATCAAATTGTTGCGTGCATTTGGTCATAGAGGTCATTGATCAACTCAGTGCAGACAAGTCAAAATTTTTACTTTTGTCTAAAAATTTCTACTTTCTTAGTCAAAATTTTGACTTTTTATATAATTTTTTTTTGTTTTTTACACTAACAAAATTGGCAAATTTTTGACCCAACATGCTGGGTTATTTATATTTTTTATAGAATATAGTTTAATAATAACAACAATGATTATATTATTAAAACCAATATAAAATGTATACATTTTGATACAATGCAATAAAAATTAATTTCCGTAACAGTTATTTAATTTATTTCATCAAAAGAAACTGAATTAGTATAAGGTCCAATTTTATGGGATGAATTCAGCTTGATGATGTGCAGCAGGAGCACACTGGAAATACACCAGTCAGCAAAAGTTCCAAGGAGCACAGAGCTTGAGATAATGAATGTCTAAAACACAAGAAGAAGATGGACAGCTGTCAACGTCTGAACTTAAACATTCAAAAAATGACGCAAGAACTTCCAGTTTCCGTTCTCAAGGTCTTTTAGCAGCAGTAAATGCCAAGTGCATGTTTATACGAGAAATCACAGTTCTTAATAAGACACTCAAGCTATAGTTACACAAACTGTTACCCAAATAAGTTAGCGTTTAACTATAAAACAGGCTACAACTGAATAGAAAACTGTTAATACAGTTATTTTTTAATAGCAAGAATCACATGTGAACCTCTCGATTTAGCATCATGAAATCCTCGTTCGTCTGAGGGGAATTCTGGTGAAGATGTCAAGGTGGGGGTGGTTTCAACCATTAATTTTACTGTAACCCAGCGGGCGGGTTAGAAAAATAACACAGTGTGCTGGGTTACAAAAAAATAGCCCAGCAATTGGCCCAGTCAAAATTTCGACTTTCTAAACCATTTTTTTTATCTGACAGAAATGGGCTTTCAAACTCGTGCATGTTTTTCATATCTTGATTTTTTTTTTATATCATCAAGCAAAATATTCTTTGTGTGATCTTTCGAATCTTGAATTTTTTGTAATGTGAAGCATTTGTATCTCGAGGTACTACTGTATTGCAATTTAAAGTTTTGCATAGTTAAGGCCGCGGGTATACTCAAGTGAGAGCCACTTATCAAGCTTTGATGTTTCGTCATCACCATTTCAGGTTCACTAAAAACTCACCTTTAAATCGTTGTTGTTTTTATTATCTTGGTGTAGTGCTTTGTAAAGGAGCTGTGACTGATTTCAAGTTTTTAAAATTAAGGGACTTTTTAATGGAATGTTTTCAGTCAATTATTTTTCATGTTTTGGTGCATTCGTTTTAGTGTCACAAAATAAATGCCATACTTTTTCTGTTTTCTCAAAACAATTACTTGAACAATTAACATTAAATGACGAAATAAATCTATAATTTGAGAAAATATGGTGTAAATAAATACAATTATTTATATTACAAACTTTCCAACAGAAAATGAAGCCAGCAGGGAAAGACAAATGCCAAAGAAAACATTACCAACATGCATCATTCTCCCTTGAACAGCTTGCAGCAGATGTGCAGTGCGTATATCTTAAACCAAAATGCAAATATATAATTTTTTTGGATAGCGAAAAATAAAACAAGGAACATTTAGTTATAATATATAAATTGTTATAAATAAAAAAATTTTAGACCAGGGGAATGTAAAGCATGTAATACGTGCAAACTATATTAAGATGAACATGTTTTCAAAAATGATATTCTGAGTTTTAACAACATATGCAATTTCAATTTTAATTCAGATGTTTTGAACAAACAGGGTTTTTATTTTGCCCAGTTCAAGTTTGGTTATGTTATATGATGCAAAACATCCTAATTTTTTACAGTACAATAAACCACTGTTTCATAGCATGGCTCTATGTTGCATGTGAAACTTTATTTTCATTTTCATTTTCATAAACCATATTTTTCACAACGTCAACAAAGATGACAAACTTCAAAAAATGATTACTGTGAAACAGTACACAATCGACCCCTGCCTTCAACACCGCACCAATCAGAGGCCGCCAACTGGCCTCACTCCCTGGATGAGCGGCGCACAGCCATTCGGAAAAGAGTTCGTGGTACGACGTCACTTACTAACCAATAGCTGAGCGAATAATGGACAGCTAACCAATCAGTTGTTTGAGAAGGCGGGCCGATTTAGCAGGAAGCGCGTGGAAGCGGTACATTGCGTGTTTTCCAGCCGGTGTCTTTAGTGGTTGTCTAACCCAGTTAGCGCTCAACAAACCATATTTAATCAGTTTTATTGACACTATAGTTTAACATGTTATATTTGAGTCATATTTCTGTAGCGCTGGCTCTAGCGCTTTTGCCAAGCAGCTCCGAGGGTCTGAGAGATGGAGAGTGTGAAGGTGAGCTAGTTTTAACTTGCGTCTTCATTTCCTGTCAAGCACATCTCACATCTGCTTTAGGTTTTAGGTAACTAAGTTTAGGTAAGCTGCGTTTGTATAATTAAAAAATTACATTACCATTCTTGTCTTAAATTAATTATATTCTATTATATTATAATGTCTACCGACAGAGATATTTAAAATATAATAAGCAATTTACAAATAGCAAGTTAACTTACCACTTTTTATAGCTGCATTAAAACTTTTAGTTTAAAACAGATAAATAATATGTAAATGTTTAACAAACCTTAAAACAAACAGGGTTTGCGCATTACATTATTTAAATCTTTAATTTCAATCTTGTTTCTGAATTTCCATTTTTACTATTAACATTCACATATTATTTCATTGTCTTTCATTTCAACTGGTAAATACATAATTTTGAAAATCAAAAAAAAAATTTAATTGAACAAAATATTTTTTTGTTTTCAGTGTGTGTGGGTTTCCTTCAACGCTTTTATCAGACGCTTCAGGACAATGAAGTGAAGTTTGACAGCGACTCCATCGAAAAAGCTTTGTGGAAATCATGTAAAGACTCCAAAGGGAAAGAAAACCGATTTGTGAGTACTCTTTTTGGCGAGAGAGGCTTATTTTGATTGTGCATTTTGAATTTTTATTCTCTTTGTTATGTTGATAAAAAACTGGCAGGGTTTTTTGTTAACATCAGAGATCTATTAAGAAATGTTAGATGATTTCCTTGAGCACTAATCTCTTGTAGCTCAGTGACTACTCAATTTGCATCCACCAAATTAATAATTCTACAATTAGTCTTGCTGTTCACAAGAAACTACTGCCCGGATGTTTTATGTCAAATGGAGGCAGTTATGAAGACTTTTATTTGTTAACATCAGAATTGCTTGTGGTAATCACTTTGGGAGCCACCTGTAGCTTTTTGAGGTTGTTTTTTTGGTAGAATGTTCTTTACTAATGAAAAATTCTGGTATGTGGAGCCAGTGTTGTCACTTAAAAACACCAAGCCAAACACGTCCCTAGCCCAATAGCTCCTCCTCCTCTTTAGCCCTACAATTGTTTTGGTTTTGGCATGCCCTGTCTAACTATAATTTTTTGGTAAGCCATATATTGCACTTTGAAAAATGCTTTGTTCATTTTAAACCAATTTGTGTATCATTTGGTAATTAAACATTTAGTCCCTTAAAATTTTGTTACTAAAATTAAAAAGAATAAAAGGAAATGAGTTTGTTTTTCAACATTTGACTCTCTTGAAAGGGAGGATGTTAAATTAATTGCAGGCTTGCATTGTTTGTGTGTGATACTTGTTTAGCTTTCTTGTTTTGTGCTTAATTGTTGCGAAGATTTTAAAAAAGGGAAATTAGGAAAATTTTTGGAATTTAGATTCACAAAAAAAAGACATTAACCTTCAAATGAGTTGTGCCACAATTCGTAAGAATTAACATTACTCTGAATCAGAATTTCATTGTAGTAAAATTTTCATTTTGGTGATGACAGAAGGGATGGTTGCATTGAAAGAGATGCTTGTTTATCGAATGGTAGAAGAAATTCTGAAGAGTATGAATCTGCAAATTTGAAACTTCGATAATTCTACTAGCACTCTATTCCAAGTCAATGAAGTGCTGTTTTTCACAAATTAGTAAAAAATAAATAAATTCTACAAACAATATCACCATAATTTTCATTACTATTCATTTCTGTGCTCAGAGCACTTCTTTGTGCAAATAGTTAGATGGTTACATTTTTATACTAATGAATTGGCGTTCCCTCGCAAATGCATTGACTGCTGGCAAGGCATAACCAAATGCACAACTACTGAGAGGGATGGAAATATTGTATTTTGAAAAACTTTTTTTTTCTTTTATCATGTTCTATTATCTAGTCAGGTTTATTGAGTGTAGTCTAAATGTATTTAAATGTAATGCTCACACTTGACCTAAATCATGGTTTAGATTTAAGAGAACTGCTTTCTCTGATGTGTTTGCAGTGCTATTACATAGGGGCGACAAGTGATGCAGCAACAAAGATCATCAATGAAGTTTCCAAGCCCATGAGTCACCATGTTCCTGTGGAGAAGATCTGTGAGAAGCTCAAGAAGAAGGACAGTCAGATCTGTGAACTCAAATATGGTAAGTCAGTAGCTAGTTGGAATGGAAAGATCTTTCCTGTAATGAACTGCTGCTGCTCAGTGGAATGTTGTGTGAAGCCTCTCACATCATTTAAACACAGCATTTGGCTGATTTGACTATGATTTAAATATTGTTTTCTTTACCTCTTGATTGTGCATCTCCTGCTTTTTTAAAGCCTGCACATGGCCTGCTTCATGTCTCCAGATACACATAATGTCACGCTGACCTCTTTCCGACGTGTGATAAGTACAGGTACTAGTGATGCGCGGGTCAATGTATAAACGACCCAAACCCGACCGACATTTTCAATGAACCCAAAAAAAAAATATTTTGAATGTTGTTCCTGATCCGCATCCTTTTTTTTTTTTTAAATGGTGCACTCGCTGACGTGCGTCATCACTGACCAGTGCTAACACCAGGGATGTGTTGTAGTGCTATAACTAGTTCATTTTCAATACCAGAGACAATTCAGGCACAAAGGGTTTTACTGGTGCTGGAAAAGCACAACACAAGCTAAAAAGCTGGTAAAAAATATTTTGGGGCAAGGCAATTACATCTACTCCAACCAGTCAGTGAGAAGCACTGAAAAGATATTAATATTTTCTCAGATATATATATATATATATATTTTGTATGTGTGTGTGTATAATTTGTATTTTTTTTAACTGTCAAGCCATGACATATCCTGAGAAGCTGACAATAACAAACATAAAATAACAAACAACAACAACAAAGCGAAGTTGTGGCCTGGTGGATAAGGAGATCGCCTTGTGATCAGAAGATCGCCGGTTTGATCCACCTACCCCAGGCACCGCAGCCATGACTGCCAACTCCTCTGGGTGTGTGTTCACAGTGTGTCTGTTGACAGGAATGGGTTACATGTGGAGCACAAATTTTGGGTATGGGTCACTCCATATCTGGCCAACTGCTCCCTTTTACTCTCACCTCAACAACAACAAATATACTTTCCTCTTCTAAACTGTGACTGTCAATTCGACAAATATCCTCTTGTGTTTACTAATTACTATATCTCTGTTGGTAAGTTCAAGTAATATCTAGTTGCTTTCAGCTGCCATTGTTACATCACAGACTTTTAAATCATGAAGACATTCATACGGTGGAAAGTTAGACAGCATTGAAACAGCTAAACGTTAAACACTATCATCCGCCAGATGTTTAGACCGTGTTAACTACAGATGTCACTGACTTTGGTCATTTAGTACAACAGCTCTTAATGACCCCATGTAACAGCACTTAATGTCCAGCCTCAATTTGCAACCAAAACCCCTGAAAGTATGACTCCGTTTAATCTGACATCACGTGGCGCTTACATGCCTGCCACTCCGCTCTCCCATTAACATAAAGAAGGGGTTAAAACTTTGATCATTATAAAGTAATAACGCCATAATAAAATTGTCAAGGTGTCAAAAGTATGTTGTTATTGCGGAAACTGCTTTTTGGAAACAAAAGTTAAAGGTAAGACACTGTTGTTTCACATGGGGGTTTCTCCTCTAACTTGCGCTACAGAACACTTTGGCTAACTTTTGGCACATTATTGGTAATCTAAGCTTAATATCTTGCTTGAATTAAAACTTATTTGATGTTTGTGCTAAAAAAAACTAGGCTCAAGACTATTCTCATTCAACAATATAGTCTTCTGGCTGTATGAATACTTGCGTTTAAAAAGAAGAAAATAAATTCTTTAAATAAATCAAACCGGGAAAGTAAATATGGAATCATACATGCATGCATGTCTGTCTGGAGTTTACGCATTTAATCTGTAAAAGCATTTGAACATGTATGCAATAATATCCTTAAGAGCTTTAACAAAGTTTCTTCCTATAGACAAACAAGTGGACTTGAGCTCTGTTGACCTGAAGAAGTTGAAAGTCAAGGACCTAAAGAAGATTCTGGAGGAATGGGGAGAATCCTGCAAGGGCTGTGTGGAGAAGTCAGACTTTATACGCAAGATCAACGAACTGATGCCCAAATACGCACCCCATGCAGCCAAAGCACGGACAGATCTGTGAAAACTGTGGGCAATACGAACTATGGTTGAGGATTTTAGGGTGGGACATGTGCGCTGTGAAACTAACGAAGAACTCAACAGCGTATTGTCACTTTACCATGTTAATCTGGGCATAAATGTCCAAAAACCCTACACAAAAATAAAAACAAATATTTATTACTTGTGTATCAGCCAACACGATCCACATGTGCCTCGTGGCACCACTGAAAAATGTTTGACACTTTTCCTATTTTATTTACATTTTTTTCCTTTTTTCTGAAGGTCCATTCCTTCTGAGTAAGAAGGGCTGAAATGTCTTCTCTTTAGACCATGTGGTGAGTTTAGTAGACTTTTCTGTAAATTGTTCACCAGTTATAGTCTTTTTCATTAAAAGAATGAAATACAATTTGTTTGTGTTTAATTACTTTATTTTTTTCTCTTGACTAGCTTTTTATATGGAAAAAAATCACCTTGCTAGCATCGTATGTTAATTGAACTCTAACCTAGCATGCATGCTAGTAGCATGTGGTGATTTATATGATGTGTTAGACATATATTGACTGTTTTGTCTGGTCTATGCTATTATAGTTTGATTACTTTAATTATCTTACCAGTAACTATGATTTTACAGAATTGGGGTCAAAACAAAATTTGTTATCTGTATTAATAGTCTATTCTTATAGCATGTTATACTTTAACTACCCTTGAGATTTTCCTAGCATACTCTTTTTATATTGTAACCATGCATTATTATGCAAACGTTATTTTGATGAAATACAATTTGTTAATTTATTTTAGCTACATTCATATATTATGGAATATTTAATAAAACGTGTAAAAATGTCAACATTATTCAAAATTATATAGCCACTGTATGTATGCTTAATATAACAATTTTTGGGGAAAAGATGTCTTTACTGCAGATAAATACTGTTAACTAAGGAATGGTAGGCAAATCCCACGGGATAGGAAAATCAACAGCGACGCATTCTGACGTTGTCAGAGTCTCCTCCCCCTTCCAGTCTGGAGCGCGCACATTCCTATTGTCCAAGATGGCGGAGTAGATGCTGCTGAGGCGACGCTTATATTTGTTTTATATTTAATTAGAGAAATCAACCATATAGGCGAGCGTTTCTCCTAGTGACAAACACTGAAGTCCTCCGTGCGGATGTGCAAGCGCTCTTGGAGCCGTGAGATTTCACCTGGAAGCTGATTTTATATTTAGCGGGAGGAGCATCACTGAAAAATGAAGCGGCAGGCCGAGCGCGACGCAAGTCCATCCAGAGCGCTCGGTAAACGCCAACGAGAGCGCGAACAGAACCCGCCACTCGCCATGCTGCTCGCCGAAACCAAAACCTACCACAGGCGGAGCCGCAGCCGCGAGCGGGAAAGACCGCGGGCACGGGAAGAGCGGGAGGGTCTTCAACAGCGGGCGCATCACGAGCAAAATATGTTGGGTCGAGCTCCGCTCCGAACCACCGCAGTCCTTCCCAAAGCAAAGACACCCTCTGCGGAAACCGCGGGAGCGCGCCTCGAATACAAAACACTACTGATCAGCAACCTCGGGTCCCAGGTCTCAGATGAGCATGTGGAGGATGGACTATTTCACGAGTTCAAAAAGTTTGGGGAAATGAGCGTCAAACTGTCTCACACTCCCGAACTGGGTCGCATCGCCTACGTTAACTTCAGGCGGACGGAACATGCCCGGGAGGCGCGTCACGCCAAATCCAGGTTGGTGCTGTATGATCGTCCGCTCAAGGTAGAGCCAATGTACATGCGACGACGCAGTGTCACGCCTCCAGATGTGAGCAATTATGCGTCTCTTCACACAGCTGCTTACGCTTACAGGCAGCGCTCGCTGTCTCCGGGGGCTGGGAGCAGTGCACTCCGGGATATGAGACCCAGACATTATGTGGACGGTATGGGACTCAGCAGGGACAGAGTTTTGGAATATTACACTGCTTTAGAAGAGAGAAGCAGAGCTTTTGCATACACGCTTCCCGAGGATGACTTAAAACCGGAAGATGATCAGAGAGCCACAAGGAATTTGTTTATTGGCAATCTGGATCATACTGTTTCTGAGCTGGATCTTCGACAAGGTTTTGACAAGTATGGAATTATTGAAGAAGTCATCATCAAGAGGCCTGCTCGTGGACAAGGAGGGGTTTATGGGTTTCTTAAATTCCAGAACTTGGATATGGCTCTTCGTGCCAAAGTGGCCATGCAGGGTCGAATGATTAATGGAAATCAAATTAAGATTGGATATGGAAAGGTTAATCCAACGACACGCCTTTGGGTGGGCGGGCTCGGACCCAATACATCATTGGCTGCTTTAGCGCGCGAGTTCGACCGCTTTGGAAGTATTCGAACTATAGACTATGTTAAGGGTGATAATTTTGCTTATATTCATTATGAGAGCTTGGATGCCGCCCAGGCAGCATGCACTCAGATGCGAGGGTTCCCACTGGGGGGACCAAACCGTAGACTGCGCGTGGATTTTGCCAAGGCAGAGGAGGCAAGAGCATATCCTCAGCAGTACCAGCCACCCCTGGTTCCACCTCCTCACTATGATCTCTTAACAGAAGGGTATGGACGCCACCGCAGCCTTGAACGAGAGCTTAGAGCTCGGGCCCGCTCGCCCACACATTCCTTGTTTACAGAGAGGGACCGTCTCTTGGAGCAGGATTGGAGCCCAACAAAAGTTCTTGAGCGACGGGCAAACCCAGAGACTTTTGGGCGAATTCGCCAGCACAGTAGAAGCCGCAGCAGGGAGCGCTGGATAAAAGAACGTGATTTAGAACGAGGAGCGGTTAAAAACTGTGATGAGCGCCGAAAGCGGCGAAGCCTCAGCCCAATAGAACTTCCTGTGGAGGAACATGTGAGGTCTAAAGTCAGAACAGGGATGCCATCCACCCCCGAGGACAGCCCTGACCGTGGTCGCGGGCGCCTTCCAGACTCCACCTCAGATCCTTTGGATCACACACCAGATATTAGAAGACACTCCAGTGGTGAACGGCCCATACACGAGGACCCTTCGCACCCTAGAAAAGAAGAGCGTGGCCGCAGTCACCGTAAAACAGAGAGCACTCCTGACTCACAGATGGACAAGTCCAAAACTGACTCAAAAAACCCAAGCACTCTCTCGGAGTACGCCCAAACATTGAGTCGTGTCTGGCATGGGTCGCTCGTCCTTAAAAACAGTTGTTTCCCCGCAAACCTTCACATCCTCGAGGGGAGCGCAAGCTTTCTCCTCTCCCTCATGAGAGACAACCAAGCAGGCGGCTCCAAGATCACGCAGCTTAAAATTGCACAGAGGCTCAGATTGGACCAGCCTAAACTGGATGAAGTGACGCGCCGTATCAAACTGGGTGGCCCGGATGGATACTCTGTCCTCCTTGCAGTCCAGGGGGCCATGGACCGAGAGCATATACCCCCTCCAGAACCAGGCTTCCAGCAGCGTCTTCTCAGAAATTTGGTGACCTACCTCAGAAACAAGCAAGCTGCAGGGGTCATCGGGTTGCCTCTCGGTGGCCCCAAAGAGCGGGAGATGGGTGGAATGTTGTACGCCTTCCCACCATGTGACTTTTCAGAGCAGTTTCTGCAGTCTGCACTAAAGACAGTGGGGAAACTAGAGGAAGAGCACCTGCTGATCATAGTAGTGCGAGACACAACATGATCAGAAAACCTCAGATACGCCTTTTATGATTTAAGGATGGATGTACTTTAATACCTTAATTCAACCTTTTATCGCCATTTCCTTTTTAGAATGATTCAGAATTGAATTGTAGTTTTTAGCACATTTTAAATTCCACAGTGTTCAAAATATTCAATTTTTATCTGTAAGAAAGATGCTCTCTTAAATTTGGGTGATTTGCAGTCAGTTTTGAAGATTGGCAGTTTAAGGTATGACTCCTTTGTAGACTCTGCTTGAGTTATTTGAGTGTGTTTAAGGAACGCTGTTTTTAGCTTGAATTAAGGCTGTCTACAAAAGTGGTAAAGTGAATGGTGCTTTCCACCCAACCTAAGCCTCAGAACTTTGTTGGACTTAAAACACTTTAAAAAGAGGCCTCTTCTTTTTGAGTATTTGCCCACACTTTTCTTCTTTTCTGAAGACACTATATTTTTCAACTTTCTCAATATTTGAGAAGGTTAAGTTTGGTGCAGCATAAGAAAATATGTAATTGGTGCTGACACCAACAAATCAAGAACACATTTATCATTTGTACAACACACAGACACGTATAATGTTTTAAGAGGACAGCAAAGGAAGACAGATTTTCCTGGAAAGTAATAGCCGATACCTTATGGTCAGAAAAAGTTAATCTAAAAAAACCCTCACATTTTCCACCAAATAGTAGACCGATATTAACTAGGATTTGTCACTGTTATGAATGACATTATTATGGACTGTTATGTGGTTTGGTATTAGGTGAAGTTATGAGTATATTAAAAAAAGTGTCGATTTGTTGGTGTACTACATTTTGATCTTGCTCTGCCACAATTCTTGTCATTTACTGTAGCTAGCAGTTCTCAAGATTTGGTCTACCTCTTTAAACATGTAAAATGTTAGGTTTGACAACAAAGGCAGACTTTGAGCCCTGCTGTGTTAGTATTATTTCAAACATGTATTGTTAACACTATGGTCATGTGATCTTAGGACTGGTTCCAACTCCAGACATGACAAACACTACGGTTTTCTTAATGTACAGGAATGTATACAATTGTTTTTATGCCTTATGTTTTCTTGTCTGTCCTCTACCAAATGTCTGTTGGCCACATAATTTTAACCCAACGATAAATGCAGATTTCAGACTGAAATGTTTGACGTGTGAACAAGTGTAATAATAAGTTTTGACTCCAACTGTCAACACTACACCTTTTTGCACTGTACTGTAATTTTAATCATGTTCCGACGTTTAACTCTTCTGTTTTATCACTCCTTTTTATTACTTTTTTGTGACATTTCTGTATGTTAAACATGTATGAATTAAAAGAGTAAACATGTTATGATATTGTTTGTATGTCTGATGTCTTCACTTGTTTATAACTGTATTGAATATTAGCAACCCACTGAGTGACGTGTAAGCTTGTGTCCATAGTAACTATTTTTCTCTATCCAGCTTTAAAAACAGGCCATGAAGGTTAAGTTGGTAACTTGGCAACAACGAACGTTAATAAAGTGTAAAATAAGTGGATTTGTGTTGATAAGATGCTCCGAGTTGTCAAACATTTAGGAATAGGAAATCCAAACTCAAAAATGTAACATATGCATATAGCGGAATTTTAGGTAAGTTTTGCTTACATGATATAAACGTGGAAAAGCTTGCTATCAACTTGCTGAACTATATTGAACATCATAATGTAAAAAAAAGCAACAAAAAAACATTTTGTATTTTAGTGAAACATAACATTTTACATCAGTTTAATATTCAGATTTTTAGTTTTCTTGGTGTGAAACATAATAATAAATATATAAATGAGAAGGATTCATACTTTGTCCATTCTTGTGCCACAGTGCAACACAAAAAAAATATTTACATTTGTTTGCATTCAAAAAAAGCTGTTTTAAAGGCTTTTGTAAAATGTTTGAAGTGTGCCATTATATAAAATATGAAACGCTGAAACGAAGTTAATGAACTAGAGAACAGGCCTGTTTTTTATTTCACTGTCGGGTCTGTCACTTTAAAATAAATCAATTGTTTTACATGTAATGCTTGTAATGACCGCCAGGTGACAGCGTTGTCTAAATTAAAGATACTTGTTTCCTGCTGAGATTGAGAGACGCAGATCCAGGGAAACCACTGATTTATTCGTAACCCAAAAAAAAAAAATACAAAATTGTTTATTTACATCCTATGTCATCTTTCAGATTAGTTTATGATTCGGAGGTGGTTTTATCCATGGCTGTACAAAGAGTTTGCTGGTTTAGAAAATTAATTGTAAGTGGTTGCTTTATGCGAAAATATCCGTGTTGATGCGTTACTGGTAATTTCTTGTGATTTATTTTAGAGTTAAACAGCCTTAAACATCTTTGTTTTGTCACACACCGAGTTTGTCGCGTAAAGTCCGTTGATTGACTTCAGCTGTTCGCCAGGTGTCAGTAATGGATTGACTTCCACGAGGTGGGTAACGACTTTCAGCCTTGTAACAAATTAATAGTTTTTTCTTGTCATACTTATTACACCTTAATTAAAGTGAATTAAAAGTTTTACAATTTAAATATATCACCTTCAAATAGATGTGTGTTCTTATGAACATTAAGATATTCTACACATTCGTTAAAGTAGAATTGAATGAAAAGTTTAAAGACCAAAAAAAAAATGTACTTACAAAAGTTTCTGACTAGAAATCTTGATTTATGGCTACCACAATAAGAGATTAGAAAAAATATAGTCCAAGGTGCATATTGTTAAAACAACATTGGCTAACTTTTGTTAGTTTCATCTTTTCTAACAGTTCAATGATTTATTTTTCCCAGTTCAAATCAAATTTGTGAGTGTCTTAAGATTTGTAGGAAACACAAAGGGTTTTGCAGGCGGAGTAAAGATGGAACGTGAGCATCTGAATTTGAACAGTTTTCCAAAGTAGCTGCGAGCATGAGACGACAACTGACTGTTTCATATTTCTGGACTCAGTAGCAGCAAGTATACTGTCATTATCTAATTAGTGAAGTAAATATTCAGAACCTATTGTAAAGCACAATACTGCACATTCTAATGTAACATTGCTTGATTACAAAATAAAATTGCTGTGTGTGAAAAATGATACTATTACTGCTTACATGGGTTTGTGTTTGAAATAGCTTTAATAAGACTAAGTAAATACTTTTACTAGCTTCAGTTAGATAATAGAGGCATATCAGACATTTAATAAACATTTAATACTTAAACAAATGTCTTTAAGCTTGGCAAAATACGTATTTACTGCGAAATAGTGCCACATTTCCCAAAGTTACTTACACCATGCTTGCTGTTTACACACTGGTTTGTTGTTTTCATTTGAATTCAGAGTGTTTTTTTTGTAATTACATTTTTGATTAAAGGGATAATTGTTGGCTAGTCAGTGGGTGTTAGTGAAATTTAAATCTCAGCTTCCTATCTTAATGGAGACTACGATATTTTAACTAGTTTTCACACTGAAGCCAAAAACAAAAATTAAAATAATTTTCACAAACATACCCTCTAAATATTTCAACAGTTTATTCAGTGGCATTGATGTATGGTATTAATTTGTTGGCACTAGTGATGTTTTTTTAGAAGCATCTCTCATAAGAAGTGTTTCAGGTAATTCAGCATCTTGCCTTGTTGTAATAAAAGTGTGCACAATCTACCTTAAATACCTATCAATTTTACTTGCCTGCCTTTAGCTCATATATATATACTTATGTTAATGGTAGTCCAAAACTTAAAATCATTAAATGTACTCTCCTTTAATGAGTGTAGCTACTTAACTTAAACTTCTTCAGGTACAAACAACATACATTTCCAAACATTTACGTGATGAATAAACAAAGCGTGTTGGATGATATAACCAAATTTCTTTGAACAAAAATAATAGTGTTTCTTAGAATCGGATTTGTTTTCTTTGGGTTCTATACAGAGTGTAAGATTTCAACCAAAACTCCTTTGTGTAAAGTGGCTTGATGCTCTTCCAGAGCAGGAAATGGAAGACACAAGCTATGAAATATTAATGCAGAATCATGAGAGCTCCAGAAAAATCCATTAAAGCAGGAAAATCAATGAAACTCAACTCCACAGCTTCAGACGAGCAGCTCGGGCGGTGTCTACTTCATCTTAACGGACATCTGGTGAGAACAAACATGGTTGAGATCATGCTAATGTTCACCCATTAGCCACACTTGGGTCCTGAAAGCCATTACATTCATTTTTGCTACGTCTGTGTTAATCAAGACATTAGCGCTTTTTCATTAGGCTCTAAAGAAAATTATCCAACTCCACCTAAGAAGTTCATATTTCTGCAGAGATGGACATATTAGATTACTATAATAATAGAAATATGACTAAACATAATCTAAACACTTCTAGGTATATACTCGAGTGTTGCTTGTATTTGATGTGCTTGGAATCAATGCAGTTGATGAGACAGAAAAGTATTGCTTTATCCATGAAAGTACTTTATACTAATTTTAACATTTTAAAACAATAAATTCATAGTACGACAGAAGGGTAGAAGTCAAGGACAGGGAATCAATAATCATAGAAACAGTGTTTTAAAAGGGAAAAGGGTGTACCCTGAAATTAGTTTTCTGCTGTTTCCCTTATTTAAAGTTTATCACTTAGTGTGGGATCCTAACAGCTCATCTGCTCTTTAATTCAGGTAAAAATGTAAATTCACTAATCTCTAATACAATACTGTGTCAAACACCTTTTCAATTTTCTGTGATCTGTAATTGAGATCCATTAAAAAAGTTCCTAATAAAAAGCCTGTCAGCTTTCAAAGGTCCCTACAAGGCACCGTGTAAAGCAGTTGAACATGTGTTAGCGTAAGAGCTAACATTGAATTTTGCTGCTGAAACTATGATTATGAACAGAACAGCATAATTCTGTTACAAGAAAAGCTCCTTATCTAAAATGCCTCAATAAAAACAACACAATACCTTGTTTTTGTTTGAACGTGATATCTGATTAATGTATAAATCCATGTTTTAACCATAGGAATAAAATAAATACAATGGTTTACATGCTTGCAGTCGGGGTACTAGTATATCTTGATTGGGCGGCGTTGATTTTCAAAACAAAATTGGAAACCCAAAGAAGTGTGAAATTGCGAACTCAGTCCTCTATGAGGAACAGGCTGGAACCTCTCTATAGAATAATGCTCTTGGTTTTTATTTAAAAAAAAAATCTGAGCAAACTGACATAATTGCAATATAAAATTCATCCACATAAGCTACATACTGGCTAACGTTTAGTGTCTATGTTACTAGAAGGAATGGGTGTCTTGGTGTTGAGGTGTTTTTAAAATTGAGCAATTTTCAGAAATTTGATTAGCTACTTTCAATCATAATTTTTTCTGAAGTTATCTTTTTTTAGATGAAGATAAAAAAAAAACAGGAACGTTGCACTTATATCTACAAATGAATTGTGAATGAGATGTTTAAAGTGCAATAAAAATAGTAAACACAGACTTTTCAATGGAGATAACCTTGTTAGAAAATAAAATTATTACAATGTCGGCCTTTTCTGAAGGTTTTTTTTTTAAAACATGCCAGTTAATGGAAACTTTCTGCACAAATTTTCACTTCTCTGTTTGGCTAATAATTGCATATATTGAAATGGTCGATTAAATTAACAAGGATTTTGACAAGCAATGAAACATTGGTCAGCGTTATCAGCGAGTAAGAAGATGGAAAGTTGGAAGATGGAAAATCTTCCTTATTGATAGATTTATTAAAAAAAACTGATCCAGTTGTTCATTGAACATTCACCTGGTTGCTCATTGTGTACTGTTTTTGAGCCTTTTCGCTATATACTTGTCATAATATGTTGCCATTTTTACAATTTTTTAACTCCATAAAGTGTGCATGCAATTAAATAAATAAAAGGATAGATTTTGTTGCGGCTGGAAGGGCATCTGCTGCATAAAACATATGCCAGAAGAGTTCATGGTTCATTCCACTGTGGGGACCCGGAAAGGGAAGAAAGCCGACAAGACAGTGGATGGATGAATGGATTTTGTGACAAGTTTGATTAACTTCAACTTGATCAATGCTGTTTGTGTGCGTGTGTCAGTTTTTTTATATTTTACATGCTGAGCAGCTTTCCATGCCGGAAACTTTGATTGTACAATACCAGTCCACATCATTTATTTCCAATTGTCTTGTTAAGTTTTGTTCACAATTTAAGCATAAACTCAGAATTAGATTAGTGTGTGTGTGTGCTGTGGAACTACAAGATTGCACTAGAAGTTGGTGTTGCTAAGGAGATCATGTGAAACAAGTATATCTGGGGAAACTATGTATAGAAACAGATTTGTAGTGCAGTTTTGTATCTTGATATTTGAATTAGTCTGGTGGCTCGTTTTATGCTTTGCAAGAGCTCATCTCCTCCCCTGCAATTAACCAGACTGCGAGTGTGCTGTGAGGATAGAGAGACTGAGGTTACAGAGAAGGAGACTATTTGACGATAAATCTGGCAGGAGGATGGCTACAGAAAATTAATAACAATGTAGATGTGTTGTAGCTGCATCACAAGTTGGTATATTAAAAGTGGACTATTTTCTTTAAATGTATACAGTTTTTGGAGATATTGGAAGAGATTTTATTTCAGTTTTCCTTGCTCAACTAAAATACAGTAGCAAGTAAATAAATATGGCAGATTGCGCCAATCAAAAAGTAGGTGAATAGCAGCACGTGTTCATATCTCCTAGCTGGGAAGTCCGTAGCATGCAGTTGTAGGATGTTGTAGTTGGTGGGAAACTGTAATGACCACTGATCTGTGAGCTCCTCAGCAGGTAGTAGTAAATTGTGTCAAATAGGCATCTGTGTGACCCTTAGCGGGAACCTGTAGCATGTAGTAGGCAGGACTAACTTGTAATCTACGTTAATAAGTGGGATCTGGGCAAGTAGTTGTAGCCTGGAGCTAACCTGTATGTATCTGGGACATGCATGTATCTGGGACATGCAGCAGCAGATCGTGGTAGCTTGTAGTGAACCAAAATATGTGGCGGACTTATTAGCATTAGCTTGGAGCTAACATGGGTCTATGAAGGATTTAGCTGGTATCTGGGACATGCAGCAGCAGATAGAGGTAGCTTGTAGTGAACCACAATATGTGTTGAATTTATTAGCATCAGCTTGGAGCTACCATGGGTCTATGAAGGAGTTAGCTGGTATCTGGGACAGGCGGCAGATAGAGGTAGCTTGTAGAGAACCACAATATGTGGTGGACTAACTAGCAGCTGCACGAAACTTACATGGATCTGTGAAGGCTTTAACTGGTTTCTAGGGCATGCAGCAGCAGATAGTGGTAGCTTGTAGTGAACCATAATATCTGTGGGGCTTATTAGCAGCAGCTTGGTGCTCACATCAACCTGTGAATGGTTCAGCTGGTATCTGGGGCATGCAGCAGCAGATAGTGTTCGCTTGTAGTATGCCACAATATGTGTCAGACTTATTAGCAGTAGCTTATTGCTAACATGGATCTGCTAAGGATTTAGCTGGTGTCTGAGCATTGAAGCAGTAAATAGTGGTAGCTTGTTGTGGAGCTGGTTCCAAAAATTCAGCTACATTTGGCCTAAAATTCACCTAAAACTGGTCAAAAACTCGATAACCCTGGAGGAGCTCTGCACAGTTTTTATTTCAGTCATTCATGGAGACACTTACAGGTAGCTTAAAATATGTTGAAATAGCATGACCAAGTTCTTTCAGTTTAGGTTGGAGCTGAACTGTGCAGTGTTCTACCCCTCTAGAAATTTATACTTCTGCCTTTGATACACTTCCAGCAACAGGTGAAATAGTTGGTTTTGTCAATGAGACAAGACACCAGACTAAAAACTTTTGTTTAATAGACTTTGTGTGCTTTATTTTGAATGAAACGTTGAACTAGTAAAATTATTCTGAGAGAGAAAACCCAATGTTGATTCATTGCTCCTCATCCTCTTCTGAGACCCAGATCAGCTTATTTTAACCAACAAATACCTGCATTCTTGCTGGAGATGATGTTAGTTGAGCCTCTTTGGTGCCTGTGTGGCTTTTGGTCACATGTGTTCCCAAATAGCCTCCACAGTGGTGTATTCATTGCTTAACTCACTGTAAAGAAAAGCTGCTCACTGCTGTCAGGAGCTTACAGCCTTGGGTAAATCCAGCTCTGGTAAATCAGAGGAGTGCAAGAATGTACCAGAAACAATGCTCAGCTGGTTCACCCCAATGAGATGGAAGGTGTATTTTTAAAGCATGAGACAACTCAATTGACATGACTAGGACACATCACATGTACATAGTCATCACAACAACAATGAAGTAATACTAATCCTATAGATGGAGTGTTCAGATATAAAAACCTGCAAGTTCCATGTGGAATTTTCCCTTGGGCTTCGGTTTATACGTTTAGTCATTTAACTTTTGATGTATAGGTTCCCTTTTTACATTTTCAAGTGGAATAACTAAGCTTCAGCAGCAAAATATCTTCTCGGTTCACCTAAGGGGAAACACTTGGATCCCTTTTCTAATTATAATAAAAATTAATAAAGAGCCTGGTTTACAGTTGGGAGATTGTCTGAAGGGAGCAGTTAAACCTTTGATACAGCAACTTCCTTTACTAATTCTACTAATTCTTACAGTCAAGCGATTTCTACACAATATATACATGGAAATATCTAGATCAAAATATCAAAGGGGTTGGGCAATATATATATATATATATATATATATATATATATATATATATATATATATATATATATATATATATATATATATATATATATATATATATATATATATATATATATATATATATATATATTGCCCAACCCCTTTGATATTTTATATATATTATTTATAGAAAACCCCAACTCATATTTGCCATTCCAAACACATATATTTTAGTCTATAAGTATGTATAACCCTTTTTACTGGTGTTAATAGCTGTAGTTTATTTGATTAGAATCACAACCGAAACAGATCACTGTGTTCTTGTGCAGAACACAGTTTAACAAGGACTTGTGGGTGACAAGTTACAAGATTGAGAGAAAAAAAACATAGATGTGAAAAATTTGAAATAACATACCTTCCTGAACCAATTCCATGAAACTTAAAAAGGGAAAACCAGAAAAAGAACCGCTGCCCACATGGATGATTTGGTATCTTTTACAATTTGGCGAGAAACACCTAATTTGGTGGGGAAAAAAAAAATGTCTTTAAAGCATTTTCTTAAATTCAGTTTCACTGTATTTGAAAAGAAGAGGATAAACTTTGCGAGTATTGGCTTGCTAAAGTTTGTTGGGTTAATTCTGTCCAGGCACAGTGTCAACTGTGAAACTTTGCTATAATGTTATTGCACTGGCATACACATAAATATGTAAAAACACATCTGTGAGAAATAACACTTAGGACCTAAAGATAAAATATGTTTTGCGCCCAAAACGTTCCTTGACTATAAAATAGAATCCATGCAGGTAATAGTTTATACATAATAAATCCAAGATGCTTGTGTCACTAGTTTTTAGCTGATGACACACAAATGTTTATGTTTTTTACCCACATTTTTTGTATTCACACATTTTAAATAAATGGAACTTGTAATTATGAAATATTACATAGCGTAATTTAAACATGCAGTGTGTGATTTTTCAAAAACTCAGAGCGAGTCCTGTCCTACACAAAACACGGCACTAGTTATAAAAGATAGAAAAATTGAAACAATATAGTACTACAGTTGTTTAAACTTGTGTGCTCAACCTAAATGCAGAATATAATATCCCAACAGGTAACAGGATTAAATTTTCTTGGCTAGTTCCTTCGATGGATTAGAATGTCTGCTGGAGCTTCAGGACTTCTCTGCTCACCTCAGATTCTTCATGCCATCTGATTTTAGGTAAGGTACATAAATTTATTTCATCACATCACTTCATTGAGCCAAATATAGCCCAAACCTTAGTGTACAGCATTGGTTACATTTGGCTGATTTGTTTTGAAAGTGCTGTTATTCTTTTCATTTGTTATTTTACTGGAATATCACTTTTCCAAAGAAAAGGGTTAAATGTTGTTTTACTGTGCTGAGAATACTTTGCTGAAAAGGAAGCTTCATCTCTTCAGACTGGTTTAGGTTATTTTCAGAGTCTGGTTTGCATGGATTGAATGGTGGGGCAGGTTTGAACATGTGTGCGAGTTCTGGTGAATAGATTGATAAACAGATTGTGTGTTCAACTGACTATAGTGAATGAGTGCAAGATACAAACCAGTGTTTAAGCGCTTAACACAGACCCCTGGCATTATAATGACTGTGCTGAAAACCCTCATTGTTGGTGATTGTAGGATTGCAGTGTCGGTTTCTGATCTACCCATGTGACTAGTGTCAGAGACGGGTAATTACAGGGATGGAGAACAAACCCACGCGCCTGCTGCAAAGTCTATAGAATTAGGAAGGGGGAGGGTAAGGGCTAAACTGGATAATCCATCAAAAAGGAAGTGAGGTAATTTTCAAAATGGTTTATTAGCAACGAAAGAGGCGAATAAGAAGTCAAACGAAAAACAAAGGAATGCTGATTTGAAATGAATACTCATGTATTAAAGTGATGAAAGGTAAAGTGAGGTAAAAGGTAAGTCTTATATCGCAACATTAGTATGACTAATAGTAAAACTAAAGTCTTTGAGTTGTCAAAACTCTAAATTTATTTTTACTTTAAGGGATACTTGCAAGTGCTTGCCCAGCAACAAAGTAGTAATTGTGCAGAAAAGCTGGAAAATAACCTAACATTTTTAACTACTCAAAATATTATTCAATAATATAAGGTAAAAACTATGTTTATGCGGTTAAACAAAATTAATTTTATAACTTTAATACATTTTGTCACAGGTAATAAATATATTTCAAATGTATTTTAGGCTAAATATAAGTAAATGTAATATGGTTTGAAAAGTCTGCACTAACTACCGGAAACATTTTTGTTTATTTAATTATTTTTCCTATTGTTGTACCAAAAAAATCCACACTTTCAAACTTATTAGACAAGCTTGATCAGCTCACTGTATGGTCTTTATTTTGGATTTAATAATTAATTAGTCTGCATTTATTGCTATTCTCAGTCTGGGGTACATGCATATGTTATAAAACATAGTATATTATAGATGTAGAATATGTGAAATGTGACAGTAAGTAAGTACGGTTAATTTATAAGGCATCTTCACAACAGCTTTGGAGGCCAAAGTTTGCAGACATCAAATTATACAGAAAAACAAATAAATGTCAAAACATTACAAATATATATAAAAAAAAACACATAACAGGATTTACATTTCCTACTATATACTTATATATATCCCTACACATATACTTAAACAAAATGCCAGTCAGAACATGTTGCCTGTATTTAAATGTGTCTAAACTGAAGCCACACAGAAACATGATGATACCAACCTTTAAATTTCGGGCAGTATAAATGGGAATTGAGAAGTTCAATGAGACTTCAATTTATTGTCTTTTAATAGTTAGCTTGAAATGAGTTAACTTTACATGAAGTCTCTTCAATATTGACCTCATGGTTAAAACCATGAGTTGTTGTTTAGGGTTTTTTTTCATGCTTTCATGGATAATGAAAAATTACATCAAACTTAATCAAAAACATGATAAACATTTTAATTGCAATCATTTCCAATATTCTTCTTCAAACAAAGGAAATTTAAGATGTGCCCTGTAAGATTTACAAAAACAATTTGTTGAAAACAAAACTTTCATTCTGTTCTCTTATAAAAAATGAATGCACACATTTAGTTTGCTTAAATCCTCTTTTTGATATTCGTTTCTTCTCTCTGAAGGCAACTAGTCAAACCTTTAATTTTTTAAATTCTCAAAGCATGAAATAGAAAGACTTTTAGGTTCTTTTTTCTCATTTTCCATGGCATGCTAAATATACATTAATGATTGTGCTTTTGTTGACATTATCAGCTCCAAGTTTCAGTTTAGTTATTGAAGACTAAACATCTTGAAAGGTCTAGTAGCTAAGATACCTAATCGAACAAAGATACTTGCTACAGAAACAACTACCTCTCTCGTCTTTTTCAGGACGGATGTAGCATGACCCAATGGAACAAATCTGAATTTCTGAACCCAATTTTCTTAAACCTGCAGCGGTTACAGAAAACATTGACTATTAAAAAATGTTTTTTTTTAATGTGTGAAATCGAAAAGGCAAACCTAAATAAATTAAAGACCTTTTTATGTTGAATCATGCTTTAAAATTTTAATTTGATGGTGATTTGAGTTTGATACCAAAGAACTAATCAGTAAGTTTACAGGTATTTCTTGTATTTTGTAAGACACATATTCTCAAGAAGCATTTCCATTCCCAATCGTGTGGCCTTACCTGTGGTGTAGTTATTTTTTCATTTATCAATTACAATTTTTGGAGCATTTCTAATAAATAAACCAGCCAGTTCTGCGCTAGGATAACATTTGTTTATGAATGGACCAGAGCCAACCCAGAGTTTACCCTAGCTATGATGAGATGGCAAAACTCAACAATCCCAATTTAAATTGTTCAAGTCCTAGTTCAATACTAAAATTCAAGTTCAATACTAAAATTTAGCCTTCAGATGTGATCCAGCAATAGTGTTCCTTAATAATTCTGTTTGGCTTTACCTTTAAAATTCTCCCACGTTTTGATTTCTTGGCTTTAGCTGAGTCTCACTTCTTCTCAATTTGATTCAAATGCAATTTTTTTTCACAAGTGCATGACAAAGAGCTTGTGCTTTCATGAGCATGCCAAGCTTTCGAGTGTTAAGCTCTCTCCACAGCCAAGTGGCCTTCACCATATAATTGCAGGCTTCCATTTCAACCACTTTGTCTTTAATTGTTGCTAAATTGTAACTATTATTCAAGCCAGTTGCTGCAGGAAGGGTTTCTAGCATAATTACCTTGAATCTCATACCATGGACACTCGACATACATGGACGACACCAATCATGACAAGATTGTGGTGCGCCGGCATCAGCAAGTTCCTCTGAGCGATCTAGACTGTGTTTAGGCTGTCATTACACACAGACGCTCAGAGTTTGTGTGTGTGTTTGAGCAGCTGCTGTGAGGTGGAAGCTTTATTCATAGACTGCTTTCATCTCTGGCATCGAGATGGCACGATGCCATGGTACACTGGGTCGGTAAGATGTGTCAGGATGTTATTATAGCTGAGTTTGTTGGTTTATTATACACACAGATCTTGGCGATCTCTGTTGAGATTCAGCTGGACTCATCCTTAGGGGCTTTTCTTCAGAAATGAAAAGATCACTTCAGACACATCAGAGGCTTGTTCAACCCAAGGTCTATTTTTATATCTGCCGGAGACCCACAAGGGGATTTTTAAAAATTCATTTCATATTTAATTCAATTAAATGCATATATAATTATATAGGTCTTGATGGAAGAGGGTAATTTACTAATGGGAATATGTCGATGTTAATCTTTTGAAATTAAGGATAAGAGAAATGTATTTAAATGTGTTTTTACGCCAATTTTTTTCTAAACATGAATATCATTATTATTTTTAAACTGGCCGCAAAAGGGCTTGTTGTCCTTGTTTGGGCTTCAGATTAGCCAGAATCAATTTAGGGTTGGGACCAGTTTTCTTGCAATAAACCTTTTAGAAAATCCAAGGATGTTTGTGTATTTTAATGGTGACTCTACTTTTTTTCAAAGTATTTATTTAATGCAACAAAACTGATCTTAGCAATACTTGTGTGGAAATTACCTAAAGTCTTTAAAAAACCATTTAAATCATAAAAATAACATAAGACTAA
This sequence comes from Danionella dracula, assembly GCA_900490495.1. Classification (NCBI taxonomy): domain Eukaryota; kingdom Metazoa; phylum Chordata; class Actinopteri; order Cypriniformes; family Danionidae; genus Danionella; species Danionella dracula. Next base: position 21,631,496 of record UELW01000778.1, on the reverse strand, counting down.
AGCTATAGTTCTGGTAAAGCCTGGACAAGGTTGTTGTATAAATCGACTTTGCACAACAGCACATACTGTACCCAAATATTACAAATTCTTTAGTGTATAGCCACTATTGTGACCAGTTATCAAGCACTGTTTGTCCTAAAGTGCCCTACTATGAATTTGAAAGGTTTGTGGTTGTCTCCAGCAGCAGGTTAACACATATCCAACACATATCAATATGGATTTACATTTGCGTTTTCCAAATGATTGGTGCACCTAGCCCTCCTTCATGTGCCTCTCCTCACATCGATTAGGAATTAGACTCAAGCCTGTTATGATTGGATGGTGTGTGCAGCATGGACAGGAAGAAGCCAATCAAATGTGATCCACAGAGAACTCCTGTTTCCTCTCAGCTTTACTGCAGTTTCCAGGTGTTGCCTTAAGTCTCTGATATATAAGTGCTCAAATTCAAGAGAAAAATGTAGTGATCATAATTGAGAAAGCTTGGCTCACCTTTTGAGCAGAGGGATGCAATTTTCTAGATGGCTTGATAGAGATATGATTTTTTTTTACAGTTAATGGAGAGAATGTCACAACATCTAAATAAACAAAATAGTTTGAATGGTGAATCATTTGAGTGACTTTGAGTAAACTCTTTATTTTTTAAAGACACACAGAGACCCTTCAGATTTAAAACTCTTTGAGTTAAAATCAGCTGATGTGAAAGATCCACAAGCTCTAGTTGCTCTGGGTGATACAAACTTATTGATGAATGATTTTGTGCATTTTTTTTTGCAAATTAGGAAGTGTACTTTAATGCAACCTAAAGCTGATGAAATTGCAACAGTGACCTAAAACTATATCATGGTGTGGACTTTAACACTTTAACATTAGGCCTATGAGGCTACAATGATGCTTATTTGTCACCCCAAAATAATAAAGCATGTAAGGGAACAACTTTAAAGTTGCTGAATGATTTTAAATCGATTCAAACCTGATAATATGATCCGATGTTGATCCTTGCGGAGTGATTCAGCTCAGCGATGCAGAAAGAGTAGCACTTGCTTCAGATGATCATGCATCATTTCCTGCATATCACTGTTTTATTCGACAATAAAGACCTTCTCACCATTGTTTATTGTTAATAAATAATAAAACATCAAATTATTTGCTCAAGTTTCTTAAAAGTTAAATAGTTGTAGATGAGGGTTTTATTCCCCATCACCTCTGAAGTCCACCACTGGCTGCTTAAGGCCAAGCACGAATTGTTACTTTGAGAGCCGTGATTTGGACTAATATCATGTTAATGCTTTTAAAAAGAGCATAAACAGGCTGTATTTTTTTCTTTTCGTTTTCTTTGTGTAAGCAACTGTGTGGCAGGTATAAATTTGGGAACAATTGTCTTGTGCCCTGGGATATTTCTGCTTAAGCACCACCTTGGGAGCAGCTTTTTAGTTTGCATAAGAACATCTCAAAATGCATACCGTAGACTAAATAATCCAGTATGTTAGAGACTTTTCCATGTATTTCCTAAAGTCTAATTTAATAAGACTAATTCATGATATATTTCAACAATATAAATATTCAATATTTTATAATATAATGATGTATATAAATATATAATTTCATTTTATCTATAATATCTATAATGTTATTATATTTCATTGCTATAACTTAAAAATAGGTGAAAACAATAATCGAATTTAGACTTATATGACAAGTTTTTGATAAAAAAAAAATAATGGACTATCAATCTGCCCCTGTAGATTCAACAAAAAAGGAACTATATAACTCTAAATTTACCCAATTCGTAACCCATATAGTTAGCTTGAATTTTTATAATGTTAATTTACATGTGCAAAATGTGCCGTATAAAACAACTTCATTTATTGATAAACAATTCTATCATTTACAGAGTTGAAGACCTGATTTGAAAGTGATACAGGTTTAATGGCCTTTGGTTTATTATAGCTTAAATATGTACCTATGTATGTGAAGGCTTTGATTATTTGCTTTGTTAGTTTGAAACTTTTGAACTCAAATGTATAATCAAAAACTGTAGAACAAATTTTTCCACACAGCCTTAAAAGAACAAAACACTTGATTGTTAATACAGTATTGTTTTATTCATTTGTATGGCATTGATGAATAAAACGAAAGCAAGTGTTGCATTTATGCCAAGGCTGACAAAAAACCAACTGCTTATGAATCCAAAACTCAGACCTCAGACGATTCAAGCATCTCAACGCTGTGGCTATCAGGGTCAAGTGAGTGCTTTTTACATAGCCACACAATGACAATTCACAGAGCAGGTGGAAGAAAGATGTGTGTCCAGGCTTTGGAATGGGAATCATGAATACAGTATAACATATGCATGTTTATATAATACATAGCATGGTTCATAAATCCGAGAGCATCTCTGTCCTTGGGTTCTGCCTTTGAGACAGCCCTTTTTAAATGGTGGTTTATTTAGGGCCATCTACGGCAGGATACTGAACAACCCCCGAGATGTTTTGCATAGACGCCAAGTTAAATTCATGCAAATGAGTATGGGTTCAGGATAACGAACAAAAAGCCAACAAGTCAACACTAAATCTACCCCATGAATGAGCTGTGTGAGACGTCACACTTCAATATCTAGGATTCTAGGTTTAGAAAAATAAGTGAGATTATTTCTACATTACAAAAAGCAAACAAAAATCAGTCCATGTAGTATACTTTGTGAGTTTAATAATGATTACTGTAGCTACACTTGAAGCGTGTTTGTGTATGTATGTGTTTAGTATTTTCAAACCAAATATTGCTCCTCTCTAGCACAGATTAATTCAAACGCCATCATCAATGTGTTATGCTGTCTTTGCTAGTGTTGAAATGAGGGGCCAAGTGAACATGCAGCATTTGTCTCCATTAAGGGAGGTCACCATGCATAGTAGTCATTGTATGCCATTAGAAATGGTGAAAGAACCCCCGAGTAGATATTGACCATCCTTAGTTAAGCTACTGAGATAGCTCAATCATATTTGGGATATTCCGACTTCAATGCACTATGGCTCCAAACAGAATAAAGATACTTGCTACAGAAACAACTACCTCGCTCGTCTTTTTCAGGACGGATGTAGCATGACCCAATCTGAAAAGAGTTTTAAACCTGTAGCGGTTACAGAAAACATTGACCATTAAAGAAACACTCACAATAAATAAAATAAATAACATTTCATAATGAATGTGAACAGAAACACGTAACACGAAAGCAAGGTTTAGATCTGTCTTTTTTTAACAAGTTTTTTTTTGTTTTGATACATTTAAAGATTTCTAAAAAAAAACCTAACAAAAAACAACAGGAAGTCGTATACAGAGGCTTTCACAGACATTGTATAAAAGCTGATACATACTAGATTAGCATCAGTCAACAGTGTTCTACGTTATAAACTCTGCAGGAATATTTTTATTTTTAATAAATAAGGGCAGACGATAAAGGTGTGTAAAATTTTGGAAAATTTGCAACAGTCTATGGCTTTCGTGGCTACCTCAGCCCAAAATGAATCAAAGGTTGTAATCTTCCTACGTAACTCGAGCTACTGAACATAAAGAAATCAAATTGGTACTGTTTCTACACAGCTACATCAGGCTAGAAGAAAAGAACCCTCAAAAGTTTTCCTCTCTGAAAGCTTACGAGGTACTTTGCAATTTCACTTAGTAGGGTGCAAACTTCTGCCGCTCTGGTTTCTTGATGCCGTTGGCGGAGGAGATCTTGGCGGTGTACGAAGCCAGTGTGCTGTGAGCAGGGGCAGCGGCGGCGGCAGTGGCAGCAGGAGCTGAGAGAGCCAGGAAGGGCATGGATTTGATCCCGAGGAGGCTGGAGAGGGGAAGGGTATAGGGGGCGCCCAGTATTGGAGCGTGGGGCAGGCCACCCATCGCTGCCAGGGCTGCGGCAGAGGACGATGCGGGGGTAGCAGTCTGGGTGAAGCTCATGTTGAGGTCTACAGGGGTCGACATGGAGGAGGACTGGGCTGTGGATTTGGCGGTCTCTAAACTGTACGAGGGGAGGTGGAGGGAGGGAAGGAGGGTGGAGGGACAAGAGGGAGGGAAGGCGGATGGAGAAGGGTTAGAGGGTTAAATAAAAGACATGTTAAACAAAAAATTGAGAAGAAAGAATAAAAAAACAGAAACAAAAAATCATAAGAGAGGTGTGTTTTGCTGGTGGTTGCAACAGATTATTTGAGGGGGGACCTTGGCACTCATGGGAAAGGAGCTGTTTAATTCAGGGTGATGGCTTGGGTAGGGGCTTTGGGAGAAGAAACAAAATGATTTCAACTTCAGTAGGATTTCTTTTGTTTTCTCAAATCGACAAAAATATGAATTTGTCACTTGATACTACAAGAAACACTCCACGTTTTTTGGAAATTGTTTTTAGTCTACAACTTCCCTAATGGTAATAACTCTTATTTTACTATTTTGAAATCTCCTCAGCTTTTCCCCGGTTCTGGCCATAGTACTCTTAGCATAGCTTAGCATAGATCAATTAATCTGAAGGTTGATTCTCTTCATATTGTTATAGAAATCCGTAAATAATTACTCAAGAGACATGAATTACGAACACAGCAACACAGCATTTTATTAAATTAAAATCAAGTATGATAAATCATACCTTAGAGTCAATGAAGGTTTATTGAGAGAGAGAGAGAGAGAGACAGGAAAGCGAGGCAAGAGAGAAAGCTCTTCCTCTCAGCCCACTAGTTTTATTATCCACCTAATAAGACAGGCCTATTACATCAGTTCAGTGGGTGTGGCATCTCTCTCTCCATCTCGGTTTCCCGACAATCAATACATAACTTATTAAATTGATGTTAATATTCCCATTATAGTAATTACCTTCATCATTCAATTTTATCCATCACAATATTTAAAACTTGAGACTCCTCTATACAGTTGCATTGTGGAATTTCTTGCCTTATTCAAATTTTCCATCTAAGAACATAATGAGATTATAGAAGATTTGAGTCATAAAGAGAATAAATAAAATCTTAACTGTGTGATACGTTAAACCATCAGATTCAACAAGCTATGCTAAATTGGCAGAACAGAAGAAAGGCTGAACAGACTCTGGAACTTCAACTAATTGACACCGGGGGAGTTAGAGAATGAGCCAATTCCCCCCAAAAGTGGAGTTTTCCTTCAATCGATTGTTCCGTTAATCTATCTCGATTCTCTCAGGACATTATCAGGTAGGGGTGTGTTCAATATGCAGAACGCTCTGATGCAATGCATTGAAAGGAAATGCCAGTCTCAGAAATTATTCTTTTGCTGGGGTTAACATCTCCAGAGTTCTTCACGGACATGCATAATCATGGATTTTAATGGCTTGATGGATCTGGCTCATTAAGGAAGTAATCTGATGCTAGAGTGCCTTTGGTTGCTTTAGGATTTGAGTTTGTTGATCTGTTTTGGGAAAACCAAACTTCTGTAAACTCAAATGATGAGAAACCATACAAATCAATAATGAGAAAGAAGCAGAACAAAACCTTATTGAAATAACGTCTAAATAGCATTTATCCAAGCAGTGTGTCTGCATTAGATAAAGCCAAGTAAATAACAATTGCCCTTCTTCAAAAACCATTCCAAAATGTATTAAAAATGAGCATTTTTCCAAGCAGGGTGCCTCTTTAAGATGATTTGAAAATAAACAAGAGCGTCTTTGATATTTTGCACCAGTCTGCTTGTTGAACACACCTGGGATGGGCGTAAACATTCCCTCAATTATAGTACTTTTGTCGACTCACTTAATCACAATTTTCTTGAATTAATTTAGACTTATTAACATAGTTTTACAATGATGAAAATATGTTTTTGAACCTTATTTTGAGCATCTTCTTACAGACAAAGTCTTTTTATCTTTTTTGATACATTTAAAGATTTCTAAAAATACCTAACAAAAAACAACAGGAAGTCGTATACAGAGGCTTTCACAAACATTGTATAAAAGCTGATACATACTAGATTAGCATCAGTCAACAGTATTCTACGTTATAAACTCTGCAGGAATATTTTTTTTTCAATAAATAAGGGCAGACGATAAAGGTGTAAAATTTTGTAAAATTTGCAACAGTATTTGCAATATAATTTTGAGCATCTTCTTACGGACTAATGATCAGTTCCTAAGTTTAATGGTAGGTTAATTTTAACTTTATATTAAGATTTAAATGCACTTGAAAAGTTAGAAACAAATTTGAACTGGTATGAAAGAGGTTAAAATTTTAGTCACCAATTTTGCTATCAAACGTGGTGGTGGAAACATTATGCTTTAGGGAGGTTTTCTGCGAAGGCCATGGACAGCATATAAGAGATAATGGACACAGAATCAGATCTTACCAAGGCTTTGTAACTTAATTATAGATAGTTATTACCTAAAAATTTAAACAAAATCCCGCTATTACTTTGCTCGGTGATATCTCTCAAAAGTTTTTCAGTGTTGCCGCCTAGCAGATGGATTAATGGTACTGTAAGAATAATATCCAATCTAGAGGTTCCTCCTACTCAGATAACTTTTTAGAGTGCATCTGTATTTTATTTCACAAGAAGCTAAAATGTTGTTTATCATAATTAACTGACTAAAAATATTTTTCTACACATTTATACACATTGCCAATACATAATGGTAAAACTAAATAGAGTTTTTGTACGTGTATATCATTTACCTTCTTGTGGGTTCAATATATTCAATATAAGCTCTTTCTCATATCAGTTAAAGTATAAAGGAGTTATCAGTGACATTATCTATACATCTACAGTATGTCAAATTTATGTTCTTGATCTCACCATTAAATGCTGCCAATTTCACAGAAGTGAAGCAGCACAAGACCCAACATATATTAATTGGAACTCTCCCTCTTTTCCTTTTTTTGCATGGTTTATAAATCTGAAAACATTTTGCAAAGTGCGAATGCAATTTTTTAAAATTTGATCCCAGGTAGGTCCCATCTACCAACCTTAATTTTATTAAAATCCGTAGAGGGTTGACATTACCCTATTTCAGTTTAAAAACCTTATTGACTTCAGGAGTGGGACTCGAAAAGGAGTGGGACAAAACCCCTCATGAGATGTGTGCCAAGATCTGACTTCTGTGATTCCCAACAAGGTCTAAAACAGATCTACAACAAGTCTACAAGTCTAACTTTCTTAATCAAAACAAGTGAAAGTTTTTTTAACGTCTTTGTTGAACATCTACTATTGAATTTATGAACTGATCATTTTGTTTAATTGGGTAGTAATGCTAATTATGTATATATTTATTTTTCTATAAAAAATTTTATTTTAAGGTTTTCGTATTCTACTTCTCATTCATATAATATTTATTTTCATTTGTTCGAATAAAGACAACAACTATTAATCTTCCTTCATTACCAAATTAAACTTTGCCGCATCATTGACTGGAAGCTGGTATCGAACTGTCAGAACTGAACTGCTTTCTTGCTCTATTCCTTTGCAAACGTTCGGATCTTGTGGGAGAAAATTAAAAGTCTCTCTATGAGGCAGCCAAAATGCTCAGCCTTTAAGCTCTAACAAGCTTCTGGTTTGAACCTTGGCCAATTAATCCCTTAGCCTGGCTTCTTTCCTCCACATCTTCTGCTTTGTAGTTGTGCAGTGCTTTTGCTCTGAAGTGCCTCTGTTTTTTGGCCAGCAAATTATGAAGTGGAAAACCCTTGACAGAATTCTTTTAAGAGATTTCGTCAGGGTCTCCTACTTCAGGATCTTTAGGAAATAAAGACACAAAGTCAGTCGTTCAGAGCTTACCAGGATGTGATTAGATACTGGGCCAAGTTGATGCTGATTGGGGACCCTGTGATGGTGACATGTCGGTCACTGGTGCTGTCCAGTTGACTGCCGATCTTAATCTGAGCCCCGGACACTTGACGAATTTCGTTGATTTTTGTACCCTGTCTGCCGATTATTGAACCAATGAGCTGAAAGGAAAATAAGGAAATAGAGTGAATACTACAATCAATTCAAGGCTAGCAAGGGTTGCTTGAAAAATGTTACATTGAAGTTTGAGTTGGACAGTCATTTGGTTTTGCATGTTTAGAGACAATGGCTTTAAGAAACCTTGTTTCTCCACACAACAAACAAGGTGACCATGATGCTAAATGTAGACATTTTTCAATCAATATTGTAACAGTAAATTTAAATTGGGAAACAAAATTATTAGGTTTATTAGGTTCATTTAAATAGGGTAAATAGAGAAACAAATATTGCAGGTTGCTTATTTATATATTTTTTGTTAAGAATTTCTTTGATTTATTTTCATGTTGTAGACAAAATATGACCAGCATTTCTTTGTATTAATATATAATAGTTTTACATTTAAAATTACTTTTTTTAAATCATTACATAAAGTGTGTTAAAAAACAATATATGATATTCTTAACATTTATGAACATTTAAGAAGTATACGCACATCTTTTTTAACATGCAATAAAATATTTAACAAATATATCAACATGTGATCAAAGTTTTGATAAAATAAAATGCAAATACTCTCATCAAATAAAAATCACGCTGTGGTCTAATGCTTCACTTTCATAAAATATATATTTGATAGGAATATATATATATATATATATATATATATATATATATATATATATATATATATATATATATATATATATATATATATATATATATATATATGTGTGTGTGTGTTTTGGAAACAAAGATGATAATCTGTGAGACATATGAGAATTGCTCTACTGGAGCTTAGAAAGACTGCTGGATAAAAACAAAATAACAAACTATTTTAAATGTTCTGGTGGCAAAATGGTAACCATTAATTCACTGTTGAAGCTCAAAAATAATTATAAGGTAAAAGCTATATATTTATGTAGACGTTGAAGAAAAACACTGTTTATGTTTACGTGGATGTAAAACATGTTACATGTAAAAAAGGATTTTAACTATAATTTACTGTATATATTTAGGAAAATAAATGTTAACATAATATGATAACAATAATAATAAATAATAAAAATAAAAGTTAGTCCTATAATATTTAACAAATGAATAAGCAAAAAAAAAAAAACACAAACACACACACAAAAAGGACTTTAAAGTTAAGACTTTTAATCTCATAATAGCAACTTCAGATGAAGTTAATGTGTTAAAATTTCATACTCATTATTCTTGATTCTTGAGGTTAAACCAAAAAATAATTCCCCCTACCCTCACCGTTTATATTTTTCAACAACTTGATTGGTGACCTTAGGCTCAGTGTCAAGCCTAGACAAAGATAATAGAGTGGTCCCAATATGGACGAGCTCACTATTTAACATGCAAATGATTGACAGCTTCTCTTTTGTCCAACCTGCATCCCAGCCCCCCATACCTCTCTTTGGATTGTGTGGGCAAGAATTGCTCCACAAAGAATCCCTTTCCTCATGAGTCACATGGACGTCAAATCTCCCGATTCGTCACAGCGCTCTCTCTGGTGCCCTGGGGCTATTAATGGCTCAGCTGATTGTGGCTAAGTACTTGGCCTAGCTGCCACCCTGACGAAGAGCATGTCCTCTATACTGCAGCACATATGACATCCTTCATTTTTAAACAGCTTTGAAATACCCATCCTTGAGCAGAGGAATAAAATGAAGAGTAGACACCCACACAGGCACCTACAACCTTCAGGCATACTCGTCAACCTTTTTATCGATGCCTTCAATGTCACGGAAATCAATTTGGAAGCGGTGGGTCAGATCTGTCTAAAGCAGGAGTCAGATATATCTACCCAAGCCAAGCTAGACAGGACTGTATTTGGTGAATGTACTTCTAGGAGCTTCATTCTGAAAAGTGTGGTGTGAGGGCACATCTACTGCCAGATAAAATTGTTAGCATTGATGAACACGTCCACCTCTCTCAGGTTCCATTTTCAGGAAATATGAACCGGTTCTAATTTATAGGCCGGGTGTCTATGGAGCACTGCAAGGCACTCAAGCATCGATCTCATCCCAACTTTCAGTTGTTTCTAGCAATTTGGGGGATGGCTCACTGTGAAGAAACAGATCTCTATAGAGAGAAACCTGATTGTAAATGATAAACAACTTAGTTCGCCAACTGTTTGATGTCTGTTTGATGTCGCCTTGCCTTGGAATTGCATCGCTGTAAGGGAATTTCAATAATACATGCTTCTATACACCCTGTTTGTGGCAGAATTCTGAATATACAAGCATGCTAAATTAGCCCTTGATTGGAGAAATGGGCAAAGCTGCTTTGAAGTTTATCTTACATTGCATTTAGTATAGCACTTAATGAATGCATCCAGGAAGTCAAGGTTTATTTAAAGCTAAAGGCTATCTGATAAGAGCTGAGTCTTTGTTAGTTAATGAGTTCACTTGTGAGGAGACACTTTAGATAATGCATCCACTCAATGGTTAGAGCTCCATAAGAATTTTAAGTTGCTGATGCTGTACATATCATCACTTTTACCTGCATTAACTGATACAAACAGCAGATGGTTTTAGTATGTCATAATACAATCCCTACATCCTTTTCAGAGTGATTTCTTCAAGCTGTACCAGGGTTATACCAAAGTATTGCTCTAAAACATAGGCCCTGTCCACAGAAGTGTAGTTATATTTAAACTAATATTTGTTCAAAGTTAATCTACATGAGTCCAGTCATAGTAACATCGAAACCTACGTTTTTGTTTCCCTTGGTATTTGTCTGTCTTTATTTAGAGGTGTATGAATGGGCAGAATTACCAGAGTAGCACTATCAACTTAAGAAAAGTATTCTATTATGAACCTTTGTACTAGAATGAGTACCTTTTCCAGGCACACTTAGATAATTATGAGTCTGGCACAAGGACTTTATATAGGAAAACAATGGCGGCCGAAAGTATGTTGGGTATTTTCAGTCATAGGCTGGGCTTTTCGCCAGTCAGTTAATCCTGTGATCTCAGGGAGACATGGAGGCGAAAGGGAGCCCTGGCCAACAGGCATGAGGAGAGCGTAGCATTGGCCCCATGGGCTACAGGGTCTACACCACAAAGCAAAGCCATGACAAAAGGCTCTGGCTTTATTTACCCTCTTTGTTTTGACAGCAGAGGACTGCTAAGCGTGTCAGACGCCATGACAGGATTGAACTGGATCTTGTGAAGCTCTTCTACAGAGCATTGGGGAGGGAGAAAAAGACATGATTTGATGTGTTTGAAAGTTAAAAGATTGAGGACTTTAACATGTCTGATAAGGATTGTAATATATCAGAGCCTCAGCGAAGTGCTAATGATCGATATAAAGAATAAAGCACATGTGTTAGTGTTGAAAAAGCAAAGGTTTGTCACTTACGTCGTTTGGAATGAGTAGTTCTTGTGACGCTGTTTGGGAAGTGGACTCGATGCCTGCCGGAAAAGCAAAATGAACACAGATGACTCACTGTTTTTGAGATTTTTTTCTTGTAATTAGAAAAGGTGTCTTATATTGTTTTGTTTCCTATGCGACAATGAAGTTTTGTTCTCACTTCATCCTTTTTTGTTCCCATTAAAAAAATCTGCCTATGTGATTGTTTTGGTTCTCTGTATAATACAATACAAAGATTGTCCAACACTACTTCTGAATTAGGAGTGTTTAAAGCATATACACACCTGAATGCATTTTTTAATAGTATATTTGATGCTTCAAACAGGGGCTTAAAAGCATTCAAACCATGTTTTTCGCTGGTGATAACAAATATACAAATATACTCACTCTCTGACAATGATGGCCTCTTAATTAAAATGAAATTGGGATACAAGGTGGTTCAACGCAACTACAAAACCAGAGGAAGTTAGTTCGGCTCTGGGGTAGCTTTTTTTTTAAACAACATTGATCAATGTTAATCAATGTTTAAATTAATAGGAATAGTTTGTAATATAAAATATGGTACATAAACCCCTAAATATATCACATACAGATGAATAAAACCAGTAATTAATAATTATCCAAATTGACATAGGATTTATGTGAGGGGGAAAATAACAAATAAAATAGTAACTAGATATATTAGTTAATGATAATATTATGTAGTAAACACTTATTGGAATTATTTGTTGACAATCCTAATAAATTGTTAACCTATAGAGATAGTAGATTGTTCATATTTTAGTTTTTTTAACTTCTGTTTTTTTTTCCACTCCAAAGATTAGATATACACCCCACTATTTTGAAAGCTTGCATGATATCAGTGATTCAGTTAAAACCATTTATGTGCAGCAATTATGGACAAAATAACCCAATAAACATGGATTAAATGCTGAGTTTTATATTTTATGGGTCACTGAGAGTGTTTATTTGGGGTAAAGTGAAAATAAATACATTATAAATGGGGTAAAGCATATATATATATATATATATATATATATATATATATATATATATATATATATATATATATATATACATGGACTAAAGTGAATGTAAAATAAAAATTGGCAGGTCAAACTGGCTCTCGTGAGGCCCATAATCTGCCGCTTAGTTAGCCTCTGTTTCAATCTGCCCGTGTTTACTACCATAATAGACATCTATTAGCAATAGATTGTGATTAAGTTAACTAGGAAATAAAACACAGACGACGTTAATTTAAATACCAGCTCCAGTGGGGAAGATAGTTGTAGATTGTTCTGGTTGATTAATCAAACTGCAGAAAAAAACATTGATTTTTGTTGTTAAATAATTTCCTTTAGTAACTAGCACTGTTGATGACTGATCACAGAAATGTCAGAAACTATCCAAGAGGGGAGTTTGTTTATATTGCTTAGTAATGAATGAAAATGATTATGCAATTGGTGCCACAAAGTCATAATTTTTCAGCTGCTACAATCATGTGGACCAAAGAAAGAACTCACATTGGTCGAGCAGTATTAAATGCAGCTCGTCCAGCCAACAAAGAATACAAATAGTTGCAGGCATTGGAAATGTTGCTTTTTAAGCCCAATGAATCCCTTTATTTAGCCATGATGGATCAACAGTTAAAACCATTGCTGAATTTCTAAGCTCCCAATGAGTCCCACATTGTTTCCAGTCTACCCCTTTTCATTGTACTTATTTCTTCTATTAAATCCTGAGAATTATAAGCATTTGAACTGTTTAGCAAGATTCAGTTAGCTTGCTTACTAACAAGTTCCACTAAGCAAGTCTTTTTCCTCCCTGCTACTTTCCCCCTCAGCAGGCGTCCCAGACTCAATGGTGGTTCTGAGCCCATCAGGGGTCTATTTAATAGAATGAGACGCTGGCTTGACTGATGAGCTTTTTACCTCAGACATAATCGAATCCCTTGGCTTCATTGTCAAAATTGGATGTTTGTTTGTATTTTTTTTTTCGAGCTACTGACGCATTAGTACACTCACTTATTATAAATGACTGATTTATTCTCATATTTCCATCAAAACAGCCATTTAACCTGTATGTTTGGTTACATTACTACTTTTTACAAATGTTGAATAAAATTGAAAGACAAACCTAGCTAAAGAATGTCAAGGTGACTGAATAAATGTACTGTACTTGGAAAACATGAAAAAGGAGCTGAAAAACAAGAATTATCTTATTTTGAAATGTGTGGACACAGCTTGCAGAAGCCCCAGGAGCTGACTCTGGAGCTTTATGGAGCTTGGCCTCATTTTTTCAGCATGTGCTGCATGGTGCTCAGGTGTATTACCTTGAACCTGGGTGGCTGTTCAGTCTTTGGAAGCTCTGTTTGATTTTAGATGCATACGATTTGAGTTCTAAAATGTATTTTGCGCCTCATCTGCTATCACAATATGCTGAGATCTAGTAATGATAATGTGCTTGGAGGAGGATATAGTTTTGAAGATTGAAACTTGAAAATAACTTCTCTATGCATTCACTTTGTTTTAAGGGGACGTCAGATAAAATCTTACTTTTGCTTTGTATTTTGTATTTTTTTTAACCACATGTAATGGTCTAATTAGGGATTCGAAAAACTCTAAAAACAGGTATTAAGTTAAGCTTTGTTTGTGATATCACAGATCATTGGACCAGGTCCCAGAAGTGTTCCTCCAACTATCTTCTACCTTCCTTTTTCCTGATGTTTGAATAGAATTATAGCTTTGTATTTTGCATACACCCCCCCCCCCCATTATGATTAACCCCATTAAAGCGGTTTAATATGTAATCATGACAAGTTTGTAATACTCTTTAAAAAGACGTGTTCTATGAAGCTTTGTTGTCACAGATCATAGGATCCAGCCCAGAAGAACATCTGTCTATCTTATTTTTTTCTCTGTTTGCCTGTTGTGCGGTTTTGCCAAGATGACACTTATTTTAAGTCAGTCAATAGGCATTGTGTTTCCCAGAACATTTTGTTATGTATTATTGATTTTGCCTTCAGTTTTTTGTTTTAGGTGCAAATAGCTAACTGTTATCATCATGTTGGGCCATTTTCCTCTGCACCTGGTTTGGTCTTCTAATTGGTTATTTGTCTCCCTTGATCTTCCCTTAGTCACTCAAGGGTTCATTTTGTTTAGTTTATTTGTCATTTGATGAAGTGTCTTTGTTTGTTTTATAGTCAAGTAGTATGCATAAGCGTTAATCCATATTTTTGTGATATTTTTTCCTTCAGCAAAAATTGTATTGTAGTACCAAAAATATTCAAACTTGTATAACTTACCAGGCAGAACTGAAGTGGCAGTTGCCTGAGCGATGGGGGCAAGACCCTGCTGCATGGACAACTGGTGTAACTTGGCCAACTGAGATAAAAAGAATGAAAATGTCACTTCATTTGTGCTGAAGGGCAACATTACTCTTATCAGAAGACACAGCTGTGAATTGAATCATGCTGTTCATTTACAAGTGCTCATTTTCTCCAAAGGAGATGTATAAACTTTATGAAATGTTCTTACCTCTGCATGTGGAATGCCATATTGGTTTTGTACAGCGTAAGCCTGTAAAATAGATAATGTGGGTGTTAGCCATTGTTTTATGGTACTTTTTGTTCATGCACGGTTATTTTTTTTGTGATAGAACTATTCTTGTTTATTTGGCACAACCGTAAAGGCTCTTTGTATTTCCAGACCACCCTCATCAGTAAAAAAAAGTTTAAATAGAACATTTGAGAACCTATATGATATGTGCATCAAGGCTTCTGGATCAAAGAGAATCAGAAGCGCAAAAATCAGATACGACAGCTACGGAGAATGCTCCGTGCTGCTCCCAGAGGTTCTCTTGCATAAGCCTGCTTAAAAGTTTAACCACGTATGTGGAAGAGAGATTGAGAGAGAATCTGAGGGAGGCAAATAGAAAAATAACATAAAAAGATCAGTGATGCAGAAATAGCAGTCTGTGTTAAGGCAAAACCCTAGTTTGTGTCTCTGGCAGTTCGAGTAAATGAAAACGATTGGTCACAGCTCTCAAGGCAAACAGTGTTTGAGGCGAAAAACATGACCCTTCTTTGTCAGGACGGATTTAGCTTTAGTCTCCAGAGGAGAGTTTGGATTGCTTTGAGACTGCCACTATTACCCTTCAACATCTCTAATATTCTTCCGATTACTTTTGCTGTCTGATATTGTTCACTATATTCCAATGTTACCAATAGAAGTGACAGGTTTATATTAGGAAACACTGACAATTTATCTCATGATGACTCGTATGGATGTCATTGCAATGAAATTGGCATTGAGGATTAAAGTCAGTTTGAAAATTCAGTCCATCCTTCTTCAAATTAAATTCCTTACTCTGACCAGGGGCCTCATTTACTAAATTACTAGAACATTGCATACAGACAAATCTGGAATGCATGTAAGAATAATCGATTTACCAATCTCTGCGTACAACAGTTTACAGGGAAATTTTCTTTGTATATTCCAGTTCACGTGAAAATGAGTGCAGGCACATTTAAATATGTTAATGAGAAAACTGAAAGACAAATTTCAAACCAGATGGTGGAATTCAGCAAAGACAATGATGGTATTCTAACCTAGGTGACTCATTCTTTCATAAATGATCATATAAACATTCTGTATGTGTAGGTGCATTATTTTATACACCCAATTGGAACACCCCAAACTAAATAAATGGTTGGTTGAGCAAATACTATTTCTGTTTTTGTGTCTTTTTAACCCGGTTAAGTATGTCTGATCTGGTCTCTGAATGCTAAGAGAGTGCCTTGTGAAAGGCTGTTCTCATTCTCGGGTCACAACACAAGGCAAGGCAAGGCAAGGTCAATTTGTATAGCACATTTTGTACACAGGGTAATTCAAAGTGCTTTACATTGGAAATAAAGAGTAAAAGAACATTTAATAAAACAAGCATTAAAAAAGTCATATAAAATCAAAGGGATTAAAAACCGAAAATTTAAAAACTTTGATTAAAACAAAGATTAAGATGTGAAGTGCAGAGGTAAAATAGTTGTTCGGACGTTGGTGCTCAGTCGACAAAAGCGCAACTAAACAGGTGAGTCTTTAGCCCAGATTTAAACGTGACTAAAGTGTTGGCACCCTTGATCTCCTCTGGAAGCTGGTTCCATCTGTGGGCCGCATGATAAGTAAAAGAGTATTTACCCTGCTTGGAATTTACTCGGGGTAGATCTAATTTATTTGAACCGAGGGATCTCAGCTCTCTGTTTGGTGTGTATTCACTGAGCATGTCTGTTAGGTATTTAGGTGCTACGTTATGTAAAAGGGAGTTACCCTTTCCCCTGATAACATCAACAAACTTGTTTATCTTAGCAACTGGCTTAGTAAAGAGAACATTTTGATTACAGGATCTTAGAAGGAAGCAATGAAATCATTTGGTAATTCGGAAGAGGAAATGTCTATTGGTCAGGAATTAAGGGGTCTGCAACAAAGTTGAGAGTTCCTTTTGACATTTTTAGCCAGCCATTTTAATGCTAGTTAACACAGAGACAGCAAATATAAAGAAATTCAGCAACATTACAACATGTGTAAATCCTTAGAAATACTCTAAAATGACTTAAGGTAGTGCAAAAGAAGAAGGTGGAGCATTTCCTTATTATTCCGGTCCTTCCAGTGCTGTGAGTGCAAACTGCTCGTAAATAATGTAGAAATGCATTAATCGCATCGCTGAGCCACTTAGCACAGTATGATCCTTCCGCCTGTGTGTGGCGTTCATTAGCGTGAGCTCTGGTGATGTCAGTGCCCTGTCTCCTGGTAGACAGTATTTATCTGCACTCGGTTAAGAGAATGTCAGTGCTCGAGCTTGACAGCGAGTCCACACAGCGCTTGCGATAGAGTGCATGTGTGTACTGGAGGTCACATGCTTCCTCCTCTTTTTAGCATGCACATCAGCGTTCGTCAGAGGAGGATGACATTTATATGAGCAGTTTGCACAAAAATCAGGGTTTTAATGACGTTGCTTTTCCACACAGGGAAAACAGATAATGACATAAGTACAGATTGTGTGTTAAACATTTTAAGGGGTAATTATTAATTGTTCATTTCAAAATGATCTTAGCGTTAAACAAGATTAGCTGTTTGAAACTAATCAGGAATACATGGAGCACAATGATCTCCCAAAGAAAAGACACTAAATAATGGTAGGTTTTTAATTAGTATCCAATTTGAATTCCAATCATATGTATGGATTTTGAATATTGTTAAATGCTCAGTGTAGAAGCTTTTGATGATAAAAGTTTTATTTCTGGCTCACAGTACATAAAAGTAATTAAACATTTTGAACAAAACATTACTTAAATAGAACAATTATATTTAATACTTATTTTATATTTTACTTGAACCCAAGCTCATGGTCCGTTTTGGCTCTTGACTCTTATTCATTCAATAACCCAATCAACAAAATATAAAAACATCTTAAATAAAAATGGTCTTAAAATGGTGAAAATAAGACATTTAAAAGTAGCAGTTTCAACACAAAATGTGTATTGATTATTTTTGTGCTACTGTATGAAGAACTTAGTGTTTGGGTTTTGTGTACAAAATTAGATAAAATGCAGGTGTAGACCGTTAAATTAAAATAAGTACTGTTTTGAGATAACAAACAGTCAGTATTGAGATTGATAGATATTGACAAGGAAATAGATCTCTAGGGGATAATGTTATGTACAGGTATGCAGTCAAATTTTGACATTGGTAAAATATGTAAATGTTTGTAAAGACAAATAACAATGCATAATTGAACAAAGCAGGCAACCTTAAATAAATTATTTTGTTGTTGTTTATTCTTGTTTGTGTAAACTTTAAATCTGTGTTGTTTACTTTACCCTCTTGTTTGGCATTCTTAATGGATTGTAGTCCCAAGCTAATCATTTATTCTGTTTGTATGATGTGTAACTAAAACCAGAGGGCCACCATCATCTCATACCAGAAAGTACCTGATTAAAAAAGCTCAGAGACACTGTAATTTTACAACTATAAATATATTAGGACTTAACACAAAGCCTTGGGGGGACATCATATTTATCATGATATCATGATATCATAAATACAATAGGAACTAACAAAAGAAACAGGGGTTATTATAAATTCATAATATAAATAAAATAGGACCTAAAACAGAGCTTTGAGGGACATCAAACCTTCATTCTGTACATACAATAGGATCTAACACAGACGCTTAGGGGATATCATACGCTCATACTGTAAATAAAATAGGACATAACAAAGAGCTTTTAGGGATATCAAACCCTAATTTTTTAAATACAATATGATTAAAGATAAATCCTCAGGGGATATCATACATTCATACTGTAAATAAAATAGGACCTAAAAAAGAGCTTTGAGGTACATCATGGATTCAAACTGTAAATCTGATTGGACCTAACATTTCTACCTCAAAGATTTATCCAATGGGAATTCTTCTTTAACTGTCAAACCACATTAGGCCTTTTTAAAGCTACTTTGAAGCAACTGTTAAAAAAGCACTATATAAAAACATTTTTATTTATTGATTAACATCATATGTTCATACCATAATTACAATAGGCCCTAAAACAGGTCCATGGGAGACATAGTACATTTTCAGCTGGATTAGCATATTTTATTTTATAACATAAAATACAGTAAGACCTAATATTAAATAAAATATGACCCGACACTTCCCAGTTGTAATACTTCTACATTTGTAATAAACGGAAAAAATAAACTGTTATTTTAAACATGTACAGCTTATACATTCGACAATGTCATGTCTCAAGTCAGTACTAAACTCATTGTATCAGTTGCATGTCTAGGGTAAAAGCCATGCCTAAAAGAAATGGAAAGAGTAAAATAATCTATGGTTTAAAAGCAGTACAATCTTGCTCCCTTGCTCAAGTGGGGAGGACACTGGCTGCAACATGCGACAAGAGGAATGACAGAAGGGACCTGAAATGCCATCTTCATGCGGGAGCAAGAGGCAAATAAAGAAATAGTGGGAGGCAGAGCTCCCTGTATTATTATCCTTCTTGGATAAATTATACTCACTTGTTGCAGATCCAGCCCTCCCTGAGTCACTGAGAAAAGCGGATGAGATGCAAAGTCGGATGTTTCGAAAACCTTAAAAAGGCAAATAGGGGACAGAGACACAAACCGGGGCTTCATTTAAGTGTCAATTTGCTGAAGATGTAATACAATCAGAGATGTGTTAATGAATAAAAAATGTTTTTCATCACCAGGTATTACATTTATTATGAAAGGCAAGTAGATACATTGAGTGTACAATGTATCTTAGTCCAAACGTCAAATATTTTACCACTCTTATTAATCAAGCCATGCGCAAATGAACCACAGGGCCTATTGATCATAATGCTACCATTAATCATGGATTAACATTGAAAATGAAAAGACAAGTCAACATGGAGAAAAAAAGCAATCGCTCTAGTCTCTTCTGATCATGTTTTGGGGGGTTATGTCAAGTAGGAAATGGAGCAAATGAGGAATTCAACAAAGAAACAATAGACATGACATATCGCTTTTTTATGTGATTGAAGGTAAATTACAAAGAAAGGTCAAACGGGGCAACTCAAGTAAGAATTTAGATAATTCAGTTCATTAATACAATCACTTTGCTTTTTGTATTTTGTTCTTCAATATATTGTCATAAACACCAACTAACCTAAATTCAGGCTATAAAGAACTACTTATATACGATGAGGCAAATGGTAGACAAAGTAATGAAAACAGTGGACACAAGAATCACCATTTTTTGGTTTCCTACAGGGTTTTCCTCCTGTAATTCAAAATCTTTCCCCACCCACATAAATTAGAGCAAGAACATACCTTTTGTATTAACTTATTTTAAGATAGAACCTTTAAAGTTTTCAAAAATAAATAAAAAAATCTGTAATTTTATTTTATGTAATCTGTGCTAACATATATTTTTTCTTCTTATTCAGATCAAAGAGTTCAGATTATAATAAATATATAGTTTATAACAGTAAGCAATGATTTGTCTTTGTATGTATAAGGAAGCTTTAAAAAGTTTTTATTTTGAAAAGCTACTGAAATACAACTAGAAATACGAGTCAAACGAGAGGGGACTGTTTATGACAGGGTCTCCAGAGATATAGCAAAATCTTCCTATTCAGAGAAAGGTTTCTTGTTTTAATGTATTTTTTATTTCTCTCATTCAAGTTTAGACATCATTCAAGTTTAGCTTTAATCAGCTAATGGCTAATTCTGGGTTTTCACAGCCTAGTTTTCAAACTGGTACAGAGTATACTTAAATGATACGTAAAGTTACATTTGTATCATATTATACATATACAAGTTTATAAACTTGCCTTTTACATAGAAGTCCATAACATTAAACAATTAATTAACAGAAACCCGTTTTGTGGTCACTTTTAAAAGATCACTTGTCACCAATGTAACACTAATTCCTTTCTTCCCCGAACTATGACCTGTGTTCCCTATCTCCTCCAGGATTACACAGTTACTTTCTGTCTGCTTCTACTTATCTCTTTTTGTTTGCCTTGAGCCTTTTTTTTTAGATATTATCACTCTTTTCTTTTCATCTCCTATGTTTTCCCTTTTTATGCAGAGACTTTACTTTACATGAACTTGTTTTATGTTCCTTTACAGATCCTTTATCTTAATACATCTGTGAAAAGCATCCCTGTGCTGTTTTCTCCCTGAAAATGACACCCCCTCTTTCATTGTATTGAAAATACCAGCTGAAAATTATTAAAGCTCCTTTATAAAGAATTAACCTAGCAGACAAGATTGAGCACTAGAAATTGTTTAAGCAAGCATCACTTTTTAACAAAACAGAGCAAACTTTTTCCTACTTGATAAAGTACTATCATTTAGCATTTAGCAATCCAGAGACATTTAGCATGTAGACACTGAAATAGACATCTAGTAACAACGTGCTAAATTTTGAGGAAGACAAAACTTTTTAATCACTGCAACGCCTATGTAATTTGTATCAGAATGACTGATGTTCTCTCAGACACTGAAATGACACATGGACTCAACCAGTAAAATTTTGGTCTAAAAGAAAATGTGGTTTGTGAGCAATGGGAATAAGACCTTTCATTTCTGTGCCAATTTTAAAGCATTGTTGTTGTTTTTTTAGCTTCACAAATTTTTCACTATAGTGGAAATTTTCCCAGAAATTTTCAGCTTTGATCCCAACATGGCATTTTAAATAAATAAATGTAGAAAAACATATATATATATATATATATATATATATATATATATATATATATATATATATATATATATATATATATACATACATACATACATACATATTGCCTTTTAGAATATTTATTGTATTATACAGTTATTGAAGGTTATTACAAGACTTGTTATTTACTTTATTTAAACAAAATGCATTATAATCAATGTACATAGTAATACCTATACTAGTAAAATTGTACAGTATATGTAACCTGCCATTTAAAGGTCAATTAAACAATATAAGAATTTATGTAAAAAAAAAAAGACTAGTTTGAAAGATAGATTTTTGTGATAACTATACCAAATGAAATCCTTCATAAATTGTATCAAGTAAGTTTAATCACTTGCCCCACTAATCTATTTTTAAACTATTTTTACCGCAAAAACCTTCTGTTGTGCACGTTTTGCTGTTTAGGAAAGTAAAACACTTGGTTTTATTGCTGAGGGGAAACATGTATTTCTACCTGATTTCCTGCAAGAAGAACTGCACCTGGAGCAGGACTGGGGCGGTACGGGATCGTAGCACCCTTTGGAGGAGACTGCAAACATGAAATCAATCATTTAGTTGCTCAAATAAAAAAAACTGTTTAATATCCCTCCATTTCATTGTTTTGTTCAGCAGTCAATGTAAGGTGCCTTGAACAAGTCAAGGTCTCTCCTACCTAAAGCCTTTTAGCAGTCGTATTAGCTCCACAACTGGAAATGCTGACATAAACGCAACACTTATTGATTGAATCATCATCAGTTAACTTAAAAGCATACCACTATCCCCTAACAGGAAGTCATTTGGTTATATTATTCTTTTTAAAGGAGCAGTACGCAATTTTTCAAAAGAGCTTGACTCTTGTCAGTGGCAAAACAAATGTGAAGCCATCTGAAGAATTTATTAAAATAGGAGCAAGAAGGTTCTAGAGTCGTCTTTGATTTGGTGATTTAAAATGCTGGGTCCCAGAAATCGCATACTTCACCTTTAATCCACATGCAATACTATTAACTCATCATAATTTCTTAAAGTATGATTTTCTACAAACATGTTCAAAAACTAGATTAATACTTAAAAACTGACTTGGAAATTACTCTTGATCTTATATGTCACAATTGGTTAAAGTATAATTTACAACTGAAATTATGATTTAACAATTTAAAGTATTTGGCATTATGCTGTAACTCGATTAACACCAAAAACAAAAAGGTCAGAATGAGGTGATGAAACCCACTGAAGCACATCCTCCTCCACTCAACCAAAAATAATTAATCTTTTAAAATATTCATTAGGTGACTTTGCATAATTTGCATCCTAGAGCAAGTAGACAGCTGAGGATTCCTAAAACAGGAAGTCTAGCAATCAACAATATGCTTTTCATCTGGTTCTTGAAAAATTAATCGGAAGGAGCAGGATGCACACAGCACAGTCCCTCTAAATAAAATATCTTGCTTCTTTTTCTGACCCAATTGTGTGCAGAGAAAACCCATTTGAGAGTAAATGCATGTCAAGCCGTGGGAGCTTACATTGGCTAATCATTACGGTAATGATTTGTAGCATACGGTTAGTTAGCTGAAGTGCCTGAGGAAAAGTGTTTGACATCTGTGAAAAGCAATAAAAATATCTGCTTGGCCAAAAAAAAAATGTTTTGCTACCACAACTGCAATTGAGTATTCTCTATCTCATCCACACTTTTCAAGGCTTGTGAATTGTTAAAAAAATATGTTGATGAAGTACGCTGAATTACCTCCAGTATTACAGTGCAGATGAGTTTGACACACTGAATGATGGCCTCTTGACTGCCAGATATCGTCACTCCTCTCTCTGTGGAGTTAGGCAGTAGATCTCCTGCCACCTGTACCTGAGCCCCTGTTTTCTGCAAAGCACAGGAAGGACAGATCATTAGTATTCCAAGAAACTTAGGACTGGAAAGTGGTCTGGTGGTAGGCCTATTTTCCTTCACAGTTTATTTTTTATACAGCTGTCCAAAAAGTTTTAAATATTCCATAAATCCATGGCAGCATGCAAAAAACCATTACTAACTAAGTCATGGATAGTAAAGAAAAATAAGCATGTTGCCAAACAGATGCCATTTGGCTACTAAGAGTAAAAATGCAATAAAACTGGCCTGAGTAGGGGTATTAAAAACTAGAAATGTGTTCATCCAACACAAAATATTAACCATAGATTAACAGATCTAATTCTGACATGATCAGTGTGTGCTTTGTCAGTTTGGAGCCATTAAGAAATTGTTCAGAATCTCCAAAAGTAGATACAGTAGTTTGGCTGTGTACAATTTTAATGTAATATTTTGTATTCTCATTTTAATTACATTGGTGAATTGTGTTGTATTTTCGTGTATTCTGAGTGTCTTTTATTGTGTGCCTATCATTGTCTGTAATGTATTGAGAATCTGCTTAAGAAAAATTAGTGACCACCATAAGCTAACGCCCCCCCCAAAAAAAGAATGTCAGAATGTACAAAAAAGTATTCATTTTAATGGTGAACACCATCAATGGTGGAACACCAAATGGAAAATAATTGACAAAAAAAGCATAATGGGGTCTTTTTAACTCTTCATCTTCCATAAGCATAATTTAAACCTTGTGAGTTCATAATATTAAATTAGGCAAAACTTGAAATTTGATGCTATTTGACCACAAACCCACCAATTTCCTTAATAATGTCATTTAATCTAATTCCTTTCTCTAAACTTATACAATCATTGTGCTTGACCTAAAAATTTAAAATCTACAGTATTTTGGTCTTGAAAAGTCCTACATAAAACATTCGGAACTAGCTTAAAATACTTGATATGAAACCTACCAACTCCACTATCCATCTTCACACACCAACATTACCAAACACTCCAAATTTGGAATGACAGAGCATTGACAATTACCTCATATCTCCCTGACAGCCCAGAGTTCATGAATGAAAAATAAATGGGCTTTTACTGGCATCCAAACCCATGAAATATGTATCATAGCAAGCAGTCCTAACACGAACATGGTGGAGCAGGGGAAGGGGAGGTCCAGGGATCTTCCAAAGCACTCACCTCTCTGATCTCTTTGATTTTGGAGCCGCCCTTGCCGATAAGGGAGCCGCATTGGCTGGCTGGAATGACCAGCCGCAGGGTGACCGGAGGCTTACTGGTAACTGTACCATTTGCCACAAGCGCTGCCAGGTCCTTGAGGGGAAAACATGCAATAGATAACGTGTGGTGAAACATTGAATGCTATCTTTTAAAGGCTGAACATTTTTCTTGGAAACATGCAACTTGGCAATTTTCACAATTGAAATTAAATGGTTCTAGGGATTAGATGGTTCTAAACTTAAGTTCACCTTTAACCTAGATTTTCATAGCTAATGCTACGGAGTGATAGCACTGGTGTGCCATTGCTTTGGCTGTCTGTAAATGTTAGGGTTCATTTTAATTAATGAGAGTTCAGTTCAGTTTAATTTTTATAGCACATTAAAAAAAAACTTGACAAAGTAATTGCACAGCCCTTGCTTAGGTAAAGGTATATAAAAAAAGAATAACCGTGATATCAGTATTATCTGAAATTGATTATCTGAAATCCCTAGTTAAAACATCATCTTAGATGAGTCAGATCAAGAGCTACCCGAAACTACTTTCGAGCTACTCGAAACTACTTACTCAATGGGGAATATGCAAATACAATATCCATCCATCCATCTTCATGTCGGCTTTTATTCCCTTTCGGGGTCGCCACAGCGGAATGAACCGCCAACTCACTGGCATATGTTTTACGCAGCGGATGCCCTTCCCTGCCGCAACCCATCGCTGGGAAACATTCACACACACTCATTCACACTTTAACACTATGGGCAATCGTTCTTATTCAATTCACTTATTCCGCATGTCTTTGGACTTGTGGGGAAACCGGAGCACCCGGAGAAAACCCACGCGATCACGGGGAGAACATGCAAACTCCACACAGAAATGCCACCTGCCCCAGCCGAGCCTAGAACCAGCGACCTTCTTGCTGTGAGACGACCGTGCTACCCACTGCGCCACCGTGACGCCCCAAATACAATATGCTTAAGGCAATGTCTAAATTCATGCTTTATTACGCTAGACTGTTGTTAATTGAAAAGAGATGGATGAATAGTTTAAGGATTGTGTGACATTTTCCACTGAGAATGAATCAGAAGAACAGTCACTGATTATATTAAATATATGTCCTCTTATTCCATGCAAAAAAGAAAAAAGAAAACAAACAAAATCAGTTCGACGTTTGAACACACTTCCAAAGCAAAAAATATCCTTCAATTTCCTGTTTTCCACCTCCTTTCCATTCTCTGGGGGTCCGAGGGAGAGACATTGAAAGAACAACAACAGCATCTCAAACCCTGTGCTCTGATGGAAGCACTAAACAGAGGAGAAAAAGACTTTCTGAGACTCTGCTTGAGTGCTATTCATTCGTATCACGTAGAAGAGGTCTGGGTTGATGGGTAGAAAGACAGCGCACGCTATTTACATTTCAAACCCGGCAAGATTCCTGCTCGCCTAATTGATTGCGGCGGTGGTGGGCCACGATCCGGCCTGATATTTATTACCAGGTTTAATTAAAGAGAAAGCCTCTGAATTTGCACCGGGTGAATAATGGATGTTCAAGATGATTTTTTAGCCAGAGACAGGAATCTAACTCAAGCGCTACTCAAAGGGATAAACTAAATTTAATTTGGACTGTGTATACTGAGCTGTTTTGCATGAGTTCATGCAAAGTGTTTAAATTGACACCATAACAAATAAAAGTTTTTTTTCCTTGTTGTTCACCTTGCAAACACAAATCTCACACTGATAGAGATAAGTATAGATGACAGGTCGGTAAATATAATTTAATTTGCTCTTAAAAATCAATGGCTGACTTCAATGATGGTGCGAGTGTGTTCAGTCAGCGCTAACCTTTTGTTAGTGGGCCAAATCGATCTGCAAACACTGAATAGGAAAATTGATTAAGGTGTCTTTGGTAACGAACATTGCATCAGATTGCAATCAAAAGCTAGGAAGGGTCAATGGTGCACAATGGCATTTTCAAATGCTGGAACAAATAACATACGCTAACAATCTGCATGACATATGAGGACAACCTTCAAGAGGATCCTTAACTAATGCTCTGACTTGAATTTTGATGAACGATATTGTTCCCAAAGCAGCTGCTAGAATCTATATTCCTAACGCTTGAGAGAAAATGTGTCTGTTTTAGCCCAATGCTTTTCCATTCCTGTTAGAAAATCTGGAATATGTGTCAAACGAGTTCCAACTGAGCATATATATACAAAGTTGTCAATTTTAAGTTGTTTTGGTTATTGCCCCTTTAAAGCACATCACCTATGGAAAAAAAAGATTATCTATCACTGGCAGTCGTGTACACAGTGAGCATATTTGGTGTCAACTAAACTGCAGTCTTGATCTTGTGTAGCAAGACCCCCCATGAGGCTGTTTGACTGTCAAACAACCAATCCAATGTTTGGCATAGCATCTCTGTGTATGAATTTGTCCATAATGACAAACTTCGGACTTATGGATTTTCCTCGAGTCAATTTGATGAGGTTGTGAAGGCCAGACCTTAGGGACTATCTACTCAAAAACACAAGGGTTCATCACGGTTGTACTTTGGGAAAAACTTGTGTCTCACTGGAAAAAGAAAAAGCTCTGCTAATGTTTTACCCTGCAGCTGTAATTCAACTTGAATACAGACATTACTTGCTGTTAATTCACCTTATTTTGCAAAATGCAAAATTGGCTTTTAATCCAGAGAGATCAGTCACCTGCGGCAGAAGATAATTTTATTGTTAATTCATCTTTAGTGTATTGTTGAATAGGAGAGAAAACTTGTTATTGCTGTTTAGGTAGGACAAAAGAATCTTCTTAGGACTGTTCACAATTTGTCAATATGACTGTTCTCATACTAAAATACTATATTGCTATATCATTAATCTTTTAAATGTTTACGAGTCACTTTGTTGCCCATCATATCTCCCATCAGGGTGCATAAAGGGTGTTGGTGAGTATTCTCCAGAGCGTAAAATAAGCTTTTGGGACACCCTACAGACTTGAGCACTTTGCGAGCATGCACGGATAAAGTACATGAGTCTGCAAGTCGGCATTGAATAGAAGAATTGAAACAGGGCCAACAACTGACCTATATGCAACAAGTTATCAATAGAAAAAGTCACAGAGGACAAGAGATAACACAAAGTGGGGGGCACACAACTAGTAAAATCAGATCTTTAGGCAATTATTCCAAATGTGTACAAAAAGTTCAACCAGGCTTGGAAAATAAACGTATTCTTTGAAACCATTAGCAAACAAGTGAATAACATATCTTTTAAACATGTTCTATAGAGTGTATGCCATGAACTTTATTTACTTTTAGTTGTTTTTTTATAATTGCTCATTTTCAGTACACATAATAGTAGTTTTCTTAATCAATAGTTTTTCAGTTTTTCCTAATCTTAGTTTATCAATGGAACAATAATAAATGCGACACTGGCTTCTCCCAGAAATTCGGATTAGCTAGAATCACGACTTCCACAATCTTCAGTTTTTTTCTCCAGTTAAGTGTATCAAAGGCATAAGATCTTTAGCCACATTTTTGTTGTTGTGACTAAATTGTGATGGAAATTTTGACTTACAGGGCAAATGGTTTGTTATTTGTATGAAAGTACCAGTTTTTTGTTCCAGTACAAGGTTTTGTTCATATTTTGACATATCCTGCTAGTTGTCAGTATAGAAAGTAACTGCCATACATAATAACATTTCCATCTAAATAATGTTGGTGTTTTTTTTTGTTGGTAAAATTGAATATTTGATGTGAGATTGCTGCTTCTTGAATAACTTCAGTATACAATTATTACTTTTAGGTTGTAATGGAGAACAGCTCTCTGGTATAGTAGCTCTCTTGTACATACATTTTGGTAGGGAGTTCAAATACTGTGTCAAATACTGTGTCCTTACTTCACTCTTTAAAAGAAATGTGAAAATAAACATAATTAAAATTAGAATTTTTAATTTAAAATGCTAAAAACATGTTAAATAGATCAATATTTTGTAAGATTAGGAACATTTTCAGTTTTATTTTTTACAGGACAGGGCTTGCCAGTTTTAATCTCTTTTTGCCAGAAAAAAGTCCTGATATCTTGCCCAGTGCCTTGATCTACAGAAACAGCAAGTGTATTGTTGGTTCATAAATTATAACTTATTTTTAGTCTAGACGATTGCTGTCTCATCCTCAAGTCTTCCTCTAAAAATTCAGTGAATCTAAAAAATTCAGTGAATTGTAGCTTTTAGATGCCATCTTTTCAGCAGATCAAAGACAAACACGACTTCTATAGACAATACAATTCAACCAAGAAACACACATCTTGTGTTCAACAAACAAAGCCAGTCACCACCTCTGTAACATTCTAACAGATGTTTAATGAATAGAGCCCTGCATGCTATGAAAGGGTATCAAACCCATGATAGATTTGGCGCTAGTGAGAGGATTCATTACTACCTGGGCTGACATGCTGCAGGCTGATACACACTTCATTGACTGGCATTTAAACAACTCCACTGATGCCCGAGGTATGAGGCTTATGTTCTGCTATACCAAAAGGCAGGAATGGGTAAAGTATTTCCTAGTGGGCCGCAGTCCCTATACAGACTTATAGCTTCAAACATGTCAAGGGGAGTTTGTTAGGTAGGAGATAAAATTTGCCATAGAGCTACAAGCAGATCTCAGATCATGTGATAAAATGAATTAATTTAATCCTTCTTTTGGATTTAAAAAAAATTAAAGATCATTGGTTGTTTTTTGATATGTGAATGGGTTGTGGGTCTTATAAACCACCAAAATCAAAGGGCCACTATAGTCTCCCATGATTTGTATAAATAACTGCCTGCGTTTGCTGTTTGTAGCTCTTCCCTAGAACCAGGGCTAGAGAAGGGCATTCGCTGCGTAAAAACATATGCCAGAGAGTTGGCGATTCATTCCGCTGTGGCGACCCCGAAAGGGAATAAAGCCGACATGAAGATGAATGAATGAATGAATATTAATTACTACCATTTATTTTTTTAATACTACTACCATAATTATGACTATTGTAAACTTTGAGCTGAAACATACTTGCGGGGTCTGAGGGGAGAACATTTAGTCCGTATTTCTCATACCAGAAATACAGCCGTACAATCATAAAGTGCATGACAGAGTCTAGTTTTTATTTACATTGAGAGAGACAAAGCAAACTGTAAATACAATGCAGCAATCTCCTCAGGAGATAAAGCATTTCATTTTTTGGTTGCTGTAGCATCACAACGTTGACAGGTGATATTTTTATGTGGTGTACCATGTCCCATGTGTAAGCACCTTTAGTTACTCTAAACGATGGATATAATATGAAATATCCTTGAAAAAAACTTGCACTGAGAAAGACAAGACAGCTGCAAAGTCAACAGTACACATGAGATGGATATAGATTAAGGCGAATAAACAATAGATATTAAAAAAAAAAACTGAAACGTTTGTAAAAAACATTCCAGTCTTGCTGGTGTTTTTAGAAATGCTTGGTTCCAATTAGAGCCCGGAGATATGATTGGAGTTTAGAAAATATATTTTCCAGGTTTGCATTAAGTAGAAAATGTGCACAATTTAAGTGTTTTTTTTGTTTGTTAGTTTTTTTATTTAGAGAAGCCAACTAAGACATTTTGATTTCAGTCAGTTTTACTTTAGTCTGTATGGCTTTTATGTTTAATGAACTAATTAATTTAACTACCATCAAGATGCATGCCTTAAGTTTTAATTGGCAAATGGCTCATGTTGTTGTATTGTATTATTATTACTATTATTATTATTATCATTATCGTCATTTTAAAAACCAACATCATCTTTAGAAGGGGATTCTCACAAACTTCTCATTCTACCTTCTGGTGTTCTGTTAAATGTGGGATTGCATCTGCTTGTGATGCGCCGTACCTCAAACGTAAAGCAGCCGGAGAATTCCACTATAGTTTTTGTGCGATAGCAAACAGTCAGCACGTATATAACTGGAATGTTGCTTTGCATTCTATTAACACAAAACTGTATAATTAACTATTTTTATTTTGATAAAATTATTAGTTGGCAAAATAGTTTTTTTTATTGTTTTTGTTCAACGCATCTCATATACATAATAAAGTAAATGAAACAAGAGTTCAATAAAGAGTATTGAAACAGTATAAACCCCCAAAGTGACTTGACGTAAAATAGAGTGTCATTTTTTTAAAACCCTCTTCTGAAAGCATCCCAAAAGTGTGTATATTGAATTTCCTGTAGCTTTGTTAATGAAACCAAAAGTAAAATAAAAATTACAGAGAGCTTTGATGATATTGTTCTCAAAACTCTTGCATTAACAAAAATGAATTTCTTTCTAAAGGGGAAAATTAGACTTATTCCTTACTTTTTAATCTCTCCTAGACTACAGTTAAAAACAAAACATTAATTGAATTGGCCGCTCACTACACAAGTGATCTGGGAACACATCAGCCCTTTATCTTTAATGCAAACTTAAGCCACTGGTTGAGTTGACATTACTTTGAGCCAGAAAGTTTTTCAAGTACATGGTACGCGTCAGCTTTGAATGTCATATTTAAATCCCATCGGGTTCTTGGAAGCCTGACATGCTTTGAACAGAGCTATATGTCTCTTTTCAGCAATCGCTCTCAGGCATCACCCTGGGAGTGTATCGGTAGGGGTTCAAATTATATGTCTGAGGTTATCATAACACAGATAGACTCCCCAATGCTCTGGGAGCAAAAGACCAAATATGAAAACCACCCACAACTGCTTCATCCAAGATCTCCTTTACCAGACTTGTCTCAAAATTGTGAAAATTCAGGTTTAAAGTCACCCATCTACAGATTTCCATGAATCCTCAATTGGTCAAAATAATTTTGCTTTAAGTCAATACCGTGTCTTTACCATACACAAATTGGAGATTGGTCTGATTGTTTTTCCTTTGATAATTATTCAGAATTCACTTTTGTCACATGGTGCAAATCTGCAACAAGCATCAGTGGTTCAGATCTCTCCAGATCTCTCTGCCAAATATTATTTATGTTTCTGCTCCGAACTGTTCTTATAAAGCCATTGTAAGGTCATACAAATGTCTTGATAATTAAAATCTAAGCTATAAAAACGAACTAAAAGTTTCTATGTCCGTTAAACCATTATTTTACAATAAAATAAATAATTACTGGTTTAAAGTAGAGTTCAATAATGACACATTTTTATCTTGTGGTTTTATAACTGTAAACTACTGTATAAAGTTTTTTATTGTTATTGTTTGCACACAGTGTTTAACAAGTTATACAAGAGTGCAACTGTTTGCTTAGTATCAATTGTGCCTGGTTTTCTCAATGTTTGCTATTTTTTTAATTACAGGAAGTATTTGCATTAAAAATTGTAGGTATTCATATAAATGAGACGTTTTGGCTGTGAAAATGTGAAGAAAAAAGATTTTTTGGAACCTTTTTTAAGTAAAACAACTTGTTACAGACATTAACAAAATAGAATTAAATAAAAAAAAATGCTTCTCATAAAATTTTCATATTCTAAAATAAATGTAATAACCTTGCATTATACAACATTAGAAATATATAGGTTCTGGCATTAAAATAAACAGTTTTTCCAAGGTAGTTTAGATTCATGATTCATTGGATATCCATAAATGTTGAAAATCTGTGAGTATCTAATCTAAGAGTAGGTAAACCGTGAAGCTTATCAGTCAATGTATATATGTTTAATGCAAAGTAGTTACTATAGTAAACTGACTTGATAAAAAATGAGCAAACAAAAATCCATGCAGATCCCAATTAGATCTTAGCATGGCTAAAACTTGCTCTTATGAATAATGTCACCAGTTTCAAACAATCAATATGAACATCAATTTAAAAATGTAGATGATGTTCTAGATTGCATGTTTTTAAAATTGTACAATTTTAATGCTGTGCTTACCTCTTCCAGTTTTACTGTGATCATAGTGAAGGCTCTAAACACACACTCTGTGGCACCAGTGATGGTGATGATTCTCTCTGGACATGAGCCTTCGGAAATATTGATCCGTGCGCTGCTCTGTTTGGGTGAAACAGTAAAGGAACATTAACAAATGGCAGGTACAGTAACAGCTAACAATCAACTACTGTCAACGCTCTCATTTTTTGGCTATTTTTGGTCTATTACTAGACACAATAATCAGTTACTTTAAATTCTGTTACAATTTTGCTGTAGTTTTGTTTTCAAATTTGTTTTAAACACATCAAATATGCATGAAACTGTTGCTACAGCTGGCTGTATCTGAACTCCCGTAGTGTTATTTCACACTACAACTTGCCAATAACACTTAGGAAAATACATAATAAGGGTGCTCAAGACATTTAGTTAGATAAACTTTGGTCTACAGAAGAGGTAAAAAAGCAGCAGAACACATATCATGCAGGTATTCTAATCCTGGACGCCAACATGAAGCCTGTTCCAGAAACTCAGTCACGTTTCAAACAATGCAAATCCACTTGACTAACTGAGAATGACTTGTGATTTAAAATGAGTGCATACTGTTTGTTTGCCTTACATTAAATATGCAAATGCTGTGTCTAAATGACTGGACGGCATGATTAATTCTCCAGTAGGCCTCTGACGGCCAGAAACTGATTGCTCTGTCAATCATGGACAAACAAGTTTGACCAAACATGATGCGATGCTTCACATGGTTGTGGATACTTATGCAAATATCATATTTAAGAAAACAAGAAGTGTGTACTTTCTAGTGCATAACTAGAAAGATACTGTGCTTTGCATTCCATAGTCTGCATTACTCAGGCTTGATATCACATCAAACCTTTTTCTTCAGCATACTGATTTCTGGCAGCCCTACTTTTTTTTGTTGTGTAAAAATAGCCTTCAAACATTCATTATTCACATAAGAAATCATCATACTTTAAAAATCCAGTGTCATATGGACCTTCTTTAGTATTAAGAATAGCTCATACTTTGATATCGTGCTACTAAATAGTATTAGATGGCAGAGGAAGACATTCAAAGGCAATTTCTTTATGATTTTAACTATTACTATAATGTGTCATTTCCACCATTAGCCAATAATGAATAATTACTATTTAACATATTTTGGTCAGTGACTATTCTAATATTTAACTAAATATGCTTATTATGCAAATTTTTTGGAATCATTTTCTGCAGTTGAGTGGCTTATAGTTATTTAGATGATGGGTTTTTAAACCTGGATCAAAGATTAACTATAAAGAAGTCGTATGTTTTTTATTATGAAAAACACTTATAATTCTTAGAAATATAGTTTTTTTTTGTACAAACATCAAAAGAAAACTGTTGCATGAGTGCGCCTGTTTATTCTGCTTTTTTTCTTTGTTAGCTCTTCATTTCTCTCCATGCTTGTATGGTATAGCCAATAAATGCTCTTTTCAGGAGAAAATATGTTCATTTGTTTTTACTCTTGCAATGTAATCAACGCATCATATGCATGGATTAAATGGGAATATTTGGAGTATTTAAAAAAATTACATTGTAGAACGCATGCTTTTGAAAGACATTGAAAGCTAAGCTCTGCACTGACTTTATGAATGTGTAGATGTCTTGTTTAATTGCTCATATGAGTTTGTTTCAGTTTGTGTCACATCTTTATTGCGTGCTCTCATGAGTACAGTTGCCTGATGCTGCCCGACAGTGAGATACTCATGATTTCGAGGGTCTTTTGAGATATTTCAAGTAGTTAGGGAGCAAAAGTCTGCTTCTATTGCGAGCTTCTATTAAAGGTACACATTTGGTCAGCAGCATTCATTTAATTCACGATGTCTTCAGTTTGAGCATCCCACTTCAATATCCCCACAAGCTTAAGCTGTTAGCAACAACCTTGAAAATACCAACACATTCATAACAAACTAATGAATATGTTTTTGCAGGGAGAGTAGCATGCAACCTTGAGATGAAAGGCTTCATTTAAATATTCATGCCTTCTGCAGTCTTTCTTTAATGTGGCGGACAGTAACGGTTTGAAGGGAACTGAGGGCATCACTGCTCTTTAGAAACTACACATATTATGAGTAGTATCCCAGTTTTAAGAAGCATAACATCTGTTTTGTATGCATAAGTTAAGTGGTAGAGTGCTTACCTCCTCTCGTATCCTTTTCACGGTCTCTCCTTTCTGCAAAAGAAAAAAAGATAAGATCACAAAGCACATTAGCTTTCGTGATGAGCTGTTTTGACTTTCACTGGAGGATGTAACAAGTTTGACTAGTTCAACAGATAGCTCAAATTAATATCACTTCTGCTTGGCTACACAGCAATATGGCATCTGCATGGATATGTCTCAAGGGAACAGGTTTTCCAATCGAAAGACTTGCAATTGGAAGGACTAGGGAATCAATAGTCCATGAATCACTTAGATCGGTTCAGATAGCGTCCCGCCATCTCAGACACGTGTGAGAAGCACAGTGCAAATCCAACAAGCTTCAGTTCCACGCTTGACTAGGGTTTTGTCATTGACTTTAGATGGGCTAAAAGGGATGATTGGATATGTCACAGCAGAGCCCAATAGGATTTCATTCATTAAGTGACTGCAGATTACTTTTTTTAAATTGCCAATCTCAGCCAGCAAGACTCAAATGTAGTTGTTTAAACCTGTCTCTGGGGTAGTGTGAATTGATGCAAGATCATGAGATTGAGGCATATTTGATGATTTTAATCTAGTTCTACATCAAGTTTATTGTTTGCAACAAACAGTTTTCTTTTCTAATATATTTTGGAGCTAAACATAATTTTAACCTGTTATATAACATTTTCATATGTGTGTTGAAAGCTGTGAGGCCAAAAGCAAAATCAACACTTGTCTATGGCGCTCATCTGGCTGGAAAAATCGCGTATTAATGTATCACTCACAGTACTTAATTTACTTCAACAAATGAGCAATAGATATTAACCCCCTTTTATTAAAAAAAAGTGTTGATTGGATCCGCTCCGTTTTGCACCAGCTTCAAGTGGCAGATTGGTTAATATGGGGTTATTTTTGCAGCAAAATTAGCTGATGTGGGAAACAAAACCAGGAAAAAAGCTCAGAACCATTCAATCGATGTGTAAATGTTTTTTTTTTCGTCAAATTTGTTTTGATTTCTTATTTCACAAATGCTTCTTATTTATTATTTTGATAAAGTTTTCGTTTCTTTTTAACTGACATGATATAAAGTAAGACAAAAAGAAGACAAACTTAGGCTAAAGCCAAAACAAAACAAAACACAACAGCTACAAAAATACGTATACCCTTTTTATGAATTGCTAAGATCAGTTTAACATGATGTAGTCAATCAGTCATTTTAACAATCTTTACCCATGTTTTTTGATCGTTTTATATTTTAATAGTTTTATATATATACTTTCTTTCAAAAATGTCTCTTTTTTGTTATGTTGTTGCAATAATAATAATTTTCCGTACAGTAGATAATGGACATTTACATGTATCCATCCATCCATCTTCATGTCGGCTTTATTCCCTTTCGGGGTCGCCACAGCGGAATGAACCGCCAACTCACTGGCATATGTTTTACGCAGCGGATGCCCTTCCCTGCCGCAACCCATTGCTGGGAAACATTCACACACACATTCACACTTTAACACTATGGGCAATTGTTCTTATTCAATTCACTTATTCCGCATGTCTTTGGACTTGTGGGGAAACCGGAGCACCCGGAGAAAACCCACGCTATCACGGGGAGAACATGCAAACTCCACACAGAAATGCCACCTGCCCCAGCCGAGCCTAGAACCAGCGACCTTCTTGCTGTGAGACGACCGTGCTACCCACTGCGCCACCGTGACGCTCATTTACATGTATGTATTTTAGTATTAATTGAAGATTAACATAATTTGTTTTTAACAGTGAAGTTGCAAATATTTTTTTAACACTTAACAAAAAATATATATTTACATCATGTGTTTTGTAGTAGAGCCAGCAAGATGTGTAATCTGTATGTGGTAACATTAGAATAGTTTACTATTTTTACTATTTTAAGTTACTCTTTTTTTAAATGAAATTGGTGGGGCACTTTGCAGATCCCAAAATGATTGAGAACATCCATAATAGAAAACATTTCTCTTTCAAGTTAAAAAGCTAGAAAATGTCCCTCTTTCAATCCACATTTAATCAAAAACAAATTGCCTTCATAAGTTCTGACTTCATAGACTGTATACAAGAGGGTAAAAGACAGGATTGCAGGTTTTAATCATGCAAATCAGAGATGAAAATGTCACTGAACATACCCCCAAGAATCAAATTGAATTACAACAGCACAAATCTCCACACATTTATATGAATAATATTACTGCACAAAATTACCTCATTGCAGTACCAGTTACTTTCTCTTTGGTTTTATGAAGGAGTGTGAAAGGTTGTTGCTTGATAATCAGTGAATAAATCATATATAGATTTCTGCAAATCATTCATTAAAATGAGAAATCCACTGTATCAATTATCTTGTTCTTTCTACCCTACAAGCCTCTTATACTAAACATCTCAAGATCCATTCACGTCAAATTCAACATCACCCATTGTCTCTGAGCTCTTTTGCCACTTATAATTTAAAATGCACCTTCATGTCTTTCTCGTGAAGACACATCACGAATAATAATCGACCTCAAGGAGCCTCCCTTGAATTTCTCCAAGAAAACCTTTCTCAGAACCAGCAATGCTTTTTTAGAGCAAGAATGTGCTTAATCCACGTCCAGGAAAGCAAGCCTTTGGTATATTGATTTGTCGGTGAGGAGAGCCTCACCACAGGCCTTCATTATTTCACTGCACTTCTGAGAATAGACAAGAGGGTGAAAATGAAGACAAGCGAGGATGTCACAGTCATCGTTTTAGCTGATCATGATTGAGAATCACTGTAGATGATCATCATTCCTCACTCCAAAGCTCCGAGACAGCTGCAAACGACTCAATCCATGAAGGGAGGAATCCGTGTTCAAAGGCATTAATTAGTTTATCAAATGAATGAGGGCTTCTTATTTGATGAAGCAGTGCTTTGATTTAGGAAGAACCGGGAACTATACCAGAAGAGTACTTTCAAGATTAGCATCAGAAGCATACTGTATGTGCCTGGCCACTCTTTAAAACTCGGATGATTAATACGACATGAAAACGTTTGATATAAACAGGAAAACAGCTTTAGCTACTTGAGATTTAAACTGCGTTTGGGCGAAAAGTTGCTACAAACCAAAAAGAGCGAGTAAATTCAATGTGATGACACAAAATTCCACTCAAAGGACCTGTGAAAAGTGGTGCGAAGTGAACAGTGCAGCGCAAAGGAGCAGAGTAAATGATAAGCTAATCAGATCTGCTTGCTGTAGTTTAAAACATTTTACTTAACCAAATGTTTGCGTCTGCACCAAACAATTAGGAGTTTGCTCACTAGCAACAGAGCTTCACATCCAGTGGTGTGAAAAACTATTTGCCCCCTTCCTGACTTTTTATTCTTTTGCATGTTTGTCACACAAAATGTTTCTGATCATCGAACACATTTTAATATTAGTCAAAGATAACACAAGTAAACACAAAATGCAGTTTTTAAATGAATGTGTTTATTATTTAGGGAGAAAAAATTCCAAAACCACATAGCCCTGTGTGAAAAAAGTAATTGCCCCTGCACCTAATGACTGGTTGGGCCACCCTTAGCAGCAATAAGTGCAATCAAACATTTGCGATAACTTGCAACAAGTCTTTTACAGCGCTCTGGAGGAATTTTGGCCCACTCATCTTTGCAGAATTGTTGTAATTCAGCTTTATTTGAGGGTTTTCTAGCATGAACCGCCTTCTTAAGGTCATGCCACAGCATCTCAATGGGATTAAGGTCAGGACTTTGACTAGGCCACTCCAAAGTCTTCATTTTGTTTTTTTTCAGCCATTCAGAGGTGGATTTGCTGGTGTGTTTTGGGTCATTGTCCTGCTGCAGCACCCAAGATCGCTTTAGCTTGAGTTGACGAACAGATGGCCGGACATTCTCCTTCAGCATTTTTTTGGTAGACAGTAGAATTCATGCTTCCATCTATCACAGCAAGCCTTCCAGGTCCTGAAGCAGCAAAACAACCCCAGATCATCACACTACCACCACCATATTTTACTTTGACATGATGTTCTTTTTATGAAA
Source organism: Danionella dracula (assembly GCA_900490495.1). Classification (NCBI taxonomy): domain Eukaryota; kingdom Metazoa; phylum Chordata; class Actinopteri; order Cypriniformes; family Danionidae; genus Danionella; species Danionella dracula. Next base: position 21,592,700 of record UELW01000778.1, on the reverse strand, counting down.
TGCTGTGTTACTTTTACGCCAGATGTAACGGGACACGCACCTTCCAAACACTTCAACTTTTGTCTCGTCAGTCCACAAGATATTTTCCAAAAAGTCTTGGCAGTCATCGAGATGTTTTTTTAGCAAAATTAAGACGAGCCTTAATGTTCTTTTTGCTTAATAGTGGTTTACGTCTTGGAACTCTGCCATGCAGGCCGTTTTTGCCCAGTCTCTTTCTTATGGTGGCGTATTGAACACTGACCTTAATTGAGGTAAGTGAGGCATGCAGTTCTTTGGATGTTGCCCTGGGATCTTTTGTGACCTCTCGGATGAGTTGTCTCTGCGCTCTTATTGTATTTTTGGGCGGCCGGCCACTCCTGGGAAGGTTCACCACTGTTCCATGTTTTTGCCATTTGTGGATAATGGCTCTCACTGTGGTTCGCTGGAGTCCAAAAGCTTTAGAAATGGCTTTATAACCTTTACCAGACTGATAGATCTCAATTACTTTTGTTCTCATTTCTTCCTGAATTTCTTTGGATCTTGACATGATGTCTAGTTTTTAGGTGCTTTTGGTGTACTTCTCTGTGTCAGGTAGCTTCTGTTTAAGTGATTTCTTGATTGAAACAGGTGTGCCAGTAATCAGGCCTGAGGTTGGCTACAGAAATTGAACTCAGGTGTGTTAAACCACAGTTATTTTTAAGGGGGCAATCACTTTTTCACACAGGGCTATGGTTTTTTATGGTTTGGGTTTTTTTTCTCACTAAATAATAAACACATTCATTTAAAAACTGCATTTTGTGTTTACTTGTGTTATCTTTGACTAATATTAAAATGTGTTCGATGATCAGAAACATTTTGTGACAAACATGCAAAAGAATAAAAAGTCAGGAAGGGGGCAAATCGTTTTTCATACCACTGTATATACGTACCTGAGTAAGCCCAGAAAATGTATATTAAAAGATTCTGACTTTTTGTTTTGAGAAAAATTTCACAGGCATGGTAAGTCGACAGGCTTATTTCAATGAACTCTTTTCGCTTATTTCTTGCTTGGTGTGAATGTTACATCACAAGTCAAAAAAGTTTATTTAACGTGTTAAATAAATTATTATTTAATAAATTATTATTATTATCAGCTAATTGAAACTAATCAAGAAAAAAAGACACCAAGCTTTCTTAAGACTGATTGCTCACATTTTTCTAGATAGTTGATAGAGCATTTTATTTTAACATTTTTTTTAATTAAATACACCGAATGAGGCCTAGTTGATATTTTAAGATTGTGTGGTTATTTTCTGCTTAAAACATTTATTCTGAGATATATATGTTTTTTTCAGGGTGATGATGAAACAATTTCATAAATGACTTCTTTAGAGTATGAACTAAGCAGTATGAAGTTTTTACAGATTATTATTTTTGTTGTTACATTTTTTTATACTATTGTATATCTAAGTATTGTAGTATCGTTCCCACCGTAGACTGTTTTCTCATAAAATCCTTTCAATCCTCCATGTTCAAATTCTGACTGTTGAACACATGAAATATCTGCTCTCTTGAGTATCTCTCTGATCAGGTGGAATTTAAACTTTCTCTTTTGCTTAGATCGGGAACGACCCGACAACAAATTCTAAATGCATAAACTAATCACACAAATTGCTTCATTGCATCAAGGCTTTTAAACTTTGTCAAGAACCTCTACTTCATCTAAAATAAAATGCACTAAATTATAAAAAAAAATCTCTGGTTAATATTATGGCCTTTGTGTTACTAAGGTTGGTTTTAACCTAGTTATAATAATTAGATATAATTTGAGCAATAATTTGAGTAAACTGTGATCGTTGGCTCTTCCCCTTATCATTTTCCAGTAAACGTGCTAAAAACAAAGATGCTCACAATATATAATTTGTATTGCAGCTAGGTTCTCTTTTTATAGTTAGTGAATTCCACCAAACAGGAAGTGAAGTTTTAGTTAATGACAGTAAAACTGGTTTCATTTGAAGTGGCCACTTAAAGAATGATGTTTGCAAATAACAAAATGTGTCAATGAAGACCTCTTTCCACCACACAGTGCAAGTCTTTGACCTACAGCCAAATTCTCACAAAGATGCGGAGACTCATTATCATGCATTTCTAAAGACAGCTTTGTGCCAGAAGAGACTTCTTTGGCAAAAACTCTGGGTTGTTGCTCATGTATGAGTTTAGTCGCTCTAGGACCTAGATTGGCTAAAAAGCCCTACAGAAGCCATCTCATCAGAGGGTGACACTCTGTTTCCTAATCATTGTGACATGTTCATCAGCCTCTCTGAGAGATTTGCTCATGTTTAGATGATCGTACTCGCTTTAGGGATAAACAGAGCACATTGGCATCTGCCACAGTAGCAACCCTGGAACAATATGTTGGCTTTTGGATTGAATTGGAAGGGTTTTGAGAGATACACAGATAAAGTAAATAGAAGTCTAATAGTGAGCAAAACTCAAGACACAAAAATCAAAAGTCAACAGCGGGGACAAAAGGAGCACACAAATTCCACTCACCTTGCCTATGATGCTGCCGACTTCCTGTGGGCAGAGAAACAAAGCAAATGTCAGCTTATTGATTACTGTGCTCTCTCTGTACTGATCTGTCTGTGTTTTGATGAGGTAGGCTGGTCTGGAGAATTTTGTACTCTGGGATCTTAGTAGATCAGGGCCTGAAGACCTCTGCACTCTTTAGCTGTGCCCTTCTGAATATAAATTCAGATCAAAGATGTTCTTTTTTCGGAAGCGGCTTTGAACTAAAAAAAGGGAGATATTTCTAAACAATTAGTGAGTTAATACACTTTATTAATGATTATTGGTGACTGCAACGGTCTTTCAACAAAACAAAAAGAATAATCACCTAAAGCTGCTTGAACCACAAATATTTAGCAACTTTTAAAATTAATTTATTTAACTTGATCTAATGTCTACTTTATTAATCTCTCCATAAATGCAAGAGAGTAAAAAGATGATGGCGCTTTTAAGTAAAAACAAATGCAGTTTTTAAGAACTTGTTTTTAATTATTAATCTTAACTAAATAATAAATAAATAAATAAATGTAAACAAGAAATATAAGAAAGATAAAACCTAAGAAAGATGTTTCAAAACAGATTTTACAGAAGAACACAGAGTTTACATTCATTCCATAAGGTAGACTTATATTTTCACTTCATAAAATATTTAAGCTATATTTTTGTCTTATTATTATTATTACTGTAAGAATCTAAACATGCTAATGTTAACAGCTAGCCTGTTAGACTTTAACTTCTGATTTTATATCACATTAATCGACCCTTGTTATGCTCAGAAAATATCAGAATGTTTCTAAAGCCAACATTTGTATCCAAAGAGTATTTTATACGGCTTTCTACTGTAACCTGACACACAATGCACCTTCCACCGTTGCTGTTCCCTTTGGTCTGAATCTGATCTAGTCACAAAGACTTTTTGAAATAACATGTGTTGGGCCATGACTCAGAAACAAGATTATGGGGCGTCAAGTCACTTAAAAATTAACTCTGTGAAAAGATCAAAATGCAAACCGCTTATAGAGAATTGAGTTAAACGAGCACATAATTTACACAAATTTGACAGTTTATTAATGGTTCGTTATGTTTTCAATGTGTTTTCATAAATGGTTTAATGGTTGGGTTTCCTTTTTAATGGGACACAAGTAAGAAATGGCACAGATTTTCAAGCACGAAAATTTTCACTAGCTTATGGCTCTTTGATAGCACATCAATGATATTTACAATAACATATTTACTATAAAAACTTTTAGAGAAATCATGTAGAAGCAATACCTATTCTGCTAAAAATACTATACTGACAAATAACTGTTGACTGATAGACAATAAAAATGGCAACACCTGACAAATAAAATATTTGTACATTCTGTCCGTGGCTTTACCTTGCCATGCATGAGCAGCCGTAGAGTTAGAGTAACGTTCATGCCTCCATCTCCAAAATCCTGCTCACAGTTCATCCTGATGTGGGATTGGGGTACAGGGAGACGCATGAAAGATGCTCTGCGGAAGATGTAATGGGCAGGGAGGGGGGAGGAAGGGCTCTGGGCTTCCACTCACCACTCTGAAACAGAAACACAGAACATAGGCCAACATTAGGATCCACACCATTACACTTCAGTGAGAATTACTCATAACATGAGATTTTTCTTTTTGATAATTCCAAATACATTACTAAACAACAAAAATGCATTTTTAAACCAGTGTCACCATGGCACTGACACTCAATTGACAAAAAAACATGCTTCATATACGTTTTCTTTAATATATTTTTTTGTCTAAAGCAATCACTATTTGAGTTATCTTTTTTATTCTATGTGCGCATATTGGGATTTGAAGTAAATGTTCAAATTCATCGTCTATTAGAATATTTTTGGCAAGAATGGAGCTGCAAAAAAGTATAAACCTCATACTCCATTCAGACACGAGTAGGCTTTGTTTGCACTGACAGGAGTCCAAATGTCTCCCAAAGGTAAATAGGAGGATCTGTAAAAGCATGCCATCTGCTCTTACGTACATAGTATTCAACTAAGTGAGGACAAGCATGACCTGTAGATCCAACAATGGCGCAGCAGCTGAACCATGACAATGAGGTGTTCAGTTACAGCCAGTAACACCAATTTAGCCAAACTCACAAAGCAGGAGAGGACGACTGTGACTGCTTGCCCAAAGGAACAGGAGATGAAGTGAGGGCTTATTTTGGTTTGGCCAAGTTTGTTTATTTTTATTTTTTTCAAAAGAAATTGCAGCTTTTGTTCAGCCAATCTGCTGAGATTATTTTTTGATGTATCATGTATATTGCAATGGAGACTAACAAAGCAAAGATATGAATTCTTCAGGGCGATTGAAGTTTGATTAAAAAATGTTAGTGAGCCATTCACATTTTCTTTTGAGTGATCCGAATGAAGCCTAATTAGCACTTTGAAATTCCTACTAGCCTCTGAACGTTATGACAATTAGCGTGCATGAGTTATTATGTCAGCCGTGGTGATTGGCAGGTAGTGCTGAAGTTTCAGAGGTAATGAAAAGAGCTGCTACTTTAGATATCTCTACTGCCAACACCCTGCCATCATGATGCACTAATGACCAATTCTGCTTGATTCCAGTGATCACTGAAAAAAAAACTTTTAAAAGTATGATAGCAAAGTTGACAGTAACTAATAATTGACAGTAAAACCACAAATTAAAGTTTCCACTATGTTTGTATATAGTTGTAAGGAAGTGGTATAGTTTTTTAACACAAAAGTATAACAATTATAAAATTAATTAAACAAACATGATTTAAAAACTCTAGAACCCTGTCAAAACAATACATTCTCATACTGTACAATTACAGAATTAATGTAATTGCTGTAGTTTGTGCAACTTATTTTCAGATTTACTGTACTTTAAGGTATGGGCTTGTAACACATTTCTTAAGTAATATCCACAGATAATTATTACTGTCTTCACACTCTGCATTTTGTGAGAATATAAATACTCATTAATAAACAAGCAAAACAAATAACCTAAAGAACCCTGATTTTTCATTCCACTCAAAGCTACTTCTTGGTTACAGTCTGTGTTTGCAGAAAATGTTATAAAGCATCCACAATCTCTGTCAGAAAGTAGGTCAGAGATCTAAAAAGCAAAGGTTATGGAGCAGTTGTTTGCTTGAGTTCATTCAGAGGAGTGAGTGGGATATTTTACCACTGCTTTTCGCCAGTACAAGCTTGGAAAAGCACCAACAGGGCCCTTATCAACCTGTTTAGCATTAGAATACAGGTATAGAAGATGAAAGAATTACAACCATAAATGTACATTCAATGTAAACAAGTGTTCCTGCACTAACAAGTGTGTTAATGCTTGTTACATATCCCATCATGGGTTTGGATACACCTGCACATTTTGCAGCTTGCAGCAAGATTCCTGTTGAAACACACTCTTACATCTCTTGAATGCAAATCACCAGTAAATCTGCTTTTTTTATGGACAATACGCTGTGATTTCTAATTAGCAATGCTTAGTGGGTTTGTGTTCTGCGTGAAAAGAAGGATGTTACAAAGTGTTCATGGTTTGAGCTGTTTACCATGTTGAGCCATTCTTGTAAAGGAATATTCACACTGGAAGTGACACGCAACACTTATTTGTCAGGATCACAAGTCTTTTTAATGGAGAACATCATCACTGAGTAAAATTGATTGGTTTAGCAATTTTTTTAGACAAGATACAATATTATGAAAAATGTAAGTTTTATTTAAATTACCATCATTTCTGGACTTCTCAGGTGGAGAACACCTGAATTTACTAAACTAAAACCCTTATCAACTAAATTTCAAAAGAACAAAATATCTGTTCATATATAGATCTAACCAGTCTATAAATCACATATATCCATGCTACAACTTGAGATATTCTGACTGGAAGATGGCACAGAGAAACAAGTTTTTAACATGTTTAATTAAATGAATACATTTTTTGGAACTTTATTGCTGTGTTGCTCGTGTGTTTAAAGTTTAAAGTGGCAATTGAATGACAGTTGGTCAAAAGACAAAAGAAAACGTTCACCCGAGAATTGCAAACTTGTTACAAAATGACATGAGTTATGTTGAAAAACTAGCACTATCTAAAATATGTTTAAATTGTATAATATTCTTTGAACTCATCTAATATTTGTCCGTAACAGATCCCTTCATATATCTATGTTATACAATTTCTGGGGTATATGCTAGCAGCTACACTTAAATCCTGATCAATTTTTATGCCCTGCCAGATAAGTGTAATGTCCACCAAGCTCTTTATTGGCTGAAGCAGCCATTGATAGTGTCTATGTCTGTGCATCGCCAGTCAACCTGTCACTCTTCCCTTTCTTGAGAGCGAGTGTCACTACATAGCACTACAATTTCCATGGGTACTAGCAGTGAGTAAATTTGTGAGAGAGAGAAGTAGGTAGAAATATGTTGGCTAAGAATTGTATATTATTAAATACATAATATCGTTAATAAAAAAATTAAAGTAATTTAAATAGTATTAGCATGTGGGTAGTTGTTGGAAAACTGGTGCCTAGCTCAAGAGAGCTGCAGTCACGGATATGGAAGGTGGTAGAGCATTCATATCATTCTCAGACCTCCACCTACAGCTGGAACCGGAAATTTAACCAGCTTCCTACTAATCTCTAATAGACCCCATAAACCACCATGCTACAACTGCATTGATATTGTGGCCTGCATTATCACCACAAACGTAAACATCCAAAATCTGCAATATGCTGCATTATCGTTATCTGCAATACACATAGCAATACATAGTTACTTTATACAGAATTGCTTTTAATGTAGTTATACAACTTCAACTCAATCAATATAAGACCGGTGCACTCAAGCATTAAGGTTATCGTGTCAAGCTTCTCTGAACATTGTAAACATCCAGCCTCGTGTCTGTACAGAAATGTAACATGGAATATTGACCGCATGTTGTGAGCGGGAAGCCCAAATGCATAATGTTTGAGTGCATTTCAGAGCACAGCTTGAGATCAATACTTGCTGGTGCACTGACATTATGAGCACCTGCCCCAAGCTTGGAGGGTCTGAACACAAACACAGGATTCATTCAAAGCATCTGCATGCAGGGAGCTATGTTAGGTCATGCTAGAACGCTGAAATTTGCATTGGATTCTACATCGCTCTCACTTTACATGTTTGACACACCCTCAAAAACACATCCTGCCAGTTAAGGCCACACAGGGTAATATGTCTTTTCTCTGAGTTTTTGTCCTGTAGGTCCCCACCCTTGCAATATTAGAATCATAATTACAATTGCTGTTAAAAGGATGCCACCAAACAGAGAATAAAAGCGGTTTCCATCTATAAAAAAACTTTAACAAAGTATTTATGTAAGTCAGCAAACTTTAGATTGAAGATAAGTAAATGCCACTAGTTTGGGATTCACTCACACCAACAACAACAACTGGTGAACTGGTCATTAGATGGCTGAAGAGCTGAACAAAAATGATCTTAAAAATCATGTACGCAAAAACTTCTCTCCTATTTGATATCGTGAATATCTTCTTGTTTGAATAACAATACACTCTTCTGAACATTGTCACTTGTCTCTAGTCAGCGGACATGTCCATACAGTGTCGTCAAGCCACTTTTGCTTTTACCACTTTAAAGCATCACAAATTTAACACGTGATACCCATGACTTTTATTTATTTTGTATAAAATTAGGCATAATAACAGGAAATGTCCCCTAACTCTGTTTTTGTCAATATTTTGAAATAGGCTGACATTACTAGGGTTCGGTTTACTCTGCCTCGATTCATCATCGATTGATGCATGTAAGCAAAAAAGCAGTGTTTTTTTGTGTTAATAGTGTCAACTCTACTTTTTATGCAAATCCTTCTTCCAATCATCTTATTAACTTATGGCTGACCGTGCCCTTTTTCTCTGGGATTGTCAAGACTGAGACAAGATGCACCCTGCTGAACAAAGGGGGAGGCTTGCAACTTTAAACAAGCATTCAGAAGAACCATATTTAGCTGGACATTTAAACGTTGCATATGAACAATTTAGAAATGTATTCTTTTTTAAATGATTTTTAAATTTTTCAGATGAAGTCTATATGTTTAAACGTCTATAAACCACACAAGACTTTAATAGAACTATGTTAAAACAGGCTATAATTTCTCTGTACATTATTTAGATTTTTGTAAACTGAATAAAGTGATAAAAAAATAGATAAAATAAAATAAGTAGTCTGTTGCCCTTTCCCCTCAATGGTTGCCCCTTCCAAACTGGATTAATTTCGATCTTTGAAGGACTCTCTTGGATGTCCATCAATGCTCACAACAGAACCACTATCACAGTCTGTGACACCCTATCTCAGTCTACATGAATTATGGATATGCTTTGCAATACTTCTGGTATGTGGATATAACCATTCTTTAGACCCCGTCCACCTCCCAGTTCCTTTCCTTGTTCTCTGTGATCCACGGATGACAGATTCATAGCTCCTGGCTGGCTCGCCAATTTTGCCATCACTCAACCAAATCAGCCAAAGGAGCTTTCAGAACTATAAACGCTGACCGTCCTTGGACTAGAGGCTCTATTACCATACCATCACACAAGCTAAAAGTATTATTGCTTAAATTGCTTTGAAGATATGAAAAGAAGTGCTTTAAAAGTGCCAGGCTTTTACAGCAGCTTAAAACATATAATTTTTTCTTACTGACAAAAAAAGCTATTTAGGGTTGTATTGAAATGAACAAATGAACTAATTTCAAAGTGCATTTAAAAATACTCTCAGCCTGCCTTGAAAGAGCATGCAGAATTTATGTTTGAACAATGAATGGAAAGGAATAAAAAAAGACCTAATTTAACAGTTTACAATTTTTTTTAAATACTATATTTCTACAACTACTGATATGTGATACCTACACATTTTATGAAATCAGATAAAAAGAAGTTATTTTTAATTATAAGAACTTTTTTAAGCTTAAAATAATATTTTAAATGGGTTGCAATATAAAATTACTAACCTTGCACAAGCTTTACCTTTTTTAATGTAAAGGTGCAGTAAAAAATCTGGAAAAAATAGAGAAATATATGTTTAAAACAAAAAATTTTTTTAATGTAAAGTTGGAGTAAAATAACATTTTGTATAGTAACACTCAAATACTGATGTGGATTAGTTACGTTAACGGTCTTAACACAGATCTTAACATAACACAGTCCTGTGTTTGATCTAGCAGGGTTATATAATGTATGTACTGTACTGCTGTACTTTAAAGCATTTTCTTAGCATTAGCAGAGCTACTTCCTTAACTGTGGCTCCATTCATGCACATGACAGTGATTCACAACCTCAAAAGACCTGAGCTGCACCCACAGAGACAGTGAGCTGAAGCCGTTTAGGGTTTCCTACATCACTCCAGACTCCTGATTGCTGTAATTGTGCTGAGTGGGACGTCCTGCTGCGAAGGGCTCTACAAACTGTCTACTTGTACACTCTCAAGGGCTCAATCCTCAGTCATCAAACACTTGTAGCGTAACAGCAATTCTCCCACTGCCATCTTTTCTGGATTAATTTCCAAACAGACGGCTCATGCCAATGCAACGACTTGAAAGGTCAATACAGTCAGGGGGAGGTAGAGATTTGAGCAGAGAAGAGCTGATGATTACAGTGTGAAAGACTGGAGCAGGAGGAGGGCAGACTTCAAACACAGTGCACTGCTCTCCATCGGAACTAATTTACTCGTTTTTTTTTTTATTTTTTATTTTATCTGTCCATTTTGTTACACAGTAGGTTATTAAATTATTCATGCATTCCATTTTTGTTAGATCACTTGTAATTTATTAAATTATTTTATTTCATCAGATTTTTTTAATAACCTTTACTACGTAAACTGAGATTTAGTTAATATGTATTTTTTTGTTTACATGAAGATGATTCAATGGTCTGTTTCTGAATTTATTGATAGGAGTTTCATTCAGTATATGATGTTTTGCATTCAACATTGAATCTGTTGTTTGAATTTATAAACCATTTGAATAAGTTTGAATAGATAAAGCCAGAGAAGTGGTCTGTCGTCGAGCAACATCATCAAAGTCATGTGAAGCATGATTTAAAGAGGCAGACTGAGGATACATGATGCCATTTTTTTCTGTTTTATTTTGGAAATGTTTTCATTGCAAGGAGCAAACTCTTAAACAGTTAAACATAGGTTTAAAAGGAAACTATTTATTTCTAACAAATAGATTACATCGAATGTATATTTTTGTTACGCTAACATTAAAAGGATACTTCACTCCCCAAAATTTAAATTTAGTCGTCGCTTTATAGTTTGTGCAAGCTCAAGACGCACATGAACTGTGCTTTGGAAGTGCACTTCCTGATTTTTAAGATGCGTAGATGTGGATTTAAGTCAATATTTAGTATATTTTGTAAAGAGAAATTGTTACTGTTAGAACATTATTTTGTCATCAAAACATCTATAGTTCTGTGCTCCGCCGCACGCTGTCTTTTGCTCTGATCAATATTGGTTTGATAAATGCAAACTACAAGCTAACAAAAACACAACACTGACACTAACAAAAGAAAGGTTTTATTTATCTCATAATTTATCATATAAATATAACTCCAGACATACATTTGTTGCTGCTGTAGAAGCACTTTCTTTGCACTAATGAATATTACAATGTAGAGAGATAGCAAAGCTAATCTCTAGCTAGACATAACACAACACAAGTAAATGACACAGTCATTTACTTTATTGCCAAAGTTCGACAACATCATCCAGTGTTTAACATGGACTGCAAGCCACGAAATTAAGGAGAAGCTTACACCTAACTTTCCACCACTATGCTTGTGATATTAAGCTTTTACTGTATAGATAAGAGTGAATTAACGATTTCATTGCCATGAAAATGTTTTGGTTTGAAAATCCCGTTCATTTTCTCTTTATATCCCTAACAAGGGTCAAAAGTGTTTCTGGATGATGATAAGAAAAGCGTATCCATCATGCAGAGCAAAGATTGACTCTTGTCAAAATGTCATTGAAATTCTAGACATTGCATTTGAAAACATTCAGACGGCATTAGAAAATAATCACCATTTTTTCACATCTCTAATCAAGCCTTGAGCTTGAGCACAGCTATCAGCCAATATTTTATAAGGTGCTCAGACTGCTTTCGCTTCAATTCCTCAGTGTATTATAATCATTGGCGACTGGAAGATATTTATCAAGGGAGCGCTACACATCTTAGTCATTGTCTCCTGCATTGGAATCTTTCTCGTCCATCAAAGACAAAAGTGGTTGGGGTAGTTTATCTGATCTACTGCGTTCACCTCTGGGTTCTAAAGATCTGCACTGCTGCATCTCATATTGTCTTCGGAAGTGTCAATCACAAACTAAAGTAAGCAATGCCATTTCAACGCCTACATGTAAATACAGAAAAAAACAAGGTTGGCTCTGACCAAGGTTGGCTTATGCTGACCAATATGTTAAACATGTATGTATTTATTTTCTTCACATTTTAGCATCCGTCAAATTTTCATCTGAGAGGATGAGTGGCGTCCAAGCACCCTCTACTGACCACCTGCCACTGATTAAAACTCCCTTCCTTCTCATGTCTTCACATTGCTAAACCAAACAAACATCGTTCTGTCATCAGCCTGTTCTTGGATGAGTTGGCTCCCTCCCCTTTTATCAATAATAGGGGTCTTCCGTAGTCCCCTTGTCTTTACTTTTTGTGGAGCTCATGAAACATATACAACAATTTAACCATCGAATCATGAAAATATTCAAACACTGTAAGAGTTGGTTTGTTTTTGTTAAACACAAGAAGTGCATGTTTTCAAACCGATGATGTCTTGTTGGTCATGCTGTGATTATTTTTGTGCACTCTGTCTCTGTGTGACTCGTCCTGGAGGAGCTGAGTATGCAGTGTGCAATGGTGTGTGTTGTCTCCCTGTGCATGTCTGTGCTAGACTAGCAGTCAAACACCGGCGTGACCTTGGCCGTCGAGGGGGCTTCGGCTATCACAGATTTATGTGACAGCTCTGAAAACAGCTCAGACTGCAGAATAGACACACACTCGTAGATAAAGGAAAATCTGACAGCGCCCAAACACTATTTCTAATAGAGTTTTTATAATTATTAATAATTCACCCTTTATATATACTAGTTATTGTTATGAGTAGTCTGCATGTATCTATATCAACATTTTTCATATCTCCAGCAGTACTTCCAGGACAAGTCCATCACAGGGTCATAACTCTATTCACACTCACATTTACTCCTGCGGGTGAATTAGAGTTGCCTGGCATATTGTTTCAATTTTTTGAAGCAAGCTAGAATGAATGCAGGAAACCACCCCACCTGGATCTTTGTATTTTTTAATGAACATAAAAACTGTCTTTACATTTTATAGTACACAGCTAATGTAAAGAGGACTACATCTAATAGGAATTAAACAAATCTTGTTTGGTTACGTAATACCTATTTAGCTTAAAAGGTAAAAAAAATTAGGCTTAAAAATATCTGAAGAGATTGACACTTAAACACTCACAAAATCCCAGTAAAACTGTTCAAAGCTGATAAGAGGGTCAAACAAACATGTGAGTGCTGAGAAAACTTTAAAATATTACACAAAATTTGATCTGATCTGGAATCAGCTTTCACTAAAGGAAGAAAACGAACCACTTCAAAGTGATGCCAGCCTAATTCTGATTTCAGATCTGTCAGTAAGCAGTCTTGAAAAGCATAATCTTTAATCAAATATTTGAATTTCAGCAATGTCCGCTACTGCAGTTCAGTTATAAATCAGAGTGTATTTATCTATATATGTATTATTATTTTTAAATCAAATCTGTTTTCAAGGTGTTTATTCTTCTGTGGCTCTGATATTATTCATCGCCTTTGCTTAATTTTTGTTTCTCTAACTGCAGAACATCTTTATTGGACAATTGTGAAAGATATTTTATAAAAAATATTTATAAATGTTTTCCTTCTTTCCTCCTCTACATTGTTTCATGCAAATGCAGTCAAGACAGCAGCTTTCATAATTATTTTTTGTTAACATACTACTAAAATATTTTTTTTTGTTAAAGTTAACGTACAAAAGCCTTTTTAAAGGATAAAAAAAACATTACATTTAAGTTAGAAGCTAACACTAACAACAATGCAAAAAAATGCAGGCAACATTTTAATGACATTTCATTAATTATCTAACCTAAAATGAGTTAATTGTAAGGAGTTAAATAGGACTAGACATTAGGAATGGCTGTGTCAACCAAATTAACTCAGTGTAACCTTGTTGTGTAATTACAGGGTTAGCATGACACACTTGGGTCATAATTCAGTAAGGCAGATTGTGGATAATAATGGATCTGCAGATGTCCACTGTGCAGTGTGGAGTGTGCCTAGGATGGATTTTTCAATCGAATCCTCAATGTCTGAACATCAAAATTAAAGAACATGCAACTAACTACCACATTGGTTTAAACAACAAAAGTCGTACAAAGAAGAACAGACCATCTAAGCTTTGAACCAGACATATTTGAATGGTTTCTAGAGTACTTTACGCTGCAATCCCATAGTTTTATTCCTTTTTGATATACATCTCAAGATATAAATGCTTCACATTACAAAAAACTCAAGATACAAAAAGCCACAGGAAGAATGGGAAAAAACATTGGGCGTCACGTGACAGCATTAAACCCGCAACCAAATGTTCTGCTCTCCTATTGGACGCCTGATGCCCCATGACGTCTTCCCAGAAGAGCTCTCCCTGTCTTCAGGCACTTTTTCGGTTTTGTGTTGAAGTCCTAAATTCGTAAAAAAATTTCGTGATGCTTTTTTTGGCTAAATGTATTTTTATGGCCAAGGTTCTTCTCCCCACCTCCGAAAATTGAAAGGTAAGGGTTATAGTTTTTCAATTATTTTGTTCTGTTTTCATAGTTTTATTATTATTTATTAGACTTATAATGTGTACTTTTAAGGATCGAAGAATCCTAGTTTATTTGTCTCTGGATTTCCATGTTGTTTAAAATGATTGTGTTGTTTCTGTGTGGCTTGGAATGGATTAGGCATTTTAAATATAAAATTTGCTTCGACATACGGAAAATTCTGCATAAGAAGGCCACCCCTGAATGGATTTTTTTTGAGGTATCAACGTACTATCGATAAAAGTAAACAAATTACGAAATACAGGGACCATTTAGGTTTCAACTTAAACCAACCAAATTTCCATCAAAACTGAAAAATACAGCAAATTTAGTGACTTCTGTTATTGTTTTATGTTTTAATATTAGCTGACTGCAAAAAATGTTGAGAGGAGCACTTAAACCATGATGTAAAATTGTTATTTTGTTCCTAATATAAGTAGTTTAGCTATCCAAATAAGAGACATTGCAACTAATCCAGAGAAATTGCGACCGCTGTGACTATAGAATCAGCATTTTCCCTAATGCTTAAACCCAACACAACTCAGCTTCTCATTGTTTTTCATTTCATGCCAACTCCAGCTCTGAGTACAAGAAACGCATTTAATGAGTAAAGGCAATAACCTGAAACTGGCCCATTTTGGTTTAATTAGATGCTTTGCTAAGGCATCAGAGTTATTTATTCCTCCCATTGCTTTGCTTCTGGGTTTACCGTTCACATCAGGAAACTCCATTTCCTTTTTGCTTTTCTAAGCTTTCATTTCTTACCTCTCAGTTGCCACTTGACTGGCTTCCTCCGCTTACGGGTGAAGGTCACCGGCCGAGAATATTGGCAGAGGAAAATTATACCCTGACTTGTTTTCTCATTTTCAATCTCTGACCCCAGTGCTGAAGTAGTAAAGGATTTCTCGCATACCAAAGGATGGCATTGTAAATACAACAGAAATTGAGCAAAGAAGGGGGCTGCAGAGTGATTGGATTAAATTTTTTTTTTCTCTTCCAATAGAGATTGCACTTAAATTAAAAGGGATGAGTTTTCTATCTTAAGTAGACATTGACTAGTGATCCCCTTTATTCATTCTTATCATGCAGTTTAGCTTTGGTTAAAGTATATATATACCGAATATTCGGCACCAGAAAATGTTTGACCGAAAATGGCCCAAAAGTGCATTTTCGGTTTTCGGCCGAAAGAGTTTTCCATCGAAACAAGACGGACAAAACAGTGATGACGCAATCACAGCCTGCAAGTGCTTGTTGGAAGGAGCGGTTCCAGCAAGATGTGAGTACGCTTTGGAACAGCACTTCTTGCATGTTGCAAAGCCACTTGGACAAAAAGCGAGTCTTGGCTGCAGGTAGAGCTCCCCGCGACATTCACTGCACACCTCTTAATAAAGAACATTCTCTTATTGCCCCCTTTGAGCAGCTAACTAAAGAGAGCAGCTCCTCTGATGCATCTGCAGCAGATGTTATTCCTTTAATTACAGCATTAAAGCAACTTTTAAGCAAAAAGGTTGAGACAGACCACGAAACGAATGCAATGAAAAGTACACGTCTTTCAGTAAACGTTTCACTGAGATCTATTCGGATCCTCTGCACTTCATCGTGACTACTTAAACCGTTATAAAGATCATTACTTAGATGCGTAAATAAAACAGCGCGCACAAGAAATATGCAGGGAGACGAAGGCCTGCACATTATTATTGAATGCAAGCATTAGTGGGTAAAATTAAACATTTAAGTTTGAATTTTATTTTATTTTAACAAATTTACAAATATTTTTTTTTATTATTTGTAATATTTATTTATTCTTTGAAACTTTATTATGAATTTATGCAATTGCAATGCCTTGATTTGAGTAAGGTTAGTACACAGTCATAGCCATAAATGCAATGGTATCAATAATGGGCAAAATTTTTTTCTGTGTTTCGGTTTTCGGCCAAGAATTTTCATTTTGGTGCATCCCTACTATATATATTATTATATTTAATATGTTTGTTTGTTTCCCTATCTATCTATCTATCTATCTATCTATCTATCTATCTATCTATCTATCTATCTATCTATCTATCTATCTATCTATCTATCTATCTATCCATCCATCCATCCATCCATCCATCCATCCATCCATCCATCCATCCATCCATCCATCCATCCATCCATCCATCCATCCATCTAATTGACTATTCACTATATCTGTACCTAAATCTATCCATGTCTATACCTGTTTTAATCTATATATGTGCCTATATTTTATTTAGTATTTCTATCATTGGAAATTAAAATATCTGTAGCTATATCCATCCCTATATCTATAATTCTTTGTTAACATGTCTGCCTTGGTGGAGCTGTTTCCACATTAATAATCATTTCCTACTTTAAAAACTACTGGACTGATTTAAAGGTAAGCCTTGCTGAGCAATAAAAAGCTCTTCAAACAGCTATGTGAAATAGCCAGTCCAGTTGGAAAGGAAATGTTACTGGATGGAATTTATATACATAGGCAAAGGAAAGTGCAGTATCATAGTATTTACAATTTGCTACACCAGAAAAAGCAATATATCAAGATTAATGTAGATACAATTCGGGGAAATTATCATATATGGCTGTACAAGACCACCTTCTGACATTAAAATATGAACCAATTGATATAAAAAGCTAATCTTGCACTAAATATTGAAAAATAAATTACCATTAGTGTTAATGACAGGAAAAACTCATTAATTCATAAACTATACTTATAGAGGTGGTAAAAGTAATTGGTGTTGCCCTTTCTTATATTTAAGCACCTGGTCTTCAGAAGACCTAAGCACAGCCCTGCCAGCAAGGGATGGCCAAGAATGTGACTGCATGTGTGGTCGGCTAATGACTGGTACTAATGATGGTACTAATGATGATCCACAACTATTTCAGATGACCGGGGAAGTCACATGATCATAACTGAAGGAAGCAGTGGGACCCTGAGATTCTTTTCTGTTCAACCTTACTAAATTCAACACACAAAAAAAATCCTCCAGGACTCAACGGCCCTGTTTTAGATTTACTCCTTAGGGCAAGTGAATTTCATAAATTGAATTATACATTAAATACAATATATCATATGCCATAAATTATTTAAAAACACACATTTATCATGATTTCTGGCTCTTCTTCAGCTCTCTCCAATCCATTCACGTTCAGTTCATTCTTACCTTGCGTCTGTTAATGTCAGCAAAACATTCTTGAAGTTTTTCCTTCCTAAAAATGCATTTAGTCATATAGCACCAAAGTAAAGGGGTTCTTCTTTGTTCACGGTGAAGTTCAGAAAATTCTGCTTTTATTTATTCTTCCCCCTCTCTCTCTCTCTCTCTCTCTCTCTCTCTCACTCTTGCTAGTTCGTTTTTCCTTTATCTCACTCAATCAGCCTTGCTCACACTCAATCTTTCATCATTTTGAATACTCTGAACTTTTATCTTAAATTGGGTATACTGATATCATGCAACAGTTTGAGTTGCAATACAATGCAATGTTCTATCAGTTTGATCAGTGTGCCATTTTCAGTTCAATATTTTGTCAATTTGTACGTTTAATTAAGTTTTTCTCATCTACCACAATTACTCACGTTCATTAGAATCGGAAATGAGAAACCCATTAATGTTTGCTTAATGATCGAGAGCATCCTCACTGCGGACTAATAATAACAAAACATTATATAATGAAAAAAACTAAAACAAAACGCTGAGTAGGGAACATTCAATTGACACCTGTTCCCAATGAGTGATGCCAGATGTACGTAATTAATTATTCGCTAAAAACTATTGAACTCCTTCATGCGTCCCCTAAATCCAAGTCAGACAACTTTTCCCTAAAACCCTGTTCTATAAATTGTAAAAAATAATTCATATAGGATTTAAGGCCAATGCAGAGACCTGCAATCAGTAACTGTCATGAAACTTAAAAGAATGACCTACATCATTGTTAACATAACGTACAGACAGTAGTCTATCTCTATATCTGCTTTCAGCTTAAGATAAACTCAAACTTAGCACATCACACAATCCATGAATCTTAGAGGAATGGGTCCCATATCATTTTGAGAAGACATGCACTAAGAACCCATATCCTTACCCTTCATTCATTCTACAGTTCTTTCAAAGAGTTTGAATAAATCCTATGCTTCAAAAGAATCCCATCTCGATTTCAACCCTCACTCAGAGATTAGGGGAAACTTTCATTCTTGATGAGCCAACCCCAGCCTCCCTGACACAAACTGACCCAAATACATAATATACCAGGCACTGCAGTGCATCTTCCGTTTGAATTAACTTCTGATTGACACCTTCTGTTGTAGACTCCTCTTCTGTTTCTTGGTGATGGCTTGTGATATCCGATATCCAAGTCTGTCAGGATGTCCTTACACTGGCAGAGACGTGGTCACTTTAAGGATTTGACGCCTGAGGCCTGTCGAGCTTGGTGCTAAAACAACACTGCATGCCACCCACCCTTCACACGAGGGTGGATTCCGGGACTGCAACACAAAGCAAACTCCAGGGCTGGGCTTTTGTCAGCTGCACAAGCAGAGCAGTCCGGCGTGTGCCTCTGATCTTAGGGAAGCTCCTCAGCTGTTCCACACAGGGCAACTGGACTCCTGAGGGATCCAGACAGCCTGCTCGAATTAGAGTACAGGCGTCAGGACTTGACGCTCTTCAATTATGAGAGCACATCTTGATTTTGTTCACTACATCTATACAAATGTTATCAGTTATTTTTATCATTCAAAGATCGTGAATCATTTTATTACTTTGCATACATTATACATTGTGTACAGAACCACAAGGGGTTGGTTCTTTTGTGAACTTTGTATACTGTTCAATCATGTAAGTCCACGTTGAAGTAGTGAGTGTCCCATAGTAGGATGAGAACATTTACTTCCTAAACGCAACAGACAAAACACAGCAATAAACACTTAGTTTAACTTGCATTTTTAAAACCATGTGTGAATTGGAACTCTCTGTAAATGTATTAAGTCACTCAACTGTCTCCAAAATAAAAAAATAGAAACCAAACATAATTTCTAAACTAATTAATATTTCTGAACTGCTTTTTACTGTCTTGGATAAAACTGGATTGGGTTCAAGGAAAGCTGGCAAACACATACTTTCTCAAGATCTGCGATTTATAAAGAAAACTTTTATTGGAGATGCATGTACATATGATTAAAAAAAAGATTTTCTTATTGTTTCTATGAATTCACAGTGTTTTCATCAGGATTCCACTTGTTCCTTATTGATTGACACCATTGTACAAAAATATATACTTATAAGTGATCATGCCATCTCATTTTGAATTCATTCTTTGCCATTGTTTTCAACTTTATATTGAATTGATTATTGTGTTGTATTGAATTGACTAAATTGTGAATCTGAATGATTCCAATTCCATTCAGGAAATCAGCCACTATGTCCATGGTCATAAAATAGTAATTGATGTGGAACATATAGTTAACTCCAACTTTGAACACAAAAATAAAACATCGAAAGGTCAACTCTTAAAGTGAGTGTTTTTGTCATAGTCCCATGAAAATACTATAAGACTACAAGACTTTAAGTATAATAACAAAACCCCAATAAGAATATAGCAGGCACAAGTTAGTTATTCAACCCTAACAGCCTGTTCTTCTTAGCAGCATGAAGAGAAATAAGCCTAGAAAACTGACCGAAGAAAAAGAATGATAAAAGTTATGTACCATGTTTGTGATCAGACATGTGAGTCTGTTAGAACCTAATCAGCTTATATCAAAGTTAAACGGTCAACTCTATTAAGTCCCTTGAGGTTACAGACAATACTTAAATTGTTTCACTTGCTACACACTAACTTAAACAACAGAAGTGACATTGAACTAATAAGTAAACTCGAAACTCAAAATTCAGTAAAATAGCTGGGCTCTTACCCCTGCTCTCCACTGAAAGCAGTGATCAGACTCACATCACTTCTCCTCAAGCTTTTAATGAGGTCTCCAGAGAGCAAAGCATATTCCTCAATGTGCCCTAACACTGTAAGAACACTGACCTTCTACCCTATCATCCCATCACATCTAGACCCAAGAACTCAATGAGAGAAGAAAAATGAGTTACATAACTCACAGGGTAAATGGCTCGTCTCACTTTGTTTATTGCTCTGTTCTGTTCAAAGATAAGCCAGGCTGATTAATGTGCAGTCGCATGAAGGTGATAATTACCCCGACTGATAAAATGTCACAGAAGTTAAAGGTTAATTTCAGCCTGTCCCCGATAGCTAGCTTCCTTCCCAAAACATCTCTGCATCTCACAGAGGTATTTTTGATCTTTGTAATAGGCAGTCTGATGACAATTCTAACCTTAGACCCTTTCATTAACAATGTCTGCTGAAGCATGTGATGTCAATTTGAACACATTCAATAAACGCTGCCAAACAACCCCTTTTTACTTGCAGTGAAAATGTAATTTATTAGTTGGTGTCTGTTTTATCTAAAATGTATACTTTTTAAATACACTTTTGGTGTTTATGAGAGGAGATCAAATCAATTAAGTGGAAGATTAATTTGGGGTGATTTTTGAAGGAAGACATGTTAAAAAAAAAGGCGACAATTTTAATATTGTCTCATCATGGAATAAAAAGCATTTTTGTCCCTTATAAAACTCTATAATCAGTACACATACAGAAATGTTTTGAAACAATTATTTGCAGATGGTTTAAAGTTAGAAAGGACAGACATGCTGTCTCTTTAAAAGTAACATTTTGGCATCCTGTTGAGGCAGCTGATTTGAGCAGGTGACAGACAAAATAAAGAAAAACGCTGCAAAATGTCCAGGGCCGTAACATTCTTCATAGACTTTATTGACTCTTTCATCAAATTTTTATGCTTGATAGCAGTCTTTGCGGGCCAACGGGTGAGCCTAACTCTCCAGTTATTATAATAGAGGCTAAATAAAAATAAGGTATTTTAGCTCAAAAACAGATGTTTGAACATTTTGGTTGTGAACACTTGTTATGTTCCATTTGCAAGTATGTGTCAAAATATCTGGTTCCTGAGAGTACGACCTTTTACATAGAGTATACATTTTAAATGATGCACCAGAATAGAAAATTATATAAACTATGATAAAGTATTCATTTTGTATGTATCGGTTAGAGTTTATTTTGAAAGCTATATTTAAATTAGCTGCTAAAACAATTAACTGGCTGCTAGTTCAATAAGGAGTTTTATGCACAAATATACTATTGGACTGTGTGAGAAACACAAACTGTTCGAGCATGGGCATTTTGAAGTGTTTCATAGTCTATGTTTGACATTAACTTGTGGAAGTAAGAAAAAATATCATGTCCCCATGGTTAAAAATAAATATGTTGATCAACCTCAATTTAAAAAAGGGGTTGTTTTTGTAATTCCTAGATGTCTAAACATAAAATCTCTAGTTAGTGGCAGACCTGACTATGGGGGTACGAAAAAAAACTTATCTTTCATGCAAACATAATCAATACAAAAGCCAAGACAAAAAAAAAACGATGCACTAAATACGGAGATCTTTTATACAAATAGATGCATAAATATGATACAACGAGCAAGATTTACTTGCGCTCCCACGTACAGTGAGCAAATGTGTGTCCACATTAATGAAACAAAAATGGCCTTTTGATATATTTGCATTACAAAGCAGGCACAAAGACAGGGTGTAATCCATCAAAAACCAAGCAATCTGATTCTCTCAGGAGCATGACCAATATAAACCTTGGCGAAGCATCAAAGCTTGCACTCCTGGAGTTCGGAAAGAGAGATTAGATATGAGTGATTAAAACCAACTATACTCAATGTTACACATTTGTATTATCACAGACAAATCTCATTATTCCAAAAGAATATGAACCCTGGAGCATTCACTGAATCAATGTATAATAAATGCACTGCTGACATTTATCTTATTAGTCTAACAAAACATTATTTCTAAATGAGGAGGAACATAACTACCACATCTCACCAATTAGGAGAAGGGACAAATGATCTAATTATAGAATCATATTTCTGAGGTTTACGACATGATTGATGAAGAAGCATGACGGGAGACGGCTTGTTAAGACATGTCAGCCTAATTAGGATTCACAGTTCTGTTCAATCAGTGAGAATGAGTGATGGAAGTGACTGGCTGACCGGAGAGCATTCATTTATTAGTAAATGTCACCAAAATAATGAACGGCTCCAACCACTGTCTATGTCATATCATAAACAATCTCAAAATTAACCAGGCGGCACCACATTGGACAAGCAGTGAAGATGTACTTTTTCATTTATTAGCCAATAAACTTTCTCCTAATTCTGAAAATTATTTAAGTATCGGCCAAGCGATGTGGACTAAACAAGCTGTTCAGACAGAATTCTTTAAAGTTGTTCCAAGCTTCTTTTGTTTGCAAATGCCATAAAGACAGAGGCACAACTTTTAAGGCCACCTGCCGGACATGAGTCAGTCTGTTTGGTATCTCCCACAGCTTACTACAATCCTATTAGCAGACACACTCTTTATCCATCTGTCTCTCAGAGTATAATGTAAACTGCAATACATTTGTTGGTGACTTTTGTGAGGTCACTTACTACAAGGGTATCTCGTTGGAGGGAGTTGATATTCTTCTTACTGTATGTGTGCTTGTGTGCATTTCGTTTTATTCTTCCCACAACATAAAAACAAGAAAATTTGTGAATTGGAATACCTATATTGTCCTAACATTTAGCCCCAATTAGGCTAAACTAGGTTTATCACTCAATGAGTATACAACTCTTTCTTCCTAATATTAACCTGGCCCCAATAAATTATGCAAGAATAATTACATTTTCTGATTTCCAAAGGATCTCAATAGTTCTGAAGTTATACAATCTCAAATATATTTTAAGTAAATATTTAGCTTTTTTCGTTGCTTTAGATCATAAGTCAAGCTCTTTCACCCTATAGAGGTGAGACACTTTCAAATCTATAAAGAATGCAATTGTTGCGATCATTATAAATATTACATTAAGAAACAGTGGTCTGGCCAAGTCTTTATGCACTGTTGGTTTGTCAGTAATTATCAGCATCGAGGAAGCAGGTAAATTAGTCTGCGCTGTAGCGAGCGACCACATGGGCTACTCGTTAAGAGGTTCACGTAGTGATGGCCATTGTTAATTTACACATTACTTGGTATAAACTCCTCATTTGCATTGTTGCATTCCAGAGCAGTTAAAAATAAAACACCACGTGACACGAGAGCAGAGAAACAATGAGTGAACGTGTCAGTCTATGTTCCTTTAATGAGCAAACTCACTGTTTTCTTCTCCAGGGGGGTCGGGTTTGTACTAGAACACAGTCTGACCCCGTCCCACATCATTGTCATTCACATCTGCCTCATTAACCCCTACAGCACCTATTGATTTCCACACACCCCCGTGATTTTAAGGATGCTCATGGTTTCCACAGCCATTGTGCTAATTCCATGTTTACGGGCTAATGTAATGCTGGGCTTCCTGTGTCTGCTGCAGAACAATAACTCCAGATAATGCAGCCATCTGCTCCTTCTGTTCACAATTATAGTGAGTTTTTTGGGGGAAGTATTCTGTGAAGGTTTTTAGTCAAATAAAAATATTTGGTGACAATCAAGCAATGTGTTTTTGGGTGTACTTCCTGAAAATGAAATGTCGACTCAATTAAATGTCTAACATAAATCCTAAAATTGGATTTTGCTCCAATTATATGAACTCTGAATTTATTTTTTAAGACCCAAAATAATCATAAACTGGTTGGCAGGTCCAAGAACGTGGTTTTTACTCAAGAAAGAGATGGCAACTCTAATATTAGTTTACTTGATTAAAATCATCCATTATAGTAATTAGCACCAGAACTCCCCCACTTACTTTGAATATTAATCAAGGGGAAAAACCTCTTTTAATCACTAAAATATGAAAGTCTTGAGTGGATTAATTTGTGAGTTAATTAAGGGGTGCAATTTGCTTAGAAAAAACGGTGTATGGAAATAATCTCCCCCAGCCAATGGCTGGTGAAATTTTTTGTGAGTCATAAATTGATTTCACAGTGTATCAAACTTTCTTTGATCACAACTCCAAAGTCAGCAATGAGTATCAGGGGAACATAGAGATAACAAGAAGTGAGTGAGTCATTTTTACAAAGTAAATCTGAAACACACATTGACAAATTATCAGAGAAAACAGAACACTCTTAAAACCCACACTGTTTTTGATTCGCTACTCTTTGGTCCATTTACATTTCTCAGCTTCTGACCCCTAATATTCACTTTTGCCCTTGAAACTGAGTGGTTGTGTGAGAAAAATACAAATGTAAGAAATATGACTTATGTGAATGAACAAGGTCACCGAATGGTGCTGATGTCTGATATCTAATGCATGCAATGAATACAGCTTACAGCTTTGAAAAACCAATCATCTCTACAGAGAATCAATGTTGATGATTGTTTTTCTGAAATAATAAATGGTTTGCTCTTATAACTGATAGATCAGGGACAAGTAAGGGTAAAAATAATGCAATAACAACTAGCTTTGGATGTTTATATATTATTTTTTAAACAAATTAAATCACTTAACATCTTAATCTTTGTTTTAATCAATGTTTTTAAATTTCAGTTTTTAATCAATTTGATTTTATAAGACTTTTTTATGCTTGATTTTATTAAATGTACTTTCTTTTTACTCTTTATTTCCAATGTAAAGCACTTTGATTTACCCTGTGTACGAAATGTGCTATACAAATAAACTTGCCTTGAATTGCCTTGCCTAAATAATCACATATACTCACATTAAATGTTTAACAAACAAACCTTATTGTTTAAGGTTACAAAATATTAAAACTAAAAATGGATAACTTACTTGCACCAGTAATGTTGCATTCATTTTAGAATATTCATTATCCAACATTTTAATAGAAAATGTATTTACATAATTAAAATACTGTAATGCAGACAGAAATGGAAATCATACATTTAAATTAACATTTAAAACAGTTGTTTGAACATGTTTGTAGTATTTTTGTAGATGTTTTATAGTTATTCATTTATCTTTAGCAGAAGAAACTATTTTCTTTTAGATCAGGGCTTTCAAAGTCAATTCCTGGAGAGCCAAATCCATGCACATTTTCACGTTGTCCTTCATGCAACACACCTCATTCCACTCATGAAGCTTTTCATGGCTTGTCTGAAGTTACTGGTGTATCTCTTTAAACAGTGCTAAAACAAAAACCAGCAGGGAAAATCCAGAAATCGACTTTGAGACAGACTCCTGCTCTAGATTCAAAGATAGTTGTGTAAAAACTCATTTAAAACCAAGCATTTTACTATAAAATATTTATTAAG
The DNA here is from genome assembly GCA_900490495.1 of Danionella dracula. Taxonomy (NCBI): domain Eukaryota; kingdom Metazoa; phylum Chordata; class Actinopteri; order Cypriniformes; family Danionidae; genus Danionella; species Danionella dracula. The sequence goes on along the minus strand of UELW01000778.1, from coordinate 21,566,899 downwards.
GCATTATTGAATAGAAACAAATCGAACCCTGGTCTTGTGGATTCCATTGATTTTAGAGACTGGCAGCAAGCCCTAGTAAGAAGACAGACATGATATTAAACCCAAAAGATTGGACTGTACATGATTAAATGTAATAGTAAGCGTATAAACTTGTTTGTTTGCTTTGAACAAAGTTAAAATTATTAGTAAATGCCGTTTTAAAACAACCTCTTAAAGCAAAAACAGTGAAGAATGTTTGGACCAGGAATCGTTTCTCATCTGCACTTTAGCCCTCTTGCTTTATCTCTTTCTCCCTCGAGTGGTCAGGCTGCTATGCCGTGCTCTCAATTAAAGTAATGGACATCTGGACGACAATCAGCAGCGCCCCTTTGGGCAAAAACTCCCACTAAGGATCTACACGTCTATTCTTGCTAGATAGTGGACTTTAATCAATACGCTCCGAAGACTAATTGTAGAACACACAGCAGCAATTGTGTAAGAAGATCAGTTCTTGTAGTGCCTCAGATGAATTTCATCCTAGTGGCATTTACAGACTAATTTCTACTAGCTAAATTTAATAGAAGAAAATCAAGAAACAAATATGTGCTTCTGAAATATTCTCAATAATTTCTACAATGATTATGAACAAACCGAGGCCATATATACACACATGTTTTTAAAAACATTTTTCTACTAAAAAAACAACAAAACACTTTCATTCACATAATCAGGATTTGAAAAAAAAAACTTAATGCAAATGCTAATATCTGTATGCCGTTGACTCATCACAAGTTTGCCTGAGCAAAGACACATAAACACACATAAAATAAAAATTACATTCTTGATAAACGGAAACTCTCCAGCCATTCATCAAATACAACCATTTTGCTCTAAAAACCTTGCAATTTATTTGAGTTTCTTGCTATTTTTTTTATTATTTTGTATCTGTTAAAAAAAATCAACAACATTGAACTGCATATTTTTGTAGTTTGGTACATAAGTTCTGTTATTTATTACATCAAATATGTGTTTGTGTAGTCCTGCACATGACATTTGCTTTAGCACAGTGAACAGCAACCATAATCTCATCACTTTGTCCACCATTTGTATTGGGACTTCGCAAACCAAAGCAATTAATTAATAAAAGCAAACCAAACTAAGTCATTAATGACAAACCCTACCTCGAAAGAAACAAAAACCTTTTATAGGTCAATGTATAATGTAATTGGATGGCAAAAAACCTGAGATCCATTGCACTTTGATACTTTAGCAAAAACATATTCTTCTAAAAGGATAATTTGCCTTGAGAGATTTTATCCCTGAAGTAAAAATATACTTTTTTTTGCTGATGAAAGCCAAGTGAATGCTTCCCATGACTGAGCCTCCAGGGTTATTTTATTTGGTACACCCTGCAAAAAGGATGGCTAGTGCCACCGCCTTCTTCAAATCAAGCTACCGTGTGGTAAAACTCTCGTCATGCAATAGTTAGAGAGGCTCAGCAGGACCTCTTTGTACTCGTGGGACACTTTAGCCCCTCAGGCAGGGTCTCTACATATGCTACAGATTCTCTCTAGTTACTGCAGAGACAAAAAGAGCTAAGCTTGTGAGAGCTTAAAAATATGAGCAAAAAAGTACTGTTGGGAAATATAATTAATGCTTTCGTTTTCTATCTTTTGGTAATATATTTGTAAAAATACTTTACATGTTTAAAAATAATTTTACTTTGATAATATGCCTTCCCAACATTCCATTAAAGTAATATGTGTATATAATGTTATATAACATAACTGGTGGGCTATAGAGTGAAATGGCACGGTGAATGCCATGCAATCACCATATTTTGCATATTTTATATAATTTTACTGAAAATAAAACAATCATTTAATTTTATTTCAAACATGACACCAAACATCAGATGTTTGAATATACTTAACAGATAGAGCCACATTTTTTTGTAAACAGCAGATGTCCAGTAACTGCTTCTTTAAGAATTCCACATTTATGTTTTTAAATGTCCCTAATTCTTAATTTTTTAACATATTTGGTTTTATAAACCAGACATAGTTGTAAAACATGAAGTGTTTAAGCAAAATTTAAACATGCTTGGAAGAAGTGTACTTTTTAAACCTTGTTTATATTTGCCTTGCTCTTTAGTCATTTATGCTCACCTCTGAAAAAAGATTTGGTTGAAAATAAGCAGGAAGTAGTAATACAAAAAAATGTGGTGTTCCATGTTCAAGGACATATGTTTTAAAGGTTAAGTGTGCGATTTTTGGAATTCAAAGTTGATAGTTGAAATCCCAAAAACAAACACGACCAATGGCACATTGTGTTGTTACACAGGATGATTTAAACCGCCTGCTGATTGGCTATTAGGTTGGTTAAAAGCATTTCTAAAATCACAGACACACCCCACCTTTATGATAAAAATGAAAACAATTCAATATTTCCCTATTCTTGTGAAAGGTATTAACAGCAATTTTTGAGTCACGTTATTTTTTCATCCATCTGTGGTCCTTGCGCCTGCTCTAACCTTGTTTATGGTATTCAATTTTGTAGGCACCTTTTGAAACCTTGACCTTTGGTTGGGTTGAAGGTCGTTCTCTCAGTCTGTTGCCTTACTTTGGTTCCACTTTGTACTGATGATGTAAGCAACCTGAGAATCCACTAGAGATGTTAGGGTGGAGAGATGAGCAGAAGATCAATAGTTTTAGAAGAGACTGGAGCTTCAGGATATGGAGGCTCACATTACATACTGCCACGGGAACGTCGCCTGCTGATTACAGGAAGGGAGGGGACTCAATACAAAGAGGAGATAAGAAGAAGGAGGGGGAAGGACAGAGGAGACCGAAAAAAAAAAAAAAAAAAAGAAAAGAAAAAAGAAGAGAGAAAGAGAGAGAGAGAGAGATATAGATAGATAGATATATATATATATATATATATATATATATCTATATATATATATATATAACTATTATATATTATATTTTAGTAATGCTGGGCTTGACAGTCCATTGTAAATACATCAGCAATGTAATGTCTGAGTTTGGATACAAATATTTCCCATCCAGGCGTCACGGTGGCGCAGTGGGTAGCACGGTCGTCTCACAGCAAGAAGGTCACTGGTTCTAGGCTCGGCTGGGGCAGGTGGCATTTCTGTGTGGAGTTTGCATGTTCTCCCCGTGATCGCGTGGGTTTTCTCCGGGTGCTCCGGTTTCCCCACAAGTCCAAAGACATGCGGAATAAGTGAATTGAATAAGAACAATTGCCCATAGTGTTAAAGAGTGAATGTGCCGCAACCCAGCGATGGGTTGCGGCAGGGAAGGGCATCCGCTGCGTAAAACATATGCCAGAGAGTTGGCGGTTCATTCCGCTGTGGCGACCCCGAAAGGGAATAAAGCCGACATGAAGATGAATGAATGAATGAATGAATATTTCCCATCCTATTTGTATCATGTGATTGTGCCAGTTACATCTTTTTTCTATTGTCCCAAAATGTTTTCTAAGAGTAGAATTAAAATGTGTGGTCATCATACACTTTATAAATAACACTAGTTTGCCATGGAAATATAAAATATTTACATTTCTTATAAAAGGCATATTGCTAAAAAACAAAAAAGGGTATTTGTATGTATGTATGTATGTAAATTGAACAAAAAAAAATAGAATTTGTCTATAAATTAATCGTAAATGATAGGCAACCTTTCTGCCAGATGTTATAATATTTTTTGTTTCTTTTAATGTGGCAAATTTTTCAATTAACATAAGTTTGGGAGGAGCTTGCCTTATAACTGGCCTTTACTTAAAGGGTTATACTCTAGCTTGTTGCTAATACTGTTTATAAGCATAAACTGAAAATGTTGTCAGCGTTTTATTATCAATTGTGCAAGTCATCAAACCTTCCACCACTTCATCATTGTTCTGGGGAGCGTGTCCTGGGTCGTTCTGTTCTCAGACCCCTTACTAATACTGCTCACCATTGCTTGCCACCTTTGCTTGAGAACTTGGCAATTTTAAGTAAGAGTGAAATAATGAATTGACAGTATTTTGGGTAAAATTAAAAGTCATTTTATAGTGTGTAAGAAAGAGCTCTACACACTACGAGTATGTATACTGTACAAGATTTTCTAACAGAATGATGTAAGTGTCTAAAGATTACTATTAGCATAAACCTGAATCCACCTAAACGAGATTGATGTGTAAATGAGGAGCATGGTTTTCTTCATCTTTAACTGTGCTCTTATAGAGCTATCAGTTGCTTTTGTTCCCTGTAGAGTCTGCAGAGATTGAAAGGTTAAGAACAGGAAAGTAAAGGAGGACTTCTAGTGGATTGGAATAATACTTTCAATGAGTTTGGAACGAAAGAAGTAAATACAGATCCCTCTCCAGCGGCTCGCTCCTGATTATCTCTGCATAACTGATAAAACTAATCCTGAGCTGAACCTTGACTTGGATAATTTCAACTTCGTACTAGATTAACTGTAGAGGATTTGAGGAAAACAATGAAGTGATTAGAATCAAGTGTCTGATCATTCAGGCGTTTCAGTGGCATTTGAATTAGGTTGTGCACATGGCTAAGGTATTATAAAAAAGATTAACAGTTTTAATGGTTGCTATGTGGTTACTAAGGTGTTTAAAGATGGTGTAGATTTTCATTGCAGTTAGATGTTTTTTTTTTGTCTTTTGTTAAGGTAGTAAATATTAATTAGCTGTTGCTAAGGGAATTACACAGCAATTCTGCATGTCTAAATATGTTTAGTTGTTGCTGGATTTTGTTGTAAAAATGGCTGTTTGGTTGCTAAGGTTTCTAAAGGGGATGCAAATGGAAAGCAGAGCATTGCCATTTAGATGCTAGTTTGTTCTTTTTTGCATTCCATGGTGCTGATAACCTTTCAATTGTCAAAGGGTTTTAAAACATGTCATGTTGTGTTTTTTAAACTTTGAAGATTCCATTGACTTCCAACGGATCTCTAGCCATGACTTAGGCATTCCAATTTGGGTTATAGCATTGTTGTGCTGTTGTGATCAACGGTTGCTAGATGTTCTTAAAAGGTCCTAATGATGTATTCATTTCAAGACAATTAGCTTGTAACATTTTTAAAGGGTATACATTTTTGTCACACTAGCACTAACCTTGTGTTCACAACAAATGTAGAAATGGCTTGATTTTGCCAACAGGAAGATGCAATGTGGTTGAAGTGGTACAAACAATGTGGTTTTGTATTTTGAAGTTCAATTGAGTGAAGGGGATTTTCAAGTGTCCACCCATTTCTCACTTTTGGTAGCAACACAGGGTAATAATAATACATGTATTATAATACTATATATTATTATATAATATTTTAATAATACATATATTAATAAGTTGTTGATTTTGTGAATTATTCAAGCATTTGCAACAATCAAAAAGTTTTTTCTCAAATCGCACAAGAGGTTTATTTAATGGTGCCATGTCATTCACCTTTTAAATATTTGAAAATAAATATTTGACCCCTCAAGACTATCATGGTGACATTTCTGGATCAGTGAGCGCAAATTCATTGAGATGAGCTGCTTTAGTCACCTGATTGATTAGTGGGTGGTGCTATGACCAAATGGTGCTATGGTGCTAGGAGTGTTTAAAAAATAATGTTTACATGATACAGCACCTTTAAAACATGCATTTATTTGCAGACTTCTTCTTTATTATAAAACTGTGACACAACAAAGGGTGCCAGCAACTATCCCAGCTATAATTGCTCATCTCCCGAGTCATCCAAGAAGTCATCACTCTGTAGCCTGCTGAGAACTGACTCATATCATGCACACTCATAAAAAGACAAATGCATCTTCTTAAGAAGGTCCAGAGTACATTCCGTCAGTGGCCAGTGCAGCATGTCAGAGATTTTAAGAACATAGACTTTTAATAGCAAGGCACAATTAAAGGCTGGATTTTGTTAGACGCTAATCCTGAAAACTGTTCTGTTAAAAATGAATGTGGAGGATGTTATTCAAACAAGCATTGCATTTAACTAAAAGTTATTGCTTTAATCCTGTAAGGCCGGTTTATTTATTCTGATCAGCAAAAGACAGTTCAGTTCATTAAAGCAGGTGTGCTTGGTGAATATACTAAACTTGGCCAATCACATTTCAGCATAATTGCTTCTGAAGTTCAGGTTACACGCAAATCAAAACCTATTTGACAGTAGAAAAGAATGGCTCGATAAAATGTACATCTCCTTAAAAACAATAAAGAGATTAAAATTCTGATTCCTATAAAAGATCCTGGTCATAACCTTTATAAGGTAATATTGTTTTGGATTCCATGTTTGAACAAACAAGAAAGCCACATTTTACATAGTCCAATGTTTTTCTGTCGGCAACCAATGAACTCATTAGTCACCTGATCTCCAAATGGCTCCACTAAACAATAATGTAATGAAGACACATTAAGAATATGTACATTTTGTCCTTGCGCCTAAATTGGTTGTAATCTGAGGCGAGTGATTCTTCATTCGATTACATCTGAAAGTCACTGTGTTTTTGGCTCTTGCGTTTTACTAACAAGTGAGACAGCCTACAAATGTTTTTTGTGTGATTGTCAATCCTCAGACAGTACGTCAGGCTATTTTTACATTTTAATTTATTATTTAGAAGCACAGAGATGGTGGGAGACTTCTTCAGTGAAGTGCTCCTCTTCATGACAGGAAGAGCTAGAGGAATGAAAGAGTAATATATGACTTACGGGAATAGACTCTCTGTCTGGCTCTGACCAATCTCTTGTGGAGTGGTCAGGGTGGAAATTAAAAATGCAGGTGCACGGATGTCCGGATTTCTCTGCCTGAAATGTGGAACCAGAGATGAGGGTCTCTTTTATTGTTTTCATTGTGTTTCATTTGTATTAGAAGTCATACATAGTGAGGAGGACAAGATGTGGCATTTATTTGAACAAAAGAACACAGTTTTTTTCATCTTAAAAAGGACTTTTAAGATAGACTCAAGGCCTGTCGTATGAACATTGGAATTAAGATGAATACATGTTAAAAGTATGACAATTGGAATTAATGTCCACATTTTGATTATATTTTATGGTTGTTGTTGTTGTTTTTTGTAATTCTATTTTAAATGTATAGGGTGGCATTACTGGGCTTTGAACAATTAGTCATGCAAGACACAACAGAAAAAGGAAGAAAAAAAAAATGCCTGTCTCCTTACCATGCATGGAAATGCTCTTAACTAAACACCAAAACCCTTACTGCATGACCAAGAATGAAATTTGCATGGAAAGGGACTTATTCATTTACCAAGTCATTGAGTTGCTGCTATATGGAATCAATGCAGAGAAGGTGGAGCAGGTTTCATGGAGTACTGTGGAATAGTATACTGGAGCGCTTTGGGGAGTGCAAAAATCAGCAAATCTGTTGAGGGAGTTACCATCTTTTACATTTTTTTGGACATAAAGCAGGAGCTTTCTAGAGTATTCGTAAGAGGGAAACCGGAAACAAGCAATGGGGGACAGTGGATTTTGCCAACGGAAAGAGTAGACCCCAACAAAAGATCTACTTGAAAGTAAAGCTTCATTTCAAATATTGCTATGAGCTTTTTAGTTACAAAACTTCAACTATCTTCAAACTTTGGTCTTCCTTCCTGAACAAAATCATGGGAACATATATGCATAGTGCAAGCTACTCTCTTAATCAAGACCCAATCAGGATACTAATTCAAATACATCTGAGGCCAATTTTGCGATATAAAAATATTGTTTCGGTTACTATGAACATTCTATAGGCATACAAATGAAGCTTGAGCCAATTTAGTAAATAATAGCAAGATTTGGGAATTTGATTAATGATCTGTTAGTCTTCAAATAAAGAGTGAACAACAAAAAAAAACATTATACCAATAGAGCCAAAGGTGCAATCACTACAGACTTTAAAAACTAGAGATAATCTGACCAATCATTGAGTATTAAAGTCAGCTGATCTAACCCAAATAAAATAGAAACATGTGACAGGGTTATTAAACAATTCAGTGAACTACATTCAGTATTCATCACTTGACCTCGTCTGACCAATCGCATGGCTGAGTTGTGAAAACCATCGTAACGGTCTGACATTTTTTTATGATTTGATATTCAAAGTCACAATTTAGAAAATTAAGGCTTAGCGGAAACTTTAAATGGAAATTAAACTTTTTTAACATAGTAAACCTTTCACCTCACAAATGGTATTTTCAAACCTACCTTTCTTCTATAGAATGACTAGCAATCACATTTTTTCCCAAACATATTCACACTACAAAACTAAATTAAACAGCACCACTACTGCAAAGCTGAAAGAACTTGAGAATGGGTTGCCAGCTATCCCATGAGAAACCTTCTCACAGGCCTTTTGTGCTTGACTTTGAGAAGCCATGTGTGGAAAGACCCCATGCGAAACCACTTGCCTGCTTGAGAGTGGAGAAAAATCCTACATGGTGCTCTTCAGACAAGAGGCACGTGTCGTAGCAGGTATTCAGAGCTATTCCTCAATTGCTCCCTTTCATCTGATAGTAAGCGGCACGCTTACAGGGACATATGACCTTTGGGGCTAATCCCAACTAGCACGTTTGCTGGTCACAGTTGAGGAGATGTACAACTGAGAGGATTGCTTTTTTAGGACCAGCAAGTGCTGCAATAAAGCTTATTAGAGTTTGGTGATCAATGTTGAGGGCATTTGTTTAAAACATGTGATGTGGGTAATGAGAGCAGACAGTCACAAATTGTATCCCAAACCACTGATGGCAGGGACGTTAACCATGCTTGATTTTGTGGGTTTTGGCTTCTGTCCTTGTCATAATTTGTGAAAATCCTACAATAGGTTTCAAAAACATGTTAGAGTTTAACTATTAGAATCACTAACACTCATTTGAGGACAGTGCTAAAAAAAATTCTCATGTTATTACTAATTAAGATTAACATAAGGCAGATCTATTTCACTTTTCTTTACTACTTTTGTATTTAAGTGATATGAGTGACAATTAAAGACCAGTTTCTAGATTTAACATCTTAGCTTGTACTTCACACTCTCTTTGCCCTTTTTGTCTTCTCCAGTCCAGCTTGTTGGTATAGTGAGCAACGAGCACATAAGGTATAGCTTCATATCTGCCAACCCAATTATTTGTTTTTATAGTGTAAACCCTTAATATTCTACCAAATATGTTCCAAAATGTATTTATCTAAATATAAAAGTGGATGTGCTCAAATCAACCCTCCGCTCTCTTCGGTACAATCTTAAGATTGTAAATTCCCCCTGCTTCATCTAAGGAAAGGGCAGGTAATTTCCGTGGGATTTTAGGCACTGAAATAAATATGTCTTTTCTGCATTCATCATGAGGTAAAACTCAAGCTTTTCAAAGAACTAACAGAAGTCAGATGTCTGGTCTATAATTTGATTGGGAGCTTGGCTGCCAATCAGAAGTGAAAATTTCCATAATAGGTTCAACATAAGATATAAAATAGGATTTTTGTGCCCGGTGTGTTGCTGTGTAATATACACAAGCATATAGCAAATGCAATTTGTTTCAATCTTCAGTATTAAGAGAATTATAAGCTTGACATAAAAAATCAAATTAGAGCTATTAAAATCTAAGAAAAGTACTAAATTTTATGTTAGCTGAGCTTCCTCCGCAGTATTTTTTCCATAATAAGCTTTTTAAAATATATTGGGGTTACTATTTGAATCAAAACACACTGGACTTTAGGATCAATCAGTGCATTTCAATAAGACACAATTAAGGTGATGCCACAAAGCTTTTACAACTTTCAATCAATCATTAATCAAATGTGGCAAACGTCTCCAAGTGGTAATAACTTCGCATCTATTGCATCTGACAGCTGATGGCAAGCTGCCCTGCACCCCACCTTTCACTCTGTGGAAAATCATGCCATAGGAAATTGACTGCAAAAAGCTGAGTTCTGAGCATAGCGTATTTGCCAACATCATCTGTTGATATACTAGGTTTTAAAATCTCAGTTTTGTTTGAGAATTCAAGACTTTAGTCGTTCTGTCTGGCAAAGTGGCAGATTTCCATTGCGATGTTCCTCACAATCTGTCTGTCAGAGTGATGGACAAATGCACAGCAGGTAGAAGCGGGGAGAGCCAAGAATGAAGTGAAAATAGACAGATCTAGAATTCATTGGAAGTCATTAACATGCATGCTGAAAGGCTATATGTCCTCGGTGAAAAGTGACAACGGCAGGCATCTACCATTTGAATGCAGATCTTCAAAGTAGAAAGCGCAGATAAAAATGTGACTGACAGAAATACAGATGACTTGAGCTACTCTTGATATTTGGCAAATCTGTTAACATCCGCCATTGCTTCGAATGAAGTAGCAATTTTTTAACGTTAATCTAAAAGAATCTCCACACGTTAATCCGTGTAAACACACTTATGCCTTGAAATCTGACTCTCTGCTTTTCTTAAAAAAGCAGCATCCAAGTAAATTTCAAATGGCATCCAACAGAATTCCATTGTTTCATGTCTACAAAACAGAAACAGCAGAAGGAGCACACACATGTACAGAGGGGGGAGAATGAGCTTCAATCCTAAAATAGAACAAGCCTTGTTAAATATTTTAGGCACCCAGTAGAGACAAAGACAAAATAATCCCTAGTCACAAACAAAAATATACTAGGATTGAATTATTAGCATGGTAGTTTTCATTGTGAATGTATTAAGCAGCTATTGCTATCATGTCATAACTTAATTTTCTTTTAACACTTGTTTAGCCTTAACAGTAGCTTTGTGGAAATTAGAGGCTTGATGAAAAAAAGTGAGATTAGCCAGTGCTAGGAAAAGCAGGCCATTTTTAGACACGGTTAGCAATTGATACCATCACGCTAGCAACAAACGATTTAGACAAGAGAGGAGGGAGAAGAGAGCAGAGGGAAACCTCAGAGTGTGGCACTTCTCACCCACTCATGACAACAACCTATGGCATTACACCCCCCACACACAACCCACTAGGCCATGGGGGAAAAGCAAGGTGAATTCTGGGAAATATACAGAGATTGTGTGCATCAGGTTCAGTAAAGTCGAGTCTAGAAGCTGGCTTTGATCAAAGGCAGCGAGAGGGAGCAATGTCTAGAATGATAAGCAGCTCAGTGCCGACTTTAAGAAATGCAGCATGCTGCAGAGGAACACAAACACTGGAGCAAATTGAGGGTAAAAATAAAAGTGCAAGCTCAAATGCAAGTGTGCCAGCTTCTTTATACAGAGTTAGAGTACATTGTCATTGTTCTCCTAGCACATGAAAGCAAAAAGAAAAAAGTATGACGTGAGCATGCATTTCCCTTTGTTTCAGATGTAAATGCACATTTACATCATCAGCACGCTATGCTTTGTGGTTTATGGGTTGAGAATACAAACCCTAAGCGACAAGGATTTATCCAGGTTTGCGTAAAAGTGATAGCCATATTTTGATTCGGCTCCCATAAAAGATGCTCTTTTGTCTAATAACTGGCCATTTGGTCCAAAATTATACATTTTAAATGCATTTTACTGTTAATATCAAACATAAAGTTATGCTTACCAGTGATGTGGGTAGATGGGATGGTTTTTCAATTAAATTGTCAGTTCTAAACATCATAATTAACAACAATGACGAGCCACACAAATGTACTTTTAACGTAAGTTTTTGGTTCTCTTATAGTTAAATTTTGAGAACTTAAAATGACGTTACCCAAAACATTCTCTAGTGTTTTTCCCCTTCATTATTATTTCTTGTTATTGTTGCAACCATAAAATAGAATGTATTTAAATTTTTCTTGATGACTAGGTTTGTGCAACCATAACATAATGTTCTCAGAACATCCCCTGATGATTATTGTTGTGCTATGTTAATTATGACAAAAACTTTCCATTAATATTAGTATTACTTGCTGACATTTTTAACTCACATACAGTTTTATAATGTGTTATCTGCTCAATAAATTATTTTCATGGGAAAATCAGTTTACTTAACTGACAATTTAACTGCTGCACACTTTTTCTACCTTGTCTGGGGTTTTTTTGTCTTTCTTTCTCCCAAGCTATACACCTACACATACAGTCCAGCTGTGTTTCATGTTTCTCGCAACCTCTTTGCTGGAGACCTACAACTGGAGACTTACGACAAAAACTCAATGTTTTTAGAAAAAGAGAAAATGTATCTTTTTTTCACAGAGAAAATAATAGAGGGTAAAAAAGGTTGTGGAGCTTAAGGGGTTAAGTTGTTATAAAACAGGGCCAAAAAAAATCCAGCATCTTCTTCGCTGAAAAGAACCGTGGTGTGGATGGTTTAATCGTGATGTGAAATTTAAACTCATCCTAGCAGTTTTTGGACACCACAAGCTGTATGACTCAAGAATATGAAAAGATTATATATTTTTACTCTATTTTAACAACTTACTCCACATAAACCATGTCTGCCGTTTTCCGTTTTACAATGAGACGAGAGCAGGAGCTTAGGGTTGCACACTTCACAGTTGGTTTGCTCATTTCTCTTCTGGCGTGAACATCACATTAGATTAATTTATCAGCTAGACCAGAGATCCTACTCGTCTTTCAGCAAGATTTATTTCCAGTTTATATACAGAGAATTCTAATATTTCTGAAGGCTGTTTAGGGTTTGGCCTTATTCCAGGAGCTACAAGAAACCTGCTGCTAAAACCTTTGGAGCACTGTGACAGTCCCATCATCCCACCAGCATGGGCAAAACTAAACCTCTACCAAAACCATGTGCCAGCTCCAAACCTTGAAGGAAACTAGATTAGCCAATTCAATCTATTTTCCAAAACCTAGCCAGCTAATAACATTTAAGCTCAAAGAGTTGAGTGGTGGTGGATTCACGAGGGTAGATGATTTTATCTTCGAAACGAGCGCAGGCGTCAGCTGCAGGGCTGTCTCATCCTTAATTTATCTTGACAGTGCATCCTCTGTGCTACGTAACAGAGAGATCTGTGTAGTAATTAACAGTGCAGACATGTATATTCAAAAGAAAACAAGGAGTTGATTGAGAGTGAGAGAACGAGTGGAATCAATAAGATTTACGACTTCAAAATCGTCACAGTAGATCCGAAGACTAATTCATTTAAGTAACAATAAACCGGAAATTAATCACATCACATTTATTGAATTTGAGTCTAACTAGTATGTTATTTTTTGGTGAAAAATAAACTAATAGTCTATGATGTGCTGTGCACCAAAGAAGAGGGGTAGCTATGTAAAAAATTATGCTATCTTCCCATTAAATGAAATAATTTCCGACAATGAAGGAAACTATGACTTAAGTTGCTTATAAAAGTCTTACTAGATCTCCCCTTATTACCTGAACATGCTTTTACAATCCAACATAGTGTCCAGAAGTTTCTTGTGTAGGGATGCACCGATACGACATTCCTTATTGGCGATACAAAGTACCAGAGCAAAAAAGTACTAATACTGGTACAACTAAGCTTTTTATTTTCTCATTTTAAGAATCAACCTTGCCAAATGATTAACTAAAAGAAAACACAACTGTTTAACCTACGAAGAAAGTGAAACATCCCATTGATTATATTCATTACATTTTAGAAGCAGGGTCTTTTCTTCATTAGCAGCAGTTAGTCTAGCTTTTCAACCAACTGCTACATCATTCACCTCACTTCTCTGTGCCATAAGCTCCTCATTAATAGTGACAGCTGTTATTCAGGGCTTTTATTATGTTTTACACACAAAAGACACAATAAACGGAATGTTTAGGGATTCTTCACATTTGAAGCATGCTGGTGTGCGAGACATAAAACTGATTCTGATCGTGGGGTACAACCCTCACCAATCTAGTGTGCAGCTAAATGGCTCATGCTGCTTGTCCAAATATCAGAATCTACTTAAATGATGTGAATTTGTATGTTTGGAAGTGGCATGTCAGTGACATGGTCACGTAGCTCAGGTCCAGTAAACTAACAAGACACAGTGAGGCTTATGCTTGAATCTCAGTCTTGTCCCTCTGTTAGGGTTGGCTCATTTAATTTAAGTTGGCTGTTGCTGATTTCTGCTAACAGTGAACTCTTTGTTGTGCTGTTTTCTTATACATTTAATCAGATTGCTGAAAGTAAAAGTCTTTGTCACCAGCATTGATTACTTTTATGAGTATGAATACAAGTACTCAAACACAAAATTGAGACCGATAATGGTATCGTTGCATTCCTAGTCTTGTGATTCCCTCACCACAACTTTCTCTTTCACAATCCCCGGATGGTGGAACAATTTCCACGATCTATTCAGGGAAGCATCAGGACTTTTAAATCTCATTCAAAAACACTTAATGCTATTTAGAACTGTTTTGGTTTCTGACGATGCACTTCGCAGCATTTTCGACAAGTGATAACAACAAAGCCTAAGAAACTAGCTCCCATGTGTAGGTGAAAAAAGTGCTGACTTGAAAACATAGTTCCTGTCTTCAGCCACTCTTCAACTTGACTTATTTTGGTCTTAGTGTTGTTGAAACAAACCCACTCAAGTCGAAATACATCTTTTAGAAAGGAGAAATGTGTGCTGTTGAGCAACATTCTAAACCTCAAACTCAACAAGAAAAATGGACAAAAGCAAGAGTGATGAAGAGAGAGATTTGCAGAAGCAGTCGGCTGTTTCTTTTACACCAACAGGATTGAGCCTCACAGTCAGCAAAGCTTCAGTCTTTCCAAAGCTCTTTTACTGCTTGGGGTTGCAACAGCCGCATCTTCGCACAACAAATAAGCCAAGATATTGGCATTTCCAAGAGCTTCTGGAGATGTGCGTGTCAGTTCCTGACTTGCTAATTTATGGTAGGCCTCTCTAGCTCTCACTGCTTGAGAGATTTCTGCCCAGTTTTCATTATTGAAAAGGACCACCCTCTTTCTCTCTCTCTGGCCCTCCCTTCCTCCATCTCTTTCCTTATTAGATCTGTGATTCCAAGAGCGCATTAGGATATTAAATTCAGGGTGGAATGGATGCTGCCTGCCGACTTGGCAAGACTCCTTTTATACTCTCCTCCTCCTGCTCTTTGTCAGCCTCAGACTGCTCCAATCTAGAGTTATTGGGCATCTCTCATGGTGGAGTCCTGAACGTTGTGTCCTGCCATCTCTGTAGGCACAAAGCAGCTACTTGTGAGAGAAAACCAATGGCACAGTGGCTGCTCTGTCATCGTATGAATCATTCTGACGTGTCTGAGGATAAAGACGTGCATCCATGCGCCCACACAGCATAGCACCCCCTCTCATACAGCCTTAGCGCATTCCTCATGACATGTGAGCTTTTCTTATGGCAGCTCTTTCACCATTGTTATTTATTTGACTTAGGGGGAATTGTCTCCTGAACAATGGCTTATTTTTCTTGTTTTCTGGAGAGACATACATCTGTTTGGTCAACACACACGGATTAAATGAAATAACAGTGGAGACACTGTTTGATGATCTAAAACTCTTAGACATAGGGCATTCTGAAATCTGTCTGGTTTCAAGTTGTTTCTTCATAAATCATCTCAAAAGCACACACTGCTTTTCTATTCTGGTGCACAGACCTTTTGAGCTAGACTGTTAAAACAGGCACTTATTTGCCTGCACAGATCTAAAGTAAGAAATCCTTACAGTAATCCAAAATCTGAATCCAAACTAGTAATCATCTTTATTGAGTGTATTATTGTGAATGTACGTACATTGTAGATGTACAATAAGTGATTTCTTCATGTACGTCTTGTCTCGATGGCATTGAATTGATTGGATTTGGACACTCCTATATATATATATATAGCTTTTATGAATCAATCATCATCAAATCAGATTAGACTAGTATGAGTAGAAAACGAAAACACACACACAGTAGTTTAAATTCTTAAATTGTAAAAAAAGTCTCACTTTAAAGTTTCCATAGAAGCAAGTCAGAGATAAGGTTTCTCTAGAAATAGTAATGTATACCGTATTTATTATCACGCTTTGATCTCTGTGACTTATAATATTAAGCAGCTAATACATGAATATTACGTGGCTAGAAAGCAGAATTGCACATTCATCTAAAACAGTTTTTCATTTAATGACAATTAATCTGGTTGTCGATGAATGAAATCGAGCGACAATAAAAAAAGCTCAAAACAATATAGTTAATGATTGCTTGAGAAAAAATATTTTTTCTTATTAAATGTACAAGTTCCACAGCTAAAATTTAGTTGCACTCTATACTCCAAAAAAGATGTGAAGGTCACTATTTGTCACAATGTAGTCATCAATAGTATGGCAATGTAAGTATTCAAATTTAGATTGACTTCTCAATAGAAGAGGCAATTTTCAATTAGAAAAATTTATAAATTCTTTGATCATTGCTACTGCTACTAGTATGAAAATGCCTATTTTCTGAGTATGACTGACTCTATCTCCATTTCCCCTGTTCCCATCCTGATGCAATGTTATGTCTGTGTAAATGTGTTGAATGTGCTTGTTTCTATGGCTTTTTCCCCACTAATCTCACACTGCTCTAACTGAAGTACAGAGCGAGAGCGGCATTTTTTCAGCCACCTTTCCTGTTATATATTTCCTTATTTTGTTTGCTGCTTTGCCGACCTGTCTGTCCCCCTGTAATGTGATGTCTATATCTTGGTCAGAGGGGTCTAATTTCGCTGTATGAAACAGTGTAGGTACCAATAAAGGCCTTATTCAATCAAAGTGCTATTGTCCAATACAACTTAATGATTTATTTAAAGCTATGCTTTAAGTGCTGTCATCAGATCATGAGAATGGCTAAATAGAATTAAAAAAATCTAAACAAAAAAGGTAAACCATAACTTCCTAAAATTGTAAGAGAAGGAGAATGAGCCCATTCCTTAAAAAAGCTGTATGGACAATATAAAAAAATGCAAATTAATGGGTCATGTCAGTACTAAAACAAACATTTAACCAATTAGTGTAGAAGAAAATACCGAAACTGGCTCAGAGAAATATTACACCACCCCTTCAAGCCAAACAATGCATTTTAAGGGTAAAGCATGCATTTGTCTTCAAAAGTAAAAAAATAGATGACGTCATCTCATAATGCCAAGCCCAGCAGATGAAAAAAATCAAATGATTCATGATTTAAAGATCCTTAAAGTGCTACCCACTTTTTTACTCACACTCTAGTGGTGCAGTCACACTATGGAAAAGATTACATTGACTTAAAGGAGTACGCAAGCAACAATGCAAAACCGGAATTCACTGAGGTGCATGATGTTTCACATTCCACTCTTAAGTAAAGTTGAGCTGGATTCAACTGTAACCTTCGATACTGCATCTCGAGATGCCAGCACAATTACCAAGTAGGAGAGGGCAGCATGAACTTACTGAAATCTCATTTTAAAGTAAATTCTCATTTTGTAGTTTTTTTTTAGATGTAAATAAGAGTGACCCCTGATGGTGATGTTTTTATAAATATCTAAGTTAACTGTTCTGCTGTGGCAAAAGCATTACCCTTTTTAAAACTTTTCCTATAAAGCTTCTCCATTTGCCAAATTGCTCATTCACAATGCAAACCTATCCATCCTTATACCTCAGAAATGCTCTTTTTAGTGATAATTTTGAAAAGTTGAAGCACTGAAGATAGTCAGACATTCATACAAAATTAACCACAGCCTTGCCTTCGGATCACAGGAGCAAACCCACCTCTTCTGTGCTGATATGTTGCAGGGTGCAGGTCTTGGAGCCAAGCAGATGATGGGGTTTAAATAATACAGCAGTGGAGTGCTTCTGTGATCTTCTTTATAACCAAGTGAACCATTCAGCCACTTGTTCAAGCCAAGGCATTGCTTGACATAATTGTGCGGCCACGCTTGAGAGGGAGAAGCCGAATAATGCATGGGTGGGAGGGGGTTTGCTCATTTAAAATAAATGGCAGACTGGAAGATTTCTTTCTCCGGATGAGACTTAGTGCTTGACCTAGTTCTTACTTAGAAGTTGAGCATTAGTGAATTAGTGGAGCATGATCTTGTTCAACTTAATTATGTGGAAGCGCTTCTTCTATGGCTGCTCGATCTGCTGCCTTTCACTTCGATATCTGTGTAATTCAAGCTGCTGTTCAGATGTGGAATATTATGAGGAGTGGATTGCTATGAAAAGGATTTAATTCTTCTTTGAGAGGATCTAAATCTAAAAGGTTTTCTGTAAAGGGTGTATGGAAATAAGTATTAAAAATATATATATATATATTTGTTTGTCTGTTGATTGACTGTTGGTCAGCAGTTAATATAAATTAGATTTTTAATTAATTAAAAATTAACTAAACAAAGTTAACTACACTTTTTTATTTTACTTTTAGATTTTTTTTCTCTCCATTAAATAACCAAAACATTTCCACAAATATTTCAAATATCAAACTGTCAAAAGTTTTAAAGCTACAAATCCTTGTTGTTATATTTAAATTAAGAAATCAATTAAATATTTAAATAGATTACATTGTATATATATATATATATATATATATATATATATATATATATATATATATATATATATATATATATATATATATATATATATATATATATATATATATATATATATATATATATATATACACATACATACATACATAAATATATAAAAGAATAAAATAGTGTTCTGATCCCCTGTTCTCTGGTTCATTTTAAGAATAATAAGTAGGAAAACACAAGCGAATTGTTAGTGTCCGAAAACATTTTATTGTTCACGTGGATAACAATATACAATTTTTTTATAATAAAAAAAAACATGCATGATGCATACTGCATAACACATAATATTCAAAATGTATATAACCTAAACGGTTTAAAAACTTGTAAAAAAAGTACATATAATATTTACACCATAATTAAATATAATTACATATTGTATAGTAATTACAGTAACTCACCTTTTTAATAGTAACTTTGCTAAAAACCGAAGTTCAGCGTTTCTTAGAAAATAAATAATAAGTAAACAAGAAGGCTATTTTTTTTGTTTTACAATAAAAACTTGTAAAATAAATGACAGTGTTTTTGAAATTAAAACATTAAATGTAAATTTAATTTTAGAGTTAATTTCTATTGATGTATACTGTTATAGTGTGATGCTATTGGTGTTAATAAAATGTAACACATCATCTCAGACTGCTCCTAGCAAACGGAACAGCACCAATAGTTTAAGAAGAAATGAAAAAAAAAAACAACTGTGACTCAGCCTTGAATGAATCATGACTGTATAGAAGAAGTATATTTATAACCATTCCCTTTTGTCATTAGACAGCTTTGGTTAAAAAAAAACTGCAATACGAAGCTAAACCTGTGCAACAAAATCACCTATGCTACTTTTTTTGCTCAAAGAATAAGGCATGCAGTCTCAGTAAGACCATCATTAATTAATCATTGTATGCTACTACAGACAGGCCCCTCTGCTTTGCTCGTGTTTGCAATTTTCACTTAGCCCCAAAGCAAAAAAGCCTTCATTCACCTCTCCGGTTTCTCCAGTCAGTTTTTAACCTCTAACCTTTGAATCTAATGTGGGATTTCAGCTCTTCCCATACGCTCAGCTGCTCCTCTGAGGATACAGAGTGCTTTCAAAAGAACACTTTTCATCTCACACTATGGGTAAAGAGTCCTGAGGTGCCTTCCACCGCCTGTCTTAAGTACTACTTTAGAAAATAGTCCCGTCGGTGTAAATGTAAAGATGCCTGTAGGAGTGGATCACTTTTGGATTGTGTTAGTGGAGGGTTTTTATGGTTTTGTCAAGCCCACCATTCCTACGGCTGATTGAAATGGAAGATGGCAGCCATTGTGTTTGGGGGAAACAGGTGTTTGACACACACGTCAAGTTGATTTGATCTCAGATATAAGCGTGAAGTAACCTGGGATGACTGTCAGGAAAACGTCCAGATTTCAAGTTAATTACTATGCCTCCTAGCCTCATGTGTGTTAGATTCAGATATATTTATTCATCTCAATGTTGGGTTCAGCTTCAGCACAGAATCTTTGATTGTTTAATTGGAAGAGAGATGCTGAGTTTAGTGCTCGGTGCATCTTCTTCATAAATGGTCTTTCGATCAAAGCTTGTGAGTTATCAACAGTAGAAAGGAACATTCCTTTAGGAATACTTTCTGGTTTAACTTTTGTTCTTAATCTGATCAGACAAATGTATTTGATGGTAGGTAGGAAAGAAAAAGAGAAGAAGTAGAGAAAGAATTTTTTTAACTGTTTTTCAATTTTTGCTCCCAAAGTTCACAATTAATTCAGTTAAGTTAATGGTTGTATCTTTTTAAATGAATCTTTTTCTTAACAAATATACACTTGTGTTAATGAAAAACTTTTATTTTGTTCATGAAAAACGTTATTATGATTAGGCCCCCATGTGTCTTTTAAGAGGTGGAATACTTATTTTCTCCCCTACTGGTATGTAGATATTTTACTGTCATTTACTAAACTTTTTTTTTTCTTCATTTTTTTAATTACTGTTAAAAAAGTTTTTTTTTGTCTAAAGATGTTTAAGGAATAGCAATAAAACCAGGATGGCTGAGCAGAATTTGTTTTATGGTGTTTTATAGTAAAACCATTACTTTTTTATGCAGCAATGTTTTTGGATCGGCTCTTGGGAATCAATCAGCGAACATTGAGAAAGAGATATATTTTGACTGAAACTGTTAACTGAAATAAAAAGTGATTCTTTCAGTCTGCTCCTAACTTTACTGAAATCAAATAAAAGCTGCTAGCATAAACTCATGGATTAAATTAGTGGGTTTAAGAATATCTTGGTAAAAAATTGATCATTGTGAAACTAAAACTGCTCAAAAACTGTTTGTTCAAAAGTGCTGGTTTGGACCAGTAGCCCAAATTTCTAGTGTTTAATCCTTCCTCTTTAGATTTTCCAACCATAACTCAAAACCATTGTTATAATCCTCTTCACAAAAAAGTAGCACAGTATTTTAGGATGAAGTCTATCATGAAACAATCCTTACTCACACTAAACACATTCCCCCACAAAAGCAGCATGAACTGTACTGTGATCAAATGAGCCGCATATGTAACTTAGAGTTCTTCTCTTATTGCAGGCTTATGATAATCAATACCAAAAACACACTAACCAAACCACTAGCAAACACCCTCAACGTTTCTCAGTGAGGGAACGCATATGAACAAGATGTGTATTATGATGAACACACTTTATTCATGGTAAAATAATCAACAAATTGAATCGTAGAAAGTTCACGATTTCAGGGAAATATTAAAAACTGTCTTAGAACATTCAAAACAGATTTAAGCTTATGTTTGGTAATTGCATTTTAAATGAGTTCAACACAACGTAGCCATTAAAACACACACAGCACTACCAAAAAAGGAAATTAGCTTCTTACAGCACTTACAACAAATGATACCTTAATTAGTTTTTGGGGGGGGGGGGTTGATAATGTTTTGTGTTGTAAAAATGATCAAACTTTTTCTTAAAGTGACACTTTAGCCCAAAAAATTAAAACGCAGTCATTAACCACTTACTCCCTGGGTGATTCAAACATATGAAGGTTTGATTCCTCCTCAAACCGATAGTTGACATATTTTGGACTTAAACCAGGAGGCCTGGGAGCGCTCCATTAACACTCATGTCACACGGATTGTCAAGTCCAAATAAAGGATCTGCCATCTGGGTTGAATACACATTTATTAGTGCTTAGAGAACACTTATTGTTCACAAACAGAAACTAAATATTGATTTAAATTCATACCATCTTTTTTGCCATTTTACTCTTGGGAAGTGCACTGAGAGAGTAGAACATGGTGCTTTTTGGTGCCCCTGATGCTGCATTGTTCTTCCTCTTCCTTGTGAGTGTACAAGAGGCGCACTTGTCGGACTTAATCATGCGCCATAGATTACGAATGACTTCAAATAGTTTTATATATGTGATTTCTCATCATGCATGTCTCTCACAGTCATAGCTGAGAGATAAATCTGGAAAAACTGAGTAAACTTTAATTCCTTGACATTGTTTACTGGTTCAAACATTCTACTTTCTCAAAAGATTTTACATTCTTGGTCTGATTTATTTCCAACAGAACGCTCCTTTCATCTAAAGAGAATAGATATTTTGTTTTATCCTCCAAAACAAAACAAAAAAGCCGGTTCCCAACATGCCGCCCCTTATTTTTCTGCTTTCTGAGAGATTGAGGTCATTGTTAATTGAAACACAGACACGTGTTAATTAGTGTGAGATATTTCCCCTCCAATCTCTCCAGCTAACGATGTCCTTCCAATAATTACTAGGTTTCAGCTGTAAGCAAAAGCGCCAGTCAAGAGCAAAATGAATGAAAGGAATTGAGTTCAATCACAAAAGAACATTCACTCTTTTATTTGATCCCCTGTCTACAACAGCTAATAGAAATACTTGGTTAAAAGGTGGCTAAACTAAATGAAGCAAAGTTTGGTTTCATGCTTTGAAATAACTAGGAAAATATTCTGAAAACATTCTTTTGAGTAAATAAAACTGAAAAATAGAGGCTGAATCATTGCGTGCTATGGTTTTGTTGGTTAATTGTTGAGATGAAAAATATGGAAAGTGGCATCAATAGAGACGACCACAAGCGTGGTGTTAAATATAGAAATAAATTCACTAACAAATGCAGTCATCTCAAAATACTAGCTAATTTCTGATCCTGAATAAAGGGTTGCAAGTGATTTGCTTAATTGTAAGCTGAACTCTCTTTTTCTCTCAAAAACATATAAAAATTGTCTCGATTTTTTTGTGTGATAGTTAGACTTTTTGGCATTTAATTTAGAATTTTTAAAACTGAAAAAAAAAATTGGATGGAAAAAAAAATCCATCATCCGGTACTTCAAGAACTGTGTCAAGAAAAAAAAGCTAGAAGAAATTGACAAAATATTGACATGAGCAAGCATGGGAGAACTCTGGACCTTTGAATTTGATCAAAGGCCATGTTTGCTTAGTTTTTCCACTCAATACCTTGCTTTTTTTCAACACAGAATGCACACATCAAAAATGTATCCAACAACTATGTGATGTAAAATCACAGAAAAAACATGAGTGGAAACAAACAGAGAGCAGAGACGAGGCAGAATCAGCAGGGATCACATGCATGGCATGCTGATAAACTCCGCATCGGCTTGTCTTATCTCAAACCACGGATTCCGCACAGACGCCTGCAGTGGATTCAGGGAGCGCGTGTTGAGCTATAAATAGTGCTGTAGATCAGAATGTTGGGGGGAAAAAAGAACCCGATGCTCTTTTTTAACTGCTGTTAATGACCACTGAGGAGGTCTTGTTTTATACTCCATCTTCCAAAGTCATTTTTACTCTTCATCTCATTTCCTTCAAGCTGTGAGGAGATTTGTTTTCCCATCAGCTCAGTGTGAGGGAAATATAGTGCTGGGTTGATGCGAGACTTCAATCAAAGAACCAAAACTAATGGGATTTGGTGTCAGGCATCAATTACGTCCTCACTTCCTATTTTTGCTTAGAGATTAAATATCTGGCTCCAAAAAATGTCACTAAATTTGAATCTGAATGTACTAAGTGAAAGGATGTACGGATGCTTAACATGAACTGGGTTTATACTCACTATATGAGTCATCTCAATCTCCCAAGAGTTGACAAGTGTAGTTAAAAGTGTTTTTTTTCTTGTATATTAATTTAAGAATCATTTTGCAAGACATTTGTAGGTACTATGCTTGACTCATTAACTTATTCACTTGACATCATGTTTGATGCATGTGATATCTCTGGAGTGAATCATGTTTTACTTCTTAATTTTAAATGTGTAAATGAGGGAAGATAGTCAGACAAGAACTTCTAGAACTATTATATCATATACAATTCATTTAAAGTAAAAAAAAAAACCAAACATAATTTGATTCGTAAACTTTTTTATTATTAATTTACATTTATTTTTATTTGTTTATTTTTTGATAATTTATATGTTAAATCCATTTCAACAAAATAAAAAAAATGAATTAATAAATAAAATGCTAAAATGAATAAGTTAAAAACATTAACAAACATAGAGTAAATGAATAAAAGCTAAACTAATAAATATGAATAAACATCCAAATATTTCAAAATAAAATTACAAAAATAAATAAGATTTTAAAATGAATTAATAAACAATTGAATGAATAAATGAATGAATGAATGAATGAATGAATGAATGAATGAATGAATGAATGATTGTTAGACCTTAATTTTACAAATGTTATAAACAGCTAATATTTAATCAAAATCACATTTTTAAGCTGCTTAATCAAAATGTTATTTATTACAATGCTAGATGGAATCATAACACAGATAGACAGGAAACTGACACTCCAGTGTAATGTGATGACGGTAATGGGTGAATATTAAACTTATTTCCCAGTGCGCCCCATCATTATCCTAAAGTTCAACTCAAAGTTACTTTGAACAGAAAACAAAGATCTCGATTGAGGAGAAGAATTAGCCACTCACATGCCCAACAGTTTAGCAAAAAAATGCCAAGAGAACAATGAAGGTTTTCTTTCAGTGTTTATGACTTCAGCTTCACTGCACTTCCACGTGATACGGGATAAGTTCATGTATTGTACTGACCTGATTGTACTGATACACGGTGTATCACTATTTATAAGTGCACCAGTTGATCCTTAATACAGTCCTAAAATTAGTAAATACTGAGTTTTAAACATTTACCAGATTTAGCTTTTCAACTTTTATGGTATAATATTTTAGCACTAGAGGTCTTGTTTCTAAAGCAGCAAGAAACAAATTTTTTATGTGACCAGTGGGGAAAGATCCAATTACTCTAGCTATGGATGCTGTGTGATCACATGACATTATGGAAAATTATTCCATTATCAAGCTGTGCTATGCTAAAATCAAGAGGTGCAATGTTAGATTTTTTTTAACTAAAACTCTCTAATCGTACAAAATTTTTCGAACAAGCAAAATGAACTATTAGTAACCGAAATTTGAGAAAGGTAAATTCATGATCAGTTACTGAAAAACTACATGTAAAACAATGATGCCATAGCATAAACCAACATTTGGACGATTTGTTTCACAATGTATACCTTGCTTTACTCAAAAATTATGGAACACTTTTTGACTAGTTGGTCAGTGACAGTGTCTAAAAATGTCAATCTGTTTTAATTAATAATTAAGTGACAAACATGTACAACAGACAAATATATAGACTCAAAACCCAAAAACCTTCCCTCTTTTTTATAACACCCAAAATAAAATGAATGCACATAATAAAAATGGATGGTTTTGTACTGCTTTTAACATCGTTTTAATCATAAATTGTTATACATTATGTAAAAAGAACACCTAACACTGTGGATTGCAATGTTTCTACACGGTTTATATAAAGATACCCCCCCACAAAGAACATTCTCTTACATTACTTGATATGCGAACTATGCAAACTCACTCAATTCTCAGCACCCTGCTATTTTACTGAACTACAGAAGGATGCAAATCTGATTCTGTAGCCCTCTGTGATTAGTTAAGAAAAACATTAGCTTCTGGGTGAGACACAGACTCCTTAACCCAATTGAGTTCAATTACAAAGATGCTCAGTCATTCAGTCATTGACCCAACCAAATAAGCATCTGCACTAATTGCATAGAGTAAGCTCTGGGTCAGCCTAGTCAATTTGAGCTTACAAAACCAAGTCAGATGAAGAGAAGGAGAAATCACATAAATAAAGAGACAAGACAGACCAACAAAAAACTTCATCAGAAAAGCTCCAGTGCTGCCCAAATAATGATAGTGATAAGTTGTGCTCACATGCTAAATTGAGTCTAACTTTACAGAATAAAAACAACCCAATATTTGACTAGTTTACAAACAAGGTTTGATCAACATAGCAGTTTAACCCTAACAGATTGTTTTGAAATGTTTATATCACGAGTTGGATGCATTTTATGGACTTGACTGTATGTTCTTCTCTGATATTCAGATTAATCAATTTACCCTCGCCACCCTTCAGGCATCACATGGACACTTCAAAGCGTCTATTATAAAGAACTCAGTGATTTGCGCAAAACAACAACGAAAAGCGGTTTAACGCTGTCTGTGTATATTACGCTGTTTAACTTCCATTAGTGGGCTTGAAACAAACCGCTCCGGATTGCTGTCGCGAGCTGCGGCTGCCTCCGCGAGTCATCTCTCACTTCTTCAGGTTAACGTCACATGCGTTCAACAAAACCCTCCATAGACTGACGCACACGAGCATTCCTGACAGAAAAACACAGCCTCTTACCTGGTATTAGCGAAGGGAAATGTGTGTTAGCACGATGCGAATGCGGATGCTGCACTATATATTCCCTGCAGATGTCCACATTGTCAGTACCAGTCGCCTACTGTACTGGAGAAAACCCTGATATTGTGTGCTTGAGAGAGAGAAAGAGAGAGAGAGAGAGAGAGAGAGAGAGAGGGAGGGAGGGAGGGAGGAGGAGGAGGAGGAGGAGGGGGCTCGAGGATACAGGACAGTTGTATCCAATTACAAAAGACAAACGAGGGTTAAAACGGAACAAAGGACTTCAACAAAATACAATTTTTTTTCAATTTGTATTTATTCTATTTCTGTTTTAGTTGATAAAGATAATGAATAATAATGATTATATTCCAACTTTCCTTAATATATCATGTGTTTTGAAGCCTGTCGTGATTGATCATGTTCAGTATGCTAATTTAGCCTAGCATTCACTGAGGTAAACTGATTATGGGATTAGAAGCGACTCCGAATAACTCGGTCTGTTTAACGATTATAAACACGGTAAATATCAAATCCTAAAGCTTTATAATAGTAACAATGTGGTTTATATTACTAAAGGTTATCATAAAAGATAGAGGTATTCATATAATTTTTTGAAGGATTGTGTATTTTGTTGAGTAACTTTACAATTATTAGCAGAGGTGCTTGCTTTTACAAAGGGTTTCAGTTGGATCTTAAAAAGTCTAAAATTTAAAAGCCTTAATTATAGGCCTTAAAAAGTCTTAAATACACTGTTCTAGGTCTTAAATAATGTTTCACTGTTTTATGACATCATCAAAAAATTATGATATTTTTTTCTTGTTTATGAGGTCCATGAAGCTCATTTGATATGAGTTTCTGTTGTTGTTGTTGTTGTTGTTGTTGTTGTTGTTGTTGTTGTTGTTGTTACTTAGGGTTGCCTTAGGTTGAGAAAATGCTCCCAAATACGTTAAAAATTATTGTTAGTGTTGCCATATTCTGAGAAAATGTGCAAAACTGCGCAAAAACTTAAAAGTCATGTTTGACTTGTTTGGGGTTGGCTTAAAACTTTGAAAATCCTCAAAACACAAGTCACTTTTAGCAGTGCCATGGTTTGAGAAAATGCTCAAATACACTCAAAATTTGGTCGGAGTTAAAGAAATTGCTTGTGAACGCTCATAAATGCTCAAAAGTTTGTGTTAGGAGTTGCCAGATAATGACATGACTCTTACATTTTAGAAAATGAAAATGTTTATGCTCAAAAGCATAAAAGTGACTGCTAGGGTTACCAGAGATTTAAAAAATTCTCCCAAATGTAAAAAAAAAATATGACAGTTCAAAACTTTCAACTTTGCAAAATGCATAGCGTTTACAAAGTTTGAGAAAACCCTTGCAAATCCTCAAATCGTTAAAGTGAGCGGTAGAGTTTTAAACAGAGTGTTTGAATCGTGCTCATAATGATGCAAAAAGGCATGTGTTTTCGATGTCATGATTTCTTACATTTGATTCTTAAAATTTATTTTTTAAATCTTAAATTTGGCCTGTAGAAACTCTTTAATTGTCTACCATTGGTAACATGATTTGGGGCATTAAGAGTAAATGTTTTGGCCTCTGCATTTTTGAGTAAATTACAAATTGAGTATAATAGTTTTCATGATTTGTTGTCAAATTTTGTAGCGTTGGAAGAAGTATCCTCAATCCAGATTCTGCAATGTCACCTTATGTGTTCATTTTCTTTCTGATTTACTTGTTTCTATTGTAAATTTACTTAAATTAGTTATAAATAATAACACCATATCAAATAACTAAAAGAGGCAAACTAACAAAGTAAGACATTTTCAACAGTTTTCTCTCAAAGTTGTAAAAAAAACAGTACCATGTTGTGCACATGACTACTAGCTCTTGGAAACACATTCAAGAGATGTTAATAGAGTTTACAAACAACATAGCAAACACAAACCCTTCTACTTTTAGTTAAACTTTACATCATATAACTAATTCATATTATATAAAGTAGCATTTAACAGAATAAAGTGTTCAAAACAATTGTCTGTTAACTTTTACATGATTTAAAAATGTGAAGAACTTGTAACTTGGGCAAATAGTAACCCCTCTTTTAGAATATCTGTCTGCAACGCATTAAATCAGTTAAATTAGCTGTTTGATGAGGTATGCGTTAACATCATTTATAACTTAGTCAAGTGTCTGATGGTATATCATCTTATTTAAAAAAGAGAACTATACATGAATATTATGGTAAATAATGGAGCACTATAAGCATCAGTTTTCATTTTATTCCGAGAGTAAGTTGATCAATTTTACAGCTCATTAATTTGCAGAATGGCCCTGATTTTAAATCCATTATAAAGACCATTTGCACAACAAAAAGTAATTTGGCTACTGTTGACTGACTGGTCAAACAATTCACAGCTTCTTAAATTTCAAAGCAGGTTTTGCATTATGCATCATGTTTATGACCATAAATTAAATGAATGAATAAATAGCAAACAATCAGAGGAAACGAATATGGCCTGAAATATACTGACATCTAGTGGATACAGTTCAGTTCAAATTGCTGTTGTTTGTGCAGAAAAAAAATAGCTTGATAGTTTTATTGCACAAATCGATTCAATAAAATATGCAAGGCTATTACAGCTAGTATTAAAAGCAAAAAGATTAACTTAAATAGGAAAATTGGAAGTTTGGCGTGTCCAAATACTCAAATTATTGAAGTTATGTTCTCATGGTTTTGAATTGCATTTCATTTTACTTGTAGAAATCGGCTCTTATCAATTGACAATGTAAATATTCTCTCCTCGTAATGGTTTATTTATTTTCTAAAATCTTTAAATTATTTTAAACAATAAAATCAAATTGCATTGATATTTATTTTACAGTAAATGAACTGTAATTGCAGAATTGCTTCAATATAAGTTTGTATTTTATTTATTTTAATAAGATATTATTTTAAAGAATAAAGCTCTAGATGCTGAAAAAGTTTTCAGATGTCATAAAAATACCTTTTGCCTGTGTTGAAGAATCAAGTGAAGGGAAAGAAAAAGGATGGAATTATAACTTTTTGATGCACCATTGCAGACCGTCATCCTCCTTCTTTGGACATTTTAATTAGTTTCACAGCGGTAAAAATGATGGTCACTGAGAGCCTGAAGAGGCATTTCTCAATATTCGACAGGCATGTAACGAGCTGCAAGTAGAGCCAATCAGGTCACAGCACTGGTTCATTTCAGTCTGCGAGAGACGAAGTGAAGACTACGCTTTCTGACCTCCTGTTGATTACTAATGATCCCACAATTCTGCTGTCAGCGTCCCCCTGCAATACCCTAAAAAGTGTTAAATAATTTATGAAGAGAATAAGACAATCACTGACTAGAATTTGCTGGACATAATTGAATTGGTTAAAATATTTCTAGATTTATTAAGAAATATAGACTTGGTCTTTTGTCAAAAACCTCTGCATCTTAATAAATAATCAAAGTGTTTTTGTTTTACATTTAAGAGCCCAGGCTAATGGGTCAGCATGAGGTCACAAACAAATAAAAGATGTTAAAGGAACACTCAGCCTTTTTAACTATACCATAACTCCCCAACTCTCGATTTTGCTGCTGTAGACTCCCTTCATTTTTAACACAGAGATGCTGGCATCCTTTATCAATAATTTACTTTTCATACTTTTCATTTTATGTAGAATTTATTATGTGATGTTGCTAAAAGGCATATTTTAAATAGTAAAAAATATGGTGTAAATAAGTAAACATTTGAACTGAAATGCTTAGCTGAGTCCATTGATTTATGCTAAGTTATGCAAAACCACACCGAAACCAGAGAGCAGCTGAATTGAAAAAAAACCTATTAAAAAGCTATTATTCAAGGTATGGTTGTAGACGCTTTATTTATTTATTATTTTAAGACAAGAAGTGAAATTACAACCAGATATTGACTATATTTAGCGCCACATGACTTGAAGCAAAGTCTTACCTTAAGTCAAGAGGGTTAAATCATGAGCAGAAAAGTGAGTAATTTCAAAAAGCACTACTCTTGCTTCAGGAAACTATTTTAAAAACCACTGTGCATCCATAAATATGCGTATTTGCTAGAATACCTAATATTGTACTAATTAACATGAGGAACCTTTTCATTTTTAAGAACTCTTATGAGAAACAGCCAACAACATCAGAAAAAAAAACATTATAAAAAGGCTATTTACCCTGGGATAGTGTTAGCTTTCTGTTCATTAGCTTTTAATTTAGGGTTAAAAACACTAATATTGTATCAGAGAATTCTGTAAGCTTGTAAAAAAAGGATGTGAAGTTTTGTCAAGGTTTAAATGCACCTAATAAAATGTAATCTTTAAAATGAAATATGGAATTTTAGAAATAAGTGTGAACCAAATGTCTAATGTAAATTGAAACATATTGTTACATATGTGTACAATGTGAATTTCCTTCTGTTTACGATTTGTGTTTTTTTTTTATCAATATTTAAATTGAACTCTTAAGAGAAGCAGTTGTAAAGGCAACATTGATGCAGGTCAATACTTATAAATATATCATTCATTCATTCATCTTCATGTCGGCTTTATTCCCTTTCGGGGTCGCCACAGCGGAATGAACCGCCAACTCTCTGGCATATGTTTTACGCAGCGGATGCCCTTCCCTGCCGTAACCCATCACTGGGAAACATTCACACGATCTCATTCACACTTTAACACTATGGGCAATAGTTCTTATTCAATTCACTTATTCCGCATGTCTTTGGACTTGTGGGGAAACCGGAGCACCCGGAGAAAACCCACGCGATCACGGGGAGAACATGCAAACTCCACACAGAAATGCCACCTGCCCCAGCCGAGCCTAGAACCAGCGACCTTCTTGCTGTGAGACGACCGTGCTACCCACTGCGCCACCGTGACGCCTACAATCATTGTTTCTGTAACAGTGAACTTAATCTAATCTAAACTTTTTTTTCTCAGCCACTGTACAGTCACTGTTTGCTAAAAACTCAAGGCTGAAGAGTGTTCCAGCTAGTGCTCATGTGGAATGAAGGCGATGGTATATGTAGCCATGTGACAGTGAAAAATGATCACAGGTGAGCTTGCATCACATACGGCGTGTTTCTATTGTGGTTGAGCTGTTTGGTCGTTTGCTTGACAGCTGAGACTTGATAGATTATGCGAGAAACATCTACAATTTTCAGTGACTTGTAATAGATTTTTTTTAATCATGTTAAATCAGTACATGAATTTTACTACTTTAGGAAGTAGTTATATAGAATCCAGAAAACACAGTTGAACAAAGCATTGTTGCATCTTTAAAGACACGCTGGAAACATAAACACTCAATCAATCTGTGAAAATGAATTTATATTAAGCTTTTTTTTACAAATGCTTTAAGGCAGCTTTGCAAACAAGGGGCCTATATCGATTAAAGTATTAACATTGTTTTATGGGAAGAATAGAGTTCCTTATTAAATCAAGAAATGTAGTTGTTGTTCAGTCTTATTGCAGACTATTGTTAAGATTAAGAAGAATGATTTGTTATGAAATATGTTTTGGGAGAAAAAATAAAGCTGAGCATCTGGTGTAATCGTCATTTGGTACCATGTTAATTTGTCACATAATGTTACCTTTAGAGAAAATAAAACATGGTAAAACAAATAGTTTTTAAAAATATTAACAGTCTAAAAACAAATGTATTCAAGTACAGGACAAATGCCAAGTTAATTATGAAATGTGTCTGTTTTTATGTTTTGTGAAACTTATTGCATTATGGGATAGTCTGCTGAATAAACGTGTACCAGTATACCCATAACACCTGCCGGCTATTGTTATGTCATATCGGATATTGCTATCCTTTTTTCAGTTGATCTGTGGTGAAGATAATGCCTGCACTTATCTACAAAAGTACATATTTAAATGTAATGTTTCTGTATAAATAGTATTTATTTATAGTATTAGTACACTTACTCATGCATATTCTGATGTGTTGTAATCGCATTTGGAATTAAAGGTAAAATCAAGCATTGACAGGCACTATCTACAGTAATGAAGGCTTCTTGGTTCAGAGTTTAAATCCCAGTCAAGACAGTGACTGCGATTTTTATTGTAGCATTATACAAATTGGAAATATCTGTGTAATTAATACATTTTCTGTAAAAAAGATGGAAAAAGATATATGATTATTTTAAACAATTCTCATTTTTTAGTATACAAAAATACCTCAAATATTTTTTCCCTCTAGTACATTTCATGCCAAGAAAACTTTTCTATATGTGGGTTCTTTTCCTTGGTTGGCATTATTTTTTTACTGCCATTATTTATAGAGATTCTAATACTGTCTGTCTTGAATGACAATAATTCTGTATGAAATAAAAAAAAAATCTGATTAAAGAAAAACCCTGTTTCCATATATCCATCTAAATAAATTGTTTTGATATTACGCCATCTAAATTTCATTCCTGGATTCATATTCTATGTGAAAAAGTATGACTATTTAAGTGTACTTTTACGTTTACATTAATTTTTACTATAGATTTTCTTTACATGATTGTAACTCTTTTCAATCAATGGCTTCACCTTTATTTTCAACATCTATGAATGTATGTCATAAGCCACAGAAATAACTAAAGAGTGAGTAATGGATGATAGGTGTTTCACTTCATGACCTTTATATCTGGATGTGAAGGTTTTTCGTGGCGTGAAAGGAAAGCCTGGCTCTGTAGATTGAGTTTCCTTTCATATCTAAGCATGGCTAGAGTCTTTTGTTTATCAGACAAATGCTCATGCCAATCCAAGCTCATGCTCAAACATCTATAAATGGTTTCACAGCATTTCAAGAGTGATTTATTATACCTGTCTGCGGTCAATTATAGCATGCACCTGTATTTGCTTCTCAATGTGTCAGTCAAAAACCACCACACAAGTATCCCATAATGCACTGTAAAGTACAATATTTGAGTTAGAGTTGTGTTCTTATAAAATTTTTATTTAATAGCTACATTCAAGTGTTTCCAGATAATGCATTTTATATCCATGGAGGGGATACTCTACATATGTCTGAGCCAGGTTTAATGTCCGGCGATGAACAATTTTGGGAAGATGTAGTCCCAGATTTGACAAGCCGTCAAGTGTTACATGTGCAAATGGCGATGAGAAATAGCTGAGATTAGCCACACAACATAAGTAGAGAGCCAATCAGAGTGAGTGTGAGGTGTTGACGTGTGAAGGGGACCTACTGTAGCAAAGTACAACATGACTGACATGATGCTTTTTCAGGGCCTAGCCTGACTCATGACAAAATGCAGAGTAAAGTCTTTTTTTGTGTGTGTATTGACAGTCTCTTTAAAGAGTAAATAAAATTAAAGCTTAAAGACACATTTGAATTTGGTTAATGTTATTTACTTTTTGTTGTACTTTTAACCGAGCAAGTGTTTCATAGATAAATGCCTCCCTCTACTGGAATATTTGGTAATTCAGCATTTAATTAGTTTTAATTTAGAAAGTGATCAAATATAAGTCAGTTGTAGCTATAATACAGTTCAAATGTTTTTCTGTCATTATTATAATTATATATATTTTTGTGAGTTTTGTCTTTTATATATTTCAAGGTAGGGTATAATGAGATATATAAAATCATCACTTGCTATCTTTTAACATATTTCATAGCTATGTGGACAGTTAGATTTCCTGAAACAAAAATAAAATAGAACTTATTTTAAGCCTGAGCTGGCCCACAATTTGATCCTATAGATTTTTGAGTTTAGTTCTGATATTTGAATAGGTAACCTGAACATTTAATTGTTACTTATATCTCTGGAACTCTGCCTGCTAATATAAAAATGCTTTGAAATTGTCAGTTGTTGTTTCTTCTCTTATCAAAAGTGACCTTTCTTTTTGCACATCTTCATGCTGCTAAGATAAGCCTCTGTTTTGGCTGTTGTTTAGGGCTGAGGAAATTGCAGGGGAATGTTTGCATACTTAAGCATGTAACAATGTTAAGTAATGCATTAATTAATGTTTCATAGGGGGCACTGTCCACAATAATGCAGGTAACAAGCAACAAAGCAGCTCTAAACAAAATACACCTTCCTCCATGTTCCCTTGTTGTTTTCAATGCACAAAGGCCACAGTAAATATAGAATGTAGAATTAATTAACACAAAAGTATCACGAAATGCTTTTTTGTCTCACAATAGCTTTTAACCCTTCAAGTTAATCTAGGACGAAACAGCAGAGGTCAGAATGTAAATTAAACCCCACTCCTGTAATTACCAGTCCGGCTTCATTGAGCTCTGTCACACAACAGCAGTTTCTCCATCTGAGCTGCACTTCATTAGCACTCAAACAGGTGTTAATTTTCCTCTACTGCAAATTTAACAGCGTATTTGCATTCACAGTGAAGTGGAGATCAAATATTCCACCACTGTAGTGCAGACATATGTTTACATTTGTCGCTCAACACTGTCTTCTACTGATGAAACGGGATAGCTAGAATCTTAAAGATAAAATCTTCTCTTATTACAGTAGTTTAAATGTTGTTAGTATGTGTTCTCGTACTACATGATCTCGTAGTCAATATTTTTTTTATTTAAATGTATTGGATTGAATTATTTAAATGTATTATCTTTCATTGTTGCATCAGAATAAACTTCTACGTGGGTACAATTTATTGTATGTCCAAGTAAATGGATTGTCCACTGGTCTTTTGGGAATTTTGTAATTGGTTCTATCACTTCACATAACCACATAACCACTGTTCTGAATCACAGTGTCTTTTTAGGCATCTTCTTAGTAGTTGAGGTTTAACTCAGTTATTCTGTGAATTTTTTTTTTAATCCATTGAAATAATTAGAGGGGTGTCAAGGTGGCGCAGTGGGTAGCACTGTCGTCTCACAGCAATAAGGTCGCTGGTCCGAGCCTCGGCTGGGTCAGTTGGCATTTCTGTGTGGAGTTTGCATGTTCTCCCCGTGATTGTGTGGGTTTACTCCGGGTGCTCCGGTTTCCAAGACATGTGTTATAAGTCTATTGGATAAAAATGTTTCCCAGCGATGGGTTGCGGCTAGAAGGGCATTCGCCACATAAAACAAATGCCAGAAGAGCATTTGGCGGTTCATTCCGCTGTGGCGACCCAGAAAGGGAATAAAGCCGACAAGAAAATGGATGAATGGATAATTAGATTGGCCTTTACATGAGATGGTGTACAGAAATTCAAATTTGTTACAAGATGTTATTTATTGAAGAGGTCAACAATAATTGTACACTCAAAAAAATAGATTTTCGACCTCTCTATGATGCAAGGTGAGTAAGTAGCTTGGCAGGAATAGTTTTTTAAAAACAAGCAGTAATAGCATAATCGGTGAATTTTCAGAAAACTCCGAATAATCAACTCAATTGCTGCTAGCCATTAAAATAACGAGTCTTTGTAAATTTTTCTAGTATTGATCTACTGTCTAATTTTCTTCGGCAATTAAGAATTAAATATTCATCCTACTTCTCTACAGACTTCTAAACTAAGATGATCATGAAGACTGTCTGTCCTAGCTACTTTTGGCACTCCAATCCAAAATGACCAGATGTAATGATGATTTTTGACACTTGAAAGATTAGTAACAACATTTTCTTTTATCCAATTCTATTTTTCCCTCCCTCATTTACTGTAAGTGGCCATATTCAGTTTCTTTTGTTGGTATTTTTCTTGGTTGGCAAAAGCAAAAATATTACATTTTTACTGTTGATCATCAGTTGTGCGTGTGTGCATGTTTGTGTGTTCGCGTGTAAGTGAAACCTTTTGTGTACTAACCTCGATACGTCAGTGTCAAATCAATATTATTATAACAAAATAATTATAGCTTTAATACAATATCATCAAATTGGCTCATGATGGTAATGTTTGT
The DNA here is from genome assembly GCA_900490495.1 of Danionella dracula. Lineage (NCBI taxonomy): Eukaryota > Metazoa > Chordata > Actinopteri > Cypriniformes > Danionidae > Danionella > Danionella dracula. Next base: position 21,530,807 of record UELW01000778.1, on the reverse strand, counting down.
TACTGCTCATACTTACCTCAGTTATTTCGTTACGATAGAGGTACATACTTACCTCAGCTGTTCGTTACGCTTGGGTACATACTTAACTCAGCTGTTTCATTATATTAGAGGTTCATTCTTACCGCAGCTGTTTTGTTACAATAGAGGGTCATACTTACCCATATACAGAATTGTTGTTTCCAGATGAAGTAATATTTACATATGGTTGTCTTTGAAACAATGCCTAAAAATCGTAAAATCACCTCTGATTATGAAACCATAATATCAATAATAGGCCATTATATTTCTGTGAGCTTTATGTCCCCTCTGTGGGGTCTCTGGAGTTCACAAAAGTTGTCCTCTAATGCTTACTTTCATAAGCCCAAATATGTATTAGGCCTGCACAAAATCAATAGCTTATTGCTCAAACTACTCTTCAGCTCTTATAAATGCATGGCATTGCTCTATTGATTTCTGCTGCTTATTTTGGGCCAACCACCATGGTTCATTGTCTTTGCACCGGTATATGAATCTCAAACTTGCAGTAGATGAGATGGGTGCTTTCATTCAGGTACTGTTGATTCACTTGATTAGAAATGAGCCATGCAGGTTGAGGCTAGTTGCAGTTCAATCTAAACAGGGTATTCGATACTCATTTAGAGTTTGATGCTATTATGTTGTGTTTTAAAAACCTAAACAGTAACTTTCCTTAAAAAGAATGTATAGAAATAGACAATTTGCAATTAGGTTTCACACTATTTTTATTAATGCAGTTAACAGATGCTTTTATCCAAAACAACTTGGAATAGAGGAAGAGACAATATGCAGTTTGCTACAAAGGGAATATCTAACTCAAGTTAAACAAGAAAAGAGGTTGTCTCAACTGATCTCCTGAACTAAGAATTGATAGGAGGAAGGGGATAGTCAGAAATAAATTATTTAAAGTTTTAAGTGCTCATAGAAGAGAATAAGTTTTAGTTGCTTTTTAAACTTTTCTGACTGGGTCATGGAGCTTTTTCCAACAGCCAGGGACAGTGAATGAGAAAGTTCTGGGTAGTGATTTTCTGCATTTCTGTGTCGTGTGCAATCAGCTCTTTGAGTCAGTAACAGACTCTATTCACCAACAAATCCGAACTAGACTGGAGTAGCGGAGTGAGACATCTTGAGTGGCGTGTCTAAAACAAGGCCTTCCAGAACAGGTACTGAAGTCTCTAAAAAACAAACTAACATGAACCAACAAATAATCCTATATACATATTGACAGGAACATTTAGTGCTATTGCATTACAAATCCAAATATCTTGTCGGCTTTTTCCCTTTTGGGGTCGCCACAGTAGAATGAACTGCCAACTATTCCGACATATGTTTTACGTGGGGGATGCCCTTCCAGCCTTAATTCATTACAGGGAAACATTTACACACACACACACACACACACGCACACGCGCACACACACACGCACACACACTCATACTCTATGGACAATTGTTTTTTTGTCAATTCTTGTCTTTGGATTTGTGGGGAACATGCAATCACGGGGAGAACATGCAAACTCCACACAGAAATGCCAATGACCCAGCCGAGGCTCGAACCAGTGACCTTCTTGCTGTGAGACGACCATGCTACCCACTCACAAATCCAGTTCAGCAAATAAAAAAAAATTCCAAATGAAAAGTTGGAAGTTTTTTTTGGTAGGGATCACCTACCTTGTTTGTATTTGTATTGTGCATTTGGTGTTTTAATCAAATGTTCAATTGTCTAAGATACCAGCCTCAGCTTTGGCCATCTCACAACATGAAGGCTTTGAAGGCATGAATTTAAATGCCATGCATAAAGAACCCTCCAAGATCCAACAAGCAAGGACAGCATCATCTGCATTGTCATCCAGGTCATAATCTTTCTCTCTCACACACTCTCTCATCCATCCTATAAGTCCATGATTGGCCTCACCCTTGCAGCAATGATCCAATGTTGTGATAATTGCATAACCACGACTTTTCTTTCTCACATCATCACATCATTGGCCGTCTTTAGATACATGTAAAAATAGACTTAAGTCAGTGTTTGCATTAGGTTCACAGATTTACATTAATGCATTTGGCAGATGCTTTTGTCTAAAGCAACTTACAGAAGGGGAGAGACAATATGCAATTTGTTACACAGTCAAAGTCTATCTCAGCTTGTTCATAATAGAAGTTGTATCAACTGATCAATAAGCCATAGTGTAGGTTGGAAGTGTTACCTTGGTGTTCTGGTAGGCTGTGACTGCTGTGAAGGAAGTCTCTGGAAAGATGAAGATCTCGTAGGCACTCCACAGTGTGCTGTAAGAGTCGTCTACTAGGACAATGTGGAAACGGGGATGGTAGCGAAGATTTGGGGTGGGATGGGTATCGGTCTGAGACTCAACTTCCTAAATAATAAGAATGAATAGGAGTCCAGTGTTTCAATATTACAATCTGTTACCAGACTTGAACACATTTTTATATAATTAGCAAATAAACAATAACATTAAACTATATTTCTTAATTAAATTCAAACTCACAATCAGCCTAAATGTCCCATAAGCATCTGATTTATAAATAGGCCAACTCCCAACACATAAGTTATACAAATAATAACCATTTCTACATAACAAATCTGTAAGAGTTTTTTTTTCACAAATAAACTGTTTTATTGACATGTTTACTGTATGCTAATATTTTTTAGCATACGTCTATACCGTTTTACATTAATTCTTTTTTTTTAACGTAAAATCATTAACTTCTCAGTTATCTGCCTTTTACAGCAAAACAAATCTCAATATATGATCAAAATATCAACTAAAGCAACAAACCTTTAAACTTTTCAGAGAGGTGAATACTAAGGTTAGACTAAAGAAAGATTAGATAAAGTACAGAGGTGTCTCTCTTCTGATTTCAGACTGTTGCTTGGAGCTGAAGGAACAGAAAAGAGCTGCTGAGAGACTACAGTTCCATAAAAAGCATACCTGATTGGTCATTCACATGACACAAAAGCAGGAAACAAAAAACAAGGAAGTCGGTACCAACAGACTTGTTTATAAACACTGACAATTAAATAGATTTCTTAATTAAATTCAAACTCACAATCAGCCTAAATGTTCCTTAAATTCATTAACTTGAATTTAAAGTGAATTCAACTCCCAACTCCCAAACCACCAAAAATAGCATTACACAACAACTGTATATATAAATATATATATATAATTTTATTTATTTATTTATTTTGCAATTGAACACCTCTAGTAACATGTTGATAACATTAATCCATGTTGTTTTACATTCACAATGCTTTTGTTTTACATTCGAAAATAAAAACTCAGCTGCAGCAAATACCTTTAAACTCTTCCGAGAGATGAACACACTAAGATTAGACTAAAGAAAGTAAAAGTGTAGTGGAGCATCTCTTGATTTCGCACTATCGTTTGCCACTAAAGTAGCAGAAAGCAGCTGTTGCAATTTGATCAAGCTTTATTGCAATTTTCAAATAATTCCATTTTTTATTTTATGTTATCACATATCCCCACCATCTGGGCTCAATTGCTGACCTTAATTAAAAGCTTCAATATGTAAGCTTTTTGCTAAAAATTATACTGTAGCAACATAAACAATATTTGAGTGGATTCACTAACTTCCTTGTTTTTATCAGGATAAAAATATATACGTGTGTTCCATAAAATCCAAGACATCTTCTTTCTCTCCAGAAGAGGGTGCTCATCTCACACATCATATATCTTTTGATGCATCCACAAACATGGTCAAAGTACATAAATTGCACATATATCTATGTTTTGCATCATTAAAGCCTGCAGTTTTTCTGAGATTTCCAATATTTAAAGTATGAACTATAAAGGAAAACATTTAAATGCATTGTATGTATATGAAGTAACATCACCGAAGGCAGCTCTCTTGAATGCCCTGCCTATATTTCTTCTTCAAAGTCAGTCTTTCATCCTCTCTGAGGATGAGTGAAAGGTTTTTTCTCTTTTTTTTTAAATGATAGGATGAAGCATGTAACCGTTGTGTACCTACTCTTTGAAGTTATAAGCGATATATAACTGTGCGAGGTTTGCTTTGATGTGTTTAAGCAATCCAGTTCTGGATTAATTACAGACTCCTGGTTTTTGATAGAGCAGCCTTTGAGTGTTCACGTTCATCTCTGAGCTATTCTCTTCCATCACTCTATTCTCAACGAGTAACTGGTTTGAAGTTCAATAATGTATTTTTAATGAAGGACGACTTGAACTAGCTGTACTTCTACCCAGGCTGAGCCATTCCACAGTTTTTCATAAGGTTGCATAACTCTGAGAATTTAAGTGAGTTTCACTGTAGAATTTAAGCAAGGCTGATGATAAATCTCATGCACCAACGCTTTTAAAAACACATTTGTAAAGTTATGATTTCTGGCAAAGTAAACTACAACTGAGAAGTTTGGATCAGTTTTTAACTGAAAAAAACAAAGACAATTGCAAGTGTTTTCAAACTTTTGAGTGGTAGAGAGTGTTCTGAAGGAAAGGAAAAGTACATACTCTTTAGCTCATAGCAGGCTATAATCTGCATCTTCTGAGACATGTGAAACACCCATTAATGATCAGTTGCTTTGTTACAAACCTGTCCATTGTTGTCTGATTCCCCACTTTCTTTTATTGAGTATGATCTTCTAATTTATTCATGATCAAATTATTATATATGTTTAAAAAATAATTATTAGAAATTGAATTTAATCTGCGATAGTCCTCAAACAGTTGTCCTCATCCATCCTGTTTTATTGTAAAATTGGGTAATTTTTTTATTGAGTCCCAGTCATCATAGAAATGCAACTTTTGATAAAGTTGAAGGACAGATTTTAAACAGCAAAACAAAAGTCACAAAATCTGTTGCAGAAGATAATTTATTTGGGCTGTAAGTGGAATCAAATAACTGATTCAAACAATAAGCACTAAAAACACAGCTTGGTGAAACACACAATTTGAGTTAATTTTAACAAATTTTACCTCCAAAAAAATCATACAACACAGAGACGTTGTAATGCCTTGCATGGACATTTTACAAAAAGAGAAAAAAAAGTGTTTAATATTTCCATGCATGGCCTTACACGTCTCGTTCGCTGTGTGATTGTTGGAGGGAAAATGTGCTAAATTCAACTCAAATGGTGTTGTGCAGGAATCTAACTAAGAAGTACTGTTTTTATAGTTTTAAGAACACTTCTTTCTAGCTCTTGATAACAACTAATTTTCTGCAAGTGCTTCATCAAGTTTATTTATTTGTACAATTAGAGACAATTAGATTGGTGCACCTCAAATTTTAACCCTTTCAAATGTAACAAAACATTGTCTTCAAAGTTTTAATTAATGTAAATAGCTTCCTATTTTTGTATTTGTGTTTAGTATTATAATTTGTGCTGGTTTGTTTAGACACAGATAGATAAATGCATTAATATACATAGTGACAAATGTGACTTAAAAAACAGTCAGGGATTATTCAATTGACCTCATAGGAACTACAAAGGAGAGGGCTTTGTGTTTTTGGGAAAATAGCAGCCAAGATAATCATTAAGCTAACTCAGACAGTATATGACTGGCCACACATACATATAGTGGTAAAAATGTGCTAAATGTCTTCAAATGTTCTTCAATACATTCAAACTTGGACAAAGATCAAAGTTATGATTAACAAAAATAGTGCACGTTAACACACCTGACAAGCAAGAGGCAATGTTCCTCCATTTTAGGATACAGACTCATGAATTATAGTGACACATAGTGACCGCCAATGTATGGTTCTAACATGGATAATACAACAAAAAAAATTATGAGCCAAATAGTATTTTTTCCCCCTTTGAATAGAAGTGAATCAGATTTGAATCACCACACCAGTCTGATTGATGTTAAGTATAATATGGTCTGACTTTTTAAAGGTATGACTCTTTTTCACCAGAGATAGATGAATTTTATTATTTAAACTTTGCAAGAATAGTCAAGAATCCATGACATTTTGAAACCTGTTTAATTCTTTTCTTGGATCATCCCAGATGGACTCTGATGCTGGTTAAATCTGTCTTTGAGAAGACTTATGATTTTGGCAAGTGTCCAGCATTCACTAAAGATCATCCTAGCTTTTTTTTTTTTTTACTATTTTCTCTGTTCGCTCAACTGTATTTGAAAGAGCCAAAGATATTTTGGACGCCTGCTATTTCTCAGTCTGCAGTGTCCATTTAGAGATAAAAAATTCAGTGGCTGTCTGGCTTTTCACTAGATTAAACACATTATTGTGAATGAGGGGCCTTGTTCCCTTGCAGAAAAAAATAGCCTAGGCCTTTGTGTCACATATATTGTTCGAGAAGTTTCTCAACACCAGTCTGCTGTATAGAAAAACATGAAATACCAGTGAAAAAATATCATAAGCTTTTACAAGAAACCGACAGGATTGAACAGATTGAATATTTAAATATTTGTGTTTTTTTTTTTATTTGGAGTTTTAAAACTGAAAGTGCCATATTTATATTCTGTTTATCAGAATATTGCCTTTAATAAGAAAGGGTTGACTAAAAGTTGCTTAAACAAGTCCTAGTTGAAAGCGAATCGTTTTGCCCGCATCCTCCCACATCATTCTTTAATGCCAAGAAACTGAACTGTAATAAAAATAATTAAAAAAACTCTGAAAAAAGTCACATGGGGCAAGCCCTCCACAGAGATTAGCATACAGGAAGGGAAAATGTTATAGGTTACATTCGCCTGATTGTTGGAGAATTCATTTATTCTCTGTGGAGAAAGAAACTTGAACCATATTTTCACCCAGGACGCTGAATGAGGAATGCTCTCAAGACTAGCATTGAGCTTCTTGGTGAGTTCGACTCAAATCTGGACTTTTTATTCAATCATAAGCAGTTTACACACATGGATAGAAAATAACTTTCTTCAATTAAACAAGGACACAACTTAAGTCATTGCATTCGGAAGCAAAAGCGAGGTTGTTAAGGTTAACAAGTATCTCAACGCCAAGGGCCTAATAACTACAAATCAGGTCTGGAATCTTGGAGTGATTCTGGACACTGATCTTAGTTTAAATAGCCACATCAAAGCAATGACCAAATCCCCTTATTACCATCTTAGAAACATTGCAAGAATCAGATGCTTTGTTTCCAGAAAAATTTTAGAGAAATTGATTCATGCTTTAATCTCCAGTAGGCTGGACTACTGTAATGCTCTTCTCTTCACAAAAAGACCGTTAAACAGCTACAACTCGTTCAGAATGTAGCGGCTCGAAATTTAACCAAAACTAGAAAGTCAGAACACATTTCTCAGTTCTTAACACTGGCTGCCGATCTCCTTCAGAATTGATTTTAAAGTTCTGCTGCTCATATATAAGTCCAAACATAACTTAGCACCTAAATACCTAACAGACATGATCAGTGAATACGCACCAAACAGAGAGCTGAGATCCCTCAGATCAAATACATTAGATCTACCCCGGGTAAATTCCAAACAGAGTAAATGCTCTTTTAGTTACCATACGGCCCACAGACGGAACCAGCTTCAAGGGTGCTAACACTTTAGTCACGTTTAAATCCAGGCTAATCACTCACCTGTTTTGTTGTTTTGAATTGTTTTCACATTCAATTGTCTCCATATCGACTTAAAAATAATGTTGTCTTGACAGAAAAAAAGGATAATCAGAGCTCAGAACACAGACATTTTTCATTGTATATTGTTTCACTTTTTTCTTCTAGATTATTGGTTTGCAAGTGTTGGTGGAACTAAGTATTATTATTCCATAAAAATGACGGTTCCTACATTTCTGTCGTTTCTTTGCCTCATTCAGGAGCAATGAACATGTCAACTGTAGATGAAGAGTGCTTCTGACAACTGCAGTTTCGTTTGATTTGTACATGCATTAATGTGTACACTGGCAGAAGGCCAGTTAAAAAAAGCTCCATCAGCCAGTCAGAGTCCTGTGGATCTCTCAGAAAATACTTTTCTGCTGATTTTAGAAATTAAAATATATAAATAACTTGTACAAACCCAAAGAGACCATACACATTTAATATGCTTCCATTTTTATCTTTTAAGATGGAGAGCCTGAATCAGCACGAGCGAACAGGGGTGATGCATCATCTCATGGTCTCAATGAGGTCCTGGCTGCTTGCCAAAGAAACTGTAGAACCCAACTGGTGACAGGTCATTCATGAAATGCCCTGAACAATGCCCTTAAAAATCATTTACAGAATTGATGGAGTCTGGTAAAGTGTGTTTCTTAAAAAGGGTTTGTTTTGAACCCCAGCTAAAATTTATCTACAATCTGTAGTAGGCTGGTTTGTACAAACTGGATCTCCCCTTGGACTTGTTGGTTATGTAGGCTTTTTGCCAGTTCCTTCTGCCAAGAAATCTTTCATGAAGCTGTGGGGGTAAAGTAATGGCAATATGTAATGGCAATGAGATGTTAGTTTAAATGTTTAATTTTGCATTAATACTAGTTAAAATGAACAAGTCACAGCAGACAGTGGTATACTGCTACACTGAAGCATTTATAACCTAAATAATTTAGGTTCAGGCTCTTTCATAGATAGACAGACAGGAATATAAACATATTTGATAAGTTAATACCTTGTGTTTTCACTCTCCTGTCACATCCAAAAGAAGAGAACACTTTCTATAATTTTAAAAATCATGTGGAATATGTACTTCTGTTTTAAGAGTTTTAAAATATTCGTAATAATAAATGAATAAAAATTTTCGCAAGTACTAAATATTGATTTGATGTATTTTTTTTCTCCAGCCATTTGCATTTCACCTTTAAATATCCAAATGTGCAATCCAATGTATACCAAATTGAAGGTACACTGTTATGCCCTTTTCAATGGATTTAGAAAAAATGTTGGACTCATTTAGACTATCATAGTCTTTAAAACATTTGAAATGCAATATTTATTGTAAACAAATTCTTTGAATCTTGTCCTGAAAATGTGATGTTTACACCAGTTCCATATCTGTCCGCTATGGCCCATTCTCAGCATAACCTCACTTTGTTGTTCGAACTCCCGGAAACATCCAAGAAGAGGGACTATTTAAAAACTGTATTAAAGCCAAAAACAGTTTTCATACAGTTGCATAGATGTGGGCTGCATTAGTGGTTCATTTGATATAATAACCATTTTAAGTACAATAACGTCTGTGACGTTAAATATAAAAATGCTTTCAAATAACTAAGAACAATTGGCCCTTGATAGATAAATATGGATGGATGAACGAATTAATAGGTAGGTTGTTTAGAAGGTTGCCATGTCGGCAACTACATTTCAGAAAGCACAAGATATAAGTTTTAAAGAAAGCTGAGGAGATAACTCTGTGTGGTGATCAGCTTATTCAAACCATGCACAATGTAACAAATAGTTGTGTGCATCAATATCTCTCAATACATGTTGAAAATGTATCTGTATTGTAATTTTAATGTCCAGAATATTTGCCCAATTACACTTCCAGCATTCAAAGTTCAAACAAAGAGAAAATAGATTTGTTGACAAGGATTTCATGGATGTAACACAGCATGATCTGTGCTCACACACGTGATCTGTGGCCATATTTTGACAACAAAAACTCCAATAAAGAAATTTCTCTTTCTGTTGTTTCCTGAATTAGCATTTTGTAGTCTATTCTACTGAGATCTAGCACTCAGCAGGAGTCTGTTCCTCTTGTGTTGTGATGCTAAAAGAGCCCCAGCTCTCCTACACTACATTCTTTTGTATTGACTGCTGTAAAAGTTATGTCACGTTCCCATATCTACTAATTAAAGACCTGGGGTATTAATTGCTTTTTATCAGTAATGTCCACCTACTTTCCATTTTAAAGTCTGTGGGTTGTGAGGAGCTTTAATGACTCTGAAGACCGAATCAATGATTGGAATTGGATACTTTTAGTCTTGCCGAATAGTAGTAAGCCTTTCAACATGACCTCCAACCATTCCTTTAACGTACCATTGTTCTCATCCTGCCAGAAGCTATTAATGATAAGATCTGGGTTATTACATTCTAGAACCACTTTGTTCAGCTTTTATTAACTCTTCAATGCGTTTGTTTTTATTTCTTATGATGGCACATTTTGTTTTAGGCACAATAGAACAGAGTTGAGCAAGGAGAGCTGTAGGATAGCTGCAAGGATAGTTACATGCACAATTTTGTTACAAACTTCATGCAACACACTGGATCCCTGTAGTTTACATCTTCCTGGCTTGAATGAAGCTACTTGCGTCTTTTAAAACAGATTTTAGCTCTTAAAAAAGGGACATCCACGAATGCCTCTGCCCACTCTTGCAATATAAACAATAAGAAGTGATTCCCCACAATTGCATCCTCACACTTAAAGACATTTACACTTCAATCAATAAAACTGTATTTCTATAGCTCTTTTTGTGGTTGCTTCAATTTAGCTTGACAAACAACTGTGGAGTGACACAATTTAGATCTCAATTATATGTAAAACAACATGGGGTGAGAATAGAACGACAATCCAAGTCAACCTATATGAGTGTGTTTGTGTTTGAATGGTTGCTTTTGTTGTTGTTGATTGTAGTTAGTGCATAGGTGATAGGATATTCCTTAAACATAGGTTGTGTTGGATAATTCTGGTTGGCCCCTGTAATTATAAAGGTGAGCTGAGCAAGAACTAGTTGATCGCAGCTTAGGGTTAAAAGTCAGAAGCCAACTGTCAAGTACATTGGCTATGGAATACCTTGGACAGAACCTCTAATTAATCGTGGTAGTTTATAATAATAATGCCTTCAATTTATGTAGCGCTTTTCTAGATATTCAACGACCATGTACAGTTATTAGAGTATTATTCATTCACTCCACATTCACACTCTGGTAGTGATAAACTTTGGTAGCCCTCAGCTGCCCTGGGGCGATCTGAGAGGATGTGGCTGCCATTCTGTGCCCACGGCCTCCTGCCCAACCTCAAACACACCCCACCAGTCACACACATCCATACAAGGCATTGTGGGCGCAGGGGCTTGCCCAAGGCCACAACAGGAGAATGGTCCTAGCGGAATCAACCCACCAACCTTCCGGTTACAGAACGGCCAACTTCACCACTGCACCATCTTTCTGTATTAAGCAATAGTGATACATTGTCTAGCAAAGTGCCTGCCTTATGTTAACAAACACGTTTGAAAATCTTCAATGCATCTTCCTCGTGAACAAACAAGCCAGTTCCCTCACTTTTCAGAGAAACGTTGATTTGTCTGGTCAATATTTCAAAGCATGCTTAATAGCATTGGCTGAGCCTCTTCAATGCAAAATCGTTAGAGTCAATGTTTCTTTTTAGGAAACAATGGTGAATGCATCGCCACAGGCTCAGTGATCTTCTTGCTCATTCAGGAAGCTGCTTTCACCTGGGGCCATGAGGTCTGTTTAGAAGCGATTCATTTCCTCCCTCATTAGTGTAATGGAAGAATGCCCTGCTGCGCAGACCCACAAAGGCAGATAGGTAAATGCATAGCACTTGGGGAGAATATTCCACTTCATTTGAGACGAATAGTTCAACGTGCACAAAAACACACACACCGGCATGCTTCAAAATCGTAATTAAACCCTGAGACCTGAAACGGTACTCTCAGCCTTTTCAAAGCACTGTCTAATTAGTAGTATTAATGTTCATGTGGGTTGCCAGGTTTGATCTATATTTGTACGTGCATGTTTATATGCTCTGCATGTGTGCTTATGAAGTACAGCTGCTTCTTAATGTGCGATAAGCCCTTTCATATAAGCAATTAAAAGTTTTTTTTTTGCTGCTGAAAACTCTCTTTTTTTAATCCATTGATGATAAGGATATGCATTTTAAATAATATACAAGCTCATCCAGCAATGTGCCCTGGCTGTGTAATTATGAACTCTCTTCAGCAAAGTAGAGGTTTGAATGGAAAGATAATCTGCCTCATTATTTTCATTTCTTTTTTTTTTATCAACACAGATGTTCTCAGACAATATTTTCAGCAGTGCGCAGGTGGTTTAAGAATGCTCCCCTAAAGCTCCTTTTTCAGATAAGCACTCTCAATGTCGAGACGCAATCACTTGCTGATAATAAATGATGCAATAATGACCCTCGCAGGATGAATCTTTTCTCATTTAGGTATTTCGAAGTGTTTAATCGACTATCAGTTTTACAATAATTAGTTCCTGTGTTTGGAGGGAGATTGTTTTAGAGGGGGTTGCAAGAATTATGGTGTGTTTACTTGAATTCACTCAAAGCAGCATTTTTGAATTACAGTGTTTTTGGTATCAAAAAAGGAAGTACAATATCAGAACAGTAGGTGGCAATCTTGCATTTTAACTATGTACCTAAATTTAAATTCCTGGAGCCAACTTCATTGGCTCTTTCTTGGACCCTTTAGGGAAGGAATAGCTCATCAGTGTTTTATCAGTAGTCAATGTTTTAGCAACTCTTTAACAATGGCCCAAGTTTTGTTCAAGAAATCTGGTTGTGTTTGTAGAAATATACACTTTGCTATTTACTTCTTTAGATAAGAAATGGGTTTATATTAATCATTTTTGGGAATATCACGAGACTTACTTTTTTGTAAGATTACATATTACAAAACTTTCAGTATATCTATATCAGGGGTTTTGATCTGTTCTTTAGTCTAAACTCCTCCCATATGTCCCACTCCAGCCTTTCACAAATCTCTCTTTTCAAAGCAATGTTTTTGATTGGGACATCATAAAGCAATTGTGACCTCACAAACATGCAATAATTGAATGCATTCTATTGTTTATTATGTTAATGCAGTCTTCTAGTATTCTGTTGACATTAAAGAAAATAGACTTTACTGGAAATGTGCATGTGTTTTACAGTTTTGGAATCAATTCAGCTTCTCAGGTTCTGGTGCTACCACATGTATCTGTAATTGAACCACTGAGGATTGAACTAATGAGACATTTTGGTAAAGTATTTGTTGGTATGTTTCTTATATAAATACTTACTATTGTACTTAGATTGACAACAAAAATTTCTGAAAGTTTGCAATGTCACAATTGCAAAAGCTGACATGCCATTGTTACCAAAAAACTTGTTACTTATGAATGAAATTCTTACAACAAACTAAAACAACCTTTTTTTTTGCCCCAGCATTGGTGAGAACGATACGGGGGCCAAAGTATGTAGATCAAGGTGTAGTTGTTGATAGACAAGTATATTTTGTTTGTAAACTTCATTTATTGTTATTTACATTTTTTGTTCGTCATTAAACAGTAATCTTCTGTAATTACTTTAGTGTTACAAATGGGGACCTTAAAGGTGAAGTTTGTGATTGTTCAAAATGCTTGAGAGCTCTGCCAAACTGATGGAGAGGGCTGGCACCAAAACAAACTTTCAGCCAATTGGCAGGAGCTATCAAAATATCAACAAAGTGAGTTATGGTTCAGGGACATGTTTGTTTTTTGAACCCACATGAACATCAATTCCTAGAAGCCACTTATAGCAAATTAAAGGAATTTCAGGTATAATATTCTTCAAATGTTCTTTTTGACCATTTGTGATCCTTGAATAGGGTAATTGGAGACTTTCGTCGCTGCCAGGTAAACTTCTGGACATTAGCTTCATATTATATTTTATCACCATTGTTAAAGCTAAACGTTTTTTTCCGATGTGAAATGGAGCACAGTGTAAGTGTAAGAAGGAAACTCACACAGGGTCTACGATAATAAACAAACCCAGCTGTGTCATTTAGTAAAGGACATAATTAATAATTTATTCAAATATTTAGTTAATACACAACAAATTCTGATTCATCACTATGATTATTCCAGAATGAAACTAATTAAATATCTTTGTATACATGGACAATTCAAGATGAGTAAAGAAAAACGTTCATCTCTCAGAAAGAAATGTTAAATTTCCTCATCCAACAAATAGACAGGGCCATTTCTGTCTCCCCAACATAACCCCAGACATCGTGGATACGAGCCGTGTCTCCCTCACAATGCAAAGGCATTGATGTGTAAAATCTGTTTCATCTTTCTTGCAAAACACATTTTGGGCAACACAATAATATTTCATATTGAATCGACATTTATCTTGTCTTTTTCATCATATGGATGCATGATAGGAAATGTAGATTTCATCTGAGTTTTTGACGAGTAGGAGGCAGAAATTTTTAACATGTAGAAAACCACTGCATACAAAATATAAATTTCAACAGTTAAATAATCTTCATTATTTTTAAATTAATTTAATGTATAAAAAGCGTGCAGCAAATCTGACTTCTGATGAAGTCTAAGTTTCTACAAAGCTGATAGATATTTTTTGTAATAGCAAAGCAGGTACAGAGATATAAAAAATGGTAGAACTATGATGCAGCCATTATAATTGATGTACAATAATTTTGTTTGCTAATTTTGAATGAAATGGTGGAGCAATAAGAGGTGTTTTTGATGTTAAAAATTCAATGTCAATTAGTTGTTATAAAAACCCAATCCATATTCGTATCCCTCAAAAGGTTCAGCTTTTATTTTCCACTAATCACGATAGAACAACAGAAGAGGGGTGCCTTTTGGAAGCAACAATCTATGCCAAGCTATGCTAGAAGATCCAATGGCAATACCTGGAGAACAGCTGAACAGATTCCAAAACTTTAATGAATTACTCAAGGGGAGCTGTAAAATCAGCCAATACTAAACCCTAACCCCATGTATAGTTATTAGGCATAATTACTTTATTTTAGTGATACTTTTATGATTGTCACAGTGTCACAGAATGGTTCAGGTAAAAAGATGAATAGACTGAGAAATGAAAAAGGTACTATGATTTTATTTGTAAACCAATGAGTAACTACATACTCTGCAGAATAAGGAACATTAATTAAAAACAATCACAGTTAACAAGGAAAAAAAGAGATTTCAACAATAAGGAGAAACTAAGCAAGCTATGAAAAAGTGTTGTGTAATGTATAATAATAAACAGGCAAAATTAATAAAATGACAAGTGAATATAATACAGATAATAAAAGGTGTTAAAATGCTCTCCTTGTTCCATGAAGAGTTTTAACAGACAAAATTAGACAATAGCTAAATAATAATTTGACAAAATGATAAAAACAATGACTAAAATAAATAAACATAAAAAATGAAGCAAAAAAAGTAAGAGGTTGATGTTTATTTGAAATAAATGTAGAATTCGTTTTGCCGATGCGGTAGACAAACTCTGGCTTGATTGAAACACGTTAATTTAATAAAGATCAGAATCCAGGTAACTTACACAAAGGTCTATTACTTTATCTTTCTACAACTGTAATAATGGCAAGTGCTGAACGAAAAAAGAGAACATTTAATGTATAGAGCAAGTTTATTTTTTAAAATATTATTTATTTATTAAGACGACAAATGAGAACATTGAAAGGGAGAAAAACAGAAGACTAGTTTGGAAGTGTTACGCACAGTCGAGGAAGGACCCAAAAGCAAGGGAATAAACTTAAAGTCTTTTATTAAAGAGGGAAACCAAACTGCTGTTCAATAGAACAGGGATAAACTCAGGCTTCTTCGAAAGGGAAAAAACTGGAACAGAGGTACGCCTCTCCGGAGGGAACGAAAGGAAAAAGTCACTCGGAATCCGTTCCCGCAAGCAGGGAACGAACCAGGCTTCGGATCCTCAAGAAAGAGAGGTGAGCTCACCGGCTCGATGACGGACGACTGGCGCTCAGAGGCGGTCTGGGTCGAATCACTGCAGATCCTCACTGTAGATTAGGCAGAGTTAGGAACACAGAGATCCAGATAGAGAAGAGAACGGTAGACGAGGCGACACACGACACGAGGGAAGGAAGCACGATCCGCTAGCACGCTGGGACTGAAGATTAATAACTCACGGAGAGAGAAGGCAGACAAGGTCCTTAAAACCCCTTAGTCACAGCAGCCGCGGCTGGTAATCAATTAGCGGGAGCGACGCAGACAGGTAACAGCAGGAGAAGAGGGAAACAAGCTTAATGAGCTGATGAGACAAAGAAACAGTCCTAACAGTACCCCCCACCTAACGAGCGCCTCTAGGCGCTCACCGAGGACGAGCAGCGAGACGAAACAAAATCATCAATGAGAGAGCGATCCAGAATGTCCCGGGAGGGGATCCAACTCCTCTCCTCAGGACCATAACCCTCCCAATCCACTAAGTACTGATTTCCCCTGCCCCGTTTGCGGCTGTCTAAGATCTTCTTGACCCTGTACGCAGGGGCACCATCAACCAGCAGGGGAGGGGGTCTGACGGGAGGGACCTGAGTGGAAGAGCGAACAGCGGGCTTGATGCATGACACATGAAATACGGGGTGGATGCGCGCGAGGTAGTCAGGTAAGCGCAACCGTACTGCGGAAGGGTTAATCACCTTGGTTATCGAGAAAGGCCCGATAAAACGGGGGGCCAACTTGCGAGAGGGCAGTCGGAGGGGCAGGTTTCGAGTCGAGAGCCAGACCTTTTGGCCACAAATATAGTGGGGCGCCGCAGATCGACGGCGGTTAGCGAAATGTTGGGTTCGACTACTTGACTTCCTAAGTTCCCTCTCCACTAACCTCCAGGTACGTCGGGCTCGTCGAATAAAACTCTGTACCGAAGGAACATTGGCCTCAACCTCCTGATTAGAAAAGAGAGGGGGCTGATAACCAAGGCATGCACAAAACGGGGATACTCCCGTGGCAGACGAAGGGGTAGCGTTATGGGCGTACTCCGCCCATGGTAACTGGTCGCACCAGGACGCCGGGCAGTTGCGGACTAGAACTCTGAGGAGGCGACCAACGGTCTGATTAGCGCGTTCGGCTTGCCCATTGGTCTGAGGATGAAACCCAGAGGAGAGGCTGAGAGTAGCACCGATCTGCCGGCAGAACTCCCTCCAGAATTGGGAAGTAAATTGAACCCCACGATCCGAAACTACATCCTGGGGAAGGCCGTGAATACGGAAAACATGATTGATCACGGCAATAGCAGTCTCGCGAGCGGACGGCAACTTGGGTAGAGGAATAAAGTGGGCAGCCTTGGAAAAACGGTCGATAACCGTGAGGATGGTCGTATTCCCCCGAGACTCCGGGAGTCCGGTGATAAAATCCATGGCGACATGGGACCATGGTCTGGATGGAATAGGGAGCGGACGCAGCAACCCGGCAGGAGGGGTGTTACTAGACTTAACCTGGGCGCAGATGGAACAGGCGAGAACAAACTCACGAGCGTCACGAGACATCGACGGCCACCAAAACCGCTGACGAATGGCATCCAGGGTGCGCCTCACTCCTGGGTGAGCCACCAATCTGGAGTTGTGCCCCCAGCGAAGTACGGCGGGGCGAATACTCTTTACCACAAATAGGAGATTGGATGGGCAACGATGGTGACCCCCCTCTAATCGAAGCGCGTCAGTGACCTGGCGTTCTATGCCCCACGATAACGCTCCCACTGCTATCTCAGCAGGAAGAATATATCCTGACGACTGATCATACGCCATAGAGTCAAACTGACGGGAAAGTGCGTCAGGTTTCTGATTCTTGGACCCTGGGCGATAAGAGATGGAAAAATGAAACCGCCCAAAAAAAAGGGTCCAACGTGCCTGGCGGGCGTTAAGGCGCTTAGCAGTGCGGATATATTCAAGATTACGGTGGTCTGTCCAGACTACAAATGGGACCGCGGCTCCCTCCAGCCAATGGCGCCACTCCTCAAGCGCCAAACGAATGGCGAGTAACTCACGATTGCCAACATCGTAGTTCCGTTCAGAGGGTGTCAGGCGGTGTGAAAAAAAGCGCACGGGTGTATCTTACCATCGTCAGACGAACGCTGTGAGAGAATGGCTCCTACGCCAACATCGGAGGCATCTACCTCGACAATAAACTGGCGCTCTGCGTCAGGTGTGATTAGAATAGGTGCGGAGGAAAAACGATCTTTAAGCTCCTCGAACGCACTCTGGGCAGCCCTGGTCCAGACGAAACGGGACTTAGTGGATGTCAGTGAGGTTAACGGGGCCGCTACTTGACTAAAATTGCGGATAAACCGTCTATAGAAGTTGGAGAACCCCAAAAACCGTTGAAGCGCAGAGCGAGAATCGGGCACCGGCCAGTCAGCAACGGCTCGAACCTTGGCGGAATCCATGCTAATTCCGGTGTTAGAAACAATGTAACCCAGGAAAGGAATGGAAGATTCATGAAACGCGCACTTCTCCACCTTGACAAAAAGCTTATTCTCGAGTAGGCGTTGGAGTACCCGACGAACCTGCGTAACATGAGTCTCCAGATTGGGGGAAAAAATTAAAATGTCATCTAGATATACAAACACAAAAACGTTAATCATGTCCCGGAGCACGTCATTGATAAGTGCCTGGAACACGGCGGGAGCGTTAGCGAGACCGAAAGGAAGCACACGGTACTCGAAATGCCCGAGAGGCGTGTTAAAAGCCGTCTTCCACTCATCCCCCTCCCTGATGCGCAGCAGATGGTAGGCGTTACGGAGATCCAGCTTGGTGAAAACGGTGGCTCCTCTGAGTAAATCGAAAGCAGAGGACATAAGCGGAAGAGGGTACCGATTCTTAACAGTTATCTCGTTTAAACCCCGATAGTCTATACAAGGACGCAACGAGCCGTCCTTTTTGACAAAGAAGAACCCCGCTCCGGCAGGTGAGGTAGAGGGAACGATAGTACCTGCGTTAAGGGCCTCCGAAATATAACTCTCCAGAGCCTCCCTCTCGGGGAGAGAAAGGGCATACAGGCGACCCCGCGGGGGATTAGACCCCGGCAATAAATCGATGGAGCAGTCATAAGGTCGGTGAGGAGGCAGGGAGGTAGCACGAGATCTACTAAAAACCGCTCTCAAATCATGATACTCTGAGGGCACGCCCACGAGGTCTACGGGCTCGTCCTGAAACGCAGAAACAGAAGTCAGGCAGGGAGAAGCAGAAGAGAGACACAGATTATGACAAGATAATCGCCAAGAAAGAATGGTTCCCTCTGCCCAATCTAAGTGAGGATTATGCTTGACCAGCCAGGGGTGACCAAGAATGACCGGATGACTAGGGCAATCAAAAATAAAAAAAGAAATAGTCTCAGAATGATTACCGGAGATGAGAAGCCGGACAGGTGCCGAGACGTGCAGAATCCTCGCCAACCGTCGCCCATCCAGACTATGGACGACCAGTGGTTTATCCATGGAGTGAACAGGAATCTGGCAGGCAGCGGCGAACGAGCTGTCCAGAAAACTCCCCTCGGCTCCAGAGTCCACCAGCGCCTCACACTGGTAGGTGCGAGACTCCACGCTGATACGAGCCGGGAGCGTGGTGCGTGATGGAGAAGGTGAGGAGATTGAAGAAACGCCCAGACGTACTCCTCTGTCTACGACCGGGCGGGACCTTTTACCGGACAGTCGTTGAACTGATGCCCAGGTGCGCCACAGTACATGCACAGCCGGTTTGTAATGCGCCTCTGTCGCTCCTCAGCCGACAGACGGAACCGACCCAGCTGCATGGGTTCGGCTCTGCCCTCGGCACCGGCAGGGGACGCCGGCTGTCTGACGGACGCATGCAAGAACTCCCCACCAGATTGGAATGGAGAGCGGGGACGAGTAGCGAGCCGCTTCTCCACACGGAGAGTTAGCTCCACCAATCGGTCGAAGTCCTCCGGAAGCTCCTGCGACTGCAACTCGCTGCGGAGCTGGGGTTCTAACCCCTCCAGAAAGCGAGCGGTTAGTGCTGCCTCGTTCCAGCCTGCTGTAGCTGACAAGGTGCGGAATTCAATGGCGAAATCAGATGCTGAGCGCTGACCCTGGCGCAGAGCGGCGAGAAGTCGCGAAGCCTCTCTCCCGTGACTTGAGCGGTCAAAGATCTTGATCATTTCCGTCTTGAACTGCTCGTAGCTCACGCAGCACTCAGCTCCAGCCTCCCAGACCGCCGTACCCCAACTCCGAGCCTTGTCCTTCAGGAGGGAAATAACATACGCCACTCGGGCGCGATCGCCCGCGTACGTGTTGGGCTGCAGAGAAAACGCCACCTCGCACTGTATCAAAAATGCTCTGCATTGGGAAGGCTCCCCGGAATAACATGGTGGATTGTTGATACGGGGCTCCATGGAGGCTGTTCCGGAATGGTCCCTGTCAGCCCGAAGTGCCTGGAGCTGTTCTGACAGATCGTAGACCTGGGCGGACAAGGTCTCCATGACCTGTCTGGCGGATGCGAGCTCTTCTGCGTGACGACCGAGCAGGATGCCCTGATGCTCGACTGCTCGCTGGGCCGGAGAGTCCCTCGCTGGATCCATGAGATGGGGTGAGTTATTCTGTTACGCACAGTCGAGGAAGGACCCAAAAGCAAGGGAATAAACTTAAAGTCTTTTATTAAAGAGGGAAACCAAACTGCTGTTCAATAGAACAGGGATAAACTCAGGCTTCTTCGAAAGGGAAAAAACTGGAACAGAGGTACGCCTCTCCGGAGGGAACGAAAGGAAAAAGTCACTCGGAATCCGTTCCCGCAAGCAGGGAACGAACCAGGCTTCGGATCCTCAAGAAAGAGAGGTGAGCTCACCGGCTCGATGACGGACGACTGGCGCTCAGAGGCGGTCTGGGTCGAATCACTGCAGATCCTAACTGTAGATTAGGCAGAGTTAGGAACACAGAGATCCAGATAGAGAAGAGAACGGTAGACGAGGCGACACACGACACGAGGGAAGGAAGCACGATCCGCTAGCACGCTGGGACTGAAGATTAATAACTCACGGAGAGAGAAGGCAGACAAGGTCCTTAAAACCCCTTAGTCACAGCAGCCGTGGCTGGTAATCAATTAGCGGGAGCGACGCAGACAGGTAACAGCAGGAGAAGAGGGAAACAAGCTTAATGAGCTGATGAGACAAAGAAACAGTCCTAACAGGAAGCTTCTGATTGGATGATGTAAGTTCACTGGCATGAGTTGGCTGCCACCTATTCAATCGACATACTACATTTTAGTGATTTTGTGTGTTCATATTTTTTTCAAAATCGTACTTGAGTGAACAAATATGTTCTTTTTGAATAAAAAAAAAAAAACTAAAAATAACAGGGAATGTGTGGACTAGTTATGGTAGGTTGCCAAAAGCAACGCTAGTGTAGTGTTTGTTGCACATTTAACAAAGAGAAGCAAAGAGACTTGGCATAATGATCTGTGACAGTATTTGAGTATTTGTGGGTGACTAAATAAAGAGCAGTTTTTAAAATTACTAATCCTTACTAATTTAAAAAAAAATGTCTGGAAGTGATGAGGCTAACAGGTGCGGCCAATGACAGAGAAGAGTCTAAATGAGGTCTGAAGACTAGGGGGGGGTAAACAATCCTGGGCGCAAGAATAAACACTACACGCATCAATAAATCAATATTTTTTTATGTGGATTGCTATATTATTGTATAGGCAAGATCCTAAATGAATAGTTATTCTAGCCTTCAGCTTTCCATATGGATTTTGATTTAATTTGATGGTTATATTGTTAAGGGCTGATTAGTTATTTGGCATTCTGTCTTATTTAACACTTGATATTTTATTGAACTTCAAATGATACACAGTATAACATATTTTCGACGACCAAAAATAGTTGCTGACCTCTGGTGTGAATTCTAGCCAGTGAAGCAGATCCTGCTGACCACCGTTGCTCTGCAAGCCCTCACCTTGAGCGTTGAATATTAAAATCCCTCTTTGTGATCCATTATAAGTGATTTCATTTTGAGATAGCTGGCTGTGTTTAATTTATCACTTGTTTCATTTTAGAGTTTCATTTCTCAGGGCATTTCACACACTGCGACACATTCAGCTCTTTTACAGCACTGTGAGGTTCTGCTCGGCTCCTCCACAGGGCTTGAGGCTTCAATAATTCACTGTTTTCTTAATCTGAGGTGTTAAATAGTTAATTCGCCCCTCTGTGTGTCCTCTTGGTCACTGCTCTTGCAGACACGGAGATTCATTCGTTCCCCATCATGGGATTATCCTCCATCAGCAGCTGAAGAGAAAGCTGCAGTAGCAAGAGAGAGTTTATAGCTCACCCAGAGACAGCCTGATAGAATAAGACTGATGGACAGAAAGATAAACTGAAATTTAAAGAGAAAGATGGAAGGATAGTTAGAATGACATGGAAATGGAAATCCAGATTATGTCAAGATTTTTGGAGATATAGTTAGAAAACAGAAGAGAGACGGACATTTATATTGACTTATCAAGAGAGGGACATGTACAGATAAATTGACAGTTAGCGTAAACAGTTAAATAACGAAGCACAGGTGCAATGATTGATTTTATTGAGAGAGCCTGAAAGAAGAAGATTGACTGGTGAACAAAGTTAAACAGTATGATAGGCAGAGCAAGAGGTATTTGTGAGAATCATAGGAAGTCAAATAAATTGAGAGATTGAGGGACAGATGGACAGGTTAAAGGATTAGGGAGATAAATGTGCCAACAGATAGACATAGAAATAGAAATTTTAACATTAACCAGCAAAATCAGTGTGGAAACAGGAGATTTTCTCAAAACATAAACAATTGAAAAACTAAGAAAGCAAAACAATTAAAGACAGACAGCGAATAAGACCTCATTGATGCAGATAGACTGACATAGCCAGAACATAGACTGACAGAAAAAGCTGGTGGGCAAGAGGTGCAATAAGCATTTACGTAACACTTTTAAAAGTTACGAAACAAATTTACATTTTAGAAAACACATTTATAAGTTACAAAACACTTGTCCATTCGAGTAAACAAGTTTTCATGTTATAAAACAGTTTTACTTATTTCAGAAACCGGAAAGGTTAGGTACCATTGAGAACCGACCACTTGGTGCTGATTGGACTAGACTGTTCAGAATTTATGATGTTAAATTGTCTTTGTGTAAAACATGCAACTTTTATTCATGCAACAGCATTAGCAATACTGTACATTGTCTGCTAGCCAAACAACTGGTCTCCTGCAAAGGCAAAGCTTCCTTCAAGAGTGTTTTAATGTAACACAGACTGATATTACAGTATTCATTTTAAGTTATTATAACCCTTACTTTTTATCAAAAACTACAGAAATAGTTAATAACCGCTTGTGAGCGCTCATCATGATTGACAGAATTCTGGTCCAATCAACACCAAGTTGTCAGTTCTAAATGTTACCTATGCTTTCCGATTTGTGTTGAGACTTCTTCCAATCCTGATGTACGCTCATGTCACAGTCAGTACTTTGATTAACAGAAGTCTCGTCCAATCAGTGCCAACTTGTCTTTACTCAATGTTCCCTACCCTTTTTGGTTTTTGAAAAATATTTGTGTTTAGGAATTTGGAATATGCCATTTTTTTCAAAAACATTCTAAAAGATTTTCTAAAATGTAGAATTGATTTGGAATCTCATTCACTGCAGCCTAGCCATAGAACATTTAAAAGAGATGCAAGCAAAATCACAGTGGAGAAACAGGAGATTTGCTCAAAACAAACAATGGAAGAAAAAAACTGAATAACAACAAAAAAAAAAAACAATCAAAGACAGACAGGAAATAAAAGGACCTCAGAGATACGGATAGATTGGCAGAGTCATAACATGTACTGGCAGAAAAAAACACTTAATGTTAGACAAACATATAGTTAGACAAACAGCATAACAAGTCAACACTCACCTGGAAACAATCATTAAACAGGAAGAAATGCAGACACAGTCTGACAGCAGCCAATCTTATCATGGCTGTTAGTCTTAAAAAAAACAAGAGATGAACAAAAGGGTGAAGATGCATTCATAACTCATAGCTGTGTAGACAAAAAATTGAGTTGGATTATGAAGGAAAGATAAGCTTATATAATCTGTCTTTTATAACATACAGTCTTTTTTAAAGCATGTTACCTTAGGCCTTTATAGTGAACACTTTTAATGAAAACCTATGCTACTAAATAAAATATACAGTGTTCAGTTTCTTAGCCTCAACGTTCAATGCAGTTTTATCTCCATGCTTGCTTCTATGAGATTTGCAGCTTTACAATACAAACAATAAATGATGCCATTGACCTTATGAGAGCATCTTTCCAGCATGACCATTGTAACTGATGCTTTCACGTTGAACTCAACCTCAGAAAACTTGAATATGTCTGTGAATCAAGGTTGGGCTTATTTGAAAAGTTTATTGTTCCACATGTAGGATACAATTTTATGTTGCTATAGTCTCACCATGTTTTTCACATACCTTTAAGAACAATTAAAACCATACCACAAGGATTAATCAGTCAGGAGTGGAATAATACACATTTGTAACACCTAAAACATGTTTAAAGCATGGATTTGGATTTATAATATAGTTACCTATATTGCTCAAAGGAAAATATTTTAATATTAAAGTTTATTCAATCCCTAAAAAGAGAAAGATTGATTAGTGTCATGTTTTCTAATTCAATGTGAAAGTTCTACTTTATTGCTTATATATTATGCCATGTTTGTTGCTAATTTGATATAAAGTTCTAATTAGCAAAACTCATTAAACTGTATGAGAAACTTGTGACCAGTTGATGAATTGTACGTTTCAGTCACTTTCTTATTTGTTTCACAATCTCAAGCTAAAACTATTTTAAAGGAATTTGGCAAAAAGTATTAATTCAAAACTCAAGGCTCTTTATTACAATATTTAATTTTATTATTCTTTGATTATTTCTTATTCAAGGACAAACTGACAAAATCTGTTAATTGTTGCATATTTTGCATTAATGAATAGCATTCTTGTTTTAAGATGGACAAAATGTAGAAAATTTAAATGAAACTGTTAGATAGTTATATTTTATATCCATTGTCATGCCTGGTTAAACAACCAAATAAAAATGTAAATACAAAATTTTAAGTTAAATATTGTTTAATGGTAGAATGTCATAAAAGATTATATTTTGCCATGCAAATTTATATGCAGACACATGTAGTATGTTGTCTGTGATTGATTTGGCTGTATAAAACCTTTTAATTAAACATTAAGTTCCATGAATATAAACTTTTGTGTGTAACAATAATTAGTATTTAACTGGTATGAGCTCAAAAAAGGAAAACCAGTGTACATTCATTGCATCATTTAATAACTGTCTGAAAAAGTTTCTGAGTAAATGGCAGAAGCATTTACCCATTTTTATATAATGTTAAAGCTTCTCTTTGCAGAAACTCCACTCTCCCAAAACTTTTTTTTTCAATCAATTGATGAACTCTTTCCCACACGAACATAAAAGTTATTATAGCCAAAGCATGGTTTACATAGTATTCCAGCTCATTCCCTCATTCCCATGCTTATTAGAGATCACAGGATTTGTGGAAGATGAAGCTGTTCATCCCCAAATGAGGGCAGGGAATTGTTCTTGTGTGTGTGCTTTGTTCCTTAAGGCCTGCAGTCTATCAGCAGTCAGGAAAGTGAGACTGTCTGTCACCTCAGTCTGCAATCCATGAATTGAGTCTTTGTACAGAAATACATGTCTGTCTTCCATCCTGAAATGAAACATGAGGGAGGCTTGCTTAGTGTGATTGTGCTGGAAAGGTTGTGCGTTTATGTCTCTTCTATAGCTCTGAAATTGCAGAACAATTTGGATACGGAGGGGTGTAGTTTTTCTCTCATGCTCTAGGGGGAGCTACGTCATTGGTTAAACACAATGACTCACTCGTGATGGAAAACATTTTATTTGATACAATTCTTCCCTTTTTATTTCTCTTCTGTACTTTACTTGTCTAGTGTTGTGTAAGAATGAGTCGTTCATTGAAAAAGAGGATGGATGAGGGGAATGGCCTTGAATGATGAATGAAAACAAGGATGTTTTCTTAATGCTGAACATTTGACCTATGGTTGCTCCAACTAGTTTGTCATAGAAACTCACCACATACTGTGGACAACAGACAGTAATCTAACCAATTAGAATACATTGGATCATTGACACAATGCACTGCAAAAACTTGGCCAGGATTCCAGGGTTAAAGCCTTCTCTTTTATACTGTAACGGTTTCCAGCACACTTCCTCTTCAGTTAGCAAGAAAACCTTCACTAAACCACACCCTTTCATTGAATCACTCTCAGGTGACCGTAATTCCTCATTATATCAAGAAATATTATAGAACCCTTTCTTCCATAGCCCAGTACGTAGCAGTGCATGCCCAGTTAGCATTGTGCCAAGCTCTCATATCTATCTTATCTTATCTTAACCATCACACCTGCCCTCACTCACATCATCAACTCCTCGATCACTACTGGCATTTTTCCCAAAACCTTCATGGTGGCCAGAGTCAACCCGCTTCTCAAAACACCTACACTCAACACATCACTGGTGGAAAATTACAGACCTATCTCTTTGCTGCCTTACACTGCAAAACTCATTGAGCAGGTCGTCTTCAATCAACTCTCTACCTTCCTGACTCAGAACAACAAGCTTGATGACAACCAATCAGGCTTCAAGAATGGGCACTCTACTAAAAACGGCTTTGTTGTCTCTAACGGAAGCGCTGTGAGGGGCCAGGGCTAATCATCTGTCCTCATCCTACTAGACCTCTCTGCAGCGTTTGACACAGTCAACCATCAGATCCTTCTCTCCACTCTCTCTGTGATGGTCATCACAGGAACTGTACTCGATTGGCTTGAGTCCTATCTCACTGGTAGATCTTTCAGTGTCGGGTGGAGGGGTGAGGTCTCAAACACTCATGAACTACTCACCGGGGTTCCCCAGGGTTCAGTCCTTGGCCCCCTTCTCTTCTCCATCTACACCCCCTCCCTGGGCCCTATCATCCTTAGACACGGATTCTCCTACCACTGCTACGCTGACGACACTCAACTCTATCTGTCATTCCCTGCTGATGACCTATCAGTAACTTCCCGTATAACTGACTGCCTGAACGACATCTCTACTTGGATGAAGAACCATCCCCTACAGCTCAACATGGCCAAGACAGAACTTCTGGTAATCCCGGCCCATCCCTCTGTGCATCACAACCTCACCATCCAGCTGCAATCCTCTACAGTCACCCCTTCTCCTTCAGTCAGGAATCTTGGAGTGATTTTGGATGAACAGCTGTCCTTCAAAGACCACATCACAAAGACAACTCGAGCGTGTAGATGTGCACTGCACAACATTCAAAAGATCAGGCCCTTCTTAACTGAACATGCAACTCAATTTTTGGTTCAGGCTCTGGCCCTCTCACGACTGGACTACTGCAACGTTCTCCTAGCAGGACTTCCAGCAAATGCGCTCAAACCTCTGCAGATGATCCAGAACTCTGCAGCTCGTCTTATCTTCAAGGAAGCAAAAGAAGCTCATGTTACTCCCCTCCTCATCTCTCTTCATTGGCTCCCCATTGCAGCTTGGGTTAAATTCAAATCGCTAATGCTGGCATACAAAACTATCTCCAGATCAGCCCCTGTTTACCTCCATGAGCTCATACACTCCTGCATGCCCTCCAGAAGCCTGCGCTCAGAGAAGGAACAGCGACTCGTGGTTCCGTCCCACAAGGGCAGAAGATCTCTCAGCAGAACCTTCTCTTTCATTGTCCCTGGCTGGTGGAACAAACTCCTGATCCAGTCAGGAAAGCAGCAACACTAACAGCTTTCAAAATGCAACTGAAAACTCTTCTCTTGAGGGAACACCTACTATAAAAAAAAAAAAATACTTTCTTTTTTTCTGCTCTTTCTTTATCTTCTTCCTCAACTCCCTCACTGCTTTGGTTTATCTATCTTGCGCATTATTGCCCTTTTGACACTCGCTGACCTCAAAATTCTCGGCTGTCTGCCTTTCCACTCACACCCAGCTTTCAGGACTCTGACGCCCTAGCCACCTGCCTCGACCATCGCCTGTTAAATCACTATTCCCTTTGTCTCTTCTTTGATATAGTTGTTTGGCTGGTGTACTGACCTCTCTGCCTGTTATGACTCTAGTGTATATCTGTCTCATAAATAAATACCCCATCACATGGATTGTAAACTGTTGCAATTGTAATTTAGATAAATTAACTCAATTGTATCTAACAACAAGAGTTGAAACCAAAAACAAGTACTTTATATATATGGGTTAAGGTTATATAAACAATTTAAACTGAAAAACAGGTGCTTTGGAACTTGTGTAAACAAAGGAAGAAGACCATTTTGAGAATCTTGGTAAGGGAACACAAAATCCAAATTTGAGAACTGGAAACTGCTGGGGGCAGGGGGGCAAACTCAACAAATGTATAATTAAACAGGGAATCCAATAAGCTTGTTTCCAAAAAGCAAGATCCAAGTATTTCCACAAACCAAAAATGCAATCCAGAAGTCAATGCAGGGTCAGAACCAGGTAGGCATTAATTTCACAGTACCGTTTTGGGGTTGAGTAGAAGACAGGTCAGGCAATTCCAGATCATAAAAGGGCAGAAAATGCAACAAAAATGTGTTTTGAACAGCAGGCTGAAACGTAGTGTTCTCTGGAAGAGGCAGAAGACAATCTGGCAAATGAAAGTTGTCAGAGGGCAATTAGTGAGAGGTTGTGTCAGACAAAAGAGATGTGCAACTGGAAACAGGAAATGTGACACAAACAGTCTGTCAATTCATTACATGTATGTAACATCCTCTGATTGTTAATGACCACACCAATCCCACCAGAAGAAAGGTCCATGTTGCTACAATATCAGAGCTCATATTGGTGAGCACCCTTTACTGGCCTTACTAGTGTAACGTCTCATGAGGTCTCTCAATCAGACTAATCCCTGCTTACCTTGAGAGGGAAGCTGATCTAGGGTCATAGGGTGAAATTGTTTGTTAGAAACAGTTGTAAACTGAGACAATTTAATGCATAGGTGATTTTTTAATGGATAGCTACAGAGATAAATTGATGGGTCGATGGATGTTTGTTTGGCTGGATAAATGGACAACGATGTGTGTATAGCTGAAAAGATCCATTGATTGACATGTGATAAATGTGTGATTGAAATAAGTGAATAAGAAATGGGTGGATGGATTAATTCATGGATAGCACGATGGACTGACAGATAAATTGATAAAAGTGTCAATGGACAGATTGATGCCCACTGAATGATGGATGTATGAATGTGTGGGTTGTTGGATGGATGGCTGGATGGATGGATGCATTTGTGGGTGGATGGCCAGATGGATGAATGGATGGATGGATGAGTGAACACAGTGAAGCATAAATGATTGGATGGATAGATTGGTTTCAAATGATGAATATCTAAGTTAAATAAAAGCGAAATTATTGAATATTCATTTTAGGGATTCGTTTCCAGAGCCCGAAGCCCTTCTGACAGCTCGCATGGTATGTGTTTATACACGCCAAGTCTGTTTGCGTATCCAAGACTTAATTCATACAAGTGGGCACTCGTGAAGAGTTTTGAAATAGAACTACAATACTTTACATTGTAAAGAAAAGTTCATTAGTATGAGGAAATTGCTGAAATAAACTGACCAGTGATCTCTAACTTATTAATGTATAAAAATCACGGTTTAAACAAGTTTTTTGGATGTGGGGAAAAATAACTAGGTACCAGGAGTAAAAAGAAACCACACACTTATAGAGAAAAGTTATCCCCAGTGAAGAACCCCTCTAGGAATGAATTCCCCTAACTGGGAATAGGCTAAATCTCTGATTGGGGCAGGTGCTAATCACCTCCCCAGCATAAAGCCAAACTTAAGAGCCATCGACAAACAGATCACCAGACAGCACCTGAGAAAAGAGTTTATTGATGTGAAATTAAATCCTTTTTATTTCTTATTTGCTGTGCTGTTCCTCCTACATAGGTAAAACAATTTTCATGAATAAAACTAGACTAGTTTGATGCACTCTAAAAGTAGACAAATAAAATAATGTTTTCTTGGAAGGTAAAATGTAAAAAGCTTGACTTTTACACCTACAACTATACTAAAAATAGAATGGGTTACAGATGGACAGACCAATGTGCTGCTGCTTTGACTGCATTTTATGCATCTGCCTTTCGTTCATTGAATATTTGTGTTAAATTTAATGGCTCCAATATTTAAAAAAAAAATGTGTGTGCATCCTGTTAGTCTTTTTAAGTCTGATGTTCTTTCACATGCATTTATTTACAGTTTTTTTATTGAATGTATTTAATTAACTTGTTAAACTGCAGAAAGCCTCTGAGTTAGTGTTGGTTGATTTTGTAAGTGGTAAAAGATTTCTGTGTGTCTCTAGACTTTGAGAGGCACGTGTCATTTTGATTTTCGCCAGAACCTGACTAAACTGAGAGTCGGCTTGCGGCGGTGTACATCTACAAAAGCACAGCACGTTAAAGGCTAAATCAAACTGTCTCTCTGTTGCCATGTTTTGCTCCCCTGTCAGGACTGCATGAACACACTCTGGCAGATGAGAGAGAGACGGGCAAGGGAGTGTGTGGAGAGCCATAAGCTTAATGCAATTCAGAAGCTATTGCTAAAATACACTTGCTTCTATAATTGTTGACATTATATCAAAACTTTTTGGAGATTCAGAGCAGCTTTCAATCTTTGCAGAAATGATTAAACTAGAAACTGGTAAAATATTAAAAGATTTAGCTCAGATGCCCTACAGTTTTACTCCGTTTCAATACTGCCATGAAGGACCGGGATCGGTGAACTGTGAGGGCCGTTTGAGTGTTGTGACTCAATTTCCTATTCAAAAAATGTAGTTTGAGATGATTTGAGCCTGGTGGCTTATTTTCTACCTCATAGAAGCTAGGAGAAGGTTTACTGTGGTCTTAAAGAGATGAACATGGTTGATAACAGTATGAAGGAATGTTACAGGTTTAACCCTTTAATTGTCACACAAAAAAAAAAAAAATAAAAAAAAAAATATATATATATATATATATATATATATATATAGATGTTTGTATTTTCTTGCTCCTAATATCACTGGTTTCAATAATTTCTTTCCACATCCCATAACATTTTCAAATATCAATGACTACCAAATGCATGATATAGGATAAATTTTTTTGTAAAAGTACCACACAGATATATGCAAATCCATCATAAATCAGTTGTAATACTAATTCATTTTGACAGATTATTAAAACAAACTTACTTAGAACGTTCTTGATATAACTTGGAATATTTCAGCTTTTTATTTGACATAGAAAAGTTATCTTCTTTGATTTTTAACCTGTAAACAAAAAAGTGAAATAATATACAACGACTTAAGATATGCTCAAGTTTAGTGGGCAGTTAAATAATTAAACAATGCACAAATGAAAATAAATCCACAGGCAACTCACTCACAATGACTCAAATGTGAAGTCATGTATTTTGCTTTATCACAGTTGTTGCAGCCGAAACATTAAATCAAGCAATATTTTTGAGTCTCAGTCAAGTTTGTCTTTTAGAAAACTACTTTTTAGACAAAAAAAGTAGACTATCCACTACTTTTGAAACAATTCTTTATGGAAAATGGCAAAAGTGACCATTGATGGAATGAAAAATAAACACAAAACTATTACTATTTAAAGCAGTTAAAAATATTCTGATTGTAGTTTGCTTGATTTTATTGTTTTGCCAATTGGATCAATAGCTACATATGCTGC
This sequence comes from Danionella dracula, assembly GCA_900490495.1. NCBI lineage: Eukaryota > Metazoa > Chordata > Actinopteri > Cypriniformes > Danionidae > Danionella > Danionella dracula. The sequence continues at coordinate 21,499,333 of UELW01000778.1, read as the reverse complement.
TGAGGGTAGCTGCAATGAGCCACAACTGCCTAAAAGATAGTCTCATTTTTTATTAAACGTGTTCTACAGCAGATTGCATTTTCAGCCATTTCTAAATTAAGAGTGCCTGTCCTTATACATTTGATTTCTAGGTTTGTTGCCTCAGTTAAATCTCTTTTTTGACTGACTGTGGCTTAGAGCATCTCTATTTCTACAGACCTCTGATGAACTGAGAGATTTTTTGAGGTAATGTTAATTTTATCGTATGAGTCAGTATGAGAACTGGCATCAACATTGGTCTTTTCATTTGCTTTCATCATTCAAGTCTACTTTTATCTTTTATTTTAGAACTACTTAGATTAGTTTGATCAATATCAAAGCCACTTCCGAAGTTATGTACGTCCATTCTAACATACAAAACTTTAGAGCAGTCTTTCTCTACTTGGACATGTCTAAATGCGTCTGGTAATGTGATTAGCTAGTTAAAGATAAAAGATAAAGAAGAAGATTTCTGGAGTAATAAAAAGATGTATCATACAGTTAGTTGACACTTTCATTTCTGCCGATTAATCAAAGTAAGATAAAATAATGCACAACTAATTGTAACAATTAATCTTGTCATCTGGAATGTGGTTTAAAGTCTCTGGTTTCTGACATTAATAAATGACAAAAAATATGTTTGTTTTCTCTTTGTTATAAATGGAATGTTGCTTTCTTGAAACTTCTTGAAATATTCTTATTTTGTCCCATGATGCATGCAAGAAGATTGTTTTTTGAAATGCATTCAGTCTCTGAAATAAAGTTGCATTTGTGAACTCCAGCTGTTGGGGTTTTACATTTTTCATTTTAAATTGAAAGAATTTTATAGCTGCTATCACGCTACTTTGTTGTTGATTATTTTTGCTCCAGTCATGATAAATGTAATCCTAATCTCTATCTCAATCTAATAAACCATTAATACTTATAAACTTGTATTCTAAAAATAAAATAAGAAATAGGTTGTATCTAGTAATTGCCATGGATGGTTTAGATTTTTTTTGTACATTTAATTACTTTTATTATTTGAATTAGCCAAATAGAAAGACCTATACGCTATATGACTTTACTGGAGTCGTGTATTTTAATGTTTCTCATTACGGTGATACTTGGAGTGCCATTTTTTTGTAAGGTGGTACCTGGTAAGAAAACTTTGAGAACCACTGTGCTATATTGTTTACTGTTCAAATCTTCAAGTCTTGTAATAATAACACTTTCTCACTCCCTCATTCTCTCTCTCTCACTCGATCAGAAAAAAAAAATCTCTCTGAGCATGCAAACCTGCGGGTGATATGGAAATCCCCTCGATGATGCATGATGCGCCTCTTTCATTGTAATTTCAAACAAATTTCATTTATCTCCAGCGTGTTTATTCCTGGTCTGCGGCATCTCAGATATGGCGAGTGAGAAGCAGAGACCAGATGAAGTGAACAAAAAAGAAGACAATTATTCCTGCAGCTCTTCGTTTAATGAAATGCAAGCATAATTCCCCAGTGAAAGAAGCAGTAATTGCCCAAACTGTGTTATAATGTGACAATCGTGATAGAACAAAGTATGAAATTGCAGAGGATTTTAATCGTGGCTAATTTTTGCAAGTAGCTTGACAAGTTTAGATGATTAGGAAATAACGTTTAAAAAAACGTTTAAAATGGGGTTTAATTGGCATGTCAGGGATAGTATTAAATCTCTGTTAAATCCATAGGGTTTATTAGCTGCATTTCACTGAAGGATATTTGAGATGAGTCATTTTAATCCCCACTATTCACTGCAGAGAACCAAGAGAGGCTACATCCGAATAATTATGAGCTACATAGTGAAGAATGAGGATGAAATTGCTTCTCTGAGGTTTAAAAAATGACATCTGCATTTTACATTAGATTCTTTTGCAACCTTCTTTAAATTCACCTCTTTTCAAATGAGAAATTATCTTTGCTTTTTTTTCCTTCTATACAACTGTCACATTTTCATTCAAGTCTTTTAAAATGTTTAGACTGTCATAAATTTCTTTCCCCATCAGTATTTGTTTTCAGTATCATATTCACAGCTCAGGACTGCTCAGTTATTGGTAAGATAATCAGGTCAGAGCACTTTCTGCGGTCAATTTTTCTGACAAGATCCCCAGTTTGCAGATTAAATCATTTAAGCCACATCTATCAAAGACAAGACCCTCTCCCCAAAAATGGTTAAACCGAAGGTGGCCACTAAGAACACGGGATCTCCAGCCTGTTAGGAGAACATTTTTTTAAAGTTTAAAGGTAAACCTGTGAAAGGAAAACAGTTCCACGAGAAAGAATACAACTGGTTTGATTTTTTAAGGGGTGACTTGTGGGATCATAGAGCACCACAACAATGCATTTTCAGTTTATAATGCCTACAATTCCCTTTATGCATTTATCTTGATAAAAAAGGGGAAATTTTTTATATTTGTTTGTTGAAAGTGTTTCCCCTTGAAATTACAGCCAAAGTCATTGCTGTATTAACTTAGTAATTGTATAATACACACCCTGTTAGGTCCTGGTTTAATAGGCTATGTCCAATCATTTCAATCTATTTGAATAAACAATGAACCAGTCCGGCCCTCGGCTTGCAGCAAATTCTTTTTTTTTTACCTTCTGTTATATGTTACACGTTGATGTCTCTGACCCACATCTCTGACCCACTACCCTGGTACTACTGCTAGATTGGAAAAAACTCTAAGAGCTCTTTTTGTGTGATATCTTTCAATAAAAAGAGGTAACATTTGGCAAAAAGTGCAGTGTAAAATTAGACAATGAGGACAAAGGACAAGATTTTAAACTAAACTTTTTAAGTAGAGATAACGTTTTTGATTTGGAAATGGTAGGTAATGTAGTGAAACTTTCATTACTTAAAATAGTGTTTTAAAAAAGTTAGTGTGGTGTAATTGTCTTATTTTACAGTGGAACAATCTAAAAATTATTACAGTTTTACTAGTAACCTACAGTAGAAAAGACAATTTTCCTAAAAGTGAACAAATCTGCTTCATGAACCTAAAACACAGAGAGCGATTTCTTGGAGTGCTACATAGGTTGATAAATAAGCAGATGCTAATGCTAGCCTGTTTTAGAGACTTAACATTTTAATAATAATTTAAAAAATAAATTCATCCCTGTAGAGGTGTCACATCCCCAGCTCGTTCCTACTCTCCCAATCACAGTCCACCAACTCAAACCCGTCTCAACCAATCCATTGAACATTCCCCTGAGTTCTAACGACCCGCCCCTGTTTCAACATTATCAAGGACACTATATGAACTCACCTTCTCCGTTCGCTCATCAGCCAGTATTGAAGTCCGATGGTTGTATTCTTCCATGCTCCCTCGTCTTCTCCTCTTCCATGAATGTTCCATCTGAGTCTTCGTATACAATGCACTGATAAAGGGAAGTGTCTTTATTTATCTGAGTCTTCAAGGATCTGTGTTCATTCTCACCAGATATATTCTTTATCATCACCCTAGGAGGTTTGGATGCTAATCACTTCGATCCCTCTCACTGTGTCAACTAAGCTAAAGCTAGCGTAAAGTTTTCCTGAAGGCCTCCCATGAACTGTGCCTGTCAACATATCTAACATTAAGTTTTACTTTATTGATACCATTGAATAAACCTTGTGAAAAGAGATCCTCTCAATCTTCCTTGTGTACCAGCATGATAAGATGATGCCCAGGAAAATTCAGCGACAATTTTATTTTCAAAGACCCCTTTAACATCATCCAGGTACAACATGTCCTACTTATTATAATAAATAAGCCTATTTAATATGTAACATTTTCTTAACCTATTTAAATTAGTACATTTAAATTATATCTGAAAATTGAATATTCAAGATTTTATATGCAATTGTTTATTTATCCATTATGAGTGTGCTGAATTTTTGTGCTGAAATCTGAGGGTTTTTTTATGAATATCGTCCTGTCATTTTGGTTATTTATAGAGTTCTTTGGTAACCCAGTCCTTCTCCCTCTCTCTCTCTCTCTCTCTCTCTCTCTCTCTCTCTCTCTCTCTCTCTCTTTGGGTTTTAAGAACCTTTAATGACAACATTTGCAAAAGGAAACACTGTTCATTATTAATAAAAACACATGATAAACATACACACTAAACAGCTATTCTGCATCATATATATATTAAACAGTAAACGAACAAATGAGCTTTGATGGTTTCAAAGTGTACTGTAGCTCGTGTTTATATTCCAAGTAAATTGCACAGCTGCTCCCTTTTTAATGGGGAGTGAAAACTGAACTAAACTGGATGTTAACTGACAAAAGAAAATAAAAAATCACAGATTTAGGGCAATGCAAAAATATAAATTATAGGACTGGTATTTGAAACATATGCAACATAAAGTGTGTTTTTAATGAGAAGTTCTGTTGAAACTGGGACAACTCTATTCTCATCACAAGATAAATGTTGGTTCCTCTCTATCTAAGCAAGCAACAGAGACGTTATATGTACACTGTTGCAATTAAACCCTGAGACCAGAGGAACATTTAAGGATGTGTTAAGGTATTTAACTGCATCATGCTGATAGTGATTGCTCTAAAGTACTCAAGAGTTTTATTCTCATGGTTTTGTCTATTGAACGTTCAGAGAGTGTGGGTGTGGAAATCTTGTAAATGCATGATTTTGAATCTTTTTATTTATTGTTATAATATTGTACATTAATTTAAAAGAAACAAATGTAGTATGCTGATTGAATAAGGTTAACATCGATTATTCAAAAAAGTGTATAGTCTTTCAGAATTAGAAAGAGGAGCAAAAAATCCTAAATTTACTCAACTACCTATATAATTCTGTCATTGATTAACATGAAGTAGATATATTTGAGTAATGTCCCCTCAATTGTGTTAAAACACTTTGTACTCATTTAATTACACAAATGTATCTGAATTTGCCTCATTTTCCGAGGACTCCCACAGAAAGTGTGTGTGTGCTAGATGTTTAAAAATTGCTATGATAATAAAAAAGATAAACAGTGGAATAAAAAAGTAAATTTTGGAGATAGATGCTGTTGACACACTGAAATCTGATTCTAAAATGTCCCAATGTTCAATCAGTAGATGTTCAAGGACAACAATACTGTCAGGATTCCTGGCTGATCGGCTGATTCTATCCATTTTGGTCTGTTTTCTTTAGCCACAGGTTCCCTTGTTTGTGCTCCTAATTGTTTCTCTCCACCCCCTCGTTGTCATTCAGTTAGTTGATTCGTCTCACCTGTCGTTGCTCATTTTCTTCTCATTAGCTCCCCTATTTATTCCCTTGGTGTGTTCTGTTCTGTGCCAGATTGTTGTTCGCTTCTGACCCAGCAACATCAGAAGTTGAAGTGCTTGTGTGTCGCTAACCCCTTTTGTGTGACTCCAGGACTCTCTCCCTACCGTCTCAGATTGTGGTGTAGTCCCTGGCCAACCTGAAGTCCTTGCTCGGTGCTGCCTCAGGTTCTGGACACTGACCCAGTCTTAACCGGTCCAACTGCTCCTGTCTACTGACTGAGTCGTTTTGTGGTTCCTGGCTCTTACCTTCTGAGTCTGCAAGTCTGTTTGTGATTTTTTTTTATGAACTAAGACATTTTGTGTTTCCCCTTGGAGCGGAGGGGTATTTTTTGTTGCCTGGAACCTGACTTGTTTGATTTTGGCCGGCTGTAAATAAACTATTTTGCTTCATCTGCTTTTGGGTTTTCTGTCTGCATACCGGCCGTGACAGAACAATCTGGCCAAGAATGGACCCAGCAGAGGAAGATCCTGTGAGAGCAGCCCTGGCCCAGCAAGGAGTTCTATTAGGTCGCCATGCGAGTCAGCTCACCTCATCCCAACAGGCCCTGGAAGTAATGGGCTCCCAGATCGCAGACCTTACCGCTCAGCTTCTGCACCTCCGTACTGAGCAGATGTCAGCCCAGTCAGCTCCCCTTGTTTATCGCTCCTCTGAGCCCAGAGCGAACACCCCACCTCCCTATGACGGGGACCCTTCTGTTTGTCGAGCCTTCTTAACCCAGTGTTCAGTGGTATTCTCCCTCCAACCAGCCACGTTTTCCTCTGAAAGATCCAAGGTAGCTTATGTCATCACGCTTCTGACTGGCCGGGCTCGGGAATGGGCAACCACAGTATGGCAAGCCAAATTTCCTTACTGTGATAATTTCAATGACTTTGAAAGGGAGATGATCAAAGTTTTTGATCGGTCTGTTCATGGGCGTGAGGCAGCCAGACTTTTGGTTTCTCTTCGTCAGGGGGATCGCTCTGTCTCTGATTACTCCATCCAGTTTCGAACCCTGGCGGCCTCATGTGGTTGGAATGCCGCAGCACAATGGGACCAATTTTTGCATGGACTCAGAGATGAGATCCAGGACGAGGTAGCAGCCCAAGAACTCCCTGCTGAATTTGATGGTCTGGTGGACTTAGCCATCAGAGTGGATAATCGCCTGGCACTACGTCAGCGCAACCGAATGACTCGTTTAGCTTGGAAACCTGGAGGGGCCCAAGATTCTCGTCCCTCAACTAATCTTGACTCTTTCCCAGAGACCGAGCCGATGCAGATTGGCCATACCCGACTCTCAGTAGAAGAGAGGAAGCGCCGCCTAACTAATAGTCTATGCCTGTACTGTGGGAGAGCTGGTCACTTTGCTGCAACATGTCCGCTAAAAGGCAAGGCTCACCAGTAGCCAGGGGGGTATTGGTGAGCGTAACTCCTGTCAATGATCCCCCCTTAGCACGCACTCTCCTCCCTGCCACTGTTCAGTGGGGTAGCTCCTGTCACTCATGTGCGGTTTTGATCGACTCTGGAGCGGAGGGGAATTTTATGGACTCGGCTCTGGCTGCCAAATGGGGGCTTCCTACCACCCCTTTACCGACTCCCCTGACTGCTCGAGCCTTAAATGGATCACATCTTGCCCTCATCTCCATCACTACTGTTCCTGTAAGTCTTATTATTTCTGGCAACCACCGGGAGGAGATTGTGTTTTATCTGCTAGAGTCCCCCTGTAATGCCATTGTGTTAGGACACCCCTGGCTGATAAAACACAATCCGCATATCGAATGGGCCAAAGATTCCGTCCTGTCCTGGAGCTCTTTTTGTCTTAAACATTGTTTGGGTGCGGCCTTGTCTCCTGGCTCTGTGCTTTCTGTTTCTCAGGTGGAGGCGGCTGATTTGTCGGGGGTTCCAGTGATCTACCATGATCTTCGACTGGTCTTTAGCAAGGCCCGGGCCATATCTCTCCCTCCGCACCGACCTTACGATTGTGCCATCAATCTGCTTCCGGGAACTTCTCCTCCTCGGGGCAGGTTGTACTCCCTGTCTGGTCCTGAGCGCGTAGCTATGGACAAGTACATCAGCGACTCTCTGGCAGCTGGCCTCATCCGACCCTCCTCCTCTCCAGCGGGTGCGGGGTTTTTCTTCGTGGAGAAGAAGGATGGGTCCCTGCGACCCTGCATTGATTATCGGGGGCTGAATGACATTACAATTAAGAACAGGTACCCTCTACCTTTAATGTCTTCAGCCTTTGAGTTGTTGCAGGGTGCAGGATTCTTCACGAAGTTGGACCTCCGCAACGCCTACCACCTGGTCCGCATACGTGAGGGGGATGAGTGGAAGACAGCCTTCAACACTCCCACTGGGCACTTTGAGTACCGGGTAATGCCCTTTGGATTAACCAATGCCCCGGCTGTCTTCCAGGGCCTGGTCAATGACGTGCTGAGAGATATGGTGAACAAGTTCGTATTTGTATATCTTGATGATATATTGATCTTTTCCCATTCTCTCCAGGAGCACATCCAGCACGTCAGACAGGTGTTGCAACGGCTGCTGGAGAATCAGCTGTATGTCAAGGCTGAAAAGTGCTTGTTCCACACAGGGTCGGTTCCGTTCCTGGGGTTCATTGTCTCTGCTGAGGGGATCCATGTTGATCCAACCAAGGTAAGGGCCGTCTCCAACTGGCCGACCCCTGATTCTCGCAAGGCTCTGCAGCGTTTCTTAGGCTTCTCTAATTTTTATCGTCGTTTTGTCCGCAACTATAGCCAGATTGCTGCATCCTTGACGGCACTCACCTCCACAAGAACTCCCTTTCAGTGGTCTTCTCAGGCTCAGGCTGCGTTTGAAAGGCTTAAGACCTGCTTTTCCTCTGCTCCTGTTCTTTCCTTCCCTGATCCTGAGAGGCAGTTTATTGTGGAGGTGGATGCCTCGGAGGTGGGGGTTGGGGCGGTCCTTTCACAGCGGTCCCCAGCAGATGGCAAGGTGCACCCCTGCGCTTACTTCTCCCATCGTCTGTCCCCTGCTGAGCGGAACTATGATATAGGTAACAGGGAGTTGTTGGCGGTTAAGTTGGCTTTGGATGAGTGGCGCCACTGGCTGGAAGGGACTTCTGAGCCATTCTTGGTCTGGACAGACCATAAAAATTTAGAATATGTTCGTTCAGCCAAGAGATTAAACTCACGGCAGGCTCGCTGGGCATTATTTTTCGGGCGCTTCAATTTTGTTTTGTCTTACCGCCCTGGTTCCAAGAATGTAAAGCCTGATGCTCTGTCTCGTCAATTCGATGGCCCAGGGGACAACCTCACACCCAAGCCTATTATCCATCCTGGGCGGGTTGTGGCAGCTGTTGTCTGGGACATTGAATCAAAGGTCAGAGAGGCTCTTCAGGGAGCTAAGGTGCCTGAGGGATGCCCAGCGGATCTGTTGTTTGTTCCCAAGTTGCTTCGTCCTTCTGTCCTACAGTGGAGTCACTCATCTAAACTCACTTGCCACCCAGGAGTGAGGAGGACATTGGCATCTATCCGTCAGCGGTTTTGGTGGCCATCCATGGCCAGAGAGGTCAGTCTGTTTGTGGCTGCCTGCTCGGTCTGTGCTCAGAACAAGTCATCCAATAAGCCTCCTGTCGGTCTGCTTCAACCCCTTCCCATCCCCACCCGCCCTTGGTCCCACATATCCCTGGATTTTATAACTGGCCTACCCCTTTCTAATGGTAATTCTGTTGTTCTTACAGTTGTGGATCGATTTTCTAAGGCGGTCCACTTCATTCCCCTTCCCAAGCTTCCCTCTGCCAAGGAGACTGCACTGGTAGTGGTTGACCACATCTTCCGGATACATGGCCTTCCGGTGGATGTCGTCTCTGACAGGGGGCCCCAGTTCATCTCCAATTTCTGGAGGGAGTTCTGCCGGCAGATTGGTGCTTCCACCAGTCTGTCGTCAGGCTTCCATCCTCAGACCAATGGGCAGTCTGAGCGGGCAAACCAGGCCCTAGAGCAGATGCTTCGTTGTCTTGTCTCTCACAACCCCTCCTCTTGGAGCCAACAGCTTACCTGGGCCGAATATGCCCATAATTCTCTGCCCAATTCATCTACTGGCCTCTCTCCATTTCAGTGTTGCATGGGTTACCAACCACCTCTCTTTTCCTCACAGGAGCCTGAGGCTGCGGTTCCCTCTGTCCAGGCTCTTATCCAGAGGTGCCGTCGCACATGGCGAAGGGCTAGAGAAGCTCTCCTTCGGACAGAGAGAGGTGTTCGACGCTCCGCTAATCGTCATCGAACTCCGGCTCCTAGGTACATTAGTGGGCAGAGGGTATGGCTTTCCACAAAGGACCTGCCACTTAAGGTGCCAGCCCGTAAACTGGCTCCGCGGTTCATTGGGCCATACCCTATTGTCAAGGTCCTCAGTCCAGCGGCAGTACGTCTCAGGCTCCCAGCGTCCCTTCGTCGTGTCCATCCGGTATTTCATGTCTCCCGTATTAAACCTGTTTTTTTTAGCTCTCTGAATCCTACTGTTTCTACCGTTTCCCCCCCTCCCCCCCGTCTCATTGAGGGCTCTCCAGCATTTACTGTTCGACGATTGTTAGAATGTAGGCGTAGAGGACGTGGATTCCAGTACCTTGTTGATTGGGAGGGATATGGTGCGGAGGAGAGATGTTGGGTCCCGGCACGCAATATTTTGGACCAGTCATTGATTGAGGAATTTCACAGCCGACAGTCTCCTCCCTTGGGATCGCCCAGTGGCGATCCTGGAGGGGGGGGTACTGTCAGGATTCCTGGCTGATCGGCTGATTCTATCCATTTTGGTCTGTTTTCTTTAGCCACAGGTTCCCTTGTTTGTGCTCCTAATTGTTTCTCTCCACCCCCTCGTTGTCATTCAGTTAGTTGATTCGTCTCACCTGTCGTTGCTCATTTTCTTCTCATTAGCTCCCCTATTTATTCCCTTGGTGTGTTCTGTTCTGTGCCAGATTGTTGTTCGCTTCTGACCCAGCAACATCAGAAGTTGAAGTGCTTGTGTGTCGCTAACCCCTTTTGTGTGACTCCAGGACTCTCTCCCTACCGTCTCAGATTGTGGTGTAGTCCCTGGCCAACCTGAAGTCCTTGCTCGGTGCTGCCTCAGGTTCTGGACACTGACCCAGTCTTAACCGGTCCAACTGCTCCTGTCTACTGACTGAGTCGTTTTGTGGTTCCTGGCTCTTACCTTCTGAGTCTGCAAGTCTGTTTGTGATTTTTTTTTATGAACTAAGACATTTTGTGTTTCCCCTTGGAGCGGAGGGGTATTTTTTGTTGCCTGGAACCTGACTTGTTTGATTTTGGCCGGCTGTAAATAAACTATTTTGCTTCATCTGCTTTTGGGTTTTCTGTCTGCATACCGGCCGTGACAAATACTCTTTTTGTTCTCTGAATTCTGCTTAGATTGATCTGCTTTGATTAAATTGTTTTTTATTTATTTGCAATAGTACAACTCCAGAACAGCAGTCGGTTATTATCTGTGTATATTCTTTAGCATGTAATTTAAAAAATAAAACCTAAAAAAAGTTTGCTCCCTAAATCTAAATTCTGATTTTATAGCTAGCAATTATGGGCCATGATGTCCAATAAAATATCCTGAAATGAAAAAGAAAATCACATCAGGTTATTTCAGTAGCATATTTATGTCTTGCCTTCTGCGTGACACCTCTTCCCTCACCAGAGACCAGGTGCTTTCGTGTTTGTCATTCATGAATTTTTTAAGTTTCTATTAGCATCAAATCAAAACCATCACTGTGTGTTTTCCACTATTGAGGCTGATATACATCTGATTTAAAGCCTCAGCCATCAATAGCTCTCGACAGCACTGAAAGGAAATTTGAAAGAGAAGGAAAACACAGTAATTGCTATGTAAAAATGGCAAGCCAAATTTTCCCCAGCAGGGACCTGACATTGCTCATAATGGATCCAAAGTCACCCTCATTTTCCCCTTTTATTCGCTCTCTTTTCATCAGCTCCGGCTCAAGCTTTTGTCAGTCTTTGAGTAGGTGTCTTGAGGAAAAGTTTTAGTGTTCTCGCCGGCACAGATCTGTGTGAAAGCTGAGAACTTTGTTTAATCTTGTACTCAAGAGTCTTTACAAGAACTTTCTTTAGGAAGATGATTCTTTTTTAAGTTACTGGTCTGAAATCTGAATCAATGGATTGACAACAATTCTTCTTAACAATTCAGGGTTACCAATACTACGGAAGAGGATTAAGGCCATGGTAAAAAATCTAATTTAAGTTTTTCTCAGAATTCTCACTATAATCTAGAATTCTGACTATCATTTCAGAACTCTGGCTTTAATCATTAAGAGTGCATGTAAGGAATTTTTTTTTTTATCTGTGTTATGTTTTACATTTACAAAATGTTTTACATTTTGCATTGTAATTAAAACTATCTTATTGTTATGTGCTAAAAAAGTATTTCTTTATTACTGATACACAGTTTGAAGGATATCTTGATTACTTTATGCAAACTTTGCATGGAAGACTTTGTTCTGAGTCAAAAAAAAGGTATATCGTTTTTGAGAGACAAGTCAGTTTCTGTAGAAATGATTATGACTTAATCGTTTCATTATAAACCTGATCACATCACTATTAATATGTACAAATAGACAGAAACGGGAAAAAGTGAGAGCGTCATGGTGGTGCAGTGGGTATCACGGTCGTCTCACAGCAAAAAGGTCGCTGGTTTGAGCCTCGGCTGGGTTGGTTGGCATTTCTGTGTGGAGTTTGCATGTTCTCCCCGTGATCGCGTGGGTTTTCTCCGGGTGCTCCGGTTTCCCCACAAGTCCAAAGACATGCGGTATAAGTGAATTGAGTAAGAACGATTGTCCATAGTGCTAAAGTGTGAATGTGTGTGTGTGTGTGTGAATGTTTTCCAGCGATGGGTTGCGGCTGGAAGGGCATCCGTCCTATAAAACATATGCCAGAGAGTTAGCGGTTCATTCTACTGTGGCGAACCCGAAAGGGAAGAAATGGATGAAAATGGATGGATGGGAAAAAGTGAGATTTGTAATGAGGAAGTGAGAAAATAACAAAACAGTAAAATTAAACGAAAATAACAGATAATGTGTTGGATTGTGACATGAATGAGACCCTAAAGCATTTTTAAATATCTTAAGGTAATATCTAAACTATAGATGATAACATCTCATTCTCTATGCTTCTTTTTAAACTGTTCAAGAACGATATGAGATTATATTACTTAATTTGACGGGTGCAGTTACCATTCACAATATTGCACAATATTTTTGCACTAGTCTTTGTTCAAGCAAAGCGATGTTTTCTTTCCCTTGTGGGTACACAAAAATGCACTTTTTTAAAAAGGCGCTTTTTTGAAAATGCGCTTCCTTCAGCTGTTCCTTACAATGTAGTGAATGTAAAACATAACGTAGATGAAAAAGGTTCTCACTGTACAATAAAGTCAGAATTCAGAGAAAAAAAATGAATTTTGAGAAAAAGTCCATGGTCCATGGTTTATTTCCATGATCCTAATCCTCTTTCGTACCAATACATTTAAGCAAGATGAAGACAAGGAAGTAGTTGGGAAGATTTTTGGGATTTTATTCATTTAAACACTAAAATTTCTCTCTTTTTACATGGCATTGCAAAACCATTTCAATTCATTTCAGACATAATTGCTTATTTGTGTTGTGAGGACACAGGTTTTCTACCAGGCTACCCAAGTTTCTGCAATTTCCAATTTCTGCAAGTGCATCCTCGTGAAAAGGATATTTAAAAATAATAGAATAGTGTGTACACATAGTTAGAATAATGTGACACAAATGATTATTTCATAAATTGTCTTGAGACTAAGTTGAATGACCACAAGGACATGCACATTTCATGTCAACAATTGGACCGAAATTCTATTTAGAAACTTTAATAAAAAAAACTAATTGACTTTAAAAAATGTAAGTTGTAAAACATCTTCTTTGACTTACACTATGACTAAGAGTACAAATTAAAAAGAAAAACAACAATTTTTGTATATATAAAAGAAAATCAAATAAATATTTTTTTTAAGTAAAAGAACTATTGCCCAAAAACTCATTCAATGTTTTTAACAAATAATTATTTTTAACATTTGTTGAATTACATTTTTTTTATTGCTTGACAGCTGTCAGTGGTGAATTTAAGCATTAAGCAAGAGTATGTGTATTACAATATTATTTCTAAAATACATATAATATAATAAATATCTAGCATTTTCATAAATGGTGAAATTGTACAGTCTGTGTTCTGCAGTGGTTTGATATCAGTAATGCAAGTGAATACTATTAGTTCAAAATACAAACTGTAGCAGTTATACTTAGGTAAACGAACAAAAACAGGAGCAAGTTACAAGCTATGATTAGTGGAATTGATTCAAACTAAATCTTAACTAAAAATATTATTCACCTAAACCATAATTACATGGTTAAAGAACTAAATAAAACATAACAGAAAAACTATGTGAATTGCAACAATTTCTGTGGAATTGACAATCACTTATCAAATTGGAATTCTGCTAAAAAACATTCAGATTGATAGAAAGACAGACAGACAGACAGATAGACAGATAGATAGATAGATAGATAGATAGATAGATAGATAGATAGATAGATAGATAGATAGATAGATAGATAGATAGATAGATAGATAGATAGATAGATAGAGAAACTCACTGCATGCTGAATTTGAGATTGTTTTACACGGCGGATGCCCATCCAGCCGCAACTCGTTGCTAGGAAACATTCACACACACACATTCACACTTTAACACTATGGGCAATCGTTCTTACCCAATTGACTAATAACGCATGTCTTTTGACTTGTGAGGGAAACCGGAGCACCCGGAGAAAACCCACGCGATCATGGGGTTGACCTCGTAAACTGCACATAGAAATGCCAACTGACCCAGCCAAGGCTCGGCTATACTGTGTGTATAAATATATATATATATATATATATATATATATATATATATATATATATATATATATATATATATATATATATATATATATATATATATATATATATAATGTGACTCTAAAAACGGGTTTAAAAACTCATTGTTGTGTAAACCTTCCAACTGAAAATAGCCTCAAAAAGAATTCTTTCCTCAGTTTAAAATTAGCTAGTTTATATCAGGTTCACTCAGAGATGAGTTGTTAGGTTGTTAGTGTAATCTTGGCTGTGTGACTCTGTATGTTTATCTGTCTGTCCAGATCACTGAAGACTGGACCACGGTCTCCAATTGGAGATGACATTAGTGTACTGAGGAGGACAAACAACCCTCCTTCAATCTCTTTACCTTCTCCCCGTCCTCTCACCCTTGCTGTCAGCAGCTTCTATAATTAGATTGTCCTGAGACTTGAAGAAGGAATCCATCATTTTGAAGTGGCAGGTTCTTAAAGGAAAATACACACTTTACTTTGAATGATGTTAATCTGAAGTTCTCTGAATAGTGTGCTTTGAGCTGTGTTTAAGATCACTCAAAAGGGGAACAGTTGGGTGAATCAAAAATTAAAAAGCTTCTGCGGGAGATTTTTTTCTTTTCATTAACCTATCTAGAATTTTTGACTCTTTCAAAACATAACGTTAAATACATTTTTTGTATGAAAATAATTTATTATGATACGATAAGAACCATAACTAATGTATGCTTTGCAGTCCAAGAATATTTTAGTTGAAGAAACTTTTTCTCCTCTAGAATGTTATTAGATTCATTTCAAACATAGCAATTAAACAATTGAAAGGTGTAACCGTTTGAACATTTTTTACTAGTATTATTAGCATATTTCATGCACTAGTTCTCGAACAGGGGCACCATGACCTACACCTGTAAAGGAGAGGCAACAGGGAGGAGCTGGGTTTCTGTTGACTTGTGTGTGCTGCCTACAGTATGTACCAAGCCTAGTTAACGCTCTTATGTAAAGGATGTGCATTGTCAGTGGCTTGCCTTCTGCATTTACATAACCTCACACTGACGCCTAACCTCACCGCTGCAAGTTCTGATTGGTCGTTGTAGTGTAGAAGCCCCTATTTCTAAATGTAACCACAACAAAACCCTGAGAAGAACCAACATCTCAGGCTTAATTCTGCTCAGTTTCAGTCGACTTTGCTTCTACAGCAAACACATTCAGACAGCAGATGTTCAGGGAGCATTGAAATCTACACAACAAAGTTAAAAATCTTGATTCAGTACTAGATGTTGCTTAACAGCAGACAAAAAAAATTGATGCCTGAACAAGGCAGCGTATTGCAGGCTTTAAGCTTTAGGTGAAAAGTTTTTTGTGAAAGTAGATATTGCACAAACAGCCATCTAGTTGAAAAACAATGGCAAAAGCCATTGGTTAGTTTAGTTTTGATTATTGACCGTATATAACATGGATGTAGTTTGTACAAAGTATTGTAAGGTAAAGAAGGCTCAGAATGATAACCCAATCATCACCATCATGGAATTTCATCATTTCCCATTAACCAAATAAGGGTCGGTAGAGGCGGGACATAGGTGTAGCACAGATGTCTGATTGGCTGAAGGTTTACATGGTAATTTATCTTAAACAGACAAAAAAGAATTCACCCCTGAGGGTGTTCATGAAGATCAAAACTAGCGATCTTAATCATAAAACATGACAGAATCAGAAGTATTTTTTACAGCTCCAAAGTTACGATAGCTTAAACATGGGAGTGAATGAGAACCTGGCCACTTCTGACCTAATCCCCTTGCAGCCGGTCGAGGTACTACAGTTCAGTCACTTCCTATTGTGCACCCGCAGGACGAGCAAGAGGTTTCCCCTTGGCAATGATCCAAGACTGTAGCGCCCTCTAATGGCCAACTGGTGTGATTTTCTCTCAACCACTCAAGCACCATATTGAGAAATATGCATAATGGTTTGACCAGCATGTTCCGCTTATTCCAGAATAAAATATAAACCACTATATATAATACTATAATAATATAGTATAATAACAATATCAAAATCCTAACTAATAAACTACCCGTGATAAAACATTTCTTTTACTTAGTCCATCACTTCCTTGCATCATTCTCTAAGTTATAGAACATCCTTCAATAAAAATAATCTGAAATACACCCAGAAGTTACAGAGTAATGTGAGGCTCTTATAAGACTACATTGAGAGGCTATTCAAGAGTCTCTAGATCTCTCTTGAGACAATCTTCCACAGTTAAATTCAGTTAGACGGGGTGAGCTGAAAGCCTTTAGCATGCTATTGGACCCTGCACTATATTTAGAAAAGCTGGTCTATTTTCCCCTTTACTTTAAGCAATGAGACAACCATTACATATTATATAAACAACCCCCTACTGCTGTTCAGATACCACAATATCCTCTTCCATTCAAATCCACAGAAAATAGTCAAAGGCTTTCACTCAAAAAGGCAGCTCGCTTACTTTATTATTCTCTTTTGACCTTTTGCTCTTCTCAAGCTCACAGTTATTAGGTACACTTTAAAAAGTAAATGTTTTATCATATGGAACCACCTGGTCTGATTGTTTTTTATTAGTAACCTATTATCAGCATGGAAACACAATCATTCCTTTGGTTTCACGACATGGCAGATGGTGGGTCACTGCTGTGCACTCACTCATATAGAAAAAAGGCAATGAAATTATTGTAAAATTATATGACAGTTTCTATATTTTATTTTTGTCACATAAGAAATGTATAAAATATTTTAACGATTTAAAATGATATAAAAGACGAAAGTATGTGTTTAGGGGACTTTCAGAGCAGTGTAGAGTAGATAGACATCCTCCATGTTTTGTTACTGATGATTTCTGGTTTACATATTAACAATACCCCTGCTGAAAAAAAACATTAAAAACATTAGAGCTTAGAATTTAGCTATACCCTAGGTATTTCTTTGAAGCCAACAGCTGATTATTTCAGGAAACAGAAACTAAACAGTGTTTAGCTTCTTTAATATTTGAGTGCAGATTAAGATTTTTGAAGATTAAATTCAATGTTGGCAAAGTAATGCATCACTATGGGTACTTATCAGAAATGAATAAAGAATCAAAACTTAGCTGGATAAAGTTTGCTTAAACTGGCTCTTACAGTCAATTCTTTTACCAATTGTCGTAAACAAGGAACTGAGGACATTATAGGGAAGTCCCTACACAGTTATATTCATTATTGGGAATCGCAACCAGGCAAACAATCTTGATATCGATCCTTTCTTGAGGCATCTTTTAATTAGAGCAAAGCTTTATATACTGGGAATCAAAACACAACAATCTGTAATAGCTCAACAATATGTAAGATATAATATTTCAATGACA
Organism: Danionella dracula; assembly: GCA_900490495.1. Taxonomy (NCBI): domain Eukaryota; kingdom Metazoa; phylum Chordata; class Actinopteri; order Cypriniformes; family Danionidae; genus Danionella; species Danionella dracula. The sequence continues at coordinate 21,481,767 of UELW01000778.1, read as the reverse complement.
TAAATACTACATTAACGCTTATGTACAGATTAAAATAACTTTCAATATATGTAAACCTAGTTTGTAAGACTTGCATATGCTACTGTGTTTTTTAATCTCAGAATGAGAGTTTTGTTTAATATGTTGTGCAGTCATCAAATTCAGTTGATGTCCAACCATTTTTTTTACCAGGCTTGACATGGAAGCAGCCAGGTCTTAAGAAGCCAGTAAATGACTTGAATGGATAACAATGGATTTGTTTCAGACAGAGCATGTCATTTGATTGATGTTTTTTTAAATGAACCCTGACACATTTGTTCCACAATCAAAAAATATATAATAATAAAACTATTTTATTTCAGTTTGTTACAATCAGACACAAAAGACAGAATCTGTATTGAAAGTAACATCTGTTTAGTTACCATTAAGCTCTTTTGTAAATAATTGTTCATATCAAAACTTACTTTTGTGTTTTTGTTTTGTGTCATAACACATTTTCACCATGGACTATGACTGCAATTCGGTTAAGGCTTAGGCTCAGAAGGGGTGCATTCATTTCCCTTTAAACTTCACTTCCTGGACCCCTCCAGCTCCTAATTAAAATTGAACAGCTCCAGACAGTTTTATTAATTCCCAGTGACACGTCCTCTCGGATCGACTCCTGAAGGACTTTACATGTCAGTGTTCACCCTACACTTCTGTCCCTGCAGAGTGATATATTTAAAGCTGCCCCCTTTAGCCCTTGTGCTCCATGCTTCATCCTCCATCACTTTTTGTCTAAAGAGGAATGCAGTGGGAGGCGGTATTACAAAGAGCTGTGGTGGTTTATGGGGAATTTTGCAGCTTTCAGCATTGTAAATTTGACATAACACCCTCAACTAAGTGTCCAAGGCCCTGTCTTCAGGTGCCACGTTTGAAGGCTGCCAACTGAATCAACCTAAATATCGATCTCCTTTTCTCATTTTCCATCATTCTTTAACAGCAGACATTCATAAGTCATGCCCACTTTTATGGCTTAAAGGCGCAAGCCCTGGATGCCCTCCTAGTGGTAGCCGCTGTGTTCTCAGGATTTGAAGAGCCTGAAGAACAACAGGGTTTTTGTTTCACTTCTCTAATGTCCCCTAACTGGCAAATATATGAGTGGCGATAAAGTTTAAGTGACAGTGCAGTGTAGGATTGATACTTTCTATGTGTTCTTGGCCTCTAGCTGAATAAGGATTCTCTGTGATTTTATTTTGGTACCCACATGCTTAAAGGGATTAGACATGCCACCATTTTGAAGTTTTCCTAAGGTGTTGTATCATTGAGCATCTATACACATTTTGGTTTGTGAATATTGTTCTTTTTCATGGTTTCTTTTTACAACTGAAAAATAAAAGGTGTTTAAAATAAAAAACAAAATAAAAAACCCCCAAAACTTACTGTCCTGTATGATGAACTGTGATAATAATTAATAAGTTTGAAATTGGGTTATGAACTGGTTTCAGAAAAGTAAGAAACTATGGTTTCATGGGCAAAACCGTACGTGTTTAAATGTAAAGTCCTCACCTTTGTCAGTTTCGGAAAAAAAACACTAAAAATATCAATAAAATACAGCGCAAACTCTCAAATCTTTTTATGTTATTTTGACCATTTTAATTACTTACACTGGTTTATCTGTTTGAAACACGTGTTGCATTCTCTGATAACTTGATAGCCAATTGAATAGGTGTCATTATATCCCACACACTTGCCGGCTATGGTTATCTTGTTTTTAGTTAGTGGAGAAGGTAAAACTTAGGCCTAATCACTAAAATACCAGTTTAAATTACATGTTTTCATTTAAATACTGTCTGTTTTGAGTTAGTAAACTAGCTTGTTCGAGGCTGACATTGTTTACAATATTTATTGAATTAAAGTAAAAAAAAAAGTTTTTTGATAGACTTAACAAAAACAATAAAAATGACAGGGAAGGGAAAACTTTGAGCAGTGAACAGAAATGTATTTGCAAAGTGAAATAGAAAATATATGTAAAACTGCACCCTCTTATCTATTAGCAGAATCCATAAAAAAAATTTACAAACGAACAAGCAAAGAGCATGAAATCAAAGCGTGGTAAGCTAGGTGAGGGATCAACTACTGAAGAACGAGTCTTCATTTAGGCTGTAGCAATTAGCTTCAAGTGATTGTAATAAGCTATGAAGCAATTGGTTGTAGGTGATCCTTGTTAGCATGATTAGCATGCACAAATACACTTACAGAAATACAAACCAAACAGTTTTTTTTAACAGTTGACAGCAACTTCCGTGTGGTGTATAGGATACTGCACAGGTCAAGAAGCCCAATGGTTCAAAGGTCAAATCTCTCTCAACCCAGTAATACAGGAGGTGTCTGTTAAATTGAAACATTTTCTGCAATACTAAATTAAGTTCCGTTTATAAATGCACAAAATGGCCATTTCATCTCTGTATTTAGTTTTTTACCAAATTTTTTACAGAGTTTAATTTTGTATCAGTAGACTCCTGTGTCCGGAGTGCTACAGCTCTAAAAGTTTAGATAAAACAAACAAGATTTGGTTAATTCATGGCCTCTGGCATGTTTTAAGATAATGGGATGAGTATTGAATGAGGGCTGGAATTAAAACCTACAGGAAAGGTCTCACTATCCAGAGGTTTCATTTATGTTATGACGCAAACCAAAAGCGTGAAGAGAGCTTTGTTGTTTTTCTGTCTTGCACCCTTCAGTCTTAGCACATAAAAAACTTGCTTATGACACACACTGATCTACTTACCTCATACAAAGCTGTGGCTGTGTATAAGAATGTTTCCTCCTGTCAGAGCTAGTCTGCTAGTCGAGTAGGATCTGACCTTTCCATGTTCGCTGTCATTTCCTCCTCACTCAGTCCGGATCCTGAGGAGATTTGGGAGGGGTGTTTGACTACCGACAAAGCCCAGCACTGCAGTGGCTCACCCTGACATTCAGATTGGGGAGCTCATAAAAACAAGCTTGTGTGTTGTTATAGAACACTCTTTTATCCAGTAATCCAGCAGGTAGTGGGAGAAATAAAAAGCAAAGGAAATAGAAAGACAAACGTGATCACAAGGGAAATTGACTTGTCTTATTTCCTTTTTTCGAACTTATCTTAAACCGATGTTCGTGATACAACTATAAATCATGACCTTTGCACAGGAATGAGGAAAGCAATTATTTATTTATTTATTATTTTTCTTTATTTAATCATATACAGTTTATTATTATTATTATTTGTATTATATTTTCGTGCTAGTTTGTAGTTTAGGATTTTAGTATTTCACAGATTGTATTTCCCTATGGAAGCCTACTAATTGAAACCATATTGGTGTCTCAAATAATACTAAGCAGTAAGTTTGTTTCTGTCAACCTGCTTATGTGTATCAGCAGTTAAATTTCTAAGTGTGTTTTTATTTTTTCCAAGTTCTTACTAAAGTATCAGTTGTTCTTTCTAAAATACTGTTTTTTGCATTGAACGATTAAAAATAAAAGCATAATACAACTGTGAATAGATCCTTTGAGACTGTAGATTTAGACTGTAGACCAGTTCTCAAGCACATGTCCGATTAACACTAATGAACACTTTCGTTTTCCAAAATAAGACAAGAAAATCTGAGACAAAGCAGGACAATTTAGAGTAATTGGCCTGAGCTTGAGGTGTTGGGAGATAATTGGAGAGGAATGAAGAGAGTTCTGCGTATAATTACTTGTCACTTCTTGTTATTTCAGCGCATTTCTTGACAACATGAGTTAAGAAAAGCTTAAATTGGAACAGCAAAAAAATAAAGACAAGAAGAAGAGATGCAGCTTTAGTCTTCGGACACATACCAATGACACATTTCACTACATATTAGTTAATGACTTCTAGCTGAAAGATTTTTTGGCATATTATAAAAAAGACAAATCAACCGGTTGAAATAATACAAAGGTGGTTATAAGACTATCATTGACAGACTAAAATCTCAGAGTGTTTCCAGTGCTAGGGTCAATCTAAATCAATCTGTCCAAATATGGTTTACTATTAAGAGGCCTAATGTAGAATCAAATATTCTTAAAATAATCATAAAAAGTTGTTTTAGCAAGCACATTAGAATTACTGTACCACATAGGAGATTTGAACGTTCCTTCTAAAATCAGGAAATATAGCTTTCCAGCAAAAGGAGAAGATTAGAAGAAATTTGTATTAACTTTTTAGAAATTTGAAACAAATGTTAGAAATGTGTTACACATTTACATATTTATATGTAGGGGCCAGTTCAATGCTTTAGGGGGCTGTAGAAACTATTTTGGGGGGATTTTTTTCTATAAAACCATTATTACAAAACGTTGTCAATGGTTGAATAATTTCAAATGTTAATTTACATAAAGTTCTTACATGTTCAGTTTTTGTAGTGTTACTGCTTAATTCTTTTCATTTATCCTTACCCAACTAACTTCACACGTCAGTATACAGCAGCATACTAAAGTTATATACTAAAATTACATACTAAATAATCGAATTGAACGGAATTTCTTACTTTAAACTTTTGAGCACATGTATTATAAACCTGCTAATCTAGTGTCTTGTTGTGTTTAAAACCAACAAAGCAACCAATTACATCTAAGAACGCAGCATTTAAAGAGAAAAATATCACTTATTAAAAATGAAATAGATACACATAAAATTATAAATGCATAGAAAAACATTATGACAAACAAATGTATAAAATTAACATAATTTAAAGGAGTATTTAAATGAGAGAATAAAAAATGAGGCACCTAAAAGACACTTTAAAGACTTATGTTAACTTATTTTCATGTTTGTAGTCTAGAAAAATCATGTCATGTTGAAGGCTGAACCGTGATAGCTAAACACAGTTTAATGATGTTTTACATTAGTTTTACTAAACTTACTAAAATGTGATCCTAAATTTTTCTTCGTTTTTTTACTTTAACCGATGAGATTTGAACTGTTTAGAATTGTTAAAAAAATAGTGTGTTAACAAAGTATGAATAACATTGCACTTGTTGTTTTATGAAAGGTCTAGAATTAATTTGTGTTGACTATTTTTGTACTCTTCATCATCATCATCATCATAATTTTCTTAATATTTTCTTAAAAAAAGAAAAAAAAAGACGTCAACGACTTATGCTGTGCTGTTCATATGTTGTGAGGGGAAAAACAGTGTAGTTACAGTCATCATTCTAATATTAAACTGAGTTTCGTCTTAGTTCTATTTAAGGATGTTAATGGAGTAGGCTGATAACGATAATGTTATAATAAGAAAATGTGAATAATTTACATAGGAAATATGCATGCTGTATAAACACCAAGTGCCGAGTGATTTTTTCAAAAAGTCTCTGGAAAGAGACAACATAAACCAACAGATGTCCGTCCTTCAAAACCCTTTCATTCAGACAGGTGAGTTAACTGATAAACACTGTTGTTTGACAGTATGTTTTAATTTAATTAATTGTAAGCCCTTATCAGCTCTCTCTGATGCATTTTTAAGCAAGCTTTTAAATTTCTAGGTGTTATGACTATTTCTGAAGAGTGTTATCGCAACTGTCAAAGCTTCTGCTGACAGCCCGGCTCGATTAACGCAGGCGCTAGAGCCACTTCTGGTTCATTATTGGACGTCAAAGACTGCACGTGTTGTCTCCTGCCATAAATCTAAACAAATCACTCTTTTGCACATGACAGCCACTTCCAATTAGGACATAAAGGACAAAAGCAGCTATGAAATGAGCTTAAGTGATTATGGCGAAGTGATCTAATGCAGTGGCTTTAAATGTCTGATTCAGTTTTTTTTTTTCATGGTTGTTTTAATCAAATAAGAGAAGAAGGATAATTGGGGCGAGATAGATGGGGTTCATGGACTTCATTTTCAACGCTTTATTTTTCTGCATAGCTCAGGGTTCAAAGCATACTTTTATAATCAACTGAGAGAAAAATAAAAGATTATAAGAAGTATTCAAAGTCCTTCTGGCAACTTCTACAATAGTCTCATTTTGGTTTTAATGGAATGTTTTTTCTTTCATGATAAACGTTGTGAAAATATCTAGGGAGTGTTAAATTATAAACTCAAATACAAAGTAGATTTAATTACACTTTTTAAGAATTTTATGTTTATGCTTTCTGGACATGAGTTCACCAAATATTTTTCTTTTTGTTTCCAGGTGAAAAAACAAACAACCAAACAATCATTGTAAAAATGATTTAATACTGAACAATTTTCTGACTTTAAACATGATTGTAGATACCACTGTCATCTTGATGTATAGATTTTAAAGGCATAAGTTAAATTGTTAGAAAAACAAAAGTAGTACGAACATTTTTCAAATTGAACAAAATACAACTGAATAAATTCCACTCTCTGTTCCAAATAATTCACTTTCTCTTCAATGAATTGCATAAATCTTCAGGATATAATTTGATATATTGATTTATTAGTACTATTTCAGGATTTTGAACAGCATCTCTTAACCTTTTCAACTCCACAGCCTGCTCACCTTCTTAAGATACAAGTGCATTTCTATTAAACTATAAATATTAGTTACTTTTTCAAAAAGTGTGCCAAAAAAAGAATATAAAAAAAAAAACTCTAGTGGCTCTGCTCTGCGGTATATTCAAGCAAACTACCTATCTTAACATTGTTCAAAGGCTATAGCTCTAGCAATTAACATTTCCGTCAAAGAATTGTTTATTTTTATTTGTTTAACCATATGGTTAACACAACCAGGCAGTTGCTTGAGTGGGAGTATCATAAAGAGATAATTACCCCCAAAAACATATACAAATTTTAACAACTTTTGCCATTTCAAAAGACTTCCTACATGCTCACTAAAGCAAGCATTCACTCCTTCAAACCAAGGAAACCTAAGGCTATATGTTATTTTTTTGGGCGTGATGTTTCCTTTTCATCATAAACGTGAAATCAGGCCCTGATAGTAAAAATTATAATCAGAAAAATAGCCTATACACGTTTAACATCAAAGCAAGTATTTTTACATAACAACCAAACGTTTGCATAGTGAAATAAATGACTAGCATGACTTGCTACACCAGTATGTCACATGTCAACAAGGACGGATAAACAGGTGCTGTGTGAATACATTTAAAAATAAGGTTTTTCCATTGATTTATGAATCATAATCTGAGCAGACTCTCTGACGTCTGCACTCTAAATCTACATTTAGTTATATTTCGATTGCAACTAGAACTGTTCAGTGACTGTATTAGCATTTGCATTTAAGGCTGTGAGAAATATGGTCCCTCCCTGACAGTTTTACTTTAATTAAACGAACTTCGCTAGGGAGACCAATTGCTCTTCAGAGCCCCTGTAAATCAAAAGCGGTCCAGGCCAGCAGTGATCACTCAGCCAATGAATACATCTGTTCCACTGACCTCTTCAACATGGACAATATTTGTCTATTCTCTTGGCAGTCTTTCATGTGAGGCTGAGATTTACAGAGTCACACTTCATTATTTGTGCAGCCGGTATTTATGTTCATTAGTCGCAGTGATGGGTTTTTCTGTGTAATATATCGCCAGTGTTTATGTGCTTTGTGGGTGAGCAGTTGAAAAGCCCATTGATTTCTGAAATGATTTAACGCCGATTTTCAACAAGCGTCAAAAATGGCTTCGCTTCCCTTCAAGAGCTCAGTTCACTGTACAGAGCATGTTTGGTCCTGAAAGGTTAATTATTAATTATGTTGTTTGTTTACTAACTTCAATATGCTTTACGTACTGTTTGAGAAGAGCTGTAGCAATCAGTAAGGTCTTGGCCGATGGAGTCTCATCTTCAGTGTTTTCCTGTTTGGGATTTAATTGCAGAAGCACCTCACTTTACTCACCTCTAATGTTGCCAAATGATTGCCTTTAAAGTAGCTGGGACCTGCTTGAATCTTGTTTGCTACTGGATGATGCTGTGTGCTAATTAGCACAGCATCATCACGGCACCATCTCAAGCGGCCTATTTATACTACTGTTTATTCATCCTATGGTTGTAAAACGGGAAATTATGAGCTTTTGTTGGGATATAATATGGCCAATTAAGAGGAAATTATGTCACTTTTAGGATGCCGTTATGCAATGCTATTATAAAAACCTTATCTAACTTGATCACAATAATTACACAGTGCGTTTAACACAATTTCAATAATTGCTTGTACAAAATGAGAGCCGTGGTAGTTTTCATGCATTTTTAAATCCCCAAACAATATTTCGATCCAACTAAAATAGCTTCCTGACACCAATTCTTACAGCCAAATGTGGCAAAAAGCTCTTAATTGCTAGAACTTTCCTTTCTAACCATGAGACTCTGAAGCCTTGGCATTTTCCATTCGTTTTGTCTCAGATGGTCAGGTTACCTTGTGATACATCACACATCTATCACTCAAGATAAAGTGTTCCATCTTCTCTGAATCACTGGGACAGAAACGGACAAGTGTCTGTCGCTGAATAATCCAGATGGATTTGGTTTGCTCCCTTGTGAAGCATTGTGTTTTATCTCGTGGTGCTTTCCTTTGTGTTTCTTTGGGAATCCAAGGCCTGTAATGTCAATTGTTCAGGGTTTTTATGCATGCCCTAAACTGTTGAGGTTAATCATATTTAGGATAAACTTAAAATAGACATAATATCAAAAACATAACCATTATGAGTACACATAAATGAGGTTTATCATAACATGAATATGGAAGGAGCTTGGCTGATAATTGGCAATCAGTCATATGGTCCCACTACACATCATCTCCAGTATATAAGACACGAACAAAGAGCTAACATCTACATCATGCAAGCTATCCATGCTTCCACCCCTTCCCCACTTACAATACATTTTTCACCTGATCTTACTTTGTGTAAGACGATCTTCAACCAGTTAAACAGTAATAGTTGGAAATAAAAGCGGGGGTGTTCTACAGGCCCAGGTCGCTCAACGGTTCCGGAATACCACACGGCTCACCTAGTACGCTTTTCCATTGCTCACCAACCACGTTTGCGATACTAAGCAATTATAAGTAAGAGTGTACTCGTGAATGTAAAATTAATTTGGTTTTGTTGTACATTTAATTTAAAATAGCAAAGTATGTTTTAATATTGCCTAAACTTGAAGGTGCAGGATGTAAGACATGTAACAAAAGTAATAATAGGACGGCCATGATTTGTCGAGAGTGTAAAAGTCATGTAAAAATCACGCACACTATTACTGACAGTAGTCCAGTATGTTTACAGTTACAGCCTTGAAATCATGTTTGTAAACTATTTGTGTTTTGGCTTAATGTGCTAACCAACCTTTCAATCAAGAGTCCTCTTTTAGTCTTTCAACATAGATAAGACTGCTTATAACAAAAAAACTTAAGTCTGACAAGAATGGGGGAGACTCTTCATTCTAAAACATGTTTTTTATGTTATTGCAATACCAGTTTTGGCCACTAATTTGCAAACTCCACCTTTTAATTGTTCATACGAAAAAAGTCCAGATCTACTTGCAAAATGTTATGATAAAGAAAAGAGAACCTGATAAAGAAAAGAGTACCTGAATTTGCTTACTCGTGCCCTTTGATTTACAACGCAAACTAGACAGTTCATGACAGTATTTCCCAAGCATCAACATAATTCTGTCTTTTCTTCAATTAACTTTAAAAATGTCCATGACGTCCCTGTCCTGGGTACATTGGGATGTATTGAATTAAAAGAGCAATGAACAAGTTCATGAGCATCAGTTTTTAAGAGGTAGCTAAAGGCTGATTGTTGCATTTGCGTCTGCCTTTGCTTAATCCCCTTTAAAAAGAGATTTAACCCAAGAGTCAGTTTGTTCATATTTAATTTAAAATTTATTGTAGATTTATTCAAATGAAGTTTACGTATTACATGTTATTGTCTGCCTTTTTCTGAAAACACACTGCAAAGGTCTGTAGAAACTTTGTAACACAAACCTCTCTTTTTGTTAAAGCTTTCAGACCTTGCATCCATTCAAATGTATGTCACAAATAAGGGGATATGTTCAGCTTTCACTCCAATTAAAGCCTTTTGTCAATTAAGTTGGATGTGTGTTACCCAATCAAATGGCAGCAATACATTGTAAGATACACTCTGATGAAATTCAAAATTTAGATGAAACTCTAAACAGAAGCATGTGTGATATAACTTTTAAATCACTTTATTGGATATTAGTAATAATGAGTATTTTATAAGTATTTCATTAATCATATTGAATGTGTTTTTAAGGTCTCTACCTTACCTCTACCTGCCCGTGAGGGGTGACGGGCCCGTCCCTTGGGAGGGCATAAATTAGGGTGCACGGAGACTTTCATGCTCTCTTTCCGGCTTTTCTTCCTTCTCTCCTTTACAATTAGCTCTTCCAGTTTCAATAGAGTACGATTTCAGTGTTTACTTAAATGAGAAGTGCAAAATAAAGTTGCCGTCGTGCTGCTGTTCTGTTCCCTGCCTCCGGAGTGATTTCTATGAGAGAGAGAGTTTAATATTCTCACATGGAAGCAAACTGGAACGTAAATCAGGTCTGAAGGTCTTTATTGTATCTTTATGTAGAAAAAACTATTACTACATTCCTCTGTTGTGAGTCATAAAAAATGTGTCTGAAAAATGCATGTATTTGAAAGCAGACTTTGAAAGAAGTTGGGTTTAAACTCTGTAAAGGCCTCCCTGTTGAGATGCTCTGTGACTTCTACATGTACACAAAGAGCAAATGCAGAGCTGTAATGTAAGGAGAGCTTGAGATTGTAGAGGAAAGAGAAAGATGAAGAACAGGTGTTATTGGAGAATCCCCGCGGCTTCTCTTACACAGGGCATTAATGGATTTGTGAAACTGTCTGTGTGAAACACTCAGCCTTAGACACATTGAGAGGAGTCAGGTGACAGGGATGGAGTCTGCAGATACTTTTTTTTATCTTTCTTTGCATGTACACACTTACTGATGCACAGATGCTAAAAGATAAAGATACTAGAAGACACACATAACTCTTTACTTGTATAAGTAAAGATTATAAAGCACCCATCCCCATGTGATTTCTTTTTTTTGTGTGGATACAGAGCGTGCACACGCAGACACACACACACACACACACACACACACACACACACATAAATACATTTATTTTTATATTGAAAAAAAAAAAATATATACATATATTCATTTTTCCCAATATAAAAATATAATTATTTAAATGGTCTTTCATTAATATTGCCTTCTACAACATGTAGTAAGTGTAGTACAATGAGAAGCGCGGTACAAACTGTAGTACAATGTAATCAAGCTTATAGTCTACTGTCCTCCAACTTTCTACACTATGCTAGTTTACCACTTAGCTATCATATGTGTTATTAAGTTTATTATAAAAGACAGCATTCTGAAAAAAGTCAGAACTTCAGTTTTAATTTCTACTGTGACCCTAATCCTCTTCCCTATATTTGTCTACTGCAATTAATTTACATATGACTTGTAAATATAATCATATAATACATTTTTAAAAATTGTTATTTAAGTGGATGGAAAATTTGTATGCAATCAAAATACAATTCTTACCAGTATGTCAGGCCACACTGGGCAACAGAGAAATGTGGAGTAGAAAAGAATTATACTTTTACTAAAAGAAGCAAATAAGAAGTCCATGTAAGACAGTAGGGTAAACAAGGCGGAAAACAATTAACAAAAGGCAACTAATGGACTGTAGATAAAGGCAAAGAATTACTCAAACAACTTATAGAATAACGGCATAGGTTATTCTTTATAATATGTGTAAGTTGTATTATTCTAAGTATTCAAAGTTTTTAAATACTTTATAAAATGTCACTGTTTTTTTGAATAGAATTCGATACTTTTTATAAACTGGAATTTGTTGTCTCAAAATTCCTTTTATTTTTATTTTTCCATTCTATGGCACAGACACAGTATTTTATCCCCATGTAATGTTTTTCTATAGTTTTTGGTAAAGATGCATTTTCCCTTTGTCACAATGTGTCTATGGCTCATGCTGCTTTTCTCTGACGTCGCTCATTGTTTATTCCATGTTCGTTTTCTTTTCCAGTCCGTTCTGCACAACACAGCAGTTTGTTCTACTGGTTTGAACAGCAAATGTATAGTGAAAGGTCAACCAGCACCTCATATTGAGCACAGACTGTTCACAAATCTTTAAAAACACTCGTTATTTCAAAAGGGAAGCCCGCTCCTGCATAGACTTGCATTGTTGTCAAAATGGCTCTCAAAAGGTCAGGAGTTTGACTGTCGGTATTTGTTCCTGTGTGCATCGCTGTGACCCACTACTTTTATGCATTTTTATTGATTCCCTGAACACTAAACCTGACAAAGATGTCACTGGAACCCACAAAAACTCCCATTGCAGCTTCATAGACCAAAGCATTGACAAAAGTGATAATCAGATATGAAGCCTGAATGTGAATAAAAGGACAGCTGCTAAGATAAATGGGTGCATTTTAGATGAACGAATGCCTATTGTTACAAAACCATTAAGGTTTTAGAAAACAAAAAATCCAGATCTTATTAAATCAGCTGTTCAAGTAATGATCTGAAAAACATTAGCTGAAAGTGCTTTTTTTTTCCTAACGAGTTCATGCGCACACACTTGCTTAAGGTTTTGGACCACCATCAAGGTTTTTATATTTAACTACAAGCACAAAATTGAGCTATTTCTGTTTATTTTATGGCACATATACAACTCAAAAACAGACCTTTTTCTGAGTTGGGGGTTCACAGAGCTAGATGAGAAACCAACCAGGGGAAGAGACAACAGCCAAACATGCAATGGGACGAGACAGAAGTCACACAGCCATGGGACAAGACAGAAGCCACACAGCAAAAGGATGAGACAAAAACTACACATCCAGGGTACGAGACAGGTTCTACACAGCCAGGAATTGAAACAGAAGCCACACAGCTAAAGGACAAGAAAGAATTCATACAACCAGGGGACAAGACAGAAGCCAAACACACATGGGGACGAGACAGAAGCCACACAGAAAGAGTACACGACAGAAGTCACAAACCCAGAGGACGTGACAGAAGGCACACAGCCAGGGGACAAGACAGAATTCACACAGCCAGGGGAGGAGACAGAATTCACACAGCCAGAGGATGAGACAGAATTCCCACAACCAGTGAAATAGATAGAATTCACACAGCCAAGGAGACGAGACAGAATTCACACAGCCAAGGGACGAGGCAGAATTCCCACAGCCAGGGGATGAACAGAAGTCACACAGCCAGGGGACAAGACAGAATTGACACAGCCAGTGGACTAGACAGAATTCACACAGCCAGGGCACGAAACAGAATTCTCACAGCCAGGGGATGAGACATAGTTCACACAGCCAGGGGACGAGACAGAATTCACACAGCCAGGGGAGGAGACAGAATTCACACAGCCAGGGGAGGAGACAGAATTCACACAGCCAGGGGAGGAGACAGAATTCACACAGCCAGAGGATGAGACAGAATTCACACAGCCAGAGGATGAGACAGAATTCACACTGCCAGTGAATGAGACAGAATTCACACAGCCAGGGGAGGAGACAGAATTCACACAGCCAGAGGATGAGACAGAATTCACACAGCCAGTGGACGAGACAGAATTCACACAGCCAGGGGAGGAGACAGAATTCACACAGCCAGAGGACGAGACAGAATTCACACTGCCAGTGAATGAGACAGAATTCACACTGCCAGTGAATGAGACAGAATTCACACAGCCAGGGGAGGAGACAGAATTCACACAGCCAGAGGATGAGACAGAATTCACACAGCCAGTGGACGAGACAGAATTCACACAGCCAGGGGAGGAGACAGAATTCACACAGCCAGAGGATGAGACAGAATTCACACTGCCAGTGAATGAGACAGAATTCACACAGCCAAGGGGACGAGACAGAATTCACACAGCCAAGGGACGAGGCAGAATTCCCACAGCCAGGGGATGAACAGAATTCACACAGCCAGGGGAGGAGACAGAATTCACACAGCCAGAGGATGAGACAGAATTCACACAGCCAGTGAATGAGACAGAATTCACACAGCCAAGGGACGAGGCAGAATTCCCACAGCCAGGGGATGAACAGAATTCACACAGCCAGGGGACAAGACAGAATTGACACAGCCAGTGGGTGAGACAGAATTCACACAGCCAGGGGACGAAACAGAATTCTCACAGCCAGGGGATGAGACATAGTTCACAGAAGAAGAGAGAAGCCATACAGCCAGAGGACAATATAGTAGCCACACAGTCAGGTCACAAGATGGAAGCCACACAGCCAGGAGATGAAACAGGATCGACATAACCAGGAAGTACGGCAGAAATCTGACACCCAAGATATTATGAAGCAGATTTCGCAAGTGCAGGAGTTGAGACAGAAGCCATACAACCAAGCTATGAGACAGAAGCCGCATGACCAGGAAATGAGACAGAAGCAGTACAACAGAAGACAGAAGCTGCATAGACAGGAGAAAATGTAGGTTTACTGGCACAGGTTTACTGTCATTCAATTAGTCGATTTTCTTTCATTTTTTAGGCTGTTGGTGCGTTAACGAAACACATTGTAGCTAATTTTTTTACATCAGCAATGACGTGCACTTTCTGGTTGGAGTTACTATTTGAAACTATAATTTTTCTAATGATCTGATATCAAGATAAAAAACAAGGGTGTACACTTTTTAAATTGTACTAATACATGTTTGTTTTTATTCCTGCACAGCACCAAATTAATGAAAAACATTGATAATTTTTTTTAAATAATACATTTACTTAAATTAATTTATTGTGAATATGAAGTTACCTCTCTCTTTATGTTAATTATGGACATGTAAATGTTATATGGGTTAAGTATTTTGTCATTAGCACTTTTTTCAGGTGCTCTCTCAATAAACATGAAAACTTTCATTCATCTCGGATATTTCATCGTTGAGTTTTTAATCTGTCGAGTCAGCAGTCACGTTATCAAAAGAGTAGCATAAAATTATGCTGTTGAAGGCATCAATTTTGTTTCAATTTTGAATGTTGGACTAACCTGTTAAAGTGGGGATTAAAACTATTAGCAAACATACCGTTACATCTTTCTTCAATCCAGCTGCAGATATTAGCAACATACTAACTTTGGAGCTAAAGCTTCCATCAGAACAAGTGTGTGCCTGCCGCAGAGGAGCGAATGCGCATGAGTGTGGCTTCACATTTAATAATCTGAATACAAGTTTAGATACCCATGCGGAAAATTGGAACGCCTGTTTTCAGAGACGGCTAAACTAATTTAGCAAAAGGCTGGAGTGAACGAGAGATTTATAAACTTGGTCGAGGCACTCCGAGGGAGGGGCCTTTAATTTAATTTTACTACTCAAACAATGGGTCAGGATTCATGTGTCTTAAAGCTGTCGTCATGGCCAATCATGAGTTTTATTTTTTGTTTTTTAATTACTGGTCCAAAAATGTATGTCGGTGCACCGGGCATTGCCCGATATACCCGATGGTCAGTCCATGCCTAGATGTCAGTGGGAGAGGACTTGTGACTTCATTCAGTAGTACCTGTTGATGGTTTCTAGTTTCTTGTATAAGACTTTTAGTACAGTTTGAATTACATGACTTTACATGAACTTGTAAATAAAAGTATGCACTCCTTCATAACAGAATGCCAGTAGGACTGAAGGCAATGGGAAAAAAATCCAAACAAATTTCACACCAATTGATATGTTATTCATTTGTCACGTAATGGCAGAATGTAGTACTTTATAGGTTCACATAAATGTAGTTTTCAGTTAACACAGAAATGCTCAATTATGGTTTCTTTTGTCTTGGAGCTGACATGATTGAAAAAAATACTCTTCGTATGTATAAACAATTTGACATATTTTTAGAGACGGAAACTCATGTTTTTATGTATTCATGTTTTATCATCAGCCACTTATTTTGGAAGGCTTTGATGAAAACAAAGCTTGTACAAAGATTTTACCGACCAAAATGTTTAATATGAGATCTGAGAATCTGTAGCTCAAGATAATTCAAAGGTACCAGCACACTTCAAAGAGCATATTTCATTTTAACTTCAGAAAAAGCCCAATCTGCACATGGCATGAGGCAGAGTTTTGTTGTGATACATAGAGGATGAAATGAATCTGTCTCTGAAGCCTCACTTTGGTTTTTTCCCTTAGGCCCTGTGCTCAGGTTTAACTAATGACTTGTCTCGAAGAGGATTCAATGCCTTTCTTCAGTGTTCATATCAGTCCCGAGAGGCTGAACTTCTTCTGAAGAAATGGACACAATTTGTGGATTCTCAGAGCTGGAAACCAAATCTCCTAAATGATCGCAAACATGCTTTTCTCTTATGCAAGCTTAATGTGGGATTTCTCCTTCATTTCAATTAAAAAACAGAGATTAAGCACTTTAATTGACATAAGAAACATAATTAAAAGTATGACTCTAGTATCCTGCAGTCAAAAAAATTTAAATAGATGATGGCATCAAGTAATATATTTGTACTCTTTTAGCATTGTCATGGTAAAACTTTTAATTTTGTATTCTTCTTTTGTTTATTTTTGTAAACACAAAAGACATTGGGTGAAACAAAATTGGGTTTTTCCCAAAAAAATGCGTTAAACTATTCACTTCTGTGGATCTCTTTTATACATGGGAAGAACATGGAAACTAGTTTGTTTTGGGTGACAGGTGTTAGAGATCCACCAGCATCATCCAAAGAGATCAAGAATTCATATGTACCAGAGCGAGCTCAGCTGACTTCTTGTTGTTGTCCACCAACCTGTTCTCAGTCGGTGCTGTTTCTGGAGTAGTTATTCTCTGTTACTCGGAGTTTCTGTTATTCTGCAGTGTGTCCTGCTGCTACTTTGAAAGTTTTTATATCCTATTGCTCCTTTTACTGTCTGTGGATGTAGAGCATCATGCTTGCGTCTGCTTTGTACGGGACGGCATGATCACGTGACCATCAGCATGTTCTGTTTGGCAATTTGAAAAAGTATGGAGAGAGTAGAGCGATCCTAGTGTAGCTTCCATAGTCGTCACCGACATAAGTCTCTGTCCCCAATTCGGAGAACGGGGGTTATGAAAGTGACCACTACGTTACTGACTGTGTGTGTGTGTGTGTGTGTGTGTGTGTGGGGGGGGGGGGTTGTCTAATACTCAAAGTTGTCCTTTTGTAATATTTTTATTACATGGCAGTAGTGTTAACTCACCACGTGTCACAGTAGCTTCTACTTAAGAATTAGAGTATTAGTAAAACTGGATATTTACTGTAATATAACAGTTACAAAGCTAAAAACAAAAAAAGGTCCTAGTAGAATTTGTCGCCTCTTTGTCTTACATTTGCACCCACATGAATATTTTTCAAATGTGCTTGGTCATTCACATCATCCAAATAAATAAGAAACTTTTTGGTTGTCAATTTTTTATGATTATTCATGTACATTTTTACTTTTTTTTATTCATTCTTTTTGAAACCATAATTCCAAGCAAATTGTGTTATAGCTCCAAACTAGGTTGCATTAAGTCATAAACAGGCAGGAAAAAAAAAATCTAGAGACCCATGCTAAAACAGAGATGCATCAAATTGGGACCATAAAGTGTGTAACAGTAAGTAATTACACAGAAAACAAGGAAGTATGAGCCTTTTGGTAAAACACAATGGTTTATGTTAAATGAACATGCTCATAATGGCTGACGAGGGGATTAGAGACACCAGGTGATATTATAAAGCTGTGGGTAGTTTAGTTGATTAGGGCAGTGGTTCTCAAATAGTGGGGCGCGAAGCTCCGTCAAGGGGGGGCGCGTTTGACCTCAGGGAACATGCTTTTTTACTTTTCAATTTGTTTTATTGTTCTAGAATAAAGTGCAATACCACTCCACTACATTAGGTGACAGTGGCGCTCTCATTAGCAGAGTATGAAGTGTAGACACGAAGTGTAGAAGACAGGTGGAGAGAGAAGGAGAAAAAGAGACAAACGAAAGTCTCCTGAAAGCTAAGACGAGGAAATATGCGTATGTAGCGACTGGCTTCACTGTGACAACAGTGGGAAACGAGGAGAGACAGGTGTGCTTACTGTGTCTAAACATGTTGGCTGCGGACAGCATGAAGCCAAATAAGTTAAGGCATCACTTAAAGACTTTACACCCCAATCACGCTGACAACCCGCTTGAGTTTTTTCAGTGAAAATGTGGTCAGTCAAATAATGTTTATAGTTTTATTAAGGACTTAATATTTTTTACATTTCAGATGCACCTTAAATCTTTTCGGATTCAGTTAATAAAGCTATTCTTTGTTGTAAATTGGTCCATATTTCTTTCTTTTTTCTCTTATACGTTAATAAGGATACTGTGTTATGCAGATGTGTACTTATAACAAATTTAAAGACAAATAATACTTTTTATAGTTACGTGCAGGGAGATGTATTTTTTTTTCTTCCTAGGGGAGGCGCGACAAAATAATTGAGAAACACTGGATTAGGGTATAATTATTGGAGGTTGTACAGGTGATACTAGACAATCTTCTAAACAAAATAGTGAAAATATAAACTAAACTTTTGACAAAGTAGTTTGATTTAAAGGGAACATTTATATCATGCTAACAATAAACCGACAAACAAAAATCAAATTTCCTGTACGTGTTCAGACTGTTTACCTCCACAAATAGTTAACAAAAACACAAACAGCACCAACCTCAAACCTGCTACTCTGAAAGGAACTACAAAAGTGTGATGGAAACCTGTTGTACTTGTTTATTCATGTGAAACATGCGGCCTGTTTACACCCCTGCCTCTAATAGAGTTATTTGAATGCATGTGCTGCGAATCCATCAAATAATTTCCTGTGCTGGAGAAAACATGATTCAGGCACTGGAGAGACCCAGAAACACACTTCAACACTCCATTCAATATGTCTACTCTGTAGAGCCAATGCAACATTTTGCTTTTATAACAGATTATAGGTGCCAAAAACAGATTATAGATTTTAAAAAGAGTTACCATTTATTTTATTCACTACATGGCAGTTAGATTACATGTTTTGTTAACTTAGTGTTGTTTGCATTTTAATATGGAAATTTCATCTTTTAACAACTGACAACATTTTTAAATCAGTTATGTTTGTTGCGTTGCTCAGTTTGTTTCAGTTATTTTATGTTTTCCCCAAAATGAAATATTATACTTCATCAAACAAATACAGTTGTAATACAGATTTCTTCAGAATTGATTTGCACTAAATGAGTTAAAGACATGAAAATAAATGACCTGAGCAGATTACTAAGAAACACCTCTGGTGAATGATTAGACCTCGACCAATCAGGTGAGCTAAAAACCAGACTATTTAACAAAGATAGGAGGAAAAATCATGAGAATTCTGTCACAAATGAAAGCAGGATAACGAAATCACAACTTTAGCAACCCCTTGGATTCCCAGAGAAAGTCTTGACAGGTGCTCTAGGTTTTCTTTGATCTTTATTTTCAGCAGTATCAGCTCTTTGCTTCTTGTACAATAGCACCGCGAAAACTGCATTAAAAAATGTACAAACAAACATTTCACAAAACAAATACAAACAGATAACCATACCTTGCTGCGCTCACCAAGGAATGCAAAGGTTTAATACTATGATCTTCTGTTACTAAAACAGGCGTCAAGGTTTACTTCTTGGAGACAGATTAAAAAACAACCCAGGCCCAAACAAAGCAGCTTTCTAATGATCACGCCGGCTGGTTGCACTTAAAGCTCTCCACCTGTGCAAGCTACGGTGTCCCTCACAAGCCAAAATTCAATGCTACAGACACACACCTACACACTTCTGGCAAATACAATATCCAGTCACACATTTGCACGTCAACAACATTACAAGGCATACATAAACAAAATATTTGCAATAAATCAATTATAGAAATCAAACATTTATAAATAGTTCCGAATACAAACATACAGGGACTAGTGTGGTCCTTTACAACAACAAAAGTGACTATTGTGCATTTATGTACAAGGTACATAAGAACACAAATTACAAGGCAATTTTGTGGTGTTCAAATTGATTATTGATTAAAATGTCAAAACAAACAAACGAAAAAAATATGATATACTGTCCAAAAAAGAAGTGGATGACATGTACTTTTATTACACCTTTACTTTTTAAAGATTTTTACTATCAGAAAGTCAAAGTTTGACTTCTTTTCTGTTTAATTAACCATAATTCAATTGACAGTATTTGAGTTTTTCAGTGATTTTTCATCAAAAACCCAAGCTTGGTTTATTTTTTGGCAAGCCAACAATCAATGCTCAAATAAGAACATTGCAAACTAATTTTGCAATGGGCGTCCAGCCAGGCCACTCAGAACAGTTTCTCTTTTTCACTCTTTTTTGAGATCCTTTCAAGTGAGGAATGCACAGTTGTCACTGTAAGTTACTTCAGGACAAGTCATTTACAAAAGAATTCCATCAATTGAAACCCCATTTAAGAACAATTACTTGATCCTGATTATGAACTAAGAATGTGAACATGCTATGAACCTTTAAAAGTAATTTTGTATTGATCATATTTTTTACTATTACTATTAAGTTCAAGAGTGAATCTGCACCTGGGTACTGCTTTTTTATACACTTCAAAACTTGATAATAAGTGAATTGGATAGTTTACATTACCCACAAATTAGACCCAATTGGGATAAAGTAGTCTTATATAATAGCTTATAGACTAAACTAGGTTTATAATTTCTTCCTAATATTAAACTGGCTCCTGTAAAATGAACAATGAATTGGTTCCTGATTTCAAAAGGAACTCTATGAATCCTAAGTTAACCGTACATTGCTTTGCTACTCTTACCTGATAAAATTACTGAATATCAATTTTAGTTTAAGTTTTGTAAATATACATTATCTCTCTTGTTTGTGAAGCTGCTTAGAAGCAACTGCTCAAAGAACTAACTATGTTTTGAATTTTTTGATTGATAGTGCTGTTCAAATATACATTCAGACTATTTTCATCACTATTTCTGATTTGTAATATATAAATCACATATATTGCTGGATCTCTCATGTTTATCTTTCTCAAGCTTTGAAATAATTTATGACATGTCAGCAATGATGTGTGAAAATAGTTTTTAGGGTTAACCAGAAGCGCAGTTGTTGATTTCACCTGCTGTGTTTATTATTGTGATGATGAATAATGGCAGAGGGAAAAAAAGAGAATAGAGAGAAGCCAAGATTAATGTCTGGATACTGTGTTTTTCTCTCTGTGTGTTTTTTTTTTCTGTGTAAAGGATGGTAGATCTCAGAGGATGCGTATGCTGAAGCATGTGGATGCATTAATAGAGCTCTTGGGTTAAAGTGAAGAATAACCCAGAACAAGGGCCATTAGCCCCAGACCAAAGCAGTGACACAAGTCCACCGAATAGTAATAGTTTAATGTTACATTCAGTGAACACACAACTAAAATATTATATTTACAGATTAAGGAACCAATCAATCATTTATATGATCCAATAAGAAGATAACTGCTAAAATCCGGAAGTAGTATAAGTAGGTGATGATATGGAAAGGAAGGCTCTTAAGTCAAAAATTATAAGAACAGCAAGGCAATGGTTTATTTTCAATTATAAGCAAAATATGACTCAAAACAATCAGCCTAACAGCGATTGGAGTGAGGCAGTCACTCAAACCCTGAAACTTTATCCTTGAGCAAACAGACATAAATGTTCATGAAACATCCAACCTTAGTCTAAAAACACACTTGATTGACAGGTCCATCTGTGGCTGTATTCATGTGGGGTCTGAATACTCTTCAAGCACGAATACATTTACTAGGGCAGTTAAGTAGTACTGTATCTATTCCATAATTTCATTTTTACATATTTTTACCTCACATATTTAAAAACAACTGCTTTTAACCCTGTCCATCTTTAAAATCTTCACGTTGCTTTTATCTTTCACCAAACAAACTACTTATCTGTGAAGTTGACATTCGGTCTTCAGCAAACAGTTTTAGTTCGGATAGATGTGTTCCTCCTCTTCTCAGCCAATTTTAATGCCGTTTGAGCAGTTATAATTTCATTATTTAGATCAAAAAATGTCAATAATTACATTTTTATTCTCTGTTATTTGTAAATTAGATAGTGTTTGAATAATGACTTTTTGAAATTGTGCGCTAAAACACTAACTGTATTTTGTTAAATAACAACTAAATAATCATTTATAGGATCATGACATCAGTCTATTTTAACCACTGGAAAAAGAAAATGAAACTTAACCCATGTATTTTAACTACTATGACTTGACACAAGATGAGGCAGAAAACACATCAACACAACACCGGAACAAGCACATCCGGGTGTTCAAATGTATTTTTTTAATTGATTTTTAGTTTGTTGCGAGCATATCATTCACTTTAATATTTGTGAGTCCTGTTAATGTTCATCTCAACTCATTTCGCAAGTCTGTATCATTCTTTTCACCCTCATGGGACGTTTGGTTCATGGCTCAATATTTTCCCTAGGCTTGTTATTTGCTTTATTTAAGAAAGTTATTATTTTTACTGTCATGCTTTTAAGAAATGCATTCTTCTCCGGGCCAGTAAAGCCTGACATAAGGCTTCAAACTTTTAAAAAAGTTTATGGTGCTCAGGAGACAGAAGTCATAGTTACACTATCTCTTAATGCGATACTCCACCCAAAAATTTAAATGTAGTCTTAATCACTAATCCAATGTCAGTATAGACAAGTTATTGATTTTATTATGTAGATTATTTGTAAATAATCCTGGAGGATTGTGACTGCCCTTATCTCACATTGTTTTCCTGCCTTAAAAAGGCAGCTATCTGAGATTAAATTGAATCCCATGATGGAAACACTTTCTGATTGCAAAAGAAATTAAATACACCTAAATTTGTGGTATTGTCTCCTTTTCTTCTCTGACGAGAAGTGTGCGCTCCATGTCCCAGCTTTATGCATACACAGATAGTCTTCAAAAATGTAAGCTTAATCTCAACACTTATTTAGACTCGAGTATCCCTTTAAGACAAAAAAAGCTTATTATAAAAATAGCATAATTGAAAAAGTTAAACTAGTTTTTAGCTTTAACAATTTCTTTTTGGGTTAAACAATGTTTGTATGACAATGCATACTCCAACGCTTTTAATAATTTGTGACTCTTTTAATCAGAACATAAAACAAATCGTCCTAAAAGGTAAAACTCAAATAGAGCTTTTTTTTTGTCCCCATCATTCATGTCACAGGCTCAGCATGCAGCAAAGATGAGGTTTACTCCACACCGATGTAATGTCACGTTTCCATGTCGGCCAAAGCAAAAATAAACCCGGTTCAGCTCTGGTTTCTCGTTCCTGAGGTATTCGTCTTCTTGACTTCTTCCATCATTTCTCATCGAAACGCATTGCTACACCTTGAGATTAGCCGATCTTCCCTGGAGGAGACGCTTCTCTATTAGAAAGATCCAGAATGAGAATCTGATTCAGCCAATGAGACTTCCAGAAACCTGACTCAAACAGAGGCCTGCAGCAGTGTGTCTGTGTGAGAGAGAGAGACTGTATGACTGTGTGTAAATAAGCCATCCATCAGTGCTGTCACAAAAGCTCAGTCAGCTTCTAATGTGTCCTCGAACCCTCAAGCCTTCACTTCTCCTCCACAGACACAGGGTTCATGAACTTGTGGCTCCTAAACTGCTCGTTCGTCACCTCTGCACTCCTTTACTCACTGCTTCTGTCATTCCTTCCATTGTGAGGAAAAACATTAGGGAAACTTGAGCTGCGACTGTGACCAAGAAACATGAGCATGAAAAGAAAAGATGTTTATGGTATTTCAATTTGTCAGATATTCATGCCAAAGACATCTTTTTTCTTAATTGCTTTGAGAGTCTGAAATGTAATATTCCGTTACACAATTCAAACAAATACTCTTAAAACATTAAAAAAAGAGATAAAAAACCACCACATTATACTGATTTTAAATGGTCTTTTTCAAATGACATCTATGCGTTTGGCAGATGTTTTTGCCCAAACTTTGAAGGAACACATTATCTCTCCCTGGAATTCAATTATAACATCCTGGCATCGATTGCGCCACACTCTAATTCTACTTCAATGTTCTATTCTCTCCCTGAGCTCCTTATTTTATTTGTCCTCCAATCTTTTTAGGTTACAGCAACATCATAGCGTAAACCTCATTTTTCAGAGTATAGCGGGTGTTTATTTTGATGCTCTGATTGTTTTTGAAAGTTTAGATATTTAAAAGAAAAAAAATTTCAGCCACACAAACTGTAAACCAAAATTTAAGTTTAAACAATAAATCTGTTTTTATGTTATGGCGATGGGAATGTTAAGGTGCCATATCACCATGACACCTCCAGGGTGTCATCTCACCCACTGAAATGAATGGATAGGCAGCTGAAACTTTGTAAAAAAAAAAAAAAAAAAAAGCTTTATTAGCTTTAATTCAATCAGAAAGCAAAAAAAAAAAAAAAGAGCCAACGTTGAATGCAGACAAAGTATAACCAAATAAACCACAGATAGGCCTAAATGTCAATCAAACTAAGTTGCTTTTGATATAAATTCAAATAATCCTTGATGTGGATAAACTAGACAAACTAGTTTGGACTAAGAGGACTGTTGTATACTTTCGGAATTAAATAACTACAGCACATGGCAAAAGTTGTAAGACATTTAACAGCGGAACACCTTTGAACCCCCATCTGCATTGAAATCTGTGCCTGAAAGAGATATTTTGTATACAGTAGAACTACCCTAAGTCTTGTTGCTGTGCTCAATCTTGCTATTAGAAGAAACCTTCTCAACCTCCACTTGGCTGTTTTTCACCCATTATTTTTTCAGTTCATAAATGAATTTAAGTGATACACATGCTATGTATAACTGGTTAATCACACACCTGATTATAATCTACCAAAATCCCAGATTTTGTGTAAATGTGCCTATTTCAGCTTTGACTGCAAATGATAACATCAACATATTGATTTGATATTTGTATTTCTGAAAGATTTGGAGATTGCTTTCTCCAAATCAGCCCCTGTTTACCTCCACAAGTTAATACACTCCTACATGCCCTCCAGAAGTCTGTGCTCAGAGAAGAAACAGCATCTCATGCTTGCGTCCCTCAAATGCAGACAAACCTCTTAGCATAAACTTCTCTCACTGTCCCTGTCAGGTGGAGAAAACTCCCAAACTCCCTGATCCAGCAGGATAGCAGCAATACTAACAGCTTTCAAAAAGCAACTGAAAACTCTTCAGCGAACATTTACTATTAAAAAATAGTAAAAAAAATAGTCTTTATTTCCTTACAGCTATGGTTGATTCTTCAGTTGATACAACTTCTAATATGAGCGAATTGAGCTAGACTTTGCCTGTGTAAAAAATTGCATATTGTCTCTCCCCTACTGTAAGTCACTTTGGACGAAAGTGTCTGCCAAATGCATAATAGTAAATGAAAGGATTCATTGTACATTGCAATTGTTTAAACTGTGCCTACAACTGTGGTTTGGTGAATAAGGAGATTGACTTGTGATCAGAAGGTCGTTGGTTCGAACCCCAAAAGCTGAAGGTGGTGTGAGTGATGAAACACTTGCTCTCCCATCTTCAACAACCAAGGCATCTTTAGCAAGGCACCAGTATCCCCACTTCTCCCCAGGCACCGCAGCCATGACGGCCCACTGCTCCGGGTATGTGTTCACGGTGTGTTTCTTCACTTGCTGTGTGTGTACACTGAAATTAGTTAAATGCAGAGCACAAACTACAGGTATAGGTCTCTCCATATATGGCCAACTAGTCACTTTTACTTAAACTTTTACACTGTGTATGATTGATACTTGACATGTCGAAAGCATGGAGCAGGGGTCTGCAAATCCAGTCCTGGAGAGCTGGAGACCTACTCAGTTTTGTTCAACCATTTTAAAACACACCTGTTGCACTAATTAAGGTTCTCTCTGATTGTTTGAAGCTAGAGTAGTGTGCATACTAGAGCAGGGTTGCAACCAAAATGTGCATGGCTCCTAACCTCCAGGACCTAATTTGGGGACCCCTGGCATAGAGTAGCTGCAGAAGGTTTACCTAATCAGATGTTTGGCCTATGGCTGCCGTTTATAGTGTTCTTAAGCAAAGCTACAATGCAACATACATCTTAATTTCAATCAGCTTCAATAGCAGGCGTTAGTGTCAGTTTAAAATAATATTTTCATGGGTAGATATCAGCACTATGAATATCTAATTGAATAAGTGATCAAAGAACCATTCATTGATTTACATCAACCTCACAGATATGTTCAAAGAGGTGTAATTATACATATGGCAATACTTGGACTTTAAGAAAAATTGTTTGTAAAAGCACATTAGTCAGTTCTACCTCCAAATATAAAATTGCAATGTCCCTATAAATAGCTGTTAATTTTCAACCTATAAATTACATTTAAAAGTAAAAAAGTCTCTCCAACAGAGGTTCAGCTGAGGAAAAATACGTATTTAACCCATGGATATTTCAGCGTATGCAAATTGTGATCAAGACACGTGAAACCTGCAAATGGAATGTGTAACGACTGCTTGCGGCGAGTAAAGTTCATCATGCACTACATTGCATTAGTAAAGATGAGTACATTTCACGCTCTTCATGCGGATCCCAGCACGTCAGGAGCACATGAAGATAAATTTGCTTCTCCGGAGAGCCCAAATGGTCGCTAGAGGCTTCATTAGCCAATTTAATGAAAGGAGGGAAAACAGCGCCTGCTTCCTTCCTTCCAGCGAGATTCTGCACAGACACTCTAGTCCCAACTGAACAATCAACACAACTACTGACTCTGACGGTTTGATTGTGAACTGAAACCTTAATTTTGTACCGTAGCAATGTTTGCTAATTTTGCATAAGCAAATGGAAACCATAAAAAAGTATGAAATAGTTTGTGCTATCAACCATAATGAAGGCATTTTCTTAGTTTCGATTAAAACATATCCACATTTTGTATTTTATATGACCGTGGTCTCTGGCAAGATAAACACGTTAATGCTATCTTGCTAAAACAGTTAATTAGTTGTCACATTTGAAAAATGTAACTGATTTTATCGTTTTGTTTTTAAGCCATTGCTTGTAATGGGTACATGACATGCTTTTAGGCTTCATTAACATGGATTCTTAGAAGGTGAAAGGACACTACAAAGCAAAGCAGCATGCTGGGAGGATTTCTTCAATAAAAGACACAATCAGCTAAGAGTGGATGTACTTTAGACTTTAGTGCATGGTTCATTCACTAACCTCTGTTTTGTGACTCATTTCACCAACAGAGAAGTCAAGCACCTCGCTTTCATGATTAACATTGTTATCAAGACGCTGTATGAGTATCCAACATTATGCAGAAACATACAATTTTACTTAAGGAAAAGTAGTAACGAATATGGTCATATTTTACAAGTACTGAAGAAAAAAGTAAAACTATCACCAGAAACTTCAATTAGTTTTAAATTAAAGGTAATGCATGTATGTGTGAACAAAAGTTATTCATATTTCTGGTCTAATGTTAAATACTAGTTAAACAGAAATAGAAATGACTAGGACTTTTTGTATTCATTAAAATTGTCTCAATCATTTACGCAGTATTTCCTTGGCCAATAAGAAAGGATTATGAAAAAAAAAACAATGTAACATAAAACAACCAATGTAAAATACAAATAACCGCAAAAATAATATCTTTGGAATTAATCATTGTGGCATTGATTAGTTCTGATAATGGATGTTAAAGTGAATGAATGTTTTTATGTTGTATATAGTATTAGGTTTAAAACCAATCCTGTTGCATAAAGTTGAAAATGGTCAGGTTTAAAGGAGACCTCAGATGAAAATTAAAACCATTCAGCTGCTTAGACAGAAATGTTGCTCATTGATTTGTTGGTGAATCCTCTCTAAAACGATTAAGAATCCACCCAGTATTGTTATTTTTACACAACAAATGCTTTATACCTGAGAATGAATCAGTTCCCATGTCATCACATTCCTCTGGTTGTAAACACACTAGACTGCCATTTTGCTACTTCAGTTCAGTTAGCTGCAGATTCAAAGTTCACTTTGTCTGGCTCAATATCTCGGAGTATTGGTGCTAATAATAAATGTATGAGTGCTTTTTCTAATATGTATAATGTATAAATTTTGAGCTAAAATATCTTCAGCAATCAAAGACATGTATAATATCTATGAGTAAACAACTGAAAGGAGACGGCCAAGGGAGCTTCTGCAAAGAACCAACCCCCAAAACTCCATAAACTGACCAAAAGATTCACTCTAATACACTCTACAGCATCAAAATCAGCTCATTTTTTCCAACTCATTTTGAGAAATTTCTGGAATTTTTTTTTACATGTTTTTCAAATTTATAATAAGCTGTAGGTTCTGTTTTTTATTTTCATAATGTTCTCATAAGGAGCTTTGTAGAAGAATCCACAGGTGAGCAGTGATTTCTGACCCATATTTGGTCATTGTAGAGTATTTTGAGAGAAGCTATAAGAAGCTATCTAAGGTTAACCCTCAGTAGTGACGTGCCTTCTCCAGTGAGACATAACATGCACAATCACACAGAGTCCATCATCAAGCATAATTATCAGAGCCTACTTCTACAAAACTTATAAATAAATGAAATTGAAGGTTTGCCTATTACTGGAGAGTGTATAAATAGGACACCCATCTTTAACCCAGTGATTCAATCTCGTTGGGACCCCTTTCATCCCATTTTAGTTCATTTGCCCAGATTTGTGAGTTTTATGTTGACAGCATGCCTGCTTTGTCTTTTTCTTTTGAGGATAATTTTTTATTTGTTTATAATCATAGAGCTTGTGGTCTTCAAGTCTTTGACATGTAGTTAGAGTTTTGAGGTATGCTTCAGGCTTTACAGGGGATCAGCATGAGGTTAAGCAAATACAGACTATTTACCTAATATTAATTGGACGTTAATGATTTAAGTATTAATATTAAATAAAACCTGATTTTTGTATTAAAAGAAAGTTGGTTACAGGAAACCCTGAGATGAAGCACTCATATTTGACCAGCATGAAATTCAGCTACTGTAAGGGACTCAATTATAAGCTTCTTTAAGCTTGAATAAATTGTGCCTTGAAATGTGATGTTTTATAACCCAAAATCTTCAAGATCCAAATGATGTATTGCCATCCAGTGATATTTTTCTTTTTTTAGTTGGTTTGTTGCCATAAAATGTATTGCACTTATTCACTCCAAAAACTCATTTTCAATTGATGATCCAATCATTGCAGTGCTTGAAGATGTGGTTTGCCAAGATAAATGGCCACATTAAAATAATTTTGTTCAGTCTGCAGGAATAATATCCCATAGTTCGAACATATAAATAGACCACTAAACACTAAAATCTGCATGCTTGACAAATTTTTGACATATTGTAGACGAAAATCTGCTAAATTTGTTTTACACATGCAAGCAGAAAAGAATGTGTTACACAAATGAATTATAGAATCAAGACCAATTACTTTTATTATACATCTGCATAGAGGTATACCATGCGGTTTCAGGCAGTCGGTCTTTCCAGCCTATACAGTGGTTACACTTGGGGGAAAAAAAGGCCATCTCTAAGTCAAAATTAGTTTTTCAAATGTAGATTATCAGTAAGGGCTCGAAACCAGGGCAATTTTGTCACAATATTTTACCCACAATTTTCTTATTATAGAAATTGTTCTTGGAGTATACGGTCATTGTCAGAAAGAAATATTACACATTTTACAAAAAATCTTGCCTGTAGTTGTTTGTTTGTTTGTTAAATGTTAATTAAATTTGGGACTGGACACTTAATTTTTTTTAGACGCAGATAAAAAGTCTGAAAAAAGCGCACTTTTTGAGTCTGTTGTGTTTAATGTTTGTTGTTTAAGCAAAAACAAACAAACAAAAAAAAAACACATTCCCAAGGATAATACATATCCTTCAAAACATAAAAGTTAACCAATTCCCCCAAGTCCAAATTTAGACCCTGTTTGAGAACAGTCCAAATGCATAAGATGATCAAAGAAAAAAAAATTCTCAGCAAGTCTTTTTGTTGCAATAGGACAACTGCAATAAAAGTGAAACTACATTCTAAAAATGGTTGGGTTAAAATAGCCCAATTTGGGTTGTTTTGGTAACCAAGTGCTGGGTCAAATATGGACCAACTTAGTTTGGGTTACTTTAACCCAAACTAGGGTTTTATTTTAGGTGGTTGTGATTTCAGCTGTCACTTTTACTGTAAGCAAACTATTACTATTGCAACCAAACCCTACTAGAAAACAACATACATTTTTATTCTTGTAAAAATTAGAAACGGGTCAATTTGACCCGAAGGCCACACAAGGGTTAAATGTGCCAACATCCAACAAAAGGACCCAACATGTTCAACTCAGAAGCTGGGTTAAAAAATAACCCAGTGTTTTTTAAGAGTGTATTCATTCTGTTATTCATACTAAACCTTGATTTGTAACAAATATGTTGAAAGATAAAAGAATAAATAGTGATAATTTTAAAACACTTCTTTGGGAGCTTCACCAAACTTCACCAATGCAGAAACAGAGAGACTCTGATAATGCCTGCTTTCAGTCATCTCGTGCCCTGTTAGAGTTCAATCCGATTTAAAAATACTAATACTTGTGCCCTTTTCTCTTGTCATATTGGTGATTCTAGTAACATGTTTTCTCCATTAATTTGCTCTTTCTTTTGAACACATGACTTTGTTCTGTTGTCATGTGCCATTTTCACTAATGCCTAGTGTCTTCTATTGTCCCCTTTCCGCTACCTGGTTATTGGTTAGAGCATTTCACCTGTCAGTCCTCCTTCTTCCTGCATGCTTTGTCTGGAAACTAAAAGTAAGGTCATTTTTGTTCACTCTTTACATTTGTTCATGATATGAGTTTGAAATAATTGCTATCACACTGTAAAAGCAAAAATCCTTATATTTATTAATCAAATATATTATTATATTATCCAAATATAAAACAGAAGATAATTAAACTTTAAGTTATGAGCTGAAAGTAACGGGACTGCTATGGCACATGGTAGGATAGCATTTAAGTGTTTGTTGTTCTGTAGTCTGTAATGTACTGCATAAGATCTTTCCTTCTTCATAACATATTATTTATTTTGAGGCATACTCAAAGAAGTGCACACAACTAGATTGTCTGATACTAAAAAAGAGAGAGGATTCTATCTCAGCAGTTCAACCAATTTAAGTCTCTCGAAACCAAACTCGGCGACATTTCCTCAAATGGGACGAGACAGCCAGCGTGAATTGCTTCCCTCTCTTTGCAGTTACAACCTGCTTGGCAATTCTCCATCTCATTGAACATATGCGAGACAAACAGCCAGCAGCAATATCGGCTAGCGCTTTATAAGACCGTTAGAGCCGTCATACAAAACGAAAACTCTTTATTTGGTTTATGCATTTGATATGGCCGTCTGTTTTCATGTCGACCCAGATTTTCCACTCCGCCACAGTGGATTAAAGCAATACCCACTGGCATGCTGCATCATGTTGAGACTAAGGCTTTTGAGAAGACACTTGTGAAGGGGGAACGTATCAATGTTTGGTTTTAAAGGTTCAAGCAAGGAACACATGATAAGTTAATGTTTAATAGGTAGATGATGAATATGCTTGAATTTTAAATATTATGGGTAAAGGCGTAGAGATATTTGGGTTGCAAAGTTTGAAACTAACTTCTAAAAAAGGCAGAAGAGTTCAGAAATGTAAAAGAGCATTTGACCAAAATATTTATCCCAATATATTTCCATCCATCCATCCTCTTTCTGATTAGTACTTTTTCAGGGGTCGCCCCAGGGGATTGAGTCACCAACCCATCTGGCATATTTAACTCAGCGGATGCCCTTCCAGCCGGACCCCACCAACAGGAAACATTTATACACACTCATTTTTTTTTTTACCCAATTCACCTTTTCCACATATCTTTGGACTTGTGGGGGAAACCAGAGCACCCAGAGTAAACCCGATCAAGGGGAGAACATGCAAACTGCCCCAGCCAAGGCTCCAACCAGCAACCTTCTTGCTGTGAGATGACCTTTTATAGTTGGCATAACACGTCCCAGATGTGTCCATAGACAACTAAACAGCTACGGACCTCCTCCCTGTCAGTTCACAACACTCAGGCAGTTAACCAGGGATCTGGCCACATCTGTGTAATCTGACCCATCTCAAGTCTGCTTACCTAGTATGCTGCTATAACAAATCTATGAGCATCTAAATTAAATAATTTAAAAAGTAATATCTGGTCAAAACATGTAGTAATTTCCTAACACGTGATCAATACTCTACTTATTCAGTTTTCTGATTTTTGAAAAATAGCATCAATGTGGTGTGTTATAGTCTTGCGTAGCCAGAACTTCAGGGATGGTCTGGGGGTTTTGGGGAAATGTTACCACAATAACTGACTGACATGAGATATAACACAAATCACAGAAGACAAACGGTACTAGCAAATCCAATGCTTAGTTGTTCTTTAAAATCACAGATTTTCAATACACAAGCTGAATAATCGATGTTCTCGATTGTTAACTAGCCACATTGTACAAACACAAAATAAGTTGAAGGGATTATTAATATTATTATATTATTATGGTGATGCATGGCTTTCACAGAGTAGTTTCCCTTGCAGTAGGGTGATGCCAGTTGAACAGGACCACATGAATATGAAGTTTGGCTCTTGGTGGAGTTTCTACCTGCAGTTGTGGAGCGATAAATCCACAGATGATTCAAACTCCATTTCCAGGAACATATTTTTTTGCCACCCATAGAATTTACATTTATGCATTTAGCAGACACTTTTTTCCTAATCAACTTACAGTCAGTGAGAGACAATATGCAATTTGTTACACAGTCAAAGTCTATCTCAGTTAGCTCACATTAGAAGTTGTATCGACTATGTAATCAACCTTAGCAGGAAGAAAATAAAGAGAAGAGGAAATTCACACTGCAGCTGCAATACATCACCCAGCTGGGCCTTAAACTGCACTTCCAGCGTGATGCAAATTGGCGTCACATCACATATGATACAAAAATTCTGTGTTGTGCTCTGTAAAGGAAAACAAATTTTGTTCTTGATCCTAATAACCTGGATAAACTGAGTGGATGTCATTGGTCAAACATTTTAAACAACAACTCAATGAATAAAAATAAAAATTCAGCATAAGTGTTTTGAAGATGTAGGGAGCCTCCGTGTATCAATCAATCAAACAATCAATCAGTTTTTATATAGTGCTTCTTTAGCAATTGCTTTCAAAGCAGCTTCACAAAGTCCCCATGAGGATCAGGCAGAGCAGACAGGAGTTCCCTCTGAGAGGGGACTCCCGCTGACTGAGGCAGGTGCTAATCACCTCCCCAGCATAAAGAACATACTAAAAATCCATCGATGAACGGTTTGCCGGACAGGACCTGAAAAACAAAAAACAAACAAAGACAAAACAGGAACTAAGAAATGGAGAAAACGGTTAGTAAACTGTAACATAGACAACAAACAAGTGATCAGCATCAGCTGCAGGAGGAGAGATAAATAATGAGGATAGGTTAGAGAGGAACATTGAACCACATTGTTTTTTCAAACAGTTTGTATGTATATGGTGCCCAGGCACCATATCTGTTTAGACAAATACCAAGAGATAATTATTGGAATGCCAGTTTAAACAGATATGTTTTTAATTTAGTTTTGAAATCTATGAGCGTAGTTGAGCTGCGGACAACACCCGGTAGTTTATTCCAGAGCTTCGGGGCTCTATATGAGAATGCTCTTCCACCTCTTGTGGATTTACTAACCTTTGGTACAATCAATAGTCCTGCTTCTTTTGATCGGAGAGAGTGAGCTGGAATATATCGTGATAGGAGACTGCTCAGGTAGGCCGGAGCCAAGTCATTCAGTGCCTTAAAGGCAAGGAGCAGAATCTTGTAGTCAATGCGATGTTGTACAGGAAGCCAATGAAGAGAGCATAAAACCGATGTAATGTGATCATATTTCTTTGTTCTTGTGAGAACTCTAGCTGCTGCGTTCTGGACTAACTGTAATTGTTGTAGCGTGGTGGCTGGACAGCCGGCTAACAGAGCATTACAATAATCCATTCTGGAGGTCATGAAAGCATGCACTAATTTTTCTGCATCTACGATAGACAGCATGTTCCGCACTTTAGCAATATTCCTGAGGTGAAAGAAAGCAGTCTTAGTAACATAAGAGATATGATTCTTAAACGTCAGTTCACTATCTATAATAACGCCAAGATTTTTAACTGTAGTGGAAAAATTAACAGTGTGTCCCCCCAGTTCCATATGTAAAGCAGAGAGATTCTGTAATTGCTTTTTAGAGCCAATAAGTAATATTTCTGTTTTATCTGGATTTAGCATAAGAAAATTTTCATTCATCCAATCATTGATATCAGCGACACATTCTGAGATCTTATTTAGCTTTAAAGGGTCGTTAGGTTTTGCTGATATATAGAGCTGGGTGTCGTCTGCATAGCAATGGAAACGAACACCATGTCTTCTAATAATTTTGCCAAGGGGCAGCATGTATATTGAGAATAGGATGGGTCCCAAAACGGATCCTTGAGGAACTCCATACTCTACTGCTACTGTGTCCGATGAGTCTCCATTTACATGAACAAACTGACTCCGGTCAGAGAGGTAAGAGTTAAACCATCTTAGAGCCTGGCCCTGGATGCCTGCATCGTTTTCTAGTCTCTCGAGGAGAATCCTGTGATCTATCGTATCGAAGGCTGCACTGAGATCTAGCAGAACTAGAAGAGAGATATTTCCTTGATCCCAATCAAGTAATAGATCATTTGAAATTTTAACCAGCGCAGTCTCTGTGCTGTGATGCGCTCTGAATCCAGATTGAAGTTCTTCATAACAGTTGCTCTTTTGTAAGAAGGAGCTGAGCTGTGCTATAACAACTTTCTCTAATATTTTTGACAAGAACGGAAGGTTAGAGATTGGCCTATAGTTGGATAACTCAGTAGGATCCAGGTGCGTTTTCTTGATTAGTGGTTTAATTACTGCATGTTTTAGCTGTTTGGGAACGTAACCTAGCGATAGAGATGAGTTTATAATATTTAGAAATGGTTCTTGAGCTATTTGTAGCAATTCTTTCAGTAATTTTGTTGGTACAGGATCTAGAGAGCATGTTGATGATTTAGATGCTGTGATTATTTTTAGCTTTGATTGAATATGAGTTTTAGTAATTTTGCATCTGATAGAAGTAATTTTATTTGAGAAATAATTCATAAAATCATTGCTGCTAAATTTTATAGCTGCATTTGAATCTGTCGATGTTTGACTGTTTAGTAAATTAGCCATTGTTTCAAATAAGAGGCATGGGTTATTTTGATTTGTTTCTATTAACTTGTGATAGTAGTTAGTTCTTGCAGTTTTTAGTGCTAGTCTATATTTAGACATGCTCTCTTTCCAGGCAATTTTGAATACTTCCAATCTAGTTTTTTTCCATTTACGCTCATAGTTTCTGGTTTGTCTTTTTAGCACCTTTGTGTTATCATCAGACCACAGAGTGGCCTATCTATGTCTGACTTGTTTTAATTTAAGCGGGGCTACAGTGTCTAGGGTGTTAGCGAGAATATTATTCAAACTGTAGGTGATCGTTTCAAGTTCATTTTCATCTGCAGGTACACTAGAAAGTTGAGTAATATCTGGTAGGTTTCTTTTAAATGCTTCTTTAGTATTTTGGTTTATATTTCTCCCTAGTTGGTAGCGTTGAATGCTACTGCTAATGTTTATAGTCTGCATAGCACAAGATACAAGATAGTGGTCTGAGATGTCCTCACTTTGAGGCGATATAACAATGTCACTTAGGTCAATGCCATGAGATAGAACCAAATCTAGAGTGTGGTTTAGACGGTGAGTTGCGCCGACCACATTTTGCTTAAACCCACATGAATTTAGGACGTCTGTAAAGGCAATACCCAACGAGTCTTTTTTGTCATCGATGGATGTTAAAGTCTCCAAAAATAAGTATTTTATCTGCTTCGACCAAAAGATGTGCGACAAAATCAGCAAATTCTTGAAGAAAGCTAGAATTGTGTTTTGGTGGCCTGTAGACAACAGCTAATGTTACAGAGAATGCACATCTTTGTTTTGATTCTGCCGGTGTAATATGGAGCACAAGTACTTCGAAGGATTTAAATTTATGTTCTGTTTTTGGTTGTGTTTAGGGTACTATATATTGTGGCAACACCTCCACCACGACCAGTTGAGCACGGTTCATGATTGTAACGGTAATTTTTGGGTGTCGCTTCATTCAATCCAAAATAATCGCTTGGAGTGAGGCATGTTTCAGTTAGGCACAGTATGTCAAGGTTCAGTTCTGAGATTAATTCATTTATGATTACAGCTTTTGGTGTAAGAGATCTAATGTTTAGGAGACCAAATTTTAGAGAGTACGTTTGCGAGTTGTATAATTTGTAGTCTAATTTTATATTGATCAGATTATTGGTGTTAAGTAATTTGTTGTTTATAGTTATTTTCTGTTTTCGTGGTATGGACACTGTTTCGATAGCAAATGTTAGGTTTTGACAGGTTTTAGGTCGGTTTCTGGGGCAGTGTTCAAAGGTGTTATATTTGGCATTATTTAGTCAGATGCTAATAAGGGCCCTAGTTATCTGACAGAAGTTTAGAGCCTAGCTTGCTTGGATGGAGGCCGTCAGGACGGAAGAGATTAGGGCGCTCCCAGAAGAGATTCCAGTTGTCAACAAACAATAACTGTTCTTCTCGACAGAAAGTGGTGAGCCACTCTCTGAGCGCAAAAAGTCTGCTGAATTTATCGGTTCCCCTTCGATACGTTGGCAGAGGGCCAGAGACGATAATTTGGGTCGCGGGTGACAGGCGGCGAGCAGTGCGGATCAGTTTACTGTAATCCGCTTTTAGCACCTCTGACTGACGACGAGACGTATCATTAGAGCCGACGTGCAGGACCACAGCCTTGATGTTGCCATCAGGCTTCAGGATTGCAGGTAAACGTGCGGCTAAATCAAGAACCCTAGCACCGGGGAAGCAGTGCGTACGTGCTTTGTTCGTACCGACAGTCACTTGGACGTGTCGGACGATGGAACTGCCAATCACCAGAGTGTTCATCTCAGGTTCGCTGAGAACTGTGAACCGGTTCTGGGTGCGGATCTGAAAACTTGGTTGCGCGGGAGGAGTGAAGGCCCCCCGGGGACGGGTTCACCTTCTCCTCTTCTGATCACAAAACAAGAAAGTGGGACTGTGATGGTCCAGTGCTGGCGTGCAGTTTACTGCAGCAGCATCTGTCCTTCAGTGCACAGATGCTGAATTAATATTAGAATTTTTATGAGCGGAGATTGCCACATATTGTTCCTTGAGCTTGGATCTTTTGGCATGTAAGAGGCTGATCTGAAGCTCAATATGCTAATTCGGATTTGATGACGCTGAGATCGAATGACTCCTCATCTTCGCAATTTGGTGAGGAACAGTGTGGTGAGGCCATATTATGTAGAGTAATATCTATCTGCTTTATCTATATTGTTTAGGTTATTATTTATTTAATTAGACTGCAGTTAAAAAGTTTTTAGCTCCACTAAACTATAAACTACACTAACACTGTTGTTTAATGGGGCACGGTAAAAATAAATAAAAGCGAGCTTCGCAGCTAATTTGCTTGGTGTTTAACTAGGTTATAGGTTTAAGGAATCAATTTATTTGTTTATTTCTTTATATAAATCTTAATATTGATTATTTTATTTATAGAGTTTCAAGATAACTAACAAAAAATAAATATATATTTTTTTCCTCTAGAGTTTGTTATAACTTATTGTTGAGCTTATTTTTCAGTTTAGCCTACTATGGATTGAACAGCCTTGTGCAGGTCAGTCATTCACAAAGACAGCTGAAACCGTAGCTAAAACTATTTTTTCAGATTAGCCTTCTATGGATAGATCGGCCTTTAACAGAACCGTCAGTCACAAGGGAAGCTGAACCGAAAGAGCCAAATTTGTGTACTAGTTGTATTAATGAGTATTTCTTCTAATTAATTATTTGAAAACGATGGGTTGCACTCCTTCAAGCAGAACTAGGTTGTTATTAATTATATTACTAATTACATTTTTTTATTTTATGAATTTAATTTTTTTTAATAATATTTTAATTTAATTTTATGTCTAACTGTTAGACAAGACTAATCAATGAGTTGTTTTGGTTAGACTATTTGTGCGATTGCAATCTTAAAAGAGCTAAGTCCGAGGAATTAGTTTTATGTGATTTAAAGTAGGTTTAGCAAAAGTTAAAGTGGCCAAAAAAAAGCTAGGAGCAACAGAGATCCAACTGAATTATCCAACGGCTAGTGTGTTAGTTTGTAACGTAGTCGATTTGTTTAAAAACCTGTATAAAGAATAGAGTGCGCAAAAAAGCTCAAGAGCTGCGTGTGTTTTAGCTTTTAGCCTGTCAAGGAAAGAACCGTTTGGGTTGAGATGTTCTTTCAGTTGTTTATATACGTTTACGTTAACTTTCTATTGTTTTATAATGGTTTACGGTACGTTAGTGGAGCAAAGACGTCGACTGACTTTCGTTTTCGGGTTTTAAAGTTGGCCGCGAGCGGGTGCTGCTATCGCGGAAGTTAGCTTTAGCCCCGCGGGCTAAGTGCGTTTCAGCGGCGCCTAGAGTGGTGGAAATCGGTAGCGACTGTGCAGAAAAAACAAGTGGTTCAATGTATTATGAATATTAAAGAAATGTGAGCCTGTTTTAGCTGAATAGTCGTAAGTGATGCTTGAAGTAGGCGCTTGCTTCCACTTTAGAGAGCGCAGGGAGGCTTGCATACAGCAGAGGACAGGATGTGACCACAGCGGATGTGACGACAGCAACCATCAACCAGAGATGAGCGTTTCACTGGTGTACTAGGTGGCAACTTTATTTCCCAGCTACTTTTATTCTGGAGTGTTTATCAGTTGTGAGTTCATAAGTTTGGAGTGTTTGCATTCATCCTCCTTTGATTTAAGCTGGAAGTCAGTCTTGCAGCAGCATATGGTTTACTTCTGAAGGCTACTGTTGTGTACGTGTCTGTTTTCTCCAATTGAAATCTGTGTTTTCAATTCCATTTGATGTTAACGTGGTTTCTGGGTCATGGACATACGGTCGGTGGTGCGTGTCTATATAGGATAAAATTGCACATATCAGCTCTAGATTTACATCTGACAGGTCACCCTACATACTATTTATTGGTCCTTATGCCCGGTGGTTTGGTTGCTATGGTGAAACATTCCCCATGTGTGAAAGGAAATGAATTATTCAGCTATGGTTAAATAAAGACGAAACATATTTGACGTTACCAGAGATCAATATAGTGCCTTTGGCCACATTCAGAAGGTTGAAAGACATGTCGACATTTGGAGTTTATTAGTTTGGTTCAACTGAGACTTGTATTGCTTGTTACTGCATTGGACAGTTTTTGTACTATTCTTAAAGTTTGTATTGCTAAATGTAACCTTTTATTGAAGACACATACATTCTAAAATTAAAATTTTAAGTTAATTTAACACAGTATTTATTCTCAATAGACTTGCGCTATTTGTTGTTCTGTTAGATCTATCTAAACATCCTTTTTTTGCAGAAGTGGGTGGGCCATAATGGTGGTTTTAATGGTTCAGAACTTACCTTACAGACAGATGCTTTCAATGTCTATTTTAAATATGCTTAGTCCTCAGCAGCACCTAAGGATGCCTGACTCTAAGGGTGCCTCACATTTAATGCTTACACATAATGAAAATAATAATGTGAACTTGCATTGACAAGGAAGCGTGCAGTGGACATGTCAAGTTTTAATTAGCAATCTTCACTAAACTTGTTATTTCATATTAAGATTTAGAAATGTATATAATGTCCCCTTTGTCTTTATTTATAAAAATAGATATTTATGGGTGGTTAAAAGAAAAGACCAACAAATTCAAACTCAGGTAGGTCAAATGACACTTTTTTGTCACGCTAACTAACCCCTAAGCATTCAAGACAGTCACACTAAGATCATCCTTTGTAATATTTCATATTGATTAAATGATTTACAATACTTCTATAGAATGTTAGCCAAGATTTAAACTTGAGTCGGTTCAGCTGAGCTGAGCTGAGCTGTATGTCATGCTCACTAACCATGCATCATGCTAGGCAACCAAGGCTTTCCTATAACTTTCAGTAGTCCAAATATGTGTCTGTGCATAACAATTACAAGCCTGAATTAAAACTAAATTACAAATTACTGGACAAAATTCTATTGAAAGTGCCACTTTTCCTATCCTAGACTGAACTAGAACAGAATGCACACTCTTACAGCTAAAATAACAGTCCTTCATACAATGGGCTTATATTAGGGTGATTATACATAGATTATTGCTAGGCAAAGACTCCTGCAGCCTAGCATGAGCTGCTGTCTAGGTCAGCTATTTGAAAATTGAGATTCTCTGAAGGGCTTGAAATGTTTTGGTTACTGAAGGATGCCAGATTTCTTCAAAGCAAGTTAATCAATAAGGCTGAAATAAACAACCATCCTCTATGTTTCATAAATCTCATTTTTTCTTGACTGCTAGCTCTGAACTTCTGACTATTTGCTATCCTTTTTGTATGATTAACAGTATAAAATATAAGCAATGTTTTTGTATGGTTTTATACTTCTGTAATAAATATCGTTACTAAGCTGATGTTTTGCTGAAAACAATAAAACCAGGATGTTAGTAAAATTCTATTTTTCTGATAAACTATTCATTTAAAAACAAAAACTGGAAAAAATTATAACAACAAAATGCCTTAAACTCTGAAGTTTAAGATTTTTAATGATGTAATAACTAAGTAGAACCTAGCATTAGCATCAGAACTTAGTGCTAGTTGTTTTATTTAAGATTTTTCTTGAATTGCTTGAATTGTTTCTATTAGTTTTTTGGACCATTACCCTGATCAAAAACCTGCTGTGCTGTATGCCTTGCTCACTAACCTCTCGGCTGTAAAGGTTAACACATTAAAAGTATTCTTTTGTTATGGTTTATTATTAAACACGACCCCTAGATCAGGGGTATCAAATGTTAGTCCTGGAGAGTTACAGTCCTGCTCAGATTAGCTTTGACCAACACACTTTATCACACTAATTAAAGTCCTCTTGGCTTGTCTGAAGCCATATTAGTATGCATACTAGGCCAGGGCTGCACCTAAAATGGGCTCTTCAGGAATCACTCTGGACATCGCTGCCCTAGGCAATCAAGGCTCACACGTTATGCATGGAGGACCATCTAAACATGGAACATATATTTGAAGAAATTGCAGCAGCCAAAAAAAACAGAATCAACACATTTCTAGTGGCTTTTTTTACATATCAGTGACAAAAATGAAGACCGTTTACATCAAACTCTTATCAAAACCCAATAAAATGGTGAACTACGCTTCAGCGATATCTCTTATGACTTAAGCGATAATCAAGCATTGCCAAATGTGTGAACATGAACTGGCATGAGGTAAAGTCTGGATATATTTGGTGGAGTTGGAGAACAGCATTTGAATGGGGAAAACAAGATTTTATTGCTTCTCTGGGTTCTAAAAACACAATTAGTGTCACAATCATTTATTTATAGCTACATTGATGTGCATCAGCGCATAGACTCATAGATCCTGCAATTCAGTTGTACCCAATTTAATTTAATTTCAGAATGCTTGATTTACTCGACAAAGCTAAAATCTTGAAATCCACATCTCAGTACTTATGAGTAGAGAGCTACTTAACCCAGTGTGAAAAATGGAAGCACTCTTTAATAAGACATCATTATCTCTAACAAAGCTTGTGGTTCAGCAGAACTCATCAGGAAAGGAGGAAAAAGAAGAATATGAGCAGTGGAAACAGATTTTTTTCCGTAAGTGCCAACCCAAGTTTGTCATTTCAAGGCCGTAATGACGCACCCTTTGTGCTGTCTAAGGACAAGGGCAGGCATTCAAATACAGCAACACACTTCCAGCTCCTAAATTAAACACCCGAGGATTGGATTTGACTCATGATGGTGAGTTAACACCTCATATTCCACCATTTTCAGATAATTGTCTTTTGTGGTCAATCTTTACAATTTTTTAAGCTTGAACTTGCTCAGTGAGGACAGTCTGTAATGAATCCCTTAGTGCAAAAGTTGCCCTTCCGACTTCTGTAAAGAAAAAAAAGAATAAAATATTCTCCAACTCTCAATTTCCTCGTAGTTATAAATGTAGACTTCTACATTCCCTAGATGGTAATGTAACAAGTGACCTTTTGTGTGTTCACATTTACATTTTGTGGTGTATATATTCATTGTTGACAAATGTAATTTACCTTTCGACGAAGGAATGTTCTGGAAAATAGTGTAATGGAGACCGAACTTGAGCTGACTGGTGTTTTTTTGTTGCAGCTGATCAATGGCCATCAATCAAGGCTCAGCCTAGAGCGAATTTGTCAACGTGTCACACCAGACTCTCTCTCTTGAGCTTCAGAGCAGTCAGGAACACAAAGCTTGTTCTGCTGACACTTTTACATTTGGTTGGGATATTAAAAAAAGTTTAGTTTTTAAGGAACTTTGTTAGTTTAACCTTTA
This sequence comes from Danionella dracula, assembly GCA_900490495.1. Taxonomy (NCBI): domain Eukaryota; kingdom Metazoa; phylum Chordata; class Actinopteri; order Cypriniformes; family Danionidae; genus Danionella; species Danionella dracula. The sequence goes on along the minus strand of UELW01000778.1, from coordinate 21,439,207 downwards.
ACAATTGCAAATGTTAAACAAACTTAAGATTGATTTATCTATATATCCATTCTACATTTCTTCTGAGGCCAGTTTATGTGGGCAGAATTTCTAACTAGTGAGTCATATGATGTTAGCAAGGTTTAACAAGTTATTAGCTCCATGCTAGCATGAGTTACCAAATGATTAGCAAGATGCTAGTGTGAATTAACAAGCGATTAGAATGAGGCCAGCTTGAATTATCAAATGATTAGCTTGATGCAAGCTTGAACGAGCAAGTCGTTAGCAAGATACTAGCATGAATTAACAAATGATTAACATGATTTTAAAAGCAAGCTAAAAACCCTTCTTTTCAGGGAGGCATTTGGTCCATGATCATGTTGATGTATTTATGTATTGTTTCTCTTCTTGGGAATGTGTTTTAAATTTATTTTCATGTATTAATAGAAAGCAATTTGGGCTAAATGTTGGAGTATGTATTAGTGCTATACAAATAAAGTTTTGTCAGATTTGAAGTCATTACATGATGTTAGCTTGAAATAACAAGTGATTAGAATGAGGATACCTTTAATGAAAAAGTGATTAGCACGATGCACGCTAAAATCAACAACTGATTAACATGATGTTAGCTTTAATGAACAAGTGATTAACAAGATGCTAGCTGGAATTATCAAGTAATTAGCAAAATGTTAGCATGAATTAACAAGTGAATATCATGATGGTAGCATGAATTAACAAGTGATTAGCATGATGCTAGCAATCTTCGTTGAGTAATGAATAGAACTCCAAAACCTTTTCACTCGATAAAAAATCTTTCTGACAGCATAGCTTTGGCAAGTTCATTTTTGGCCAAAAATCGTGGCCTTGGACTTGAATGTCTTGATCATTCCAGCCAATTCAGTCTCCCCTAAAAGCTGTCAAAACCACAACAGAAGATCCTGACTTGATGCAGTTGGTGGAGCTTGGTCATCAGCAAAAATATAGGAGAACACATAAAGAACAAAAATGCCTTTTTTCAACATTGTTGCAACACCAACGTCTATAGTTGGAATGTGGAAGCTTTAGTGAAATCATCACGTTCCATACTTATTGCATCAGGTTTGCTAGGAGAATCTGTGCCCACTGAATAAATTCTCTTGCTCAAGTCAATCTCTACAAACACCAAAAAGTGTGGAAGTTTTACTGGATCATCTGTTTCCAAAATACTCAGAGTAGACAGTGTTTTTAAACCTCAGTCTTTAGATTTTTAGTAATTCCATCCTAATAAATGTCATTTATGTTTATTTTCAGGTGCACAAATAGACTTGTAAATATCAGATTACTTTTATTGATTTAAAAAAACACAAAAATAAAAAATGTATAGTACATATTTGACCCCTCAAGACTAGAACTACACTCTTAATAACCTTTAAGGCTATATTTATCATAGACAATGCCTTTGAATTACTTCAAAAACAGCCGTGTACTCGCTATTCCTCCCATTATTGTGCTTTCAACTCATCCCTGTTTCGATGCAACATAAACGTTCAACAATGTTTTCAGTTTTTTTTATAGGCAGCACCATAACTATTTGATACGTTTATGCATGATATAATAGTCCCTTCTATATACACAACACAGAGTCTGATCCTGATTTTGAACTTTGTTTATTAACTGACTGTTGCTTTTCACAGAAGCATCTAACTGAAAACAGGACACACCTGTGGCGAACTTTGCATACTTTTCATATAATTACATGTAACAGTGTCATGTGAAAATTAATTCCTGCTCTGATTAAAGAAAAACATTTTTGATTCTTAATTGAAGTCTAGCCACTGAGAAAAAAAATACTTAATGTGTGTGGCTCTTCCCTTCGTCATTGAAATGAGCTGCAAAAGTGGGTTATCTGATTGGTCAGTGGGTGGTCGCTACAGTCATTAATGTTTTAATTCCTCAGGGTTTTACTGCTGTTACTGTTTTATTGCTTCACTTGCTTTCAACTTTTTACAGTTGATCAGTATTTTCAATGATTTTAGATTATCTGTTTTAATGTATTTTCTTTACTGAAATGTGAAGCACATTGGTCTGTGAGGTTTTGTGATATTCAATTAAAATTGGCTTGACTTGACTTGAATAATCGTGGGAAAGTATTGTTAAGATATTTATCTGTAAATTGTTTTATTGTACTCATCAAATTTATATAGTTGTTCATATAGTTTCTGTAATTTTGCAGATCATTAATTTACATTAAACATAAGAGTAAAATGTTTTTGTTTTGTTTTTTTAAATTTTTTGAATTTTGGAAATCTACTGTTTTTCTTTTTTTACTTGAGCAGTGTTTTGAAATGGAACATAATGGAATATAAATCAAATCTTGCAAACATGTGTACAGCATTTTTGATTAATTAGGCTTAGTTTATTGGAAGACTCGATTGACAAATTACTTTTTATTGATCAACACATAGACACATACACTATCATCTGACTAATTTCTTTAAAAAACATGACCAACTTTTCCTTCATTATGAATAAATAATAGTTGGACTATATTCATAGCCAGTATAGCTAATATAAGATTATAGCCTATAAAAAATCTCTGGACCCCATTTGAAACAGCTCAGACAACCACATTCAGCTGGCCAAGATCTCTCTGTTATCAGTTTCTGTCACCTTTGTGAGAGAAGAGTACATTAATGCAACATTAATATCAGACAATTTGACATGATTTACTACTTACTTAAATAATTATGTGCTATTTATACAGGATTTTCTGATGAATGAGGTGTGTGACACAGCTACACACATTACCTTACCTGTGAGAATGTGATGTGCTAATAGAGAATTATTCACGTTTGATTCAATTAATGTGGAATTGATTTGATTTTGTAAACTCAAGAACCTGTCATGAAATCAATTTCTTTACCATGTTGTTAATTTGTCTTCTCTTGATAGTGTCTGTCAGATTGCAAGCCTAATAACAAATGCATGAAATCTGTAAGTGTCAGAGACAGTTTCTTATACAGTCCTCAATAATGTAATTTATTGGAAAATATTTGCATGTTACTATGAAATCACATGTTTAGAGAACCAAAAGGTGTTTGCACCTAAATGGGTTATTTGAGTACCATTATATCATGCATTGCAGAGAGATTATAGCCTTTAATTGCAGGTTTAATAGGCAAATGGCTATATATGAAAGTATAGATGATACAAAGTCACCTATTCAAGTTTTAGTCTTAAAAAACATTTTTAAAAATGTTTATTTCCTGCTTTCCATACATAGCAGATGATATATTATAATACATTCCATAATAAGTTTGATAATTCATCAGTCAACTTCAACAGCGTACAAATATTTTTGTGCTGACATAAGCTCTAAAAGTTTCCTTATTTACGAAGTTAGGGTTATAGAGATGTCTGCATAATGGTAATTTGTTTTGAATGTCTTTGAGAAAGTGAGTGAGTGAGTGAGTGAGTGAGTGAGTGAGTGAGTGAGTGAGTGAGTGAGTGAGTGAGTGAGTGAGTGAGTGAGTGAGTGAGTGAGTGAGTGAGTGAGTGAGTGAGTGAGGAGAGAGAGAGTGAGTGAGTGAGTGAGTGAGTGAGTGAGTGAGTGAGTGAGTGAGTGAGTGAGTGAGTGAGTGAATGAGAGAGAGTTTGCATCTCGATGGCTCTTTGTTCTGAGGGCATGGCTGTTTGAACTGTCCGACGGACCTGACTAATAAGAGGAACTGTTAGGCAGGCTCTGTTATTTGACCTATCTTGTCACAGCAGTGGAATTCCTTCTGGGCTGCAGTTTATGATAGCCTAAGTGTATAGCCGCTAAACTAATCTTTAAGCTTAATCTTGGAAGATGTAGCTGATGTGGACTCAGGATAGATGATTGTCCACTATGACATATGATGTTGAAATAGCTTTTTTATTGCCAAAAGTGCATTGGTACACATCAAAAGCAACAAGGTAATGAGGTTTTATTCAAAACCTCCAGGAACACACCTAATAACTGAAGGAAAGTTCCTCCCTTTATACCAACACTCATTAACTTTCATTAATACCTAGTGGAAGTCTCATCCATGTATTGGTGTATTATATAGGATTCAATGCTTTCCCGTCATTAAAGTGGTATAACTTGTGAAAAACATTCATTATGAGTAGAAGTTATATAAATGTCACAAATAGTCCTGAAATCATATTATTTGAATTTGGACACTAATGATCTAATTTACTCAGATTATTGCGATAAAGTTATTTAAATCTGCTGAAATTAATAATATATTATATATTGATAATTGATTTATATCATAGCATGTGATAAATTTACTGTATGCTTTTGGTATTAGACAATATTATACATTTATACTAGTGCTGACAAAATGTACGCGTTAATGCATGCTATTAATTTTAATTGTATAGCACATAAAAAAATTTACGCAATTAGCGCGGATTCAGTTTTTCCTGTTTCCTGTTGTGGCGGACACATTAACGAAGGATAAATAAGATGTAAAGATGATGAGAAGGCGCAGAGGATGAACATGTACGCGACACACATCGCGCTCACAGGGGACCACTGGGCTTCGGTGAGCAAGGACATCGACTCAGGCAACTACTCATATTTTAAATCTAAATAGTTTCTTTGTCTTCAATTTACATTATTATTTACATTTTACAATTATAGATAAAAAAAAAGTCTCAGTCTTGTCATTGCAATTAATCACGAATAATTTTTAAAAATTGTGGGATTAATTAGTTAATTACAACACTAATTTATACATGATATTGTTTCAGAAACATTTCATCCAGAGTATTTTTCAGTTCAGACAGCCAGGTAACGGGGTCAGATTAAGATCCAAGTCCAGTTCAGATTTCACCTTGGTGAGCAGAGTCAATAACTAACTCCTCAGAGTTGATTTTATGTTGACTTGTATATCTCCAAGATCATAACATTACATAAAGATATCCAGATATTGTTATTTTGCTATACATGTGGCATTGCAAGGGTTTTAAATATAAAACTGTCCGTAGGTACTATATTTCATAGCATATATACAAACAAGCATTTTTTAATTTCTGTATCAAATAAATATCCAAAATGTTATCAAAATTGAAATATCATATACTGAAGCAAAGTGCATGTTAAGTTTTAAGACCACTGTTGAGTGCTTTTGAGAACTTATAATAAATAATCAAATAAATTCAATATAAACAAATAAGAAGTACATAAATGTTCCTCGCCGTCTGGTAGATTTGTTCTAGACAATTTTGTGCAGGAGAGTGAAATGAAGAGAGAAAAAAAAAAAAAAAAAGCTAGGACACAGCCCCTGCTGTTATGAAAGTACCTTAGAGGCCAGTAAACACAGGGGCGAGATCAATAGAGCTCAAGAGATGCTCTGGCATGACAGTGACTCCAAGGTTGAGATAATTCACTTTGTTTTCATTTAAGTTGACTCTCTAGCTCAATGATCTGCTGTGGCTTCCTTAGGGGTTGTACTTGAGTTCAGAAACCCCCTACTTTCACACGCTCCACAAACAAGGATGCTTGTAACGGCTGTGATGTGTGAGTCTTCTCAGGGTTATCTTTGCTTTCATTTACATCAGGAACTCTTGGGATTCTCCAAAGTAAGGGAGCATGTGGATCAAAGTGCAAGGACAAAATACATTATTTTTTAAGCTGTAAAATTGTACAACATTTAATACCTCCAATAGAAGCTTAAAATAGTTTAATACTGTGTTCTTTATCCAGTGGAATTTCTGATCAGTGTTTTCATGGAGTTGGTCACACAATCTCCCCTTTCTCCCCAAATTAAATAAGAAAAACTGACTTTAGTGACCATTGAATTAAAAATGAGCTGATCTCTCAGCATAAGAGCAAGACAACAGTACACGGATTTGCCAAACTTGAATTGTTTTATTGACCATATTATTTACATTTTTCAGTCAGTTTTCTTTTTACACCAAACATCATTTGTGGAGCCCTCTGAACTGGATTTAGAGATATTTGATTGAGTCAGCTGTCGCGCGAAGACTGAGATCAAAAGCTAACGTCATTGAGCAACTAACATTACTCATACTAGGGTTTCGCATCGGGTTGTTCTTCACCTCCATTTCATGTGTTTAAAATGGGGTAATGCACTCTTAACTGTTGTATATCCCTTACTTAAACCAAGTTTCCGTTGCGCTATTTTCACCACCTCACACAAACTGTTTTAATGAAGCTTTAGTAGAAGACTGCCAGAATAACTGTTGCTGTCTGTTGGCTTCCTTCAGCTAACAAACTGAATATTTTACGTTATTGCTATTCGCTTTGAATTTGCAGTGTAAACTCAGCCTTGGTCATTAAATGGTGTAAATATGATCAACTTTAATTTAAAATGACTGAAAATTGTGTTTGTAACCCTAGCACTCAAAGCTTAATTGCTTTGAAATTTTATATCGAATACAAAAAAAGAATAATAAAATGTGCCACTACATTAACATGCTGTGTCACTTCAGTGCTTTTACCACTCTGTAAAGAAGCATGCAGAACTCTCCAATTAGATCTGCCAGTGCCTAACTGGTGAAGCTGTGTTAATTCTGTCCGTAGTGGACACATTTGTGCAATCACCAGATCTCAACATGCCACTGTAGCGAGCAAACAAACCAGACGGCCAAATTAATAATATCAGTGCCTAGCTTTAACAGAAGCCCCGATGTTCTCAAGCCTTCTCCTTTTCAGTCAATAAAATGTCTCCACTGGCGGATTGGAGGCAGTTGATATTCAAGACACGAAGACTTCCTTTTTTTGAAATGTGGAGAAATAGCTTTCCTCTGACACCTTTTTAAGACAACCATTGATTTCCATTGATGTGCTGAAGGGGAGAAAGGAGAGGGTGGATCAAACTTGGAACTCATGAATGGAGCCATTTATGTAACCCTTCTCAGGACTCATTACAATCTAAGTTTTCATTGTACAAGTGTCTTTTGTTCATGCAAATCTTTCATATTATTGAGAAGACAATTATAGTTGACCTCCTCAGTTCTGTTTTCTTTTGTGGAAAAGAACATCAGTCCTCCAACAAAACTCTGTAATTTTGGTTTTGGAATTCAAACATATTTTACAGAAATGTTATGCAGCAGCAAATAATGTGTTAGGTTTAATGGAAGTTTTTCAAGGAGAGTTGTGCTTTATTAATACAGTGTGATCGACCCAATCTTTCGTACTTTTATGACCTTACCTGTACATGATGATTCCTGGAAACACAATTGCAGAATTTAAAAATCTAAGTATTGAGTGGTCTTTATTTCTGAGTTTTGTCTGAAAATGCGGGTTTTAAACACAGACAAAGATTGCTATTTTAAAACAGCATCCCTTTTAAAAGTAATGTGCCCATTTACCCACACATACATGCAACACTATACTACTTAAAGCTTTAAAACAAAAATGGATATATTCTGTACATAGTAAAAAAGTAGCTTTTAAAATTGTTATTTAGCTTTGTGTCCTTTCTATGCCAGAACACTGTTTACTGTCTACTTACGAATGCTGTTAGGCAGTTGTTTTTGAAATGTTGGATTCAGTGTTGTTATGTGGGCAGCATAACCTGAAATTCTCTGGAACCATACAATCAATGTCTGAGGGCATCTGATTGGCATACACAACTTTAAATCCCATCTTATGGCAGGCAATTTCAATAGTTTGAAATTGCATTTGTATGGATAACATTTTTCGTTTGAAAATGCAGGATAAAAATAGGATCCATAACATCAAAAACTAAGTCTATTATAATATTTACAATATGCCCTATGTAAAACACATTAAGCTGATTTTGGTTTTATTTGTACTTTTTTCACCAAGCCTTTCTGCTCCAATCCCAACCAGCACTGTTTCTTTCTTATGTGGGAGCATCCAGTACTTTTCAGTGCCCAACTCCAGTGGGCTAATGTGGTACTGCATCTCAGTTACACATGTTGCGTTCTTCTTTGCTTATCAACGAGTGTTTTTAACCCACATTTTTGTGTTTTAAGTTTACTTTACGGAGTAAATAAAATGTAAATTCCCTTCTTTTCCCTTTCCTTTTTTGTCTTTCCTTTCCTTCCCTTCTGTGCCTTTCCTTCCCGCAACTTCCCTTCCCTTCTGTGCCTTTCCTTCCATTCTGTGACACCCCTCCCTTCCCTTATGTGACTTCCTCTCCCTTCTGTGCCTTCCCTTCCTTTCTTTGCCTTCCCTTCCCTTCTTTGACTTCCCTGTCCTTCTGTACCTTTCCTTCCCTTGCCTCCTGTGTTTTTCATTCTCTTCTCTTCTGAGCCTTTCATTATCTTCCCTTCTCTGACTTCCCTTACCTTTTGTGCATTTTCTTCCCTTTTGTAACTCTTAACTTCCCTTCCCTTCTGTGACTTCCCTTCCCTTTTATTTTTAAGGGCAAATGGTTAAAGCTCATCAGAATTGGATCTTTTTAGAAAAGTGTAGGATATTGTAAAGCATTTTAAAGAATCATTTAGCTTTACTTGTTTTCCTAGGGAATAGAAAGTTGTCTAATTTCAGTTACAAGTTCGGCTGTGAGTCTTCTTTTAAATAACTAGCTTATATATATATATATAGTAAAACAGTTTTTAAAGAAGGCTGATTTGGCTGTTGGTTTTTAATAGTTGACTGATGCCGCCTTGGGCAATATCCTTTCATTGCTCATGGTGATAGACTTTCAGAGTTTTATTCAATACTACAAGCATGTCATAATGTTTAATGAAGGGGTTTGGATACTCGCTCCAGAGAGATCTCATTTCTGTAGCTCGAGCTTCTTATTTATACGCATGCTGCTCTTTGATTTCTCAAGATTGGGTGCATCCGAATTCATTTAGTTCTCATTCAGTTCTCCTTTGAGTGCAACTTCAGTCAATATCCCAGTTTTCTCTGTCTCTCTTTTGCACCTTATATGTGGTGATATTGTCTTCCTAGCTGTTGGTTTGAAATCAGACCATAGACAAAGCTTCATCCATTTGCCAACTGTGAAGGTGCGACAAGAGTAGCCCAGTGAGGCATCATTAGCATTAGTGTGTTGTCTCCTGCATCCTCATCCTCCTCTCAAGTTTGATTATGACCTGTTTCAATCATAATCCAACTGTTCCCCTCCTACCTTCCTCTTTTCTCTCTTTAGTGTGCCTTTGGTGCAGGAAAGCAAGGAGGGATTTGCCAGACTAGCGACCCATGGCCATGTTCATCTCAATGTGTGGCAACCAGGGGGCTTAATTACTCTTGATTACCTACTGGAGTGTCTGTGGACCTCCAGTCAGCTGAGGTAGGATGCAGAGAAGTGTTTGATAGCACAATTAGTTGCACTAGGAAGAAGCCCCAAGGACATCTTGATGTTGCATCAACTAACAGCTGCTACAAAAATTGAAGTTGTTGCATATTTGAAGATACCCTCTTTAAGTTGACGACTGGACTGGTTGATAATAGTACTTCTGAATTTAGCCTTCGTAGGAATATGTGAGTTCAAAATCAACCTCCTTTTCTATAAAATGCCAAACAGAACAAGTTATTTTGAACTGATGATAGATCAATCTTTGCAAACATTTTTTATTAAAAAGCGACCAAAGGTGAAGCTACCCTCTTTTTATGTCACAATAAATTCAAATTAGCTAAAGCTGAAATAAAATTTGAAAGACCTGTGTCAAAAATATTCCTTAACACTTCAAGTTATTGAATTCAAGTTGTAGTATTGCCTTTTTTTTTCTTATATCACCACATGCAGCAATAAAGTGACCCTGATTTCTCTTCTTATGTGTTGTTTATGATGCTTTAATCTAATTTGTGGGTGATTCCAAATGTTAAATGCATTGCTATGTGCAATTCGACTTTTGCGTTGGACATTTTAAAACTACACTATTAGCTAATAATTCATTCTTTACACATTCTTTAATTTCATTGCAGTAAACATCCAACAAATGTAACTGTTATAACATAAATGTACATGATAATGTATCACATAATTGTTTAATCATATGTCATGATTTCTATTAATTATTAGTTATTTTTCTATTCATTTATTATTGGCCATAATTAATACCTGGATGGGAGACTTCAACGGAAAACCAGGGGGTTTTGGGAATAGGTGCTATTGACGCCAGCAGGGAGTGCTCACACTATGATCTCTGGGTCCTAGTGCCTCAGTCCAGTGACAAGGACACTATACTGTAAACAAACACTATCCTGTGGATGAACCGTTTAATCAAGGTCCTAAATCTTATTCATAATAGATAGATTTCTGTCATGAATGTGACCCAGTTCTAGTGAGTGTCAGACATGAATTTGTCATTGGATTGGCCATGAAATTGCACAAAACTGCCCCAGATCTGATACGAACTGGACCAGAAGTTGTAGTTGACATGTAACCAGGACAGATCTGGTACAAATCTGGGAAGAAACTTGCCTAGTTCCGAAACCGAGCTGGTCCAGATCTGAAATGGAACTAGTCTTGATGTGATAAGGAACGGACCCAGAACTGATAGCTTGTATGAAACCAGTTCAGATCTGGTATGGAACTGGCCCAGAACTGGTATGAAATTGGTCCATATGTTGTTCAGAAGTGGCACAATCTGATTACAATCAGATCTGGCACAAGGGTGAGAATAATAGTCTGAGTGAGTAAAAATGTACTTCTGATCTGTCCCAGTTCTGGTCTGAATACAAAACGCTGTTCCAATCCGATATTGGCCCGCTGTGCAAAAAGACACTGGCCTGGGTCTGTTGTTTGAAACTGACCTGGAATACAAATAGTATCTGGGCCAAATATGGGCTAAACTATTTTTGCGATATGAGGTAAAATTTTGTAAAGAAAACTTAAAGTTGCATATTATTCAAGAATTAAACATAAAATCTCACTGAACGAAGAGACCTTGTCAATATGAATTTATATGTGAAGGAAGGTGCGAGTGTTCTAAAAAGAGAATTGCAGCAGCAACAGAACATAGTTTTGATTGCACATTGAGTAGAAGAGAGGCTTATTAAAAAGTGGCTTGAGTCCCATCTGATAAGAGGACTGAAATCTCACCACTTTGGAGCTTGTTGAGCTGAGCTTCATTAGCATAGTATACGAGATGCAGGGTTTTGGGGCAAGAACCGCCCTGCCCTAATGCCTGCTTCAGTACTAATTAGTTTAGATCAGTAAAATTGACTTTGCTGATAAGCACGCTCTTTGATCTGCCACCAGCTCTGACGGAGTTTTCCCTCTGTTTATTATTTCATCCCTGTATTGTGCCTGCTTTCTCTTCGTCTTGTTTCATTTGATGTTCCCCATGTGTCAATTAATTGCAAACCAATTTTTTTCTGCCAATTTCTGCCTTTGATGTGTTTCAAACTCTCTTCATTTTTTTATGTTTCAAAACTGAGTTTTCAGCGCTTGTTCAGTTTCCAAGTTGGACCAGCACAGGTAGGTTTTATTTGATAATTGAGCTGTTTTGTTTTAAAATTGGCAGTTTGTTTGGATTTGACATATTTCCATGGTCATCTCCAGAGCATGACTTGACTTTGATGGTGATTTCTGTGGATGTGTGCGAGTCTGTGTTCCTGGTCTCAATTGAAAGGTTTGAAGATGAAGGTTTAGTCGTATCTCTGCTGAACCGTAAAGCTCAACTCTGGCAGTAACAGAGTCAATAAACTTCATAAAGGAACAGCCAGAAATCAGAGCACCTGACAATACAATCACACATCTTGGAGGACAAAGCCATACCAGTATAAATGTGATCAGGAAAGCAGCCTGAAACTCACCCTTCCAGAAGTTGAAGGAGGACTTCACGAATGGAGATCAGGAAATCTTATTGCAGCTGTATATTCAGTATACTTGGGAAGTGAAAGTGACCAGTTAGCCAGATATGAAGTGACATATACCCGGATTTTAGGCTCTGCATTTAACCCATCCAGTGTACACACACAGCAGTGAACAAACACACCATGAGCACACACCCGGAGCAGTGGTCAGCCATGGCTGCGGTGCCAGGGCAGCAGTCGGGAAACTGGTTCCTTGCTCAAGGGCACCACAGCTGTGGTTTTTGAAGATGGGAGAGCAAGTGTTTCATCACTCACACCACCTTCAACTCGGTGGATCTGAGGTTTGAACCTGCGACCTTCCAATCACAAGTCGATCTCCTTATTAGACCACAACTGTCATCAATTATCATCAATGACTGAGCTTAAATTGTCTGTGATTTATCAGGTATCAAACTAGTTATTTAATCTGTTGGAGTTTTGTTACACAATGTTTGTGTTTTACTGCTTCCTTCTTGCATTCTATGAACGGAAACTATTTGTTCTCATAATTTCTTCAAGAAGAAAAGTGCAAATAAAAATAGTTTTATATTTTGCAATATTGCATCTATTGTTTGTTTACACTTTCAATACTCTGCGGTATGTATTTCTAAAGAAAACCCATCATATCCAAAAAGTGTATTTTCAACAGGCAAGACAGAAAGACTGATTAAAAGATCAACCCCCACAACCCGCCCAAAAATTTGTTTAACACAAGCAAATTTCTGAACCTCTTGACACTGGATCCTAATTTTCTACTTAGGTCTTTCACTTGAGTGACAATATTCAAAAGCTATGTGGTTTCACCGTTTGTCCATGTGTACATCTGCAGCAGTTAAGAGTGCTTGAGCAATTCTGAAAATGCCAGCCAACTTTTCAAACGTGTTTAAAAGCTCTTTAACACCTCCAGGCTTTGCTTAAGATGCATACAATGCTTATGAAAGAATTAAACCTTTGTGACTAATAATGTTTGATATGCAATGGGCTTGCTTTATAGGTGTGTAAATAAATATGAAACATTACTTGTACTTTTATCTACTCGGGCTCCTGGGGACGATTATTCCATGCATAATGTCATTCCCTTCCGCCATTTTCTTGTTATCTCTCTCCTCTGATGCCCCTTATTAAAACCCACTCAAATCAAAGTAGATTGTACCTTTAAAGTCGCTGCAGTGGAAGCAGTTTGTTGCCTTTTAATTTAATCTCAACCTTTTCAGTGCCTTTAATTTGCTCGGCTGCTTATATCGCCGTTCAGCCAGTGGCAGCTGTGTATGGATAGGTTAATGGGTGCACAAGATGGTTGTACTTACTTTGAGCTGCTATGTCTGCTCTGGTGTGTTAAATGTAAGCGTCACAGTGTTTAAGTGTTTATCTACAAAAGCATGCATTGGAGTTCTATGATAGATGTTGCTTTCCGCAAAAATGTGATTGGAATTATGTGCATATTGTTAACATTCATATATTCTTACCTTTGCAAACATGCTTCAAGTCACCGTGTTTGAATTACGGCATCTAAAGGCTACTATTTCTGCTGAAAATATAAAGCTTCAAATCTACAATCGTGAACAGGAGTCACAGATGTTTTGACTTTGACTTTTTTTGGTTAACTAGAAAACAAACACATTTAACCGGTTAAAATAATAGTCGCATTGTTTACTTGAACAATGAGTTAATACATGAATATATCTGAAATGGCAATTTTTTTAATCTAAAATTAAAATAAATAGATCTTAAATAACAAAAATTAAATCTTTAATAAAAAGAGAAAGTCTTAGTATTACTTTTTTCACTTTAATTGCAAGTTTTATTAAGGGAACATTTGCAACAATGTATTTACCATGACATGTATCAATAATTTGTAACAATTAACAATCAAAAATTGTATTCATGTATATTGTATTCTACTATAAATTAACTATTTTTAAAACACTCAGTAATGCACAATTCATAGTACACTGAAACAAGTAATGGTTACTTCTATTTAAAAAATCAGACGTTTAAAGTACATTTAAATTAAGTAAAACTTTCATAACAATGCTAAGTAAAATCAACCAGTAATTTTGACGTATACTTAAATATTACTATATACACTTATATTTTTATTTAATAATAAATTATATAATATATAATTTAAATGGATATTCCACCCCAAAAAAATTAAAAATACTTAGTAATTAATCACCTGTTGCCTTTGCATAATGTGCCCTGTTCTAGTCATTAAATGTGCATAAGCTTTTGTGTTAGTTAGGGTGATAGAGGAGACAATAATGCAGGTTTAAGCCTATATTTAGTTTCTGTTAGGAAATAATTTTTTCCCGTGGTGAAATTAAATGTTTATCTAACCCCTGATTACATTGTCCGAAAGGTGCACCTCAAATCACAATTCTGAAAGAATTATTTAAAATTCAAAATTACAACAAATAAAAAATTGTAGATTTTAAAAATTGTATGCTTTTTTAGTGCTGTCGATTGATTAAAAACTAATTAATTGCACAGTTTTTAAAAATGAATTAGACAAGACTGAAACTTTTTTTTTTAATTATTCCTACTTCGTTTAAAGCACGTCCGTCCGCCACAACAGGAAACAGGAAAAACTGAAACCGTGTTTTTTTAACGCGGTGAAAATTTCTAATTAATAGCATGCCCTAACGCGTTAATTTTGACAGCACTAGTTTTTTTTCTTCTGAATTTTTTTATAAACTTTATTTGTAGTTTTGTTTTTGCTGTATATTGCTTTCATGATTGTGATCTGATTCGTACCTCTTGACCCCCATACCCAATGACAATTGGCAGCATTTCATGGGATCTTCATTTAAGACCCTAAAACCCTTGAGGCACTCACCCCTCAAAATAAAAAAAAAACATAAAAAATACCTAAACTTGTTTCAGAGGAGGAATGGAGACTTTTGAGGTTTTGAATGATATTGGGGTAAGTGACGTCATTTGGTTAATGACGACTTTTATTATTAATGGTAGAGTGTTTTTGTTTACATAATATAGATGTAATTTCCACTTTGTATGTGGTTTTATAACCATAAATAATCTCATTAATAAATACTCCTACTACATAAATAAAACTGTGACCTTTTCAAATAGCCAATTTGAATAAACTTTGAAACAATCTTGCTTCCGATTTTTCCACAGATTTGTTCAGAACAGCTGGTCCATAAATGCAAACAGTGGAACTACATGCAATCTTCTGCAGCCCTTATTACAGTAGATACACAAAGAGCACCTTTCTGGGTTTCCTGGAACAGAAAATCCATTATTGAGTAAACAGAAGGAGATGAAATGTGTTCACTGGAGATCCAGGCCCTTAATATCTAAGTGGTGGTCATGCATTTGGTTACAAATTCCAGTCTTCGCTCTCCATCTGGGATTGTAAATTGGGTGGGCTGATCCTGTTTCTGCTTCAGCGCTCGATGGGATATTGGTATTAATTGTAAGCAGACTTTTCTTTTTTAAAGGAGGAAGATCAAGGTCACTGTCGCAGATTTAGTCGATGAAATATTAACCATGGACTTGTAAAGCCTGTTCGCTGGTTCCAACAGTTTCTACTTTTTCATTCTGTATATAGTTACTGCTTGGTACTAATATATCTGGTACTAATGGAAAGGTAGATAGTTTTTTTTACATAACAATTCAAGGTGTAATAAATACTTTAAATTTTGCTTTTAAATGACTCTGGTTAAATAAATATTTTGTTGGCTGAATCAATGAAGAAAATCAATTGGTAAAAATCCATTGGTATGTTACTCTATAATTAAACTCTGAATTAAATAAACAAGTACCAATGTCCTGTGCTCATCCTTGTTTTCAGTTCCACAAAACAACCAAATGGTGCAAATGTCAACAGGGTAATTGGTAATATTCAATACATTCCATGTGGGAGATGTATACTTGCAATTGAGATAGATTTTTATTGGAGTTTAGGTGCAACACTGTTTAACGCTTCTGATCTCATTCTTGTGAAATGTTTGGCCTGAAAAATTACACTGAGTAACTGAGACTCCTAGAGTCTGTGGTGCCTGTTTTCTGTAGGGATTCACTGATGAATGAAACTTACTGAATGTACCAATCTATCAGCTAGTCTCACAAAAAAAGACAAATGTGAATTGGGGCAACTGTTAAATTTACTGAATAAAGAAGCACAATTTTTTTCTTCTTCCCATAAATAGGAGTAAAGTTGTTGATGTCGTGTAAACTATTTCTGCTATCAAACTTTTATTCCAGTGGTAGATGGATCAGTGCCTAATAGGTGTTCCCCTTTTAGGTTGGATTAGATATAAACCAATTATCTATTAACAAGAATAATTATTTTCCATTCTGTTTTGTATCGGTATAAACCAACTCCATGGTTTTCTCCACAGCGGCACTAAAATCTTGTCACTATTTTAATTAATATTTGGGAAATACTTCAAATCTCAAAATCTCATTTTTGTAAAAATTGATTAGAAACTAATGGCGCAATACAGTTTCAGCCAATGTGACTCATTTTGTGAATTTAGACATGCTAAACTCTATATGTTTATATCATTGAAAAATAAAACTGAAAAAATGTACTTGACATGGATTAAAAAAACATAATTTTGGAATTAGGCAATAATCCATTTACATTTTTGAAAACATTAAATGATTTATGTCAGTTCTAAATGTATGCAAAAGCTTTCAACACTCTTATTTAGTCTGGGTTCACTTGTGTCACACTGGAAATGCGTTTCAGTTGCCAGCATGGTGAATGATAACACCTGCAGATCATAACCCCCCAAAAATTCTCTAGAAAAGGAATATCAAATGACGCTTTAACGCCAAGCTGTTTCGTGCTTGCCATTGATTTTGGGGCAACTGCATTCTGTATCCTTTTTTGTAACCAATAATATGAGTTTCTATGAGTTGGGCTGAGTAGAACCAAAGCAAAATTTTTTCTCATTGGAAAGAAAGGTGTTATGCAAGTTCATGTTGATTGCTGATTGGTCAATCACCAAGTTCACTGATTAACCAGACTCACTAGAGTGCTCTTTTGTGTTTCTACCATAAGTCTCCTCTGAAACAAAACCTTTCATTTGAGGTCCTCACATACACAGCCTAAAGAACTTCCTCAGTCTGCATAGTTCTGTTTTGTGCTTCTTTACACCTTCAATCCGTTCAATTATTATTCTCAGGATACGTTAACAAAGTAAAACCTGGCCTAAATCATAAGACTTTTGTTGCTTAACACTTGGTCAGAAGACCCCTTTATGGTCTGCTCTCTCAAAGCTTTTGTATCTCAAGTCATTTTATATCACAAACTCAACAGTTAGTAATTGCAATCAATTACTTTTCTTTCAATTAATAGATTGATGTAGAATTAAGTTTGCTGTTGGTTATGAAGGCATAGGTCTTTCATTCGCTTAAAGTTCTGTTTATCAGCTGATATGATCTTTCTTCATCCGTCTGCAAACTCTGTGTGTACATCTTTTATACCCCATATGATGCAGTCTGAACTCAAGAGTTAATTGGCTTCTGTCTCAACTGCTGCCTATGTTGCAGGTGGAAGCTTAAAGAATGCCAAGCTCATAAGTTGCTCACTATAGCTTCCTCTGTCCACCAGGCAGTCTCACATCTGTCCACTACAGACTTAATACCCAACATATTTGACATTTCCCTTACATGTCCTTTGATTCCAGTTCAACCTCATTCTGTATTAGTACTACAATACCTGTAATATCCTTTAAATAGGAAAAAATATAATAAAAATAGAGAATTGCAAATTCTTGAAGTTATACAACACCAAGCAAAAAGAACTAGACTGCCACAGGAGAGTGATGGCTTGAGGAAATGCATTCATCATCCCTCAATCCACGTCTACAGTTATGCCTGAATGTACTGTGAAGACTGTGGAAACATATCTCAGTTTTTATAATTAACCACAATTGTGTTGACAGAAGTTGTGCCTCCATTTCTCAAATTACCGGTGAGATGATGGATAAACAGAAAGCTTACTCAGCGTTAATAATATTTCTTAATAGCCCTAATAAGTGTAAAAATGTGCTAACAAAGAGAAAATTAATGTTTTATAACAGTCTTGAATCATCAAAATGTGCAAACCTTCGACTGGGAATGTACTGTATTTGTTAGGTCACATTTTTCTTCAGTACTAATACGACTTGGCAGAACATATTATTAAACAGCACTGTTCCAAAGTGGACTCAAACCAGTTCTTGTAGGTGAAATTAAAAATGACACATGTATAATTAAAGAGCAATAATACTCAAACTGTAATCTGATGAAGTGTTTTAACAGAAATGCTGAAGATTCCAAAAAAACAATCACTTCAGTCATTCATTTGGGAACAAGACTACACGGGTCATGATGTACAATAATAAATCACTAAATTGAATCAACTCTCAAGAGTTGCCTATTGATTTTTGACCACACTAATCACGCTCTGTGTTTTCTCATTCAAAAAGAAAGGTTGATTCAGTTGTTGTGCACAGATCGATGAAGAATGCAAATCCCAAGGATCCCAGTTCCCAAAACAAGCCTATTTAATAGAAATTAAATTGCACACTTAACCTTTCAAAAAGGTGTTCTGTTATATCTGCTTCTAACACAGACGAACAAACACATTGTTTGTGAAAACATCAGAAATTAACATCTCTTTCTGTTGTCGAATGTGCATTCAGCTAGCTACCTGTTAGTTTATGCTCAACTCGTTTAACTCTATCTGCAATAAATATTCATGAGTCCTTGAAGCCCCCCACACAAAAGAGCAGAGAATGCACCAAGCAATTTCAAGCCGTTACAAATCAGTATTCGCAATCCACCATGTTCATATCTTCCAGATGGCCTCATTTGTAGACCTTAATGTTAAATAAACACAATCCCAGGGCTGCTTAGTGCTGTAATGTCAAATGAAATTGGGAGAAGGTGAATGTTCAGAGTTTGGGGTGAGCATGTAAGTCGTTGAGTAGCTTCTGAAGGGTTTAATGATGTGGCATGGGTTTGGTTCAGTTAGGGCTGAAAATGTTTGTCTTTCTTGGCAGTTATTTGGAAAAACATGCAAATTATAATGCTGTTATGTGATTGGATCATATGGGTGGCATAAGAACAAGATATAAAGATACAGCTGTACTAACACTAACACAGCTGTCTGATGGGAAGACGTTTTTTAGCAGTGATGGGAACCTCTGATTTTTAGAAGTCACTTTATTTCATCATCAGATCTCTTGGGGCTGACTCCAGAAATAAGCAGGTTCTCATTGATGGAAATGTTAAAATGCTCAACTTTACATCAGTAAAAAAACTCTCCTGGTTCCATTGGGTCTGTTAATTGCTGTGGTTTCATTTATATCAAGTCATATCTCTTTGCCCATATTTTGACCAAAACCCTGACTCATTTGCTTTAAGCAAAAACCTATGGGTGACGTCATGCTAACAACGTTCTTGCTATATATAGTCAGTGGTTGACAGCAACGCCAC
The DNA here is from genome assembly GCA_900490495.1 of Danionella dracula. Taxonomy (NCBI): domain Eukaryota; kingdom Metazoa; phylum Chordata; class Actinopteri; order Cypriniformes; family Danionidae; genus Danionella; species Danionella dracula. The sequence continues at coordinate 21,420,015 of UELW01000778.1, read as the reverse complement.
ACACAAACTCTAAACAAACATGGCACACAACACTACAATGCAACTCCTATAACTAGTTAATAAAGCAGTTCCACCAGTGCAATTCTAATCATTTTAGCATGCAGTGTTATTATTGGGAGTATTTAAAATAAAAACCTGTAGCAGCAGGAAAATTATCTGCTCCTTTTGCTGGCTTGGTAGGTAAATTTAAGACACACACAAAGAATGTTTGTTATTTATTTGAGTGACTCTTTACAGATGGAAATATAAAAATGTGTGAGTATTATTGTCTTTCTGTCAATGTGAATGTATTGGACACTAAAGTGATTGAAACACCTGTTAAAAAATAGATAGCTCAGTACTGCCTCACCTGGTGACAGCCATGCAACCAAAAATGGCTCCTTCAAAACCTTATATCAATAAAATCCTTGCATCCACAGCTATACGCATATGTATATAATAACTAAAGAAAAGGTGCAAGAAACTTTTGTAGTTTAACTTCATTCTGGATTAGTATTACAATATCTGTAATATCCTTAAAATAGGCATAAAAATGAAATAAAAATGAGATTGGCAAATTCTTGAAATTATACAACACCAAGCAAAGAGAACTAGACTGACACAGGAGAGTGATGGCTTGAGGAAATGCACTAAATAATAACAAATAATAACTAACAAAACAAGAAACTCACTAGAAGTAAAAAAAAATTATTGTTTAAATATGTACTTTTGTAAATTACACGATGACAAGTTTAAAAAAACTTGCATAAAATATGAACTGTACACAAAGGTATTCTTTTAGTTTAGTTTTTAGTAAAAACGTTTATTTTACCCGCAGTGATTGTTCTGAGACGTCATGTAATTGCCATCATTCTATTTGTTTTGTGTATTCTCAAACATCAAAGTATATTGCATGATTGTCCTTATATGTGCTGAAACAGATGTATTCCTTCAAAATGTTCCTCATATAATCCACAATGTAGATATTTCAAATTATATAAAAAAACTACACAAACGAAATGTACTGAATTTATTGAATTTATTGACTTGAAAAATACTAAATTGATTTATTACTAAATATTACTAAATAAATATTAATAAATATGTATCTTATATTAAGTATTTATATCTATTTTTATTTATTAGTTTCATTTGTTTTTTATTAAGCAATTAATTTCAGGTCACTTCATTTGCATTTTTGTTTATAAACTTGTACCATTAAACTTGTTTTTTTATGTTATTATATAATTCTGCAGTTACCTTAGATGTACTTTTACAAAGTGCAGAGTACTTTTTTAACAAAGCAAAAGTAGGCTTTGGGATCTGTACTCTCTTGACAGGGTAGTGCATCATCTAATATAAAATGCACCCATATAAAGTAATTAAAATATTATCTTTCAACTTGCTCTCTGCAGTGTCTAGACTTTTCTGGCATTTAGATTTATAATGGTTTGGATGGAAAGCATATTCTGTCGTTCTGAGTGGAGATGTTATTATGAGGTATTGCCAAGATAAACACTTGCTTCGAGAGGCTTGCTGGTTACTTGTAGTAGAATAGTTATAAATGAATGTGATTGCATCAACTAGCTCTGTTTAACAACATTTTTGAACATAGATCATATCCACCCTTCAGGAAAGTCCTAGCAAACTCCAGATGGAATAAGCTTGAACATTGTGTCTTGATGATTCAGGCTGGTCATCTGTTACAGTAATATAGTGATTGCGCTTCAGTGTCTTCTTTGGTTCGTTAGCTTCCCCGGAGGATTGATTAAAATTATGTAGTTTCATTCAGATACATTCTAATTTTTCTTGCAAAGTAATAATGAAAATAGTGATTTGGATACAGTTCTGAGTTATATTGAAAAAAGTGTGAAGTGTAAAATTTTGTCTAAAAATTAAAAAAAGTTGTGAGATCTTAATATGTGAGAGATAACCAAATAAAGATGATCTCAACTTAAAAGTAAAAATCAGATTAAGGGGATATAAACTGAGTAATGTGACACAAATTTATGAGATATGCTGGAATAGTGAGATATACTGTACTAAACAGTCTTCAATATCTTGAAAGCGCCTTTGAAAGCCTGGGAGAGATCGTGTTGATGCGGTAGAACTACCTTGTGTTTGCCCCGTGTTTAATCTCGGCATGATAAGAAATCTCTTTCTCAACCTCAACTGCACTTTGGCTGTTCCTCGTTTTAGATCTTCTACACATCTGTTTAAGTTTCAGTCCATGAGATTTATTTTACAGGGAGAATGATCCAGGAAATTATCCTGGAATTGTGATATATATTCATATTTATGAGATGCTACACATAATAGAGCTGCAATAATGAATTAAAACCTGGACTTGGGTGAAATGATCTATACTTGAAGATGTGAAGCAAACTTGAGCTTGAGAGGTATAAATTTGGGGTTTTAAAATATAAATCCTAATTTCAGCAGGGAAACTGTTTAAGTAGGACTGTTTGAGGCAAATATTGATTGGCAAGGGAACTTTATTAGTATATTAAAAGTAGAGCTGCATTATTAATTTCATTTGCAATTAAATCGCAGTATGATTAGATGCAATACAGTTATACAAAGTTACATCGCAATACATCGATTTTTCTGTTCGTTAAGGCCACTTTGAATAACTAAATTAGGGTAAAGTCACTGTTTAAAATATATTTCTATAATTGTGTTAGTTTGTTTTGGTTACTAAATTTAATATTCACGTTTACAAAAAGTTTTATATATGTTCAGACTCAGAGCTGGAAGTTGCCAAAAATCTATCATTTTAGAACTCAATGGCAGATGATAAATGCTCATTTATATAGATAGATAGATATGATATATATGATATATATATATATATAGATATATATACATACATATAAATATATATATATGTATGTATATATATTATATATATATATAGAGATATATATATATATATATATATATATATATATATATATATATATATATACTATAAAAATGTATTGAAAGACTGTAAAAAATTACAATCTTAAAAAAAGTATTTCCCTTTTTTCCTTCTTCCTATGGTTGATTGATTAACTTCTATGGTGAGAACTCGAGTTACACTATGTTACAAATTGCATATTGTCTCTCCCCTGCTATATATCGTTTGGAAAAGTGTCTGCCCAATGCATGCATATCAATGTAAAAGCATTGGGCAGATATTAAACATCTTTAGAATAAAGTAAAATAAACAAAATAGACACAATTAAACACATTTAAATATATATGTTTTAATCTGGATTTAAAATTCATACACGTGTCTGCCCCTCTAATCTCTTCTGGATGTTGTTTCCAACTGTGGGCAGCATTAGGTGGGCAGTTAGAGAGCTACAAAACGAAGACAGAAGCATAAATAACTGGTTTATTTACACAATCTTGGAGTGACAGGTACTAAAAGGCAAGCATCAACATGACAGAAGACACCATAAGTTTATTGTCAAGAACACCAGAGGAACCGAAGACAATTATAACAGAGCCAGGTGAAAAGTACTACAGAGCTTGAAGATGAGGACAAGATAAGCCAAATGAAGATGATCACATATTTGGGAAAAACAGGTCTTTCTTCTTGAAGCACAAATAAGTATTCACCTTCCCATCTTTCTTGAAAATGTCTTCATTCTGCATGTATTCTAGTCAATAGTGCATCATGGGAAATGCAGTTTTTGGTCAAAGCACCTCTGAGCTATTTGTGTTTCAACAGTCAGACCTTGTAAGCTTTTGCAGACCACATAAAATTATGTGCCGAGTCACATTTGGCCCATGGGCCTTGAATTTGATACATATGGACTTGACCATATGACGCATAAACAAACAAAGTATGGAGCCGACATGGATAAATCAAGAATTTAGATAAAATCCTTTTTGATTTAAGTATTCTAATTTAATGACAAGTATGTTACCAACCTGATTTTTTTTAAATCACAAACTTTGAAATAAAACTAAAATAAAGTTTGCATCTTAGCTGAAGACTTACATTCCCTTAACAATAGCGTTACAGATAGTCGAACATGACAAGCTGATGGTAATTTGACACAGTTCCTTTTTATGATATACATTCAGTATACATACTGTCACTGATATATGTCATAAAAAGCACTATTCAAATAAATGAGAACAGAATTGACTAGATAGATAGTTCTACTTTACCCCAGTCCCATAAATGTCAATCCACAGTCATAGAGTCACAGAGATTGAGCCTGTGATACAGCGAATGCCAGATATCTGAAGACAAATGGCATCATCCAACGCTCGTCCAGCCAGCTTTAACATTTCAGCCACTTGTGCATGTTTATTTATTTACTCCTGCTCAGTGTTCCCAACCACACTCAATACATCACCTGCATGCTGAGTAAATATCATATGCACATGTTTGTTTTCGATCCAGCATTTCACTGGAGCAAACGGCTAAAGCTAGCTTGGAAGCAGAGCATAGCGGAGGGCCAGAGAAAGGCCCATCAATAAAGATGAAGCATGGCCAGCATTGTGACATATGGCGGCTGTTCTGCCTAGAGCTGGACTGATCTGCATGGAAGCGTGGCAGTAGCGCTCTATCAAAACACCACCCCTGTTCTGCTGACGAATGTGTTGCTGGAGCTCTCAGTGTATGGCAAACCAAGTTGTGGATTGATTTGTTTAGAAGGTTTAAAAGAGCTGCTTTGAGCTGTGGTGGGAGGTATTTTGTCACTATAAAATAAAACAATAATAATCCTGCAGTTACCATATATTTTTAGCTTGTTTTGAGACCTCCCACTCAATTTTTTTTAATTATGTCCTCCATTAATAAAAATATAATTACATGAAATAAAAATATGTGCTACATTCAAAACACTAATTTTGGCTGTTATAATATATTGAAGATATGTTCTCTATATTGTTTGAATTTGAGATCAGTCATTCATTCATCTTCATGTCAGCTTTCATCCCTTTCGGGGTCTCCACAGCGGAATGAACCACCAACTCTCTGGCATATGTTTTACACAGCGGATGCCCTTCCAGCCGCAACCCATCGCTGGGAAACAATCACACACACATTCACACTATGGACAATTGTTCTTACTCAATTCACTTATACCGGATGTCTTTGGACTTGTGGGGAAACCGGAGCACCCGGAGAAAACCCACACGATCACAGGGAGAACATGCAAACTCCACACAGAAATGCCAACCGACCCAGCCGAGGCTCGAACCGGCAACCTTCTTGCTGTGAGACGACTGTGCTACCCACTGCGCCACGTGACGCCTTGAGATAAGTCATATATGTTAATGTGTTACACAGTAAACATGTTAATGTGTCACAAAGGTTAAAAGCATAAGAACTTAATTATCAAACCATTTAATGATCAAATAGTCACAAGCTCCACATACTGATGCAGTATATTTCATTAATGCAAGCGAGTATCATTAAAAAACAACAACTGAATATTCCTTAAAAGTGTAAGGATTTAGTATCATTATAAGCAATAAGTGTTTCCTTTACTAGGAAATTGATCCTTTAGTCCAATTAAAGTAAACAGTTACTCTAGCTGTGGCTAATGTTGAAATTGGATGACAAGGACATAATTCACCTACAGAAGGCTCTTGGTCAGTTGAGTATGCACTTATTGAATCATATAAAATGAGTCATACAACCATTAAAAAAAGTTAGATAATGATCATCAAAGGGCATAATAGCACAAGGGTTTAGTATAACTAGAATACATACTTGTTTCCTTCACCTGAAAATGAATTCTTTAAAATAGTCTTACTTTAAAATAAATAAAATAGCTGATCTGATGACTGATGTGGTTAGATTACATGGACATATTCCACCTATCTTTACCATGTTGCTTGATTTCTAACATATTGCACCTACTGAGGGCTTGCAGTAAAGGGAGTATGGGCCTACTAAACCATGCAAAATGATGGATAACTTCTAATAATGTGCACATGATGACATTAAAAGCCATGCACTTAATCAACTTTTGCTAATTCTGTTAACCAAAGAATTTTAAAGTGTTAAGTTTACGTTATTTTTTATTTATCTCATGCAGCAACCTGTTCTCTGATTCTGACAAGTAACATATGATGCAGATTGACACTTTCCAGACAACTCTATTTAATCTTGTGTTAGCAGCAAAATACTTGATTACATCCCAATTTCACCACAGGGATATGTACATTTCTATGTCAAAGAGATATAAAACTTTAAAATTTTGGGTTTTTTTTTGTTTTGTGCTGTATTCATGAAGGGCTTATTTTGTGTAAATCTTAATTTTTCATCTATGAAGTGATGTGAAGCAAGTTTATGTGTTTTTCAACCCTGTTGGGAAGTCCAAATTTAGCTTTTTGTTTCCTCCAAAAGCTTTTTAAAATAGCTTTTAAACAGCTTTTGAAAACAGCTTTTTCAAAATAGCTTTTGAAAGTCTTGCCAAAATAGTCCTGTTTTCTTTCTTAGTGATTGTTAAAGCTTACTACACGGGAGATTAACTTGATATGTCCTAGAGTATGTGCAAAATCTGTACAAATGTACATTAAATACTACACTAAACTTCTCACTTGAGACTTTTGGACCTTATTGCTAACAGTAAACAGTACAGTAGATGTGTATATAACAATATGTTACAATTTTATATGTTTATAATGTTAATAATTCATTCATTCATCTTGGCTCTCTTCCCTTTCGGGGTCGTCACAGCGGAATGACCCACCAACTCTCTGGCATATGTTTTACGCGACGGATGCCCTTCCAGCCGCAACCCATCACTGGGAAACATTCACACACACTCATTCACACTTTAACACTAAGGACAATTGTTTTTTCTCAATTCACTTATACTGCATATATATATATATATATATATATATATATATATATATATATATATATATATATATATATATATATATATATATATATATATAATTTTATTTTTTTTACTTTCTTTTCTGTTGTGAATATTATTTTACAAAATGTGACTTGCTTGAGGAACTAGTTGTTAGTAACAAAAAAAAAACATGTTCTGCCACTGTGTTGAGAAATTAGTTAACTAATAAGTTAGGGCAGTTAATTAATTTATTGTTGATACAGAAAAGAAAAAAATAAAGTAAAAGAAATGCAGAAGATTTACTTGAATTTGGGATTTCTCATACCAAGTATATTTGGAAGACAACTTTATTTTGTTATTCACAACTTCCTATATGAACAAATTCCAGAACTTCCACAATGAATAAGCAAACAGATTTTGTTCATCCTCAAATTAAAATGAAGTAACAAAAAACTGCAAGCAAGCACACACTTGGATCATCCCTGTATCTAGGGATCAAGACGGTATCATGGATCCTCTTTAAGTGCCAGTTGAGGAATGCGCCCTGCTTTTAATTTTTGTGTTTTCCTAGTGTTTAACTGCATTCCTCAACAGGCGAGACTACAGCAAAGCCACAAACTACAGAACAACACGACCCCAAGCCGCTTAGTAGGGCTTTAGAATTGTCTGCCCTCTTGTTAGGAGGGATTTTTTCAGAGCCTGGCTGACAAATATTTGGGCAGCCCTGCTGAATTAGGGGGAGTGATTGGTCTCTGGAGCGAAGGGTGAGAAACAACGCTCTCTTTGTCCCAACGCCCCCTCCTGTGGGCTTCCGTGGTGTCCGGGCAAGTTTAGGATTCCATTCACATAGCGCCCTTTTGGAAGGTCAAGCCAAGAATTGCTGGACATGTTGGCATTTTTTTCTTTTCGGGAAGAGAAAAGAGAGGGTAAATAAAGGTGAGCTGTGAGCATGCTTTACCACAGTAAACAACAGAACAAAGAGTGCTGCTGGTCTGTAATACTCACTTGAAAAGAAACAGGACAATTGTGGAAGAACACAGGGTTTAAATAAGCTATTTTATTTGTAGTGGTTGAAAAGACTTTTTTAAGAACCCAACACTTGAAGATGATGACGATTATGATGATTTGGTGTTTTACCAACATCTGTGAACAATAAACATTGACAATGTCCATCAACTTAAGTAGCTTGTAGCCAACACCACCAAATTGGCAAAGATATTCAAAATAATAAAGAATTGTATGTATAAGCTGAAGTGATGTGGCTGCTAGCTTCAGATGAGCAGTCAATTATCTGTTGTCATTCAAGACTATTCTTAGTTTCTGTCATTTCCATATTAGCTTTGCAAGTTCAATATTTCAAGTTCAATTCCAGCTCAAGAAAATTACTATGACAATTAACTGATATCAGCTTAAACTAGTCTTCCATATGGGAACCAAACTAAATTATAAACAATTTAACAATTGGTATGGGTGGCAAGTGGGGGAGTGATGAAGTTGGTTTTTACCATAACCGGGTTTTTTTTAATCTATTTCTGCATGGTTACTGATATCCGCATGGTTGCTGTTATGGCCTTGGGCAAACCACTTCCCCTGCATTGTCCTTTGGTGGTGCCATTTGGTGGTGGTCAGTAGGCCGTAGGTGCAAAATGGCAGCCACAGTCTGTCAGAGTGCCATGGGGCTGCTGAGGGCTACCAAGATAGGTTATCAACACTAGTGTGTGAATGTGGAGTGAATGAACAATGCTCTAAAAATTTTAATGCATTTTTGAGAATCTTGAAAAGTACTATATAAATTAATATCATTGGCATTAATATCATTATTATTTAGAGAAACTCCTTTTTCGTCTTTGTCAGCTTTGGCAAAACTTAAAAATTCCCTGTTTTAAATTACTTGTTGCAGGAATTGATAAAAGATAAGTTCCTGCAACACAGTGTAGAACCCCCCCTGTGTAGTGCTCTGCCCTAACAAACCCAGTGCTATGAAGGTACACTCTGAGCGTCTTCAAGCCTTAGAGCCAATGCTATGAAAGGTGATTCTGAGTTCCGTCCAGCATTGGAGCAGATACTATGAAGGGCAACGCAGAGCTTCATCCAGCAAAGAAGCCAATCACTGAGGTTCATGGAGCATTGGGGCTGGGTGCTGTAAAGGGCAACTCAGAGTTTTATCATGCATCAGAACAGATATTAGTGTGAGCCAGGTCTGTAAAGGGTGACTCTGAGCTTCATTGAGCATCTAAGCCAGTAAAGTGAAGGGCAACACAGAGCTTCATCTAGCTGATGGCATCTCTGGGCACATCAGAAAGAGGTTTTGATAATACTGGAAGAGGTTTTCAGTGACGTAAGTGCAGTAAAAATGGATTCGACCATCACACTGGTTCAAGGAGGAGAAAGGCATTTGCCAAATTAAAATTTAGTTCTTGAAAGTCAAAGTTAGTTTTGGTAGTCCAGTTATTGAGTTTCTCCACAGCTGTCTGCATCTCCTCATTGTCATGTAGTAAATTCTAAAGTTTGCTTGATTTATTTTAATTTTACGTATGTGGTGTCAGCCTGTGCAAGTCATTACTGAGTAAAAAGGTTATCAAGTCACAATGGTGCCCATTTTAACTCAAGTTACATTGTCGCTGATAAACATGAATAAATATTTGAGTTCTGAAAGTTTAAGGTTTGACTTACAATTGCTTGTATTTGTCAAGAAAACAACTGTTTGGTTTCTCAGCTCATGACCAATTTGTAAAAGACCTTAGCTTGTCATAAACCATTGCCTTACCTTTATTGGTTGAGAACGGAGTTTGGAACAAGATCATTTTCTGTTCCTTTGGGTAAATTGGGGTTGAATCACAGAGTAATAAATGAAGTCTTCACATTCCTTTAGTTCAAGGTGAAAGCAGAACAACTGAATATATTCCTATTTTTTTCAGCAGCTCTTGTTTGCATTTTCTCCCCCTCTATTGTTAACATTTGGTGAAATAAGTAGCCCTGCGTTTATTTAATGATCACCAGCCATGCAAATAGGCTGATTTGATATTCAGATGATGACTTTTCAGCTGTTTATTTACCTCCCCGTATGTCCCCTGGGTGCTGTATGCTAATTTTATTCATTTCTCTGCCCCGAAAATTAGAGCAGGAAGGAAATAGTGAACAAACAAAAAGGGAAAGAGAAGATACTGTTCAAAGGGAAAGGGAATCATATTTATTTGCACAGAGTACATACATACTCGTGCGGAAGCCAAGCGTAATTGTTCAGCTGGATGTGCTCGTCTCTAAAAAGATAGGGACGTTGTCACATCAATTGGATGCGGCAGAGTTCACTGCATACAGATCCTGTTATTGTGCCTTTAGTAGGCCATGAGCAATGCTGTCAAAAGTCATGTGGAACGCTAGAACTGACCTGATGCTCACTACCCCACATGAGTTATTCCTCTGATCTTAACATTTGCGTTTGGCTGAGGAGATGTTAGCTATGAGGCTAGTTCATTGACATTCTGGTAATATATACTGTTCTGTGCTGTTGGTTTATTTCTGGGAGTGTGTGAGATTCCTGACACACCAGGATTGTTTACTCTGGAAGATGTTTATGATTGTCTTCAGTGGGTTGATTCTGATGAGTAAGCTAACAAACAACTCACATGTCTGGTTTTCTGGGAATATAAATAAACAAGTGGGTAGTCTTTATGTCCTTGGTGGCCAAAAGAAATGATTGCTCTACAACATGTTTCCATTATATCTCCTCCCATATGATTTTGTATATGCAAATTATTTGGAGGAAGTCCAACCCTACAGGTGGAATGAAAAGTTAATACACATGCAATCAAGACAACTATTCTTAAGGTTCCATTTGTTTCATAACGAGGATCTAACTTGAATTCTTAAATGAAACAAAGCAGGCAAATTCACCTTTTGTGCTGAAAAATAGAACAGGCTATCATTAAGTCCTGTTTTTGTGTTTAAATGCAGCAACGGGTCCCTTTAAAAATTACTAGTCCTGTACACAACTGGAGATTTTAGTGTCAGCCCTTGGAGTATTTATCAGGCAGAATTAATGTAATGTTTTTTTCAGGTGTTGAATCCCTATTTTCAGTTAGATGGTGCAAAAAAAACTTCCCCAGTAAACAAGGTGGCTCTCTGCAGCTACTTTCTACCACTTGAATTCCGTGGTACAACAAATATATCTTATATATTTTAGTTTTGCAAAGTAAAAAGCCATTGCTTAGCCATTAGCAGCAAGAAGTTATATAATTCCCTCAGAGTAATAATAATTTCCTCAGATAAAAAATAGCTTATCTATAAATTCAGTGCTTTATGAGTTCTAGTATCTAAGAATCCAGACAGTAGACATGCAGTGTCACGTGCACATGGGGGTGTGGCAGTCTCAACATGGCATTCAGTGTCACAAGCAGTAAAATGAGTACATAGAAACATTTGTCTTCAACAACAAATTACCCTAACCCATATATTTCTACTCCCACTACCAGCCTGCTTACTCACTGGTGGCGTACGTACTTATAGTGGTCAGGATCACTGTAAGGCTCCTGAAGGGGGCAATACAAAAAGTGAATGGTTATAAAAGTGTGCCAGCGATGTGAAAATGACTGAAATAAACCTGAGAGTACCTTTCATTTAACACTCATGATTCAATCTGGGATTAAGATGCAAAATATGTAGTTTTCGAACTCAAAACTCACCTTAAATTAACTTCTAAATTGTAACTTACTTGTTTCACAATGTAAAAACTAAATTTACAATTAATCTATTTTGATTCCCAATTTGGAGTTGGGAATTTTGTATATTTAAGACATTAATACAGACTCGTTCATTTAGCTCATATCTCAACAAAGTAGAAAGAATACTCTACAAGATCAGAATTATCCCTCATGTGTAAGAATGTTGTTTATTTAGAGAGAATGTTTTTATTATGCAATTTGTTTCATGCCTTAATTGTCTTTATTATACAAGGTATTAAAGTAATTGTTTAATGTTGGTAAATGATGCACTTTTACTCAAATGTTGAATAATGCATGAAATTATTTGTTACAAGTTACCCTACCTAGTTCATGTTTATATTTTAAAGTTGTTAATATTACCAAATTCATTCTGATGATCTTTTAAACAATCTAAGACTGCATGCAACCAACCTCATTGTTTCATTTATTGACAGATGGGCTCATTGGTTATTTCTGATGATGGATTGAATTTTTAGTTCTAAATTTGATTGCAGCGTGATGCTCTATTAGACTGTTTGAAGCTGACCTCAAATTTTTACTTTAGGTCTGTAACACAATCTTATTGGAATAAACACTTGACTGTAATGTCAGAGCCAGTATTGTTTGTTTAAGAGCCCTATGGCAACCTGAAACTACTTTTCAGGTTAATTGATCTAACAGTTAAAGAGTTTCAATTTAGGAATTCTTTTTTTTACCACCAAGCAGTTTGTTTTGTTGTGACAGGAATAACTCATAAAAGTTGTTTTAAAGGATCACAAACCCTCTCTGATTTATTGTACTTCTACTCGAACCCGAAAACATAGTCTGTGAATGGTCTTGGACAAAGATTTTGCAATCGAAAAACAAAATGAAAAAAAAAAAAAAATCACACACAAGTAAATACAATCAAATAAAGTTTTTTCATATTCGGGTTTTCTTTTGACAGTGAAATTATTTGATAGAAAACAGGGTGGCAAAACATTGTGATTACATAAAATTAGAACGTTTTTCACTTAAAGCTAACTTACAAACTCTGAATATATGTTCCTCTGACAATTTCTTTTATCTCTTTTTTTCTATTTGTATTTGTCTCTCTGAAAAAAAAACTTATTGAAAACACGTTATGTTGCATTCCCTGACTGTAAAAAAATTTGGAAACTTTCTAGACAAAACTAGACAATCACGTAATCCCAATTTCACCAATATGAAACACCAACACATTCAACATGAAAGGGAGCTTCTCATGAAAACTGTTCGACCATTCAGCTTATTGTTGGGATATTGTGTTTTATTTTTTTGTTTTTCCAAATCAACTGTGAAGTGTTGTATTGTGACAATAACTAACAGTGCTTCCTTATCTGGCATTTTTTTACACATTAGGAGTCAAGTTTCTATCACAGACAACATCAACAAGGTCTCTCTTGATAAATAATGCAAATTAATATTAATGCAGCTCAAAAAAACTCTCACTGATTAGATTTTTCCAGAGCATGCTCATGAATAGTAATGGCACCAACAATGTCTCATCAAGACCTCCACAATACATTCTATGTGAAATGCAGTAAATATGAAACTACTTGGAAAAATGTATATTTTCAAAAATATGTTAAATGGTCTATCTTATGTTATTGTGCCATGTGAGAGGATTGAGTCTATGTTAATAGCTCAAAACATACTGGGATTCTGTGAAACTTTAAACTACTTTTTTTGGGGTGTGAATAAGTGATTCAAAAGAAACTAGTGCATTCTGGTGCAAACACTTTTTAGTTATTGTTGTGGTGTCTTTGTGCAAATACCATTGTGTAATGTTTTAATAAAAGGCGAACTACTCTCTTCGTTTCTCATAATGTTATGTTTAAAATAATGGTGGCCTGAATTTGCCTGTTGGGCTCAAATAGTTCATGGATGCTTTTAACTTACCTTAGTTTGCGTATTGCGTGTTGAAAACCCACCTGCATACACATACATGGACACAGCGATGAAGTGCTTTAAGCCTCGAGGGAAGTGAAGTCACTTGGGTAATGTTAGCAGCTCTTCTGGGAGAAGCACTATTGGATCTAGTTTGTGGAGTTCCTCAGTTTGTTCAGTTAATGTTTGTGTGTTTCTTTATCAAAGTCTGATTCCACCGGAGACTTGCTGTGTGGCTCCTCATCATTACAGACTCGGATCCGGAGATATGAAGCAGCATTAAAGTGAAATTGGAGCAGTGTGTGGTAGAAGAGTTGCTGATAATAGAGTGTGTTCACAGATTACACTTGATGTCTTGCTTCAGGCTTGTTCAAAGGAGGGAATTTGTTTGTCTTCTAGTTTAGAGACTGCATTGTAGTCTATATTTTTCATGATGGATGCTTGCTTCTTTGTTCAAATAATAAAACAGAACATGTAAATGGCTGTATAAACATTTTAAGAAAATTTGGCCTGAATTTTCTTTGAGTTTTTGTTCATGAGACATTTTTGCCCATTTTTAATGTATTGAAATTAATTACCTTAAATTGCCACTTTTGGTCATATAAGAAATAGATTTGGTAGACTTGGCTCAAAAAGTGAACCTAAATAGTTTGGATATGAATAGTGAGTGAATGACCTCTGCAATGGACTGGCAACCCATCCAGGTTTGAACCCTAACACTCATACAATATTTGGCTAAGACCCAGGGATATTGATTATTATTACTGTTATTAAATTATGTCTATACCTGGATGAAAATAATCTCTGTTTTGATGACAAAACAACATTCTTGCTGTGAAACACTTTTCTTAATTGATCCAGGTGTTCAAATTAATTTTTTTATTTAATAGTTATCATGAATTACAATTAAATGTGTTTTCACTTGTAAGGCCATTAAAGTTTGTCTCCTTTTCTCTTTTGTTTATATAGTTACTTTTAAAATATTTTGGCATACCAATGAATCGTAAGGCAGTATATATTTCCAAAGACAAAGAATAATATAATTTAAAATAATCACATATTATTTATAACCTAAATAGTTATGATTATCATATAGCCAAATCAAATACCCAAACAGTGCCAGAAGGGAACTAATTCAAAAGCTAAAACACACAGTAACTTCTGAAATGTAAAAAATGTAATTATATCGTTATTTTTACTCAAGTAGTGACTATAAACCTGCTTGACACAAATAACTTAAACAGAGAGAACAGAAATCATAACCTTTATTGCTACATATTGTATTATCATGAATATGAAAGCTGACGTACACAAGGTTATTTGGATGCACGCAAAATCGATAATTGAAGCACTGTTCCTTTTTACCTCTGCACCATATTATAAACACTCTAGCTCCACTGTTACTTGTCCTGTGTTAATATTGCTTGGTGTGTGAAGGTTTTGTTCTTGCTCTTGTGTTTCTCCCTGTTAATGTGAGATTGATTTGGATAAAGATTTTCAGTCCCATTCAGTGTTCTTCTCCTCGCTGCATAAACCTGAGTAAAGAGTTGGAGTTCACACAACCACCACAAAAGTATCACTGCATACAAACCTTTTTCTTCAGAAAAGAAAGCGCATTTTGGAAGTTGATAATGTAAGGCTTGTGCTAAATTGTACTGGCATATGAAACATATTCACAGTTCCATGAACACGAGCCCTATTTGTGCACCATTTTGGCAGTGCCGTCTCATTACCCAAACATCTGCTATCATAACCATTTGTCTGTTGACTCTGGATTTGCCCTCGATCTCTCCACATCCCACAAATCAATATCAATACAGTAGTAAGTGTGAGATAAATAGGCGTGGATTTAGCAGCACTGTTGTGAATGCTGTTTATTTAGTATAATCTCTTCCCACAGACAGAAGCAGAGAGTGAAAGCAGATAGCGCATCTAATGATCCGAGTCTCTCCAGCCTCTGTGAAGCCATCTCTCAAAGGGAGATGAATCTCAGTCTTATCTGCAGAAACACGCTGATGGAGGAAGATCAGGTGCTGCATCTCACACACAAGTACACACTCACTGAGGGAGGAAGATCCCGGCCCGAGGAGCAGGTACTGCATCACACACAAGCTACAAATTAGATTCAGCCACCAGGGGAGTGAAAGGAAAGTCGAATTAAAACATGGCTGCACTGTTGATGGAGACTGTGTGCTGATAAAGTCCTTTGCTGATTCCTGTCTGGGAGAGAGAGAGAGACGACCTTTTTTGAGGTCAAACAATCCCATCAAGCGTTGTGCTCAGGGATAAACAAGTGTGTCTGGATGGAGACAAAAGGGGAAATTATTGAATTCTAAAACTAAAAAACTTATTTTTTTACATCAATTATTATTTGTAATGCATTTTTTTATCATTCAAAGAATAGATTTAGGAAAGGAAATATTCTTAAAATTATTTTTGCAAGATGCTGTTACTTTTTAGGCTTTTTCAGAATACCTTCACAGCATGTGGGAAGATCTCTCTTCCAGCAACCATCAGATTAGCACATTTATACAATATACACCTGGGTGTCAAGCTACGAATTGCCCAATGCAAAGACTAAACATTTATGTAATCAAAGCCTGATGTGTGTTTGAAAAATTGTAAGCCTAGCAGACCCCAAGCTTTGTGACTGGTCAACTTGGTGCAGAACAAGGACTTTCTGTGTAACATCGCATACTTAATCAGGTATTTTGTGAGCCAATGAGATGCTTTTGTACAAAAACTGGGAGCCAAACAGTGTTCACACAAACCAATGGGAGCCCATGAAAACCCTGCCTACACGCAAACACAGTGAGCCAGTGAGAACTGTGTTTTTATTCCCACCAGGGTTCAATTTTAAATCAACAAATAAGTCAACAATATGTGCAAGATATTCACATGCTCACTTTTATTAGTTTCTCAGAGTGACAGTAACCAGCATGAAACAGACCTGATAACTCTTGAATAGTTAAGGTCCTATTTGCTTGTATAAGACCAGGCTAGAATGCATCCCAGAGTAGGGTTGCAACTAAATTGTTCACCGCTGCAGACACATTGCTGCAGATTTTATACATAAATAAAAATGTCTATTAAAAATAGGATTTCTGCTTAGGAGAGACGGTTTAGTTACCCGCATACTGATTTACCCAAATATCTCTTTAATAGTACTTTATAAGCAAATATTACTGTGTATCCTTGTTGTAAACATTGCTTGAGAATAAACATTGCATAACCAGGTTTATGAGTATGTTAGAACGCCTATTAAGGATTTTTTAAATGATCATCCATGCAGTGTGAACCATAACTATATGTGGAACATCCAGTTTGAGTTATGAAGTGTTTATCATTATTTTATTTAAATAGAAAAAGTTCTTACAACAATCTCCTTTTCTTGACTCAACAACTCAAAATCTAAATGCTCTCCACAAACAAATTAATTATCTATTTAAAATTTGTAATGTAGACACACGCTACAAAGCAATTTTAGTCCAAATTAGCCTTTCTCTACATTTTCTGAAAAACATTGCTCTCTATATGCAGAGGGCTGAGAGGAGATCACCAAGGGAGCATGAAAAGTACATTTTATGAAGATTTTTTATGTCTAAATAAGGATAAAATGCTCTATATGTTCTGTCATGAATCTTGTACAATCATGAAATTTGGTTCAGTAATCTGCTGGCTCTACTACAAACCTCTTTAAGCAAAGTTAACTTGTAAATGTCAATTTCGTTTGTAACTTTTTTCCACATTTTGTAACTTGGCATTGAATGCACTGGCCACCATACTTTGTGTACTTTCATCACTAGAAAGTGTAGAAAGAAATTTGCTCGGTTTGTTCTCTTGTTGGTGTTTGACTGACTACTGGTAAGCTTTATACCAGACAGAGTTTTCTATCCTGACTTCTCCGATGTTATGAGAGAGAAAGAAATGTTTCACAGGTGTTCCCCTCAACAAGAAACACAGATGAGACACAGTGATCCAGCTGATAGCCACACCCTTCTTCTGACCAATTGGCTCATTGAAACCAAGGACAACTTTGAAATCATCCTAATTCCCATGCACTTTCCTACAAACACCTCTGGCTTATCAATCTAGCACCTGCATGGCCCTGGCCCTTCTCTTATAAAAATATTTCAGACTGTTTAGCATTTTTCAAGGGAGATGTAAGAGAAACTAACAAACAAACAAAAAGAAATCATCCCCCCATTTGATGGTGCCTTATCTAAACCTGTTAAAATGTTTTTTTTTTTTTTTTAGAAATTACTGCCAGGAAATTGTTGGTACTTTTTGATTTTTAAATTGGAGATTTCTATCAAGTTAAAAATAATAAGTTTACAGAACACTTATTAGTTTCACAAATATCCGTATAGTAAAATTTTATTGTAAAATGTTACAATACATTAAACTAAGATTTTCAAACTCTGTCATGACTGGGCTTCTATATGCTTCTGGTGGTGTGCCAGAGGTACTTGCTTTTAATACTTGCTTTAATTTGAATTCAGGAATAAATCAATAAAACACATCAGACTCACACCAACAAGTTTACTAACTCAAAATTCAAAGATTACAAACAAGTTTACTATGACAAAAACATGTAATTTGACCATTATTTTAGTTTACTAAAAAGTATAATAACAGCCAACAAGTGTCCGAAATGTACCTGTGCAACCAATGCACTCTCCCAGAATGTAAATCAAGTTTCAAAATATAGATAAAACCTTGTAAAATTTTGTAAAACTGCCATTTGTGCACAATGTTTTCACTTGTGATCTGATGACTCCTCTGAGTAATCATATTCTAGTTAATAAAATAATTCAATACTAAAAGCAAAATAAGGTTTTATTAAGTGCTTGATTGCAAAACTATTGTACAACACCTAAAAACACAGGGTAAAACATATAGAAGGGAAGACGTTATTTGTTTAGAGCTGTAACTCATAAGTCAATTGTATAACTTGTCCCGTTCAAGCTTTTGTTGATTTTTTATTTATTTATTTTTATTCAGGACACGTCTCTAAAATTCACATTTTAGTATGGTTAAGTTACCAACAGTCATTAAAAATTGTAGTCCTATAGAAGAAATGAAACTGCAGCGGCTAACAGTTTATTCAGCAGAAAGACAATCAAAACCTTTAAAAACCATGAACAGTGCCTTAAATTGCTCTCAAAACCCAATGGGAAGCCAATTTAAAGAGTATTGCAGTGAAGATGTATGAGAGAGCTTTCCAGCAACTCCAACCGAGAGGGCAAAGTTCTTGGACAGGCTCAAATTAAGGGATTTGCTATAATCAAGTGTGGTTGAAGTAAAAGCAAGGAAAATTCAAATAGATAAAGGGAATAACGACTTAGAGTTCGGTGAAAAACTCAACCACAGCATTGACCTGTTTATCAAAACTCATCTCAAGGCATTAAAGTTTCAACTTCGATCATTGTCCATCTGAAGCCACTAGATACCACAATCACAGATATTTAGGTGTATTAATTTACCACTTTAAATGATGCCCTTCAGCTGCTTAATATTTGTGGTTCTGGACCCTTGTGTGCTTTATGGTACCATTAAGAGTTTTCTACAACTTAGCAAATATTATGGTGGATGTTATGCTATAAAGGTCTTTTGCCTATGCCTTTGTGCATAAATATTATTCAAATAAAATCCACCAGCATTTGAATATTTTTTTATTTTATTTTATACTTTGACATTACTCAATAACTAATTTATTTGATAGATTTTAGATGCAAAATATTAAGTTAAATTTAATAGTGTCATACCAAATATCAAGTGAATTCAATTGTAGTGTGTGAGTTTCCCCTTCAATTAGAAAACACATTTTTAAAAATGGCATTCTCTCCCCAAAGAAAATTATAAAAAATAGTCATTTTAATATGGTGTGTGTGTGCGTGTGTGTGTAGAGTGACAGTTCCCTCTTGGTAAGGTAGGCGTGTACATGTGCGTGTGGTCAAGAGAGAGGATGTTTTATGAATGTGTAAAATGTTTGCCCAATCCAACCAAGCAAGGTTTCATCATTTACAAGAATCCTACCCCTCAAGACCAAAACTTGTGATTTCTATCAAAACTACATGGTTTGGATTCAAAAGTATCTATATCCTTAGAAATGGACTTCCATGAACAATACAAAGTTAATAAATACAGTTCATCACCCTATAAACCATTTTCTTATGAGACAAGATTTTCACAAGCTGAAAATAGCATTCAGAGATTGATGTTTTGACAGATATCTTTGTAGAGGGGAAAAAACTTTAAATAAACGCAAGCTTTCTCTTTGATATTGACAACAGATCAATTGTCTGCAGCTTTATGCTGTTTTACTACTATTTTTATTGAACTCCTGTTATTGCTACAGGAAGAGGCCATTTGTACACAGAGTCTCCTGCTGTTTCTTAGAGCAGCTCATGCTGATAAGGAAATCTTTACAGGAATTGCTTTCTGCTTCTTCTTTTGTTCCCTTCATCATTACTCCAGGTTGACAAGTGTGAATCCAAACACAATGACCTTTGGAGGAAAATCTCAAGAACAAAGCGTCTGAGGATGTTGTTAGTAAGACTAAAACAAGCAGAATTTCAAGACATTTTAAGTCTTCTGATAACCACAAAAATTTTACTTGAACATGATGAACTAATATTAGATATTCTACCACATTTAAATCTTAAACAAACAACCATAGCATTCTCCCGCAGCCAAAGATAGCATTTGAAGTTATACAGTTAACATGTTTATAAGCAAATTAGGGATCTCAAATTTAGTCTTTACACTGAATTTCAGTGATGTCACCAATCTGTTTGGTATGGCTTTGATTCGAGGCTTCAGTATCAGTTCTGAGGGAGCTGCTTGGTTTTTGACTAGAATTCAAAAAGCTGATCACACACAAGCTGGAATAATGGAGACAGTGGAAGGAGCGAGGCTCTTTATGCTCTGTAGGTGAAATGCTTTAATGAAAGGTTTTGTTCCAAAGGTGGATGATGGCAAAAAGATGGAGAACTGAGAATTTCTGATGGAGACATTCTGGCCAATTGGTGAGCTCAGTGTTGACCAATCAGCAAACAGTAGGATGTAGCGTCATGTTGTTTTCAATCAGAAAAAGGTGTAGCTTTGGCTCAACTCAGCTCAATTCATGGAACCTCATCCCATCCTGCATAGTTCTGAAAGCAGTGGAAAAAGCACACCAAGCTGAGAGTCAAGACTAGTGGGAAAAAAAATGAACATAGCATTTGATGTCACAAATGCAACATCTGGTAAGCGTATTTGTTCGTTTATGATATCTGATATCTTTGTGGTTGATGATGTATAACAAAAATAAATATATTTCAGAGACATCCCATGAAATTATGGTTTTACCATTTTCGACCCAGAATATCCTTTTTTTTTCGGTAAAATACTTGTACTTGCATAGTGACTAGCAGACAGCACACTCTTATTATTGCTTCAACAGCACTCACTTCGAGTGAATAATTAAACTAATTGTGTGTCATTACAGGCCAATTTGGCTAACAGTGAGACCACAATACAGGCCCTTCAATATTTTGGATGTTATTTCAGATCTACTCAGTCCAAAATCAAACATGAATCAGTTCTGCCAGAGGCTCTAGTGAAGAGAGGTAATGTTGAATGGATGGATCAATGCCTGGCTTCCTCTGAGGCTCATATCCACCAATGTAGATGAGTAATGACGCATCACTACATACGCATATGCTCATGCCGCAGAAGAAGATCTTCACTTGGGCATTGTACTTTCGTTGCTGATAAAACATTCTGCTCTTCTGTGTTTCTCTCTGACGTCAGAGAGATCTATTTTTTTCATAAAGGAACAGAGGATACTTCTAGTTTGTAAGAACAGACCAAATCTGCAGAATATATATTTTTACATTAGGAGTGTTGCATTCAAAATGATTGAATTTATGACCAATGGGTGGGGCCCAAAACTCCAACCGCCTACTTTCAGCCAGTTTCTGCTGCTATTTGTCGCTTTATATAGTTACAGCACTTTACCAAATACATAAAAATATATTTGACTTACTTATTTTTTCTGAAATGCTTTAAATTAAGGAAGTACTGTTGGGTTTCCCCACAACACGACAGAACATGCTCAGTTTAGTTTGAGCTTAAAATAAAAACAAATGTTTGCTGTCAAGCATTGGTCCAACCTGTAGTCCCTGGCGAACAGTGTAGGTTTCCAGGATTGCATGATCATTTGATTTTTGAGGAAATTATCATTGTGTTTAATGATCAAAGAACATGTTTTTTTTTCTTTTTGAGATTAAGAACGATCAGTGCTGTCACAAATGCAGTATAGGTAACTTTGTTTACAAAGCCGATCAAAACCACCTCTATGGTGGTCTTAAGAATGTTTGCCTGTCTATCTGTCTTAAGAATGTAACTTGCAATAAAAATAGTTTCTTTTATTACAAATGACTTTATCGGATGCTATTTGTGAGACTTATTAGTTTAAAGTGAAATTATTTCCAACTGGAAGTGTGAAAGACTCCTGTTGAACACCTGAGATGCGGTTTGTGACCCTTTTAATAATTAATTCTAAGAGTCTATATTTTAAAACAGCATAAAACACATAAACTAATACAAATAATTGAAAAAGTTTTTTTTTTTTTTACCAGAAATGTGGTACAGAAATGTTTTATGATTTACATGTATGTATTTGTTTAATCTAAATACATTTTATATCAGTATTTTTATGTTTAGTTATAAAGAAGTTGTTGTGATTTTCTTTTACATTTAACCTATCGCATTTATCTTTTTTAACTTCAATATCATTGTTTAAAAGCAACTACGTTATAGACTGATGTATGCTCAGACAATTTACTAAACATCCACGCATACCCATTCTAAATACAACTTCTAAGCCAGTTAGCAAGTTAAACCATCAAAGTTTATTTGTAATGGCCTAACTCTTCTTACCAAGTTGTGAAAATAGGCTTGCCTTTACCTTAAATGTAATTCATTAGGCCTAATCTTTATTTATTAATGATGCAAAACCTCCCCGGTTGTCATTGAGCATTCAGGATCTGCATCTGGAGCCCCGTCGACTCATAAATCCCTTCTGGCTTCGCATATGAGTGAAGACTAAAAACTCTCCTAATGAGCATCTGCATAAGTACAAGCGCTTTGTCTCAGCCCAGTGGGAGATTCCCATTCACTCAAGCTAAAACAAAGACACCACAACAAATTCAAAGGAAACTCAGGAAGAAGAAAGTGGAAGCCATAGCGGCTCCAAATGCAGATGGGTTTGTTTTGGATTAGACATGTGAATCCTTTGCTAAGAGAGAGAAAAAAAGGAATACGTTGCTCCTCCGGCTTTGCCTTTTCAGATTAATGTAGCACTGCCGAGACACAGTCCTGGAAGGTCACTGAGCAGCTGTGTGAGCAGAACAAAATGGAGGATTTGGAGCTGTTGCTTCCATGTCCTCTTGTAATCAAATTAACTGAAAGAAGCAAGCGAAACAAAGAAAGAGGCCATTTCCGGAAGAAATGTAAGGTTCTTTAGGCAAAAAAAAAACCCTCGGAAGAATGCAGTGATTTTTTTAAACATCCTTTTTAAAAATGCCTTTAAAACTTTGTTTTCCCCTTTTGCAGGTGAGTAATAGAACACTTACAATGTTTAAGACAATTGGAACATCATTAAAATAGCATTGAGGAAGAATTTGCCTTCTATGTACAAGAAAGTTCTTTGAGATCAGCCTATGATCAGCAAAAAAGAGTTTTTGCTTTGTTTAATGCTATATTTCACCTGACCAATATAGCCTATTAAAGAGAAGTTTGAGAGCTATGGTAAGCAAAATAAAAAATACATTTGAAAGAAAGATAAGTTTGCTTGTGTAGGCTACAAAACCATGACACCTTATACAAGGAGGACAAGATACAAAAGGTTATTGCAAAAAAGGTACATTAAAGAGATGTGAAGTAAAGGCACATTGTGGAGGATTGTGAAGCAAAAACTTTGAATATTTAAAAAGTGGGGACTGCAGCTAAAGTCGGTGCTTCAAGAATCACCCCAAATAAATACGAGGCATTCAGCTCTTGCATGCCTTGTGTCAAGACACTCTCAAATCTCATACATATACAGTAATTTTTACAATGGACTACTTTACCTGGAGCACAGTTTTATTTCTCCTCCTGATAAAATATATCTGGTATCCCAAGTAGTCCTGTCGAGAGGTGGTTTGCTTTTATTTAGAAGAGTTCCAAACTAAATATTCCCCATGTGGTCTCACTTCTAGTGCCAAGTTATATGTTTACTACAGCATATTCTTCATTTCAGTTTGAGGCCCTATGTGAACTCCCCCAATGTTTCTTGACAGGAAGCTCCATGAAAGTGTTTTTTAGTCTATATGAAGAAGTACCAAAATATAGCAATCAGTTTGTTATTTTCCCCCAATACAATTCTGTCCAAAACACAAGCAAAGTTTAAAGGTCTCTACATATCAATACAAATTGAAATATGCACTAACTTTTGGATGGCGCTCATGTGTAATGATGTGTTGTTTGTAAAATAAACAAATCTTACTCGTTAGTAATAACTCTTTTTGGGGAGTGAATAATTTTCTTTGATGTTAAATAATTACACTGTTAATTATCAAAAGACATATGTGAGCGAGTTCATGTACTTAGATTTTTGTATTTTGCTCTATTTTTAAGTCTTCGTCATAACAGTTTGCAAGTAGATCAGATTTTCCCCATATGAGTGATAATTAATAAGTAGTAATTCTATTAGATAAACAACAGTCAAAAGAACGAAGCCCTAAAATAAACAAACTTTCCATCACTGCTCCTGGGGACAACAGCCACATACCCGGCTGTGTTATAATCTTTAGGGACTTTGTGGAACAACTCTTGATGGTCGGACACCAAAAAGACAAGCTTCTAAATATTCATGGTCTTCTCTTTCGTGATTTATTCCTCGACACTTCATCTTGTTGCTATTTATCACGGTTTCCTGTCGTGAGGTCAGTGTGAGAGTGTCGTGAGCTCAGCCTGAGAGTGTGTACTCATTCACATCATCAAAACAGCAAGCTTTCATTGGTCATTCTTTTGCAGCAAAAAAAACCCCCAACTTGATAATGCAGAGCTTTTGCTTGCACCAATTCTTCTCACAGATGTGTGAGCTCTCGTTGGCGCCCATGGTTTTCAATCAAGGTGCGTTCTCGCATGAAACTTTCATCAAATATTCTGATAGATGTGTGGAGGTCAGCCGGACATTGACAACTAGTGCTCAGACAAACACTTAATGGTGTAGACTACAGCAGAGGGATTGTTTTTATATATAGTCAGCTTAAAGTTGACAGCATAGTATAACATTTGTATAAATTTAACAAGCCAGAATTCTGAATAAATGCGGTATCACTGTATTGTTGGGTCAAAGTAACACATTGAGAGTGTAAAAAAAGAAAATAATTTATGGTAAGCAAAAAACTAAATAACAACAAGCTCATTTGTCATTATCTGAAATGGTAATACTCGCAAACATGAAATTCCCTCTACAAGAGACCATAGTGTAGAATTACCAGTTTCACTTATGCTAATGTAATTAAACACTTAGCAGAGGACAGGAACAAATGATGTAAGCTTCTCCCTGTTTCCTTTGCACAGAAAGAGACGAGGAAATGAAATTGTTGAAGAAAAACATTGAAGACAAGATTCCATTATCTAATAATCAATACAGCTTTTTGTGCCATCCATTCAGTTGAGAAGCTCTGCTGTATGAGAGAATGGTGGAGATGTACTGAGCCAGATGCACTGTGGGTCGACTGCCTGGAGATTGTTTCCTAATACGTGCCCTTATGGGATTTACCCCATCATAAAAAAGAACGTAATGACGGGTGGAGGCTTTCACTTATGTTTTGATGGTCCTTCATTATGAGTGGAGTGGCTAATATGTTAGCAAATCAGTACCGGAGGTTATAGTCATCCATTTACTATCCTTGAGTGTGGTTAAAACCCTGCCAGGGTAAAAGAAGGTTAGTTTTGAGTAATATATCTGAAATTGAAAATGACAGAGGTTGTTAGTGGGGGAAATACTATCTGATTTGCATCATGATTAAAAGATGAATGTTAGCATTGTAGCATCAGACTGTAAAATCTTCAGATTTCCTTTGCTATTTTCCTTTTATTTAAATTATTCAGTTTTATTTAAATTATTCTTTTTTACATTCTTTTAACATAAAACATTGTTTTACTTTTGACATAAAATTCTTGACCAACTGTTCAACATCATTTTTATTTTTAAGTGTCTAGCACTAATCTAAAATGTGAGAGATTTGTAGAAAATACGTTGATTTTAGACTAGTTGTCGTTGGTACTTATTTCTCCCACTCATTCGTCATTGGTTTCTGCATTGCTTTTGGAGTATATGTTTTCTTAACCTTATTTGTCCCACACAGTGAGGTATAAATAGCACTGCCTGTCCTCTTCTTCCACAGCCGCTCTGATGACTTGGTTTGCAGGGTCTCCCTCTGCATCCTTGTGCAGCAGATGGCAAAATGATTTGTATGGTTTCTAGCTTTATTTAAACGTGAATTGCATGCTAAACTTTTACAGCTTTGCCACGGGTATGGTGAGACTGAAGCACAGTAAAAAAGTGAATTGTATACTTTATAATTTAACTAAAGCCCTACACATTTCTATCTTAAGCTTAGATATAATATGATGCATCTATTGATAAATGAATCTATTAAAAAAAGTGGGAAAAGTTATTTCCGAAGACCATGCTTTTTTATTAATGTTCATATTAGGAAGTGTCTAAATGTATTACCATTTAGCATGTTTTAGAATCATTATAAAAAAAAAACATTTTCTCACAGAACCAGGAACAAGAACCAGAGTAGATGACTGTAAACAGGAACAGCTGACAAACAAGAGCTAAAACTATATTGACAAATTGAAATATGGGGCATTAATATGAGACACAAATAAGTGTTTGAATTTTAGAGTATTTCATTTGTTGTTTAAAAATTCTTTATCTTAAAATGTATAACTGTATTTTTATAAACATGACATCTGCAGAAAAAATATTTTAAAAATATATCTATACATAATCAGGCCTTTTAAAAAAACTCCTGATTAGCTTGTTTGAGTTCAAGTTGTCTCTCATATTATTGCTGTTCATTAAACAATATTATATTTCTCATTTTTTACATCCCTCTGTTGACAGTATTATGATTAGATTACGTTGTGTCATGGCTTTCATTACCTATTTTTTTTTCCTAACGCATGGAATCTTTTTGAAACTTAGTCTGCCTGTTAACTTTGTTTTTGATATGAATTTTGGCCAAAAAGTGATCTTGGGCATCACCTTGGTTTGATGACACTAAATAAAGGATGATTTAAAAGGAACTCCACAACTTTGAACATTGAGAACTCTCCAAAAAAAGGAGAGTTTAGCTCTTTCTATGATCAACTTAAGGAAACTCTGAAGTTTCATTTGGTTAAATAAAAAAAACTTTAACTACACTTCACATTGATTAATTAACCAAGGTTCCATCACGTTTAATTATTTGATGAAATTCATATTTTCAAAGTTGGGGTATTATTTTTGAATTACCCTGTATACTAACATGAAGGTTTTATGTTTTGTGTTGTAACCAATCGGGAGGAAACTAAAGTTCCCATAGAAACCCATTAGAGAACGGGCAAACTCAACTCTGATATTCTTGCTGTGAAGTAGCAGCACTAACACTTTGCCATCACTCTTTCTGTGTTAGATTAAATAGAGTTTATAATACTCTCTCCATATTCCTTCTCAATTGTATCCTCTATAAAAACTATGCAAATGCTCAGAAGTTCTGACATCCAAACACTAATTATTTACAATTCTATATATGTCTAATGTTTAGTTGTTGTTTCCTCCTGGAGAACATGAAGTGAAGAGGAAGATCACCGAGGACATTAGTTACGATTAACAGTCAGCAACGGTGGGACTTGCTAGGATCCCAGCAACCATCATTAGCTCATCACACATCCTCGAGGGGTTGGGTGTCATCAATCTCCCCGACAGGGGCGGTCGGGCGTAGGCAGCCCAGCTTGAGGATGAGCTCCTCTGCCTCCTCTTGCAATCCAGACAGAAACAAATGGGGGGGCTCAGGAGACTTTCCTGAAAATTAAGAAGGCAAGCGATGTGATAAAAACTCAAGAAGCAGAGTGTGCTGAGTGCCAGTGGGTAATCGTATCCTTTACACTACATTTATTTTTGTATCCTCCTTAGTGATCCTTGAACACTCTTCTACCTCAAAATCAATCATGTCCATAGGGTTTACCACTTATTTGTAGATGAGGTGACTATGGGAAAAAATAACCTAATGTAGGACATGGTAAATGTCAGATTTGAATTTTAAATTCAATGGCTAGGTGTGTGAGTGGATGTTGAGCTTTATTAAGCTACAACAAAGTCAAAAAGAGCGAGTGTCCTTGATCTTTTTTTATAATTTTACCCCCCCACACCCCAAATAAACAAAAAAGTACCCCTTTTTTGTTCTCAGATGCTATACAACTACAGTACATACTTCTACCTCTTTTTATGGACACACAGACCTTTTTATCCAACTACAGCTGGGATAGCCTTAAAGAAACTGAACAATGTATGAACAGGTCAGAGTATGAACAGTATTTCATGAGTTCGCTATCAAAGAATTAGCCCAGAAAACGCAAGCGTTTGTGGTGAGATTAAGATAAGCATAATGGTTACCATTGTCGAGTGTCTTCTATCCAGTGAACTAATTTTACGAGTCAGCAAACTCTTTTCATTTGAAGAGTCGACTGTACACTTGACTCTCTCACCTTAGCTTCCATTTTTTTTTTTGATTCGGCACCTTGGTTGATTCCTGGTTCCCTCTCTGCAGCTCCACTTTAACCTGGATTTAACCTGCAGTTTTCAGCTAAACCATTTCTCGGTTCCATAAAGGAACGTTATCATTTTCTACCTTTCTTTGGCGTGTAAATAAAAATAGCATTTTAGTTTTGACTGCTGTGTGTTCCCTGACAATATCAGTACTTCAATTCAAAAAGTGAAACTCGTATATTATATCCATTTGTTAACCACAGACTGACATATTTGAAGTTTTATTCTTTGACAAATCTTTGAGAATAAACACATGTCTTCATCTCATAATGACAAACCCAGCTGAATACGGTAGCTAGAGAAATGTTTTAATTTATTTATTTTTTTGCAATCCACATCTGTTTTAGTTTGGATTATGTTCTCACCATTAACTAATGGCTCCAGAGTTTGCTTGGATCCTTACCAAGACCACCTGTTCAAGCAGGTGTTGGAGCACATTTTGGAACACTTTTACTGCATAGTTACCTTACCTGCTCAAAAAGACAAAATTAAATCTTAAAATGAAAAAGATAGGTGTGGAAGCACCTTAAGTTAACATTTTCCTTTTATCCGTAACGTTACAAGATAATAAGTAGGCTCTCCCCTATTACAGGTCCCCTATCTCTTTTCTTTGAGAAAACCTTTCTCTTTGATACTTTATCTATAAACCACTGTTGAAAATATTTTGTTCCTGTGTCTCTCTGATTGTTTTGCTTGACTTGTTCTCCTCCCTCTCATCATGAGGGTCATGTTTAGTGGGTCAGACCTGTTTACCCGGATATTTCAACTTGAAGATAGTAATTACTCTCTGACCCCACTCTTTGGTCAGTGAGATGACCGTCTAGATTGTGTGGTGTGAAGTCGCATGGCTGATAAAAGACAAAATGTGATTCAGATTGGGGTCTGTGGGTTAATGATACATTTTGGTTCTTAAGAAGTTTCTGTTGGTTATGAATTACTGTCGCATAAACAGCAAGTCTGAGTAAAATTGCGATTAGATGCTATGATTAAAATGATGAACTCTGGTTAGACTTTTCTCTTGCTATTATAAATTTTCAGAAAATTTCACCAACCATCAAAATGTAATCCAAACTGTCAAAATGGAAGGCTTTTCTAATTTACAGTATATATTCAAGTCTTATTAGATAAATTAACTAAATGGACCTTGAATTGCTTTTTCCATCCATCCATCCATCTTCATGTCGGCTATATTCCCTTTCGGGGTCGCCACAGCGGAATGAACCGCCAACTCACTGGCATATGTTTTACGCAGCGGATGCCCTTCCCTGCCGCAACCCATCGCTGGGAAATGAATTGCTTTTTGTCTTTCATCATTATATCCACTAATTGGAAGGAACAATGTTTACATAAAAGCATAGTATATTTTATAAAATATGTACAAGATTTTCAATTGAACTTTCTAGTTCTGGGGAAGTCCTGTCTTTGTCAAAACAATCAGCAAACTATTTGCTGTCAAAGAACTTCTTAGTTGATGTAGTTGGCTGCCATGTGCCTCGTCCAAAACAATAAAATATTGTTATCGCTTGAAACTACATGCACTGCTTGCTGCTTTCACGTCGTTCATTAAACTGATTTTGTCTCCTGCATTCATCCATCCATTTTCTTTTCAGATTAGTCCCTTGATCTGGGGTTGCCACCGTGGATTCCACCGCCAATTTATACAGCATATGTTTTACGTAGTGGAGGCCCTTCCAGCTGCAACCGGAGCACCTGGGAGAAACCCATGTGAACTTTGGGATAACATGCAAACTCCACACAGAAATACCAACTGGCCCAGTCGAGGCTCAAACTAGCAACCTTCTAGCTGTGAGACTATCATGCTACCCATTGTACCACCATGATGCCCTGCATGCCCTGCATGCATTCCATTAAAAAAGAACTAAGGACCTGAACTTGTTTCAGCTGAAAGTTTCACTACCACATAACTCCATTTTTCTTGTAATTATCCATTTGTTCATTCATTTTCTTTATCTATTTTGTGAAGCAATGCCCCAACACCAATCCACATAAAACTTTTGTCAGATTTTTTGGTACATTTCACAGTCTGCATAATAAATGATAGCCAACTCTTTTTTGGAGATTGTGCCATTGGTAATTAAAACCATGGTTTTGATTAAACACATATTTGTTTTGCTTCAGGTATTTGAACTATATTTAGCATATTAAGCAAAAAGTATAATATTGTAACTGTACTACTACTGTACATTGCATGACCTTCTTGCATAATCTAGAAAATGTAATGATTTTACTTGTCTAAAGGGAACTGATCAAACCAGTTGGTATTAAAGTTTATACTAAAATTGCATCAGTGCACACGAGAAACTGGATTTATTCAATTTAGCTGTTGTAAGAAAAGAAGACTTCAATTTTGAATGTCTTTTGCTTCAGGGCTTACCTTGATGGAAAACTGGACCCAGCTTCTACCTGACCTCAACTTTTCCACCCTCCTCCAGGTGATTAATTCACTGATTTCAGTGCACATGCAGTTTTTCACTACATTTTGTATTTCTCAAAACCCATTTCCCAGATTATGACTGGCCTATTTGTGAACCCCTCTGAGTTATGTTCTCTCCTCCCCACATTGATATGCCCTACCTGTCCGCTTGCTGAATTATGCACTTCAACTGTATTTCTCCTTGCAATTGGGAAACATTCCAGTGAAGATGGATTAAAATATACACAAGTTAATCCCATCAAAACTGTCACTACCTTGAATAATAATGTCATTGTCAAAAGAGATCCTTGACTTGAAGAACAATCAACTAAGTAAAGGAAAACATGGCTCCACAACATCTGAATTCATTGTGGAAATTGCTTGGAAATATTATTAATGACTTGCAATGATATCCAGTGCTGTAAAATAATAACTCCTGCTGTGGTGTTTTTTTTTTACAGTAGTCATGTATTTGATATGAAATTATCAAGAAAGTTGATCAAATAATCAAAAAGACTTCGGCATTATGCCCTTTGTTGTTAGGCATTTTAACTGACTGTTTGACACAGTTAAAATACATGCATTTGCATTATATTAACATGGCATTCTTAATAATTTTCCTTCTAGATGTGCTATAATGTTATGCATATTTCTGATGAAATATCTTTTAAAAAATTAACACACAAAAAATGCATATTGCTGTCCTAAACAGCTAAACATTCTCATTTTACTAACAATTTCAAGCATGATAACCACAGTCACCACTACCCAAAAACATGCATCAAATAGAATTCAAAAAATATATCAGTATTTTGACTGGTTAGGTTTAAGGCATACTGTGTTTGTGTTATTGAAACCATGCCTCAAGTCTTAGTCTCAATAATTTAGATGGGCAGAGCAGATGCAATAGCAATACAAGGTATGCAATACCTTTTCAATAGCATTTAAGCCTGGCTCTGGCCTGAACACTCAAGGACATGAGGACTTAAAGCCACTAATGATGTCTTAGTATCTGAGCTTAGTATTAGGGCAAGAGTTCACCTTATTGCAGGACAAGGAACATTCCTTGTCCTGCAATAAGGTGAACTCTTGCCCTAATATAAGACCAAGAGTGCCCTGGAAATCATCTAAAGGGTATCTGCACATTTCTCCAATCATCATTTTCTCAAACCTTACTAGTGTCCCAATTCATGCCTGTGAAAAACATTCTCACAGTGAAATGCTGCCACCACTCTGCTTCATTGTAAATATTAGATTGGCTAGTTGATAAGGAACTAACTGATGTACAAAACAAAGTGTTTAATTGTGTATTAAATCAGATCCGATAACTTTGTCATTCAAGTGCATTTTTGACAAACTCCATTTGGCCACTTTATCAAACAGGGAATAGTCAAGTTTTTTAATGAAGCAAGACATACGAGTTCAGATTGCATGGGTGGAAGCTTGACAAGTTCTCCTCAAAACAGACACAAAGTGTCCGAACCTAATTAGCACAATGACAAACATAAATAACACTGAGAAAAAAGCATGGTTATTACTTTTCATATTTGTTTAACCTTTTCGATCACATCCTTCCAATAATTCCTAGGTCAAACACTCTTAGTGTCCACAAACATCTAATAATTGTGCTAACTAATCAATATAATACTACTTCTGGGTAAAAACAACAACGTGCTTTTTATGTTCTGTGTCACATTTTATAAACAAAATAGAAGATTATTTGAACTCTATAGTATTTCTCTAAAAATATTGTTCAATATATTTCTAGGGTCAACAAGTAACCAGATTAAAATGAGGCCCTCCCTCTACATTTCATTTAATACTAAGGGTCTGGAACGGCTCCATTGAGTTTAGTTTTATCTGATTTGACTTGTACCAGACAAATCAACAAACAGCGGGACCGGGTGAGTGCGAACACGTCACCTTCATCTGCTAGGTTGGTTTTGAAGTCAGTCTTGTGATAGACTGGCAATGGCAGTGGAGGAAACGGAATTGTACAAATCTGTTCAGTCAGTTGTAGTAACTCTTTCTTTGCAGAGATGTGACTCCATTCCCACTGGGTTTTGAAAACATTTAATTTAGCAGCTTGTTAGTTGCAAAGGAGATTGCTAGGCAATAAGATAGTGACACAAAGTCCTTCATTGTAGTTGTTTCTCCCTTTTTGGCATAATGAAAGTCAAGTGAAGAAGGTTGAGAAATTAAGAGTTTGTGCTAGTTAGCTTGGTGTGCACAATGAAGATATTAAAGAAGCTCGCATCAGTAAGATGTTTGAATTTACATCTAAATTGCCCGCACCTCCCAAAGCATCCATGCTTTGACTTTTGGAAGATTAATTTTTCCTCACAGAAAAACACTAGAGCTCTTATGTAGCAATACCATTCGGTACTGAAGTTGAGCAGAATTTAAATTTACCCTGCAAAATTAAGAATGTTGGCTTGTGATGGCCATCGCAGCTCTCAAAACTTGAGAGTCAAGGTAAAAAAAAAGAGTCAAGGTAATGTTGTTTACCTCTCGATCTTTGAGGTTCTACCATTTTATGGATGATGACCATTATAGATTTTGTAGCCTTCCTCTAGTTTGTCCCTCAGTAGGGTCCTTATTTTTCTGTTCATAAAGTTTAAATGCAGTTTTTGTTTCTTAATGTTTGGTTTGTGCTTCGGCATGCACTTCCAACAGTAAAATCATACACCTGTTTGTGCCTTTTAACTACATAACTTTCACATAAAGTAAAAACATGACAGGAAACAACTAAGTGTCATGGTAAGTTAATTTATTTATTCATTTTTGTATTTTTAATACATTTGGTAAAATAAAAAGACCATTTTTCATGTTGTCATAGGGTGTTGTACAGAGATGTAACAAAAAAGGGGAAAGTATAGTCCTTGAAATAATTTTGGTATTCACTCCCAGTCATTGATTCATGGCACATGTCCTCTAACTGTACCCTTAATCCCTTAACACTTATCTGATAGCCACTGTTTTGTCTGTTCAAACTGTGTTATAATAAATATACATACTTTAAATGTAGTTTGCGAGACATTCACAAAATGCTAACAAATCCCTACATCTAGTTTTTCAGCCGTAAACATTTGTCATGTTTAATATTTTATATTTCACCAGTCTTCAAGGCCAGGACAGAATAGTGAAGACACATTTCCTACCACACATTATTCCATCCATCATCAAGACCTGATTCAAAGGATGATCTCTCACTCATCAAAAGAAAAATAGCTGGCCAAAGTCCTCTTGACTTTCCCCCTATCTTCTCTTAAAGAAAATTGCACATCCCCAAACCAAAATGTTGCCCAGTGCCCCTGATCTTCATTATTGTTGCAAAACTAATGTAATCATGAACAATCTTTATTCACATTCACACTCCAACATCCAATGACAAAAAGTCAGTCTGCCCTGTCAACTTTATCAATCACCTTGACACATTATAACCTCTTTTCTACCTTGGACCGGCTCTCATTCATCAACTTTGCTCAGAAACTCATTGCTTTCAAAAAAAAGAGGAATGAACAGAACAAAATGAATCCAATAAAAGTCTCCATATATTTTCCACAATACAACTAAATGAGACATATCATGAAAGATTGTCTTTTTATGGGACACAGTAAACACAAATCTAGTGTCACATGCTTTCACCATTCAATTTAAATGAGAAATGCTTTCATTTGAGCTACAATTACATAATTTTGTTTTAAAATCAAATTAAAGGCCTTCTCATCTTTTCACTTTCAAAGCTTTACTAGTGATCTACTAGTGTACTATAAATGGAACTGGTCTGGACAATGATGTATTCAACAAATGAGGATGACTCAGCTTTTGGGCTCTCCAAAGTGGACTTTACTCTGAACCATTTGCAGGGGCACAACTTCTACAGTGTCTTTACCCAAGCCTGCAGTTAGTAAACAGTCAGCATTTCATCAATTGTTCTGCCTATAAGTAGCAGCTTTTTTTTGGTACTAAAAGACGCCTACTGGAAGCTCCTCCACCACCACTCTCGTCACTCATCCAGCGTGCTATTTGCAATTTTTCATTATTTCAATGCACGATTGAATTAAAATATTGTACCACTGATTAAGTAATGATTCTCTCGTTTTCCAATTCTCTGTGTGAACACAAATTTAGACTGAGTTTTACCCTCTGTAAATACCATTCATCTTTCTATTTCATGCTGGTCTTCCGAGGGTCATTATAAGTTCATCTCTCATTGGTCGATAAAATGTCTCCTTGATCACTAGGTAATAGTTTTCCTTGTTTTGTGAGCATTGATGTTTTAGCTTCAGACACACGCATACAAAGCATAGGAATTCCTTAAATGGTCATGAGTAATGGCTTCATAGATGTTAAAATCTCCTGCGGACAATCGAATAATACAATTTTCATCCTTAGGCGATCCTATCTTCAACAATCTAACTTTATTCTCTTGATAGACTGGATAGATGGTGATGGTAGGTCTACACTGAGGTAGACTCAAATTCTCTCAATAGCTACATTCACATTAAATTATAATGAAAATTAAATGGAGAGTAATTTTCAGATGATGGCAACTCCAATTTATGCTCATAATGGTTTTTTTTTATCCATGTTGAAATATGGTTTAAGGCATAGCACTTGAGCTATTCTAAACTGTAGCTTGTAATAATCTTGTGGTCAGATGCAGCAGCATCCTTTTTTAATTGACACACGCTTTACCTCACTAGAACAAATCATCTAGTTGTAGTCAAGTATTCTGCACCAGATCTATAATTTGCTTTTCTTTCTGATTATTACATTTCTCATATCACTTTTTTCTTCGGTTGATCAGCTGTGAAGACCTCTATTGTGAACTACTTGAGTTAGACTTTGCCTTTGTAACAGATTGCATAATGCCTCTTTTCCTATTGTCATCTCTTATGGTTAAAAGCCTCTGCTAAATGCATAAATGTATATGTAATACAAATCAATGGAAAGGTTGTCATGTCATGGTGGATATCCAGAGAGCCTTAGGCAATCAAAACCAAAACACGGCTGAGCAAAAAGTCTTGTGTAGGTTAGAATACAGACAACTGAACTGTGGTAGAATTTAAGTTTAATTTACATCTTTTGTGTAGCTAAAACAAGCAAACTTCAGCAGGAACCCATGTACACCATCTATGATAGCACAGCAAGCAGTTATTTTTTTCTAAATTCTGGATTCGCTGGCTTTAAGGTTTTTCTAGACTGTCACCAGTAAGCCCACAGTTGTAATTTCGTATTCCTCTGTATTCTAATGGTCTTTATTAATGATTACATTTAATCCCAATCCTTTTTGGAATTTCTGTAAATAATACCTTAATTTCTGAGACAACATAAAAAAGCCTGGCTTTTTTTCCCACTTAAAATTGCCTTTAATTGTTTATCTTTATATACTGGGTTATTTAGGTACAAATGTTCCAATGTGTTATAGAGGTGTGACGTTTTTTGTTTCTGTTTTTGAAGGAAACAAAATCAATTTACAGTTTACTATCACAATCATCTGTGACTAAAAATGCAAACAAAAATGAAACTTCTTAGCGCTATCATTTTTCTGTCAATCTGTAAAAGAACACAAAACATGTAGAGCTTGATATGATTTATGAGTTGTATTTCCAAATGTGCTGAAGCCATATGTTAGATTTATGTGTTTAAGAGACAGAAATAATGGTCATTAATCATATCTGCATGATTAAACCTGGCCTGTTCATGTACATATCCTACCACGACAATTGAATATACCTACTTTTTTATCATTGTTTTTTATATTAGATGCCTTCTTGTATACACATCTTATAAATGTTTTATTATCGAATATATTTGAGCGTAATTAATATTGTATTTTGAGATGCATATCAAGTACTTTCTAAATATTTTTTAAACTATTAAAATATAAGTTTTAATATAAAGTTTTAAGAAAACGAACACAGTCTGTCCTTTCAACCATTACATGTAATTGTGAAAAATGTATAGCTCCACTTTTTGGCTGATGACAGATGCATAATTGCTTGGTGCCACATTGATGGTTTAATAAAATGTGAACTCTAGCATTTTTTTTTATGTCTATTTGTGGAGTATATGATATTCCACAGTACGTTTTTTTGCAGAGAGAGAAAGCGACTCCCCTGTTGTCCTATCAATAGCTTAGCATTTACATAGCAAATGTCATGTTCAGACATATTTCTCCCACTATTCACTGAATCATTCAAACCCTTATCTGTTTCAGCTATCTTTCAATCTTGTTATCCATTCAAATGCACTTTAATCTTTATTTTAAAACACACAATAATAAACTTAAGCCGGATGCTAGACACAGGGCAGTTCTGACTCTAGGCATCACGCTGTCTTTCTTCCAGTTCATTGTATTCATGGCGTC
Source organism: Danionella dracula (assembly GCA_900490495.1). Taxonomy (NCBI): domain Eukaryota; kingdom Metazoa; phylum Chordata; class Actinopteri; order Cypriniformes; family Danionidae; genus Danionella; species Danionella dracula. Next base: position 21,382,934 of record UELW01000778.1, on the reverse strand, counting down.
TTCTGGTCATGTTCATTCATATCAAACATAATGGCCTGCACTGAGTAGAACAGGCAGAATCCCAGCTAAACTGAGTAGTACAGCATTCCTGGCTGCTCTCCAGAGATACGACTGGATTTATGAAGCTCGAGGGCCCCGGACAATGAAACGGTGTGTGTTCGTTCACCCGTGGAAAGGAGCTTTAAAGAGCCACTGAGACACAGTCGGTCATCTCCTTCCCTAGGGTCCGTGTATATGCTGTTCACCTCCGCTTGGCCCTCAAAGAGATTGGGCTGATGGGAAGCTGTAATCCTGCTCTTCGCAAGACTGGCACCGGGAGATGATGAGGAGATGGATTTGAGCACTCCTATAGCGATAATTACCTGGCACTCTGGCTTCTTTTTCACTGAGAAGTGTGTCTGTCTGGAAGAAGTGATGGGGAGGCTGTAGTTCAACATGCTCATCTGCTAAGTCTTAGCCTATCTGGATAATATAGTGTTGTAATTCAATTGAACTTAAGGTGAAAAATAAGCTAGTTTTCTCAACCATTACTTGTTACCACACAAATCAAGATTTTATGTAAATGCAACCTGGAATGAAGCTTTATTTGTTTTTAAGTTTGAATTTAGTTAAGTCAATCTGTCATTTGATGCTATCTGTCTTCTTCTGGTGATGTTTTTTTGGCACTTTGCATACCTTGTTAGTGTATACCGCCTCAGTCTGGTGCCAATGTGAACAGCTTTACATAGATAAAGAATTCGTCTTGTTTTTTATGATGAGTTACATCTTTTAGGGCCTTATCTCAACCTACAGTACAGAAGTGTGTAATGTGACTTTTCTAGAAATACATCTAATTATACACTTGCTTTTCATCAAGAAAAGTTCATAGTTATTTAATTCTTCTTTCAGCATTCCATCTTGACTCAGGATGTTGTCCATTTTCCTCATCCCTTTCTATCTAATCTTGTCTGTATTGTGTATATATTTTTTATGAAACAGTATGTTTTCTACATGTCATTATTTTTTCCAGACCATTATGTTTTCCTATGAATTGTCGTATAGCAATAAGACATGTCACCAAGTCATAATTTAGTGTATGCACTTTCTTCCAAATTGAATTTAATGGAAATCAGTAGTTTCCGTTTCCCATGCATTTTGCCATTGCTTCTCATACCATAATTTTGAATTTTTTTCCCCAAAGAGAATATACATGTCATGCAAAAATTTGCTGAATAATGTGTCTTCTAAACATAAATCTACAATTTTCACAGTATTATTTTATTATTTAACTATAATTGTTTTGTTATTTAGATTGGGGGCAATCTTTTGAAACTAGTTTTACAATCCCTTGCTCTGTCCCAATCCCTGCACTATTAACACTTTTATGAGTGCGAAAGTTTTTTTACATAAAAAAAACATTGTGCATACTCTTGTCTCCCTACCTAAAAAGTATGTACATTTTCTTCTGAAAACTTTGAGTTCCACTCTTACTTTTATCATAGTTAGAATTTTAATGTTTATTTCTTCTCTTTTTCTATAACATAAACTCACAAATTACTATATTGACAAGTTGTTGTGGTTACTAAACATTGGCTGAATGACCAGATAATTTTTTAATGGTCAGCTATTGCCAAGAGATGTTGGTGTTCCTCTAAAGATAAAGTCTTTACTTGGAATTTGTATGCTTAGTGAAGTTCCGTGAACGCAATTTCAGGAGGAGCGATCAGATAAGTAGCGAACAATCTACAGGTGTTTTCAATCCTTCTATCTGCTCCTGCTAAACCCAATAATCAATTAACCAAGAGATTGCATTACACCAGAAAATATATCCAGTATAGTAATTTAATAATGGTAAGATGATTTGTATTGTGTTGCTGTGGTAGCATAGATGTAGAAAATACTTTCTTAGTCTTGTTCAAAGTGGTTTTAAAAATTTGCTCTCTGTTGATTTTGTAGCTGCAAAAAGCCAAGCAGAAGTTAATCTTGTGGAACAAAACATTTGTTTTATAAGCTTATTTAAGTGATTGTTCATATGTATGGCATCATATGAATTTCATCATCATAGGGCTTGTTTATTGTTGAAAATGTTAAAAAAAAAGTTTGTGTAATGTTTCTTTCAAAAGTAGTCCTGATTTTTTTTCTACCAGCCACAAGAAATTGATGTTAATAGCTAATACGTGAAAGCTTTCAGCCTTGTCTGTTTGTTCACTTGACATAAATTGCACATTTTCATTTCTTTATGTGTGTAAAATGTTCCAAAAATTCAATGTAAACCATAAAACAGTGTCTAATAATGTCAACAGGGTGACATTTGCAGGCTTGGTATGCACTTTGTCTCACTGTAACAGTGCTATTAGTATGATGCAATGTTTTTTTTCATCCCAGTCTCATAAAATTACATCATTTTGAGTATTAAATCCAATCCAATAAACAAGGGTGAGAAATACCAGTTGTGACAGAATGATGACAAATTAATCAGAATTCATCTGCCCTCATATTCAATCCCATGAGGCTTTGCCACTAGAAAATCATTAAGCAGCTATTTGACCCCTAATCATGAGCATTCTGCAATCATTTCTAGTGTTCTTCAATCCTACAAATGAGCATCTTCGGTCTGGAGTTTTTTTGGAGTGGTTAAACATTGGAAGAGAGCAGGCAGGAAGCTGAAATCCCTGTGTTGTTGCAAGCTGAGAATCATTCTGAGGTAAGTAATCAGTTAAAATTGTTTGGTTTTGATCGTAGGGGATGTTAACCAGTCCAAAAGTTAGAACCTTTCCACTAGGAAATTTATTTTAGTATCGGACTGAAAACACTATATTTAAAATGTAATTAAAGCATTTTTCAACCATATTAAATACTTGTAAAGAGTTCCTCATCTGAACGGTAATGCAACCTTGAAGTTCCATATCATTAGTTCTAACCTCCAAATACTCATCATTATCTTGAGAAATTAGCCTATAAGCCATGACAACCCACATGAGTCACAAGTGTCTGGTAAACACACTGCTGGGAAGACAATGACTTTTTACCTATCAATAGCCTCTAATAGCGTATGCTAGCTTTGTTTCTGTTAACTCTGTTTTCACATTTAATGGCCTTGAATGAGCTCATGGTGATCAGTTACCTAGCAATTAGCCTCAAGATGAACATATCCTATTTAGTCCCGACAAGATAAAGTTGATTAGGGTTTTAGTAAATGCTAGTTACAGTTATGGTGCAGAGCTAAAGGTTGGATATTTTAGGTGACAATGTGGCTGTATACACAGAGTTGGAAGGTTTTACCAGTGTGTATAACATGAAACTCTGGATAGACTTTTATATTAAGGCTGAATTACCAAAAGGATAAACACTTTAGCGGTCTTATCTGCTGTGGCCTTGGAGAACCAGCCCTATGGGAATCTGAAATAGGGTTGAGGAGTAAATGTATTAGCATGACTCTTATCAGTGTTTGAGCCTCTAAAAGAGGGAAATCACTTTGGCAAGGCTGCAGGGTCACCAAAAATATTTCAGGTAAAGGGTTTGTTAAGTGTAAGAAAAGGTTGTCTTTGGGGAAATAAGGATGGTTGGTGGTAAAAATGACTTTCAGTCTGATACTAAACACCATGCATATAAACCTGGTCATATTATGTAAATCCAGCCAAGATTGGGTAAGCTCATGAAATTCTTATCAAGAATAATATCAGTGGTATGTGGTTCAAGCCCAGGTTCTGCTCTGATGAAAATTTGATGAAAAACAGATGAAAATCTGTTAGCCCCACTCTCACATGTAGCCATTTTATCACCTTTTGTTTCTTGCTATTCTAATTGACTCACATGTGTTCTTCTAAGGTTGCCATAGCTACATGTGAACTTGACATCTTGGTATCATCTACGCCAAAACATTTTTAACTTGTATCACCTTTTGTTTTGCTGGACACACTCTTAACTAGAGAATTGGTAACAGCAAATGACCAATTTATCTTTTGTCTGTATCCCATAATTTTGCCTCATAGAGAATAGGGTTTTAATATGTAATTTTCCTTTACTGTCTATAAAAGTTTAGATTTTGGTTGGTAAGTAACTTTCTGTTTTAAACTGTGTTGACATGAGTTGAGTAGTACTATACAAACCTGCTATAAAGTACGATTTAAATATCCTTTGATTATAGCTAATGACTTTGGTTAATCAATAAGATTGCTTGAGCAACTGCTATTACTGTACGCATCTTCACAAATACTGTTTTTGCTACACAACTATTTTTCAAACTGTAAACAAATCACAAACATGATTAACAGTCTAAAAACCTACCGTTTATGAGTAGTGTAGCTTAATGTTGATCTGGCAACCTGTTGCCTGGGTAAACGAAGAAGAAATAATATGAGCAACTTTTTTGTTGCAATACCAGTTCTGGCCACAAACCCTCATACTCCACCTTTTATAATGTGTTTATTTCGATAGTGGGAGAGAGAATAATATAGAAAATGTATTTAAAAAGTAAATTGATAAAGGGAAACAGGTATTTGACCAAAAAAAATCATGTTTGATCACCACTCCACTTTGAAGATTTCAGTCAATGAGGGTTCGAGATTGTATTCTACAAACTCAAGGTCCATTTGCTAGAACACAAATCAATTTTAATTATTATTCAATACATATATATCAACATATGTGGTGCATGTGCCCTATGTCATTGGCGAAAGAAGACTCCAGAAGCATAATGCTTCAACCACAATGTTTGATGTCAGGACGGAAGTTTTGATGTAGTGTTTCTACTTCTCCAAAAAAGACAGGTTGAGTTAGGGTTAGAATAGGCTTGTACATAAGGTTTGATTAGTTCTTTTTCAGATATCATCATGATTTCTGGACAATTTTCATGACTGAAACTCCTTGTGTGGGGCTTTTAACTGAGGGAGGGTGATATGCAATTTTGTTCCAGACATCAGTGGGCAGCTCTTTGTTCTTCATCTACACCTAGTTACCTGAAAAAAAGATGCAAGGGAGGTGTACAAATCATTTCATACATACTCTTTTAGATGTTTTATGGATTCTTTTTTTTTGTTTTCTGTATGACTCAAACCCATTATTACATTTCTAAACTGTGGGAAAATAATCAAAAACAGCAGGGAATAAGTATTTCCTTCTCTGTACCAGCCTAATCCTCTTTTACAAACCTTATATGATCATATTGTATATTTTAAGTGAATGTTGTACCTGTTAGTCTGATTTTGAGTGGCTGTGAAAATGGGTTTACTCTATCCTGTATTCTCAGCCAACAGGTCGTTGGTTGTAATGATTTGTGATGGCTTATCATTCTTTGAGCGTAAGCCAATCTGGTCATTCTCCTTTGACCTCAGGCATCAACGAGGAATTTTCACTCTGAGACCTGAAGCTTACTGGTTATTTTCTCTTTTTCAGATTATTCTGTGTAAACACTACAAACGCTTCAGTGTTTTAACCCAGTCACGTTCTGATCATTGCAGTGGCTTGTTTGAACTTCAACATACAATAGCAACATAATTCCAGTAGGGTAGACCTTTATGTAGTTGTTTGTTCCACAAAATGACTGCCTCCACCAACCTATCCCTACTGTACGCAAGAGATTTCCAAAGCAAGGTTGATGCCAATGTCCGTGACTTCTCAAGCTGAACTTTACCCTTTTAAAGTTCTTAGAAAATCCCTCCTAGTGTGGTAGCATTATCACTCCACTCTTTTGCTGTCTCATTTTCCCTTTTTCTCTCTGACCGGCAAGAAATTCAGACATCCTTGAGCTGGGAGCTGCTGCTATGAGTTTTATTAGGAGTGACCTTCAATATGCCTGAGCTTTCTGCAAAATGTCGCTAGCAATACTAGGGCAGCATGAGGTCCTCTGGCTCCACAGACTGTCTCAACATGCTGCTTTCTTCACATCGCATTGTTTAGCTGGAGATGATTGAAATGGTCTCTGTACCATAATACCATAATATATAATAAACTAATGTAAACAACAAAACATCATCTCAACTAATAAAGAAAAACTGGCTCATCAGCAAACACAATAGCTAACATGAACTTTTTCTGACTGAGGTTAATAGTGATACCTGGAAGTCATCTTGGATCATTTAATATTGTCTGTAATGAGTGATGCAATGTCAACTAAGGTCTGAAGACAACAGGAGTCCAGCACATTTTTGACCTTGTTCCTTATGTTCAGACATTTTTCCAGTTCCTCAAAATAATTGCTGATGCAAGGACTGAGGATGATGATGTTTGCACATTGACATTCAGAGAATTGTGTTTATTTTACAAGCTTTATCCAGCTTTACCTTTGTTATGGAGGTAAAACAGATTGGAGATTAAATGGACAACAAGACAGATCCAATAAACCCATTCCCCCTCTCTCAGTAACACAATACATTAACACAGTACATTAACAAACTTCTTTTAGTATAAGCAAAAATTATCAAAACTATTTTGAGACCAACCACAATGTAACGTTTGTCTCAGCCAACATAACTACAGTTTGTAGTGGACTTTGTCAACATGTAACTAAATAACACCTTTGCGTTTTTTTAGGATCCAAATATGACCCAAATCATTGAGTGTCTTTCTAGATGAAGTGTATTTGACGTTAAATGTACACATCTGCGCAAACAAGTTTAGCACTGACTAACAAGACAAAGCACCAGAGTTTGCAGCAACTGGAGGTTCATGAGGGCTTTCTCAGGGCATATCTAAGCCCATAATGATTTAATTTCTACCAATAGCTCTGCCCTTTTTAGGCCAGACTAGAGGAATGGTTAAGATCACACAAGAAGATATTCTAGGACAGACTGAAAACAGCTGACTATTTGCTAGATCAATTCATATTAAAATGCTGTGAATCTCTTTAAAGCCACTCTGTTATTTAGCTGTTAGTATTACAAATAAGAGTTTTTTACAAATACATTTTTAATACTATTTGAATGTTCTGCATTTTCTTACTTAACATAAGACAACAATACACCAGCTAAAGCAGGAGTCAGCTAATACCAGATTTGCTGGCAGAGTAGAGCACGGCTGTTTTCAGTTCCATCACCTCCATGACCTGTAATACTGTGAGCAACACAGGCTACTAATCAAATGCTAACTACTTCCAAAGGAGCCGGGTGAACTAGCAGCTCCAGAGGGAACCTTTTGAAAGCTGAAATTAGTTGGTCTTTTGTTTCCATTTGTAAATCTGTCAAAGTTTATTTTCTCCAGCCTGGTGGCTGTTTCTTCCATAACCATATTTCAAAACCTTTTATAAGGTCTTGATAAAATATTAATTCAGCAATAAATCTCTTTCTTGTGCTCCAAAGCCATGCAATTGATTTTTATTCATTTTCTGAAATTACATTAGATCGACCATCCGATTTATTTAGATTTACCTTAAGTATCGAATGTGATGTTTTATGGGGCTTTGCAATCAGGGGTGGATCAATAAAATAAAAGATGGGGGAGAAAAACATTTTGTATCCTCTATCACAGTAAAACTAAACTATCCACATGTTGTTAAACAGGGTGCAGGTCAGATGCACTAAAGGAATATTTTAACAGAAATGCTATTGGCTCTCTTCTCTTCAAATTAGGGATCATCTTAATGTACCTTGTGCATCTGGGCACTTTAACATTGAAGTGTAATCATATTAATTGTTTGAGGTTAGCTCTACCCCTTAGTCTAAAAAGGAACTGGGCTAGTTTTATGGCATGGATCCCCTCAAACAGACCATCAACTCTCATCCGCTATCTGTTCACCTGTGTACCAAATCACATCCGGGCTAAGTACTCCTTTCCTCAACCTCGTCAAGTCTCCTGCAGGAAACTCTCAGAGAACTCTTGCTTTTACAATAATTCCAGCTGTTGGAATATCTCTGTCTTCCCAGGGCAAATTGCTATTTTGCCTAAAATGTAGGGTGCTCTCACAGTAAGAATTTTTCAACTGTCCTTTGGTCAAAACTGCAAGAGATTGGGAGAAAACTGTTCTTGTGTTCACACTGTAATGACAGATAAGTTCCCATGAACACTTTCATTTTTACAAGACACAGACAACTGCACAATGCCACCCGAGCTTGAACAGTTGTCCAGGTACTCATCTTCTGGTGTTCACCACGAGTCAACAATAGCACCATCTTTGAGGTGTTTTGATTAATCAGAAGTTAAAGTAAAATGCAAAACCCCCACCCTCACATTGGGGAAATTCTTGTATATTCCAATTGGGCATACCCCAGTACATTTTACCAACTGAAGGCCATGCAAAATTGAAACCAAGCACATTAGTATTTTTTTAAACTAAGATTTAGCTATTTAAATTTCCAGAGCAAACCTCTTTTTTCAGAGGTTCACCAGCATCACTTCCTTCATAAGGATCTTTTTGTCATCAGAACAACAGATGTCTTCTGTCATTCGTCCTGGTTTAGACTCTCTCACACTTGTGAGTTGTCTCTTGCAAACATAAAATATCCTACACATTCTCCTGGAATTCACTTTCTTTTCTTTCATCAACATTGATCTCCACTGGATATAATTGTTGTCTTGCATCATCATTAGTGTTTCTGTTGCTGTCTTTATGCCCGGGTTCATGATGTACTTGCACAAGTATCGTTGAAGGAAGGAGTTTGTTATCTGTACGCTTGTGATCCCTTGTCAACATGACACTCTTGGTGGGTGCCACTATTTTCAAACATTTAAGGTTTACGATAACAAAGAAAGGTACTCTCCAGGATCAGATTATCCAAGAATAAGAGAGGTGATCTTAAAATTTTAGTCCCTGCTCAACACCATGACTTTGTGGAGACCAGCTTTCAAAACAAGTGGGTTACAAAATCACCTTAAAAACACTAGGCAAAAAAGCAAATGCAATCACTCGCAAGAACCAAGCAACTGAGCATGCAAAGGCAGAGTTGGTGTAAACAAGCAAGTGGTTCTCTTGTAGTGGAAGCCAGAACATTGGCGCAAAGTCCTAGCATATAAAACAGGAAATAGTTTACCTGGCTAGCAAACCTGGTATGTATGAGCAGTATCTGCTGCAGAAGCCTACTTTTTTACTTACTAAAATAGTAAGTTCAATAAAGTATAGTATTGTTCCAACTAAATTTAAACGGTGACATCGAAGGAGAGTTTGAGCAAATTTCCAAAAATCAAAGGAACTGACGCAAGTCAGTGAACCAAAAGACATGGATTATTCCTCCCAAAATCTTATGCTGCTCGCTTGGAGAGAATGAGATGTGAAGGCAAGAAATGTGAATGCGGCTAAGAAGACTTCACTCCCTGAAAAAACGATACTTGGAAATCTTTGAACAAATAATTCCAAACAGCATGTCTCTAGTTTAATGTGGTAACCATGTGATTCTAGCTACTGTAGTATTTTAAAATTTTTTTATTTAATTTATCATTTAATGTTTGTAATTGGATGTTTTGTACAAATTCCATCAAGGTGTTCTATCAAAACAATCCTATTATGCATCTTCCCAGGCATAATTTTCAACCCTACCTAAGCCCCCTGTTCTACACCCTTTCCTGAAATTCTATAGGAGAGACTTTCAAGCTGAAGATTCCACAATGAGCAGTCTTAACAGGGCACTTCTACGTACACTGAGCTATCTGGTCAAAGTCACTTAGTCAGCTTTCTAAATTTGTCTATGGTCCCCAAAAGGTTCCAGGAGGCTTGAGGTGAAAGCCTATAACAATAGAAGTCTTTGGCATTCCCATGAGATTGTCCTTCCAGTATCACCCAGCTCTTAAACATCCCGACCCATGAGCCTAAGGACTGAAGTACTCAAGTGAGTGAAAGAAAGGACGAGAAAGACAGAAAAGGAAAAGCAGCTTTTAAAAGACCAAGTTATCTCTCTTCACTCTTCAGTCCTTTATCTTTCCTCCCCTCCACTCTGCCCAAGAGCTGTTGACGTCTTCTGGTTCCTCTTCCACTTTTCTCGTCTCTCTCTCACACTGATTGTAAGAAAAAGAGCCTTGTGACTAGAGGCGTCTTAACTATTTCTCAGAACATACATTTAATATTCATGGCATTAGCATATGCTCTCTCCAATTCTGATTTAATTGAAAACATCTCTTTAAAAATGTGAAGATGTGCCCTTTGCGCCTGAAGAGACTGCCTGCGGCTAATTTAAAGCCACTTGGCCTTTTAAATGGCACATTTTAGTGAGAAACATAGAAAGTGCTAGACCACCCCTGTAGTGTTTCTGAAGAAAGAAGCCAAAAGATATTTGAAATCAAATTTTCTTTCCCTGTAATTGCTAGAATTTGTAATGAAACCAGAAAATTTGCAACACTCTAACTTGGCTTTTTACCTTTCAATTGGCTTCTATGATTATGTCATCTTGGTGTTACAAAAGGTTATTGTTTTATATTTTAGATACAGAGGTTCACATTTATTAATAGAGAGCAAAACATTTTATATAAAGCTTTCTATATATATAAAACGTTAGTTTATTGTTTTATTGTTATGAGACATAACCATGAAATATGAGTATAAAAAGTACCTTTTCTCCAAGTCCCTGGCTCTTCTTAACTCATGACAGACCACGCCTCCTTTCCTTTGGATTTTCAAGACTGAGTTGTTAACGCCGGCTCTTCTGATTCAAGGGTGTGATGTGACACTTCACATGGCATGTTCAGGATAACAAAAAATACTAATATCACATCATGTATAAAGGGTGTTTAAAAGTGACCTTTAAATACTGTTCATAAATTCTGACTTTTTCTATTTAAAAATGTGAAATTATCTGTTGGGAACTTCCTGCAGCCTAACCATGATAATAAACACATGGGATTCACGAGTTCGCTTACATAGAATAAGCCCAGAAAAAGCAAGCGTTTGTGGCAAGATTAAGATAAGCGTACTGGGCGAGCTGTACACGAGAGGGCCTCGAGGCGAGAAGCGATCCGGGCCCGAGGATTGGAAACACCTCTAGATTGTTCGCTAATTATCTGATCGCTCCTCCCGAAATTTCATTCACGGAACTTCACATGTACATTTTTGGTTTTCAATGTATTTCATTTTTGTGTATATCAACTTATAAAACCTTTTAAAATAAATAGTTTATGTCAGAGAAAATTTCCATGTTGCCATCAAGTGAAACAATCAAATCTTCTTGATTTATTGGAATTCTGTGTTTAGCAGCATGAAACAATTTAGGATTAGGTGAATTAAATCAATCAGGTTTGAAGTTACTGCTATTGAAAATGTCTAATGTAATAGCGACTCCTTTAAAGATACATGTCAGTAAAGTCTGCAAAGTATTCTCATAAATTTCCATTTTTCTCTGAAACATGTTAAGACTTATTTTCTTGCCGTTTTTCTCAGTTGACTTGTTGAATGGAGAGAGTGATTACAATCCACCTCTTACATTGTTATCAGCAACTGTAGAATTACAGTCCTTTTTAAAATTATTCAGCAGTTGTTTACCTCTTAAACTGCATGAAAACCAATGTAATGCTGGTGGGAAGCTGTTGCTTTAAAGACAAGGGAATTTAGAGACTTAATGAGATTAAATTGTTGTGCCTCTCACTGGGGAAATAACACAAGTGTGAAGCTGTGAGATATGGGGTCCCTTCAATTTTTAAAGCACGATGATGACTTGACAGAAAGTGACAGCTACTATAGGCACTAGAAGCATAAACCTGTTCTATATAAAACAACTTAATGTAGACTCCTTTGTAGATGCAAAGTTAAATTAATGTTCAACATAAATTTTTGATAAAAGGTATTTATTAGTTTTAATTGTGTTGCTTGCTAATTCTAAATTTCAGTGAATATTAGGAGAACGCTTATGGAGACCCATTCATGGTTTGTGTTGTTTCCAACATTTCTGCGAATAGAAATCTATGGTTTATTAATAGAGAAAATCAAATCAGGTCCTGAAAGAATGATTTGCATTTTGCTGGTAAGAGAAATAGAATATTTTCTCACCTTTAGGTTGTTTTTTTTTTAGTGCAGACCAAGAGGAACTACTGTATACTACATTTCGTTGCTGTTCTGTGTCTTTTCAAAATCAACTCAATTGACTTAACATTCAAACCACTCATTGGCCAGATAGGTATTGGTACCTGAACATGTTTCCTGTTTGGTTTTTGGAGAGAATTAACATGATGTAAAAGAGACAAAAAAAAAGTTTCTGGCCCTTTGTTGTAAGCGCTTCTTAGAATTTACTCCATAGTTTGTATGTATAACTTAAAATTAAAATTATACTTTTTAAAATTAAATTATAAACAAGACCTTATACAATGATTTGTGAATTGAACCATAATTGAAACATTGTTAATAAACTATGAGATCATACTAATGTGATGACATGCATTGTTGTCCCAATTGTAAATAAATATAACACTAAAGTCCTGGAGATCATTCTGCTCTCTCAAAAATGGACACTCACCTCTGCTCTCCTAGAACCATCATATTTTTCAAAAATGCCACCTGCAGTGTGCAATATTTTAAATGTGATTTTAATTTCAATAGCTTTCCGGTACAGATCCAGTTAACATGTTTTTTAACATGGTTAAGAGTTATACGGTTAAGGCTCTGTAGCTAATGAAGGGTTAAATCCATGGAAGGTGGTTTAGTTAGAAAATTATCCAACTTCAGCACATCCTCCTTTGATTAAACGACTCAGGACAAACTATTTATTTTTAAAGGAAACATTGACTTTTCCATCAGTTGCTTAATGCGTTGTCACCAAACACATGAACTCTTGCCCCCAGTTGTGGAAGAGTAGATGTAATACTGCAGCAGGCCATGGGCTATCTACTGTTAATAAATATGTCTATGAACAACACTGTTGGAAAGTTTTTCTGAGAAATACATATGTCGCAAAGATGTTCTGTGCCTTTAGTTTCATGAAAATTTAATATCTGAGCGCTAACCTAACCACGGCTAAATTAGTCATTTTTTAATTTAAACTAAACAAGACTTATTGCTGCAAATTATACTGTTAGAATTGAGAAAAATAAAATTTAAACTGTTAGAGAATACATGTTTTTGATAGAAACTTGGTTAACGGTTTGACACAGCTGGCCTATTCAGTGATTCCAAAAAATTGGAATTGGTGTACAAAGTAAAAGCTCTAACTAGGAAACAAGATGAGCAGGGAAAGGTAGGAAAACAACAAGACCATGTGCTTCAAACAGACAAAACAAATCAAAGATGTCAGTCACATGACCTGAGCCATGTGGCTGGAGGGGGCAAAGCAAAACAGACTAAACAAAGAGTGATAACTGAAAACAAGGTAAAACCAAAAATTAGGGAAGGACTGTCAATCATCTGTCCCCTAGCGACAAGGATCTACAAAACAGATACTTGACAGATCATGACATCACCTAGTATGCTTCTCCATTGCTCGCCAAACCCACGTGCAGTACTAGGCAATTATGAACAAGAGCAAACTTGTGAAATTCTTTTCTAGGCTTTGGCATCAAGACTAGAAATACATTTTACTAGTTGATGGCTTCTTTTGAGTCAAATAAAATTTTGAGACTAACTATGTTTTAGACGTAAAACACAATTGAGCTTCAATTCCAGAAATACACTAATAGTTATTTATTCAATTAATAAAGTTTCAAACCCAACTGAAAGCAAATTTCTCCTTCTCGTCCTGAATTTAACACCAGTCTCTGTCTTTATAGTGCTTTTTCCCTATTGTGATCTTTTCAATTATTCCTCTGTTTCAATTACATGGTGTGCGGCGAATAACACTTAATAGCTGCCTTGTTAATTGATTTGAACAGTGGATGGAACGGACCATCGGTCTATCGGGAAGCTCCAGTGGCAGATGAGCCTGGATGACTGACAGGTGGGAATCACAGCGGGAGAGATAGTTTGAGGTTGAAGGCTATATCTCTGAGCTCTGGCCTTTTGGTGCAGGATGATTAGTAGTTTCATAGCTGAGAGTATTAAAAGCATAGACGAGGTTAGGGATGGGTCAATGACGAGCGCTGTTTGATTTGTCCTTCAGTTGCTATTGTTATCATAACAAATCAGACCTGGAGAGAGAAAAGGAACAAAATGGATGTGATCGTTTGCTCAATGTTATTCAAAACCTGTTTCACTTTGAAAATGGTTATTTGTAGAATATCCATATGAGGAGTAAATGATTATGCAAATGATCAAAGGAGACTCAAGGTAGAGAAATGTTTTGATAACACTTGCCAGTGTGGCTGAAGACTTTGTGTAGCCTAAAGCTTCTTTCTTTGTGATGCCCTGACACACTTTTGTAATAAAAAAATTGAAAGGTATACAATATAAAGTTTTACCTATATTACACGTCTCAATGATAAAAGCTCTTTCTAGCAGAATCTGTATTCAGATTCCTCCCTTTTTTCTTGCAAGCTCAATAGAGAACCCTAAATTTCTATAAGTTGTTCGAATATAACAAATAATTTAATAATAATAAAAATAATAAAACATTATAATAACCCACATGTGTCTGAAGCCAATGCTGAGAATAAGTACACAGCTGGGAGACTGTGTTGGCAATTGAGCACTGTTTAAATTGTTATTAGGCTCTTTCTTAACCTATTCATATGCATTACATGACTTTAGTACAAAATGTAGTACATGCGTTACATTTACATTAGCACACATTTTTACCTTTTAGCAAAATCTGTATTGTAACTTATGATTTGCTGAGCATGTAACTAGTTACTTATTACGGCAAAATTTTAAGTGATAAGGTACACTACTGTGTTTTTCTTTAAAAAATTTGTAAATTACTCACAAAACTGATTATCATCCACTTATAGTTATAGTTTTTGAGTTGCTACAATTGCTACGCCTAAGAAAATCCAGTATATATATCCTGCACAGAGTTTCTATTCTCAGTCTCTATTCTTTGAGAACATCTAAAGACGCTGATTTCTGCCATGTGTATTTGGTAACAGTGTCTCTCTTTTGTCATTTTTGGCCAGCTTGTTCGTAGTTAATAACAAGAGAAGGTGGAGCTGAGGGGGTAGTACATAACTACTCGGGGTGGAATTCACTAGATTATTTTCAAAGCTATATACATTTTGATAAGTCGTTTTATTTTTATGTTGACTCTTTGCCAAAATATCTCAGTTCTTGACTACTTTAACCTGAGATTTTAGATTTAATTGACATTTTTGTGGATTGCTACCAAGAAGATTATGATCAAACCTCCTGAGTGAAGAATTCTATGCACCAGATTCTTTCGTGAGGCCCTCGCTAATGATCACATTCCAAATGTGTGCCCCCTCACTCCTTAAAGTTCACTGCATGCCCAATCAAGCCTTCAAGCCCAGTTCTCTCTGTCTCTAAAACTCAGACTTTTTTAAAGTCGGATGTTTGAAACCACTATTTTTGATTAATATTTCATTTTTGTCTCTGTAGGATATGCCCGAGAGAAAAATGAAGCCATTCATATCACAACAAAGCCCTGAATGCACTCCATCTCCATGATGAGAGGTGTAACGTCTCCGGGCATGAAATAATCCCTTCCTTTCCCATCATGCCTGGAGGTTCTGGGTGTTAATTACAAGCCAGTCTGATTTAAGATGTCAGTTTTACAGTCTAAGGACACCAGCTGGCCAAAGCCTTTCCACACATCCTTCCCAATTCATTGTTATTCACATACACACTGATTATGTAATCCCTGTTTACTCTCAAGCTAAGCAATCAGATAATTCAACAATATTAGGGGCAGGATTCAGGCCGGATGTTCCGAAAGATCTCCCAGAGACCCCTGCTCACACAATTTTGAACCTCTGAAGAAGACAGGAATTTTCAACATCAAATTACATAGACTTCCTGTGTTGTGTTCATTTCTTTAAAATATGGCCAGAGGGTGTATTTAAACAAACAGTCTGGTGGTTATAATAATGTGTTTTTTTTAAATGGTGCATGTGATTGAATCATGCAGACTGTAAAAGGAACCCTTTGTAATTATGAGTAATAGCGTTCATCCAACTTCTGTTTTCCATTCTGAAACTCACTCTAACAGTCCCCTCTGTTTACCACAGGTGTTCCATAATTAATCCTCTTTATGAGCAGGATACAAGTAGTACTTTACCTTGACATCTCCGGGCCACTATTATGTTGTGGGAATCAAAAACAACATCATGTTTAGTTTTATTGAGGGCCTTTTTTTAGTTTTCTCAAAAAACCAATCTAGTTTATGGACTGTGGAATAAACAAAACTTGTCTTTCCTTTGTTCCATTTAACCATGATGCAATACTAAAGTCAGATATGGTTGGATTATCCAACTGGAACATTCTACACAATGGTGCTGGTAAATGAAGTACAGTACAATATTTCCTAAAAATCTTAAAAATCCCGAAACAGTGTTGATTTTAGCAGTTTTTGCCAAATTATCAAAACAAACTTAAATATGTAAATATTTTAAAAAATATTGAAAATTTACACTGGCACAAGGCAGTGAGTTGCCTATTCTGTGCCTCATTAAAATCTAGTATTTAAAAATTCCTCTTATAATATGTTTGAACGTTGTCCATCCATCCATCTTCATGTCGGCTTTATTCCCTTTCGGGGTCGCCACAGCGGAATGAACCGCCAACTCACTGGCATATGTTTTACGCAGCGGATGCCCTTCCCTGCCGCAACCCATCGCTGGGAAACATTCACACACACATTCACACTTTAATACTATGGGCAATTGTTCTTATTCAATTCACTTATTCTGCATGTCTTTGGACTTGTGGGGAAACCGGAGCACCCGGAGAAAACCCACGTGATCACGGGGAGAACATGCAAACTCCACACAGAAATGCCACCTGCCCCAGCCGAGCCTAGAACCAGCGACCTTCTTGCTGTGAGACGACCGTGCTACCCACTGCGCCACCGTGACGCCTTTGAACGTTGTTTCCAGATTTATTTATTAATTAATTAAAACGGATGAAATTATGTCCACTTGTTCTTCTTTACTTAAGCTGCTTTTTTCATAATACAAATTCTAACAATCTATTCAGTGGGACCATCAGCTGTGTATCCACCTGACTTCTGCACAACACAACTGATGGTCCCGACCCCATTTGTAAGGCAAGAAATCCCACATATTAAACCTGACAGGGCTCTCCTGTGAAGTGAAGAGCATTTCAGGAGACTACCTCTTGAAGATCATCAAGAGAACCCCAAAAGTGTGCAAAGCTTAATCAAAGCAAAAGGTGGTTACTTTGAATAAGCTAGAAAAAAATATTTTCAGCTGTTTCACACTTTTTTGTTATGTATACAATTCCTCACATGCTAATCCATAGTTTTGATGCCTTCAGAGTGAATCTACTATTTTCAATTTCAATAGTCATGAAAAGAAAGAAAACTTTTTAATGAGGTGTGTCCACACTTTTGGACTGTACTGTGTAAAAATCTTCTATATTTTTTATATACATGATTACATGTATTCAGCATGGTAAATTAATTACTTAAAAAAACATTGTGAAATTCAGAATGAAGTTTTTAATATGTTTTATGAGTGACTTGGTCATAAAAGATTCACAGCTCAGAATTTTAAAGATTATTTTATTTGTATTAACTGTACAAACATGACATACATTTAAAGCACACCAGTGTGCTAAACATGTTAAGGCTAAACCTTACAAATGTAAATGTTGCATAATAGCAACTTAATTTTAGAATCATTCTGTTCATTGAGGAAAAATAATAATCAGAGGAGGCACCAAGTCACTATGTTGCAAGACATGTCAAGTTCCAAGTCAAGACAGGGCAAGAACACATTTTGAGATATTTTGGATATAATCCTGTGGGCTGTGATTGCTATGTTGACAATACGTTCACACTTATTGTCAAACCCTGTCAAAGGCATAACATGTTTTTACCGCCAGGAGTTAGATGCTAATTTCATAGCGCAAATGGGTACCCTCCATCTTTCATGCTAGCTGAGTGGGCTACTGTCTAAGTTTTTCAGCATACATGAAACCAAAGACATGGGCCCAGGCAGTTAGTCTTCTGGTTTGAACGTGAGCATTCTGACAGAGAAAACCATTAGACGATAATGTGAAATTAAATCTTTAATTCATTTCTTTTGCAATCAGAAAGAGATCATTGGTCTTTTGTCATTGGTTTTTTGTTGAGCACACTGCTGATATGGATAACCTGATCAGTTGAGTCTGCATTTTCAAACTGAGCCAATTATTATTGAAACTTTTCAAATTTGTTTTTATTTTAATCAAACACAGCTGTACAAAAATGCATTATTATACAATACTATTTTACTATAAACTTTTCTTGAAATACAGATGATTGGGCTTCTTTTGAAGCATATTTAACTGCTTATTATATATTTCTAGATTTTAACAAGTCTAATCTTTTTTTATTCATATTTTAAAAACTAAATATGTCTAGAGAATTATATGACAAAGCTGAATCTCCCTCACAATTGCAGGAGCATTGCAGCATGTTCATGGATTGTCCCCCATGGTTTCCTCTTGCCCTGATTGCCTATTTTCTCCCACCTTAATAGACTTTACCTTTAGAAAGCAAGATCTACCAAGCAACCATCAATGAATGAGTGAAAGAAAACCTCCAGGAGTCCAATTAACAAACAGGAGTTGTACCGACCAGTCAGCCTGAATGTCTGGCCTTTTCTTTTAGTGCTCTTGTTTGGTCAAGTATGTGAAAGTCTAAACCACTGTTGGCAAATGCCCTTGATGAAAAGGACTTAAAATAGGGTTCCAAAGTAGCTAAAGATCATTATATTTTTCATCTTGTATTCACATTAGCACAACATAGTCAATTACTATTAGCCACTGCATTATAAATGATTGAAATGATATTTAAAAAATAAATAAATAAATGATTGCTATGTAAATTCAGCCACATGCTTGTCAGCTATTGGCATTTCTTTGCTGATTTCGCCACATTATGATTTGTAGTCACTTCCAAATTGGCATCATAGAAACTGAATTTAGTTTTCTTATTAAAATAAGGCAAATACAATGTTTAATTAAAGAGAACAATGATATTGAATCGTCTGAATGGTATTGCTTTATTTTGTCTAATTATGTTCCTGTTTGTTATCTAATTATGAAAGACAAAACCACACGCTAATTCTACACATAAAAATGTGCTTCTGAAAATCATAAGGATTTTATGCGAATGCAAAACAAAAATACTATACTAAAACTATACTGAGTCACTCGATTATTTAATGAGTTTTTGCTCTTAATTGCCTAATATTGTAATAATAGCTGGATTTGTGAGAATAGAAAAGAGTACTAGGCAAGCTGTCCAGGGTCAGGAGGGGATGTTGGGCCTGGAGGATGCCCCCTAGAATTGAGATGTTGACCGGGAGAAGTTGTTTTGGCTCCAGCAACGGCCTTGGCCAAGACTTTTAACAATCGCTGAAACCCCAAGGCTCCACATAATCCCATCAGCAGAAACCTTGTGATCAGAGCTCTGAATAAGTAGATATTCTCAATGACCTCAAAGGGAAAGAGCGACCAGATACACGAGGAGCCACTTCTCCCATCCATCCATCATGTAGCCAGCTGCAAACGTTCCCGCAGGGCAGGTGGGTTCCCCCGAAACCGAGCTTGTCGATGAGAAGATTGTGTCAATTGCATTTAGAGACCAGCTGATCAGATACATAGTTCCTCAATTAGAGTTTAGAGAGCAGGACAAGGACACTAGACAGAGGGAGCCAGCAGGAGAGACATGGGAAAGGAGAGAGCGATAGATGCTACCACCTTTGTTAAGAGCAAAGAGAGGATGATGATTAGTCAATTATCAGCCAAGCTCTCCCGAATGTATGTTAATTAGATGATTAACCTAATTTAGTAAAATCAATATAATTGCAACCTTCTGCTTAGTTTTCTAAGTTTACATTTTCTTCATAAACTTCATCATACTGCTCCAAAGCTTACATGTCTTTGATACAACTTACACTCATAACCTGAGTGACGAGTACCAGAGATCAGCTTTGCACGTGTCTTCAATCTATGGTGGATATGTGATCCCTTCTGTTAATCCCTGTGAGTATTAATGTTGGGTTCACTACTCGCCTCCCTTGAGATCTCTCTAGTTTACTCCATCCTGGACTCACCCGGATTCCTAGAACCTTTTGCCAAGACTTACCAGTGCTACACCTTGCATACCAATCCCCTCCAGTACCTTGGAACACTCAGCACAAAGCTGACAATCTTTAGATTGAACAATAAGAAAGCAGGATCCTTCGTGAAACAGCCTTGGCGATCAAGTGGAGATGGTTTCATGCTGGTACCTGGCAAAGGGGTTGTGAAGTAAGAATTGTTTACCGTGGACTTTCCAACAAGGTGTTTATCGCTGTTTGTACATTATTTGGTTAAATCTCCACATTGGAAGCACTAAGAACTGCTATAACATTTAGTCAAAGCTTTTCTTTCATATCCTTTCATCTGTCAACATTAAGACAATAATTAACTAATAGCTTTGATGTTTTCATGATGAACACAATATTATATTCCAGGACAAAAGGGAGGGAGATGTAAGGTGAGAATTTTTTTTTTATTATTTTCGTGTGATGCCCTCGAGGCATCAGTGAGTTGAAATGTGTATGAGCTTTAGTTGAGGTATGAAAGTATTTTGTGCTGATCAGGATGTTTTTTGTTGTGTTTGCGGAGGTAAGAAGGAGGGAGGTATAATATAAATCAGTCCCAAAGCTGGATTTGTGAGAATTTCTAAATCAGGCTGCAAATTCAATATGCTGCCAGGTTGAGTAAATTACCACAAGGAGCAGAATTTTTAAATTATTTATTTATTCATGATGTCCTCTTGAAATGGCTGAGGGGATAAAAGCATGTCTGGTTCATGCATGGTATTTAAACATGCATTGCAAAGCTTGAGCGGTGGATGAAATTGATGTCCTTGCTATGCTTTAGGAATATCTCTGGCTGTATCTGTGAGTTTTGGCCTCCTCATCACATTTTAGATTAGTCTGTGAGTACAGTGCCCACATAATCAAGATGGAAGGGAATAACAAATTTAAGGGTTCGTTGATGCAAATCGTGAGATGAAAATCTGCACAAAGTATAATTTTAAGACTAAGCAAAAGGGTCTTGTCAGACTGTTTTACATAGATGTGGGATGTTGTGAGTTGAATATAAAGGATTTATTCTTAAGGTTCCTACGATGTAGTCCTAGTCATGCAAAGTTAAGTTTTAAAACACTATCGTTTATTATAATTCTTCAAAAGTGAACTTTTGTTTGGATATACGACAAGTGATGGTTTAGATTTAGGTTGCCTCATATTTCATTAGTTTTAGCTACAGCAGATTCCATAGATCGCATTACATTGTTTTTAATTATAGGGATAGAAAATAGAACTTGCTTTGTGAAGCGAAGCATACTCACAGATTGTAGGATTGTCAAAGCAGACACTTCTAAGCTATGCCATACAACAAAATATTTATTGACAATTTATTTGCTTGTGATTATTACTTCACGAAATCAGACTGTTGATTAATAAAGTTGATGCACATTCATTTTCCTTAATATGACTAAAGCCTTTTTTCCTGCTTTTGCTTTTTAAATTGATATTTCTCAATGAGTAATGAATGGATATAATATACAAGTTTCATCTTTTTATAACCCAGTTAAAGGGAGCATATTGCCTAAACAATATGTAGCAAGGAAACAGTAGTCAGCTTTTTGAACAGTGTGATATGTGTTTTGCTCTTAGTGTTATAGAGAGGGAGAGAATGACTGTTGTTGGGGAAATCATACCAATTGTTAGTGACAGAATATGGCTCTGGACGAGAGCTGTCCATGGCAGAGGAGTAAACTCTGCTGGCAGCATCTGCAGATTGGCCATTGAATGGCACACTGCCCGCTGCTCACTTCGCCTGGCTATGTTCACGCCATAGGCAGATGTTGCTGAACACTCCATTTCACTTCCTTCACTGAGTCCATAGCAGTTAAGTTAAACCCACATTATTTTATTTTTAAAAACCGGAACAAGTTTAGAATTAAGGCCTATAAAGATTCACATGGAAAAAATCTATATGAGAATATATATGTGTACAAAACTTAAAATGTAATTGCTCTTTTATTAATAATTTTCTTTGTCTTTTAAATGGAAGAATCCAAAAAATATATAATTCCTACTGAAAATCTTACTTTTAGTTTTATTGAGCAGGTTTTTTTTTCTGTGTAAGATAACCTTGGTCCTCTCGATTGCTACAGTGCCATACACGTACCCAGAGTGACAGGTTGAGAAAGGACACTATGTTCAATCCTCAGTTATCTTAATCTTCTTTTCTCTCACTCTATTTTCCTTCCATGCCACTTTGGTTGCTGAGGGTTGCCTGTGGGATCTCTTTTTCAGAGCTGAAACTCCCTCAGACTGTGAAAATACTGGAGGAGCATTGTCTGGTCACCATGGATATTTAAAGAGTTGCACTTCTGGCCACACATTTGCTGAGCATTCCCTCACAACAAGCAGTGCCTGCAGGGCTTCTACCCTCAGGAAACAGGCTTTCATTTTGGGACTTTTGTGATTGTAGGTAACAGAATGGCAGATTGGTGACAAAACAGTGGGGATTAGGAATTGACGCCAGTCAGTTCAGTCAAGTGAGATGTAACTCAATTTGTTGTTCCTGTTCTGAGATAACATATCTTTTTTAAAATGATGTCATCATTTTATTCTTGTGACTGGCATGTAACATCCTGTCAGTACCTATACCTGATAAGTGAAAAGGCCAAAACTCTCTAAACATTTACAATTGGATCCTTTTATTCAATGAGACTTTAGAAAGGCATCTGATCAATACCATTATTTTTCGGAATCGAATCAACCTTGATCTGGTAGTTCTATGCTCTATGATCGCAATCACAAGAAAAAGATGTCTGTGACTTTTCACTTATTTCCACTTTCACTGCTTCCTACCCTTGAGTTGTAAAATAAATTCCATAATTAGTATACTATTGCAGAAAGAGTAAACCACTTTAACTGTCTCACAATTATTATTTTTTGATATTAGTTTGTTTTTTTTTGCTCATTATATCGCTAATATCTACATATACTTTCTTCCACGTCCCATATATTTTCTATCAATGACTACCAAACGGTTTATATCACTTTCTATGGTAAAAATGCTGTACTCGTATATGAAAATCAATTAAAAATCGATGAAAAAATAAACTGTGATAAATAGTTTGAAAGACTTTTTTAATTAGAGCATTGAATCATCTTTATGAATTTAGACATCACTTTAAGTATTTCAGCTATTCGTTTGACATATTTTTTTTCTTTGCTTTGACTTTCAAACTCTATACAAAAAAGTGAAAATAAAATACAGTGATCCAAGATATGCTGAACCATTTGGTTTGGTGGGCTGTTAAAGGGTTAATATGTGAAATTAGCTTCAGTGCTGCAATGATTTTTTGGGTTTCTCAGTCATTCCAAAGGTTGATGTGATCCAGGTCACTGATTTTCTATCATCAAACCAGTTAGAGGCAGAATTATCTTCTTTCCATATTTGAGTCGAGGAGTATTTAACTGAAACTGCTGCTTCTGATAAATTCAGATACATTTTAACATAGTTGGCTTTGAGTGTGTATCCACTTCACCGAAATCACTGTATTTACTGCAACTTACAAAAAAACAGGCATGTGGTGTTAAGAGTGAAGCAGTAGAAAACATTTCTGTAATATTTATTGCCATAAGCTGTTTAGAATAGAGTTATGTTTTTTTCTGCAATATGTTGTGTAATTAAATAGTTTGCTGTCTTTACATTTCACTTTAACAAACAATAAAAGATCAAATTAATATTTTACCATTTTAGTTCCCACAGCTTTCATTTCATAACATAATAATTTAATTTAATCAAAATTTCAGACATTTTGAATGAGCAGCATCCTTTGGTCCTCTGATGGCATGTTTACATCAGGAATTCAAATGCTGGGGGAGGAGCTTCTTGTAGGTTTTTTCTCAAGGCAACAGGGCTGGAAAATCAGCTTTTTTTGTTCTCTGAAGACAGAAAAACTCAGAATAGGCTAGCTGTTTACAAACTACATGCTTCTATTTAACCAGCAGCGCTGGTAGTGATTTTTTTTTATTTGCCATGGTTGTTTGTTTTTGCGGAAACAATGCGTCATCAACAGAAGGAGGTTCTGGTTGGCTGGCACATATATCGATATGAATATCCGTTCATGACCGTTCATTCTAATGCCCATCAAAAGTTCAATAATTCTCTGCGCGTACACCGATGGTGAATTTTCCGTGACATGTGCTCAACGAAGACTCTCCGCATTCTCGCAGCTCGCCATTGACCTAACACATGAATCACTCATGCAAATTCTCTGTTTGAATGACCGTTGAGAGCTTTCGTCATTACCATTAAATGAGCAACAGCTTTGTGTTTTCATGGTAAAGATCTTTAACAAAGATTTGTAATCGAGCTTATCATTCCCTTATGACTCCTTTTTGATAGAGCAGCAATTGAGTAATTTACTAAAAGTGAGTTTTATACTAAAAACAGATTGCTTTCAGTCGAGGTCCTCATGTTGAAAACTGTGGTGTGATAGCTTTGCAAGTGTAGCCGATAAGCACTTAGGGTGCAATGGATACAATATCTCTCTGTGTATCAGCTTAAATTATAAAGTACACAACAACAGGCCAGATCACCAGGTTCGCTACGGGAGGGCAAAATGAAGCAAACACAACAACCAGACAGACCAGGAGAATGACTTTTAACCAAAAGAAAGTTTTTACTTTCAAAATGTTTGAATAAATGGGATCATGAAATGTAAAAACAACCGAATAATTAAATAAAATGTATAAACAAACAAGAAAAGGTTTTTTCTCTTTGGGAATTCAAATGTCTATTCTTATTTGGTTAAACTTGTACCCAAAAAACAACCCACTTGTAACAATCAGGATGTAAAACAAAAATCAAAGAAACAGCACAATGTAGAAACAATGTAGAACGATGTAGAACAATGTAGACAACTCACAACAATCCCATGTGTGTATACAGTTCTTAGTCTATAAGCAAATGTGTATGTGTGTGTGGGTGTTGAAAAAAAAATCCTTGAAGTCCGAACGATGAATCTCACGAATGAAAAAAATATCTTTTAGTGGTGTAGTAGTACGATTCTCTGTCACGCAATGTTCAATAAGGCATAGTAGTTGAGTTAACAACTCGGGGATGGGGTAAATGATGAGAAATACCACACAATGGACGCACTCCGCAGGTAACCGCAATTAAGGCACAGATCACGTTGATGTAGAGCAGAATTTCTCTTTGTCTCTGCCTACAGGTCTGGGTGGCTCGCCATCACAGGATCACAGCAATTTCAAGTCCAAAATAAAACCTGACCTTTTAATCTCTTTTGTTGACACTCGCGATCTGCAGCGTCTCCTCTCTCTCTCTCTCTATGCGTCTCGTCTGAATGACGTCATACACAGCGCCCACTATATAGCGAAAGATTACGCTTTTCTTTTAGTTTAAATATAATTATTTTAACTTCCACTCTTAAAAATTACTTTGTTTAAAGTATTATTTAAATAAATTAATATCATTTAGTAAAAATAAATTAAATTATAATTTGGGTTTTATTTACCTTAACCAGCTCAATACTGATCTGTGTTACACCAGTCATTTGTATTATTTCAGAAATTATATTAATTATATTTAGAGGTCAGGGTAAAACACATGCTAAAATGTAAAAAAAAAATGATTTGCCAAACTGTCAATGCTGTCTGTCTTTCACTTGTCTTGGCTCCGATCATGTCTTGAACAAGACAAAACAGCTCTTGTTACTCTAGGCCCTCAAAACAATCTTTTGTTTTAATGATAAGGATGTACTGGCAGTTCTAGGCAAAATAATGACCTTGAAGTGAGAAAGTTTTAAGTCCAAGTTTTTATTTACAGCAGTTTACAAAATTGCACGAAAAAACAAAACACATTTTTTTGGTACCTCCCAAATTTTGATGGGAAAAAAAAAATGCAAAAAATGGTGGCAAAAAGACAACAAAAGGCTGCATTGTCTGAAACTTATTTTGGCTGTGGTTGAAGGAAGCAGGATACACTTTGTGAGTATAGTGAAAGTTTTTGAATTCATTTTGTACAGACACAGTGTCGACTGTGACAATAAGTAATTTAAAAAATGTTCGAAATTATCGGAAATTCCATTAAAGTAAAACATCACTTTCATGTTTTCATTAACAACAGGTTCAGCGGAGCCATAAGATTAAATATATAATAAGTATTTAATAGGTATTATTATACCTATTAAATGTATAATAGGTGACATTTAAAACCAAGTAGACACGAGTTCAACAAAGTCTATTTGAGGTCAGTGAACTAAAGTAGAATGTAATGCGCCACTGACCTTGTTTCACACAGTAATTCTTTAGTCAGCAACCACAACTTTCTGTAAAGTGTGTTTATTTTTGACTATTGCAATCATGTCATGCCTGAAATGTCATTGGGGCCTTGTAGACTTTTTTGAAACAAGCCATCAGTGTTGCCTTTCCACCAAGGAGCTCGTTCAAAGAAAATGGCTACAATTCGGCAGGCACTAAATCTGGCTCTGTTGTTTGCTTGGATCACTTAAGAAGCATAGGTCTTTTAAGGTTACTGAAGCAAAATTGTATTTGCTTTCCTCCTGATGTGCGGTCCTCCCCCTGGGATTGCTAATAAGTACAAAAAGCATTACTCCCTCAGCAAGGAAAGAGCATTTTGATGTTTCTATCATTGACTCAAACTCCAAGCACATACATATGTTGTTTCTTTCGCAGCTTTCTATTGCAGTCATAAACTTCGCTTTGAATCAGGCTGTCAGGCCATTATGAAGTAGCAGTTTTCCCTTCTTGAATATGATGTAGACACAAACACTTGGAAGATGAAAGGGCGAGCGGCTGCGCTCCATTTCTCTCATCGGAGGACATCTCAATGACGTGCGACTAGGCATAGAGGGATACAGTGGGAAAAGGGAGAGATTGAGGTGAGCTTTGAGACGAGGAATGACAAGGCAGATGACAGGTGAGCAGTGGAGAACAAAACATTCAATTTTTCAATGTCAGCACGTCCGTACACAACCACAGGGCTGGTTGTATCTCTGCACAGAGCCGTATTTCATTGTATGTTTTTGTAAACATTACCATCCCAGAAGAATATTCATAACGGGGAGTCAAAACTGATTCAATGAATTAATAAGCTGCTATTGTCTACTAATGAGAAAATGTACCTTCTAATTGGATATTTCTCAACCTAGTCTTTATATAAAAGAGCTGAATTGTTAGCAATTATTTCTTTATTGTATCAACTCTAAAAACAAACACAACAGAGCAGTCAGGACTCATTACCACCTGGTCTGAGAGAATCATCAAAAGAGCAGTGCTTAAATATTTTTCATATTATTTTATGATGAAGCGGTACCATTAATCATTGCATAGTCTACCACAGTAATTAATCTTTCTGGAAACCACATGCAGACAAACTCTGTGCGTCATGAAAACTTTTGCAGCCTTTTATCTCTATAACCAACACCTTGAAGAAATAATTTTGTGGGCCTGCTTGGTTTTTCATATGGATATAGTTTAAGCAAACCACTTCTCGTTTGTTCAAAGCAGGATTTTAAATTTTTTTTATAGAAAAATAGACATGTTTTGAAGAAAGCTTCTATTTTTTGCACTGGAGTGGTGTTGTCTTGCATATGTCAGTACACAAAATTTCTCACTGATCTTTTGAACTGAATTGTAATTTTATAATTTACATGTTATAATAAGGCAAATGGGCTAGTAGTGTATTTGGATATAAGCAATAAGTTGGTTCGATTGCTACCTGGTCCATTCTGCCATTGTGGCCTTGGGCTATTTGAGATCAACTTTGTGTTTACCTTTACTCTAATTCACTTTGGATAAGAGCATCTTCTGAATGCATAAATGTAAATACAAATTTAAAGAACATGATTTAGCTTTTTTTATATCTGAACTAGGATGTCTAACACTGAAGATGCTGTGGAGACGATAAACAAACTGAGTGAGTCTGAGTGATTTGGTGTATGTGGCCATGGGTGAAGAATATAAGCAGATGAAAATAAAAACATGTTTACAGCAAGGTTCTAGCTGTGATCATTTGTTCATCCATGATCTTACTTGTTCTGACATCAGCAATTTTCTCAAAACAACATTTGGAGGTATTCTTTTTTGTTTAACTTATAAGTAAGGGATATACAATGATTAAGAGTGCATTATTCAGTTTTAAACGTCAAGTGACTATATGCCACTCAAGGATATATAAAGTGATAAAAATTACCTGGACTACCTGAGCGGTTATTTAGAATTAAGCAACACCTACCAGCCAATCATATTCATAAAGACCATGGTATAATGCACCTTACAGTAAGTACATTAAGAAATGGCTTATGACACCCTTGTGGTAAACATTATGCATTGTCCTGAAAATAATGGAGGAGTGGAGAATAGTCTACTTGGCCATAGTAAACTGTCAGTTTACATTATACATTTAATCATCCTAAATCTTTAAATATATATTTTTTACTTGTGTTTAATTGCTAGAGAGGCGTTTTATAAATGAATTCTCCTTCTGTCCTTCTCCTTTTCCTTTTGTCTGGAGACTTTTGAGTCTGGCCCACCCCTTTATGCACAGATATAAATGCCCATTCCGGTTGCATTTAAAAAAAAACATCCTCTGGCAAATGAGATCTGAAGCAGACGTGTCTCATGGCCTTTTAAGACTGAGAGGGTGGTCCTAGGTTAGTTTTTTGGCAAATTAACATCCCAGTTCTGCCCTCATTTTGCCTCCTTCCCCACTCCCTGCTTATTTTATTGCGATAGTCTTAAACTTGCAGTGTAGAAGACACACCCATTGATGAATATTTCGAGTTATTGCATTGGTTTGTTTAAGCACCTGTGCCCTCGTCTTTTTTTACTATGAAAACCCAGCACAATAAATTTGTTTTCAATTCCACAAAGACAAATAATTTTCTGTGTCTTGACTGAACTAAATTTAGGTGAAAGCAAGGACAGAGAACAGGTGAGAGGTCTTCATTTATTGGTTGTTTTAGACCCAGGTGTGTCCTCTTCTGCCAACCAGAAGTCCTCCAAACCATTGTACCCTGTGTGAGAGATGTAGCCTCTTATTAAATCTGACAGAACTTATTGCTAACTCGAGTAGAGTGTGTGTTAACTGCATGGAAAAAGATCAGTCTTGTGAGAAACTAAATAAAACCAGAGAAAGGAAGAAAAGAGAATCATCTCCTTCTGACAACACAGCTGGATTGTCTTTGTTCATCTGAAAATGGAGCAAGGAAAAACTGTTGCTGTCTGCCGGTTGCCATCACGAAAGCAAGGACAGAGCCCTGTGATTCCACTTGAGCAGGAAGGACAAAGAAGATGCCAAAAATGAATGGGGAAATAAGTACACGAATGAGCACAAAGCTCTTGATGAATCCTTTCCGTTTAGTTGATGGTCTCTTTAGTGTCTCTATGACATTGAGGAGACGTTTATGGATGATTAGTGTTTTATTTTCCCACTTTCGTGTCTACCCAAGAAGCATCTCAGAGCTGATTGTGAGGTGACGGGTGGGTCATGCAAGGGCAGGTAAAAACACAGCTGTGCTATTCAGAGGTCTAAACTGACGGATAGGAAAGCAAAGGGGAATTTCCATATATCATACAGAATTTGCCCTAGTAGACATGACCTAAGTTTTGTTTGTCTTTGCTTTGCCATGTATCCTCTTATCATGGTAAGCTCCACAGATCTCAGGTGCGTTCTCTCATAGACAAGAAACTAGTTTCAACACAGACATTCCTGAGGAGGTGAGCAAATCAATTTAGCAAACTTTCCATTGAATCAACTCAAAGTGGTGAAAAGAAACAATGTTCTGGGCATTTTTGGTTCAAATATGACGTAACTTATCCGGTTTTGATCTCATCTTTCATAAAAAAAAATCAGGTATTTTGTATTAGAGTTTGGCCCTGTTAGACTGTCAGCTAAATGCAGCCTAATTCAGATTTCTTTTTTTACTCATATGACACAAATCAGACTTGTTCTTTGATGGTGCAAACAGAAAAAAAGTTTGCAGTAAGATATTTTGAGATCAGACTTCCTAATAAATCAGATATATGCCTATTCCACTATATCAACTTAAACCATTACAATTTAGTACGAAACAGAGTCGTTTGACATCATGTGGGAAGTTCTTGTGGTTGTGTGACCCTGGCGGCATCAAACTGCAATGAACATGTAGGAGAAAAGAGCTGATGTGCATTTGCAGTGCGATGGTTGTATCGACATGCTCGATTTGTAGTTGTGCGCCAAGTTTCCAACTTGCTAATTTAGAAGGCTCTGCACATGTAAATTTGTTTTCCAGAGCATCTAAAGTTCTGTGCTCTGTTGCTGTGTGGACACTACTAGCTAGCCCAAAACAACGCAGATGCTAACAAAGGTTATATTTACCCCATCGTTTATAATTTAAATGCAACATAAATACATCCGTTACTGCTGTAGAAGCACTATATTTGCACTTATAAGTATTCCAACTTTAAAGGACAACAATGCTAGCTACTAGCTAAACCGTGCCACAGATAATAAAGTTCACATAATATTAATATGTTGCCATCTCAAAAGGAAGACAATCCCTCACCACAACTTTCTTATTCTCTGTTCACAGCTGTTTGAACACTGTCCCTGAAGCAGTCAGAAAATCAGTAACAATAATAATTATCAAAAAGCAACTAAAACGTCTACTCTTCTGTGAGCACCTAAAATGATTATTGTTTTTATAGGATCACTTCTTTGTACAGTTGATACAAGCTCTATTGTGAACTACTAGTCTTCTAAACAGACTGCTTATTGTCTTTCCCTACATTGCAAGCAGATTTGGGTAAAAACAAATCTGCTAAATGTGTAAATTATACATAAATCACATCAATATAAAGGTAAATTGATTAATTATAAAGCTCAGAACTAAAAAAAGAACTTAAAAGTATATATATATATATATATATATATATATATATATATATATATATATATATATATATATATATATATATATATATATATATATACAGTCAAAAATATCCATGTTGAAGAAGTCTATGCATGAAACAATCTTAATCAAACGTGTATTTTATTGACATTTACCAGGCAAACAACACCCAAACTACCACAATAAATATAACAGGAAATCTAATAAATTGTTGCTATATTCATTTATCATTTTCAGATGAAGTTGGTTGGGTTTTCAGTGGCCCTCACTGGATATTTCACATAAAACTGTCATGAAATAGAAGAGAATCAATATAATGCCATTTGGCAGAAATATCACTGCAGGCCTATTTTTTTTTTCAATGAGTCATAATTAAATTGCTTGAGGCAGGCAAGTCAGTGTAAATGTTGACGTAAAAGTGTTGCAAGTGTAAAGCGGACAATCAGGGGAAAGTCTATTTCTCACTCTTCCAAAAAAAAATTCCAAAAGATAAAACATCCCTTTCTTATATATATATATATATATATATATATATATATATATATATATATATATATATATATATACCATTTTCAAAGACATTTGATAAAGTCCTTATATGCCAAGTTTAGTTTGGTTGAAGCACACTATAATTTTGTTTTCCCTTTTTGCCCTGTTTGTTGTTGCAAGTGAAAATGCGTACATTGCATTGATCCTCTGTATGCTGTCTTGTTGACAAACCATATGTTTCTTGAAAGAGCTTGAGCAACATAGCTTCAAAACAATTCTTTCCCAGCACTCTTGCACTACATTCTCAAAATGTGCAGTATGCATAATGTTATATACTAACAATATAGCAATAACAAAAGGCAATTCAGTCAATGCAGATGCTTCGCCAATTCTACAAGCATCATTTTGCTGCTTTCTCTTAAAAACCTCAGCGTTTGCACTAGTTTTAGACCATATTAAGTAAAAGTACTGTATGTTTTAAGGGTAGATGACATACATGATTGACAATTTCAGTGGAAACAAAAGGCCAACCTGAGGTGGCTGACAATCTAAGGTTCTGGTTTGGACCTTTGGGTCACAGCTGCTGTTCATGTGAAGTTGCTTTGAGGTGGAAAAATTGAGGATTTGCTGAGTAGAAAGAGAGGCCCTGTTCACCCACTACTAGTAGATTTTAATTCTCATAAATAGGACATCAAATGCCAATTACACACAATGTGAAATTATTATACTGTGTGTTTTTAAATTTGTTAAGCAAATTAAGTTGTATTTTTCTCTCTTTTATGTACCTTTGTGGATTGACATTCATCCACCCAGTCTGGCAGTCTTGTCCTGCTTGCTAGCTTTAATTTAAAATCTCCAACTCCATTATGGAAATGTAGCACCAAACATTAAAAAAACCTCAACCATGCTTAACTTTTCTCACTGGACACTTTTTATAGTACTACTCTCCAGCTCTCTCCAACAAATGCATTCTCTTCTGCAGTTGTCAAATATTTACATTTTTAGCTCATCAGTCAAAAGCACCTGCTGCTCTTCATATTACACACCTCTTCATATTATGTTGTCCATGCTTGAGTTGGTGGCCCCAGTTCCCATGTTAGAGAGTTGTTGTTGTTGTTTGGCTGTAACTCTTGCATTAAGGAAGATTTCTGTCTGTTTTAAGCTCTGCTGGACCCTAGTCGATGTCTCTTTATGATCACAGGAACTATGATCCTTAAAATTTATTTCTATTATATAAAACAAGTTCAAACAACATCTTGAAAACTTCCGGGAGACATCTTGTTTGAGCAGTAGAAATGCAGTGTGTCTAGTTGCTGTGCTCTAGTTTTGCCATGACAACTTTTTTCAACCTTACCTTGGTAGCAGAGTGTGGTTGTTGCTCACCCAGTTTTACCTCTGACATGGCTGTTTCAGTTCATGACGGGGTTTAAACTGCTGTTTAGTATAAATTGTTTACCAAGATGCTTGTTTAAAGACGAAAGCTCTTGACACCAAGTTAAATAAAACAATCATTATTTATATTTTAATCCCATTAATTTGCTCAGTACTTTATCCCTTGAGAGATATTTGCAAACATTGATCAGTCTTGTGTTATAGTTCTGGTTTCTTTAACAAAACAATATTTCGTTTGACTGTTAGTGCCTCAATCTAGTAATCACACGATTACATCACAGAAGCTTCTCTGTAATTTGCTTGATATTCTGCATTGAATGTGGAGTGCTATAAAGCTCCAGGTGAAAACACTGTATTTGTTCCCTGGAAAGAGAAGGAGGGGCTCAGTCCAGCTCACTGTGTTTCCATGGAAACCACCCGTTTCAACAGGAGGAGCTGAAAGTTTAATATGAACACATCAGTAATTTTCTGTCATGCTGCTGAGTTCCAAATGTGGAACTACTGGTTACATTGGGCAACAGTCTAAATTATTTCCTCTCATAAACACAGAGATTCTGGCCCCTTTGTCACCTGGAGTTGAAGATGTTTGAAATTTACAACAAACAGGTTTATCATTTATATTCATGATATTATTTTATTAGTTTTGTCTCATTTGCACTCTTTCCATTTGCTTATTATCTCTGAAAATCAGTTGTTTATATGAATCTACACTTTATGTGGTTGATGACATTTATTGTAATTAGAACATGCCTTCATCGCTGTACACACTTATTAGTTCTTGTATCACAGGGGGATTCTTGTACCAATTCCAGCTGACACTGTAATGAAATAATATGAAGCAAACAGCTTTGACAATTGCTAGTCCATCACTGCCCCTTACCCACTCGCCCATCGCTCATATAGGAAATTAAGCAAGTGCTGCATACACATCTTTTGACTTTGTGAGAAACAAACATGTTCAGAAAAAAAGCCTGGAAATGTTGTAGAGTGGATATTAGTAAAATTTAAACTAAAATACTTTGTAATTCTAAATCTTTATTCTGTTAAACACAAGTTGATATGTTTTTTGTACCCTATAAGAGTTTATAACAAAACTATAACTGTCTTCATTTATAAACTAGGGTACTGGATATTTTCTCAAGAACACCATGATCTCATTGTGTGTGCTTAATTGCACTTAATTATTAACAGAAACAACCCTTTTAACCATTTACATGCTTAACATTTAATTAAGGACATTTTTGGACTTCAGAGAGGAACATACGATTAGAGATTTCATATATTTTTGTAAACATAATCAAACGTCTTTATTTCCTCAATTGTTATGCTCAAGAAAATGTTTTCAGATTAACGCGCATTCGTTTTCTGTCCACCTTATCTCCCAGACAAGCTTTAATGAGTTTGATGAGGTTGAATTTTTGGGGGGGTTCTCATGCGGATGGATGTAGATTCTCATAGATGTCACTGATTGTGTTATAGAGATTTATTTGCTTGTATTGTTGCTATTTTGCTTCAGTGCTGCTGATTCTGCAGATCTTCTGTGAAAATGTAGAGTTAGATCAGTTTGTGCAGCTTGTAGTAAGATTGGAAAATAATATATTGATTTCATATTTGGTGTGCGATGATTTTTATTGTTGGTGGATTTTTAGAGATCTGAAGTCATTGGTCAAAACTTTCTTATTATGAATAATTCCAAATATGGGAATAAAAATATGTTGAACAATTTTAGTTATTGTTGTATCTATTGTATTGGTGCATCTGCCTAAAACATTTTAGCTTCTAAAGGGCCATTAAGTTATTGACAGATTTTTTTTTACGTCTTATTATTTAGAGATTTATGTGGTTTGCATATTTTTGAGGCACTTTTTTTTGTCCTATTGTGGAAAAAAAGGCTATATTTTTGCTATTTTGACTTCTTGGAATTCTAAATGATTTTGCCAGTGGTGATGTAATATAACTATTAATTATAAGTTATAATTATTTAAAGCATGAGTTTCTTTATGTTATTAAAAAACATGATATTTTGAATATTAATGCATATGGTACTTTTTAGTGTTTGAAAACTCACTAATCACACAATGGTTAGAAGTTTATTTGTGAGTCTCAAACAATCAGAAGTGTCTTTTTCTACTCCTTCAATACACCTCACTCTGTTTTAGTGAAAGTCATTACACCACCAAAGGGTAGAGTAAGCACTGACTACAGGGTATTATATTGCTATAGCATTGCTATATTTGTACTAAAATGTATGTACTTGTGACTTACATAATATATCTGGGTCTCAATATGTTCTCTATCCATACATGTTTAAAACTTTTACAAATCGAGATGCAAGTTTTTTAAGTCATAATGTATAATTAGTCTAAAACAGCAACATCCATGACCTTTAAAAAGGTTTGTTGTTTTTATAAAATGAAATGTGAACTTATTTGCTATATTTTATTGTTACTTTTATTTTGTCATCATAATATGAGACAAGGCGTCACGGTGGCGCAGTGGGTAGCACGGTCGTCTCACAGCAAGAAGGTCACTGGTTCTAGGCTCGGCTGGGGCAGGTGGCATTTCTGTGTGGAGTTTGCATGTTCTCCCCGTGATCGCGTGGGTTTTCTCCGGGTGCTCCGGTTTCCCCACAAGTCCAAAGACATGCAGAATAAGTGAATTGAATAAGAACAATTGCCCATAGTGTTGTGTAGTGAATGTGTGTGTGAATGTTTCCCAGCGATGGGTTGCGGCAGGGAAGGGCATCCGCTGCGTAAAACATATGCCAGTGAGTTGGCGGTTCATTCCGCTGTGGCGACCCCGAAAGGGAATAAAGCCGACATGAAAATGAATGAATGAATATGAGACAAATTTTTGTAAGAACTTTAAATCAGGAATTTCTTGAATATGTATGTTTTTGAAAATCCTTGCAAGCATCTTAGGGACAAAATCTGAAAAACATAAATAAATCAATAAACTCAGTATGACCTGGTGCTAGATGTGGTTAATCCTTGAAAAATAGCCCTTTTTCATGTTTAATCTTAGCTGCAAATATTTAAGCCACTTTTTGGGTCTTTGGTTTATAATTTTTACAAAATGTGTGTTTTGATGGCAGTTATGGACAAAGCCAGTTCAGATAAGTATCATGGGTAATAAAAAGCCATAGACAAATAGATGTTTCCTCCACAAGTGAAAAATCTGCACAAAAACATTAGAAAATACTGGAAATTGCTGTTTAGAAGTGATTCATGAAGTCTAAGCCTGTTTTGCAAAAGATCCCTCAGGACCTGAGAGTTAAACTAACAAAAATAAATGAATAAGAATAATCCGATAGCATAGTTTGCTGGAAATATTAGATGGATACATTTTGCAATCTGATCAAACTTAATCCCTGGGGGCCAACACAATGCTCATTTTTGCGGCAACCATAGACATTTGGATTCCCTAATTAAGGCGTGTTTAAAAGCTAAAAGTCTGTTTGCTGAAGTATGGTTGATTTAAGTTTTAGACCCCTGCCCTAAAGGGTTAAACACATGTTTCTTCATTATTTTGCTGACATCAATCTATGGATACTCGGTAAGTTCAGCTAAACTGCTTATGTATATCACTCGTGTTTGAATTGGAAAGATTAGTTTGATTGAGTTACATTTATGCCTTTGGCAGATGCTTTTGTCCAAAGCGACTTACAGTAGGGGAGAGACAATATGCAATTTGTTACACAGTAAAGTCTATCTCAGCTTGCTCATAATAGAAGTTGTAACAACTGATCAATCAATCACAGCAGGAAGAAAATTAAGGAATAATTTTTTTTTCAAGTAGGTGTTCCATGAAGAGAAGAGTTTTCAAAGCTTTTTAAAAGCTATTAGTGTTAGTAGCAGAATTTGTCAAATTACCAAATTTTTCCTGTTCATTTGGATCCGAGTTGTAAATCTGGGTAAAAAATAAGAGCAGGGATTAAATAATGTTCCATTTGATATTATTGATTTCGCTTGTGGATTTGCATGATAATATGCAATACATTGTAAAATATGTTGAATTTCATAGAGCATACTGGAAACACAGGATGAAAGAAAAAGGAACAAAACAGATTTATTCTTTCTCCTACAATCCTGTTTTTTTGGCAACCGGGACACAGTCTTTTGCCTCCAGCTCATATTTGCTCTGCATGTCTTTGATGTTGGTTCATTCTCTTCAGAGTCAAGGGGGTGAAGTAATTTTATTCAGGTCCAAATTGATGTAGCTTGAAAAGAGTTGACAGATTCTTCTGGCTGTTTTCTGCAGCTTCCGCTACCTGCCTGGACGTGTTTCTGGATTGCAAAGAATCTGAAACTTGTTCAGTGCAACGGGGCTTTATTCTAGGGGAACTCTTCGCCCTGCCATTTCGCTTTGACTTTTATCTGTGCATTGAAGTTTAACTGAGCAATCCAGATGTAGCTCAGAAAAGTTTTCACATGCCCATTAATCATCCACTTGGCCTTTGAGGGGAATGGCAGGCCTGCTTGTGTTCAATAGATGCTGTAATTTCAGAAGGCACAGGCTTGTCTGTTTTCAAATCATCTGGGCCTGGTTCCTTAACCCAAAGTAAGATTGAAGATGGGATAACATCTTTGGGTGTGCAAATGCAGCCAGAGGAATCTTGGCTACATTTTGTAGAAAATGTTTTTCAGCGTCTTAACATCATGTGTCCAGTCCAAAATGTATTTTGTTATTTTTACATTAAAAGTTTGAACAAAGTTTAATCAATTATTTCAAACAAGCAGGCTTTTACAGCTCACCAAAATCCATGGTTCCGACTTCCCTTTGTTTAATTGAAGGAGATGTTGGGGTAGAAAGTCCAACTTTTATTGACCCTTAGCTTTACATCTTGAAGAGGCTGTCTCTGAATCTACTACCAGTGTTCAACATCCATTCTGTGCCATACATTTACCACACTCCAGCTAATGGCCAGAAGACAAGCAATCAGAGAAATGTATCTTTTTAAAATGCTTTCAATATTAGAAGTGGGAAAACGAACATGTTATAGTTTCAAGGGTGTTGGTATTTAAGCTTTTTGATGAAACATCCTGCAATTTCAAAAGTTTTTGGAGTCCCTTAAGTCTAAATTGTCTAATGGGGTCAAGCAACTTCACATCCCATAATCTCCAAGTTCCAAGTCCCATAATCTCTCTTCCCCATGGGGTCCTGCATTGCCAACCATTTATAATATCAATTACTTGTATGTTTATCCAACAACTTAACTAAAGCTTGGATATAGAGAAAGCAGTCTCATCAGGAAATCTCTAAAGTTTTGTCCAAATGTAAATTTCTTCCATTCCTTCCAGGGGAGAATTTAAGAAATTTACTGAGAAGCAGAGACATACTTCGATTATCCCTTCCCCAGTCTTCCCTCCCATGATTTACTTACGCTGTTTCATTCCTGCAGTCATTATAACCCTCCATCCTTTCATCACCTGTGAACAAGGCCCAGATAAATGTATTTCAATTAACTTGTGACAAAACTCACCTTAACCTATATGCTGCAAGCCACCCCAGTCAAGAACTATGCCTTAAAAATTAGCTGGTTCTCACTTAGTTACCAACGGTGCTCGACCCATTATGCTGGATGTCCTTGCTTGAAAATATTCTATCTACCCTATTTAATTTAATTTCTTTGCCTCTCTTTTCAATTATTCATATTTAGTCTATCGGATAAACTACCACAAGCCCAGGTCACAAAGAACAGATGCATGTTCAATGCGGAAGACTTTAGATTGGGGAATTATAGTGTTTGTCGATAAACATTTTTTTTTAATGGCCGGTCTTAGTGTCATTCTTTATGCTTCAATAATTTCAGCAAGGTTAGCCGCAAAAATGACCTTCCCATGCAAAGAAGTGAAAGATTAATGGCCATGCAGACACTAGTCAAAAGTACCCTTTGGCCCCAAAAAAGAACAGGAAGAATTTGCCATCCCCCTGATAGCAAGTCGGGATGCTAGCGCTGAAGGGGTTGATAAATGTCTGCACTCTGTGCCGTTGGTGTTATAGTGCTAGAAGCTGTATCCTAATTCAGCATTGAGAAACAAAACTGAAAAGAGTCTATTTTGTTTTGTAGTGTGACAGATCGGTGTCTGGCATGTTTGTGTAGTGGTTATTTGTATTGAAGATAGCTTGAGAAGCCTAGCTGCAGGGTGGAAGTGGAAATGGAGATTTGTTATCACTTATGTGGTCTGCTTTTTAGATTTTTTTCTCTTATGTGTCTATCTGGTTTGTTTCTTGTTCAGAAGAGAGCAGGTCTAATGTTGTTAAAGCCTTGTGCTGATTATTTTGCCTGGCTAAGCTGATGTTAAACAAGATTAGCTTTTTAGCTAACGGTTTCTCTCTGTTAGATTACATTGACAAGTTTCTAAAGCTAGGAAATCTTTGAATGTCCCTCTATCTGTCTATCTATCAATCTGTCAGTCTGCATCTGTTCATCAGATAAATGTCAGAAATGGTATCAAAGTTGATGTATTCTGATTGAAGCTTATTCTTATCTTTGCCATTAGCACTTAGAGCAGAATATTGGATCATCAAAGACTCTCCTAGTAACTGCTAAGTCTGATCATCTAATCAAGCACATGTGCCTGTACTCCATTGATTTAGTCCCGACTAATCATGGGTTCACTTGATAAATTATTCAATTAATTTGCTCAACGATTCCCACCTCCTCCTGATATAGCCATCACCATTATAACCCCGATGTCTCTCTCTCTCTACCTCAGGACATTTGGCAATTGTTTATATCCAAAGGTTGTAGTTATTGAATAGCAGCCTCCAGTATCAGACAAGGGAATTCCTCAATCTTTATAATGTCCTCTCAACATCAATAATGTGATTAAGTGTCTTCACCTGTCTTCTCAGTCAGCTCATGTTGAACAGTAAACAAGGAGAAATACTCTGAACCCATTATGGTTTCAAGGGTGTTGGGATTTAAGGCTTGTGACATAACTTTGTGTATGATATTTAATTAGTATTTATTATGAGTTATTGGTGTGTTATTGAATTTCATTAAACTTGGTATATTTATAGCAATAAGCTGTTTTAATACAGCACATAATGGTAGGATGAATTAATTTTTCTGAATACAAGTTTTACATGTACACAACCACTTTAATTTCTCTGGAGTTCTTCCATCTCCTCCCATCCAGGTGTTAACCAGGCATTTCAATATATATATATATATATATATATATATATATATATATATATATAACCGCCAACTATTCCAACACATGTTTTACGCGGTGGATGCCCTTCTAGCCTCAACTCGTTGCTGGGAAACATTCACACACTCATTCACATTCATACACTATGGACAATTTTATTCACCCAATTGACTAATAACGCATGTTTTTGGACTTTGTGGGGGAAACCGGAGCACCCACGCAATAACAGGCAGACTGTTTTTCCACAGTACGGTTATTTTCCCAACCATGATCTCTTGATTATCTTGAGATAATCTTTAAAAGCAGATTTGAATTTTTTTTAAATACAAGTACTGTTACATTATCTGCTTTAGCACCAACATATTTTAAGTTTCTCAGTTCAAACTCCCTTTATAAAATTCTGCTATATATATTCTCAAGATCTGACATGCCTAATCTTGTCACACACGTACACACCTCAAACACACAGGGTCTTTCTGTTTGCCTGTCTTTCCACACAATGGCATGCCCCATCCTTGATTTAAATCAGCAAGAACAGTCGGTGTTATCAAAGCACATACTTCTCCATTCCATGAATAACAGCACCAGCGGGCACAAACTGACAAGTAACACATAAACTCAAGCTGATGGAATTTAAGCCTATTTTTAAAATGTGTTAACATGGAAAATACTTGTTGGCAATTGTTTCCAGTTAAATCAACAAGCCCAATTATATTTTGGTCAGTTTCTTAGTAAAAATTCTACACCTCTAAAACTTCACATATCACCTCCAAACTCAAAGAGTTTCAATGGCTCACAATCAAGAAATTAATTCATTTTTAAGTTCTTCTCATAAAATTATCTGAACAACCAACCACTTCCATGTTTATTAGAATTGATCTCCATGCAAACACATCCCACTCACTGTATTCCTCTTTTTTCTGCCTGGTTATAGCCCCAAAGAGACCCCCAGAACACTCATAGGTGCAGTCCCTGTGCTCCGCAACAAGTACCTTTTATATTAGTTCTTCTTTGACAACTTTCAATACCAACCATAAACCTTTCTTGTTAGGCAGGTTTCGAACTATGAGGGAGTTCCTTTAATTTAGTAGCTTCAGAACCTCTGCACATTATCTTAATCTGAATTTTCACATATTTTTCCTTGTAGTTTTGATAGTGTATTCTATTTTATATTGATTAACTACATTGCCACGGTGGCGCAGTGGGTAGCACGGTCGTCTCACAGCAAGAAGGTCGTTGGTTCTAGGCTCGGCTGGGGCAGGTGGCATTTCTGTGTGGAGTTTGCATGTTCTCCCCGCGATCGCGTGGGTTTTCTCCGGGTGCTCCGGTTTCCCCACAAGTCCAAAGACATGCGGTATAAGTGAATTGAGTAAGAACAATTGCCCATAGTGTTAAAGTGTGAATGTTTCCCAGCGATGGGTTGCGGCTGGAAGGGCATCCGCTGCGTAAAACATATGCCAGAGAGTTGGCGGTTCATTCCGCTGTGGCGACCCCGAAAGGGAAGAAAGCCAAGATGAATGAACTACATTGTGATTAGTGAAAGGCATCTAAAATGAAATTATTGTTATTAGTTGTAGTTTTTTTTGTAGTGTTAGCTTTTTTGCTGTACATTTTTGTTGTAGTAATAATGGTGTTAGTAGCAGTAGTAGTAGTTGGTATTTTCTAGTATTAGTATTATTTTTTATATTTGTAGTAGTTGTAGTTTTTAGAAGTTGTAGTTTTCATTTTAACATATTTTACTATGTTTATTTTTTTTCAGACTACATGCAATAACAAAAAGCATGACTGAAACAAGTCAAATGGTACTTCACAGATGTGAAAACCCTACACATTTTGATCCATTATCAAGGGAGAAGCTGCCCTAACTGCAGGAAAAAATCAATACCTTCTTCAGAAGATACTGCACTTGCAGGTAAGACTGCAGAAATTACAGTTATTGAAGCTCTTTTTAATGAGAAGGTGATCATTGGCATGTGGTGTAAACCATTCATCTGAGGTAGACCTACAACTAGATATTGACCCCGAGAACCTGTGACCACAACCTTTTATTTCAATCTGTCCTCCTACGATGTGGGTTGTATTTATTTTTTTATTCAAATATGCATTTGATAATAATATAAAACCCATTTAATTCTACTAAAAAATAATGATGAATATCTGTGACATGAGTTGTTGAGCTGAATGAAGATGATTTATTGGAGACATGGAAATGACTGATTTACAAGAATGAAACAAGGAACCTTAAACTAGTTTTGGTTTAAAATAAGATGAGACATTGTCATTGAGGAAGTTGTCTTTCCCAGAAATTGGATGTTATTCTGCCAAACACAAATAGAGAACATATAGTACTTTTGGGTTTAAAGACAAGAAGGCAAATTAAGGCATAGCAGTAATTGCTTTACTAGATTCCACACTGGAAAGTGATTACCAGCTTTAATTTCATTTTGCCAGCTGTTAAAAAACTAAGGAGAAAAGGATATTAAATCATGTTGAACAGTTTTTTTCTGTCACATCAGATTCTATGAAAATACAGAAATATGAAAGGGCACTTATTATGCAAATTTTACATGATTTAATATAGATTTGCAGAATGTGCCAAGTGAAATTTCAATTCCAAAAACATTTGAGATCTTTTTAAATTGCAAATTAAAGACATTTTTGAGATAACAAAACTATATAGCATCACACAGTTACTATACATTTTCTGGATGCACTTCCATAATATGAATCTCCCTTTCCACCAAATTCCAAAATTGCTTTATTGGAGTGAGATCTGGAGACTGTTGAGGCCATTTGAGTGCTGTGAACTCAGTGTCATGTTCAATAATCCAGTCAGAGATGGATGAAATAGCGATGGGTATACTGTAGTCAAGGATGGACATGGTCAGCATCAATTTCAGGTAGACTGTGGCTCTGATACAATGCTCAACAGGTACTTAATGGGCCCAAAATGTGCTAAGGAAATATTCCCCACACCATTACACCACCACCAGCAGCCTGATCTCTTTATACAATACAGCATGGATCGATGCTTTAATTTGGTAGGAACTTTTGTTTCTACTCTACCACCCGAATAATACAGAATAAATCGAGACTCATC
Organism: Danionella dracula; assembly: GCA_900490495.1. Classification (NCBI taxonomy): domain Eukaryota; kingdom Metazoa; phylum Chordata; class Actinopteri; order Cypriniformes; family Danionidae; genus Danionella; species Danionella dracula. The sequence goes on along the minus strand of UELW01000778.1, from coordinate 21,339,897 downwards.
ACATAAGTGTACCATTTTGGTCAACCCAATAAAGTTATAGCCTCTGTTTTCTGTTCTGAGCTGACAGAAGTGTACCTGATGTGATCATATGGTCCTGCAGCCCATCCGCCTCATGATTCAACATGTTGTGCATTCAGAGGTGCTCTTCTGTATTCCTTGGTTGTAATGGGTGGTTATTTGAGTCTGGTCATTCTCATTTGACCTCTGGCATTAACGAGGCATTTTCATCCACAAAACTGCTGCTCAGTGGATATGTTGTCTTTTTCAAGCATTTAATCCCCAGAGATGCCGGTGCATGAAAATCCCAATAGAATAGCAGTTCCTGAGATTCTCATACAAGGCCGTCCGGCACCAACAACCATAGACCTTGTCTGCATGCCTAGTTGCATTGAGTTGCTGCCATGTGTTTGGCTGATTCGAGCATTTGACTGGTGTACCTAATGAAGTGGCTGGTAAGTGTATATAGGATGCCATCGTTTTAGTTGAAGATATTCTAGAAAAACATAAGTTCCTTTTTACAATTGCTAAATGTTAAGCCAGCCAAATAGCGTAGTAAGACATGCATGCTTTGACCTGACTCGTTCAGACTTAGTAGATCTTTGAACAAAAGTATTTTTGTAAATCTTGCTTTGTTATTTTGTTTATTCAAAAAGGAAACATGAGTGAGAGATCATCACACAAATACATTTTTTGGAATGTGTCCTGCCACCGGCTTTCAAAACCAAAACTCAGCATGCTTTATAGAAAGTATGAGCTACTCGCCACCAGAAGGCACTGAAGAGTCATGAGCTCTCTTCTATAGATCAGAGAATAAGAATAGATGGGTGTGTGATGGACACATGTGAGTTTGCAATGTTTGTTCTTTTTTGGGCCCCCATCAAACCCTTTTTGAGGTGTTTTATAACTGAAAGTACGTACTTTGTTGTTAGTTTGTGTGGTCAATGTTTTGGGGAGGAAATTGTGTGTTTGTTTGTTTAGGGTTTTATAAGCTGGGTGTTTGGAACTTCACTTTCCTCTGGAACACTGGGTTGTATGACTCATCAGACTGAAGTTTGAGCTTGCAAATGTAAATCTATATAAAACAGTTATACTCAAACCTGTTTGATGAATTTCCTAATTTTTTGCTACGTTGTTCTGAATGTCACAACTTCACTCCAAGTTGCTCATTCACTGGCAGACAATAAAAGAAGCAATCATATTCAGGAACTGAACAGCAGCGATGCTTCTTTTAAGGCAATGCTTCAACTTGTGCACAAAAAATGGCAGACACTGTGTGATATGGCAAAAAAAATAGTGGAGGGAAGGATCATGATTAAGCATGCATGTCAAGTAAAAATTGTGAGCGGGAAAATCCACATTAATAAGGGCTTGATCTGAATTTTGTTTTAGCTACTGTAATGTGTATTGACTACTTTATTGGACTAATTTATGTCCACAAACCCTATACATATATTCATGCCAGATTCCCTTTAAAAGCTGCTTTGAAAAGATTTTTTATTCACTCAATGGTTCTTATGTTTAAAACTATAGCTGCCACTGATCTGAATAGAAGTCTAACATGTGAAATTACGGTCTTAAGGCAGCACACGTTGAGGTCTTTTCTCTTAAAGAAAATGTTATTTTTTGCAATTGTGTTCTGGTGTGACAATCTTCACATGCTTGACAATCACACATTTTCAGCGTGAAGAATCTTACTCCTCAATCTACAAGCTGTTCACACATTTCAGTTATGTATAACACTGTAACCTGACACAAATATAACATCCTGTCAGCTCTTGGGAAGACGTGTGTCAGATGCTGTAATTGGAAAACGTTTTTGGGGATGATTACTAAACTCATGTGACTGAGAAGATTGAAGCGAGACTCATAGTTTCTAGGTTTCAAGTTTGCCCTTTTCTGGTTTCTACCTTGATCTTTGGAGCTATTCTTTCAAATTCCTTTGTCTGCACCGACATTGTTCTCAAAGGTTATTTTGTTGCAGTGTGAATAGAAAGCTGAAGCTAATACCACAGGTTTACAAAGAGAAAAGCAGATTCAGGCCTGGATTAACTCCAGTGATGGTGTTTGGAATCTAAAGGCTTAGCTGCGCATCTTTCCTGGTGTGACAGGTTTGAGAAAGGCTTTTCAAATGAAGGCCTGGACTGTTATGGAATTGCATGACTGCACTTAAGGAGATTGTAAAAAAGACCTTCTGGTTTTGGATCTTCAAAGATCAGCTTGTTTAAGTTGAATATCGATTTGTTTATGGTGTGCTTGTTTGGTTTTTCCAAGTTGCAGCCTGCTGACCATGTTCTTTACAAGAGGTTGGTAGTCATGGTAAGAGATGGTTGCATGCCCTAAGTAACTGTTAAAAATGTAATTGTAGAAAAACTGTAACATTATGCTTTGAAAAGTTTTTCACAGGCAATGATATCACTGAACATACTGAGAGAATACAAGAAATCCTATGCAGCCATTTGTTTTGTCTTGATTAAGCATCAACTACATTAATTTACAGCACATATTTTAAATAAAATTTTAACACATTTTAGGACATAGATAACTCCAGATAGTGAGCTATTAATGCATTATTGGATTATTAATCCATGCATGAATTAAAGCCTTACTTCATATTAATTTGTATACTCTTACTCTAGTGTTGTGTATTTTGCTACCTGCAATTGATGCATTCAAATTTGATTAAAACCAATTTATCAGGTTTACTTCTTTTGCATCATACAAGATGTACCACGTTGGCAAATGGATTTATTAGTGCCTGATGTTTGCTATTAAGTCATATTCTATCAACCGAGTAGGTATCTTTTAAAAAGCAACATTTTGTCAAGTATTATGTGCAGATTCATGGTGGCATCTGTGTTTGGCCTGTTTCGCATTCTTTGTATTTAATAGAGCTGTGTGTAATTACTCTGCTTTACTTGCTACAGAAGAGCAAAGTCGGTTCCTCTAAGCTCTCAGAGACAGCTGAATAAAACACAGATGGTGTGTTTTGTACAACCAGGTGCAGGTACAAGTGAAAAAAAGCTGCTAACAGCCTTAGCAAGCAGAAGAAAAGTGAGTTTGTGGAATCCTTGGGAATTTTTAAAACAATCACTGAGATGTTTAACAGGAGATGGTTAGCTCAGCATTTGTTTTGATTGATTTTATTGTACAGGGGGAACTCGTAGCTTGTGGCGCCGGTTAAATTAAGAAATGTTTCTCTGGTTTAATGCAGCTGATTCAGGTTGTAGCTGAAAAGTCATTTGCAAGTTTATTGAGAGAAGATAAAATCCGTCAAGGTATACAAATCCAAATTGAAATCCAATTTCAACAAACAAAATCCAGGCCATAACCAGGCTGATCCAATGCAGGAAGAAATCAGAATGGAGAGATGCAGTTGGCAGACAAAAAAAAAAAAGAAAGTCAGGTTATCCATTATATTCTGATTTTAAGACACTGTGGATTTACATACATTTTATTAGCCAATGCTTTGTGCATTTTATGTTTATTCCCCACTATTCTTCAGGATTGGAACTCATAAAGTAGCAAATGTGTTCGAGTTCTTTAGTTGGTTAAAGGCATTCCTGGTAAAATTGAACAATAAAATGTACACATTTTTAAACATTGAAGCACATTTCTTCTCGATTTACAAAGAAAAATCATTACTTAAAAACTTCTCTATTTTAACTTAAATTTGCAAGATAAAAAGTGTACATTTTGACTATGTCTTGAAATTTGAACTTACTAGCTCAAAATATGTACTAATCGAATGGCTTACTTCTTTTTAATTTCCTAATTAGTCACATTTTTTTCAACCGGTGTGAAATGAGAGTCCATTTCGATAAATTGTATATTTTAGTGCAAAATTAAGACTAAGCCAGTAACATGTAATTTATTGCCAGAGTTACCAGAGATTTTTTTACAAAAATGTACAACCTATAGATGGTTTGTTTCTCTTTGGAACTGAGTTTGTGCTATCTCCTATTATGTGATATAGATAAGTCAAGGTATCAAAAAACATTTTCTAATGACTCCACCCGCCATCAGGGGTTAGATACACATTTAATTCAGTGAAGGGAATACTTTCTGTTCCAAAAAGAAATGTATTATAGACTTAAATCCACATAATTTTCTCGCTGTACAGAGCAGAGCATGGTAACATTTTGGGTTTACGCATTATATATGTGTGGATAGACTAGACTTCGTTGCCCAGATAAAACACGTGTAATATGGTAGATAGTTTATGGCTGTAGTAACATCAGCTTAGACCAGCTACACAATCTAGAAAGTTGATTTTGCTCTGTTTTGAGTCTATTTGGGCCAAACTTTTAAGTTGTTAAACTTTTTTGGTTACATTGAAAAACAATAAACAAATTGCAAAAAAAAGAATATTAATTCCAAAGTTTACAATGAAAATCAGATGTTTTACATATACTTTATATATATAATAGATGTTTTATATATAACTTTGAGTTTGTTATACTCTATCCAGAGAATAACCAAATACACTCTAAATATAGTTGATTTTTCAAACGGGATTCTACTGTGAATCATTTTCTAAAATAAATCGTGAGTTGGAAAGTTTTTGGTTTTACTATATTTCGCACAGTTCTTTTAGCAGCAGTTTTTTTAAATAACAAATTGACTTGTTACAGATACTTTTATTGATTTTCTCTGGTTTCTTTCCACAGTTTAAAAGTAAGCAACAGGTTAATTTAACACTATAAATTATTGTTAGAGAGTAATTTAAATGGATAAGTGTTTTTTCAACAATAGTATTGTTTTTTTTTCCCATGCAATGAGTTATTGAGAATTAATCTTTTTTTATGCAAGACTCGCTTCTTCGCATCTCAAAAACCCCATGACTGACCAATCTGCTTTTCTTGGATTTAAAAAAAAAAACCCCAATCAAAGGGTTGATGTGATCCATTATGGTTAAATTATTTGAATAAAATTAAAGCCTTATGACTGTGGCCCTGCAATGAACGTATGACTTGGATGGACATTTACCTGCTATTAAATGAAAAGTTCAATCTAGGGTTAAACTTATGGGTGTCAAAGGCAAATGTTTTCTGTTTGGTAAAAAGACACTGTTGGAATCAGTGCCAACATGTTGCTCATTTCTTGTCATTTTAGCAGTCAACTATATTTCTGTGCATAAAGCTCATTACAAACATGGTGCTTTCTCCCATTTACTTATGGTTGTGTTTATAAATAATTTACTGCTATCTTTAAAATAAACCCATCTGCCACACACCTGCCGCCATCATCATGCACAGCTCATCTATAATATGGGCTCACCTGTCATGGACCTTTGTGCCTGGAGCTCTGCTGCATCATAAATTTGTTGTCACCTACTGTCTGTCTGCCACCATAGTGCTCACAACCTCTGCCTTTTCCCAAAGGACAACATCTCCCTTTCTCTCCCGCCTGTCTCACAGATACTGCCAAGCTTTTGGCTGTCTCTAGAGCTCATGATAATGCACAGAGGCCAAGTCATTAAAGTTGTAAGAAGTGGGCAGTACAAGGATATGCTTTGTTTGTCTTAATAGTTTTTACTGTCTTTGAATAGTTTTGACTAAATTATACACCTTGCTTGCCCGAACACCTTGTGCTAATTCTGTTTGAAGCCCAAGCACATGCTGAAACTCATATGAAACATACTTTAAAATGCAAAAAATCCTAAACTCACAATGAACCCAGAGGAAGAAGTCAAAAGGTCATTACTAAAATATTTTTGGAAAATAGATGTCCAATGTGTAAACAAGTAATGGGGCATAAAAAACAACAGCTCTAACAAAACGAACACTCAAGAACAAGACTTCAACCAGTCATGTTGTCAGTCAGTGACCCACCTGAAATAGAATGCATGACCGGTAAAGAAAAAAAGACCATTAATTACCATATGCATGACAGACATAATTTAGTCTTTTGACATTTTCTGTACAGAATTTTGAATGGGTTTTAAATGTAAGAGGGTGCAAAAGAACTGGAGATAATGAAAGGTCTGCTAACAGAGCTAGGAATGGATGTTAAACCGTATCAACATTCTAGTTCTTCATATTTAAGCCTGGATTTGTAGCTGATCTCAGTATTCATCATTAGACACAACAATCTGTGGAATTCAGACATACAGCTCCTGACTGGGTCTAGCCTGGTGCATCAGAAACGTTGTGTTGAAAGAAATATATAAAATAGAATTTAAAAACTGCATAAATAAACAAACCATGAAAAATATTAAAAACAATTGAGGGATCATTGTTTTCTCCAATTGTTTAGATTTTTTTTGCGTGAAAATAACAAACAGGCTAAAAATCTGTTGAAGTGAACATACTTTTGTTCTGTAAAAGATAATGCAAAAAAGTTGCTTAAGTACTGTAACAAAGTATTAACACTGTTTATTCTTATGAATTATTTAAAATATTTATACTTAGTATACTTATCTTACATTTGACAAGTTATCTTTATTTAAAGTCCAATCTCTGCGTCAGTTGCTAATCTAATTCACACCAGACAGAAATCTGTTCATTGCTGGGACATTTTAGAAACTTGGTCAAGAGGACTCGACCAGATCAAGGGCTTCAATTTCAACAGGAAATAATAGCCTTTCCAGATGTACCTGGTTATTTCAACATTTTGCACACTAGTTGTTGGTCACTCGACACAAACAGAAACAGTGGGGGGTTTACACAAAAACCAGAGTGAGCCTCAAATAGTTGGCACAGTTTTATTAGTAAAATGGCTGGTAAATGAGTGGAAACGTATTTTGATTCTCTGATTAGTGTTCACCAAGAATGCTGTTATTATAATTGTGAGAACTGCTTTGCTTTGGCATTGAAGGAAAGATACTTGACAGGACGCAAATAAACTTTTAAAAGTACATGGAAATATCAGTACATGGCCTAAGTCATCTTCTACACGGTTAGTGTTCGCCACATCAATACAAGTAGCTGACATGTGCTTTTTTTTAGCATCTGCTATTTAAAAAATGGTGGATATACCCTGTGAGGTAAACGGGTTAACAATAAGACATTGTTAGGGTATATTTTTAGGTAGGCCATTTATAGTACAACTGTGCAATGCAGTGTATTATAGTGTTTGACTACAGTAACATCAATAAATACAAAAATAATTTATTTTAATGTTTTACTTTACTGGAAAATTGCATGAAATTGTTTTTACCTCAAATGAATTGCCTTCATGAATCACCTTGTAATTTGATTTGACACTTGATTGGCATGCTGGATTGACAACGTCCTTAACATGAATGGCATTAAGGTAACAATAGGCCACATGCTGTGCTTCATCAAGTAATTTTTTATATTGCTCTAAAAAAGGAGTTGCTTTAGAGACATTTTAATAGTCTTAAGTGGTCTTTTGATTCAATATCTGAAATGTGCATTGCTTACCTGATAAACCACAAACGTGTGTTGTTATGTACCGCTGCCAATCTAAATTGATGGTTGGAGCAACTGAATTTTAATGTCACTGTGTTGCTCACAATGGAGTTTTATTTTATTACTTGATGTACAAAAAATACGAAAAAAAATCTAAGCCTTTTTGTTTAGAAAATCCTTGTTTGAAAGGCGACACAAACATTACTCAATAGCACCCTCACAAAACACCCCCGAACACACACTGTGACTCGTTCAGTGTGCCGAGTTGTCATTAGTTGCAAAAAATGGGCTACGCCTGTGATTGATTTTCCCATGGCTGGAGATTTCTCCAGTCTAACCAGTACGTAATCATCCTTGTAAAATGTTTATGAGAGGCACCGCTGTTTCCCATGATTCCATTCTTCTCCCACTCCTTGGCGCATGTCCTGAAAATGAGAGTTATAGGCAACCTCACACCTGCGGCCACTGATTTTGTTCAGGTGGTGGGTTTTGTAGATTCGGGTGGGCCTGTGACTGGGCTATTACATTAGTTTGAGTTTGATTGGAGAGATGAAATTGCAACATGCTCCAGACACTCTCGCACAAACCTCTGATGGCTATAAAACCTTGCTAGGGCGGCGCTGTTTGCTTCAATTTCATGCATAGCCCCCACCTCCTGGGCTCACCTAACCCATAATAGATGGACAACCTCTTCCTTCTGAATACCCACCACAAGCCCACGATTCCCGGGTGGGCAAGATCAAATTCTTTCTGACTTTCTTTCAAGCAGATGTCTGCACATACCAAACATCTGAGCTAATGCTTTCAATCCTTTTTCCCAGGATACTGAGTTACAGTTCCTACGTGAGTAGTGCAGATGCTCCCAATTGTGTATAGTCATTTTAAAAAGGTTGCACACACAATCTCTTTTTTTTTACAGGATAGTCTTTATATCCTGTAGACATGCATATTATACAGTAAAATCTCTTTGGACATGTATATGAAAGGAAAAATCTAGGGAAAAGTTTTAAATGTAAGGGTGAAACAAATATTTTGAATTGTTAACAGAACCAAGAATGTTTAAAGTTATTAATAGTCCAAATTCGGATTACTACCAGACAACCGTCCCTAGTCACACAATCTGTGGAATTCTGCTGTTTTTTTGTTTTATGTAATAAAACAACTTACATTGTATGGTAACCCTTACCAAATATGTGTATAATATCTTGCAAACATCTTAGGTTTCCTTTTTAACTTTGTAGAAGTACAACTTAGATCAGTAAAAATAACAGTTGTACTGAATAAATATTTCAGATTACTTATGATATTACACAGGTGGGTTATGTATAGATTTTTTTCCTTCCTCAGTGTTTGCAGAAGTTCATATTTTACCAATGTCCAAAAGTCAGGATTAAGACAAAAACTATCCACTAATTTTTGTGATTTAAAATGGTATTTGTCAAATGCCTCTTTTCCGAGAGCACTTTCGATCTAAAAATGAAGATTGTTACAGAGTCACATAGGTTTTGATTAGTACATACTTTTCCTGAAAAAACAACAACAAATTGGATACCTCACAACATGCTCTTTTTAAAAATATCCATTTCAGCTTGCCAACATTTCAGGTGAGACGTGCACCTTTTTAAATAATACATGTCCAGTTATTTAATGAAGTAGTTTACTTCTGCCACAAACATGTTTCAGTTATTTCACCATCACTGTTAGACTTCATATGCAAATGAGACTTATTATGAAGTCCTAAAAATTCAAATGAGTCAGTGATGTTTGCTTGCGTAATTAGCATCTCCGTATTACCTCCCGTGGCAAGCTGTCTGTAATTTAAGAAGCAATTATAAGTAGACTTTTAATAATGTGAGATGTTTGTGTTTACGTTCTAGTTATCATAGCAGCCCTTAATCATCGAATCATGTACCAGATGAACTTGAATGCACTTCCATCACTAACTTGACATGGAAGTTGTAATTATTTTTTTATTTTTTATTGAAGATATCTGATATTGATATTATTATTGAAGATATCTGATAGAACCAAGTAAACGTACTTGTTCGCATTGAGTCATGTTTCTTTTTCTTGAGGTAGTTTCATCATAGACTTTCAGTGTCTTCTGTGCAGTAGAGTCAATATCTCTCATTGTCAATTAGTTTGATGAATTATCCAAATTGAATTAAAGTATTATTGTAAACATACTTTATTAAATCTGAAGCATTTCAGTTATTTAATAACATTATAATTATATATATATATAGCAGCTAGAGATATAGATAGTAGCGATATATATTTAGTAATATATATATGTATATATTATACTATATATATTACTATTATGCTAATATATATATATATAGAGTATATATAGTAAACTATCATATCTTATATAATATATAGATAATATCTATATATATATATATATATATATATATATATATAATGTTATTAAATAACTGAAATGCTTCAGATTTAATAAAGTATGTTTACAATAATACTTTAATTCAATTTGGATAATTCATCAAACTAATTGACAATGAGAGATATTGACTCTACTGCACAGAAGACACTGAAAGTCTATGATATATCTTCCGGCTATTCCCAGTTTAGGGGTCGCCACAGCAAATCATCTGTTTCCACCTAACTCTGGCCTCAGTATCCTCTACTCTTGCACCAATTACCTTCATGTCCTCCTTCAGCACACCCATATAACTTGTCTTTGGCCTTCTCTGCCCTCTTGCCTGGCAGCTCCATCTCCAACATCCTTCTACCAATATAACTACTATCCCTTCTCTGCACATGTCCAAACCATCTCAATCTGGCTTCTCTGACTTTGTCTCCAAAACAACCAACCTGAGCTGTTCCTCTGATGTGCTCGTTCCTAATCTTGTCCATCCTTGTCACTCCTAAACTGAACCTCAACATCCTCATCTCTGCTACTTCCATCTCTGCCTCGTGTCTCTTCCTCACTGCTACAGTCTCTAACCCATACATCATAGCTGGTCTCACTACTGTTCTGTACACCTTTCCTTTGATTCTTGCTGACACTCTTCTGTCACACAACACCCCTGACACTTTTCTCCACCCACTCCAACCTGCCTGCACTCGCCTCTTCACCTCTTTTCCACACTCCCCGTCGCACTGGACTGTTGACCCCAAATACCTAAACTCCTCCACCTTCTTGACCTCAGCCCCCTGTAACCTCACTGTTCTACTTCCCTCCCTCTCGTTCAAACACATGTATTCTGTCTTACTACGACTGACTTTCATTCCTCTTCTTTCTAGAGCAGACCTCCAACTTTGCAGGTGTCCCTCCACCTGCTCTCTACTCTCACTACAGATTACAATGTCATCTGCAAACATCATTGTCCATGGAGATTCCTGTCTGACCTCATCTGTCAACCTGTCCATCACCATAGCAAACAAGAAGGGACTCAAAGCCGATCCTTGATGTAGCCCCACCTCCACCTTGAACTCCCCATCTGACCTACAGCACATGTCACTGTTGTCATACTCCTCTCATACATATCCTGAACTACTCTGACGTACTTCTCTGCCACTCCTGACATCCTCATACAGGACCATAGCTCCTCTCTCGGCACCCTGTCATATGCTTTCTCTAAGTCCACAAAGACGCAGTGCAGCTCCTTCTGACCATCTCTGTACTTCTCCATTAGCATTCTCAGAGCAAAAATTGCATCAGTAGTGCTCTTCCTGGGCATGAAGCCATACTGCTGCTCGCAAATATCCACATCCCTTCTTAGCCTAGCTTCCACTACCCTTTCCCAGAGTTTCATTGTGTGGCTCATCAACTTTATACCTCTGTAGTTGTTACAACTCTGCACATCACCCTTGTTCTTAAAGATTGGCACTAGGACACTTCTCCTCCATTCCTCAGGGATCTTCTCACTCTCTAGAATCCTGTTGAATAACCTAGATAGGAACTCCACTGCTGTCTCTCCTAGACACTTCCACACCTCCACAGGGATGTCATCTGGACCAACAGCCTTTCCACTCTTCATTCTCCTCAGAGCCTTCCTTATCTCATCCTTTCTAATCTTTTCAACTTCCTGCTCTACATTGTTCACCTCTTTCCCCCTTCTTTCCCTCTCATTCTCCTCTTTCATCAACTCCTCAAAATACTCTTTCCATCTTCTCTGCACACTCTCCTCACTTGTTAGAACCCTTCCATCTCTATCTTTAATCACCCTTATCTGTTGCACATCCTTCCCATCTCTGTCTCGCTACTCTGTACAATTCCTTCTCACCTTCCCTCGTGTCTAACCTGGCATACAACTCATCATATGCCTACTGTTTGGCCTTTGCCACCGCCCTCTTCACCCTGCGCTGTGATTCCTTGTAGTCCTGTCTACTTTCTTCAGTCCCACTTCTTTTTAGCTAGCCTCTTCCTCTGGATGATGTCCTGTACTTCCTCATTCCACCACCATGTTTCCTTATCTTCTTTCCTTCTTCCTGCTGACACACCTAGCACCTTCCTACCTGTCTCCCTGATCATCACTTCTGCTGTAGATTCCCAGTCCTCTGGAAGCTCTTCCTGACCACCCAAAGCATGTCTCAGCTTCTGTCTGAATTCATCACAACCGTCTTCCTTTTTCAACTTCCACCACTTGGTCTTCTTTTCCATCTTTCCTCCCCTCTTCTTCCTGAGCACCAGAAACATCCTACACATCACCATCCGATGCTGTCTGGCTACACTCTCTCCTACCACTGCTTTGCAGTCAGTGATCTCGCTCAGATTGGCTCGTCTACTTAGGATGTAGTCCACCTGCGTACTCCTACCACCACTCTTGTAGGTAACTCTATGTTCCTCCCTCTTCTGAAAATAAGTGTTAACTACAGCCATTTCCATCCTCTTGGCAAAGTCCACCACCATCTGTCCTTCTGGGTTCCTTTTCTTAACACCAAACCTGCCCATCACTTCCTCATCACCTCTGTTGCCCTCGCCCACATGACCGTTGAAGTCTGCTCCCACCACTACTCTCTCCCCTCTGGGAATACTCTCCATCACCTCATCTAACTTACTCCAGAATCTCTCCTTTTCTTCCAGCTTACAGCCTACTAGTGGAGCATAACCACTCACTACATTCAACATCACCCCTTCAATCTCTAACTTCAAACTGATCACCCTGTCAGACATTCTTTTCACTTCTAAAACATTCCTCACAAACTCCTCCTTCAGGATCACTCCTACCCCATTTCTCTTCCTATCCTCACCATAGTAAAACAGTTTGTATCCCCCTCCAATACTATGCGCTTTGCTACCCTTCCACCTGGTCTCCTGCACACACAGAATATCTACCTTCCTTCTCTCCATCATGTCCATCAGCTCTCTACCAACGTCATTGTACCAACGTTGAGAGTCCCTATTCTCAGACCTATACTCTTGCCTTTCCTCTTCTCTCTCTGCCTACGAATCCTTCTCCTTCCTCTCCTTCTTTGACCAACAGTAGTCCAATTTCCACCGGCACCCTGTAGGTCAACAGCACCGGTGGCGGTCATTGTTAACCCGGGCCTCGACCGATCCGGTATGGAAATTGAATTGATGACTTGCATATTTGGTTTTGGCATGTTTTACGCCGGATGCCCTTCCTGACGCAACCCTCTCTATTTATCCGGGCTTGGGACCGGCACAGAAGTCACTGGCTAGAAACTCCTGTGGCTAGATTCTCCTGGCTACAACTTTACCATATTATATTGTTGACACAATGTCACGAGGATGCTGGTCAAAAAGTTGCATACGAGTGTGTGTGTGCGTGTGCTTGTGTATGTGTCTTTCTTTACAGCATGTTATGGTCAATATGCAAGGTCAGATTTATTCAGTTCTTAAAGTTCTGAGACTAAAAATTCAGAAACTGTTGGTTACTAAACAGGTGGTTCACTGCAACGTTAATGGCAGTATGTGTTTATTGGAAACCAAGTAAACTTCTTTCCTATAGGTATGTTCTCAAGAATCATCTCAGTTAGCCTCTTCTTGGTTTTGAAAGAGCAAAGCTGCATTACAACTTTTTCTCATCAAGTTGCTTGAGCACTGGAATTTTAAGCTCCACTTGTACTAAGCCATGTCCTCCATCAGAACCAGGAAAACAATAGTCTGTCAGTCTTGTCCCCCTCCACCACCGTGCCAAATTTTAGACAAAGGCTGTCGAAGAGCTTTAATTGCTCTTAGCCTGTGTTGTTGTGAGAAGGTCGCTGTGGTCAGTCCTCCGTGGAGCTTTTAATGGACGGTAATCTCTTTTCGAGTCCACAGTGGGACTTAGTCAAAGCAGAATAATGAGGAAAAATGGCACGTTGCTTTCTCTGTCCAAAAAGAGCTGAAAGGATTTGGTCAGTGGTAACTGGATTGGTGTTTTTGTAGCTGAAGGTGGCATACTAGTTCTCACTCTCTTTTTAAAAAAGCTAGCTAGGATTTGATTAATTGTATACTGAGTTCATTTTCATAAAGTTTGGATTAAACTGGAGTATATTACAAAGCACATTGAAATCTGTCAAACAGTGCAAGTGAATTACCGATATCAAACTTTTTAATAAGAAGAAACAAAGATGGAATGTAACCATCCTAATATTGGTTTCTTAACAATACAAAAATAAGCAAAACCTGTAGAAACTACATTTATAAAACTAGATCTTCCAAATCTGAAGAGTTTAGATTACTTTCAACTTCCAGTTACCTGCTGTAACGGTTTCCAATCGTTTGTTCCTTCAGCATTAGCTCGTGGCACTCAGGCTGGAGATGAAGCTGAATGATTGGGGCTCTGGCAGCAGGATTTAGCTCTTATTGCCAGAGATGAAATTGAGTCTATCACAGCCTCTAACCTAAGGAGAGAGGGGGAGAAAATAGGAAGCAAAAAGAACAAAAAAACATGTGCCATTTTGATGGAGGCAAAGCAATTAAATGTTGTCATGGCAACAGTGATGACATTGCCCTCATCAGGCCAGGCTTTGGCCCTTCTCTCACAGACTGAGAAAAGAGAAGAGCAAGAGCTGTGAAATTAAACGTGGCCTTCCTGACGTGGCTTCCTATCAATTTTGGCTGTCCTTAACCCAAACACCCTGACCTTGTTAGATTAGAAGACATAAATATGTCTTCACCTCTTGACTTGATGCTGGCGATGGTGGTGAGTTACCATTTGCTCTGTTCAATGTATCTCAAAAAGGGCTTTGTTTATATTTAGAATAAAACTTCTTCATAGGTATACAAATTCTTTATTTGTTTTTTTTAGCATCGCGTTAAAACAGAGCTTAAAGGTTCCTAGTGTGAGTTTCTGTTGCCAAAAAAGTAAAGCGTTAACAAAATACTTTTGAGCATGGATATCCCCTGTCTGTTTCAGACTAAAAATTTTCAGCTATATGCTTTTAAAACTGTTTGTAAAGGCTGAAGGATGACTGAAAAGATAGGAGTATCACATCAGGCCAAAACACAAAACATGAGCATTATTTCAAGTCTATGCTACTTACCCTGTTAAAGCTGGCCCAAAGCTATCAAAGTTTAACAGGCAGTTCTTTTGGCACCAGGGTTTTTTTTATTTTGCAATGTTGGGAAATTTGCCATGAGGAGTCCATGGGATCTGCAGGCTGTCACCTTTTTTTCAAATGTTTACCCATGAAAAAAATGGTGAATGGTGAGGGAGTCCAACCCTGTAAAGGATGGGTCTGTTTCTAAAATATGAGGCTAATGTCCCACTTGGATCCAAATAGAACCTTAGCCATCTTGACCAAATGATCATAGTGAATCTATAGCTAAGGATGGTCATGCCAATAATGCTTCAGTTTTGCTTTGGAAATGTGACCTCTAGTCAACTCTAATCAACTTTTAGATGCTTTGAGCCCTGTATTGTGTAGTTCTTCTCAATGAAATGACTTTTAAGACACACCCAATTATTTTTAGCTAGTTAACAGGTATCATGGGATTAACAAACGGGATTAAAAAGTGCACGTCAATTGTGACTCTATCCCCAGAGTGCACCTCAATCGTGCCTCTTTCACCGGAGTGCACCTCAATCGTGGCTCTTTCATCGGGGGGTAACCTCAATCGTGCCTCTATCACCGGAGTGCACCTCAACCGTGCCTCTTTCACCGGAGTGCACCTCAACCGTGCCTCTTTCACCGGAGTGCACCTCAACCGTGCCTCTTTCACCGGAGTGAGTGCACCTCAACCGTGCCTCTTTCACCGGAGTGAGTGCACCTCAACCGTGCCTCTTTCACCAGAGTGAGTGCACCTCAACCGTGCCTCTTTCACCGGAGTGCACCTCAATCGTGCCTCTTTTACCGGAGAACACCTCAATCGTGCCTCTTTTACCGGAGTGCACTTAAATCATGCATCATTCACCGGAGTGCACCTCAATTGCGCCTATTTCACTGGCGTGCATCTCAATTGTGCCTCTTTCACCAAAGTGCACCGTAATCGTGCCTCTTTTAACGCAGTGCACCTCAATTGTGGCTCCTTCACTGGAGCGCACCTTAATCGTACCTAAGTTGTACTTTGCTATTATTGTTTCATGTCTGTCGTAATGTGGTATTCCAAGCGTTCGATCTGTACGCAGAGAGAGGTCAGTACACAAGGGTTTTTCCCAAAACCGTTCTTTTATTGTGCCACCAGTGATCAACAAAACAAACAAACATAAAACATAATAAAAAAACAAAAAACAGAAAGATCTACAAACAAAACACTTGAGCTCAAAAACATAAATAAACAAATGCTTAACAGCAAAACCTACGCACAACTAGACAGTGAGGACTCCCGTACGAACTAACTAGATGCAGTCAGTTGGGGTTTTTGCACTCAAAAGTATCTTGCACAGGCCACAGTCAAAATGCAGGAGAACAGCACCACATCACTCCTCTTTGCTCAGGATCGTCCTCCATGAACACTCCAAACCAGGCCCTTAAATAGGGCTGGCTTTCCAGCATGCCAATCAGAGACAGACCAAAGACAGGTAAGTTACCACATTATATATTCTTAAAAGAACTTGCAATGAGCAGCAAAATACACCTCATAATATTATAATATGTACAACCCGCCTAACTATACAACCAGTAAATGGTTTAAGAATAAAACAATTACAATAGCGTAGCGCAAAATGACTATAAAATTAAGCTTCCCCCCTTCTTTCTTCCAGGTTGGAATCTTCCAGCAGCAGCCAATCAGGATGAACCACATCAGTACAACATGGAGCTTCTGTTGCCCCATCCATTAATAAAAATTAAATAAGTTCTGTCAGTGGTTTTATTTTATTGACTGCATTATAAAAAAACAGGTCTTACAGGACAATGAGCCTGAGAACATTGTCACAATGTCCCATAATGTTTTAAACAGCTTTTATATTGCAAAATCACCAGATTCTTTACCCATCTCTTAGACTCTGTTTAGCCTCTGTTTGAAAGAATTTCAAGATAAATGTACAAACAAGATATCTACAATAATTGAATGAGCTACAAGATAATTTGCTTAACAAGCAGCAAAACCACTTCCTTTTTTTGGTGTTTACATAATTGTACATACCCATACTTTGAGACCCATTTTATAAGATCTCCCTGAAAGCCCACAGACGCCATTATCCAAGCTAAATGAGGTCTAAAATGAACCCTGAATAAGGATTGTTGCAATGCTTTTCTTAAGAGTTTGAGATGTACATTGCTCCCTATTTGTGTTTGTGAACTGGTGTTTGACAGGCTTCCACAAGGCACAAATTCAATGCGAATGTTCGACGCTCTCATGCGTGAAGACGAGGGGCATGCATTATCCCGCGTGATGATTTCAGGTCAGCTGCCACTTGCTTTAGTCCAGATTTGTGCAAAGACTTCAAACAGATTGTGTTCAGAGGCCTGGCTGAGCATTTAACCTTCTCAAAGCAGGACTGAAATCTGCGCTGTGTCTTTAAGAGCATGCATTTGCCCAGTGGATTGAAAGGATCTCCTTCACATGACAAATCTTCACATGATACTGAAGATTTGGCTTAAAGAGATGGTTGACCCAAATGGAGTTGGAGGTTAGCCTCGACTCTTCCACTGGTTTTTATGATGTTTAAATATTTCTTAAGAGTTGGTTTGTTGTAAAATGAGCCAAGCAGCATGCAATGAGCAACCACTCAACAGGAAACTGCAATATATTTAGGATTTAATTGAACTTCCATGCATTTTAAATACTTAACAAAAGACAGCCATCAAAAGATCATAACAAAAGAATAGTGAAATATTAATAAAATAAGGAAGTAAATACATAAATAATCTAATTAAAACTGTGCAAGTATTTTAGGGCTGTAAATACTTGCAAATATTTTTATCAAATAAATAAAAAATTTAGAACAATTTAATCTGACATCTGCTATTTTTACTTTGAAGCTGCTGATGTTGCTTTGATTTTAATGCATATATTTAATGATAATATATAATTACAATTTATTATTTTAACGTATGTAATTTTCTTTATTGCAACAAAAAACAAATTACAGTATAGAAACTGAAATTTGACTTGAAATTTAAGTATCTATAAAACGTTTGGAGTTATTTAAACAATCACTTTTAAGACTTTTAATTATTAGCTCTAAATTCATGAACCCTGCAGGACTGCTGCCCTCCATGCCCAACTTTGTACACGCCTACCTGCAGTCTATTTGTGGAGATGCCATGCAAGTTTCAGCTACAGCCTTGTAATAAGCGAGAAATATTAAGAAATATTTTTAACAAAGAATGAGTGCTTACATTTGTGTGATTAGGTGTGTCAAAAATGTTCAATTGAGACATTGCAACTTTGTGCAACCCTGGTTTCATTACTTACATTTTATCAAGGCATAAAAAGTATTAACAGGTATGGGAATGATTGGTGCAGAATGATACAGAAAATTAACTTTAGTAATCTGTGAGATAAGGTGGCTTTTTTCATGTTTGAGTGACTCATATTTAAATAAAATAACTTAAAAATACAGGCCGTTTTCCTTGTTTCCAGATATCTGACGTTTTGGTCTTTATCTCCGCTTAGTGTTGATCCTGACGAGGGAAAAGGTGCAGGGCTGTAAAATTGAAAGAAGAAATACATCAAAGAGGGGTAATGAACCTTGTCCAATGCCAGCTCGGCCAAGAGGCGCTGTGGGCCAAAAGATGGGGAGAATTCTGATAAAGCCGTTTGGTGTGAGTGAGTGTAAGTCTTGTGGAGAGTGTTAGGTGCCCAGCCAGGTGAATGGTTGTACATGCCGTGCTGTTTTTTATCCCCTTACTCTGCAGAGATCTCAGTTTGTCAAAAGCTTCCTTTCTGAGAGCGAGACTCCTAAACAGGAACCCCTCAGTTCATTCCTACATGGGGGGCTTTAGTAGACTGTGTTAAAGGAAAACTCCACTTTTCTAGGAAATGGGTTCATTATCTCCCCCTTGAGTTAGTAAGTTGTGTCTTACCCTTTTGGAATCTCTTCTGCCTTTGACTCTATTTGGTTCATGTGATAGCACTTTTAGCTTAACCTAAACCATTTAATTTGATAAGACAATTTTGGTGTTCTATATTTTTGTATTTTTAAAGTTTTTTATAGTTACTTAGGCTTAGGAAAAAGTTGCTGTTAGGTGCTATACTATATTGGCAGAATAATAGGGAATATACTATAACATAGCCAGAGCAGACATAAAGGTTTCACACAGCACTAAGAACAGCTCCAGCTAGGTAACTTCCTTTGACAATATGCTTGTTTGCTTTGAGTTTCAATAAATAAAAACTGAAGGTCAAAATTTCAAGGAATGATGATTGGATTTTGGGAAACAGGTCAAGGGATTTGAGAGATTTTTTTAAATTTCATAGAAAATATAAAAAAAATTCCTCTGAGCTCAAAAATTCTATAGTATGGAAGTTGGAAATCTGTGTTGTGCGAGATAGAGTCTGAAAGTTAAGGAAAAGTAATAACTTTGGGATAAAGGTGCAAAACCCATGCATGAATTTGTTCCAATGCAGATCAATTGTTAAAGCAAGCCCGTCAGTGACCTATTTAAAGGTCTGAATTAAGGTTCAGTGTTGATTTCCCAGCATCGTCTCCCTTTTCTTTTCTGTAACATGCAATATATTTTCTCTTTTTCATTCACTACATTTTCAGTGTTTACAGTTGTGCAATGAATTAAGACAGCATCCATGTTTTCCTGTCAACTTTTTTCACACACATTCAAACAATATATACTTTTCTTTCAGATTGTTTTCATGTATCGTTTTTAAGTAGGGTTTTAGTTAAATGATGAACATTTAGTGTGATTTAGTGAGTTTTAGTGAGTAAAAAAAATTATTTTACCACAGAGATACATTTTAGTATTAATCAATTAAAATATTGATTCAAACCAAAAATCTGCCTAGGGTAAACACTTGATGTGTTCATAGCATTGACTTCAAGATTGGTATATTAGTTTCAGGGAAAGAACAATTAAACAGGGTAACTGAAATGGTTATATGAATGGTTGATGTTATACAAATCTTTGCAGCAGAGTAATTCAAATGTACTTCGATGTTCTTTTCAGAGAAGCGATATTGTAAGTTATGCATATATTTGTTTAACATTGCTGTTTTACAACAAAATCCTACCAGAAAACACATAGCATCTTACGTTTGTCAGAAAAAAAATCAAACCATCAAAACAAGCATGTTTCCACAAATCATCCAAATGCAGCTGACGCTCGGTAGGGTAGTTGAAATTTGGCTACCCTTGCTTGCATTTTATTTGATGGACTAAATGGTTTGTGTGTGCATATGTGTCCACGTCTGTCTCTTCTCACCCATCCTCATTATCCAAACTGTGACTGCAGAGACAACATCAAACAGAAAAGCGATTCCAGTTTGCAGAGATTTGCGAATCATCTGACACAGCCTCAGAAAGAGGATTAGGGGTCGAGTCTCTTCACCTCGCTCAGATATTTCAGCTCTGTTGAGTCAGTTAAGTTGTGGGGTTCCTATAAGTCCTGCTTAGCCGCCAACTACCACATGAGTCACAGCAGATCTATTTAGAAAATCTGGCACTCCAGTTCTTCCATTTTCACACAATTGTTCCTGGTTGAAAGCCTGCCTGATGGAGTTGGTACTAAGAACATGATTGCTTTAATGCAATGCCTTTCTTTTTAAAGGGATGATCTAAGCACTAAGAAGCACCAAGGTGGTTATAAATCGTATCTATTTTGACTTTTTAGTTTCTCTTATCTACTCCAGCTCTAATGCAAATTTCTTCTAAAATATGTGCTACATCCAGCAGATGTAGCCCCTTTAGTCTGGAACAGACATAATACTTGTACATAGTACATTTCAGGCCATTTTCTTAATTCCCTTGTGTTTTATTTAGGGCTGTGGTGAAATCCCTCATTATTGAGTCCAAGACAACTTTTTTGGATAAAACATTTTCAAAGTCATTTACATAGGACTAAAAACAGATAAGAGATAAAAACAGAGAATTATAACAGTCAGAGGTATGGAAGAGAGTATGAATACATTAAAAATAATTTTAGCAGTGCCACGTGTGTCCGTGGAGTCCATGTGAGATGCCTGGCAAACGTTCACATACTCGTATCTTCTTGACCTTGATCTGTTCAACCAGCTCCTTGTGCTTTGAGTCTGAGAAAAACTTCAACACAAATCTCTAGGTTTCACAAGAAATCTAAAGAATGCTAACAGCTGTCCTTGAGAGCTTGTTTTTCTCTTCTCTGCCTCAGATCTTCCAGGTTCCACCTTTTCTATGCCTTCTGTTCAGTGAACTTGCAATAATTATACAACTCTTCATACCAAGTGGATCTCTGTATCTTGGACAGCTATCTGTAAACATTTTAGGGTATCCTTCTGGTGTGAATGAAAAATATGCTTGTTTTCTTCATGGAATAAAAAATCTCTTTTTGAAGTAGTAGTGTGCTATTCAGGAGAAGGATTTTTAAAGATATTTCTGATTAGTAAATGTTACATTTGTGCATTTAGATGTTTCAATTTCCTTGCAGGGTATCATGGTGGTGCAGTGGGTAGCGCGGTTGTCTCACAGCAAGAAGTTCGCTGGTTCGAAACTCGGCTTGGTCAGTTGTCATTTCTATGTGGAGTTTGCATGTTCTCCCCATGATCGCGTGGGTTTACTCCGGGTGCTGCGGTTTCCCCCACAAGTCCAAAGACATGCGTTATATGTTAATTTGGTAAGAACGATTGTCCATAGTGTATGAGTGTGTGTGTGTGTGGATATTTCCCAACAATTGGTTGTGGCTGGAAGGGCATCCGCCACATAAAACATATGCCAGAAGAGTGTGCGGTTGATTCGGCTGTGGCGACCCGAAAGGGAAGAAAGTCGACAAGATAATGGATGGAATTTGCTGTAAATGCACTTTTACATACTTGGCACAGTTTTCAAAATACCAGAAAACTTCTAAGACTATGTTCAGACTGTAGCTCAATGACCCACATAATTTTTTGCCCATATGCAATCTGATATTTTCATAATCACATATTCATTGTTGAACAGCTCAATTCAGATTTTTACGACCCTGTTCTGAATCCGATATATGACAGACTTTTTGCCATGTGATCACATTTATCTGGGTTTTACATCATCGAGCCCAACTTAAACAGTTTCTCAGAGATACGATTTGCTGGAGAAAGCATTCTTGTACTGAAATAGTCACAGAAAGAGCGCAAAGATTTGAAGCATAATAAAGTCGTGGTTGTTATCCGAGCACTTTTACCTTTGCTTTCGGAGTCTTTTTTTATTAATATTGTATATTCTAATAAAGTTGGCTCTTATTAGATATGTATGCCCACAAATCCTCAAGCGTGCCCGAGAGCAGACGCTTCAGTGTTTATGTCTGTTAGCAGTGAATTCTGTGCTACGTGGTTTTCAATCTTCTGCGTATGCATGTCACTGCATTTCATTCACACAGAAGACGCATATCAGGCTTTGTAAACAAAAAATAGGGAATTTCACCAAAAAAAATCAGAATTGGGCATTAAGACCTGCAGTCTGAAAGTAACCTAAGGATCTATTTCAAGCTTTTAAAGCAAACAACTATACTTCTAAAAGTAACTTTTTCCGAATATAAGCTTTTTAAAAATTGAATGACATTTTGATCTTTGTCGTTTTTACAAGCAATTATTGTTTGAAACTGTGAAGAGCTTATATCAGAAATTATTTTTATTGACAAAACATTGCACACACGCACTACACATTTATACTACATACAGTACAAGGTGTTCAGGACTGCAGGACCCAGGCCATGTACAATTGTAGCTTCTGTAACTTTATTCTGTCTTTCTAAAAAGTCATAAATCAGACAGCAACACAAAATAGAGTAAATTAAAAACATAAAAGTGCAATGTTTAGTGTTGGAGTAACACTAATATGAAGACCACATAAATGTTAATACAAGGTATATAAATATTAAAAGGTACAATTGTCAGGAGCAAGAGCTGTGAAATTACATTTAAAATGAGCTTTTATTTTCTTTTTGTTTTTAAATATCCAATATATGTTTGTGTGTGTAAGAAGAGGAAAATACATCACCCACAATGAGGTATTTGGGAATGTTGGCTGCGATGGAGTTAGAAGTGCTGGGATACCCAGAGTGAATCTTTTTTCAAACGTTTTAAAATGTCTTAATATGATATTTAATATAACATATAACTGACAGAACCAGGCACAGTTTGTTATGATAATATGAAAATATGATATATAATTATACTATGGCAGTATACTTAATAATGCCTTATAAATAAATAGAAACATCCAGTGGTATAAGGATGATCAGCCAGACATTTTTTTCAAGAGGAGGGGATGCAGAGTCTTCATACTGACGTAAATTTTTAAGTTTGCAATATTGGAGCTATTGTCAGTTAAAAAAGCTGGAAAAACTGAGGAAGTGTGACTGACTCAATCTCAGCAGATGACGTGCAGCAACCTGAAAGACCTTGATTTACAGACTTGTCTCCGGCTAATCTCACGTCCTCCAAATGTTGCTTTTATCATTCACAATCAACAGACACAGAGGACCTTTGTCTTCTAGTTAACAGAATAGACTGTGCATTTTTCAAGCACCTCAGTAAACTCCATGCTCCTAAAAGCACGTCAAAGCTGTGATTGTTTCTTTCAAAACCTTGCATTTTTTCCTGAAGGTGAAATTTTGATTTATGAGTTTAATATCAAGAGAAGCAGTAATCCAGAACTAATTCAAAATTAGCTACATTAGAGCGGTTTTAACTTCGGCTCGTACCAAGAGTGAAGCTGTAAAGTTTTTTGTTGATAAGTTCATTATTTTGCTGTGTAATCTAGTTTTCGTTTACTCTTTCATCTTCTGGCCATAGTTAAAATCCTAAATACGGTGAGTGAAAAACATGCCTTAGAGAATGATACATGCCAAGTTTTCGTTGAAAAGTATAAAGTTGTTGTTAATCAAAGGATGAGTGTGGCAAAGGGCAAGCGGGATCTTGGAGTTTTGTGCTGTTATTAGACATGGAAAGCAGTCGAGTTGAGTGTTTTTTTGTGTGTGTACTTTTTTGAGTAGTTTTTAAATGGGTACTTTTGCTTTTTCTTGAGTAGGTTTTAATTGAAAAAAAAATCTTCATTCAAAATCAGACTCTTTACATGAGTACCAAACTATGTGTATAAGAAATTGTAAATGTCCCAAATGAAGGTGATAAAAAGTTATTTTGAAGTTGATACATTGTACAAGTGATACATTGACAGAAAAATGGAAGATCAGCTAGCTCAACTTTAAGCCTCATTTTTCAATTTACTTTCTGCTAAAAACCAAAAGTTAAACTGATAAACGCAATGTGCTTTTGTTGCTATGCCAAACAAAAATTCAAGCCAGCCCAGTTTAGTATGAGTTTAGAGTTAAATAACACAAGCTGTTCCTAGTTTAAAATAAGAGTTTAAAAGAAGAGAACAGTTGCCACTGCTCTACTAGAGAAATCCTGCTTCACTGCAAAGGAAAGAGAGCTGAAGATTTTATTGTTAAAAAACTATTTACAGTTGGCGTCAACATAGTTTTACAGCTAGCATGCATGCAGACTAGAAGCTATAAAGTCTGGCTATCTTTAATTTAGCTCCATCTAATGAGAACATTTAGTAACTGGGGAGAGTGTGCTTTTGCAATATGTGAGGTGCTTTAAGATCAAACAAGTCTAATTGAAACTATATCTCACAACTTGTGTTATTTCCAGAGCAATAGTTCTTCAGGGGAGGGGATTCAGAGATATTATTGTTACAAATAGGGTTGGTTGCTTTTTGATAACATCCCAATTTTGGTTGTGCAAGGAAAAATAAACACAATAATAGAAATATATTAAAGGTTCGTAAGCTTAGGAACCAAAAATCCCCAATAGCAGGACACTCAGAGACTGAATACACTAAATGTTTTGCATTTTTGGTTAATATTAAGTTAACTTGGTGCTCTGGCCTGCGTGGTTAACTGCATGTTTGGCAATAATCCTTATGTTTCGAGTGTATGCAGCACACAATTCTAAGAACAAGTTTCAAAAGCAGAGGTGGCCCATCCCAGTCATGATCGATGGCCCAATCTCTGTCATTTTTATCTGCTCAAGAGACACAGCTTTCCCCCCCATTTTGCATTTAACATCCCAATATCTTACTAGTTTTACACTCTTCCCTAGTAGTTTTTTTTATACTTTGCTTAAGTTTGAAGGACTTTGGTTAAAAAAATACTTTAGAATGTTGGTTTTACTTTAGTATAGGGCAAAGCTAGCATAAAACTAAGCGAGACAATGTTATTATGAGAAATTGGATGATGCTTGCAAATGATTTGTGGTGTCCTATGTCCACTTATTCTTTTGAAAATTGAAATAAAGGTATGTGGCACCCTTTTATTAAGTACGAGTTAAAGGTACATAAGGCACGTGTTGAACGCCATGGGGAAAACAAGTTATTTTCCTTCCATTTATAGCCATAGTCTATTTTTGTTGCTGTTTTAACATGAATTGAGACATAGGATGCAATATAATATAATGTAATGTAATATAATATAATATAATATGATAATACTTACCGTGTTAACTTAGAGTTGTTCATTCATTCATTCATTCATCTTCATGTCGGCTTTATTCCCTTTCGGGGTCGCCACAGCGGAATGAACCGCCAACTCACTGGCATATGTTTTACGCAGCGGATGCCCTTCCCTGCCACAACCCATCGCTGGGAAACATTCACACACACATTCACACTTTAACACTATGGGCAATTGTTCTTATTCAATTCACTTATTCCGCATGTCTTTGGACTTGTGGGGAAACCGGAGCACCCGGAGTAAACCCACGCGATCACGGGGAGAACATGCAAACTCCACACAGAAATGCCACCTGCCCCAGCCGAGCCTAGAACCAGCGACCTTCTTGCTGTGAGACGACCATGCTACCCACTGCGCCACCGTGACGCCAGAGTTGTTCATATATATATATATATATATATATATATATATATATATATATATATATATATATATATATATATATATATATATATATATATATATATATATATATATATATATGTATGTGTGTGTGTGTGCGTGCGTGCGTGTTTCTACCAAATCACAGCAACAGATTTCCAATAAGAACTAATGACTTTACCTGTGCATTTGACATGAAACAACGAGTTAGCTTATAGTCAAAAAGCTGTGGTTCAAGACTTCACCCATGTGAGCAGGGAATAATTAGTGACCAACCGAAGTCTTTGTTTGGCTCCCAGAAATAATTGATTTTTTTATGGGATTGAGCGTTTTTACGCATCAGAAGACTTGCAAGGTCCCCGCACTGCGGTCAGCGGGACCTGGACTTCCACTGGGCCACGGCAAATGTAATTAATTGGATCTGATTAAAATTAATGAAGTAATTAAAGAACTGCTGGGGCCAGCTTCGGTCTTCTGTGGGTTCCACAAAAGAGCTAAAGCGCACAGACCTGCCACTGCCTAAATCTGAATGAACGATCTGAAGGCAAGACAGTGTTTTAGCAACTTTGACTGCTTATTATTTCTTCAAGGCAGTCAAATTCCAGCATGACCTAAATAAGTCAACACTTGTAATCAAGACTTTGTGTGAGCTCAAAGATTGAAGACAACAGCAGCAAAACTTTAAACTAAACATGTCAGATACAGCTGTCAGGAAATCATGCCTTACAAGTAAACCAGAGCAAGGAAGTTATTTTGTGTTAATACAAAGATCAAAAGAAAGTACAGTTTATGATGGTTAATGCACAGTCGAAATCCAACAACCCACAAAAACTGGGTAAAAAGTCAACAAAATCTTACTGAGAGAAGAGTTGTTTGATGTTGCTTGATGTTGTTTGATTCCTCTGTGAAGTGCATAATGAGGTAACCACATGGACAATATAAAGTTTAACTTTGCAGAATGATTCAAGCTTTCTTAAAATGTACTGAAAATACTGAAATGGTTTAAAAGGGACTTCACCTCCTGATAGCTTTGCATTTAATTTTACCAATTAATAAGTAAATAAATTTTCTCTATGAATAAATATCTACCGGTTATCCTAATATTCAGTTAACCTGGGATATATGATCTAAGAACATGGAATGGCATTATATTTTAGAGAAATAAACAGCCTATTAATCCACAGATGCATCTTTGTATATCTTTGTTCAGAGTAACTAAACTTGTGCGCTTAAATATTTGCAAAAAGGCTATAGTTGAATTCTAAAAGTGAACATGTGTAAAATACACGCAATTGTACATGATTCTTATTTATTGTTATTATTATGTTTTTAAGTTTGTATTAATCTAAGTATTTGTTAGTGGTTAAAATACCTAAACCATGTTTCATGTAGTCTGAAGAATCCTCTGTGGAAATGGTTAAAAGGATGAATTTCACCCAAAAATACACAAAGTAATCTGTCATGATGTTTAGTTCTTCAAGGTAAAAGCAGTTGTGAGAAAGATGCATTTAAACACATTCGCTAAAGGTTTCGCTTTTAGGTTAGCCTCACTTTTGACTACTATTGCCCAGCTCTGCTTGATCCTCACTTGGCTTGGGAAGCTAGGAGAGACAGCTGCCACTTGGATTTCTGAAACTTGTTGGGATAATTTTTTAAGGGGACATTTGTAAATTGAAATTATTTATAAAGTTCTCATTGAGAATTGGAGATGGCTTGTCTCATTTTAAGTGGAGTTAACGCTTAACCCGATAGGCACATTACTGTACTGTATGTTTTTTTTTTCAGGGGTCCCCATTCAAAACTAATGCATTATATCAATTTCAAGGTAGTAAGATTATGTTGTATACTTTTCAACTTATAAAACAAACAGTACAAACTTTTTTTTTTTAATTTTTTCAAAACATGAAAATATAGTAACAATAGTACCATTGGAGACTACAGGTAGTTTATTTCTGTAACTGAATTAAAATACATGTGATTGCATACAGATAAAGAAACTAAGCACACTAACTGAGGGATGCAGTACATTTAAATGTTATGAAAAGCATTACAAGCAAGGTATGGTTTACCAGATGAATAAGTAACCAGATGGTTTCCTACTTATGGCAAGAATCCACTCTGAACAATCTCAAGATGCAGCCTGAGAGACTGGGAGAGATTAGACAAAACTGGAGTAGGTTGGTCACATCACATTATACAATGGCATATGCGCAAAAAAAAAGTGGAAAAACACCACCTGGATTCATATTGGATGATACATAATTTTACAGTGGTCGTAGAGTACTTTACAAACAAAAGTAAGTATGTATAATGCTGATTGCTTGAGCTTTTTGACTTCAAGTTGAACACAATATCCATTCACATTGGGTCTAACTAACAAGTAACACAGATTTGCTTCACGTAAAGCATAGGTTTCAACTATAGAGCCATTAATAGAATAATTTGTTAGTTGTTGTGAAAACTGGTAAAAAAAAATATGTAAAACAGAAATTTTTTACCTTGCATCTTTTCAAAATAATTATAAAGAACCTATGAAATAATATGTTAACCTGCTAGTTAGCATATTATAAGCAACACAATGCAAATGCTGCTTTAAAAATCGAGATCTCATTTAGAAGTTAATTGGTATTCCATTCGGGCAAAAATGTAAGCCTGAAAAACTGGGGTGCGTGGGTAATGCATGCAAGACTGAAACAACTAGATAATGATGACGGGATCTCAATTAATCTACAGAGCTCATGAGTGGAAATGAGGAACTCGGCTGTAATGAGGAGGAGGAGCAGATACTGTCAGTAGATGAAGTACTTGTAGATGATGGAAAAGAAAAGAGCTAAAAAGTTTGGCCACTGGATTACTGCCACTGAATGAGTATCAGGGAAGACTCTCGCACTGATAGAAGAGGAGTAGAGAACATTGCGATTAGGATATCTAATTAAATCTCTGTAGTTTCCTTATTCAGTGGCCTTGATGTTTCTTTCACTTTTTCTTCTGCGTTTATTCAGACAAAATTTTCAGACAAGCTTGATGTGTTGGAGGACACTCCACAAGCAGAACTTTTAAGAATCAAAAACCTTCATGTGTTAAATAATCCTAATAACTAAGCTAAATATGCAACAAATTAACTAGTATTCATAGTACAAGCAAAAGTTCAAACAGTGCAAAATATACTAATATGTAATACACTTACATTGTGTGTTGGGTTATAATGTTCTTGTGTTTGCAGATTATTTAATGATTCAACAGTGAATATTTATTGCCTTTAAATCTTTCAGTGGTTTTTTAATTAGTTTATTGTAGACATTTGTTCCCTTTAGCTCCAATACCTTATGTACTTCTCCTACTTTGTGTTGTGTTTATTTTTTATCAGTTTAAGGCTAGTGCTTTACTTATTGGAGGTTTTCCCCCATGTTGGTAATAATGGTGTTTATTTTTTGTTTAATAATAAAGAGACGGACTTGGACCTCTAGCTGTTGTGCGATTTGATTGCGTCCCTTTGTTGTTTCGGCTTAAATTCAGGTACACTGTAGTCTAGAAATTATGGTAATCAAGAGGAGAAACACTTTTTCATACTGCTGGTTACCAAACAGGATACTTGGAACTTAACAAACAAAATAGACAAGCCAGGATTAAAAAAAAAATTCTGCAAGCTCCATGCACTACTCTTACTTTCATGAATGAAATTTGGGAAGCAATTGCCTTTTTTTATTCATTTAAATGGTTCTCATTTTCCACTGTTAGTTTACTTTTTAAATGACTTGTGATGTATTGTTTGTTACCTGTAAGATGGCTTCACTCACTTAATGTCTGCTTGCATCTAAGTGTTTAAAACGCGTTTGGCAGCCTGTTATTCAGTTTCATGCTCTACCCATTTCAACAATGAAGCCATCTTGGCCTCCTGCCCACCCCCAGGCATTAACTGTACCACTGTCCCATTCCCACACCTCTCTAAGTCACGCTCAGCTGCTTCTGCTCAGGGGTGTCACTGTATTTCAGCTGCCTGCCCCATCGCAAAGCTCTACTCCCACAGAGAAAAATCCCTTTCTCAGATATTTGTTGATAAATGAACATCACTCTTCGTTGTGGATCTGCTCCCGCCTCTCAAGAACTGGTGAAAAGTGCTGAGTAGGAAAAAAGCACTAAATAAAATAAATTATCAAAGAGAGTAATAGGGTAAGGAAACAATGAGGCCCGGAGTGCAGTTTCTTATTTTAAGACAATTTACATTGCCACCTTGCAAATTAAATAAGTTCCTTTTGATAAATAAAAAGATTTGTAGATAAACAGTCTAAGTACAAGGTTTTTTTTTTAATCAGTTGTGGTAATAATTGATGAACAATGAGTTCTGGCAATATAGGCCAGAAAAATAAAAACTTTGATTTGTTATTTCTCTTAGTGCACAATGTAATGATAGAAGAGTTTATGTTCTAAAAAGGAAAAAATGCAACAAATAAAATCTGTTGCTGGTATGAAAAAGCTATTGGTTAAATCTGATTTAGGGATCTATGCTAAATAGGTTATAACCACAACACACGAATGGCTGAATAGTTTCCAAAATGGTAAAATACTAGTAGTTCTCTCAAGGTAAGGTGGCAAAGTGTTCCATGTACAATTTCTTCATTTATTGTCTGAAGCCCACTTACATTGACTCCTTTGTTTGAATGGGCCTGTGAATGTGAAACTATTCAGATTTTTTGCAAAACAAGAAATGTTTGATACTGGATGTTTTTTAACAAAACCAACACAAATTATTTTCTTTCAAAGCATTGTCCTGTAAAGTGTGATGTAATTACACAGGATCTAAAGTGATAATAATGAAGTTGCAGTCATGTTACAGGGTTTGCCAAACTGTTCACCTAATCAAGCTGAAAAATATAAATCTGATCAATAATCGTGAAAAATGTAAGAGTTGAGAAGTAGGATCCAAAGACTTCACAATGACTAGTTTTGTTTCCCACACAGCAATGCTCCGACCCTTTCCCACTGTCCTTTGGCATAGCCACCAGAAAAAAAAAGTCACTGTTTGCAGTTCAGCTTTCTCTGTCCCCGTAGTTCATCTGCTGAGTCACTAGATTCCGCCTGACCATCGTCACCATTTATATTTTTGTTGACAAAGAAGCTGCCACAATGTATCATCACCCAAAAAAAGGCGGTTCTGCCCAGAATACACCAATCACTATCAGATGCGCTCTCACGATTTTGTTTTTTGAGGGTCAGCAAGGTTACTCTGACACAGGTATTTTTGTAGCTTGCTATTTTCCCTTTAATCTCATTCTTCACCTTCCAGGTCTGTGTTAGCTGCATGGAAATGTATGGAAAATGGTGGGTGTTCTTAATCTGATTGGTTAGTGGTAGGTTGGAGGTTGAATTTTGTACAGTTGTTCAAGGACAACCTAACATATTAGAAAGGTGGCTTCAGTTACTGGCCAGAGACTGCATGTGGACGAGTGGTCAAACTAAATAGAAAGTTTCCACTTCACATGGACAGGACCTTGTTTGACGCAATGGAAGAAGGATGAACCAGCAGGGATGTTAGAAGATATAGATTCCCCATTGTTCACATTAATTGAATTCCAGGCGGACCACCTCCTGTGTGTACAGCAGGGCACTTCTTGTTGACGCGGGACACATATGTGTTCAGTGACATATGGTTCCATCCATGTCCCGACCGAGGTTAGAAAATCATCTATCCATATTACTGAATATTCAAAAAAACCTGAACCTTATTTAAAGTCTAGACGGCTGTGGTTGTGGGAAGGAAGAAAAGTTAATAAAGTCTAAAAAATAGGAGTGAGCAAACATGCACAGCAAAGAAATCAATAGCCAGTTCTCACTTTCAAGCCAAGGACAGTCCCCCCTTGCTACTCTCTCTCCTCGAGCAACCTGGGAGCAAATCATGGCTGTGCAAACATCCTGCCATGCTACAAGAGATAAACAGCAGCCGAAGAAAGACTCTCTGGTGGGCTTTTCTCCAGAATTTCCTCCGCTGAGCTCAGAGCCAGCAATTTGGCAGCCACAGGCGAGATCAGAGCTGTAGCCGTAGATGAATCCAGTCAAAGCCCATGCGTGTAGGCCAGCCTCCCTTGAGGGTTCGTGAGCATCCTCCTCCAAGACAAAAGTTCAAAGGCCAATACTATGCCTTTTCGAGCTTGAGAAAAACACTCGGGTTTGCTCGGTGGCAGGGGGTGAAGCTTGACATGCTTTGGTCCTCTCATGGGCGACCAATTTGGCTCTCGCTTTGAGTGCTTTTCTTTTCTTGGCTGGAAAGAGCCACTGAAAAACAGACTTGGGAGAGTTCCAGTCATCTGAAGAGCTTAGAAAAGCTTACCTGTTTTCTTTTTGTCCCCGTATGAGAGCTAATGAGCAGAGCGCATGTCACTCAGAGGTGAAATAGAGGACCAACATGCACTTGGGAAGGATTAAACTGAAAACTTCTTTTGCTGGTTCGTGTACAGATACAGTAAAAAAAAATGGTTCAGGTAACAGAGGGTGGAATTAGAGTGCGCTTACACCTGATCAATACCAATGTTTCACTGCATGGCCATATATTATGTATTATTTTTTTAAACAGAAAAAAACTTGAGAGATCATAAACTCTGGTTACCGATATTTCATTTAAAGCACGGATATCACTAAAAGTTGTTGTCCAACCGCAATATTTGCATTTGAAAATCCTTGTTGAAGCCTTCAATTAATATGTATACGTTTGTTTGTATGTATAATATCATTGTATAATGTTCCCTCACCTCCTCTCCAATCACAATGAAGAGGTTCGTTACCCACGGTTGCCATCTCCTGCTGAACTGTACGCTTGATAAATAATAAATAACTATGAAACCAAGCACTTCAAATGTCCATAGCAACTTTGCAGTGTCTGTTCTAATAAAAGCATGTCACTGAGCATATGCAATCACTGATGGGAAGTTCAGATCATTTTACCGACTGATCTTTGAGTCTCCTTCAGGAAAATGAACAAATCTTTTTTCGAGTCATTTTGTTCATTTAATTAATTTTAATAAAATACCAATAAAATGTAGTGTGTTACTTCCCTAACACATTTACTATATACACAAACACGAATTACACGACAAGTAAAACAAAACTCTAATGCCAAAAGTAATATTACTTAAGCCTACCTGGATCTTTTAGTTTGGTTCACCTCACCTCTGATATGTCTTATTCATTCGACACATTACTTCTCTCTGATGTTAACGAATGCAGTCCAGGCCAGGTCCTTAGTTCTTTTGTCACGTGACCGCTCCCTAATATTTACCAACACAATAGGAATCAGAAGCCTAAAACATTAGTAATTTTCCCAAGTCTGTTTCCGGAAAAGGCAACATGAGGCGCAAACAGAAAAGATTCGTTATTTTTTCGAGTCCTCTGGATTGTTTTGTTTTTGGACTTAATTGAAAGTAATTCATATAAATACACCCCCAAGAAACATTATCTAAAATAAAAAAATAATAATTAAGATGATGAGCAAGGGGTGGAGATGGAAACAAGTTAACTAAACAACATGTGACCTGTTTTACAATAAGAAATCTTGAGCATGTTAAGTACATTATTAACTAGAACTAAGACACCAAGAATGGTAATAATGAACTATTTATAAAATACAGGAAAACTGTAATGCAATAATTCAAGCAATAATCAATAATGCCTTACTTCTTACATTAGCATCACATTATACATACATAAAGTTCATATAGCAGGATATTCTAAACATAATTAAGATGTTGCATCAGTCAAACAAGTTTTCCTTCTGTCTCTATAGTTAACTTTGATTCATTATATATCTTGCAAACTAGTCTGGTTTGGATCTGAACTTATGCAACTAATTTACTGTTTGTTTATTTTTAATTAAAATTTTTTCAAGTCGTCACTGACCGTTATTGTGATCAGGAATTTTAACAATGGTGCCAGCATGAATAATTGGGTTTGAAGCAAACATAATGAAAGCCCTCAGTGAAGTTAGGGTGAGTGGCCTAATTTCAAGACAAAAAACATTTATTTCAGATTTTTCAACAACCTCGTTAAATCGCAAGGCTTGTGTGGATTTATCTCTGTTTTAATAATCAACTATTCAGTTAAATATGATTAGCATGTTACTTAGTTTAATACTATGATTTATTAGTTGTTTGATTTTAACTGGATGTACACACACCCTTCTCAGTGCATAGATCTCGGTCTGGAACAGTAAGTGCTCATTTTGTGTCATGTGTTTAACTTTTATCCATCTGCACCAGTGCATATGTGATTTGATTTTGAAAGCTTAAAAACATAAGGTCCAGTAGGTAGCACGAATGCAGTCCGTCCATCCATGCTAACGTTCAGTGAAGTGTACTTTCAATGGTTTGCATGCTTAACTGTGCACAAAACATACTGGAATGCAGACTCTCTAAGCCCTGACTGCTAACCTTCAAAAGCAGGACATACTAATCTATGCCCTATTTACTCATTGCAAAATAAAAATTCCCCGAAAGGTTATGGCTGCCATTTTGTTTGCTGATTGCACTGTGAGATTGGCCATGTTTGTCCTCTTTCTGAACAGAAATA
Source organism: Danionella dracula (assembly GCA_900490495.1). Classification (NCBI taxonomy): domain Eukaryota; kingdom Metazoa; phylum Chordata; class Actinopteri; order Cypriniformes; family Danionidae; genus Danionella; species Danionella dracula. The sequence goes on along the minus strand of UELW01000778.1, from coordinate 21,305,584 downwards.
ATCATGAGCCAAGTGGGCAGGTATGGTGTTTCGGCAGCAAAGCAGCTATAAAAACACACTCCCTCCTGCTGCATCTAGGCCTTTCTGAAACATTCTTGTCCTGTTACTCCTATCAGTCAGCAAATGGTCAGTCCAGCCAGCCAGGGGAGGATTTAAATCCCCCACGATGTGTTTCTCTCTAAGGCCTTTTCTAGGCTCCATTTTACTGTACAGAATGTGAAAAGCTGAGATTACAGGAGCTATTAACTATTTCAAACCTCATTAACTTTGTAGTCACATTTCCATTTAGTGCCTTCAAAATATCAGCGGAAATGTGATAGATGCTACACCATTTTATCACTTGAGGACTCATAGATGGGGTGAACTCAGAACTGGTAGCTTTGTGAGAATTGGGGTAGTGACATGCATTTACAGTACAGTACAGTATGTAGATTAGTGGCTAAAACCCTCCTTACCAGGCAAAAATTGCCAAATCGACACCACGCTACCTGTTAAATGGCAAATGACACATACCCAATAGATTTTTTGTGTAGTATTCATACTTATTAAGGTTTGAAAAATGTTTATGTGTAGCAAAAAAAATGCACATGCTGTAATTAATGTGTTCATTAAGATGAATAGCTCAATCGATCATATTGGTTGACCAAAGCCTACATCGAATCTGTGTAAAGGACAAAAGACCTCTTTCAAAGGGAATTTAAAATATATTAAATAAACTTTTGAGCTTGTAATCAATATTACAGAATGTCTGTGTCTAAGTTAGCAAAAGGAATTTGCTTTATTGCTTTCTTAATATAATATGCCTACTTCAGCATCACTTTTAATATTGTTCTCCATTTTCAGCCATCTTTATCTTTCAAAAAAGATATCAGTGCAAATGTTGCACTGACTAGCGAGATGCTCTTAATCTCATTGTACATTCTTATAATGCAAATTGTATATGTGTATAGTGACAATAAAGACATTCTATTCTATTCTATTCAAAAGTCATGCATGAACTTATTTATTTTTCAAATAGTGATATGTTTTTTAAATCACAACAAGGTTCTGTAGTGCCTCTCAAACATAACTGTACACAGCTTTCACCATCTGGCAAACAGAGTTATGCTCATGTGATTGGAGAATTGTAGATAGAAACTACGTCATGTCAAACACAAAATTTAAAAACAAACAAAAACATTTTGGTCCTTTCTTTAAAGTTGAATAGTATTCATTTCTTTTTTACATTAAAACAAACTACCCTTTCTACATTCCTCATTAAGCATAAATTATTCAAAATGATAATAAACAACTTTATAAAAATGTATCAAATAGAGAAAAAGGGTTTATTTTCGTATTAAATGTCCCATATTATACCTTTTTAAAGCATTTTTTTTTTGTAAATTTTGGAAATTTTTGCACTAGCCATTTTTTAGATACATAATTATTCTTTATTGTGTGTTAATTGAAAACTAGAAATGTAATTTGTTAGGTCATTGGACACGTGTGCTCAGCTAGACTGTTTTGTGCTTGAGCCTGATGTTTTTCTCACTAACGCAGTTCTGTCCTCTCGATCTTCTATTTTAGAAAGACTTGCGAAAATATCTTTCTACAAGCATAGACATATATTTTTAGATGGAAGCATGACTCTCTATTGTCCGCTTTATTAACAATTTAATCAACATAATAGTTGACTGAATAGAAAATCTTTTGAGCGAGAAGCAAGATTTTGAAATGTGGATAATAAAATGTATGTCTGTTTTGCACAATTCTTATTGTTCTCAACATCAGTTTAACAATAAAAAAATAATACACTTACACTGCTTTTTAATTAGGAACACATGTATGGTAATTTATTTGACTTGATAAAGATGTCTCAGGGAGAGTCATCATTCCAAAAGTTTGTCCTGTTGCTTCAGAGGCATGTTTCAAAAGCTGCCTTTGTTCTGCTAAATTGAAAAATGAAATGTTCTGCCTTCTCACAGAAACTCATCACTGGCAAAGCAAACCTTGTCAAATTGTCCAATAATCCACAGAGTGCCGTGGCATGAGATTAAGCAGAATTATGAAGGTATGTGCTGTGCAGAGATGATTGCGTTACTTGGAGACATGCCTGGAGGGCAGCATCCGTCTATCACAAGTTTGTTTCGCTGACGTTGTGTCAATCTGCAGTGCTCTGAAGTGAGATCTTGCTCTGAAGTGATACATTTCCTAGTGCAGCAAAAAAAGAGACTGGACAACCAAACCCTAAGTGTCCCCTCCTGTGGTGTGCATGTCAGACAGTGGAAAATGACACCTGGTGCCTTTCATGCTTGACACCCTCTTCTCTCTGTGTGGTCTTGTGTCATAGACCCCCATTTACAATTGTAGCAATGTATGGCCGGTCTCAAGTCAGTCTTTTACAACCCTTGCCATATCTGGGATGCCACGTTGCAATGTCAAATTTGATCTAGGATTCGGTTACACACAAGGACCTATACACAGGTCCCTGGTGGGCAGTAGGGATAGCTGGGGCTGGCTAATTTTATTCAGCCCTTCCTATTTGGACAAGCAGACCAGCACTTGCAGCTGTCTCCTGGCTGTGTCTTGGCTCAAATTACTGGTGCTTAAACTGTGGCATAAAAATAAATGGAGGTGAGAATGTTGCAGGAGAGATTGAGAACATGAGTCTGGCACGAGAAAAGAGATGGTAGGAGGGAGAACAAGCAAAGAGAAAACTACAAAGAGACTGAGTCTACCCGCCGCAGTGATTTGGATCAACATTAGACAGCACGCAGCTTTCAAATCACCTGGCTGGCAGTGTTACAGATATCAAGGCTGTGATTTGTTATCAATAAGCGTTCCAGGGGTATTACCAGTAGTGAGAGTAGAAGGCATCTGAGGCATTTAAACTGCTACAAATGAACAAAAGATGCACAATTACAGTGGTCCACCTGGTTATTGATATCTACTCATTTTATGTTATGAATTAAAATCTGTATAAATCCATTACAACAATTGTTACCTTGGTAAATCTCTCTTTGTTTTAATAGATAATTATAAACATTGCCATAGATTGGAGACTTTCTAGTATAATTTTTCTTTTCAGAGATCCAATTGGCAAATGCAACATTATTATTTTTGTGTGTTGTCTTATGTTTAATTCTGGTGTCTGAACACAAATTTGACCATTTAGAATTTGACAAACTGTTCTTTAAGAAACATAGCTTTTTGTGTTAAATTTTTAAGTTGCTCTACTGCAGTTGATAAAGGTCCTTGAACCAACAAGCAGTCAACTTGACTAGTTGTCCTGGGCCAATCATGATCTTCATCAGTTAATTTTTTTTCCTTTCCACATCATGTTTAAATGCATAAAAAATGTCTGCATGTGACTTCAGGCTCAGCACTTTGATATGTATTTTACTGCATTTCAATTGAAGTTTTAGTGTGCTGAGGTTCTTCTACTCACCTGGGACAATGTTACTATTTTAGTCACATTTGATGTTCTAATTTGTAATTTGTTGAATGGTGACAAGAGTTTTGTATAAACAAAGTTGCTGGTCTTTTCAAATAATTAAAAATCATGGCATAATGACTTCTTTTTTTGTTGCATAAGCATAATCTAGAGATCTTCAACCTTTATACAAGCCAATTCTGATTACAAATGACAATTTTCCGTTTTTTTACTACTTGTATAGGTGACAAGACTTTTGTCATGGAGTTTATATGATTATGTAGTGCCTTGAAAACAGACTTTGTGTCAGGAAGAGTAAAGGAAATGGCTCAGACTTTATTCATCAAAAATGAAATACAAATATGCAACAACAAAAAAATGGTGTAACTGTTGAGTTTGTTCTGTGTTTTTTTAAACATTATTAACCAAGAGTGTTTGTTTGACCTACTTAATGTTCAAACCAGCTAGTTTCTAATAAAGAATGTTACTTTTGTCTTGTTTTTAATATAGGTTTTAAACTTGCTAGCTATGCTTATAAAATAGAAATCTAAATTATGAGTTTGGTCAAATTAATTAAAAAGGGTATTTTATTTTCAAATCGCCATTGGATTGGGTTAAATATAAACCTTGGAAATGGAACCAAGGTATGTAGGAACACCCCTACAATGCACAAAATGGCTACAGAAATCATGCTAACTCACAGAAAATCAAGCCAAGATTTGTAATGTATTTGTTTGTTTATTGCTTGATTGATTTTGGTGCTGTATGTTATGATAGTGATAACAGCACATTTTCTTGATTGTTATGCTTGAATAAGAGTATAGTTCAATATTGTCCTGCACATCCTCAATATTTCATTTTCTGTTTTTACCATCTTATCTTACAATTATTAAATTAGGAAAATGTGGGAAAAAACTGAATTATTTTAAACCGGAATGCTCCTAATATAACCAGAGTCCCTATTCTATGCTAAAGTGCAGTCACCTAAACTAAGAGTTGGATCAATAGATTACAATATGGTTTAACGTTTCATAATAATGTGGAAGGGAGAATTTAATTGAGGGCACAAAAACAACAACATGGAATATTTCTTCCTCATTAAACAGTGCTGTTTTAAAGAGATGTGAGGGAATGTTGGTAGAGAAATAAAAATGATTGACAAAGCACCCAGATCCAGTCTCAAATCCAAATGTAAATTCAATTCACTAATTGATGCATTAACTTGCCCCCACCCCTTATTTGCAGCTCAGTTTGCAAATAAGTTTGCAAGTTTTGTTATCACCAAAAGCTCTTAATCAATGTCATTGAGAAGACAGAAGCCGTAGCTGGCATTTAGAAAAAAAGAATGTAGTAACAAAGAAGTTGTTTTTACAAGCTTACAGTCAGGACACTTCAGTGTTGATATGGGTGCACAGCCTAAATGGGTTACTAAACATTATTCTTTTTATCGAGTTCAGTGCCTTGTGGTGATTGAACTTTGAAAGAATTAAAGCTGACACTTTTCTCAGCCGTGTTGAGTGTGCTGGCATTAATTACAGATTCATTAGGTAGCTAATTACCCTGTTCTGAATTTTGAACAGTCCTCAAGTTAGTGCCAGGTAAGAAAGTCTAGCATGCCTTAGCCTACAAATTGTAAAGTCAGACACTCATATCCTTGAGTACAAGCTACCAGGTAATTTGTTAATTTTTTTTTTTTTTTTTTGCTTTTTCATTGCAAATTGCAATTTAAACTGGCTCTTGTAAGTAAAATATATTTATGTAGCACCTTTCATCCAGCACAGCTGCCCAAAGTGCTTCACATAAAACAGACACAAAATAAGACTAGAACTTGGAGAAACTTAAACCCCTCAGATATTAATACAAGATTTAAAAAGCTTTAGTAAAAAAAGCACTTCGTAAATTATGCACCCAATGAATATTTGGACGCTCCTTCCACAGCTGAGGGGCAAATACCTTCAATGCTCTGCCTCCACCTCAACTTCAAATTGGTTTGAGGTACCACCAGATTGCCCTTCTCAGCTGACCGAAACACCCGTGCAGAATGGACCAGCATTTCAGAGATGTACAAGGGGGCTTGACCAGTCATTGCCCGATACATGAGTAGCAGAACCTTAAACTGAACTTTGAACATCAGGAAGGCAATGCATTGAGGTGAACATTGGGGTAATCTCTTGCAGCAGCGTTCCACTCCAGCTGTAGTTTAGCAATCGAGTGTTTTGGGTGTCCTGAATGCATAGTAATAGCAATCCAACCCAACTGCAGGGGTTGTAACTTTCAGCATAGCTCAAAATTACATGGCACATGCAGGAGATACATAGATGAATGTATACATAGAACAGACATTGATGATCTATTAGACCAAATTACCGTCAACTGCCCTTGCAAGAGTAGAAACTGAAAACAACTGCACTCCCAGACTTATTTTAAACAATCGCTAAGCTTTCTTTAGAACAGAGGAAAGGCATGTGAAAGTTATTTTTACTTTGAATCATGACAAAGAAATTACTGTGTCGGCACATTTTTCTTGAATGCTGCTGTCTGATTTGGAATGATGGAGATATTCGTCACACCACCTTATTCTAAACATCAGAGTGAAGATCTGGCATCAGCAGCCTGTTTTATCTTACCCTTGTGATGGAAGAGAGGACAAATAAGTGAAAGTGAGATTTAACGCAAATATTTTTTTTGTCATCACAGTAACAAACACATAACAGTTCAGACTACTTTTCATTGGAAGCTTGAAGCTTTTTTGTTTCAAACTCATACTAGTCGAGTTTAAATGTCATCTCCCGTGTCTTGGTGTCTCCACACTGGAAATAGAAATGATCTCAAGTTTCAGGTGGCTCCATGCTTGTAAGCAGTCTCACACTTTTTGTCTCACAAACCAACCAAACTCACACTTTCTGATCTCTCCACTAGCTGTTTAATGACTAACATCTTCTGAAAGTTTGATATGATAAACCAAGTCACAGATGTATTGAACCTTTTACTTTTATTGAGTTAAGTTGAGTTGTCATTCATCTCACAACAAGGAAATTTAGTTTTTAGTAACAGGCTGCAACACAACACATAATACAGAGTTTATGTTTGACTTCCTATGTGAAACTCGTTGAACATTGACTATGGAAGGAGCTGTAATTTGGGACACTTTAACCCTTGCATCGTGTTCAGATAAAAGTGGCCTGTTCTCAAGTTTGAAGGTATAAAACCTGTTTAACTTCTTCATGTTCTCAACTTCGGCTCTCTTAAAATTTCAAGAGAAAGTTTCATCAGTTTACAAGATTCTGGACGTCCTAAATCTACACAGGTTCAAAATTGAGAACTTAAACTGTTCTTTTTCATTCAATACATAGTGTTTCCCTCCTTTAAATCAAAGTATTGCTTCGACAAACACTATGCTTGCATTTGTAAATGTATTACATTATAAATTCACTTTTTTAACAGCATATTTAAGAAACATGTAAAAACGTATTTATGTTTACAACATTCTTAACATTCTTTTGAACTGTAGTTTTATTCTCAAAATAAATTAATCAATAGCTCCACATTACAGCACTGCGTAGTCTAGGTCACTGAACAGTAAACTACATAAAAGTAGCACAGTAACAAACAAATAAAAAAAACAAAAACTTTCAGGAACAATTGTTAAAATAAGAGCATAAAGTAAAATAGACTGCCTCTAAAACCATACATAGTAAAGAACACATGCAATAATAAATACTATTTTATTTGCTAACATAAAAAAAGAACTTGTACTAGACACTGTAATAAATCAGACGATGGTCTGCATTTTCGGTCCACTTCAATTGTCACATAGACACTATTCTGTAGACAACATGTTGTCTTGTCATCTGCTGTGTTTTCATTGTTGTGTATTATATGTCATTCAGTTACTGTGGTGACATTTCGATACACCAAAACATGACTATATGCATAACGATATGGGATTGGTTGTTTGACATCGGTCATTAGACCTGAAGGTAGGGTCTTGGCCACAGAAAGTCGCCTTAAATCTTTTTTCAATATTTATGGTTCATAATTCTTTGAATGTGTAATTTTTTTTGCCAAGGTTAAGTCCTTGGTCCCCTTCTTTTGTTGATGTATACGACTTCCCTGGCTACCGTCATTCAAAATCATGTAATTGTGTACTTATGCAATGCTGTTTATATTTGACAATAAACTCTGCTTTGCAATTTTAGAACAGTAAAGCTTTGGTTGTTTAAGTTTAATAAAATGTATCTTCTTTCCTTACAAATATATGCCCCATTTTGACCCTCAACACATGTATTTATTAACATATTCACTAATTCATTTATTTGTGTATTTATTTTTGTATGTAGATATTATTATTGATTGTAGTTACATAAGATAACCAAACATTTCCCTCTAGTTAAGCAAACAAACAATTAATAAGCAATTAAGCAATTTTTCTGAAAATGAAATTATATGTATGTCTTCAAGTATGAGTATGACCCTGAAGAAAAATACATATATGTTATTGTTTACATGTATTATGTTAAAATATAAGTTTGGACATCAAACGTGTAAGCCATTTTAACACAATAGTGTTAAAGTAGTGTTAATCAGTCATGTTCATTTAGTTAGAGAGTGAAATGGATGTGTCGGAGGAGAATATACTGTTCTTTAAAGCAAGTTAATGATGAAACTCCAGGGTACATTTTAAAGCAATAGGTATTATTAACCACATTTAATGTGGTTGTTTTCCCGCAATATAAAATACACTTTTGAAAATAAATTCAATAAAGACAGACTACGACTTTCAGTCCGATTTCTCTTTACTTTTCAGCACAAGATCAGGAAACAGCAATGTGATGGGTTACAGAACCTGGCTCGAAAACTGCACCTCCTTTGGTGTGTCATAGGCGCGGTATATATGCAGAAAGCTATCCTTGCAGATAAGTTTCACGTGGCAGATATTTTGTCTCTAGCTGCGTATCCCTATCAGAAAAGCGTCACTCCTTTTAAGTTAGACTGTCTTTTTCATGGACTCTAGCTTTTAAGGTCAGACTGTCTTTTTCATGGAGTCAGGTCCAATTTATGAATTAAATAAATGTTAAATCAGGTCACCTAATTGCCAAAAACACCCACATTCCCTCCTTGGGAACTTTCCAAGTTTCCATTCGTTAAGGCAATTAAGTGAGTTAATTATGTAAAATCGTTTTTCTCCATTACTTCAATTGGCTAAGTTAAGGAGTAGCACTTTCCCTGTCTTTTGCCAATTTTCTACAAAAAACAGTAAACAAACAAAATAATAATTAATCAAAAGTAGAATAAGATCCGCAGATGATGATCTTCTTCGTAAGGAAACGCGATTTCGATGAGATAGTCATCGGAGGGCCGTTCGATACCGGTCTGTCCGATCATGCTTTCAAGACATCATTCACACATTAGCATTACTTCTTCACTTCTCATTAAAACTTTCTGTTTAGTGGTTACAGATGCTCCAAATATAATGATGTTCAAAATGTCCTTCAAATGTCATTCACTCAGTCATCATTCTCTCAAAGACAAATTTAAGAGATGCCTCATGGAAAAGTTTTTTTTTTTTTTTTTTTTTTTTGGCATCTATGTTGGTGATTAGGATGATTATTATAACTTGTACACTTGATAATGAGCGTAATATTTTTGGAATAATCTCCATATTTACAATAATTTTGCATAAAATCCAATGTTTAGCCAAACTCTGTTCTCTAACTCTCCAACAACCAGAAAAATCAGCATTAAACAGCTTTTCACCCAAAACTAAAAAATTTATTCAGCAAAAATCAAAAAGTAAAACTAGATTAACTCAAAAAATCTCCGTATATACTCTAAGTAGAAATAAAGTAATAAAAAGAAAGACACTCGCTTCGGATCCTCTTCATTCGTAATCCTCTCATTTGTAATCCTCTCATCCCACGCACACACAGAAACAGGTGTACTGGGGTATCTGACAGTTCTTTTAGGTGGATCACTTTTTCTCTCAGCATTGTCCATGTGATCACCTTTTTGGGAAACAGGGTACCTTTGAGCATTTGGGTAGGCTTTAGGCAGGATAGGCAAGGTCAAAAGGTCGTGGCGGTTGTAGAGTTGTTTGGCACCATGCTTTCAGCATCACTCCGGGTGACTTTCAGGAACCATCGTCATGGGTGACCTTTTAGCAGTGACATGGGAATACGGGAGTCAGGAAATCTTTCGGGAACCCTCAGGAACCTCCAGGTGTCTCATCAGACGATCTCTTGTTGACTGCTACCGCGACTGCATCCATGTTTCTCAGGAAAGCCTTTCAGCCTTTTGCTCAAGTCCCTCAGGATCAAGCTAATAGAATGAATGCTAGGTTTCTTTGCACTCATTTTCAGAATAGCACAGATAGTGGTTCTGCGCTCCTAAGAGTCTTTAGAGTTCATAACACATTGTCCATTGTCTCCACTAAAAAATTGTCCATTCAAAGTGGGAGACTTTCTCTGGTTTTCAGCCAAAAATTCTCTCGTGAGTGTCATAAAAAACGCAAAGTATTAGATATCTACAAAAATCAAAAAGTACTAAGAAATATCAATCAAAATAAAACAATCGACTTATTAAAAAAAGTAATAAAACTAAGGGCTAGAAAACAGCAAACGCTATCGCAAAAACTATTGAAATAAAAGATTGAAAACAACAAATTTAGGTTACCATGCTGCCTCCATACCAATCTTAAAAGTTGGCAGTGAACCGGAAAAAAGAGTTTCATGATTTTTTAGATTCTATCTTTGATTCTACATAAACAACTTTATTTTTGATTTACACTCTCAGAAATATTTTATTTAAAAACCTTAATTGTACTCCATCATTATTTTATACTTTTTTTTCTTTTTATAATGCTCACATACTCATTTTTAATTCAATAACAGTTCAAAATATCATCTTGTTTTTTTTTATTCTTTAGCACTTAAAAATACGCTCATTAGTAGTGAAAAATAAATCTTAGATACTAGGAGAAGAAGCTCTCATCACACAAGTTCTCCTTATGATTGGCAAAGACACAAGGTTTCAAAAAATACACTTTTACTTCTTATCTAAATAAGGAATCAGACAGTGCTAAATATGTGGATCAAACAAAAGTGAACTTTCTCTTTAATGTTTCTACTGATCTCAAAGGATATCATTCTGGTCAGCTGAAGGTCGGTTGAAAGGAATCCTTCATTCACAGGACCTAGAGGGGATGCTCTTCTCTCTCCGAGCATTCACGTTGTCATGGAGTTCACTCAGTTTTGTTCAAACAATCATTCTTTCTATAATCAAGACAAATAAAATTAATATCCAACAGTGGAGTGAGAATCACTCATTCCTCCATTCTCCTTTCACTCGCTTTCATGCACATATAAGACAGACATCCTAGCTGAGGAATATGTTACATGCATGTGTCCACTTCGTCGCAAAGTAGTGAACCAAGCTCTTCCTCAGTCGCAGCAAGATCCTTTCCTAAGTTTAGGGTAATATCAATAAATCTGTCGCTTGTATTTTGGTACATCATCCTAGTCATACTATTTTCGATAGCTTTTTGAATGAGTCCTCGAACGCAGGGTATCACGCAGCATCCCATGATTGCGATAATGGCAAGTGCAACAACTATAGTAATTGCTATTGAGGAAATAATCTTTCCCCATTTTCCAAACCATCTTTCCATCATTTTACCAAATGGATCTTCTCTGTCAGTGTTTCTCTTCAGTTCCAGGGATAACCTTTTCAGTCCGTTTAGTGCGTTAGTAATTGACCCATCGATTTCGGTATTTGAGGGTATGGCAGTACAGCATTCGGTTCCAAACAGAATACAAACTCCTCCTTCTTTTGCAAGTAGCATATCTAGAGCTATTCGATTTTGTCTTGTCATGATAGAATTTTTGTCTAATTGGTCTTTTATTCCTCCAATAGCTTGGATGGAGAGGTTAACAAATCTCTGCTGGTTGTAGTACAAATAGTTAATCCATGCTACATTTTTGTTAATTGTTGCTTTTATATGCTCTAACGTTAGGTGGAACCATTGGTTGAGTTATCGGGTACTTTTGTGCTATTTCTTGGCAAATAAATGGTAAAGGATCTTGTGCTCTAAAAAGCAGTGCTAGACATCTTAATTCTTGAAAGTCTGTTACTCTGACAGGTGTAGTTGTTAATAGGGGTTTTGCTGTTGCACAAATAATACAGTCACTTATGTTTAAGGATTTAGCCGTATAGGAGATCCATTCTAGCCATTCATTTCTACCTGTAAATCCTGTTTCAATAGCAAATAATTCTTCAATTGAACTGGCTTGGATAACATCTGCTCTAATTTCTTCAGTTTCAGCGTACGGGAAAGTTGGTCCAATTGTCTTAGTGGTTGTGCCGTTTTGCTCTTTAACTTTAACGTAAAATGATCCCACAGGGTCCCATCCATCAATTGACGCACCCACTACATAGTAGTTTTCATCACTTTCAAGGGCATCTTTTAAAGTTATCATTAATCCATTACACTTAAACTGTTCGCATTGGCATCCTTGGTTGGGCATTTTAATGATACTCAGTCGCTGAAATAGAGTTTTTCCCTTGCTCACAGTTTCCGGATTGGTTGTCTTTGGTGGAGGTTCAATAGCCCAGCTTGGATCAGTAGACCATCCTACTAGACTCCAAGATGAACAGGTCGTGTCTCTAGCTCCACTATCTTCCTTGATTGGGGCTGTACAAATATACATCTTAGCACGTTGGTACATATTATGGTGTCCTACACATTTGGCTAATCTACAAAAATCAATTCTCCAGGTTGTGGTAGCTCCTTTTGGTGCAATAAACAGTTTGGAAGTTTGAGCTTCTCCTTTCCAAGCATTCATAATTAAAATGAGAAGCACACAGACCCATCTTAACACAGACATCTTTCTGTTTTAATTCCGATTTGTACCTTAGAACGGTTTTAATCAGCTCTGGAGTTGTAGACTCAATAGGGGCTGGAGCAGTCTCGATCCGCCTCAAGTCTAAGTGGAACACAGGAATACTCTTATCCCAGGTTCTCAGAATCTCCAGTCGAAAGTAATCTGTAACGCAAAAATTCAACACAAAAATGGTAGTTTTATGGTTATTTGTCTATCGGGATGTCTGGATTTATTTCAAATGATCTACTCCTTCACAGGGTCATCTGCAATTTGATCACTTGTTGGAAAGGTCTCATTAAGATTTCTTACTTTCAAGCAGTGAGATATATGATACCACAGGTTGGATCCCTTCACCCTTACAGCAGTAGGTGTGGCTTGGGTGACCTCATACGGACCCTCTCTTCTCGGTTGATCCCACTTTCTCTTAAAAATGTTTATGAACACGTGATCTCCAACTGATATAGGACCTGGTCGTCCAGACTCCTCAGGAGAACACCTTGGTCGACTCTCAGCCTGTAAAACATGCTGATGATTCTTTACCAACAAACAGATATATTTGTCAATATCATTTCTCAGATCATTCAAATTGTCACAGCTAATAAATTCTCTATCAGGTCGAGGCATCACTCTTCCTATCACCATTTCATGGGGGGTTAATTTGGTTTCACGATTTGTGCTGTTCCTGATGCTGAATAATGCAATGGGTAAAGCTTTTGTCCAATTGAGCCCGGTTTTTGCACAAATTTTAGAAAGCTTTCCCTTTAAAGTCTGATTCATTCTTTCACACTTTCCTTGTCTGGCAGGGTGGTACACAGAACCATACTTCAAATCAATTTGCAACCTCTTACACATCAATTTCATAACAACCGCTATGAAACCCGGTCCATTATCACACTGTATCTGCGACGGGATACCAAATCTCTGAAATACCTCTCTCGTCAAGGCATTCACTACAGAGTCTCCACTCTGACACTTTACCGCGAAAGCTTCTACCCAGCCGCTAAATCGGCAAACAATTGTTAAAATGTATCTCTTTCCACTAATAACCTTAATCATATCTATAAAGTCAATAACTATGCTTACAAAGGGTCCCCTTGGTGTCGGAAAAGTTCTGATTATATGTGGAGCACTTTTGATGTTTCTGACCATACACGTTTCACATTTCTCTAGAAAGTTGTTTACCTTAGTTTGAAGATGCGGAAACCAAAGATTTAGTTGTCTAATGATAACATCTATCATTTCTCTTCGATTGTGGTGCGCTGTACCATGAGCATGTAATAGTACCATTTGTTCTGCACTCTCTGGTATTATCAATTGACCTTGAAGTGTTGTCCAAATTCCTTCTTTTGATTTAATCCCTCCTTTGAGGTTCCAGTCTAATGTTTCTTGTACACTAGCACTTGATTGATTTCACAAAGTTTTTCAAAATCCCATTCACCTTTTAGTTCAACTGCTTCGTTTTTCTTTTGCTGTCGAGTTACAACTGGCATTTCAGTAATAATCTCTTGCATCGCTGCTTGTTTGGCTGCTGAGTCTGCAAAATTGTTTCCAATTGTTTCTACACTTTGATCTCTTTTGTGTGCATCACATTTCACTATACTTAGCTTTTTTGGTGTTTGACAGGCTTCAATCAATGCTTTAATTTCTGTTTCATGAATAATAGGTTTACCATTTGTTTTCTTATACCCATTATTGTGCCAAATTTTTCCATAGTAATGAGCTACCGAATAACCATAGGCAGAGTCTGTAAAGATCGTTCCTTCTTGGTTATCTAAGATGTTACAAGCTTCTGTTAATGCCATAATTTCTGCTCTTTGTGCTGACATTATACCTTGAGTGACTTTTATTTCTCTGATGGTGTTAAATTTTAATGGATCTTTGTTCTCAAGTTCTACCACAGAAAAACCCATTTGGCTCTTGCCTGCATCATTCTTAAAACACCATTCTTCCTTCCTCTAAGGGTTTAGCTGATAAGTCTGGTCTTATCTTCATGTCCACAGTCCCTGAAATTTCACAGCAGTGTGGCTCTCCCTGTTGGCAAAATAATAGTTGTTCTGCTTCATTTTTTATTTTTTTTTTTTGAGTTCCAAATATTTAATTCTTCTTCCTACTGACAGATTAAATCTGTTTTGTTCCAAAATTCCTACAACTTCATGGGTTGATCTTATTTCTACTGGGGCACTTAAAACTATTTTTGAACATTTTGAATAAGCCCAAAATACTGCTTCAAGATTTTTCTCACAGTCTGTGAAATTGTCCATTCCACTAAGGAAAGTTGAATACCATCCTAGCGGTCTTTGTTTTGTACCTTCTTTTTGATGTAAAATAGCTGTTGCTAATCCTCCCTTTCCTAATGCAACATCTAATAAAAAAGGTTTGTTGTAATTTGGATTTGACAGTTTTGTTGCAATTATCACTTCTTTTTTAAGTTGGTCAAATTCTTTTGAAGCTTCTTCAGTCCATTTTAAAGTTGCATTTAGTTAATTCCTGCATCTCTCATTAGTTGTCTCATTAGTTTGCATTTGTCTGCATATTCTAATGTATTCACTGCAGTAGTCTGTTTTTCCTAAAAATCCTAATGTTTGTCCATTTAATTTTATCATTTAGAAATTTGTTAATTATTTTACAGTCCACATTTATTTTATCTATAATTAATCTCGTTATTTTTAACAGTTCTGATCATTTTTACTTTATGTTTACCATCTGCTGAGTTAACACTTTTAAAAATTTCTACCAATTTAACAAAACTCATTCTAGAGTTTCCAGAACCACACACTACAATAGTTTATTCAGTTACAATTTGGATTGTAATTTCAGGTTTAACTTTTAAGTAATTGAACTTTAATTTTCATCATTAAAATTTATTTTTCAGATTCTACATTTTGAAAAAGTATCTCAATTTCACTTTGCAGTGCTTCATTTCTCATCTAAGTTCTATTATCTATCTGTGCTTTACTTTGTGTGTTTGAGTTTCTCTTCTAAGAGAGCACGTAAAGGCGGGGTGAACTTATCAGTCTCTGCGTTATTTTGTCTAGGCTTTCTCACACATTCAAACATTCTAGTTACTCATCTCACATCACAAGTTCCTTGCTTACACACACATACAATTTGCCATCTTCATCATTTTTTCTCAAACATTCTAGTTTCTTTTCCTCATTCTATCAATTCAGCACAAACACAGCACACATGTCCATCAACATTGTACATCTCCATCCATTATCCAACACAACAACTTTCTCTTGCTTTCTTTTTGAGATTTGCTCTATCAATTTATGTCTTGTCTCAATTCTTTTTAGAGTTTTGCCTGCATTTCTCCTAATTATTAGCCATTTTTTCAAATTTTTGATTTTCTCTTTAATTATATACCAACTTCCTTCTTTTGGCCAAGAAATAGTTACAGATTTGTCTTTTTTCAATTTGTTTTGGATTTTTTCAGACCAGCGTCTAAGTTTTACTCCTGCAGTTGAGTCTTTCATTTCAATCCACTGTATTGGGGTTAGTGAAACATTAACCTCAAACCTGTTTACAGCCGTAGTGCTCTGAAGACTAAGTCTTCGCTCTCGTTAATGGGAATTATTTAATTCAAGGTTTTTTTCTTTTTCTTCAAAGCTAGTTACTTTTAAATGGTCTTTATTTATTTTCCGGTCGTTAACAGTTTTCCCAAGATTAGATGCTTTTAGTTTTAAAGTAATAATATTATTGTCTAACCACTATTTTTGTATCCCTTTCTAATAAAGTTTTCAACTAAACACTATCACCTCCGTCATTCAAGGACCTCCATGAGTATATCACATCACGCTACCCTTGAGCGCGCTTCAGATCAAAATATCTGGCAACCTTACGCTACTTGAACGTGCTCCAGATCAAAATATCTGGCAACCCTTGAGCGTACTTCAGACCAAATGTCTGGCATCAAAACAAGCGCAAGTTTTCCGGAATAACTTCGCCTCCTCGGTAAGCTAACTATCCCGAAGGTATACTAAACAAATCCTAGTTTATTATATTATCACCCAATTCAGCAGCGCTGCGCAGTCACCGTGATCTGAGTCTCTTCTAATCTTATCTATTAACACACTCCATTATTATAAGTTTCAATTTGTTTAGTAGCTAATCGACACCCCCGACGACTAGACTTTCTCAAGTTCAATACTCATCCACTCTCAACATTTGTGTTAGCAGGTTATAAGTTCAATTTGGTTCAATGATTATTTTTAAAGTGCTCACTTTTTCATCAGTACCATCCTCTCAGCCTTTCCTCCTTCTGAATCAGACTTATTCTACTCAGATAATAAACAATACTAACCGAATTGTATTTTAGTTTTAACTTATTTTTAATTCTTTTAAGGGGTTTAAAAACAACCTGTTCTTTTTAATTCAGAGTCTTATTTTTACACACTTCTTTCAGAGTTAAGAGCTTTTTCCCAGAGCCAAAAACCTCATTTAATTCTAATCAAAAAACTGGAGAGACACATCACTTTTCTTAACATTAACTAACACAGTAAGCATAAATAACAAAGAGTTATGCTTACCAATCCAAATGATGTGCGTTAGCTCCCAGTTACAGGGTGAGGTTTTCTCTCTCGCTCTCGAAGCTCTGACAGCGGCTCCTGGCACCTCTTCAGGGTCAACGGCTGTGATCTCAGACTCTTGAATCTTGCCGACTACGCCATTTAATGTGGTTGTTTTCCCGCAATATAAAATACACTTTTGAAAATAAATTCAATAAAGACAGACTACGACTTTCAGTCCGATTTCTCTTTACTTTTCAGCACAAGATCAGGAAACAGCAATGTGATGGGTTACAGAACCTGGCTCGAAAACTGCACCTCCTTTGGTGTTTCATAGGCGCGATATATATACAGAAAGCTATCCTTGCAGATAAGTTTCACGTGGCAGATATTTTGTCTCTAGCTGCGTATCCCTATCAGAAAAGCGTCACTCCTTTTAAGTTAGACTGTCTTTTTCATGGACTCTAGCTTTTAAGGTCAGACTGTCTTTTTCATGGAGTCAGGTCCAATTTATGAATTAAATAAATGTTAAATCAGGTCACCTAATTGCCAAAAACACCCACATTAACCAACAAACCTTATTTATTTAGGAGCTTGCCTACATGTTTTGTTTCATAACCTCTAATATCTGAATACATTAGAATAAAAAGGGATCTGGAATGTCAAATGTCTTGGAGGACCACAATCTTGTTGTATTATCTGTTATGTTTGATTAAGGTTACAGGCTAAATGTGCAGATTTAAGTTAACTTGCGATATTCGTATGTTGTGATCAAGCAAGATAGACTTCAGCAGCACAGACGAGCAGCTTTTAGCTCTGGGTAGGCTCACTGCTGGATATTCCGCATGTTTGCTTTGTTTAGACACATGAGCGTCTCCAGGGGGAAAGTGGTAACAGGCAGTTACTGGTGGAGAACAGTACCTACAGTATGAGCTTACCCTGTAAATAAATGAAGGCTTTTAGTAGCCGCATAACTAAGAGGTTTTACTGGTGTCGTGATTGCCAGTAATAGAAAGTGAAAGTCTTGACATTTAGTATGTTTATGATATTCTAGAATCTCTTGTTGATGGAGATTTGCTTGCTCCTCAAAGGCTTTGAGAGATTATTGCATGCTTGCATGATGAGGACTTAGGATAAGAACAGTCATAGATTTGTTATAGATTACATAGAAGTAGATCTCATATACGAGGTTGGAATGGTGATTATGACCAGTACCCCCCAAAGTGTTAGTGTAATACTTGTAGAAATGTTTAATTCAGCTTTATGCAAAATCATGTATTTAAAACATTTTATCATATTATGTTATATTATTTAACTATGAACAAAAGTGCCACTGGGATAAGAAAAAAACGGTACATTTTAGATTTAAATAAGCATCATGGATGAAAAGAAAATTATCATCAAATAGTTTTGAGAAATACATACAATTATTATACTTCAATTAATTTATAACTAATGAAAAAGTTTTAATTAGAATATACCTATACACACTTCCCTAATATAGTTTGCCCTGTTTACTAAATTTACCTATAGTAACCTATTATGAATGTATAAAACATATATTTACTTTGATATACTATATACCGTTAATTATTTATCAGACTCATTTTATGGAGCTCAAATGTGAGGTAAATGTAAAATTGCTTCGTGGTATTCACATTTTCAACAGTGCAAGGGCTTGTTCCAATGAGCAGTCTTTGCACACTGAGTAAACATTATAAAAGTGCTGTTACTTGTCTGATATGGATGGCTTACCCAATCAGAAGCAGCCAGCTGAAATCAAGGCTTCTTGGGGATTACCCACAAACCATGAGGCTGGCATGTAATGTATATAAGACCATATTGCCTCAAAGGTTAAATTAAATGAGTAGAGAAGCATGAAGGATTTGTTTTGCCAGTATTGAAGTATTTCAGACACGATTACGGAGTTGTTACATCACTACATTATGATTTGCTGGAGGTTTGGCATATTCAGGCTGGTATTTTGAGACTTGGGCTGAAGGATGCTTAGAGACAAGGTTGGATTTGCATTCTGTTACAGTGAAGCTTTAATTATAACAACTATGTACACATAACACTATCTATTTGTGTAAAATTAGTATTTAAAAAAGGTTAACTCATCACATGATGTCTAAACTTCAAAAACCTTGAAAACATCAACACAGAGAATATCTTATACATTGCTTAGAAACAGTTCAATACAAAACAAAACTTTTGGTTGAATAAACATTTTTGGAACTGTTGCGTACTTTCTCTTTAACCTCTCTAGCACATTTACAATTTTTACACACCTTTTGTTATTTAGAAAGACAATGCTACAAGGAGGGATGCAAAAAGAATGCCACGGCAGCTCGTTTCAACAGAATTTACATTTGACAAAGCTTCGTAAACATTATGATACACTTTGTAAATATCAATCATTAATCACACAAACAATAACCTAGCAGTCACACAGTGCACTTTGATGTTATTTATGGAGCACTTTGTTGCATGTTATGATACATAATGAATGACAGTGCAACTTAAGTTCATATTACGCAAACGATAATGGTCTCTAAACTTCAACAATACCTTGACAACAGGATTTTGTTGAGGATTATTTCATTGAGAATGAACTGTGCTTTGTTTGAGACCAGATTGTTAGGTTTTGTAAAATAGAAATTGTAGGTTGCAGTAAACTATCACCCAGAAAAACTTCACAGAACATCTTATTTTTTGCTACTTTTTTATAATACAAAAATAAATAACTATACCACTTATTCACATGATACACTTTCAGGAATGCTTTGTATTTTTTTTTACGACACATTGACAACAGCTATATGATATCATGGCAACCACAGCAAACATCATGCACATTGCTTAAAAACCAGATTTGTACATTGTTTTATATCAAAACTGCTGGTTTAATTACAGTACAAATGTTTAAATCTACATGTTTTAATATAAACATCACTGACAGCTTGAACACAGCAAGCCAATACCCTAGCAACCACACACAAAACACCTTTTTATGTTATATAGAGATCACTTTTTATAATGCAAAAGCATTGACACTGTAGCTTAGTCAATAACTGCCCACTTTCAGATAGGCTGCCTATCTAAATGTGTCAAACCACTTGGCAAATAATATCCTATAAACTATGAAATGTTTTGGTTATTGCATCGTACTAA
Source organism: Danionella dracula (assembly GCA_900490495.1). Lineage (NCBI taxonomy): Eukaryota > Metazoa > Chordata > Actinopteri > Cypriniformes > Danionidae > Danionella > Danionella dracula. The sequence continues at coordinate 21,285,611 of UELW01000778.1, read as the reverse complement.
AATATTTCCAGAGATGAATACACATCATTCAACCAATATTCAAATAAGGTGGAGATTTATAAATAAAACAGACAATGAAGAAGAAAGCTTGTTCACCCACACAAAGACTTGCTCTACCTGAATGATGCGAGGAGGTCCTGTATGAAAATGCAGCCGACCTCATTAAGACGTGCTAGAAATGAAAGCACCCTGTTAATAACAGTGATTATTTTCTTCTCCTGCTATTCAGGCTTTTGATCAAAAATGCCACAGCCTTCCATTGTTTTTCAGAGGCTTTTTAAAGCTTCCCAAGCTGCTTCCACATCCAGGAGGCAGTTTAATTATTGGTCGCAACATTAGGCAGTTCAAACCTGCTAATTTTAGAAAACTGTGGGCTGAATATGTAAATAAGCATTCTAGAATAATGCACTTTTCAATACTAGACAAAGAAAGTACAGGGTGCTATCGATACTTAAGGTATGTTTGGGTAAGGGTCTCAAGACTGTTGTATCATTTAGGGTTATAGTTAGACTTTAAAGAGGCCTTGAGGTTTTTAATTAGATGTCTTTAAAATTGTTTAGAATGCACTAATGGTAGCTAAACAACCCACAAAATATGTTTTCTTGAGGTCAGTTGGAATCTTTTTAGACACTTCTTGGGTGGTGTAGCCATTGGGTCAGCAACTTGCCACTTCACATTTTACCAACCATGTCATTAATCACTGGTCAACGTTGTTTGACCTAAATGTATTAACCCTGCTCCCATGGGTGCTCTCAGCTTCATTTCCCTCAGGCTGATCAATTATTTATCACACATATAGAATCAGGTTAAAGGCTTTTAAAGGAAATGAAACAAAATGGGGAAGCTACGGATGATTTGAGACAGAATAGGGAATGAGAGAGCGGCTGTTGGGGTGAAGGAGGGATGACTGTCGTAAAAATTGGAGCAGATGGAATTGAATTAAATACTTTTCCCGGCTGTTAACCTCACCGATGAGGACTGTGTTCCTCCTGAAAGGTCGTTGTTTATTGCTTATCTAGTGTGAATGGCTGCTAATGTTGTGTCTTCAGCCATTTTATTCAGTTGTTTGGGTTTGGAGTGAACCAAGGCTGGGTGGCTCCAAGGATGAAGAGAAGTTTAAGATTGGGAGGGTTGTGATTTGTACTGTTTTCAAATGTATTTGGTCATCTTAGTCTTACTTTCTTTGATATAACTGACATAGTGGATGAAAAAAACAATCATTAAATGCAGATTAGTGTTATGTTACATCACAATGTAAAATAAAGTTTTGTTTAGGATACCCCCAAGAGCCCAAACCTGCTCATGCAGATAAAATAGTATCGCAAATAATCTCATCCTTTAAGCATCTGCAGTCTCAATTTGTAGTTCCAAATAGTTTTTTTATAAAAAAAGAAGAAAGAATCTGCCTAAATACAACATGCCTTTGTCTTTTTTGTGATTTGTGGGTTTATTAAAGTAGATTCTGAAACCTGAGTCTACCTAAAAGATTGTGTTTCTGATTATTTAAAATGACACTCAAAACCATAAAGTTTAGAAATTTTGTGTCCTTTAAAATGTTCTAAAAATAACATTAAAACACGTTAAAACTCAACAATGACTCGAACTCCATTGTGCTTAAATCTTGCTTTCTGTTAAGAACCTAATTTTAACCAGCACTGAGTTAGCAGCTCCTGAATAATGTGACAAGATCATGTTTGTTTATGTGCTCTGCCCTTCTCTCTTAATGTCCTTGGGGCTTGAGGCAATGCCAGGCATTCTAGACTACATTATCCACCTCACTCTTTATATGCTTAAATTCAAAGTAGCATTTCAGTCCTGCTGAATGCATTGATTTCCTGAACCAAGCCTCTTTATGCAATACATTGTTATAAACAAAGTTTTGTCCAGCCCAAGTCCGCTTATCATTTTTAGCAAATTCCCTTGACCCCCCGAGACCCATGTGTCACGAGCCTACTCGCTGTCTCTCTCTCACCTGGTAGTTTTCCATTACACCTGAGTTTGATTTGTAGCCACGCCCCCTGGCTCTCATGCTGAGTACCACCACACCTGAAGCCTATCCTACAATACATCAACAGTGAACAGTGCTTCAACGGCATGATCACCTCTAGCTTTTAAACTGGACCCAAATGTAGCTCCTTCCAACTGAGCCGCTCTTCTACCTTTAAGCATCTCTAGCTCTCACCCAGAAGTCCACCAGTTGGACTCCAAACATTCCTGAACAGAAAGAAGTGCTGTAATTTTTTGAGGTTCCATTGCACATGCTAATGCACATTTGAAAAGATTTGGAACTTAGATTGGAACTTAATTCCAAATAAAATAAATCAGATAAATCATAAAAAACATCAATTTAATGGGCTATCAAGGCCGCAACGTTTTTAAAAGAAAATAATTAATGCGCTTTATTCTGATTCATCAACAGAGCTGTGTTTCTTCAGCTGTGTGATTTGATATGGATTGGCAGATCAAAGTTTACCCTATATGTATGATCCATGGTGAACCAGCAGGACGTAAGATTTATTAAATGCACTAATGATGGGGAACTCACTGCATTCAAGCGATATTACCCTCTTCCTAGAATTGTTTAGTAAGCTTAGTTTAAAAAGAATTAGGACAATTCAGCACATTCCATCTCAGCCATTAAATTTGGTTAAATCACTTTTTAAAAGTGCAGCTTTAAAGAGAATTAGACTTAATTATACTTTATAGGTGGATGTTTGCAAGTCAGTTCATGCTTAAGAATCTTTCTTCTTTGCATCCTTTGCATTCCTTGCATGCGTTGTTTTCTAATCATTGTTGTTGGTTAAAAAATATCCAATGGGGCTACAATAAGGAAAAAGTTAGAGAAACCACCAAAAGACACTCAATACAACAAGAAGGCAGGATTTCAAGGTTATTTCTTGAAATCTGTTGAATTTTCTTTAAAGAGTGCCGGATAACAGCTTTACCCCGCAAAATCTTAGAGCACAAGGGAGACAGTAAGATGGTTGCTCATTGTTCGCAGGAAAATAAATCCAGCATTTATTCCCAAATGAGAAATCCATTTCCTCTATTTCACTCCACTGCTCTGAAGCATTTTTTCCTTCTGAGAGAAAAACACTCCATACGCGAGGTGCTTAGACAAGCTCTCGACCAAAGATATCCTTCGTTTCCAGTGGGACCTGTGGCATGCTGGTTTGTTGGATTCACTAACGGAAACTCTTGTACTGAAAGCCTCAAAATAGAAAAGGCTGGAAACCTGCTCTGTTCATTTTATTCCAAAAACACTGACAATTTTTCCAACAGTGACATGGAGTTTCATTCTGTTCCATGCAAATACAAGACAAAGCCTCAGTATCTATACTTTTTTTTTAAATTTCTGCTTTAATCAGTTGGAGTTTTGCTTGGAGCTGGATCACCATATAGAGACACTACTTATATAGAACACCTTACTCTTAATAATAACTCTTTTTTTAATGAACTCTTAAAATAAGAAGTAAAATAATAAAGACTTAGTTTTAAGTTCTACATTGTCACAATAATTGTTGCATTACTGGGATTAGAATAGGACCCAAAATGAGACTCTCCAAGCAGAGTTCCAAAAAAATTAAGTCTTTCTTTAATGAAAGTGTACAGGAAAACAAACTCCACAAGGAAACCCCCTTACTTGTGGAAGAGCGAAGAGGATTAGCATATACAACTGTGTCCAAACACAAAAACCGCGTGAAAACCAGGGAAACAAAGCAGCACTTAAATAGCCAGTTGTGATTGGGTACAGATGAGAAACATTCCACTAACAAAACAAAAACAAAAAAACATGAAGAAGAACTAAGGCAGAAACCAGTGTGGTGGCCTCTAAAGGCAGGGAGAGGAATTACTGCATATGACACACATGTGCAATAACTCATGTCTGGGAGTATTTCTGAAGATTAATTTTATTATGGAACAACAACCATGTTCTCAATGAATCAAAAAAATTCATTAATATCAAAGTTGAATATTTTTGGAAGTAGTTTTTTTTGTTTAGTTTTAGCTATTTTAGGATGATATCTGTGTGTGCAGGTGACAATTACTGTGCAAAATTATTAGGCAACTTAACAAATAACAAATATTTACCCATTGCAATTCTTTATTTTCACCAGTGAAAACAATAGAACATCTCAACATTCACAAATTTACATTTCTGACATTCAAAAACAAAACAAAAACCAATCAGTGACCAATATAGAATAGAATAGAATAGAATGCCTTTATTGTCACTATACACATATACAATTTGCATTATAAACATGTACAATGAGATTAAGAGCAACTCCCTAGTCAGTGCAACATTTAGTAAGGAAAAATACTATAAAGTGTCAAGTACAATAGAAATATCTTTAGTAATAGTGCAAAGAAGAGAGGGGGGAGGTAGGTTGGCAGTTCTGTTTAAGAGCTAGACAATGTATAGTGTTAAAATTGCAATTGCACAGCAATCATAGTTTTTTCACCTATAAGGTTATTGTCCATGTAAAGTGAAATAAAGTGAGTATATTGCACATGTTGATGTCACACAGGGTGATGCTTAGGTCCGGTTAAGTGTAGATTAAGCCAGTCCCTGTGTGCGCCTGTTAGAGTTTAGGGTAGTGATTGGCTTCTGGGAAAAAACGGTTTCTTGAGTCTGTTTGTCCTCATTCTGATGCACCTTATAGCGCCTTCCTGAGGGCAAACAGTTCAAACAGTCCAGAAGCCGGGTTGAGAGCTGTCACCTGATGATGTTCTCGGCTCTGCTAAGCAACGGGAGGTGTAAATGTCCAGTAGGGAGGGAGAAGAGAGGCAGCCGATGATCTTCTGTGGCCTGCTCTTGACCACCCTCTGAGTCTCTTCCTGTCTGCCATGGTGCAGCTGCCGTACCATACTGTGATGCAGTATGTCAGCAGAATCTCGATGGACGCACGGTAGAAGGTCAGCAACAGGCTGGGAGTCCAGATTGTGCTTCCTGCGGACTCGCAGGAAGTGTAGTCTGTGCTGGGCCTTCTTGGTGACCACTGTGATGTTCTCCGTCCATGAGATGTCATACCGAGATGACGACGCCGCGAAAACGGAAAAATGTGGACCCCTCTCCACACACTCACCGTTGATGCTAAGGGGGGTGCCTAGGTCGGTGCCTGCGGCTCCTGAAGTCGACGATGATCTCAGATTATTCTCTGAACACAGGTGGTCAGCTTCAGGATTTTCCGCTCTGTAGCTGCGTTTTCCTCACCCTTTGAGATGAGTCCGACCACATTTGGTGGCATCAGCAAACTTCACCAATGAGGTTGCTGTTGTGGTGCGGCCTGAAGTCATGGGTGTAGAGACAGTACAGGAGAGGGCTCAGGCCACAGCCCTGTGGGGCAGCCTGTGCTCAGTGTGCGAGTGGAGGATAGGTGGGGGGCCAAGTCTCACAGTCTGGGGCCTGGTTTGTCAAGAAGTCTTTAATCCAGGCGCATGTGAGAGAGGGGAAGCCAAGAGTTGTCCAGTTATTGATAAGTGTGTCTGGAATGATTGTGTTGAATGCGGAGCTGTAGTCCACGAAGAGCATTCGTACATAGCTCTGCTGCTGCTCCAGGTGGTTCAGCACAGCATGTAAAACTAAGGCAATGGCATCTTCAGTGGATCTGTTCTCACGATATGCAAACTGGTGGGGGTCAAAGTCTGGTGGGAGGTAGTCCTTGATGTGCCGGAGAACCAGTCTTTCAAAGCATTTCATGATTACCCGGGAGTGAGGGCCACAGGGCGATAATCATTGAGGCTGGTGATGGAGGAGTTCTTCGGCACTGGGATGATTGTTGCTGATTTGAGGCAGGAGGGGATGACTGCCTGGGCCAGGGAGAGGTTAAAGATGCTGTGAAGATGAGGGCAAAGCTGGGGTGCACATGCCCTTAGCACCTTTTCCAGGAATTCAGTCCGGGCCAGCGGCCTTCCTGGTGTTTCATGCTTGAAGCACCTGTCTGACATCTTGCTCCGTTACGGGTGAGTGGCATGGTGCGGCAATCGGGTCGGTGGGGGGCGATGAGGGTTTGAAGTGGTGGCAGGGCCGGAGCAGATGAGTGCTGCAGTTGTTCTGTTCCAAAGCGGGCAAAGAAGCTGTTTAGCTCCTCTGCTAGCGTCACACTCAGGTCTCCCATTGTCACATCACAGCTCTATAGTTTGTGATGTCATGTATGCCCTGCCACATCTGTCGTGTGTTGTTGCTGGACAGATGGGCTCCAATCTCCTCTTGTGGTCCGATGTGGCTGTTTTAATTCCTTTTTTCATGTCTGCTCGTGCAGCTCTGTACCGAGCTCTATCCCCTGACCTGAAGGCAGCATCACGGGCTTTGAGGAGTTTGCGGACATGGCTGGTCATCCAGGGTTTCTGGTTTGGGAAAACCCGTATGTTTTTTTCCACAGTCACATTTCCGATGCAAAACTTGATGTAATCTTGCACCGTTCCTGTGAATGTCTCCAGCTCTTGGTGTTCAAATATGTCCCAGTCTGTTTGTTCAAAGCATACCTGCAAACTGGAGAGTGCGTTGTCAGGCCAGGTCGTTATAGTCTTTGTAGTGGGCCTGGAGCTGCGTCTAAGTGGGGTGTAGGCTGGGGAGAGCAGAAGAGAAAGATGGTCTGACTGGCCGAGGTGGGGGAGGGGTATGGCTCTGTACGCATGTTTGATGTTAGTGTAAACATGGTCCAGTGTGTTCCCTCCTCTAGTCGCACACTTTAAATGTTGATGGAATTTCGGGAGTACAGCTTTCAGATTGGCCTTATTAAAGTCTCCTGCGATGATATGAACGCCGTCAGGGTGTGCCTGCTGCAGTTTGTTCACGGCGTCCAGCAGGAAAGAGAGAGCAGGGTTTACATTCGCGTCAGGCGGGATGTACACTGCAGTAGCGATCACAACTGTTAGCTCTCTCGGTAGGAAAAAGGGCCGACATCTTACTGACATGTATTCAAGGTTCGGGGAGCAGTGTTTATCGATGATTGTCCCGTTGTTACACCATTTATCATGTACATAAACACAGAGCCCTCCTCCTCTGCTCTTGCCAGAGTCCTTTGTTCTGTCCCAGCGTAGCAGAGTGCGGCCTGCTAGCTGCATGCTAGCGTCGGGAATGTCCGAGTGTAGCCAGGTTTCGGTTATAAACAGTAAGCAGCAGTCTCTAACGTAGCGATTTCCAGCAAGTTGCAGTTCTAAAAAGTCCGTTTTGTTTACCAGTGATCTGGCATTGGCGAGATACAGACTCGGTAGAGGTGGCGTGTGTGGTTGTCTACTTAACCTGAGCATAAGGCCAGACCTACAGCCTCGCTTTTGCTTCCTCTCCCTCCTCCGTCTGCGCCGCCTCCTAGAGCCGATAACAATCCACGGAGCACCCACTGGTCTCGATATCTCTTCAGGGATGTTTATGCGCGTTGAGACTCGCTAGATGCCGGTGCCTGGTGTTGTTCTCCGATATCTCTCAGGTTCTGGCATGTGTAGTGTATGTTCGCGGAACAGATAGTGCACAAATAAACAGCAAAGACGTACCTTTCTTTGCAAGGACACTCAAAAGCCTGCCATCCATGGATTCTGTCAGTGTTTTGATCTGTTCACTATCAACATTGCGTGCAGCAGCAACCACAGCCTCGCAGACACTCTTCAGAGAGGTGTACTGTGTTCCCTCCTTGTAAATCTCACATTTGATGATGGACCACAGGTTCTCTATGGGGTTCAGATCAGGTGAACAAGGAGGCTATGTCGTTAGTTTTTCTTCTTTTAGACCTTTCCTGCCAGCCACGCTGTGGAGTACTTGGACGCGTGTGATGGAGCATTGTCCTGCATGAAAGTCATGTTTTTCTTGAAGGATGCAGACTTCTTCCTGTACCACTGCTTGAAGATGTCTTCCAGAAACTGGCAGTAGAACTGGAGTTGAGCTTGACTCCATCCTCAACCCGAAAAAGCCCCACAAGCTAATCTTTGATGATACCAGCCCAAATCAATACTCCAACTCCACCTTGCTGGCGTCTGAGTCGGACTGGAGCTCTCTGCCCTTTACCGATCTAGGCACGAGCCCATCCATCTGGCCCATCAAGACTCACTCTCACTTCATCAGTCCATAAAACCTTAGAAAAATCTGTCTTTAGATATTTCTTGGCACAGTCTTTACGTGTCAGCTTGTGTGTCTTGTTCAGTGGTGGTCATTTTTCAGCCTTTCTTACCTTGGCCATGTCTCTGAGTATTGCACACCTTGTGCTTTTGGGCACTCCAGTGATGTTGCAGCTCTGAAATATGGCAAAACTGGTGGCAAGTGGCATCTTGGCAGCTGCACGCTTGACTTTTCTCAGTTCATGGGCAGTGATTTTGCGCCTTGGTTTTTCCACATGCATTGCAACCCCTGTTGACTATTTTGAATGATCAATGTTCGATGATCACGCTTCAGAAGCTTGGCATTTTTAAGAGTGCTGCATCCCTCTGCAAGATATCGGACTATTTTTGACTTTTCGAACCTGTCAAGTCCTTCCTTTGACCCATTTTGCCAAAGTAAAGGAAGTTGACTAATAATTATGCACACCTTATATAGGGTGTTGATGTCATTAGACCACACCTCTTCTCATTACAGAGATGCACATCACCTAATATGCTGAATTGGTAGTAGGCTTTCGAGGCTATACTGCTTGGAGTAAGACAACATGCATAATGAGAATGCTGTTGTCAAAATACTAATTTGCCTAATAATTCTGCACACAGTGTATATATTCAGCATTTATACTCGGGTTGATTAACAGGTGTATAAAAAATATTTTAAAGAAAATGAAAGACTCTAAAAATCCTCAAAGTGGACAAAATGTACCCTGCAACACATACGAGTTTTAAGTTAAAGACAAAACACTAGCTTTCTCACCTTCAATAACCACAGCTGTGGTGCACCAAATTTCCCAACTGCTCTCTAAGCTCCGTAGCTATGGCTGCCCACTGCTCCGGATGTGTGCTCACGGTGTGTTTGTTCACTGCTGTGTGTGTACACTGGGATGGGTTAAATTCAGAGCATAGGTCACTCTATATCTGGCCAACTTTAACTTCACTTTACAGCACCAGTATTGTTTCAATTCCGTTTGTGTAAACAGTTTTACAGCGATCTTCAAATCTTTAGGTATCCACTGTATGGACAAACATTATCAATCTTGGTTTTTGATAGGCTTTCAAAGGACTTCAAAGGTCTTTTCAAAAGGACATGGAGTAGGATGCGTTTTGAGTAGAGGAGAGGGAGTTTTTGTAATTAAATTGGTTAAAAGGTTAATATAGGGAGTCTAAAATAACAAACACATGATTTATCAAAACAAGAATAGCAAAAGACAACAAACAAATACAACTAAACAAATCAAATAATGGAGATGTTGCAAAACATCATGAGATTAATTGGCAAAACAAAAATTCACATGAAAAATTGCACATCCAATATTGATTTGAAAGTTTGGTTGTTTTGCAGTCGGGTGATAGTTTAAAAGAAACTGCGAGAACCTTGAAGATCTGCATTTCAGAGTTCTGAAAACCAAATAAACTATAGAAGAGCATAAACAGATGAAAACACATAAAACACCTTCACAAATTTCAGCTTTGGTTTTAAACTAACCGGAACCTGTATTGAAGAAAAAATGAAAAGCTTCACATTCAACCGCACGCACATCCCCTGCATAACACGTAATGGGTCCTGATCAAACTGAAATAATGATACTTTGATTGTTTGCTTAATCATTTATTCAGAAACGAGTCATGCATTTCTATAAAGCAGCTAAAAAGCTTGGAAGAGAGCTAACTCTATCCACTGCTCTCATCCAGCAAGTCTTTATGCATTTTTTATGCCTTGATGAAAGAACTTTTGGATAATAATTGTGGACTTAGACAGGTTGATATGAAATATGAATAAAGGCACGTTTCCCCTCTGACAGATTGTCTAGGATGTGTACAGGCCCCATCTGGCTTTGGGTCATTCTCTTGGCTTGTCAGGGAGTTTGGGAGAGGCAAATGTTGTCATTTGGTGTTAAGTTTCACATCAAACTTTACCTGTTTCTTTTCTGTTTCATTTATGGATATAATTCGATTTTTTGGGGGAAGGCAGAACCTTCTTGTTTTTCTCCTCCCTAGATCTCCAGTTCATAACTTTAACAGACAAATTCATCTTGCTTGTCTTTTTCAGCCTTGAGACAGGTTTTAATGTTATGGATTTTTCCCAATTCATTAAATGTGACTTTTAATCTCTGTAGACTTAATAGTAATGAAACACACGAACAGTGATCAAGTCAGAAACCATGACTATATAAAAAAATCCTTTCTATATTATTGTAATACAAAATACATCCCAAAACATGAAAATTAATCCCATGGCCAGTTGACGGTCTCAAGTTGACCTAACTTCTTGTTTTCTTGCACCCCAAACATCATACATTTTCCTGGATAATTTGCACTGAAATGATATTGCAATATTTTAAGGTGGTGTCTCTCAAATTCAGATAAAATTCTTAAAGTGTTTGGAGACAAACGTGGCTTTTTTATGTATGTACAAAACATTCCTCTCTCCCTATCTAATCCACCTAATCAAACAATTTGTTAAGGGTTGTGTTAGGGAACTCAAAGGAAATGGTTTGTAGGTGGGGTCCAGGTGGTCTGTGGGACTTAGATGCCCTGCCCACCCACTACAACTGCAAAACAACAGGACAATTTTTTTCACATTATAATTTACAGTACAATGTACATTTTACAGTTCCTTCACAAACAAAAGGCTAGTGTGGATTTACCCTATGAAATCTATCTCTACATAAAAATCATATGAGCTAATTATATGAGGGGAAATAAAATAATATATAATCGGAAAAAATAGTTTCTTTAATCAGGAATTATAGGTATCATTGTTCTTACTACAAGAGCTAGGATAAGATTAAGAAGAGATAGTTTAAATAATTTCCATGTTTTATTACCGTAATTTGTGAGTGATGTAGAGTGGATGAATTATATGATTGGGAGCTCAATGATATGCTGTATGTGGAATGTCTTGGCAAACTGTGGGTCTTGGGAAAATGAAGGGAGGCAGGGCAGTGGGGAAGTTGTTGCATACAGTATCAAAGCCCTCTAGTGAACCTGATTACAAGCATAAAGTCCTTCAAGCTATGCCAACTTTTGCAATAGTCAAAATGCTACTAGTGTCCAACAACCCACTCTTGTTCAATGTCAATGGTGACAACAACCACTGTATCTTTGCTGTGATTTTTGATGATCAACACAAATTTTTAATGCTATTCAAAATTTTTGATTTTTTGTTCCAAGCTAGCACAAGAAACGCATGAGACCCATCCTAGTGTGCCATTTATCCAAGTGCAGTCTGAAATGTAGTGTTATAAGAGACTGTCCGCGTGGGCCAGAGTCAAGCTATTAGGAGTTTTAAAAACTAAAATCCTGCATCTGTACTAACAAATGTTTTGCTTTTAATGCTATATTACCTGTTCAAGAGAATATGTGGCTACTTCACCTTTGCTTTATAAAGTATTCTCGACTTGCAAGTATCTTCTGTGCTTAACTTTGTTTTGTTTTTTAATTCATCATGACATTTTGTTAGATAATAAAGCAATTGCAAACATTTTCTTTATACAAAAAATTCTGTAACATTAGTACTTAATTTCTAACACATTTCAGTATTAAATGTTGTTTTGTCACAAATATCTTTTCTTTCTCCTCCAATTGTCTTTTGTGTAAAATAGTCTTTTATAAAACATGTCTTGTGGATAGTCACGTCCTTCTCTTTTTAAACTAATTATAACTATCTCTCCTTTTTTACAGTAGCTTCTGCCACCTTTTACAGCGGCTCTTCTTCTGGGTGTGGCCAAGGTGTGAACGACATTTAAATTGAAGTGCTATAAAGGACAGTGGGACATGTTTCAAAGTGTTAATCTCTGGCTGTTTACTGTAAAGAGTTCTCTGGCAGTGATCTGAGCATCTCTATATGTAAACAGATGTCAGCCAGACTGCTTGTCCAAGGGAAAGACATGTAAACTTGAAAGGTTTAATGACATGGAAGTGACAACTAGAAAGTCTGTTGCAGCGCTAGCTGTTGTGACTGAAGGTTAATAGCTATGTTAAACGTCAAGCCCTGAGTCAAACATGAATGTTTACTGTTGCTCGAATCAGCATAATGTCTGGTCCTATTTTTCTTGTTCTTACATTAATCACACTTTGACTTGGTTTTCTGTATGCTTGACTTATTGTAGATGGTTCATATAACTTAATTGATTTTTTTAAAGTTTTGTTCACATAAAAATGGACCTCTAACTGTATATTTCCACTTTTTTATTCAAATGAATGCAATTTGTTGCTTTTTGGAATATACATGTTTTAGACATCAACTGAATTAGCATGTCTGTTACACTTCCTTGCAACTTATTTATAATTTGAAACTAGAAATAATAAAAAATCTGAATATTTTCTAAAATTTCAAACACACAAATATTTAGCATGCGATTTTAAAACATATTTTATTTTTATTTTATTTAAACTAACACTGCATTTGATTTTGTTTATGTTACATATTTATTTCAGGACAGCATGATTTTAAAAGGTTGATACCTTGGATCAAGGCCCTCTGCAACACTTTACGATGATAACAAATAGGTAGAAAGGCAGGATGTAAGTGGAGCAGAGAATGTTGAGGGGCACCCTATTTCACACGTTTCTCCACCTGTAAATATGTGTAACTGAAATCTCTATAGCTTAGTCTCATCACAAAAAATAAACAGACTTATATATATATATATATATATATATATATATATATATATCTCCTCTCTCTCTATCCTCTCTCTCTCTCTCTCTCTATCTCTCTCTCTCTCTCTCTCTCTCTCTATCTCTCTCTCTCTCTCTCCTCTCTCTTCCCCCCTCTCCTCGCTCTAGCTCTGTTGTGGCTTTAATTCTTAAAATTAACCTTTTCAAAATAAAAGTAGGGGCACTTTAAAATTCCACTGCGAGCCTCCACTTTGAAGGGATAGGAGCCTCCACTGTATTGTATGTAGTTAAATATTTTTCAAGTTCTCTATAAAGTTTTACTACCAGATTTTAATCAAAACATTAGATGCCCATTTCTCACAATTTAATATGACTTTTTGGGGATATTTTTGGAAAGTTTATAAAATAAAATTAAATTAAGTCACTGCTATTCAAAACTTTTGGATTCTGAACCTTTAAATTAGCAAGTGGCTGACTTTGCCCCCCTTTCACTTTTGAGAAAAATGCCAAAACACATCATTAACTAACAAGCATAAAAGACTGAATTAAAAAAATCTGCCTTGGCTAAATAAAGGCTATTACCAGGATTACGACTGATGTCAAATTAATTACTATGTAAGTATAAATGTAACTTGAGGAAGAAAAAATGTCATTAAAGAAAAAATGAATATGTTGGAAAAGATAAGTTTCTATATATGCATATACATATACATATATGAAGACTACACGTAGTCGGCTGGGAAATTGTTCTTGTCCCTTCTTTCTAGGGAGTTTCAGAGACCACTCTATTTGTAGAAGTATTACTTACTTTGCCTTACCCCTTTTTTCATACAAAAAAATTATTGGGACAACCTTTCTTCCCATGTGAATGTATACAATCGAGTGGATGGTGTAAGTACTAGAAGGACTTGGAAGAAATGGAACTGGGCTCTAGTGTATCATGCGATAGACAGGCAATCTATCTCCACATATTATCATGTGAGGTTGAAAATGTCTTTGCGGGTGCTCATCATTAGTTTACGAAAAATACATTAAATATAAAAATTTCTGTTCTAAATAAGAATATTACTCTTTTTATTATTATGACCAGTTTTTAATCAAATGTGTTTTGTTTCCTAAGAAATCTAGTACAAAAAAAACATTTTCAAAATCTCCAAGATTCCCATTACTGTCATGCTCTGAGCCAGCTTGATCTTCGACTCCATTTCGGCTTAACATGGCTTTATATACCGCTCATTGGGCCCATTTTCATGAGAGCTCAGGATCTTTTGAAAGAGAAACAGGGCTAAAATGGTAGGGCTAAAGCTGTGGGGGAGTGGAGGAGACACAGATTTACATTCTCAAGGCATGTTTGCCAACAGCATGTGGCGGCTTGAAGCTAGTCAGCCCCCTTCTGTCTCCTTCTTCTGCCATTATAGCCCCCTTCCCCCCACCTCAGGCTTTTACTGGCTTTCAGTTTTGCACAAATCAAGATGAACATCTGAGAAATGAGGCCAGGTGAGATACGCTGGAGAAGTGTTGATGGCTATCAGAAGATGCAGAAGTGGAGTGAGGCTCTTATCCCTGCGATCTGTCAGGCTGGGGAATGTGGGCATGTCAGAGCATCCCTGCCTCTGGAAGTGTGTTTTAGTAGCTCTGCGTTCCCAGTTCTAGAGCATATGGAGAGGTGTGAACTGGTCGATTATTCACGCTTGCTTCATGATGGCGGGGTGGGCTGTGTTTCTGCTGTTGTCTGTGAAATTGGCTGTTTGGTTTGACAACCTTCGGTAACGGCTTATCCAGGAAGGCATGGAAGTGTTTCTTGGTATGTGCAAACAGTCTCCAGTGTCTGTCTGTGAGTTATTGCTGGGGCTGATATGAACACATAAATTATTAAAACTTGTTGCTTAGCATTACGTTACTATTCTACCTTTCCGTTAGATCAGAAATAGTATAAATGAATGGACCAATAGGATTTTCTGAAGATACAATGTTTTGATTCCGTCACCTCAATTGAAAGTTATTTCTATGTAGAGCAAGATGTGCAGTTATGTTCATATATCATATATATGACGGGAGATTGTTTCATCTTTGTTTCTTGAAAGTATTCTCCATCCAAAAAATGACAATTTAGACAATAATTACAAAGACATGCATAAACTAAAAAACTAGGTCTCTGACAGTTTAGACATGGAGTCGACAGTGTGGAGTTTATTTAGCTTCCTTTTCAGTCCATCAACCAAAACAAAGACTCAGCCTATACTGGAGACTATTGTAACCAAGACACAGCCTATACCAGATGCAATTGAAACAAAGACAAGGCTTTTGCTGAATGCTATTTACACCCAGACATGGTTTTTTCTAATCACTTACAAAATGTATCCATGCCTTGTACCAGATGCTATTGAGACCAAGGCATGGAGACATCATGAACTATAAGTTTAATATTGTGTAATATTGGACACTGTCCAGACCAATTCAGTATGAACATAGCCAAGACTAGAGACAATCTAGGCCAATACATGGTTAAGACCTGAGACTTACAAGACCAAGAACCAGCCAAGAACAGAGACTATTGAGATCAGTTTAGAAACTCTAAAACACAATTGTTCAAGTAAATTCCTGGAGGACCCTGCTGTTTTTTGAAAACACCAGATACTTCGAATTCCGGTTCCGGTGGCTTGTTTGAGCTACTCTTGTATTTCTTGAATAAGGGTTGGAAAAAATTTCCTGGAGACCAGTGTCACTGCCGGTTTTAGTTTTACGCAATATAGACCAAAACTGTCAAAACCAAGACATGTTAGAGCCTGAGAGTTGTTTGTCGAAGACAGAGCCAAGACAGACAACAAAGTTTGATTTTAAGATATATGATAAATGAGATCTAGATAGAGTTGAGACCAGAGTATTGAGAAACTGCTGGTATCGAAGATCATCAAGACCAAGATAAGAATACTATTAAGATTAAGACTTGACCAAGACTGCTCACTTTTCAGTTTATGTAGAACTGCACTCTACAAAGAGACAAGTTAAAATGAAGTATACATTTTTGTATTAAATACAAAACGTGAACAAATTTGAATACCGTTTGAATTCATCTTCATGTTTCCTCTCTCTTTCAATTCAGTCTCCATGAGATGGAGTTGGTTTGGTCTCTGACTTCATATCATTTTAAGCTGCAAAGAGGATTACATGTACAAATCCAAACAAAGCAATAGAGCAATAGCAAGGTGTGATGTTTAAGCCAGAGAAGCTTTATCTAAGAAACGTTTACAGAATTATTTTAGGGTTTCAAAATACTCAATACTTGAAATATTAGTTTTTTTCATGTGTACATTTCATTTGTTAATTTGCTAAGATATTAAGCTCTTTGAGGAATAGTCTAAAATGTTTATTCTGTTAAGTAGATTCGGAGCACTTTGAATAGAATGCATAGAATGGTTAAAATAAGTCGACACCCTACTTGCTTATATGGACGTTTGGACTGGGTAAACATTGTAGTTGCTAATTACTTTCAAACAAAAAAAAACTAGGACAAATTGCTGAAGCACAATCTCTTCAGGAAAGATATAATTGGTTTTGTGCCTCACCTACGCAAATATGTCAAAATATGCCATTCGAGGGCCTATTTCTGATTGACACATTCCTCAAAGTAATTTGATGTTTAGTGAGAGCTGGTTCTTTAAGCAAAACCTCCAGACACGCCTTTCTCGCTTAGCAAAAACATCTAGCGGCAGAAACAAAACAAAAAAGCCTGTGAGCATTAATAAGTGTCTCTCCGCCTTCACAAGTTGCACTCTCAGCGACCCTATGTCTTAGTTGTCAGCATTTTGTTACTAAATTAGTTTGTTCTCAGCCAGCGATGATAGCCTGGGTCTGAATAAAGAAATTTAGCCTAGGGGAGCATTGCTATCAAGCACAGTAGCATTGTCGGCTGTATCTTTCTCATCAAACATTCCTCACTGGAACCATCTTCTCTGCAGCAGTGGCAGCCATCCAAAGAAAACCAGCCCACGAGAAGTTAATACATAGTCAAATTTGCAAACGTGTCTTGCATTTGCATTTAAAAAGCTTGCTTACTTTATGAAAAAAATGATAGAAATTGCTCTCTGTAAATTGTGGCTGGTGGATACAATTAGTCACAGTTGAAATATATTTAATTTTGTTCAAAAATTGGATTTTAAACATGTTGAGTGTAGTTCAAAATTGAGATCAAGACCCACTGGAATTGATCTAGTTGTTCTGATCATGGCAGAGCAAAGACAGTCTCATAAATGCAAGGATTGAAATGGTTGACATCTGGGGATTTTTTTTTTCTTCTCTGAACTGCTGGTTCACTGAGAGTTTCAGAAGGAAAAATCTTTGTGCACAAAACTAAATTTGCGGGTATATATTGATGCCATAAAAATCGCAAGCCGTGTTTCAAAATAAATGTTGTGTATCAAAAAGCAAAACATTGAACATAAGCTTCTATAGGCTCTGACAAGATCTGACTTAGCCAGCTTAAAAAAAAAAAAAAAAACTGTAAATTTAATTACCATTATGAGACAGTTAACTGATACGTAATGTAAAATACCTGGGAGAATAAGCACTGGACGGGTGAGTATAATAGGATATATCTTAAATGTCATGTGATTAAAATTCGTAAGAAAATCTGTCAAAATACCAAAAAAATGGAAAATACTCCTCCCCTCTTTAAAAAAAAACATAACAAAAAAGTTCATGTGTCTGGGATTACACAAAAAAAATAGAAGATTATCTGAAGTTTACTGTCTTTCATAAAAGACGTGTACTTACTTCTGCTAGATTGTTGAAACAAGCAGAGTTATTTCTGTGTGCAAGTGTCCCTATTTTATTTGAAGACATGGTGTGGTAATAATAAATATTTATTTTAATTTGATCTTCCCTTTCATGGGATCATTCGGGTCTTTTCATGATGTAGTAGGAGGGGCTTATGGGTACATAAACATGGATCTCTCCCTGCTTCCAGTGACGAGCAGAACACCTCCCCTTTACTCTCTTTGTCCAAGAGAGGCTTCAAGAGATTTGTGCATACTCACAGAAACATGTTCCACTAGAGGTTAAATTTGTCTAAAACAAAGGATTTTTCAGGCTACACACGATTGCTCTTATTATTCCCAGCAAACCTTAACATGTTTTTTTTCTCTTCAACATTTACTTTTAAAAGTATATTAATCATATGTGTACCTGAAAGTTCAATACTCCTTTCAGTCAAGTCAATTGGAGTACATTGTTTAAGATGTTCAAATGTCCTATTTTTCCAGTGATTACAATTCCCTTACACCACATTTTAATGAAAGTGGTTGTGATTTATAAAGATGCTGTACGTATTTTGTTGAATTGCTAGTTACTTTATTGATTAGCTTGTTATTTCAATTATAGTTATTGTACAGTTTTAGGGTCATGATACTGGGAGATAAATGCAATGAGAGCACACACAATCAGGAGTGGAAGGTGAACCCCTTCCTAAACGAACTGTCTCTATCAACTTCCTATTTGAAGCGAGTACTGTACTGATCTTTATATGGTGTTTTCTTCTTATCCGCTACATGAATCAAATAGCTCTTAGACTCAAGCTTCATAACTGTTTGGACAGCTATTTGGGCACCAATATGTAACATGTGCAATGCTTCAATTAAACCTCCTTTCTTGCACGACTGGTGTTTGTCTAGTGATGATGGTAACCAAATTGAGAACAGCACAATGTTCCAAGCTCTCTTTAAATCAAGGATGTAGCATAAATATGAACTTGAACTCAAAATTTCAAGGTCATTGCTCCCTTCGTCCCGTAAAACAACCACTGTCATCGCTGTCAGGGCCCATCTTGGTTTTATCAGTTAATCCTCATTCATTTTTCGGCTTAAACTGTTGATCTGTTGGCAGGCACTCTAACAAGAAAGGCTTTGAATTCAGCATACATAAAAGGCATTGTGCATGCTCAACATGCTTTTAATGATGCTAGATAACATGACAGGCATGCATGAAATTAAAAAGGACTGTCTTGCTTTAAATGAAAAGGACGTTTTGCCCTGCGCACCATCAGACGCATTCCTTCAAACACTTAAAGAGCATTGGAAATGACATGTTCGCTGCGCAAATTATACATCTTTCAAGCGGTGCAATGGCTAGCTAGTGAACTCTGAGATGTGTTAAGATGTTAGAATCTTATCTGGCTTTATGCATGCAGCAAAACATTGCTGAGCCACCAGCCTTTGGACTTTCATCCATGAATTTCCATCTGAAATTCACCCATGCAAGCTCTATTTTGTCAGGTCAGTGAAAGGATAGTGTAATAGCATCTAGTACTATCCCACAAGCGATCACAAATTGGATAGAAAGAAATCATAAGCTAGAACCAGGGAATCCATTCCTCATGTATGGATATGGGTCAGATTGGGTACTATAAATAACATGCAATATGTTGTGATACAGTTTTCTCAAACACAGATGAGGAAAGTCACAGTTTGTTGGGAAAAGCATGCCACAGGACATTTAGTGATTTGAAATCTTCTCAATTCCCCAGATGCAGCAGAAATTAGGCTTATAAAAATAAATCGCATCCATCTGAATGATAAGAGCTAAGTTAATTTGGTATTAAAACTTTTTCGGTATTAAACTTTAAAATAGCTATACCACTAGTGTTAGGTTATTAAAGGGTGGCAGTATTGTTGATTGCATTTACATTTAAATTACTGTAATTAAAGATTTAAAAAGTTAAAGTCATACATATATACTAAGACACAAAAATTTTTATTAAAAATTAAATTAAATTGGTTGGTGTAAAAACACTGACTTAACAGTTCCATGAACAAACATTTGCTTTCTTTTGGTTTAGAGGTTAAATCAAAAATAGTAACCAATCTGAGGGGTTAGTGTCACACAGCAAAAAACTGCACCCCTCCAACAGAATCTAATTAAGATTTTACTTAGATCTTAACTTCTGGGGTGGAAAAACGGTTAGTGTTGGAAAATTCAATAGTGATTAAGTTTTCATTACATAACTGATTGTAACAGCACTAGAAAAAAAAGATATACTACCTATTGCTTTAACCATCTCTGAAGCTTGTAGACAAATATTGTGTGTTATTTTCTGGGAAAGAAAGAAAGACTGTGGAGACACTGGTAGATACACACACACACACACACCCACACACACACATATATATATATATATATATATATATATATATACATATATATATACATAGCCACTGTAAATTTGATCACTTACCAAGCCTTCTATCTACTCCTCTTTATTACTGAATGCCATTCCACAATGTCAATGTGTTAAAGTAACATCCACAGTCTTTTGTGGTTAATTGGCTCACATACCTTGACAAATTCCAGATATACTTCCATTGCCAAAATGTGCACTTGTGGTAGTTGTGTACAAACAGTCTAAACAAACACAAAACAACACAGCTCAACAATGAACTATAAATGCACATAATTCAACCCCCTGCCACCCCAAGACATTCTTATATGTTGTTATTACTTAAGAGACTGCAAGAGCTTTTAAAGTGTAATTTCGAAGACTGTGTTTAGTAGCAATGGCTAAAAGGTTGACTCTTAGTCATGTCTTGATTTGCAGACACAAAGCATGACCTTATCCAGCCATTTTCTTTGTCTCAGCTGTAGGTGATAAATTTGAATTTCATGGTATTGGAAATACTTTTTGATCAACTTATGTTTTAGAAAGATTTTCACTTGAAAATTAAAACAATCAAAAAGGCCACTCTTAAAGACTGGTTACTGCTATCCTTAAGGGGTTCCAAATGGTGGTTTAACTTGATTCCGATGTTCAATCTTAGGGCACTTGGTTGGTGACCAAAATTCACCTTGATTCTTTTAAACGGCGATCTCAACATTGAAAAAGTCATCCAACATTGAGTTTATATATACCCCAGCTACTGAAATCTAAATTTACTTTATACATTGAAGTTTGACTGCAGAACATAATTAGCCGGATTTATACTTCTGTTTCAACTCGATGAATTATGTGTCAACTTGACAGACCTCGGACTGACCCTTCTGCAAAGATTTATGTGTGCTTTTCAAAAAATTTATTTTCGTGTCAAAGCTTCGCAGACCTACGGAGACAACGATCTATGTGATTAAGCTATGTGGTTAAGCAGAGCACTCCTCTCTCTTTCTTGGCTTGCACTGTTAAATGCTGGATTATGAAATATATCTTTGGCGATGAAGTTAATAACCTTCCTTTGTTATCTGTGCTGAGTTTTAGGTAGCTAGAAGTTAGCGTTGTCATCACGCCATGTTGTGATATTGATTCGTTTAGAGACAGTGACTCTACAGCAGCAGCAGATGTATGTATGAAAATATATTTATACGATTTGTGAAAGGTTTTATTTGCCTTGTCTTTTGTTAACATCTGTGTTTTTTTTGTTGTTTTTTTTTGCTAGCAATTGACTTTCTTATCTAACCAGCATTGATCCCAGCGTAGAGTGCTCAGATGCGGAGCTTCCGCAACGGGCAATTGCAACAGGCAATTCGTCGTGTTGACGCAGCAGTAAAAATCAGGTTTTAACCTTCCCTTGAGTAATTCTGTTTCAGGAAGCTCAGAAAGTGGCATTTAAAACCCTTCATTACTCAGATCTACAGAATTTTTTATGGATTAATCACAAGATAGAAGTCTTTTTTTTCTGTCGAACATCCAAGATCAATACTTGATGGAACATTTTAACTCCTTGGCTTTCTCAAAAGCTTTCACTCACATTTGGCTCTCTGTGTAAAGCTTCTCAACATTGCTAAGCAGGCGCTTGAGCAAGGCTTTCAATCATTAGTAAGAATCTCTTGAAGATGTCATGCTTGGCTTACTTTAATATCCTAAATAGATCCCAGAGTCTGTTTCATTTCCTTCCTAGATTCAGTGACATTTGATGCTATCAGTGTATCAGGTTCACTGGGGTGGAGAATATTGGACTGGACTTTTCTGAATAGAAAATCCTGTGTCTTCAACATGACTCACTACCATCTCTTAACTCAACAAGATTACGTCAGTGGCTGACTTTAGAGTAATGATTGAATTGGAAAGCCGTTGGAATTCTTCAGAAGCAAGTCACTAATTCTGTAAGGAGTGTCAGTGGAGAGATAAAATACTTTTTGGTGGATGTCAATAAATGTAGCTTTTTCTCTTTTTTCCTCTCGTGGAAAGCGGCACAAGATAAGATAATTAACAATGGGGAACCTGTGCCTACTTGATAGATAAAGCAGTCTCTTTCATTTCGTTTCATTTGAAAGAATCCATGGTTGATACATTGCTTTAGTGAGTGTGTTATGGTGTGGTAAACTTGATTCCTGAAGTGAATTTGAGAGCTTAACCATGCAAAATTAAACTCTGCATGAGGCCTTGATGTTGAAAGATGACAGTTTGTTGCAATACTATTGCAAGTAGGTTATTCTTTCTGAGTTTCAATGATATATTACTATCCTAAAGAGATTCAGAAGTGTTTAAGTTAATAAAGGTTTTGAGGCCAAAAAAATGTTTTGTGAAGAAGAAATGTAAAAAACGCAATGAATGATGAGCTTGTCCACCATTGTTCTTATTCTTTTTCCCTTTTGGATTATTTAAGTAACAGCTCTAAAGCCTTGTTCAGATTCTTGAGAAATAATGTACAAAGAATTGGAAAAAACATCCAGAGTGTTCCTCAATGGACTCAGGAAATGTCAGTCTTCTCACCTGCTTTTCTCATAGGTGAACTCTGTCCTTCATCATTTAAACCATTTAAAACACAGAAACTTATTTGATGTTTCATGTTGTTTTTATAGGCGATCTGCAAAACCATTCGTTTTTAACAAAATAAAATGCAATTTCTAGACAAAAAAAATTGGTGGAGCATCATAAAATCGGCATTTAGTCCCAGTTGGTGCCGGTTATCGGCCACCTTGCTATTATATAAACAACATAAGGCTGTTTCCCTATTTGGAGCTTAAAGCAAAAAAAGAAGAAAAAAAAAACACCACTGACCCCTTTCACCATAATACTATCCTAAAGAGATTCAGAAGTCATTTCTTCTTCTCATTTCTTGTGGGGCAGTTCGTAGGCCCAGGTATATACTATCTTCCTTGGACGCCTCACTCAATTCGCTTCTTATTGCTTGCCATAAATGCAAAAAAACCGAATGGGCAATCATTGTAAGCGAATCAGTTTTAACCATAGCAGCCTTAACAGTTCATTGAACACCCACCATTAAAAAGTTTGGATTTGATAATTTCTTGGTCTTTATCATGCTGAAATCATTCCAATAACAACTAGATCCAAGGCAGGTTCAGAATGGATTTTTTGTAGAGAGGAACCCTGCAAAGTTTTGGGATTCCAAATGTGTGGCCGAAAAACTAATTTGCTTTTCTTTCACATTTTCCAAATTTCTCACAGTGTACCCTTCCATCATATTATGGTTGATCCTGCTGCAATTACCTAGTTGTTCAACAACAAGTTCTATGAGAAAATGCAAATCAATTAGTGCTTTCATTCAACACTAATTCCAAACAGCTGCTTTAGTGAGTCATGGATGACCGTTTTCAGATTCACTGTTAAAGCTGATCTATTTGCTCAACAAAGTGGAAAGATGCTAGCTCAGTTTGTCTCTCTCTCTCAGGTCATCATATTTCCCAATGACCTTCCAATAGGTCATAAGTGAGCATCTAGGATGGAGTCAAAGGAAACACAGGAGCTTCAGCTAAAGTTTAGCTATGATAGCTAATGAGTGGTTTGGTTCCTTTGATTAATATTTTGAATAATCGAGATGTTTTCACCAATTATAATGTATTTGATTGAGAGTTGTTTTACAAAGCTTTAAACATGAGACTTTCAGTACTTCAAGTTAACACTAGAATGGCAGTTTTTTGAGTAAGAGAAAAGGAGTTGTAATCAACTTTTGTGAGAAATATAGAGTTACCAATTCACTTGTATTCATGTTTTTATTATTTAAAAAATTTAAACTTTTTCATATTTAATACTATATGTTAAATTTCCAAAATTTTTGCAAAACAAAAATCATTTCAATGCTTGGCTCCTGACCACATAGCCCAGCATATTGCACTAAGTCAGTGACCAAACTCCTCTCAACGGGTAAAAACAAGAAAAATGGAAATGGGAGATTTGAACATCTTCTATGTAATAAAAATGAAAAGGGGATATAGAGTGTGTGGCCATTGACATTTACTTCTGATATATGTTCTTCACAGAAAATTGGCCAAGGTCAGTGAGTCTTGGTTTGAAATGTAAAATTAAAAACAGGCCCTACAGAGTCGAACACTATACAAGGGTTAACGTCTTTCAACAATAAGAAGGTCATAATAGATCAAAAACTACATTTAAAGACATAGATGTGTTACTGGTGATATTTACAAGAAAACTACAATTTATTAATTTAAAAAATGCATTGCATCAATTGTATGTAAAGCAAATGTATTATTATCATTCACCTATCTATTTCATTCGTTCCATACCATGCTAACCTTGTAGTCATACATGTGTATAATAATTTGGAGCGTCATTTTATTTTTTTTTATACAGATTTCTAAAAAGAAGTACTATATATCTTGGAGTTACTTTCCTTTAATGAGTCCTTCAAAATATCTTGTCACCCTTTCAACAGAATATTGGTAAACAAGTTCTAGTTTGTGCTTAAAAATATCATTTTAATTTCCTTATTTTGCTGTAGTCACCCAGCCAACTGCGGAGTGATTAACGTGATAACTTTTGTTCACCAAAACCTCTGAGTAAAGCTCTCCAGGTTACCAGTAGTGGAAAGTTTTGTTTTCTCTTCAGAACTTTATCATTTAACATCACATCTTTTAATAATTGGTTCGTATGTATTTGGCCTGAGAAAGTTGAGTAAAGCTGTATCTTTTGATTGATATATTAGCATTTAGCACACTGCTTTAAGTATCTGGAACCTTGGCGCCCAAACACTTGATAATCTTTCCCCTCTGGATTCCTGCCTCTCGCATTATCAGCTGTAATTTGCATGTGATGATGTATTTCAAGCACACAGAGACCTGTTCTCTTGACTAAATTTGTCTTTTGTGAGGCACAGAACAGATAGCCTCGCTGACACAAGCGCTACACCAGGGACCAAGTTGTTTAGTGTCTGTAAGGAATATAAATAGATTTTGTTTTTAAGGGACAACACGTTAAGAAAAGGAGCACGCTTTTTGCCTTTCCACACCAGTTTTGGAAGCTCAATAGTTACTAAAAACAACAAACAATGTCTGCAAGGAAAGCATTGATAACAAATTGAGAAGTGCTTAAATAGCTGATGCCAATCAGACAAATTATACATTTTACTTGTTTGGTGAGAAAGGTTCTAACAATAGTATTAGAATATCAATATTTCAAAAAATATTTTTAATGCATTAATTGCTGTAGTTGCTGAATTTAGGCCACATTTTACAATCTACATTTAAAAAAAAACTTTTGAATGAAAAGTTATCATTTTTCTTGATTTACAGGGGTTTGCCTATATTTGGAAACTTGTCTTGCTTTCTGGGATAGTGTGCTGAATGAACAGGTGGCATTAAATTCTGAACACTTACCAGCTATCCTTATCTTTTTTTTTTTCTTGTTGGTCAGTGGAAATAGTAAAGCTAGTGCATATTTACTAAAATACATCTAAATAGCCTAAATAGTGTCCATGTTGAGTAAATAAACCTGCTTGTGCAAGTGTGACCTGTTGTATTGTATTGTGTTGGATTGCACAGCAGCTTGTTTGAATTCCATACATTACAAGTTAATATATGTTAAATTAACAAATATTCTTGAATTTTATGATATTTTGAAAATATCTGCTTTTAAATGTATGGAATAACTGTTTTCAAAACAACTTAAAATAGTCTAGGTTACACAAACAAAAATTTTACATAAATTAATACAAATTGTACATAAAACAAAAATAAATGAATAAAGAAAAAAAGATTATTGCGAGAAGGAATACTTAAGAAAGTATATTTTTGTTTGCTTTATTCAGAATGTAAGTTCTCACAGAATTTAACTTCATAGAGATTGCTGGTTTATATAAAAGCATGTGCTCTGCAACCTATAGGAAGAGTAGGCTGTTGTCTATTGACTAATAATATGAACAGTATGAACAGCGCTCTAATAAGTATTGAAATGCCAGTGTCTTAAAATAACAGGCATGGAAGGGGAATGATGAGAATTTAAGCAAACATGGTGCGGAAATCCATATCTCTACACAAGATGCAATTTCCTCGTGAAGATAATTTGAAAAAAGTATTTAAACAAACTTATTGTGCCTACAGTTTAATGTGTAGTAAACTTACAATTTAATAATCATTACACTTTATTATATAAATCCAATAGATTCTGAAGGGGATTTGAATATAAGTCAACAGAAGGAAAAATTCATAGGTTATAGCTTTTAAAATTTGATTCCACTTATCCCACATGTGTTCATGTTGGATATAACTTTTGTGAAATAGATTCAAGGACATTTACGATTATATTCTATGACTTGCAGTAATTTTGTGGGGCTTGTGTTATTTATTACAATGTAGGGCTTTAGCTATCAAATATTTTAGTATTTGGGTATTCCACTGAAAATTTTATCGATTAACCGAGTAATCGTGTAAAACATGTGACGTCACTCTCCCATAGACATTTAATGGTAAAAGGCGCTTAAACTTTGATTATTATTACATCAAAACGCTTTAAATACGATTCAAATTAGGCAATGGAGTCAATAAAAGTTAAAGTCCATGTGTCCTAAAAAACATGTTTTTAAATTGGAATGAAGAAAGAAATTCTAGAAGTATTCTAGTAATTCTAGAAGAAACCCCCGTGAGAAACAATGGTGTCTTACCTTTAACTTTTGTTCCCCAACAGCATTTTCCATTTTATAAACGTTGTTATTTTGCCAACACTTGCATAATTAAGTTGTTATTATTAATGTCTTGATATGTGTGGAACAACACTGCTGAAGATTTTTCCCGTCAGCCTACATCTTGCTTTGTCTACACATTTCCTGAATGAAGGTGTACCATCATCTCTCTTCAAGAGTCAATATTTCTCAGTTTCAGTTCAGCGGAGCTTCACAAATGCTGGTTGGTGTAAAAAATAACTGCACAATTTAAATAATACGGTCGCTAAAAGAATCCAAAGAAATTATTTACAACACGACACTTTTATTTGAGCCAGGAAGAGGACGTCAATCATGTGTAACCAGCTACCATAAATTCCCCTTAAAATGCAAGCCTTGGTGTCATATAATCTTACAAAAAAAAATTAAAAGACTGATCAGGACCTGTTTCATGATTAATGGAACCTTTGCAGAGAGATTCTGATCATAATGATTCCATGTTTTTCAGGGTTTTAGATTAACACAGAAAGCTTTGGTCAGGAGATTCTTTCGGGTAGCAGAGCTTCTTATCAAGCAGTGGGAGGTTTATGGTTATTTCATGAAGATTGCTGTAGTGTGCTCAGCAGGGCTTAACCTGAAATCATAACCTGCCTGGAAAGCTAATTTCAGCCATGGTTTCCTCAGATGGATCCCCCTTAATTCTGTCTCCTTCAGATGTTTTGTTATTGGACTTTTGTCAAGATTATACGTGATTGTGTGTCATTAATTTCACTTGCATCCTCACGGACAGATTTCCTTTAAAATTTCAAAGCTTTTGTGAAAATCACTTGTTAGTTTTTGAATGAAATTGACGTAGTGCTCCATTAAAGTTCTAGCAGTCTTTGTGTTTGTTATTTTACTTCACTTTTCCCTTTGCCCACTCGCTGAAGCTAAAATCAATTGCCTTGCAGGGAGTGCCAACTCAGAGATGCAAAGTTCAATGAGCTCAAAGAAAAATCCAACACATTGATGCCTTGGAGGAAAATAGAACCCCTTTGTGAAGAGACCAATGCAAAAGCATTGCTGGAAACAAAAAGCTCTACTGTAGGAATGTTGTAAACAGTCAATTCAGGTTTTAGAAAAATAGATATTGCTCGTGAAGTCCATATGGCTGTGAGAATGTTTGAAAAGAACCCCTGTAATACTAAACAGCCTATGAATGGGAGACAAAAAAAAAAACACTCACAACTTTCCACTTTTCTGTTTGTTTTGTGGGTTTGTTTTTCAGAACAAACAAAATGCCATGGGATTTTAAAGTTGTGAAATACTTAAAGTGTGTTATAGCTTTGTATAACTTTTATGAGTCTATGTTCAGTGACAGAGCGTCACGGTGGCGCAGTGGGTAGCACGGTCATTTCACAGCGAGAAGGTTGCTGGTTCAAGCCTCGGCTGGGTCGGTTGGCATTTCTGTGTGGAGTTTGCATGTTCTCTCCGTGATCAAGTGGGTTTTCTCCGGGTGCCCACAAGTCCAAAGACATGGGGTATAAGTGAATTGAGAAAAAACAATTATCCATAGAGTATGAATGTGAATGAGTGTTTGTGTGAATGTTTCCCAGCAATGAAACTTAACTTGAATTAAGGTCCTCTCTTGCCTGGCCTTCGTGACATCACCAGAGTGTGGACTCGAGTAGAGTCTACAAGTCCGGAATGTTCCATATTGGACAGGGCCTAAATGACCAAATCAAGAATTGCTCTTGAGTGAGTGGAAACACATGTAGTTGACCAGGTGATTGTGATGAGGTTGATGTTAGTGCTGAGGAAAACTGAAGGTGCATTACAAGTCTGTGTTTAATCAACTCCTTACATTTGCTTGCATCTAGCATTGACTTGTGTTGCTTTCATATACTTTCACAAAATCCAGTTTCTAAAGAAAAGAACAAATGAGATCCTCACAGAATAAATAGTCCCCTGAGTACAAAGGATGAGAGTGTATTGCTTTGCTTTTATAGCGTTAACAGTTCTCTTCTCCACAAGAAACTCTAGTATGTAATAAGGCTGGAAAATGAGAGCAGATCACACAGTGAGATATATATCATCTCCGAAACCTTGTCACTGAATCCCCCCAAGGGTCAGTGCATCTGGCGCTACACACTGAAACCTCGATAATGAGAGCGTGTCATCACTACTGAAGGGCTCGAATTTACTTAATGGTCGAAGTTCAAAGGCTTATTTTACAGCCGAGATGACAGTGAAACTCGGGAGATGACCTTAACAATGGCTTCCATGGGGAGCGATAGCGAGACTAGCATTGGTACTGCTGACAAGTGCTTCCTTGTTTTCGGTATCAGAGCGAACATAATGGAACAAATAACAGAAATCATTAAGAAGGAGAGATGCATTGCTCAGCTGTCGACATTGTTCTTTTTCATTCAGATTCATAGGAGCGTCTGTCCTACTGACATTGAAAGTTGTCCCTGCACGCCTGGGCGGCTCGGCAGCTTCTTCTGTTAACATGCTCACGTCTGTCGAATGAGCTGTTTGAAATGTGTTAAACGGAGCCCTTGGGGATTTAACCCTAGGGATTTGGAACTGGCGTCATTAGAGGAATTTTGAACAGAAAACCTCACAATAGATCCCTATGTTGAGAAGGCTTCATTTACACCTGACATAAATACAGACTGGGTTTTTTTTGTGAAAGCAAAGCCTAAAAATATCATTCCCGAATATTCAAGAGCTTTGTCTTATTTGGGAAAAATATCTATGCCTTTTGAACACCATGTGAAGTGTTTAAATATATAGTTTGTCTACTGATGATTACTGATCATTTAAAAAGAGTGAGCGTGGGAAGACATTATGCCTGCAGGATGTGAAACAGAAGGACATGTTACAAGGAACAAATAAAACCAGTAAGCAATGATTATTATACTAAATACATCAATGGAACAAGTAGTTTACATTGGTCTAGTTAAATTGCAATACCAGCTATTTAATTCTTAAAAGAATTCTTATAAACAGGGCAAATAAAAAGAAAATAGTGGATTAAAATGTAAAGATATGGTAGAAAATGTGTTGGTCAGTTACCAGCAGTATCAATGTCAATAATTTTTTTGTAAAAGCTGTTTGAAATAACCACAGTGATGTACTAGCATGAGAAAAGGCAGATTTTGAAAAATCATGAAAAAGGAGAGTTGTATGTATTTACGTTGGCTTATGTGACGAGACCTAGCGATCCGCAAAAGTGTAGATTAAACCAAAATTCAAAAGTTAGTTTAGTAGAAAAGTGTGTCTAC
Organism: Danionella dracula; assembly: GCA_900490495.1. Lineage (NCBI taxonomy): Eukaryota > Metazoa > Chordata > Actinopteri > Cypriniformes > Danionidae > Danionella > Danionella dracula. The sequence continues at coordinate 21,255,790 of UELW01000778.1, read as the reverse complement.
CCCTGTTGATTTGTCTGTTCTATGGCGTTTGCTGCCATGTGGCTTCTTACTGTAGGTTCTATTTTAAGGTCAATTGTAAGGTAAATTGAGTCTTGGTAAAATGGATTATGATTTTTTTTAAATTACTTTAATTTTAATTAGTTTAATTTTGATTGTGTAGGTTTTTTGGAAGAATTTATTATCTGTATTATTTATTGTATGAGGAAATTGTATGTTTGATTGTTTTTGCATTCAACAATTTTTGTAAGGAGTATGGTTCCCCTTTTGACATTAATTTGATTAAGACTATACCTGTACATAAAGATTTCTTTTTCATTTACTAAGAGGATTTGGTAGTGCATTATTCATATATAAGTTAATTTTGTTGTATTTATCTGGTTTATTTCAGTTGACTTTTATTTTTTATTATACTTTATAACTGGCATCGGGGAGAAATAAGCACGCTCATCAGACAATTCGTATCTTACCTCTTCGTAGCGCCTACCATCACCGCTTATGAAGATATAAAACAAATTTTGAAAATTGAAGCAAATAAAGTTTACACCAATAACCATCACCTTTTTGTTCTAATGTAAAATTGACCACCAATCAATTTCCATTGTCAAAAATTATATAGTAAGTTGATAAATAATGTGTGTTATATTTGGAATGTGTAATCCTTGAGGAGAACTCCAGCCAATAATTACAGAAATTAAATAGCACTTACGCCACCCACAATGAATGAAGCAATTTGGTATCTGTTTGTTCTATTTGTGGTTGTTTAAATGAACAACTTCAATATTGCAAGTATGATTGTTTTTTTAGAATCCTTCCATTTGAGCACAATTACAAAAACATCAGACACTAAGGTGACTAAGACACTTCAGGATGTGATCCTTGGCAGTGAAATGCATGGAGCAGATATTACCCTTTTATCAAAAACCAGGGTCCTCCATCCCACCTGATTAGAAGAACTCACTTTTGTCTAACATCCACATTTGTTGACTTCTTGCAACCATTTGAATTGCAACATGCACATTACATTACGATAATTTCTGGCAGTTTTCCCCTAGTGTTGCAGGTAGTAAATTTCCCAGTCGGTTACACACAAAAAAATGAGATCCAGGTGGTGTTTGAAAAAATCTAATGCAATATTTTGAAACAAATTAAATTAATCAGCTTTTTGTATTTACATTGTTATTTTGAATCAGTCTGAGCTAAATCAAAGGGTACTTCCAATTCTTTAATTATTTTATGTTAAAACAACTAATAAGAACTGAATGGATTCAATTACTTGAATTGTGCATGCTCAGAATAGAGCAGGGGTGTCCAACGTCGGTCCTGGAGAGCCGGAGCCCTGCACATTTTTGGTTCAACCATCATGAAACACACCTGTGGCACTAACACTTACAGATGAGAACTTTATTCTAGATGAAGGGGCTTGCCTGAAAGTATTACTGGTTAGGAACAGATATGAATTTTCAGATGTTTATTTTCTTTTTTTTAATAGCCATTGACAAATACAATATTTTACGCAATTTTAGAAGAATAAATACTAATTTAGACAATTGTTAAAAACATTCTCTCCACTCTTTCTGCGATGGGCATCTCTGGAACTGTACTCGATTGGCTTGAGTCCTATCTCACTGGTAGATCTTTCAGTGTCGGGTGGAGGGGTGAGGTCTCAAACACTCATAACCTACTCACCGGGGTTCCCCAGGGTTCAGTCCTTGGCCCACTTCTCTTCTCCATCTACACCACCTCCCTGGGCCCTATCATCCTCAGACACGGATTCTCCTACCACTGCTACGCTGACGACACTCAACTCTATCTGTCGTTCCCCCCTGATGACCTGTCAGTAACTACCCGCATAACTGACTGCCTGAACGACATATCTACTTGGATGAAGAACCATCACCTACAGCTCAACATGGCCAAGACAGAACTTTTGGTAATCCCAGCTCATCCCTCTGTGCATCACGACCTCACCATCCAGCTGCAATCCTCTACAGTCACCCCTTCTCCTTCAGTCAGAAATCTTGGAGTGATTTTGGATGAACAGCTGTCCTTCAAAGACCACATCACAAAGACAACTCGAATGAGTAGATTTGCACTGCACAACATTCGAAAGATCAGGCCCTTCTTAACTGAGCATGCAACTCAACTCCTGGTTCAGGCTCTGGTCCTCTCACGTCTGGACTACTGCAACGCTCTCCTAGCTGGACTTCCATTGAATACGCTCAAACCTCTGCAGATGATCCAGAATTCTGCAGCTCGTCTTATCTTCAAGGAACCGAAACGAGCTCATGTTACTCCCCTCTTCATCACTCTTCATTGGCTCCCCATTGCAGCTCGGGTTAAATTCAAATCGCTAACGCTGGCATGCAAAACTATCTCCAGATCAGCCCCTGTTTACCTCCATGAGCTCATACACTCCTACATGCCCTCCAGAAGCCTGCGCTCAGAGAAGGAACAGCGACTTGTGGTTCCATCCCACAAGGGCAGAAGATCTCTCAGCAGAACCTTCTCTTTCACTGTCCCTGGTTGGTGGAACAAACTCCCTGATCCAGTCAGGAAAGCAGCAACACTAACAGCTTTCAAAAAGCAACTGAAAACTTTTCTCTTCAGAGAACACCTACTATAAAAAAAACTACTACCTTCTTTTTCCCTCCTCTGTCTTTATCTTCTTCCCCTACTGCTTTGGTTTTTTGATCAGTTGATACAATTTCTATTGTGAGAAGTTGAGATAGACTTTGACGGTGTAACAAATTGCATATTGTCTCTCCCTAATGTAAGTGTTCTAACATAAACACTGCCTTGAGCCTCTTAAACATAATTATTGACCCTTTCAAGCATCTGGGCCCTTTGAAGAGCATCCCCCATTTTCTCTGTCTGTGCTTCCCAGATTGACCAAGGCTGACAATTTATTGATTTACCTTTTGTCGAGTTAATATCCATGTGGCTGATTATGTTAAAACAGCCTCTAAAGACCACTTAAAGGAGAAGTGGACATAAATAGCCTTCAGAGCCTTGATGTCTAGTTTGGTTGAAAGCCTTCAGGTGCAATCCTTTCATTTTCCCCTTCCCACTTCAGTGGTCCCCTTATTTGTAAGAAATTGATCTTAATTTTTTAGAAGAATGTTAAAGAACTTGAATGAAATGAACTGAACAAAGCATGTTGAAACCTGATGAAACTGGAACCAGGACTGTACACAATGCTAGGGTCTCCCTCGTGTAGGTATTCAATCAAAGCAGTTCTCTTGACAGCCCAGACCCTTACTCAGGTGCTTGTAGTACTTGTTTTATTAAATTCATATTGCATGATTGCAGGTGCCATATGCTTGTCTAACCTTGTCAAGCACTACAGGCCTGCCACAGATCCAGGCAATCACTCTGTCCAGATTGAGAGCTGATTTATCAGAGGTCCTGTCCACTTCTGCATCATTTATCCTGTGAAATGCCAGGTGAGATGAGCAAATGTCTTCTTCAGTGGTAATTAATACGCATCACTTTACCAATATTGGGCCCCAAGTTGCAGGGTAAATAATGTTGAGTGGTGAGAAGCATGAGGTTTTTTTTTGGAATTTCAAGTTTAGCCAGTTGTTATGGGTATTGATGATTAAATTTATTGAGTTTCTGAAATCCCTTCCAAGTCCCAACAGATTTAATTCAGAACATTTTTAAAGGGAAAATGACTCCTTTTCTTGCACTGTCCTGTTTTTAAGAGAAACATTTTTTAGCAAATTTATTTAAAAAAATTTGTTCAATAAAATTATAGTTAACATTTTATGTTGGGGTGATAAAAAAAATCCCTGGGTGTACTTCTGTGTTTCTTTTCAAATTGACATTGTATAATGGAACATTTAAAAAATGGTACACATTTAGTCTTGATTCTAATGTCACATAGATTAAAATGCAAAAAAGTCTTTCTCCAATTTTTTTAAATAATCATGCATTGATGTATCATTTTTATAGTAAACTGTAATACAAATAAAGGCAAAAAAGCATAACAACTTTTCACATGTTTTTACATCAAATAGTGAGATAGTTTAAAACAAAAATTCTTTAGACAGAAATTAAAAAAATATATCACATTTGTTTGAATACCAACTGCAGTTTAGTTTTAAAGAGGTCAAAATCGCTATCAGGCTGCAAACAAATGATTAAAATTGTTATTATAATTATTTTTTGACTATTTTTAATGACTAAATGTACTAAATTATATGTACTATATATATATTAAATACAATCATATATATATATATATATATATATATATATATATATATATATATATATTTCTCAACTCTGTATCTTTCAAACAGTGTCTGGTCAAGTACAGTTAATTTTTCAAATAGTTTACAATCTGACACATTTAATATAATCTGCATCCATAAACAAAGAAAAAAATTTTTCACACTTCCACTATGTACAACTACACACAAAAAATAAAAAAGTTAAGCTATAAACAAACATCCAATTTAAAAGGGTTAATTATATTCCTTCATTGGACCCTAAAGGCTGATTCGACTTAGCTCTTGCTCCCTCTAGTCAAGGCAAAGTCACCTATAAACATTTCTCTACCTAGCAACAGCAAAGTAGACAGCCTGGCCTTGCAAAGTTCCTCAATTCATACCTAAATTTACTGCTGCTTTCCTTTAAAAGAAAGCAAAGACTTGAAGCTGATTTGTGATGCTTGCCATTGTTCAGTAAAAAAAATAACCGCAGGTCTGTGCATCTGTTTGGTCAGACCAACACAATCGGGGCTTGGGAATGAAAAGGCGGGGGTGGGAAGCGCAAACCTGTCACCACATCTAAATAACAATGAACACCCAATAACAGACTGGAACCGTAGAGGCCTAGGGACAATCTCTTCTCACTTTGTAATTACAAAGACCATGTTTTGAGTGATCAGCATTAATCTTTTAAACATTCAGGTTCCACTGTATTCATGAACACTGAGATGTATTAATTTAAATTCTAGCTATTTTGTTGTTGATATGGAGGTCTGAAGCCTGTTCAAGGCCATACACTCCTACACGTTGCCTGTAGGAGTGTGTGGAATTCATCGGTGGGATGGTAGGCGAGGATTCAATGGGGGTTGACCTTTCTCCATGGTTGAATTAGTTTTGAGCAGCCGTAACCAAGTTACTTAGCCCTCACTGGTGTGGAGGGGTGACCAGGTGGTCAATGGATAACCAAAAGCATGAGAATGTTCACGGATGCACTGTTAAATGAATCCGTTTTGATCATAAGCAGAAAATTGCTCTAAACGAAGTCGTGCACAATGATTCATTGGTGAGAAAGAGGTGCTGTCTTTGCTTTTAAACCCACATGACTGATTAGAAGAAAGCAGTGGAACAGGACTTAAGACTGGATTTGGCTTATGTTTTCAGTGTTGTTATGGTTTTGTTATTGTTACAATAAGAGGTACATATTTACGATTGATCAGAAGCAGATTTATCACTCCTTAGTTATCATGTCACTTATAGGGAGTTACTGCAGATGTAACTTACTACTTTATTTAACCTTGAAGTGGTCTATGTCATTTGCCTTTGATAGTCATTATTGTATATTACAATACATATAAATTACTAATTATGTTGTATGCATGCATTCAGGTAAATAATCTTGGGTTGGGTTTGGGCTCAAAAAACAAGACAGTGAATGAATGTGGTTCTGGTCAGGCTAAATTGTCTCTGGCTACTTTTTAAGGCCCTATTACCACTCTATCACTGCAATTACTTTGGTAACTAATGTTAACGTTCAGTAAATATTTAATTTAGTCATAACTCCTGAGTAACTACCTTTAACAATTAAGTAACTTATAATTTACCCCTAAAAACTATTCAGTACTTCTTTGTGTTGTCACTTTAGAACAATCTTTCACTTATCCGGTACTTCCCTGAGAACTATGAGGTAACTCTTCATTAACTATCCAGTAGTTTTCTGTGTTATCATTTTAGAATGCTTTTCCAACTACTAAGTGGTTCCTGGAGAACTATAAGGAATCTCTTCAGTAACTATACAAGAGTTTTGTCATTTAAGAATGCTATTGTAAGTATTTCAAGTATTGTAGTACGAATTGTAGTAGGTTACTCTTTAGTAACTTCAGTAGTTCCCCGTGTTGTTAGTTCCAAATTTCCTGCTGGTGTCCAAGCTGCTGCTAGTTAAACTATGGTTCTTCTGGAAATCCTCAAAATATTAAAATGCACAAATTGATAAAAAAAAATAAATAGTATAAATTTCCTTTTTTTTCAATATGTGAAACTGTTTCTTTTAGGGGACTTCAGAACATAATCACACTTTATCAGGGGTTCGAGCAAGAGCAAATCAGTAGCATCACAAAACATCTGTAATCCTCTCTGAAAACATGCCATTCTAAAGCATTTAGTTAATGAAAGATTCTATTAAAATAACTATTCTAAAATAACTAGTGTTTCACTGATCATAGATTATCACAATTTTCTCTGACTTGATATAGAATTTGTCTATTTCAGACTCATTTAATACTAAATTTCATTTTATCAATTTGTGAGAAACAGACATCTGATTTCCTCTGTAATGTTTCACCAACAAGCGGATGCCTCTCTTAGCAACAAAAGTCAAATGAGGAATAAGCGGAGCTGAGCGATCTCTCCCTATTGAAAATTCATATAGATGGTGTACAACTGGAATTAATACCACATGATGAAGTTTTAATTTTTCTTAATTTAATAATTCTGAAATTGTTAGCCTTTGTTATGAGTTTTCAAAGATACCCAAACTACTATAAAGCTTCTTATAAATGTGTTAAAGCAGAGAAATGAGCCCTCTGGAAATTAGGACCTAATTCAGCATGGCTTCATGTCGTCTACCTGTGTTTTTTAACACATTGATTTGGTTGTTTTATTCAGTTTATCTAAGCACTTTGAACACCTGGTGTTAAACTGATGAATAACTTTGTCATAAGCATAGTTATACAACGGCATTTTTAAATGTTCTAAAACCTGAAAATCTGTCTGTAATATGGTAAGTTTAACTATTGGTGAACTACGTAATACTTACCAGAAGAGGTCACATTTTCAAAACTAACAAAAACATTACAATGTGACCTGAGTATGATTTGTCACTCACTTTTGCTAGAAATGCTCGACATTTAAATACATGTCACATGATCTTGTTGTAAACCAAGATCATAGAAAGTAGCTTGAAGTTGTTTGGAATAGATTTCTCTGCTGTTAAACCAGATATGTTTGGAAATCTAACTATGTTCGCTGGTTGATATTTGTATATTTTCCAAATGGGCTTCATTTGGATTTTTCAGACAATAAAAAAGAACACCGATTTTACTTGTATGTTCTTTTCCTCTGGTGATGTTTTTTTTCTTACTTAACGTTTCTGAATTTAAACATAACCATCCTTTAATTAGATCTATGGATTGTGAAAGGATTTGATCAGTGTGCCATATTTAGCTTGCTGTCCATTTGCCATAAATGTGTAAATAAATTGAATATTTATTGGTTGTTTTATCCTGTAATTATGAAGAATATTGTCCATGCTCTGTACACCACTCTGCAGTGTTTGTGATGTTAACAGTTCATGAACCTCTTCATAAAACAGGCACTTTTGCCCCCTCGTGATTTCTGCTTTCACATGTCCCAATTAAATATATTATTAAAATGTAGAGCCATCATTTAGATAATGACATGCATACAAGATAGCAGTGAAAATTATATGTCGCCTAGCAACATTCCATCATTTTAACCTCTAATGTTCACTCCTAGTCCTATCTTCAACCTCTAGCAGAGCTGCTGTCCCACAAGATCTGCAATGCAAATTAATTCCAGATATATTCAATTGAATTAAATACAGCTGAATCCCTCAAGTGCATTGTTGTATTTTACACCGTCTGTGAAAATCAGCAGCCTAGAGCACCTGAATAGGCATTGGGGAATGATTTGGGATTGTGTAATTAAATTGAATATGTATTTATTATTCATAATAATGTATGAGTGTACAATAAAAAGCATCCCTTAACACAGAGCAGGATTTAATATCAGCGAAACAGCATTACACTGTCATTTCGTAATGTGATTCATCTAATTCATTTCAATTATCATGATCTGATGTAATTACTGTATTACAAAATCATCTCCATAGAAACAGAAACAGGCTTGTTTATGAACTTGACTGTGGTCTGGGCAAATGTGACATATTCTCAGACAGCCAGTTTCAGCATTTTGCGTCATCCGAACTGCTCCACTGCGCCTGGATCCCAAGCTTTATTGTGGTCTCGGGCAAGTAATAAGCCCTTTCCTATTGAGTGGAACCATGATTTGGGAATTGATCAGAAGCTGATACGCTCAAACAGCCTCGGGGCACACTGAAATGTCATCGAGAGATTGCGGAGATCCAAGGCGATGGTGGTTTTTGACTTGCCTTTGGAGAGTTGTGCTGAGAACAGGGCTGGAAATGTTGAGGATGCTAAAATAGATGTAGAAAGGTGAAAGGAGATGAATATTTTTAGCTTTACTGACACCATTTATTTGGTTTACTCAGTTGTGAATCATAATTAGGGTCTTGTTGATCTATGGATGGTCATAGCCACTCAATTTGGGTGAAAAGTAAAGTGCAAATGCTGTTGGCAGGTTGCTCGTTAATTGACAGTAGTGGCAGATTTTGTCATTTTGGCACCTAAGGAAAACAAACGCGCAGGGTTCCAATTTGTGTGTATTAAATTATTTGATTAAAAATGTATATTTTGGCTACAAAAAATATTTTTAGGTGTGGTGTACAGAAAAAATGGTCAGGTTATAGTTATAAAAAAATAACTCTTACAATTTAAGGGACAAATTGTGTGTTTTAGTGCTTACATGTTAAATTCTTAAATTGGCTACATTTTAAAACTACAATGAGCTATCCTCAGGTGAAATATTTATTTAGTTTAATAGACTCTGTCACTGCGACTGTTCATCAATTTGCACAACTGGCAGTAATCCTATAAAATAGAAGCTGTTGATTAAACCTCAAACATAATAGTGATTGCATCAACGCACCATTATAATTTTATTTATTGAGTACTTTACAAAATCGAGCTTAAGAGTTCAAAATGCCTTACTGTAGCTAAAAGATTCAACTTTAAATGATAAAACAGAATAGTAAAATCGATTGCAAATGGAAATGTATGATGTCTTGTGCACATAAGGTTCAAATTTTACCTGCTCACACAATTTAATCAAACCTGGGTAACTTATTTATGATATACATACATTTTACATTTTTTATTATGAAAGCCTTAAGTAATAACCTCAATACTAACATTTAAATAATAATCTTGACTAAAGAAAAAAAAGTTGTAAGCTCTTGGATTTTAAAGCCAGCCATGAGCCAGGAGTGAAATTTTTTTACCTCTCCGTGTGCCTCTGTGAGCTACTTGCTTCAGGTGAAGACTCTGAATTCCCATGAGGGAATGTGACCCTGTGATGGACTGTAAGCCTATCTAGGATTTTCTCAGATTCTCAACTGGCTATTTACTGGAATAATTTTGAATGATGGCTTTAATACAGCGGCTGCCCCAATCCATTCACTTGCTACACACTCTAAACATCCTATTGAAGATTAGAGGCTGAATCACATTAGCATCTAAATAGTTTGTCAGAGGGTGAGAAATCACATAAATATCTAATCTAAAAGAGCGTTATAGATCCTATTAGACCACCCGCCTCCTAAATCTGTCATAATCCATTTCCCGTTCCTGTTAAAAACTGTGCGTTATGCTGCTGAAGTTAAAACAAAGACAGACTTTCATCAGCAAACTGAATTCATTTTCAGAAATGGCGGATTTGATCAAATATGTGGGGATGGAGCAAGCCACGATTGATTAATAGAAATTTTATTTTCACCAAAAAGCAAAAACAAAACAGAAAGTGTTGGTTCTCTTTTTCATAGTCTTATCAATCAAAAAAAGTATTTTAAAGTGAAAAATCGCTTTGTACAAAACACAGAAGTCCTGTTTCTATGGGTTTTTGAGAGTAAAACCTTTCCCCGGCTGCTTTCTCTATATCAGCAGAGCACTGGATCTTTTTGCAAGGTGAAAAGACAGACCTTTCTCTACAATAAATGATACTGTTTTTGTCACATTTACTAATTAAAAACACTGATTTAAAAAATCAGTTTGTGTTATCTCTCATTTCTCTGTTCATCTGTACGTCATCTAATGTCGGGGTGAGAAGCTCTACCTAAAAAACAAACAAAAAAAAACTATTCAGGAAATGTTATATGCTAATGCATAGAGTGCATAGAGCTCCAGCCTTTGAAACCCATCCATGGAAAAGTGGGGAAATATGGTCCATTGATAAAGCACCTTTTTGTATGGTCCTATTTCAGTGCTAGCCATTCTAAAATATCATCGCAGTTCTTAAATATCATTCTTCTCTCATTTTTGAATGTGACAAACTTGAAGAAGAGAGCAGTGTAAAGTGCTACTGAAGCTTAAGTTTGCTTTATTTGAGGAAACTTTGGGAGGTTTTGAAACAAAGTCTTACTACAGTTTTTTTCAGTCGCTAACAAGCACTTACCCATATTTCAGATATTTTTCTAAACTCTTAACACAGACTAACACCCTACAAAGCACAATTGGCCAGAAGGATAGTTTTCTTCTCGAAAGTATATTTTCTTAAATGTCCATCCATCCATCTTCATGTCGGCTTTATTCCCTTTCGGGGTCGCCACAGCGGAATGAACCGCCAACTCACTGGCATATGTTTTACGCAGCGGATGCCCTTCCCTGCCGCAACCCATCGCTGGGAAACATTCACACTTTAACACTATGGGCAATTGTTCTTATTCAATTCACTTATTCCGCATGTCTTTGGACTTGTGGGGAAACCGGAGCACCCGGAGAAAACCCACGCGATCACGGGGAGAACATGCAAACTCCACACAGAAATGCCACCTGCCCCAGCCGAGCCTAGAACCAGCGACCTTCTTGCTGTGAGACGACCGTGCTACCCACTGCGCCACCGTGACGCCGTTTCTTAAATGTATACTAACACTTCCTTTTAAAATAGAACAGATCTTTCTCTGCCATGCTCATTCTCCCTGGACCCAATATAAATCAGCTCTGTGTGAATTATTCTACTGTCAAAAACAAGCAAAAGAAATCAGTTGAGAGATATCTTTGATATTGTTTTAATTGATATTGATATTGTTGCTATTGAATTGATATCGTTGCAGAAACAGAGGTTTTTATAATGCATCTAAAGTTTGAAATATAGTTTTTTTTTTATTGTGGGATTTTGTGTCTAACGTTCATAAATTCTACAAAATTCGCTAAATGTTCACTAAATCCAAATTGAGTGAGAACAACATGAAGTGTGTAAATGGTATGGCCACTAAAGACTTATGTTCAGCTAATAGTAATTAAAGTTTTGAAAATGTAACAACTGTTTGGAGAAATTCTTGTAAGTGACTGATAAAACTGTACCATTTGATTCTTAATTTCTAGGGTGTGCAACCCAAACTTGAACTGGCGACCTCTCCAAACTGTGTGTATCCTCATATTTACCAGTTGTCTCATAAACATAGGAGAATATATGTTCATACTCATCGCAGATATTTTCAACCATTCAAGCTGACAATGCCAGGATGATCTTTCAAAGTCATAGTTTTTTCTTATACACAGCGGAACCACCTGATTAGCAGTTGTAATTTATCTCAAGGTCTGCGTCATTATATACCTGAAACTTCCACAGAATAGTAGAGTGAAAAGAAAAGGTTGACTGTGTTTGTTAAAACGATTTACAACATTGGTATTATGTTGTGTTCATCGAGCAACCCTTTTGCACAAACAATAGCCCGAGCACTACAGCGTTTTGGCTGATTTAAGTACTAAAACAATTACATAGTTGGCTCAAGCAATTGCCAATATAGCATTACATTTAATGTTAGACCTCAAAATGCTATGCTTCATTAAAAATCAATCAGTTTGGCCCCCAAATCAAGATGCAAGTGACTGGTGAATGCCAATATTGGCCCCCTTTTTTGCTGACTGTGTTTGTTCAGATGAACACTACTAAAATAAGCAGATCCACATTTAACTTGCCTTGCGTTATCTGCTTCATCATTTCGAATCTGATTAATGTCTACAGCTTCTTGTACATTAACACAATTGCCTTTTTTAATTATTTATTTATTTTCCATTCTTTAACTTGCGTTTTATACCAATCGGCTTGCACACTGGCATCCATGCCTACATTGGCAATCTTAGTTCAATTGCAAGACGTTGAACGTCCAGTTTGTGATTTGCCCCCACACCAATGCTTCTAGAAGATTGATCCCTAATCTCAACCAACCACAACCTGGTTGTACCTTGAACCAGATTTAACGTGCTTCAGTAAAATAATCCAAATATATTTTTACATATAGAAATTCCCTGACATTTAATAATAATTAACAGATGCTTTGACAATGCAGTGGCGGATTGTGTGCTGGTCTGTATTTGTAATTGTTTCTAGTTTGTTTGATAAAAAATCAGCATTTTTAAATTCTACACTCAATTTCATTTTATTGTGAAGCACTTTGAGAGATCCTCTGCTAAAGAAATACATTTTTCATCCTTACTTGCCAATTGCCACTGCAAAATCATGAAATAATCTTCAATTGTCACTGTACGCCTTCTTGCAAAAAAACCCAAACACATTTGCATTAGATTTATCTGGCTCTTAACTGTTTTCTCGTCCTCATCCATTAAACAAGGTGTTCACATCACTCATCAAGTAGCAGACATCAGCAGCCAAGTTGAGAAAATGCATCTGCGGATGCACTCTGGAGCAGCTGAGCAAACAGCTAAGGGAACAATGAGAACTAATCACTCTGATTATGTCTGAAAGGCACTTTCACATTCGCATCTCTCCTCGCAGAGCTGGAGAGAACGAGGTCTTAACAGTAGCCCCCACCCTCTCAACCCTTGATAGCCCAAAGCGCTTGAGATCAGGTGACACACAGGGATGAGATAGTCATCTGGGTGGACATGTTGACTCGTGAATACATGAAGGTTTGAGGGGCTGCACCTGTCCCCTGGCCAAAGTAAAGGCTAGAGGATTGGGAACATTTTTATTACTCTGCAAACCCGGAAGGAAACCGCTGTTCCTAAACCTATTGACTCTGTTACATCCATGGGAAACATACATGTGTGGAAACTGGAAACGTTTATGGCATCCATTAATGGGACTTTGGGCTAATTTAATTGGGCTTGGGTGTGATTATATTGGAATTGATTGGATTAGAATGGATTTGTTTGAATTGGTTAGGACAAGTTTGAGTTGGCCAGACTTTTATTGGTTTGGTTATAAAAAATGTTTTTAATGAATTGGTTTGGAATTTCATGATTTGTTTTGCTTTTGTTTGGATTATCTGTGTGTGGTTTGTTTCGAATCAGTTAAGCCTTACCTAGATTGGTTTAGTTTAAATTTTATTGGATTAATTTATATTGGCATTAGTCTGGTTTGCATTAGTCTGATTTTGATCATTTATTTACATATATAATAGAGGTGGACATAGACTAATTTTGAAATTAATCTAGATTAAAATGAGCTTGAATTCTGCCACAGGCATTCAGAATGTGTATCCAACATAACGACTTGCTATTTTAAACAGTTAAGCAAAAGTGTATAAGTAATTTATAATACTTTTAGTTCAGTTAAAGACACAGATGTGAACTTTATTTATATGATGATGGTGCCAGAAGTTACTTCACACATAGGACCCCAAACAGATGTTACTAACAGCTACAAATAGACAGGACTCTCCTCATCCACAAAATTCAGAAACAAAAAGTAATTTTGATGCAAAACTCTTTTTATAAAGATGTGTTAGCCACGGATAGTGCTTGGGATCAAGTCATTGAGGTTATCGGTGCTGAAGGGAGCTATTTGTGTTTTTTATGTTAATGAGAGCTCGAGGAAACTCCAGTTAACTTTACATAAAGTTAGAACAGATATTGCGTTTTCAGTATGTGGATATTGAAGAATTTACCATTAATTTAAGTGTTTTTAATTATATCCATGCTAAGTTGGGAACATTGCATATCAAATGTAAAGGGATCTACATTTTTATATGTTGATTTGTTTTAACAATGTAACGTTAGAAATTATATTATCAATTTTTATAGGCGAAAAAAAATATTTTATGTGTCCCATCAGGCTTTTACAACAATCCCCACATAATGCTATAATAAGTAATTAAAGGAAAATAAGAGATTAAATTTATCATAAAAACTATTAAGTATGTTAAAGCCTTAAACAAAGCAAAAACTTGCTATCCATGTAATCAAGAAATGTATTAAGTTATTTGTGGATCCTGCTCGATACGAAATCGAGGTCTTACATTGTATGCACTCAGCTAATGTACTATTTATTTGAATAAAATTAAAACAAATGTCAATTCTTTTTTTTATTGCTAATCAATACTAAACCCTGTATAGACACAAAAGCGTCCTCTTGGTTTGCTTTATTTTTTGTTTAAATGAAAACACCATTGACTTTTCTTGTTTTGGCTTTGAATTAAATGGTTTTGGTTTGGTTTTGGGTTGAATTGAAATGGATATGGTTGTCCTGGTGTTTTTATTAAATTTTATTTAAATAAATTTAATGTGGTTTAGATAGACTTTTGGTTTGGTTTGGTTTGTTTTGGTTGACCTGGTGTGATTTTCTTTTAACTTTGGTTTTGATTGGAAGAAGAATTTAAACTTCACATTTCTTAAGTTGCACATTTTCCCAATAAAATTGCTTCTTAAGTAATTGTAACTTTAAAAACTATTTCCCTTGGTTCATAAATAACTGAAAGTGAATAAAACATACGCTTGCACAGAACAGGTTGTGCTGGAGGACCGATCATGCACAGACACATAACTGTGTGAAGCTTTGAGGAATTTAAAAGAAAATATGCACTTTAATATATGATATGACTTTTGTTCATTTTAAATCGTGTGTCTTGCTACCTCTGATATGCAAAACCTCTGAGAACCAGGGGGGCGAAGCAACAAATGACATATCAAAGAGACTTTATTCATAACCTTTCTTTCCAATGGGCCTACCGCGTCTGATCTCCCTAAACCTTGTTAGTTCTCATTGAAATGCATCTGTTCCTGCATCTGTTTAATTGTCACCTTGAGGGAACTGGATCCGCCCATACCTGTGTGCCTTCTGTAATGGGAAAAATAGTTAAGAACCTGGTTATCCTACAATTAACAGCCGACTAACTTCTTCCCTAGAGGCATGAGTATGGGTCACTAAAGTTTTTGAGTGGGGTGACAAGTGGAGCCAAGCCATTGATCTATTGTTGGGGAGATTGCTTCAAGAAGTCCTGACCCGACTTTGGTATTTCAGGCAATCAGTGGAATTCTCGTCTTCTGAGACCACCTGAGGGCTTTACTTTTGAGACAAGCATGTACGTCCGCAGGGCACCAAATTTCGAAGCGTCTCACCTTGCTTATCAGCTGTTCTTTCATTAAGAAGCTTGTTTATCCTCAAACAATCCCTTGAGTTTAGTAGAGACCAGGGGAATGCTTGCTTAGCATTAGCAGATCCCTTAGAAAAAAACTCAAAAACAGCACCCTAAATCCTGCAGGCTGTGAGAAGGCATTCCAGAGTAAATTCAATCTCAGACAGTGTTGCAAAATAGCGAGACACCATCTGAAAGGGGTTAGAGGTTCTCTCACATCTTGCGCATCTCATTATTCAGCCTTAAAATTACTGTCATTGTGCAGTGCAGCGGGTTGCAAAAGCAGAGCCCTTAACGCTGGTCTGTGTTACATGATGCCACTATCTTTGTAAAGCAGAAAAAGACTCTCGGGGGACTCTCGGGGTGTTGGATGCATTCAATGAGCCATAAAGTAAATAGTAAGTAATTGGCTCTTTTGAATCCTTTATGGGAATTCTTGGCTGTTAAAGCATTTTTCAGCTTGTGAGCAAGGGTGATTGTGGATGCAACTCTATATTCATGCATTTAATTCATTCACAGTGCATTTCTGATTTCTCTTCATGTTAGTTTTCTAAAGCCACGGTTGAGGGCGGATAGCTGGACCTTTGTTATAGGCTTGGCAGTTGTTCCTTTTTTCTTAAAGGTGCAGTATTTATGTTTGTGACTGAAGCTGGTACTGCAATCACATCAAAAAAAACAAGGTGTCACTATGCTCACTCAGTTTGCCAGTTGTGTTCGAGCATGTGTAACTGTAGAGATTTAAAAATCCATGTCTATGTTAATGTTTCACACTTTTTTTTTACAGATTTTGTTCCAGCAGCGTATCCGCTTTCATCTCCATCTTTTAAATTCTTTTCATAGACATTCTTTGTCTAAAACATTGTAAACTTATATTGATTAATATGAATTTGCGGCATGTAATTGTAGTTTTGCATACCGCTTATCAACTGGCCTGTTTTCTACAGCTTGACAAAACATCCTTCTAGGGACCTTTCCACAGCTCTTTGTATTTACTACCCATATTTTATTACAACCTTTTGGATGATGTTTGAAAAGCGAGTCGATTCAAAGTGATGCTTTCTCTGGTTAAAAAGAATGCTTATTTGACAACCCATAAGCTCACTGATTGGCTATAAAGAAAATTAGTGAACACAGCAGTTCTTTGACTTTCTACTATCATCTATCTTTTAAATGTTATCTTTAATTTGAGTATTGTAAGATTGAGAAAAAAAATCTTTCTCGAAAATGAGCAAGTTTTACAAACAACTAAACATCATTGATTTAATTTTATTAGTCAACCCTAGTAAAGTGAGTAACTGGTCTAAACCAGTAACTGGAGTGACTTTAGTGAGATACTGGTTTTAGATTGTAGTAATGTTAGTGCGGCACAGAAAAGGATTCTCATGGAAAGGAGAGGGGCTAAAAAACAAGGTGTCTACTCAACCAATCTGTATTTTTGAGTTCCATTAAAAAAAGAATAATCATTTAATATGTCTCCACTGTTGCCTTTTATTGTTTTAACAATACGTACGTGCTTTCATACATGTTTTTATTTTTGTATGTTCTTTTCTTGTGTTGAAAATGATCAACACATTTCCTCAAAGCACTTACACAGCTCTTCTGAAGTCTAAACAGACTTTGAACATTCAATTTAATTCCCCTGTGAATCTGCAAAATCAGGAGATTGAATACGCGCAGACACAAGGGCTGTACAGTATCATTTAACATATTATAACAATAAATAATAGTAAAAATCGTTTTGTTGTACCATTTTAGTCACTCAATGGGACCTTGAAAAGCTAAAATATGTGTTAAAACAACATGCAGCAGGAAGGTGTGTTATACAGGAGTAAAAATAGTGCAAAACTTTTTTTTTGCAAAAACGCTTTAATGCATGCAGTTGTTATGTTGATTTTTTTTTCATTGTACTTTTTGCAAACATTTTTTTTGCTTTTCCTGTGGTGTGTAAAGGCCAGTTATGATCAAGTTTAGGGTGGCATTGAGTCTGTGGTGCATTCTCTACATTTACATTACACTATGCAAACCCCTGAATGAGGTTCCACCATAGACAGTATAATACAACTCTTAAAAAACCCAGTCTGTCGTCACAATAAACCCACAATATTTTTCAACAAGCGCCACCTTTATCCCAATCCAGTCAGTTTCAGTCCCCATCATTTTTAGACCTAGGTATGGGAGACCAATTCCAGCAAAAACACACATAAAAAAATTCATAGATGTGTGGTTCATTTATTTTTCAGACAGCATTGAATTCTGAAATCTAAACGACTAGCGACTGACTGCAACCACAATCAGAGCCTTGTGAAAGCATGTTTTTACTCCCTTGCCACATCATCCTAAAGAAGAGCTGTATCCCCAGATAAAGAAAATATGAGCTGTTCTGAAGTTCAAGACCGTTCTCAAAAATATTTAACTTTCCGTCTGTTTAATTTGTACCTAAGCTTAAATAGAATGACAAAAACTACCAGACCAAATTTTATTATATCCTATTTTGTTTAGCTGCTTATTATTTGTTTTTTTCCATGTGTTGCATTTGTTGAAAATTCCCACCGTACAGATTGACACTCTGCATTATAGTCATGCCACATTGCATATGTCAACATTAATATTGCAGCTGTTTTTCTTCCCCAGACACAGATGAGCAGAGCCATCTTCTCTCATGTGCTACTGAACTCATTTAACCCAGCAATTGAGCCACATCCACTGACCAACATATTCACCTACTTGTATAAAAAAACTAATTTTTTATGAGCAGATGCCCCAACTGTAACAGTTGCTGTAATCAACGATGCCAAGTTTGCGGGATGTTCAGCTGTCGCCTTTGTCTCCGCGCTCTCCATTTGTGGCAGTGATAAATTATTAATCATAAAGACTCAGTGTTCACCAAGATGGCCTAGTGTGACTGGGTTAATCATCTCTGGAGCGGAAAACACAACAAGCTGGAGAAGGTAGGCTTGCGCTTTTTATGAATGCACTCTTTCTGCTCGTTTGCTTCTCGAAAGAGAGCTGAACGAAGCAGACGTGCGAGTTGTGAGCGAATATTCATGCATCAAACCATGTCGATGTTATTTCCTGGCCAGTGCACTTTAACACATCCTGAGAAGAAAACACAACCTCTGGGTTAAATATTCATGAGGTTCTAAATCTCAGATTGGTAATGTAGAGAGGGGCTGATTTCAAGAGATACAGAGAAAAAACAGCAAAACGTTTTTGTACTAAATTGACCCCTTTGAAAGAGTTCTTATTGGTATTTTGCTTTAGAGTCATGCTTTTTTTGGGGACGGGCTAATGAAGTCCTGATATTTTTACAAAACACTGTGTTGGAGAAATCAATTAGAGATAATTTCCAATGGGAATGTCTGCCCATCAAAAAATTTTATAAATACTTTATAGTTCTTACAGAATATTTATATTTATAAGTATATTTTAAGTATTCTTACATCATGCTTTCACACTAACACTTTTAACACACTATGAAATAACTGTACTAGATTACTTTTTATATAAATATATTATTATATAAATATATATAAATATAACTAAAATGCCCTTTAAGTGAAAGTGGTGTACTTCCTAAAGTTTAATTATTACATTATTGTTTTTACATCTTTTTTATATATATTTTAAATTGTATGCACAAAATTGCCACTGTAGCATACACTGAAAGTATATTTTATAAGTGCATATTTTAGAATCAATGTTGTAATATTAAACTGGAGTGTATTTCAAGTTGAGTCTGAGAGTTATTTATGCTCCTTAAAACAAATATACCCTAATTTAAGTATGCTAAATATACTTAAAAGTTCTTCCATGTTAGTATAGAAAGAATACAAAATGCACTTGAGATTTACAATTAAAATATTTTTAAATATATAGAATGCTTTATGTTAACTATTCAGGAATGCACTGAAAATATAATCATGATCAGATAGCTTCAAGTACACAAAAGTATGCCAGGTCCTGGCGCTCATACACAACAAGGTCAACATCATGGTCTTTGTGATCGCCACCTACAGTCATGACATGTACATTGTAGCATGGTTTTTTGTTACGCTCTGTGAAAGGTGATCAGTTAAAACTTAAATGTCCTCTATGTGGATTTGTTTATTTAATTTTTATTTAATTTAATTAAGACTTGCTATTATGTGTTCTGGAAAATTATCTTTTATGCAATGTGTAACATGATTTTATATTTTAGGGACAGCCAGTTAGAGTTATGTGAAAATGAATTGTGTTGCAACTTATTGTATTTATTAAACAAGATATTTAAAAGGGTTTTTTTTAACACTACTACTGTAACATCAATCCCTCCACTCAGTCCTGGAAGACATTCCTACCCCAAACTCCAACATCAATTGTTGATTAAGATCACATCATTCTGAGGTTTAATACTTTAGTTTCTCTGCAAAGAGAGGAGGCTATGAGGAATCAGTGCTTGAGCTTCTATTTTTTTCCTAATACCCCACTAGAACTTTATTTTTGTTGTGTACATTGTTTTTTGTTTCACTAAAAAAACATACTGATGAGAGAGTTTCAATAGATCTGGAATTGAGAGGAATGCATTCCAAGCCCCGGGAAACCGTATTAAATCGATCTTTGGCAATCCTGGGTTACCCGCTGTCTCGGTTTGATGAAGAATGAAATAAAGTCCCGGGAAAAAGTTAATCTGAGGGAATATGACCTGATGTGATCTCTGTTGTGAGCATGTTTATTTGTTTTACAATTTTCATCTTTCTTATGGATGGTTGGGTTGAGTCGTACGAGCAACGCTTGAGGTTAATTATCTTCTAATGAGAATGAACTGCAGCAACTCAATCTTAGGGTTGTGCCAACAAGAAAGCTAGAAAGAAAAACAAATAGAAACCATTATTTCAATTACTCAATTACTTCGATGATGAAATCTTTTTCAACAGTTCTTACCTCTGTAGTGTTTCTGGGCGATTTGCTTTGGAGTTGAGTTGTAAATGTAATTACTTGCATTACTGATTCTCATTGGATTCTCATTAATGTAATACAATCAGTTCTTTCTTCGCCTTCTTTTTCCAGTTCATCTCTCTCTCTCTCTCTCTCTCTCTCTCTCTCTCTCTCTCTCTATGTATGTGCCTTCATACATGTTTTTTTTCTTTTCTTGTATTGAAAATGATCAACACATTTCCTCTCACACAGCTCTTCTGAAGACTAAATAGACTTTGAACATTCATTTTAATCCCATGTGAATCTCCTTAATCAAAAGATTGCAGACACGAGGGCTGTCCAGTATCGTTTAACATATTATAACAATAAATAATAAGCAAACATATTTAAGTGCTGCTTTTTTGATCACTCAATGACACACTAAAAAGATAAAATGTATGTAATATGTAATTACATGACATGTCCCTTTAAAAATGTAAAGCAATATAGATGTTTTTTTTATGATTTATGCAAATGCAATTATTGCACTTCCTATGACGTGTAAAGGCCAGTTATGATCTAATATAGAAGCAGCATTGTCTCTGTGGTGTGTTCTCTATATTAACATATTATTGCGCTAACCTCTGAACAAGGCTTAACCTTTGATTGTATATAATAATTAGCATTTATATTGACGATGTATTGATACACATCCGCTTAGTTTCTGTCTCCATCGTTCTTACACATCAGAGTAAAGACTTAGGAATGGGAGGCCGATTCTAGCAAAAACACATGTCAAAGAATGAATTGATGTGTGGTTAATTTTTTTTTTCAGACAGCATTAAATTCTGAAATCTAAACAACAACTGATTGACTGCAACCACAGCCAGAGCCTTGTGAAAGCATGCTTTCACTCTCCTGCCACATCATTCAAAAGAAGAGAGAAACAGTATCCCCAGACGATAATAGAAAAATTGTTTGTCTCAACAACTTGCTGAGTCAAAAGAAAAACTGAGCTGTTTTGAAGTTCAGAGACAATTCTCAAAGAATAATGACCTTTCTGTCTGTTTAATACGTACCTGAGTTTAAGTATGATCACAAATAGACCAGACTGAATTTGATAATATTTAGAATAACAGAAGTTGACTTATTTGTTTTTCTACATATTTATTTACAAACTCTCTCGAATTTCACTCTTTTTTTGTCAGTCTGGTATTTTTCGTTGTTATGTTGACATGTGGTTATTGGGGTCCGTTTAGTTCACCAATTTTTTATGTTTATTTGATGTCCAGGTTATTTTGAGGTACCCAGCTGGATGCTTTGATTTACCTTAATGGTTTGGTTGCCATTAAATGCCTAGAGATGAGACCTTAATAAACTGAATTATTGTTATTAATATTTTACTTGTTGGAATATAGATTCCTAGGAATCAATGCTTACTCCAAAAACCTACTTTAAAAATTTTTTTCTATAAGAGTTTTCAATATTAACCATATGACAGGGCACTTCAGAACACGTCAGCGGCAGATCTTCGCAACCAAATGCACTTGCTTGGTCCAATTATATCCTTTAGTCTTGCTTTAAAGACATAGAGTTTTGTGTTGAAGCATGGTTGGAAAGTTTGGTTGCTCTAAACTTCACCTGATCATTTGGAAAGGCCTGTTGAATAGATAAGAACTTCATATTTTAACTATCCCAACTGAATATTTGCAGAAGTGTTGGTGTGGCATGCATTTGGATGAAAAAATAAATGTTTGGCTGTATGCCCAAAATGCAACTTTCCCTTTTGATCTACAGATGATGAAAAACTTAATTCTGACAAGTTTTAGTGGAGATTTTTGAATTTTGGAGAAATTTCCAAATTTTGGGGAAAACAAATGTACTAACAGTTAAATTTGTAAGGTGGACCTAAACTACTGGCCAAATTTGAACGTGTAAAAAAAGCCCCTGAACTTCACTGTTGTTAGCTACAAACCAGTAATTCTGCAACCATTTTTTTTAGACATTTCCAGATGTTACACCATCAGAAATCGCACAGCGTTTAGATCGTTCTCTTCATGATGTGATCTCAGATACTCCTGGGCACATTCGCCCTTATTAAAGACGGCCAGTATCGATCTCTCAAAGGCACCTCGGGCTCTCCCAGAGATGAGATGCTTTATACTTTTATATATTTTAAATGACTGGATATTGATTGTAGCATGAGAAAGTCTAATCTTCTCCAGAGAAACGGCGTTCTTCAACAGATGCTCAAATGTTGCTGATCTGAAACGGTTGAAGGTGAGACTCAGAGCGTGTGTTTGTGGAGGTGTGCAGTATATGTTTGTGACATGCCTGAGTGCGGGGAGAAACTGGAGGCATTATTATAAAACTGTATGTTTGAGTTGTGTCTGCTCCTTGGAGGAAACAAGGTCAGTGGTAAGTAAAAAAACAAATGATCTTTCCCCTCATTGACTTATCATCATGAAACCTTGAAGATATTTTGGTTAACTCTGACATGTTAAATCTGATTATTTGATGGGTTTGTATAACATGAAGGTTGTTGGCTTTTGTGCAAGGATGCCAGTTTTCAGTTGAGAGATGAATTGGTGGAAAGTGGTAAGCTGCAGGTAGATGGTATTAGAAAATGTTACCTCCATTTTGTAATTTGCATTGCATTCTGCAACAGTCTGCCGCTTCAGCAGAAAATCATACAGAACACTGGATTAAACAAATAAATGCTCTGTGACACTATGGAAATTTCAGTTTTTACATTTACAGATATGTCTGACTTAGGATTGCCAAAAATAGACAAAAAAGTATATATATATAAAAAAAACTTCAGTGTGTTTGCAGATGTATTTCATAGTGTAATTTTACTTTAAACACATTGTTGCATTCTGTTTGGTTTGAGTTGTGTGAGTTTGTCTGGTGAAAAAAATCTGCTGCTTCATATATTTTATGTCTGCGTTATTGAAAATGTTATTTTAGTTGTATCATCTTTTCAAGTTTAAATTAAATTTAAACTTTTTAATTAACGTTTTTAATTAAATGAAACCTGTAGGCAAACTGAACTTGAAAATATGTTGTACCAGGTCAAATTAACATTTAAAGAAAATACGTTTTCATCGTCTTCTTTTATTACCAGTATTGTAACCATCATCTCAACAATACAAAATATATTATACGAATACATCATAAGGCAAAACCAATTAAAGCTGCAAGCAGCGATGGAAGGGGTCTCGCACGATGCATCCGCAGGAGCGAAAGCACCGCCTCCCGGCCTTTTTCAAGTTTTTTGACCTTCGAACAAATTTTGGTGGGCTTTCTAACATGTTCAATGGGTCAAAACAGCTAAAACGAAGATTTTGGTAGCATTTAAGGGGGCAGTAAGGAGGCGCTGTAGAGCCAATTTTTGGAGCGCAGTCACAGTGATGCATGTGCTTTTGTTGAGCCTGTTAAGGCTAATCATACCAGGCTGTTTTTGGTGATAGTGGATTATCTTGAAAAGAGATACAGACCATAATATGTAAATTTTTTTCCACAATTTTGAAGGGTGAACTTTGCTGTGGCACCACCCCAAGACCATTTGACGTACTTCTTAGCTTTTGATAACTTTTTTCCCCTAACGTGTTATGAGTAACCACACCAATTTTTAGCTTGATCGAACATTTCGCCTAGGAGGAGTTCGTCAAAGTTTAAAACGAGGAAAAACGCACACTTTTTGAGGTTTTTGCAAAATATCTGTCTTCCTGTCAATTTTGGAAATAGGGTTTATATTAGTAAAAGTTGCAACTTGGTCATTTACATATGTGTACCAAATTTCAACTGCCTACAACAAACTGGTTGCGCAACAACTACAAAACCGCTTCAGGTGGCGCTACAGAGCGCCACCACAAGACCGATTGAGATACTTCTTAGCTTTTGATAACTTTTTTTCTCTCATGCCTTACGAGTAACCACACCAGTTTTCAGCTGGATCGGACATTTCGCCTAGGAGGAGTTCGTCAAAGTATGAAGTCTATATTTTTGTATTCAAAACCTAAAATATCCGGTTTTCGGTTCGGTTTCGAAACTCGACCCAAGGAACTTTTTTGTAGGTCTTATAGTCCTACATGTATGCGACAAGTTCTAAGTGTGTATGCAATACAGTGCCTGAAATAGAAGCGTAAAACTATCAAAAACACGCTTTTAATGCTCGCCACTAGGTGGCGCTATGACGGATGATGTTCGTTGTCATACGCCTGTTTTCGGGCTTGGACTACGATGAGAATGAGACACGTTTGAGACGGATCGGATATTCTATGCCCGAGTTATAACAACTTCCTGTTTCAAATCGAAATTTTGACCTTGGCTGCGACCACGACCACATACTTGATGATAGCTGAAAAAAAGTTATAATTTTAAGGTTCCGTATGCCGTATGATGATACTCAAGAAGTTTGGAGATGTTTAGATAAAATCTGTGGGAGGAGTTCGTCAAAGTGTGGAACGAGCAAAACACCCATTTTTAGAGGTTTTTGCAAAATAACCGAATTCCAGTCGATTTTAGAAACAGGGATTATATTAGTAAAAGTTGCAGCTTGGTACTTTACACATGTGTACCAAATTTCTTTCGCTTATGACAAACTGCTTGAGCAACAGCTTTAAAAAACAGCTAAAGCGATGTTTTTGGTCCCATATAAAGGGGCGCTGTACAGCCAATTTTTGGAGCGCAGTCACAGTGATGCATATCCTTTTGTTCAACCTGACAAGGTTAATCATGGCAGGCTGTTTTTGTTGATAGTGGATAACCTAGAACGGAGATAAAGTCCAAAATATGTAAATTGTTTTTGCACAATTTTGAAGGTTGAACTTTGCTGTGGCGCCACCCAAAGACCATTGGACGTACTTCTTAGCTTTTGATAACTTTTTTTCCCTAATGCGTTATGAGTAACCACACCAATTTTTAGCTTGATCTGACATTTCGCCTAAGAGGAGTTCGTCAAAGTTTGAAATGAGCGAAAATGCACACTTTTTGAAGTTTTTGCGGAATATTTGTCTTCCTGTCGATTTTGGAAACAGGGTTTATATTGGTAAAAGTTGCAGCTTGGTCATTTACATATGTGTACAAAGTTTCATTAGCCTACGACAAACTGGTTGCGCAACAGCTACAAAATCGCTTAGGGTGGCGCTATAGAGCGCCACCCCAAGGCCGTTTGACGTACTTCTTAGCTTTTGATAACTTTTCATCCCAAATGCCTTACGACAAACCACACCAATTATCAGCTGGATCGGACATTTCACCTAGGAGGAGTTCGTCAAAGTATGAAGTCTGTGTTTTTTACATAAAACCTAAAATATCCGGTTTTCCGTCCAGTTTCAAAACTCGACCCAATTTACTTTTTTGTAGGTCTTAAGGTCCTACACGCATGCGACAAGTTTTAAGTGTGCACGCAATACACTGGCTGAAATAGAAGGGTAAAACTGTGAAAAACAGGCTTTTAATGCTCGCCACTAGGTGGCGCTATGGCGGATGTCGTTCGTTGTCATACGCCTGTTCTCAGGCTTGGACTACGATGAGAATGAAACAAGTTTGAGCCGGATCGGATATTCTATGCCCGAGTTATAACAACTTCCTGTTTCGAGTCGAAATTTGGACATTGGCCCGCCGCCACGACCACATACTTTATGATAGTCGAACAAGCTTCTCAATATCAATTGCCGTATGCCTTATGATGATACTCAAGAAGTTTGGAGATGTTTGGATAAAGTCTGTGAGAGTAGTTCGTCAAAAAGTAGAGCGAGCAAAAACGCCCTTTTTTAGAGGTTTTTGCGAAATAACTGACTTCCTGTCTATTTTGGAAATAGACTTTCAATTAGTAAAAGTTACACCTTGGTACTTTACACATGCGTACCAAATTTCATCCGCCTACGACAAACTGGATGATCAAAAGCTGTAAAAACGCGTTAGGTGGCGCTATAGAGCCATTTTTTAGAAATCAGTTTTGGGACCAAAATTTTACGAAATTTTTCACCGGGTCTGATGCGTGTGCAAAAATCGGTGACTTTTCATATATGTTCAGGTACCGAAAAGTGCCCGCAATGATTCCCGGAATAATAATAATAATAATAAAAAAAAAAAAAAAAGTCTCGAGGAAAAACAATAGGGTTCTTGCACCTTCGGTGCTCGACCCCTAATAAGAAACTATCAAAGACCTAAAAAAAAGAAAGCATGATTTTAGAAAGAGGCGGGCAGTGTGCCATCAGTTTATCATCCCCTCTGTGCTCGAGTATCCAGTAGCAGTACGAGGTGGAGCCTGAGCTCCTGTGGAGTGTAGAAAATGGTGATGGCGATGGGAGGAGTCTGGAGCTCCTCCTCCTCCTGAAGAGGCAGAAGCAAATCTTCCTCAAATCTCCAGGGCAAGTGCAGAGGACTCAGAAACACCCAGAATCTCCGGCGAGTTGCTTAATTTCAGGAAATGTGACCGCGAGCCTCCTTCTCGCTCACCGACACTCATAAATGAAGAGTAATTCCATGAGTCTTTATCATCTTGATCTTTCTTCGGAGCGAAGACTGAGTTCAGGTCGTGTAATCGAGCGCTGCGCAGTCGTCCTG
The DNA here is from genome assembly GCA_900490495.1 of Danionella dracula. Taxonomy (NCBI): domain Eukaryota; kingdom Metazoa; phylum Chordata; class Actinopteri; order Cypriniformes; family Danionidae; genus Danionella; species Danionella dracula. The sequence continues at coordinate 21,228,859 of UELW01000778.1, read as the reverse complement.
AGGCGGATTTCACGGGAATAATTCGTCTTCGTTTACGATTATTTCTTCATCACTCTGAAAGAAAAGAGGGGAAGGTGAATTGTTTAATCCTCCACGCGGAAGAGCTAGCAACAGTTGGAGTTCCTAAGGTTTACGCAGAAGCAGGGCTTTCGTTATAGTGGACGGATTCTATCTCTCGTGGAAGTTGAGTTTCCTCACCTTTACCTGCAATTTCGGTAAATATATTTTTTGTTTATTTGCTGTAGGGAAATGACTCGTTCGTCCTGAAGCTTCTTTGGGATTAAAGCATTTTGTGTTTGGGAAAATGGAATAGATAAAGAATCTAAGGGCCAAGCCTTAAATCTAAGTGAAGGTAACGAACTATAATACAAGGTTATTTAAAAAGTACAAATCCTGTAGCCTGACATTATGTTTCTGTTTGTGTTATTTTCAGTTTCTATTTTGTTAAACATTTAACGAGTTAGTTCTCAATACTTCAATAATACTTTATTACTTTAATGACACTATTTTACTGTCATAATACTTCTGAGTTTTTAATTTATTAATACTTATTTTGTAATTGTTTTAATTATAAGTAAAATTGATTTTTATGATAACGTGACGTCAGACAAAACGTAATTAATTCGTTTTTACCCATTTATTTATTTTCCAACCCTACTTTCTCTAACAAAAAAATACACTACTTTCTCTCTGAATTGTCTTATTTATGTCTAAAATTAGTTTTGATAATATTTTTTTGCTACACAATTTGTTTAAGGTGATGGTTTAAACAAACTGAGTTTTTGGAGGCTAACTTACATTTGAGTCATAATGAGAAATGTACATTTTCAAATGAATCGGTTCTTTTGTTAGTTCGTTGCTCAAATGAATAGATAGTTAAAACCCAATAAAATTGTTAGGGAGAAAAAATATTTTATTTATATAATAAAATTAATCTAATAAATAAAAGCTTGGGTCAGTCATAGACATAAGTTATAAAGTTAAAGTATTTTGCTTCTACTACAACTCATTATGAAACTATTTGAGTTAATTATTAAGTGGAATTAATTAAATAGGAGATTCAACTTTTAATTAACAGCCGAAATCTGTAAAGAAAAAAAACACAAACTAACAACAAGCAATATGTGTTGCTTCAGGCATGTCAAAAAAGCTGCGCAATTATTTTATATTTTTATATTTTGTAATTTATCATCTGAAATTTTGAAAGGTAGGCTTGAGCACAAATCTGTGCTCTGTTAGTTTCGTCTCTTAGTTGAACTCGATGAATCTGGCTCCGTGTTCAGCTGGTTAGGTCTGCAGACTAGACAGTGAAAGTGTGTGTGTAGATTGAGTCGTGTAGATGGGAGAGAAGAGCGGTAGAAGGACGAGATTCCTTTCCCTCCTTGAGCACGGATGCGTTTAAAATCTTGACATTGCGTTATTGTAATAGCTGGGATGTGACGTGGAGCTGTTTCCACTGAGGTAAGTCGTCGTTTGGTAGTGATTCGAGACAGCTGAACTGAATTGCAGCGGGTATTTTTAGGTTTTGGCTGTGTGTTTGTGCTGCAGAGACTGACGCTCCTAATGCAAACAGGTGTAAGAGCCATATCCAGGCGATCCGCAACTCGATGGAGCTCAACGCGGCGGTTGTAGTACACACTAAAAAAACAACAATTCTGCGCTTAGTTTGTCGCGTCGCGAGATGACGTTTCATCCGATGAAAGCTGAGTCTGGTAACGTTACAGTGAAATTATGTTCACCTAAAATGAGTGTTCATGAATGACTCGTTTAATGCCAAACGTTAGCAACGTTATTAGTCAATTGGTGTTTTGACCATTTATTTCACATCTAATTTATCAACACCTTAATGTGTCTATCAAGCGTCTAACAGAATATTAATCAGAGGTCGATGTATTGAAAAACGACTTTCGGTGTAATATCTGTCAAATATCTCGTTATTATCATTATCTGTCGATTTGTTCCGGTAATTGCAGATTTAAACGACATTATTGGGTCGTTTTAGAGGCTATTGATTGTAGAAGCATGATCAATACTTCCAGTCTAAGCAGAAATGTTTGTTTATGTACGTGAGGTGTTAAAATGTGGTGCAAACCAATGTAATTTCTCTTTTGGTTTTGAGTTTTAAACCTTCTCTTGCGCTTCCCCACGCTTTGAAGTCTTTATTGTTTTGATACAACGTCTCATTTATTGTGTTTACACTTTAGTGTTGATTTTAATGTTTCGTTTTGTATACAAATATTATATTTTTTGTTGATTGATAAAAGGGGGTTTCCTTTGAAAGAAACGCTTCAATGGAAATGTGTTTTGTCTCTTCGTCCTCATGAAGACATGACAAAGTATCCTCAGTGCGTCCCACTAATGAACCAGGAGGGTTTTTCTTTTTTACTTATTGGCTTGTTTGGCTTTTTGGCATGTTCATCACGTCTGCCTCTCCATGGAGACGTTTTTAAACCTTTCAGCTGTGTGAGGTTTTTTTTCCTTTCTTGTCGGTGGACATGGAGATCTCCAGGAGCATGCTAGACATTTGGCTTCCACACTATTCTTTTATCTAAGATACATCTCACTTACTGCCACGTGAAATGCTTGGAGTTATAAGAGTTTATACATAAATATACTTCCAAATATTTGTTTCATAATAAAATTGTGTGTAAGGTGTGCAAAAATTTGATTTTTATTATGTAATTGTTTTGTGTTCAAAGTGATTTTTTTTAAGTATTTAGAGGCTCCAGCTCGTACTGCTATTGGATACTCGAGCACAGAGGGGATGATAAACTGATTAAGTTAGTATCGTAAGCATTTTTGTAATATTGATTCATGTTCTGAAGATTTAACCTGTCAGCCACTTTCAACTTGACAAGTGATTTACAACAAAATTGACAAGTAATTATTATTGCCTCCTATCTCTGAGGAATGTTACTGGTTATATACTAAACCAATATTAATCAAGTGTAATCAAACACCGTAATCTTCATATTTCTATATATATATAAAAAACTATATATATATATATATATATATATATATATATATATATATATATATATATATATATATATATATTACTTTAAACAAAGTATTTATAACTCATCATTATCTACATATCATGGTAGGAAATACTGTACAGAATAGATCATACAAAATGAAAATAACATACAGAATTTGTCTGTAAGGAAAAGTTTTGACTATGTCTCTGGTTTAAAATACATTTTAAAAAGTAAGGATCTTTCAAAATTCACAGTAAAACATCGACAGCGAAGGAATCCTATTCTTTTTGAGTTGAGAGTGGGAACTTTTGGTGACCGGGTTGAAAGTGGTGTGTTGGAATGGGATCAAGTCTAGCAGTAGGTTAATTGTGACTAGCTTTGAAAATAAACAAGGTTTATTTTCTGGATCTTTCACCAACTTCAAATCACCTTAATAAGGAGCTTCGTGGACCACAAATTCAAATAAAAATATGAGTTCAACAAGCTAATCCTATGTAAGCAAACATAGAAATGCCTAGTTTACCCGTTAAATATTGTGACTGATCATGTGACTCTTCGTGCTATATAGGAGAGAGACCACTTTTTGATTGCACAGCTTGTTAGCTTCAGTTTATACATTATTCCCTAGCAACTAAATCTGTGAACTATTTTTGTGAATCAATCTTTAGAAATTCTTTAGTTTCTTTTGAGTGGGGTTCTATTTTGTTAGTTGCTTTGTATAAATGTATGTGCCTAAAATAATCAAGTTAAACCGTCCGTCAGAACTTAAATTTATATAGTAAGGTGAATATTTACTGGTGTTTTGTTATAGACTTGAGTCATAGTATACAGACAAATATTTAACATGTGTCCTTTCAATATTTAAATAGTGTTTTCCATTTGAAATCCCTGCTTGGATTCTTGTAGTTTTTTTTTTTATAATTTGTTCCCAAGTTTTTTTACAACTTTTCCCATGGATCTTATCAATCGCAGTATTTGGTTTGGTGTAGCTATGCTTGATTTGCCACAGATCACGTATGTGATGAGTTTTAAGGGTCAAACAAAAGGTTTGTTCAAAAGACGGCTGATGGCAGAAAGATGTATAACTGCTGAAAAGCATGGTAGAGCACTCAAAGCAGCTTGAGTGGACCCCCACTGCTTCAAGGAACCTCATCTCAATGATTATGAAAAACGGCATGTATCGAGTAGATAATTCAATAATGTCTGGAAAAAAATCATCAAGTCTAGTTACAAAATAGGTTGGTTGGAAAGCGGCAATGGCGTGCTTATGTGTCCAAATTTGAACATGAAGACCTAAAGTTGCACTTACAAGTGAATCCAAAAGAGAATATTGAGTTGTCGTTGGCCTGTGATGAACTGGTTCTGAACTGCCTGTTCAGAATGTTCTCTACCTTTCACCCAATGTGAGCTGGAGATAAGCACCCACAGAACCCTGTGATCCTAACCAGAACATAGCAGGTAATGAAAATTGATGGATGACTACTAAAGTATTCAAAGGTGTTTTAGAAAACTGGTTTAGAGGACTGAAAAAGCTTGTCACTGAACTTATAGCTGATTTGTTCAGAAAGATTGGTAAAATGTATTCATTCGATGCCATCTGATGAAGAACTAAATGTTATTTGCAGTACATCCAGTTTTTAGCACCATGTTCAGTCTGTCCAGGCCTGATTTGTATCCAAAACACCCACATGGCATTCGCAGTGAAGAGTTGGTTGGTAGTTCAGTCACTAAGCACATGAACGAGATTGAAAGTGAGTTGTTCTGGAATAAGGCCATATCTCTGCCTTGGCATGTCGAGTCTATTTTCTGCAGCCCCCTCAATTCTTCCCAAGGGAAAATCCAGTAAGGAACGGGGGATAAAATTAGAGGACAGGTATATGTTTCCTTCCTGTCCCCTTTTTTCTCTTGTACAAGTTCATCAGTGTGTCAGATTTCACATTGCAAAGTCTTGAGTAAGCTTTATGTTTGTAATTGTTTAGAGCTTTGCTGATGAGCGTGGGACAATATTCAGTCTGATGTTCTCTTCTTAATACCCTTTGGGCTGATCGCCTTGCAGAAGATGTTCTGGCTTGTTGTATCGTTGCACTTGTCAAGTGTTATTGATTCCCTAGCTCCCTAACAGAACACGTCTTGCTCTGTAATTGCATGTTAATTTCTGTCGTCATGTGTTTGAGATAAATAGTTTCTAGTGAAGCTCAAGGAAAGTTTGTTCAGGATAACAATATTTAGTTTTATCCTCAACATAGTTGAGGTTTAAAAATAGACCAAGTATGAGGTACTTCTACCCCCCACTGGCAGGTGCCTGAAAGTTTATTGTACATGATTGCACGCTTTAGTCTCTGAATTACCTATTTGGGCTTTGCACAAATCTCTGCACAAATAAAGCCTTACACTTGGATTATACTTTACTGGTGGTGACCGAGAGGTGAGGCTATGTGAAAAAAAAAAGATATTCCGGACCTCTCAGGTAATCAGATATGTAATCTTTGTGGGGTGATTGGATTTTAAATGATGCAGAGGCTGCTCCTACTACAAGTATGTCTGTGCCATCCACATGTAGATTGCTTGTGTATTTTCAAGTAAGCTGCCTTGGTCTTTGGAGGCACTGTCTGCTGCGATGTGCTATAGTTCACACTTCAATTGCAGCCTAACCCAGATTTCTGTAGCGTTGCTTGTAAATAACCCTGGGGCTGCATGCTGAGGGTGGAGGCTTTAAAGGCAGTGGGAAACGTTTTCGGTGCTAGGCTCTGTACTATCGGTGCTATGATAAGACTTGCATCATCAGCAGAGGTGTGGGCTCAGAAGAAGAAAGCCTGAGAGATACCTGTCTTACCGACTTGCACTCAACAAATGGATTTTCAGTAGAATGCTTTGTTGTACTACAAGGTCCATCCCAGGAGTTGTGTTTTTGTTTAATTGGGTAAAATTGGTGGTTGTGTCTGTGTCCGTTTATAATGTTTGCTTGTGTGACACAATACAATAATTCTGGTTATTGTGATTGTAAAGCTGTATTCAATCAACTATTTTTAGTTTGATCCTATTTATTTTATTACTCCAACCAAGTTCAATCAATGCGGTATGTTTTGTGTTTTTAATTTTGATTTCAAAAATAGTTTCTACTAATGTTCCATATGGAATTTTTATTTGTACGGTATTTATGGAAATCTAGAATCCAGTTACACGATCTGTTGAGCATCAAGAAGTTGGATAATTCTCATTGTTAAAAAAAATTGTTTGGTAATGAATAAAATCTCATCTTGCCTCTCGGAATCTCCATATTAGAATAGGGCTTCATCTACTGTCAATCTTGGTTCTCCGTGCTCTTTTCAAATTCAGATGATTCTAAATTTGTTTTGGATTTACATTTTTTACATGAATGTGGAAACTATATTGACAAATTATTACAAGCAGTAATTTTTAAACTAATAAAAAAAATGTGTCTTGGGCTGAGTCTTACTGGATTTATTTTAGCTTTTATAACGCAATTGTTGGCAGATGTCATCCAGTTTTTTTTCTGTAAATGACCCCTGTTATTTCCCAAGATATAAAAATTGTGTACCTTGGAAAAAGATTGAGTGATTAGTTATTTTTTTTCTTAGGTTCTTGTGCCAAGTTATTGGCTGATGAAAGATACAATTGTGTTCTTGTTGTACGTCCATATAGATGTCTTTCTTAATTTTTCATAGCTTTATTGAACCAGTTGATGGAGGACCGTAGTCTTTTGTCATGAAACGGTGATTCCTGTTAGTTTACAATATGTGTGACAAACTATTAGTGCATTTTAAATAATAGAAAATGCAGTAAACATGTAGTAGAAACTTTGCTTGAGACATTATTTTGACTGAGATTCTAGAATTATAAATGTGTTCTTGTCCCCACCTCTCTCATTAGACAACAATGGCTTTTGTGTAGTTTAGAGATGTAGCATTAAATGCATCTTGGAATAAAGCATATTAACAGATATTACTTAGCTTGTATAGCTTTAGCTTCTACATGATTTCACATCACCAATCACATATTTTTTTTGTAGTTTTTGAAATGTGTCCTTTCCCAGCGATGGGTTGTGGCTGGAAGGGCATCTGCCACATAAAACATTTGCCAGAGAGTTGGCGGTTCATTCCGCTGTGGCGACCCCAAAAGGTAAGAAAGCTGACATGAAGATGAATGAAATGTGTCCTCAGTGGGTAAAATTTAATCTTTAAAATATGAGTTCTGTTGATATGAACATAAATTAATGCATATACAATTTTAGTGGTGTCCAAATACCTCTGGAAATATATATTTTTGGCGACTCAACAAAGAGTAAAGTTGGATATAGCAAATGTAATATACTATAAGTACAATAATATAATATAAAGTATAAAAGTCATATTTTTTGTCACAGCAGTGTAGTTCTGAACTGGCAAAACCAATATTAGCAACAGCATTTTATCACTTCATTTAGAAGAGTTGAGCGAGAGCTAGCGTGGGCGGAAGCAAATATAGTTTAGCTTTTGGAGGAAAAAAGATAACATGTATTTTCATGTAGCTGTAATGTTGAAGCATAACACAGGTCAAGTCCTTCCACGAAGACAGAGGCCTTTAGACTAAAGCTGCTCTCTGACATTTATGAGGGAAAACGGCTTCGAGTACATTGTGTGACCTTCTCCGTGCACCTCCAACACAAAGTGCCGATTGCACAAAGTACAAAACAGCAGCTTTTGGTTGGCACTCGACATGTAGAGTTCTTTTGCACAAAATCTCTGGTTGTTTTTAGAAATGTTTCTTTGAAGACATCTAGACGTATAGTTTCACCAGAGATAAGACAGGAAAGGAGATCTGTCTTTAAGGGAAGACTGTGTGATTCACTAGCTCAGCAGGCTGTAGAAATGAGAGTTTAATGTAGCATAGGATGTTAACGCGATGGCCTGGAGACCGAGACATGTTGTCCGCTCTTGATGGGAGGGACTGGGCAGATAAAGGCCATCTCCAATATACACTCTCAAATTATCTGCTTGCTAATGCAATAAGATAGATTTTTTTGTTTGCATATCAGAACTGATGTTGTGGCTAATCAATAGCAGTTGTGCTGATTCTAGGCTCTGATGGGAAAATTAAACATTGGGGCTGTTTTTAAGCACCATGTTGTGTCCAGGACACTTTAGGATGAAGGGCTTTTCCAAGATGCCGTTTTTCAGTTGATCTTTGACTCCCACACAAATTGCCAGCTGTGTGCACAAGTGCGACAGAGTCTGTCGTGATCTTTGAGAGAATTCTTCAGGAGGATAATTGAAGTGTTGCACTTGAGCTGCTTTTTCTTCTAGCCATACAACATTGTATAACAGTTTATCCTGGTTAACTTTAAACGGTGACTGGTTTTGCACCACAATTCCAGTTGTGTTGAGGTCATCTGCAGGGTAATGAAAACAGTAGTCATGTGTACCGCTATGGGCTTGTGGACCTCCATTTTAAGTTACTGATTTACTGTGTGGCACCTAAACAATGACATATTAACCTTTTATGATTTGGCCATGAGTTATTTTTTTCCGTCAGGGTCTGATTACACTTCAGTTGATATTTAAAACTAGATCTCAGCTCAAGTTCTTGTTGCTGGGTTGGTTTTGTGTTCTCATTACTGGAGCATGAAAGAAAGTGAATACAAAAATGATATAGGTTATTAATACAAAGCAACAGTAATTATATAGTAATGTGCTTTGGCTGATAAAACTAAGAGCTCTTAGCTCAGCACCACTGTTCACAGAAGTTTTCTTTATGTTGTGGCGATGTGACTTCTAGTGGCAAAATCATGTAATGTAGTATATTTATTGGCATTTATTGATCACTTGTTTTCAAATGAAGGAAATGTTTTGTATCATATCAACAACAGCAATTTGAACAGTAGAATGGCTAATAAAACAAACAAAAGAAGACATTTATTCAAGGACACAACATAACCCAGGCCCAGGACAAATTTGTCAATGACAATACTTAAGCTTCCAAATAAAAGAAAAGGTCTTATGGTTTTACTCAAACAAAAAATATTTTACAATTTGCCTGTCAAGCCGCAACTAAACTGTTGTTATATAATATATTTATATACCAAATAATTACTTTTTATTATTAAAAGGTCATGCTTATAAAAATTGGATTTGTTTGTTAATACAGTTGTTTGTGAGGAGCTATTTAAAAAGCTTTAATTTTAATGCTAAGCCATTTTAAAGTAATTCACTTTTTTAGCCATGGGTCTCTTGGTCAAGGTTTTCTGCTTCATTATCATCTGAGTTAATGTGTTCCTAATCTATAAATAATAGTAGTATATTTTCAAGATAATAAGTTGTGCTTGAAATCTTCAGCATTAAAGTAGAAGTTTTCAGCTGGGCCCTTTCCAGGAAACTCTCCAATGTTTTTTTGTTATTAACGATCACTGCTGTAATATTGATATGTTCTTTCTGAAGGTCATCACTCGAATAGAGAGACTCATCCATTCCTATTTTCTCCTTTACATCATTAATTAAAGTGAATGATTCAAAAGTCTCACACTTTCAAAATGAAAATGACCATTCTTTGATAATGTCTTTTCCCTAATTCTCTGTCTTCTGCCTCTAATTTTTTACTGGCAATTGAAATCCTTGTTGGCAGTAAGCAGGAGGTCTGATTAGAGTTTAAAATTCAGAACATGTGCCAGGTCGTGCTCTGTCCACTCCTTGTGAATCTTAAATCTGTCAATTTAATTTTCCCTGAATGGTCTAGTACAGAGGAGGGGGTGTCCTTATGCTGCACCACTAGTCAGTTGTGCAAAATATTTCTTGAAGGAAGCAGGGAGTGTCTTGTACAGAAAACCCACAGTTAACACTTAAAGCAATATCTTTAAGAAAATACAAATATTTTTGTTTGAAAGACAGTAAAAGCAAGAAAAATGAGACATGAGCATTCACAGCTTGCAATACAACTATATATATATATATATATATATATATATATATATATATATATATATATATTATTTACACTCACCTAAAGGATTATTAGGAACACCATACTGATATGGTGTTTGACCCTCTTTCACCTTCAGAACTGCTTTAATTCTATGTGGTATTGATTTAACAAGGTGCTGAAAGCATTCTTTAGAAATGTGGGCCCACATTGATAGGATAGCATTTTGCAGTTAATGGAGATTTGTGGGATGCACATCCAGGGCACAAAGCTCCCGTTCCACCACATCCCAAAGATGCCCCATTGGGTTGAGATCTGGTGACCGTGGGGCCATTTTATTATAGTGAACTCATTGTCATGTTCAAGTAAACAGTTTGAAATAATTTGAGCTTTGTGACATGATGCATTATGTTGCTGGAAGTAGCCATCAGAGGATGACACGGTGGTCATAAAAGGGTTGGACATGGTCAGAAACAATGGTCAGGTTGGCCGTGGCATTGAAACATTGCCCAATTGGCACTAAGGGGCCTAAAGTGTGCCAAGAAAACATCCCCCACAACGTTACACCACCACCTTCAGCCTGCACAGTGGTATCAAGGCATGATGGATCTATGTTCTCATTCGGTTTACGCCAAATTTTGACTCTACAATTTGAATGTAAATTTGAAACATGAACACTCTTCGGCTGTAGAAACGAGTGAGAGTCAAAACTTGAGTAGATAAAATAAAAAATGTGAATTTGATGAAAAAAATCTTGCTTTCTTGTTACCCTGAGCCAATAGTTAAGCAAATAATCTACACATAAGGGGTCACAAGATTTTTTTCCTTTCCTTTTTTTACTCTGAGTTGTAGATTTCATGTAGTAGTTTTTTTTTACAAACACTATATTTCTGAGTGAATTTTTTTATGGTCATCTAAATTGTTTTCCTTAAAACATATTGAGTAATCATTTTTGTGGTCTTACATGCTGTAATACTTGCTAACTCTTACAGTTAGTAAACTTCTAGCCCAGCTGTGTTTAAAGCTTTGAACAACTTGAACAGCAAACTTCATGCTTGATTGAGTGTGCTTTTCACACTGGCTCTGGTGTCAAGATCTTTGCCTCTGATTTGGTATACTCTAAAGAGACACGTGTAGGTGGAAGAAATGGGCCAGACCAGGTGTGTTTGACACTGACAAACAGAGTAACCTTCCAGCTGGGTCTAACCTCGTAGCACTGGCCTAGTAAATACAACAGAAGCAAAGTGGAACCCGAGGAACGCTTTTGTGTTATTTCTGACAAGCTAACACAACTGCTTGTCTTCACTCTTGCCTAGGTCTTCTGCTATCTCATTATTTGAGACCACCAAGCCCTTGAGCTATTTCACATTAGCGCTTGTTAGTGCTCTGAGTGCACTGAGACTAGCTTGCGATCTGTATCTTGTTGTCTGCAGTTGCTCATGCGAAAGGGTGTGTATAGACATTGTTCAGGTTTTCAGATACGAGTCAGAAGGTGGTTGGCTTGGTAACGTTATGAATATGTCCACGGCATAGGCATAGCGGCTGTTATTTGTGAATGAAATACTGAAGGTGGGTTGAAATATGTAAGAACGTAAAGGCAGGGCTCCATACAACGCATTTTCTTCCCCATGCGAGTCATTTTTCTTTTTGTCAAGAATCTAGTTCAAGGTTTTTACATTTCTAAACATTTCTTTTGAAGTTATGCTTCAACGCACCCAACAACATTTTTATATGAATGATGTAAATGTGTTATTCTTTAGAAGCTGACGAATGGCTAGAATGTTATTCATAAATGTCGGTTTGGATAAGATTTAGGTTTATTTTTGGTGAAATTGATTCATGCAGAGACTGGTTGTTCATTTCACTGTTTTAATCACAATCACTTTGTTTTAAATGGCTGTACAATGTTACTAATTAGTTTCATGCTAATAAGTAATTCCCAGCAGAATGTTAATTAATATATTGAAGCTGCCTGAAAAATTCCAGTACTTTGGTCAATGACTGATGTAAACCGATCTAGAGAGTTGTTTATGTATGTTCTCAATTATTTTTCATCCAAAAGTTATGTGCATTGAATATCAATCGCATGTCATGTTGTTTTTAGAGTTTTGTTCTTTGTTGATACTACCATGTTTTACCTTCTTTAGGTAATTTATATAAAATTCTTTAATCGTATACATGGTAAGGGTCACAGCCCCCCCAAAACTCAAGGGTTCTTAATTGTAATTTAAAATGGTTTTAAAAAAAATTAACAAAAGCAATCGATAAAATTAAATAGCAGAAAATACAAAAATTCACTTCAAACCAACACAATATAAAAAAAACTATAGAAATAAATCACAAAAAATAAACAACACAGAAGAATTCATAGGCTACAAGAAATGAAAACAAATAACATAAAAACTTAGAAAAAATGTAAAAAGCGTTATTTTAAGATTTTATATTGATTAGTGACCGATATTAATTGTCATTAAATGTGTAGATAATTGAATTATCTTAATGTAGTTTTCATCTTATTTTACATCTCTGTCTTAGTTCAGAAGAGAAGAAGACGAAATATGGATGTTTGCTATTGACCACTTTGAGTTTAAAATCATTTCTACATAAAAGCACCTTAGATTCAGTTTGTTGTTGCTGTATCATCAGTACTAACATTTGCCCCGAGAATTAAAAATACAAGGAAATACCCTTGTGCTGTACTGATATTAAGCTGTAATTAAAACATATGATGAGTTAAGGTGTAGTAGAAGAAACACAGATGTTAGGTAGAGAGAACTTGTGTAGATAGGACCTTACAAATAATTTTTGCTTTGTTTTAGTTGGAAACAAAAAAAATTGTTTTTTACACATTTGGACAAAGAAAGATAAGGCTTGGAAGCCCAAAAGAATCTCGACATGATTTAGTTTTCACATTTGGCTTCTGTGTGTTTTTGAAATATCTGCACCTTTGATTTATGCTGCTCATTTTTGAGGAAATGTTTTTCACAGCAGAAAGCTGAGACTGATGCAGTGCTCTCAAATATCCTAGACATACGAAGATCTCTCTGCAGTGTTATCAAAGATTTTGAGTGTTTTGCATCTAAGACTACAGGGTAGAGTCTGAGACCTTTCATAACAAACAGATAATATCCTTGGGAGGTTGTTCTATTGTTTAGCCTGAATCCTTTTGTGAGGATCAGCATGCACATCTACTGTTGGCCTGTTGATGTCTACTGTGAGGAGTTTATTGACACAGACCATTGATCTAAGACAGACTCAGCATTTGTGTTGTGTAAAACAAGTCAGACGTTGCGTCTTTCAGGCCATCTGTTGCCCCCTGCTTTGGGTTAAGGGCACTACCTACTGTCTTCTCCACAGTCCATTAACTGTTTGGAAATCACAGGCTTTGATCAATTGGTGGATTACAGTTGAAGCATGTAAAATGCATGCCTCGCATTGCACCATGCTGTCGTTTGTTCTGAACAAACATCGATCGTCTTTGAAGCACTTGCGTTTGATTATAACTTGCATGCAATTATGTAGGAAAGCATATTTTGTTCTATGCACAAGCAAGCCTTTGTGCTGTGTTTCTAGACCCAATGGAAAACAAACGCTCATTGTTGCATGAATAGTCAGAGTTGTCCTTCATTTTCTCACTATTGCAAACTCAACCAATTCCTCATGTCTACCATTCCTCTCAAGCCACCAATGTGACAGTCCCAGCATCACACCCTTCTGGCTCAGAAGCTGGAAACCTTGCAGCTCATTCACAGATATTGCAGATTCACTCCCTCCCTTTGCTGCCAAACGATCTCGAGGCCTGTGTGTGTGTGTGTGTGTGTGTGAAGGGGGACCATCTGGACATTTTTTTTTTCACAAACCTGAGTGAAAATTTCAATGCTTATAGATTTGCAAAGATGTGGGTGGCATTTTAGTGTAGATTATTCTCGAAATGGGAGCTATATCAATCACAAGGTGCTGTGTCCTTGAAAAGGTTGATTACTGTATCACTTTCTCTTCAGTTTAGAATATTGGCTTTGGTTTTTCTTTAGAACTGGTTTGGTTTTCTTTCATTTTTCGTCTCCAAGCATTTTTTGGTCATATCCTTGTGTCTATGTTATTCCACAGAAGTAAATTAAAATGTAGAAATCATTTCTGATTTAAAATATGTTTTTGTTTAGGTGATTAGAGAATATTACGCTTATTTGGCAGACATTTTAGTTAAAGTTTTTGCTGTTCAAACTCAAGTTTTCATGATGCTTGGACTGTCTTTAAGAAGCACATAACAACTATCTCAATGGATCTCTGCTGAAACTTATTTTTAGCATTGCTTCTTGGAGTAAATGAGTCATTAGTGCTGGACATAATTTCCAAACATCTATCTTTTCCAAACTCATTCATATGTCTAACAGCTCTGTTGCTTTATGTAATATTCACACATGTCCTAGTTGTTACTAGGGCTGGGTACAGAAACCCGGTGTCAATACGTAACCGGTACCTATAGAACCTGTATGGACCAGATGTATGGCTAGTCCCTCTCTCCCTCTCTCTCCCCAGCCCTCATCTTTAATAAATCAGCAAAATAAGCAAATAAGACCCTCCGAGAATTGTGCAAATACAGGAACAAATACCCTTGCTCTGACCGCACACGGCAACAGGTGTTGTAGCTTTAGCTTAGGTTGCTAAATTAATCAACTCGCATTAAACAAAATACCTAAAACACTCGAAAGTGTGGCTATAATACACACGAAAGAATTCCAACTCCGCGACATGCTGCAAATGTTTCACAGCAGTTTCGTGTTGAGGAGGAATCATGTTGAATTTAATGAAACATTTGAGACACGCAAAGTAAATTTAAAAGCAGAAGGATCCACCGTGTTCAACAGCTTGCGGATAACAGGTGTCGCAATCGGTGTGACCCCTGCCTCAGTCTTACCTATCACAAAAAGGAGTCCACTGATTATGATGATGACGACAGCAGCAGCCTTTCCATAGGTTATTAGTAGGCTAATGTAATGTTCATTGCAAAATGAAAATCATGCAATAATGCTATCAAATTGTAATATTTCTGCCAAAGAACTTTTAAAATTCGAAGGGGTTAAATGTTTAAGTTGGTTAGGTGGCTTTTTTGTTGTTATGTTGACCATTAATTTTAGCAATTTGTGTAAGGTTGGATTTACTGTTGGATTACTGTTTAGTTTTTTTTAATAATTCGTCTTATAAATAATTTGTATATGCTTCATAGTTAAGCCATGCTTGACTTTAGTCAGTATAGCGTTGATTTAATTCAAATTCAAAACAGAATGGGGATTCTTTAGGTGCTGTATCAAATAATTTTTATTTAGATCCTTTAGCATCTTTCGTCTTCAATGATGTTTAATGAGTCTTCAAAACAGAGATTCAGCCATTGCCAAGTGTTCATTAGCAATGGTGCTTATTATTAATGTAGAACTTTAAGCTAGCACAACTTTACAACAGAAAAATACTGTTCAGAAGCTTTTACTATTAATTAACCATGACAAATTAAAGCACAGTTAATAGAGAAATTGATCAATAGTTGTGTCCCTAATCGGGTTTGGCCAAATTCTCTGAGTAATACAATAAAAATCCACTAGACACAAGCAAAAGTTATTTTTATTCTAAAGAAAAAAGTAACTTTTCTTTTTAAGGGCTCCCTTTTACTATTTTTTGTCAAGGATCGTCTTTTGGTCCACTAATATAAAGCTGTAGATGTATCATCAATGATGTCACATTCACAGGTAGTTGGAGCTGAAATAACTGAACGAAATCTTCAGGCCACCTATTCAACAATTTCAAGGCTTAGCATAACACTACAGTGTATGATGAACTGATGAACTGAGTTTTATGAAAAGCACAGGTCAAAAACTATTTAAAAGAAAAAACTAGAAGCTGTGTCAGAAAACGGGGTTTTCTAAGCCTTCGTGTGGACAGGGCCTCAATCACTTCTTTAATGACTTCATGAGGACCACCTGGTTAAAAGAGATTCTCAGTTGTTATATTATATGACGTAGCCTCAGTTGTCTGTTCATATAATTTTGTTTGGGGTGAGGTTAGTCATGGAACAAGAATTTGGCCCTTTAAAAAAAAACCTGCCAATGAAGCAAGAAGGGGGTCTTGCATAGTTTTGATGTTTTGAGGATTCATTTGAGTTATTGTTCTCTTAAGAATTACATTTAAGTTGTTATAAATGAGCAAAGCTCATTATGGAAGATTACGAAGAGCTCATTTGAGCAGTGCTGAGAAGATAAAGCATAATTTATTAGGAAGATTTGAGGATAACGTGAAGTTCAGCTTTGAAATGACTACGTAACTAGCCCAAGGCCAATCATTAATTAAATCAGTCAAACTACTGACTATAAAACGTACATGAACACACACTATAGCCTGGATATAGGTGATGTCTGATTCTCAGTGTTCTTTTAAATTTGAAGTAAAGCAGTTATTTCAGTTTAGCTTTAAAATAGCTAAGGTGAATTTGAGTTCTCTGCTTTTAAACAGCCAGCATTTTTGTCGTAATCCAATAATGGTTTTGTGGCTGTCACATAATAGACCAAAGGAAGCTCTTAAACTGCACTGTCTGATGCTTAAGCAGTTGTTCCTCTATCTGAGGAGAATAGCTGACGGCTGACTTTAGATTTTTAATCAAAGTCAACATGGGAACGTTCTAGTTTGAGGGAAGAAGCACAATTCCCTGAATTGTTTTTCACAATTCATTTTAGCATGTCATCAAATTAAAATCGCATTAGAGAGCTCCACATAACTACTACCCAAGTTTTTTTAAAGCAAATTACTGCATAAAACTAACAAAGTCTGCATGCCTTGCAAGATAAGAGTATGAAAAATCAAGATGATTTTTCTGCATGCCACAATTAGCTGTTGGCTTTGTGTGAGCTGCTTGAAAAGCATTCATTATTTATTAATGTAATAACAAAAGAAGAGGTGGATGCTTTTGCAACATGATCCACTTTAGTGCTTGAAGGTAAAATTGTTAGTGGCCTACAGGTAGGTTGAAATGTGAGATGACCCTGTACAAATCCGGAGTGACTAAAGACTCCCATTGTTGTTGGTATGCGTGCAAGGTCAATATGTCTTCCCCGCCCATTTTCTTGAGTATCCGATGTTGACGTATCCCCTGGTTCATGTTTGCTCTGTATTCATGTTTAAACCTGTGCTTGCTAAGGTGCTTTCTTTTAAAAAGTTCCCTGTGTGAGATGCTCTCCTCCAGCTGCAGTAAGCCCCATGTGTCTTTTTGTATGTTTTGTTTTAATTTGCAGTGTCTTCATGCAGGTCTTTTTCCTGTTGACCACAAGGCCTCACCCAGGCTTGCTCATCCATCTGATTCATTGAGGAAGGGACATTGAATTGCAATGTTGTCTTTAACGTGATCACCTTTGAAGATATTGTGCATACTTTTTTCTTGCTTAATTACCTTAAAAAAAAGTCATACATTGACCGATGTGCCCACCACACGATGTGTATCTGCTACATTAATGTGTTTATACATTGTGACACACTGGTTTTTAAAGACAACGATGTGAAAGGAATATTAACTATTATCTCTATCTGTGAACTGTTGTAGTTAACTCCTGCAAAAACAACTTCCATCAGTCATCTTTTAGATTGGGAACTGTTTGACTCTTTGCCCTTGGCCAATAAAAATGTCTGTCTGAACTGAACCAATAACAAACTAAATTGACTGGCATATTATCATCAGAAAGCTACCCATCAACCTAAAATCTTCATAGTGCATATGTGTAAAGATGACTGATCAAGATATTGCTTTTTATTTGGAAAACAAGGATAAACATGCTGCTGTTTAAGTTCAGAAAAAAAGTCTGCTGATGATGAACATACCAGTATGCGTAACGTTCCTCAAAACAGTCCCCTTTATTTTTTGTGATGTCTAGAAGAAACGTTCATACATTTTTAATAGGTTGTATAGAGCACTGTTGATGTTATGGTTGCCACTGCAAAAATATATTGTACATATGTTTTAAGATCAGAACAGTGGAAATGGCTTTATATGCACAGTTATCTAACACCAATTTCAGCTGCCCAGTTTACAAAGAACACTTTTCTATTTTAGCTATCTAATTATGAGATCATGAAATATTTATATTATTGATTTTGGTAAAGATAAACCATTGTGTTAATGCTTAGTAGAGCCTTATGTTATATTGCTAGCACCGAGCTGCTCTCCTAATCGTGAATGACTTATTTAGCCAGCTTCTATCTTCTCTTCTTATGCCCTGCAGTTGCCATTAATAGAAGGCTCAGCTATGTCAGAGTAGGGTGGGGAAGGAGTACGCTGCAAAGTGGAGAAGGTCAGCTTTCAGCTGACCGGTGCTTAGGTAAAAGCCAGCATTCTGATTGGCTCCTGGAGGTATTCCAGGGGTTGCAGCCATCCAGGCTGACTGCTCACACATACAGCATGGTATAGAAGACACCATATCGGAGTCATTAATCACTGCAGTCAGTCTCTTCGAGGAGAGGGCTGCTCTCTCTGTGTTACTCACTCGCCAAATGAGGAGTGTGGTTATAACCCCTGACCCCCATGAAGGTGCATACCTCACTATAAAGGGCATCATAAGTGTACTGCTGGGGAACTTTCGTAACTAATGCTGGAACATTGAGAGCATAGCAGGATTTTAGTGTTTTGGCATTACTGTCTGCTGCTAGCTATTTAAAGTCATGGCATCAAATGGCTTGCCAATACCAGTGAGACATGCAGTATGAATCGACGTAAGTGAGCTGTTGCTGATGGCTTCTAATGTAGTTCCCATCTCTTATCTCTACCTTCAGTATAACTCTTTCTCTCTGCCTTTTTGAAATGGAATAAACACTTCCTTATCTAATTAAAAATGGTGCACAGCTTTTCAAGTTTTTTTCAAGGTTTAAATCCTTAAGCTTCATAATTAATAAACACCATATAGGTTTTAGATTATCTAAAAAGCCTCAAGTCTTGACAGCACTTGCTGGGGTTGGTCACCTTTTCCGTTGCTGAAGTTTGTTTGTATCCAATTTCTCAAATCACTCTAGCAATTTTGCCGGCAGCTGTGGTTTTTGCATGCTGATTGTATATCAGCATTATATTTTGTATTTGGTTTGAAGGTGTTAGTTTACAGATCTCCAGTTACAAAGAAATGGAATATATTCATCTTCGGGTCATTTTGATTTACACTTAATTGTGTTCTAACTTGTAATGCTAAACTTTTGTCCTAATAATTTTAATAGGTTGAAAGATTTTGTTTAAATCAGGCACATGTGCTCATTTTTCCAAGTTTAAGCCTGTGCAAACACTGTTGACTTGCTCCATGTGTGACTCAGAGCCTTTTTATAAGCTTGTCCAATAGTGTGGGCCCCTGGAGGTTGATAGACAAGAGGTGTCACCATGGTATCAGGGCAAAGGGCGCTCTTCCCCCACTGTTGTCTACAAACCTATTACTGGCTGCCCTCCCTCCCAAAAGACATACATTAAGATTTGACAGGGAAATCTTAATCTCCCAGCATCCAGTGGGCAGTAGGGCTCAGACACAATGGGACACTGTAGTGGGGCAGGCAGTCAGGGACGGGGCTTTGGGATTTTCATTTTTTTTCCCATGCGTGAAATGATTTCCATTCTGTCTTTAGAGCTGAATGGTCCATTTCAAATATTTCTCAAGCGACATTTGACTCTTGAAAGAGTCCAGGTTCTACTCCCTATGAGTACAGCAGCAGGGTTTCTGTGACTAATGCAGTTTCTTGTGCCAGGCTGATCAAGGGAGGAATTCAGCGATAGGCCCCTTTTCCACCTTTTGGAGAACAGACTGCCATTCCTATGGTCTGAAAAGGCATCTTTATCCGTAACCGGAGATGAGGTTTAAGTTCTTTCATGTATCGGCCAATTCCATCAGGCTCTTTGTGAGTGTTCAATGGTGGGACTGTGTTGGAAAGGTACGGAAAGATGAAGAGGGTCACGCTACTCACTGTACTCAGACATAACTCTCAGCATCAATGTTGTGCGATAAGACTTCAGATATTCTGCAGATGCAGCTACGTAAGACGGAAATACCAAGTGCTAAATGAAGGGTTTTCAGAGCACTAGCATAGGCCTTCGACTGGGACATCAGATTATTGATTAAAGTATGCAAATAAAAACAACAGCTCATGTTTTGAAGATGTAAAGACACGAGAATTAACTGTGGAGATCTTGGCAAGAATGGGTTAACTTTGGTGAAGCATGTTTGGAAACAAATCAGCTCAAGTTAAATGCTTAAATCTCTTTGGACCACCTAGCCTCAAATCTGATTGTGTAAATAAAAATAAAACACATGTCGTGACTGGTGGTTATGGTTATGGACAGGTCTACTGAAATGATTCTAACGCTCTGTAATCTGCCATAGTAAGAGAGACTATACAACAGGGAGAATAGTTTTGGGAATAAATTAATGGTTTTATCAAAGTGATACTCTATTAATTTTCCATGGTTAGGCAAGTTTTCAGGATAATTTAGAGGGCTTTGATCAACCAATAATTTCTTTGCTTGATTACATTCCTAGTGGGTTCAATTGTGGATTGAACCCTCTTTCAATTAATTCTTCTCCAAACCTATCCATCTATTGTTCTTGTCTATTTTACCCATTTATACCTAGTTATGCCCACAGAGTTGAACTTAAACATTTTGCTTTAGCCTAATGGCACCTGAATTATTTAGACTTTTTTTCTCATTTTAAGTGTAAATTGTACAAATTGTTTTGCAGGCTGTGAGGGGTTTACATTTACCCAAATAAAGTGTTTTTGTAGCTGTATTTTACATTTACTTTTACATTACATGTATGCAGACACTTTTGTCCAAAGTGACTTGCAAAAGGGGATTTATTAATCTAGTAAGTAAAGCAAATGTTAACAACTGTTTTAAAATATAATCAAGCTTATTCAAAGTTATTTTGAAAGCACACTGTGACTGTTATGTCAATCAGTGTGACACCCCGAATGCCTGTTTTAATAATTTCAAGCTGTCAGACTGCTTTTATCCATCAAAAGATATTGGGACCTGTTTGTCCTAACTTTTTTTTTTTTTGGTCAGGATTTCCATGGATTAAATTCATGCTTCTGCCTGGCCACAAACCCTTCTGAGGTTAGTTTAGAGCCTTCAGTTAAGTCTAGTCTAAAACATTTTTACATAGGCAAAACAACCGAAGTACCCAGAGGATTCTCAAGCACTGAGAAGAGAACATAACCAACTTCACTCAGAAAGGCACAGAGCTGATGACCTTTTAGCTGCAAGCTAGTTTGAACTACCTTTGTTTCCCAAACCATGTATGAAATAGTTACTTACCAAGGCAGTCAGAGATTTGTAGAATGTTTCATATTTTTGTTTAAACCATGATGACATGATGTTTTCTGACTTGAAATGTATAGCTTATTGATCTAAGTGAAGTGAGGCAATGGTGGAGGAATCCCTTTAGATCATTCGCCATTGATGATCCATGCACACACTGTTGAACAATTTCATTGTTTTGAGATTCCTAAGCATAACCTATAAACACACCTTATGTTCCATCCAACTGTTATTGCTCTCTGTGCTTTACTCAGAGCCATATGTCTTTGATTTGGTGTCTCTTTAAACCTTCTGACCATTTTGTCAGAGTCCGGTAGAAAAACAAATCTGGCTTTGATAACATTGGTTGATTATTTGTAGTGGCTTAGAAGAATAGCTTTCCTGTTGGCTTAAAGATGGATATCAGGGTGTATTGGGCCTACGATGGTGCTGATGGGAGTCTTCTGAAGACACTCATCTTGAACCCCTACTGAAAACAGGGAGCGTGAGAGACCACCCAACCCCTCTTATATTCCCTACCCCCGTTCATAGGTGGGACGCAAGGCCTCAAGAGCAGTTCTCGAGGGAAATCAGCTGCATTGTATGGAGCTACTCCCTCTTCAACTGCATAAAATCTGCAGCCCACCCTGCACTAAACCCCATCCTTCTTTTCACCGCAGGCTTTTTCATCGGCCGCTGAATGGAAGACCTGCATGAATAACAAACCTTTAGAGTGTAGAGCTCTCCCCCCATGAGACAATTCTGATGCTGTGCATTCCTCTGAAGTGTTTGTACCAGTTGGTCGCTATGGAATGACCCCCTGTCTCCGTCCATTTCTTTCGACACTCACTGGAGGTAGTCTTCCAGTTTAGGGACATGTTCGGTGACGAATGAGGCAGAGAGCGAATGAAAGGCACAGTGTGAGGAGAGAAAAGAGAGAGAAAGCTGTGAATGGTAATCAGATTAGTCTTGATCCACCTGTGTATGTGTGCGAGGGTAAGCAAGCAGTGTGAAACAGCACTGGCAGTGACTGACGAGCTGGCTTAAATTATTAACCTAATGTGATTTTCATAGCCAGCGCACATCATTAACTATTTGTTTGTCTTTGAAATGGGTTCCAGTTTAATTGACCTATTCTCAAGCCATTTAATCTGTGCACTTCGATTATTTTTTACATTCAATAACTGCAATCCACATGTAAATTGCTAGTGGTGTGCTTGCATTAGTTTGTAAAAATAAAATATTTTGGTGACAATTACTTTGTCGTTTTTATGATAACAACTACTACATATTCTGCCTTTGACTTGAGCAGTTCAGAGTGGTTGCATTTTTATTTATCAAGGCTAATGTTGTTTTGTTATTTGCATTTACGGAGGATACAATTTGAACAAGTATAATGTTTATCCCTAAGGTACCTAAAGCTACTTTTGTGTCTATAACTGATGGTTGACTACATTCTTGGCATTTAAATATGGGCAGCAATAAACCTAGAGCAAAGTTTTGGAAAGTTTGAGACAGATTTCAGAAATTGAGTGTTTTTATATATTTTTGTTGTTGTTTACTCAAACATGAGGATTAAGAGGTAGACAAGGTATAAATAATGGTACAAGAATTACGCCTCATGAACATTACCTTAATCAAAAAAAAACTGTCCTCAAGCCTCATCCATCAATGCCGATGAAAGATGTTGCACACAGAAGATCATCTTAATGTTTTAGTTGACCTTTGAGCAACCTCTGTGTGCAAGCAACAAACTATTCCAGATTAATTGCTATGGTAACTGGTAGGACTCATGATGAAGTCACTGTCTGTTTATGTTCATTCTCAGATGTTTTACTAGTTTGATTAGTTGTTTTTACACTTTTGAAAAAATAGTTTGTAATTGTTTTGTGTTGCATTGTTTAGAATTAAATTTGTTTTACATTTTTTTTACATATGTTTTCTTTACTTTTGAAAAAGGCACATGTCTGTGTATATCAATGTATATCTTTAAAGGAACATTTTTGGGGTATAGGCTAATTGTTGATACCACTCAAAAGAAATTGCCCATTTTAAAATGTAACTTTTTATATGACTTTTTATATAATATTACACCTCCACGTCTGAAATATACTCTCATCCTGCCGGGATCATCAAGGAGCTATTGTAGGCTATTGTATAGGCTATTGTGGTCTGGTGGATAAGGAAAACGACTTGTGATCAGAAGGTTGCCAGTTCGATCACCAGATCCACCGACTTGAAGGTATATGAGAGTGATGAAACACTGGAGAGAACTGGAGAACGGAACATTCACAAACCACTTAACATCACACGAAGAGACAACTCAAAACAGTGCTGTGCCAATTAAAGTTCAAATTACATTTTCAGTACATCAATTTATCCTAAAAAGTAGAGTCCGGAAATCTTTTATCAATGGATGAACAAACAAATTCTCTCCTTGCATGATGCATCTGTCTGATGAAAAATTGTTAAAACTTTTCATTGTTGTCTGTTGCTTTTTGGAATGCTTCTTAATTAGTTTCTCTCTTCCTTTATTTTTAACAGGTCTTAGAGGAAGCCCCTTAACTATGGTATTTCAGAGCTACTGAGGGCACAGTCACAAAAGAAGGGAACAGGGGGCATCGTCAAGAACAAAGCTGAGGATTGAGCTTTTTAAAAGAGGATCAGTTCTTTCTGCCCCAGTGGGGTGCATGCTGCCCCCTCAACTGGACATCATCTTTTGTGCCAGCCAGGGAAGATAAAAGCAGGCATGCGCAATAAACTGAGAGAGTTCCGGGATGGGGGAAGCCCCATACTGGAGCAGAAGGATAGGACTCTTCTGGTGCTTCTGATGGCTATGGTGCTGGCAGTTACAGAAGTGAGAGCTTCCTGGGACCAGAACCCCTTGGAAGTTGTAAGTGACATCCGGCATTTGGAAGCTTCTATGCACTCAGCAGTGTTGTCAGACATCCATGAGGCAGAAGCAGTGGTTGCAGCGGTTTCACAGCTCAGTGGACTTCCAGACTCCTCTGCGGTAGTGGGAAGGGTTTTTCGAATGCGGGTACCAGTCAAGGCAAAAGATTCAGGGAGCACAATAAAGGTAAGAGACTTTTCATTCAAATTCATTGCAAACAAATTAGTTCCCCTCGCAGTTCAGCTCGTCCCTCATATATCTGATTGTGTCCCATCAACACTCCTCAGTCAGGGTGAAAGGCATGACTTTGCCCCAAGCACTTCTCAAATCTTATTCCACGCTTGCCTTATGACTGATGGACCATAAAATATGTTGGTCCCTGTTATACTGCAATACTTTTTTGCAAACACATGGTCTGCATACTTGATGGCATTAGGCTCTCTGAGCAAGCAGATGCACAGGGCTTTACATTCCGAGCAGCATAAACAAGTCTATGTTTACCAAAATTCTCCAGGGGCATGGTATTCATTTTCTGGTTATGGGGTATTTTGTGCTACAGTTTGTTATTTGTGCAAAGCCCAGCAAGGTCTCTGCAGCTATCACCTGTCAGGTTGTATTTTTCACGCAATATGGTCCTGGCTAAGTGTCTTTTGTTGACCACCCAGCAGTCGAGGAGAGGTTTTTAACCCCCCAGTCCATGTCAAGTGTTGTTAAATGCGTGACCTCTGTCCGTAACTTTTCATTGTGTTTGGCTGTCCCGTCTGAATGTTGGGCGGCTCTCCCAGGCCTTCTGTCTAATCCGGCATTCACTGGATCATTTCTGCCTTGTCAAGCGCATTTTTAAGTTGAAACCACAAGCCCCTTTGTGCACTTTCAGAAAATCTGTCTTGACAGCTGTGCCAAAGAATCTAAGGCCCAGCAGTTAAAGCTGCCTACAGCTGTTCCCTTGCAGAGACATTCAGACCTGTCCAGAGCAATAGCCTACAATCACCTTCATCTTTCTTTCTTTAACAGCATTTAGGATCAGCATTGCACTCCATGAATAGTTTAAGGTGTTAAGAGCCAGAACAATGTTGCATTACAACTAGAGATTGGTATTTTTCTTTGTGGAGTGGTGAAATACACTACTCGTGGCTAAGCTGTCTATTTTTTTTTTCGGGTCAAAACTTCGAATTGATCTAAATGATATATTAAGTTAAAATATTGACAAAGATTAACTCCAGCTTACCTTATACCAAGACTGGAATTTGTTAAACTAAGGAACATCTAGCCTCTATTAAAACTCTTGTTAAAATGGGCATTTGAAACCATGATTAATACAGTACAGCTAATGCATGAAATTCAACTACAAGCTGGTGGTGATATATACCAGTCAGTAAGCAATTCTATGCAATAGATCGTTGTGGACTTTTCCTATGATCTATATTGACATTGTGGAACATTGTGAAAGCCGACAACTGATTTATAAAGCAGAATTTTATAACTGACATTTCAACAGTTTCAGAATGAGAGACTGGATACAAACATATCTATTAAAAACTGAAAAAAACAAATTAAACTAAAAAAAGATGTCGAGCTTACCTTGAAATTAACCTCTCAAATGTAAAGTTAACCTGTAACGATTTAAAGATCTTCTAAATGAAATTTTTTTCTCTCATTTGTATGATATCATTATAGCAATATTGTTCACTCCTTTCCACTAAAATGCTAACGTTAAATGTTTGATCGTTAAGCAGGCCATTTTGTCTGATAATATCGCCTAAAGTACTGTAGTACTTTAGTAGTAGAATACTTAACTTCACAGCAAGCATGTCAGTTCATGTTATTGGTGATTTGTCTCAGCCAATATCTCAAATGATAAATATACGAGAATGTGATCACAAACTAATAGACTAATAAAAAAATCCTGATGGCGGCATGAAGATGCCCATAGCATGATTGTCTTGCTCAGTCATTCCTTTGCCCCGCTATCTGTAGTAGTCATACACACTTATTTTCATTGCATTTTCAATTCCCCCAAAATGTTGGCAATATATTCCAGAGAGTAGTGTTGTGTATCTGTTCTTTTGTATCCAAACCACTTCCACATCACAGTAGTTGCTTCATTTTTGGATTCCCTTATCTTTTTGCACCCTCATCTGAAGTGTGTTTTCTGTGTTCCGTACACGTGCACTGCCTTGGCGTTTGTTAAATGCATGTCATTATGTTAACCCATCAGAATACTGCTATATAATCTTTTTACACCTTATTATTAATTGTAACAGTGTTATCTTGGACAGTGTAACATGAGAAACTCTACATGAACCATTGTTAAATTGTTGTTTCATTTAAGCTCTTTGATATATATTTTATAAAATGTAGAAACACTACACAAGTTAGGATGTTTATTTGAAATTGCTTGGATGCAGATTTTCGTACAGAATCAGTGAAACATAAGCATGTGGTCTTGGGCAAAATCAACAGGTAAAACACACTATACCAATCCATAATACTTTTGTAATATTAATTTTAATATTCCTGTCTTAAGCCTTTTTACAACAAGTTTAATAACCTATCGAATGAAAGTATAGCATTTACTCATAATATTAAGTTATAGATGAAAAAAGACTGCAAAAATCAGGGTATGCTTTCATTAACAAACTGCAATATTGCATTTCTAAGTGAATTGAGTGTTTTGGATAGTTAATACTATGCAAGATGTTGAATCATCGGCAGTCAAGTCCTAACCCCTCCGTTCACTCCAAACTCATCAGTAAGATTTCCACGAAGCACTCAGACCCTCAGATATTCATAAATAACCTACTGTGCTAAAGAGTCTTTTGAAGGAGCCGACCTACTTCACGCTGTTACATTTTCTGCTTCCATTTTATCCAAAGACACCAAGGGGATGAGCTTAAAAGAGGGGGTAAAAAAAACAAACTCATCTTTAAAAGTGTCCTGTTTGTGAGGACTGATATAAAAAGCACATACATCCAGTTTAAAGTGTCAAAGCCAATTGACAGATGCTCAGTCATTTTGATAAATAGAGACAGCTGTCTTAGTTCTCACTAGAGTTGATTCTGTTTGAACGAAAGACTCTGCAATCTTCTCTCCCCCGTCCTTTCATTTCTCTGAATTCCTCTCCTCCTGCTCCTTCACACTCGTCCGTGACGGCAGGATTCTTCCTCTTCTCCTCAGCCCCTCCCTTGTTCAGCACAAAGACTGGCACTGAAACCTAATTAGCCTCAGCGGTGAGGCAGTGGAAAAGTTGTATTCCTGCAGCTGATAATAAAGCGGTACTGAAAATATGAGTCATTTTATGCTGACGGGGAGATGTATTGAACAGCAGATCCTTCTACTTGCTTGCCGAACATATATATTTGTGGTTATTTGTTATGATGGTCTGCATAGCAACCAGCTCTTGCTGTACCTGTGTGCGTGCAGTCTAGAATTACTTCACTGCACCTCTGCCCTTTCGACAGTCTTAATCCAGCCTTAACACTCTTTCATTTGCAGATACACGCCCTCATTTTTGGTAGATTTGTAAACAAAGGGGGAGCACCAGAGCCCTGGAGTTGTGTGAATGAATTTAGAGGAGCTATTGCATCTGCGACCACCAGAGGGCAGTTAAAAGTCTACTACCCAAGTGTCCTTGACTGTTCTTGTGATTGTTTCAGGAAATGGAGCTCTGTGGATTTACTTCATAAATAAGCCCTTGTTTTAGAATGTATCCCTCTTTTTACTTATTTGGTCGGTCATGTACTGAATTCAAATGTTGAGCTTTAAATACCAATCTCAAGCTGTCTAGTGTCAATGACATGACCTGAGAAGCTGTAATTTGCTTTACAAGCGTGTTTCGAAAGCAATCCATGTCAAAGAAAGCTGTTTGCCATTCATGAGAATTTTCTATTTTATATTTCAGCTAGGCGGTTACAGTTTTCTCTTTTTGTTCATGCTAGTTTCGCAGCTTGGAGATCAAAAGCTGATGTTCCCTCTTTACTGAGTGGCAATTTAAAGTTTCATAACAAACAGCAGCCCTCTTATTCCATTCCTTTCTCTTATTCCCAGGCTGTAAGTGTTAGCAGATTCAGCTCTTATTTGATAACTTTGCTTTTATTTTATTTTCATTGCTGCTGGTTATTTAAAGGGTGTTTTGATTTCTGCTGCACAGGCCACTTGCAAGCTTGCACCATTCGCAAATCTCTTTTTCATGTGACCCGCACATACTCTGTGTATTTCATTTGTAATTTTCAACAGAAAATGGGTCATGTTGCACAGTACCCTGAAAGGACATTTTCCCTAGGCATTAGGTTATTTTCGAAGATCTATCTGTCGTCATCAGTCTCAAAATTTAAGAGCCCAGATGTTTCGCTCCTTTAAATCTCCCAGGCTGATATTCAAAGAACCAGTTCACATGTATTCAAACACCAAGATGAGTGGAGCATCATGAATTTTTAACCTTTTGAAAAAGGGTTTGTCATTTCTCGTAAACATCTGCTTGGGCACACTTTGAGCTCTCCCTTTTCAAAATTTCCAGGCTGGTTTTTCCTCTCCCTTCTTTATCTTTTTTCCTCTTTAATGTCACAAAGACATGCATGAGCCTACTCCTTCAAAACTATGAATTTTATCTATTCAGCTGTCTTCATATCCCAACAATGGGATCTTTTCTTCTCGTTGACTCCCCCGTGAGCATGTTCCAACAATGGCAGGCTTTATTTGACCCAGAACGAAGGGAGTTTTGATTCATCCATGTAATTCATTCATTTCAGATGGGGCATTTATTATTCTCATCAGGTCTTTTATGATTATGAATGTGAATGTTTTTTTTATTTTAATTATTATTATTATTATTATTATTTTTTTTTCATAGCCAGTGCATTTTATTGATCCTTATTTCCCCCTAGTTTATAACTCTAGATTATAAACAAAACCAATACCTTAATAAAAAAAAAAAACATTTTTTGATATCCATCTCAATGGTCGCAGCTGCTTTTTGGTCTCTGATATAGTTTTTCTGAGTGTAAATATGCTTATTATGTCACGTTAGTTTACCGTAAAGATACACATATTTCATTGAAATGAAACCCCTGTCATCTATTTGCCTTAAAATCCAAGGTCCTGTCAACAGCGACAAATTTGAACCTTCCGTCAATACTTCCGACTCAGCATTGCGATGTCTATCTGCCATTGGCGATGAACAATGATATCTGTCTATTTACTCAACCCTAAAACAAACAAATAAATAAAGATGGTTACGTTGATCAATAAAAGCATTATTTTACATGCAGCAGTGAAGTTAATTAAAAAGGGCATTAATGTGACATGAAAACATGTTTTTAAAAGTAACAAATGAGTGCAAGAATACTAATTTGCTTGACATACAGTTAGTACTTCTGTTAAAGTTTTTTCTTTTAATATAGTGGATGAATATGTATATGTAATAACTTGGGGATAATCCCGGTACAACTTTTGTGCATGATGTTAGATAGAGGGGGACCACATAAACTATGCCAAGAACTTCTCATTTATATGGTATTTTATCTAGTTTTCCCTAACTATAATGCCTGGCCAACCCTTTGCATTTTCCCCTTCACTTTTACAAGTCCCAGTTCAAGGTTGCTTAGGCATTTAGAATTGTTTTTATTTATTGGGCCCAATGGTAATGGCTAGATTTCCTACTCCAGTGTACAGACTTGGATGTTAAGGGAGGGTGTATGGAATTCTGAGTAAAGTAAAAGTTGGATAACGTGGGGTTATGGTAAGTTGTTGATCACAAACATCTTGACTTCTATATACATCTCAAATTGAATGTACATTTGTGTGCATCTGATATGAAGGAGTAGGTTAATTGTTTGATGCAACAATCTCTACTACAGCACAGTTCACATACCTGCTTGGGCTCTACAACAAGAACCTTTTTAGGTTTGTGTGTGTGTGTGTGTGCGAGCGTGCGTGTGTATGTATGTATGTATGTATATTTATACTTACATACATATACACACACACACGCATACCCGCGCACACACACACACACACGCACATGCATACATATTCAAGCTGGGTATTGGGGACCTTGCAGTATCCATATTGCAGATACATATCACGATATATGGCTCACAATATATCAATATATTGCGATACACTAAATATTGTGATTTATTGCAATATATTGTATTAGTATATGCATCACATTATATTGACAACTTGATAAAGTCGGCAGACAAATTCAAAATGTATTTTTCATCCATTCCAATTCATTAGAACTGCAGTGTTATTGAACAGAGATCTCACTGAAATGTATTCAGTGCATATTGTTATTAAACACTTAACTAAAATGTATATGCCCCTTAAGTAACATAAAGTAAATTCTTTCTCCACCTCCTTGACCTCAGCCCCCTGTAACCTCACTGTTCTACTACCCTCCCTCTCGTTCAAACACATGTATTCTGTCTTACTACGACTGACTTTCATTCCTCTTCTTTCTAGAGCAGACCTCTAACTTTCCAGCTGTCCCTCCACCTGCTCTCTACTCTCACTACAGATTACAATGTCATCTGCAAACATCATTGTCCATGGAGATTCCTGTCTGACCTCATCTGTCAATCTGTCCATCACCATAGCAAACAAGAAGGGACTCAAAGCCGATCCTTGATGTAGCCCCACCTCCACCTTGAACTCCTCCGTCTGACCTGCAGCACATCTCACTGTTGTCATACTCCTCTCATACATATCCTGAACTACTCTGACGTACTTCTCTGCCACTCCTGACATCCTCATACAGGACCATAGCTCCTCTCTCGGCACCCTGTCATACGCTTTCTCTAAGTCCACAAAGACGCAGTGCAGCTCCTTCTGACCATCTCTGTACTTCTCCATTAGCATTCTCAGAGCAAAAATTGCATCAGTACTGCTCTTCCTGGGCATAAAGCCATACTGCTGCTCGCAAATATCCACTTCCCTTCTTAGCCTAGCTTCCACTACTCTTTCCCAAAGTTTCATTGTGTGGCTCATCAACTTTATACCTCTGTAGTTGTTACAACTCTGCACATCACCCTTGTTCTTAGTAACATAAAGTAAATAAACAAATTATAAAAGCATTATATATTTTCCCCGTTCTCACTCTTGCTTACTTCTGATACTGTACTGCTTAGCGTTTTGTTGATTGTGAGTAAGCGACATCTACAGGAGCGGAGGAGGAGGTCATTTGGAACAACTTGAATTTATACTTGCGGTTGGACTATCTATACTATCTATATCTATCTATACTATAGAAATTATTGCGATAGTTATATATATATATATAAATATATATATATATATATATATATATATATATATATATATATATATATATATATATATATATATATATATATATATATATATGTACACATACTAATTTGAACTTTTAAAAAAATTGATAATATTTTCATTTCTTAAAAACACAATTTTTGGGAATATTTTTCCGAAATAATGTGTTCTGTTTTTGCTTTACATGCACTTGCTGCTGCCTTCCTTCACAAGTCAAAAGAATCAAGCCTTTGGCAGAAGTTATATTCTGTTGCATGCAAGTAGCACGATCCATCACTATGGAAACTATGTGCTTTCCTAAATGTCAGTGTGTGTGGCAGGCTGTCCATTGGCAGTGATCGTCTAGTTTCAGAAGATGGCACTGACTTGTCTTAACCTGCTATTTTTCTGTAAACCAACATCTGAATAAGAACAGAAAAAAGACACATACTATTTTACAAGGCATGTATAGGCTGTCTTCTTGTAAAAGTGTTTGGTGTTGCTGTGGTTTGGTTTTTCATATGCTTCAACTTAATGCAAGTATAGATTTAGTGGTTGTAGCAAATCAAGTGTAGGATTGTTCCAGAAGTCAATTTCTTAATGCTAAACCAATAGATGACCTAGAACTAACACTTTTTTACCTTAATGTTACTGCTAGGTTTTTGTATATAATTGATGAAGCAGAATGTAAATTAGAAAGCATAAAAACTGTATGACATTTTTCATTATGGGTTTTGGCTTTGCTTAAGGATCCATATTTAAATCCATACGTAAGCAAATATAATTTGAAAGCTCCAGTAGTGCAGAATAATTTAATGTGGTCTGCAATAACCCTTTAAATCCTCAAAACCTATTGATCCAAGCCATGTCCATACCATTTGAAGAGCAGCTGTGTTGATGTTCCAGGCGCACCATCAATCAACAGCTCTATAATTAGACACCTACCTGAATTATTAATGTCTATCTTTGCAGTCAAATGCTCTCAAAAAATTGCATGATGTTGGCAACTTTTGAGTTGGTTTGGACTGACACTGAGGTATCTTGGGTGTTAAACGCCCCGCTGCAGATGCTCTTATGTTACTGCTCTGGACTAGTTGTGTCCCAAGTGTTAGGGCTACATAATGCATGAACTGAAATAATCAATCAAGTTAAGGAATTAAAATCAAAGGATATGTCTGCTTGTTTGCAGAGCGTGGTTTATGCTAATTAATGTTTCCATTCCTATTTGTTATTGTTATTTTTACCTTATTGTTATTTTTAACTCATTGAATGATCATCCATCTTGTGACGAATTACTTTCTGCAGCGAGC
This sequence comes from Danionella dracula, assembly GCA_900490495.1. Lineage (NCBI taxonomy): Eukaryota > Metazoa > Chordata > Actinopteri > Cypriniformes > Danionidae > Danionella > Danionella dracula. The sequence continues at coordinate 21,196,192 of UELW01000778.1, read as the reverse complement.
AGTACGCCTTTTTTTTAGAGCAAATGTTTATTTTGTCATTACCTTTTGTGTTTCATAGAAATAAAATATTATGTGTTCTGTGGGAACACTTCTGTTTTTCTCATTAAATGTTTCACATTATAAAATAATTCATTTTGATGCTTAATGTAAAATCATGTTTTTACAATCATGTTTTTTTCACATACCTTGTCTAATTTTAGGTATGAGTGTCCCAGTTGGAGTAATCATCTTTTTCTCCTCCCTTTTCACAGATCACAGAATCAAGCAAAGATGTGCTCCCAGCATGGCTGCATTGGAATGCAGAGAGTGGCACACTTCAAGGTCTTCCTCTAGAGACAGACAAAGGAGTACATTATATATCTGTTTCTGTTTCCAATGAGAGTCAAGTCACCAAAAGCCCAGATGTTTTCTCAATTGAAGTACACCCTGAGGAGCATGCTGATACGGACCTGGTGCAGCTTACTATCCAGCAATCAGTGAGCAATGATCCTCAGCCTTTCCTCTGTGGCAGTGAGGAGCCTGTTACTGTGCTCACTGTCATTCTAGATGCTGACCTCACTAAGATGAGCTCCAAACAGAGAGTTGAGCTGCTTGGAAAAATGAAAAAGTTCTCTGGCATGGGGCTTCAACACATGAAGATTTTACCGGTGGTTAACAACCGGTTGTTTGATATGTCTGCTTTCATGGCAGGACCAGGAAATGCCAAGAAGGTTGTTGAAAATGGAGCGCTTTTATCTTGGAAGCTTGGCTGTAATCTGGATCAAAGCAGCATTCCAGATATCAGTAGTGTTCAAGTTCCTGCAAAAGAGGGGACCATGTCAGCACAGCTGGGATATCCAGTCGTTGGGTGGCATATAGCAAATAAAAAGCCCTATGTACCAAAACGAGTGAGGAGACAGCTCAACAACACCCCCACCCCAGTTCCTTCTTTACTCCCTCCTACAACTTACCCAGAGCCTCCTATTCGAATCATTCCCACACCAACCTCTCCTTCTATTGCTCCTACCACAGACAACTCTGCTCCTGTTCGTGGCCCTATACCACTTCCTGTAAGACCTACCATCCGAAACAAAGATCCTATTGTCTATACTCCAACCTTAGGCCCTCCTCAACCAACACGTATAATGGTGACAACTAGCACGATTGCCATCCTGCCCACCGTCACTCGTCCTGTATATGTTGGACCCTCTGTGACCCCAACTACACCCACCACCAGAAAGCCAACCAAGAGACCTGGAAAGAAACCCAAGACTACACCAACATCAAAAGAGCCCAAGACTACAACCACCAAGCCTTCAAGACGCATCACCCCTGCAGTGATCACAATTGATGGCAATACAAAACCTGAACTGCGTAACCCTGTTGATCAAGTGAACACCTATGTTGGAACTTATTTCGAGGTTAAGGTTCCATCTGATACCTTTTTTGACAGAGAAGATGGAACTACTGATAAGCTTAGGCTCACTTTGCGCAAAGGCAATGATGTGGTTGGAGATGATTCCTGGATACAGTTTAATACCACAAGCCAGTTACTTTATGGATTACCAGACCCAGAGCATGCAGGTAAACATGAGTATTTCATGCAGGCCACTGATAAAGGAGGACTCTATGCTATAGATGCTTTTGAAGTCCGTGTTAGTTCCTGGGGAAATAATGTAAAGTCGCCTGTCTTGTTTACTGCCGTGTTTGATGGTGATGCACGTACAGTCACCAATGACATCCACAAGAAAATCCTTTTGGTAAAGAAACTTGCACAATCTTTTGGTGATCGCAACAGCAGCACAGTTACACTGAAAAGTATAACCAAAGGATCTATTATAGTGGAATGGACCAATAATAGTCTCCAGCAAAACCCTTGCCCGAAGGAACAAATCGAGCAGTTGAGCAAAAAAATCTCTGACCCTGAGGGCAAACCATCTGCACTGTTCAGATATGCAATGGAACCAGACTTCAAGCCCTCAAACATCACAATCAAAGGCACTGCAAGCTGTCGAAACTATATGTTTGTCCCATTAGGTGAAATTCCAGATCCTACTCAATCTCCTGTAACTCCGGCTGTAGGTGCAGGAAGACAAAGTACAGATGATGTGTATCTTCACACCGTTATACCAGCAGTGGTAGTTGCAGCTATTTTACTGATTGCTGGAATCATTGCAATGATTTGTTACCGCAAGAAGCGAAAGGGCAAACTAACAATTGAAGATCAAGCAACATTCATCAAAAAAGGCGTACCAATCATTTTTGCAGATGAGCTCGATGACTCTAAACCACCCCCATCTTCCAGCATGCCCCTCATCCTTCAGGAGGAAAAGCCTCCTCTTCCCCCACCGGAGTACCCAAATATGGCTAGTCCAGAGACCACACCTCTGAACCAGGACCTTTTGGGAGAGTACTCTCCTCTACACGATGAGGATCCTAATGCCCCTCCCTACCAACCACCTCCACCCTTTTCAGTTCCAATGGAAGGGAAAGGATCTCGCCCCAAGAACATGACCCCGTACAGATCTCCACCCCCTTACGTGCCACCCTAATGTTTGCCAAACCCTCCAGAACAGGAGGACTGGAACTTTTCTAGTTCCACACCAGTGTGTTGTCTCTTTGCATAATGGGATTTTTTTAGTAGAGGGAGGGGGTTTGAATGTGATTTCTGAAACTGAACTCTTCAGGAGATGTGGGGGTTTGGGGAGTGGGTTGTCTGCAAAGGACAGCAAATATAACCTCAGCCTCAGACTACTCTGGTTATTGCTAAGCTGGTGGGATGTCTTCTCCAGTCCTGGCGCTTTTGTGTGTAGATGGGCTTTTCAACTAATTATTGGTTTTGATTTTTGTTTGTTTTGGGATTTATTTCACATTTTTCTGACTCAGAATCAAACTCCTTGCCTAACAGCACTCTTTCTATCTTCTGAATTCGTTATTAATATGACCAGATAATAAAACTGACTGCAAGTGTAAAAGGGTTTATAAAAATATTCAATAACAGAAGGGGAGAGATGCATGGCCTTGACGGACTTGGACAGCGATGCTGAGTGTGTGAAGAGTTGTCAGTTCACTATGGTTTTGCCTTTTAACTTGAAATGAAACTGTTTGTTGTTCACATGTCTAGATAAATCACTTCAAGAAGAAGTAGCCAAAACAATTGCTCTGTTAATCCTCTGTATATTTGAGTTAGAACAACTTTGATTATATATTTTATTACATTTTTAAATATTACACTTAGTTGAGTATTCTATCTCCCTTCTTTAATGAAAATGTTTAAAAATCAAAAAGAGTTTTGACTTGAGAAATGTTAGTTTCTTGCCAGCTATGTTAACCCCAGAGAAAATTCAAGTACCGGTAAAAAAAAAAATGTAAAAAATCTTCTATGCAGGTTCTGTCTTTAACCAGACAGATTAGTACACAAGGTTGATCTTATCTAAAGTTAAGTTCATTTTCTGTTTTAAATTTGGCGAGAACGGTATTGGCACTCCCAAGTCAAAACTACCAAAATTCCAGTTGATTAACTGACAGGCTATGATCGTTAATTTGAAAGGTTCAAGTTCGTTACAATTTGTAATTACTTTTTTTTTAATATCTATATATTTCAGTGATTATGGAGTTTATGCCTTGGAATCACTCTATTCGAAATAAAGACTTTGATTTTGATATTGGTGACCCATCTTCTAAACAACATTGGTTATTAAATGTCATGTCTTTATTTCATCATAAGTTGAATGCCATATTTTGCCTTGGTGGTATAGCAGCAAGTGTCTTCTGTACAAAATATCTTGTCTGTGCATTTATAATCCTGACGTCTGTAATTCAGAAAAAATAGAGCGATATAACTGTTTTAGATGAGCGGTGATTATTTTTTATAGAAATATCAAAACCTTATTAAAATATCTGAAAAAAACTTTGAACAAAGGAGATTAATCAGGATTTTTTTCCTTTTAATATTTGAGAATTAAAAAAGTCAGTCTAATTTTTTACAAAGTCGTTTTATACAGCTTCAAAATGTTTAACAAAAAATATTTAGTCTACCATTGTTTATAAATCTTCAGTTCTTGGTATTAATATTCAGAGAGCTTTTCCACACAAGTCTCTTTTTGGGTTTTTGTTCCTAAAGAACACACCAAATTGAACTTGAAATGTTTTTGCTTTCTTTTATGCTCACTTGTTTTGAGGTTTGAATTGAAAAATTATATTTGCAATAATAAAAGTGGCCTCGCCACAACAGTTTAGCAAGGAAAGTGTGAAAGATTCTTACTGAAACATTTCAGCATTTTGGAGGACAACTTTTTCGTCATGGTTCCACTTGAACCTTTCATTATTTATTTTATGTTTAATGTAGTAACAGTATTTGAGAATTATGTTTTTAAAAGCATAAATAAATAAGTGACTCAGCTTTTGTAGAACCATAACAGGACTGACAAAGCTTGTGTCTGGTTACAGAACAAAGAAACTGGATTAATTAAATAAACATGCACACTGATAATTAATGCACATCTCCTGCTGAAACAACATGGTCTGGATCAATTGGAAACCAAAAAAATTAAATGGAGGCTCATTAACAATCCTTAAGTGTTTTGGTTGTGCTGTATACGCCATGATAGCTTGGTGGCCAAGCTTCAATTGATAAAATGGTTCTTAAAATATTGTTTCCCTTCAATTATTTGAAAATAAAACTTGTTTGTTGAATATATTAAGAGTCAGGTTGCGTTCAGATTCCAGGCCAAAGTGATCCAATTCAATTTACCCAAATTTAACCTGTATCGAGAGTTTTTGAAGACTCACTGCACCAAAATTCTTTTGTTTTTTGTTAATTAAATAGCTTTCATATATGGTCCTTGCAAAGTGCTTACAGTAGTGTGGCACAGTGTATAGTTAATTAACAATAAGCGGTGTTTGCTTGTCTGGTAGATGGAATCTATAAGAAAAAGGTAACTTTTCAAAGCGAACAAAGCAACAAATGACATTTAAGTCATAGTGAAGGTACTGTAACTCCCCACTTGGTCAATATATTTATTTGTGCATTTAACTACAAAAAATTTTAAGTAAGCTAGTCTACCATAGTGGCCACCAGATGGTGCAAATGACTGATTTTGCCCACACGCATGGTAAACACAGGATAAGTGATTATGACGATAAAATGATCAATAAACATATAAAGCAAAGCATTAAAAAACCTACTTAATAGATTTAAATAAAAAAAACTGCACTGTTGATGTGCAACAATAAATAAAAAATGTTATATTGATGTGTTCCTAACAACAATCTAGCAACAATGATGGCCTCTGCTTACAAGCCGCGCCTTGAGCACCTTTATGATTTGAAGACTTAGCAGCTATTGGATGAAAGTGTCAAATAAATCCATAGTGCAATGTGTCCTGTTCACAAGAACCTTCATATCAGATTGTCATTGCACCAGTCCTTGAAGATAACTACGATTCTGGTGCATACATGAAAAAACATCCAGGTGAAATCATTATTTTTTGCAATTTTACTTGATCCTTGTTTTTATATCTAGATAATTTCTTCAAAAAAAGCATCATTGACCATGGTTTCATAAACTCTGTAGTGGAAACAGCCATGCCATCAATGAACTTCATCAGAAAATATGAATTGGACATCAAGACCTAAAATCTGATCGTAGTAGTGATTTCACTGAGCCGAGCTGAATCTTTAAGAGTTTTTACTAATGAAAATGAAAACGCCCATTGACAAAAAACAGTGAAATCAAGAAGGTCCAATGCAAATGTGTATGCCTACTGTAGTTTACTGGAATTGAGCTGCGTTTTCTTTGTATATATTTTAAGAACAGAATTTGTAGATAATTACTTCACCATATGCTGTTACTTTTTTTTCAGGGAAATTTTTTTCTTTAAGCCATTTGTAACAGATTTTCAGTTTCTAAGTTAAAAGATTTAATTTACAAGTTCTATCGCAATGAGCCCATCACCGTAAATGACTGCTGTATCGTTAGCACAAGTCCGAATGATTAGACTAGGAGGTAAAACCAAAGATTTAAAAGCAACTGTCATTTGCTAACATCCGTGCTTTTGTTTTCACTTCATACTTTTAAAAAAATTTTTTTTTACTTTAAACAGTGATGAGTTGACATAATCTTATAATTTATGCTCCATCCAATTCATAGTTTTGACTGTACATTATTCTTTGGAAAATCTTTACAGACACTGTTTTTGGTTGTTTTTTAAAAAGCAATGTCGACCGATCTCAATATTACCTTAACAGTTACTTCAACCTTTAGAGAATATAATTTCTTAGTTGCACGGATAATGTTTTCTCTATTAAAACTGGAAAATCATGTCATCGGTATATGGATGCATGAAATGTTCAGTATAGATATAGTTTTTATTGTATGAGTTTTTTTTCATCTTTTATTTGATCGATTTAACGATGTTAAGAGTGTGTAAGCTGTATCACAACACAAGTGGAGTTGTTGAAAGTTACGGTTGAATATTGAAGCAATGCATTCATAAGGTGCTGAGGTTGACTGTGGGTCCAGGTCTTAAAATGAGTTGTTGGTTTTTAAAAAAGAAACTACTTATCAAAAGTCTGATAATATGAAGAGATGGCGTGAATTCAGCATAACGCCGAAAGCCCCTGGAGTCTCTTTCATGTTTGGCAGCGTTTGTTTCATAATGCCTCCAAACACTGTATGTTTCAATCTTGTATTAAAAAGTCTTCTCACCAGGAACCTGTGTCCACTTCTTTAAAAATCGTTCCGCTTGACTGCATTCTTATTATTTACATTTTGCAAGTGTCATAGTTATGTGTATATGAAATAACTACATTTCTATAAACAATGCTATATATTACAAAGTACTTCATGTTACAAAGTGAAACATCTGTTTATGGAAAAGGGATTGCAAAAAATTATTGTTAATCACGCATTAGACCATATGGAGTCTATCTCTTTCACTTCACTAACCAGTAGTCCCAGACATTTAGTTTACAAGCTGAAATATAACTTAATCTGCTGGAATACAAGAATTGAAAATGTTTGCCATTTTAAAACGGTAATATCTTTTTAAAAAAAGTTGGTAGTGTCAGCTAACATTTCAAACTGACAGGGAGTCAAAACCTTTTGGCTTTAAAGGTTAAATTAAAATAAATACATAAAACAAAGGGGAAAATTCACAATGTATAAATACTCATACTGTACATAATTATTCCTGAATGTAAGTACCTGAAAAACATTACATACATGAATCAAAGTAAAAGTTACAGATTCATTACTAAACACGCTTACGCCACTACAAATTGAGCCACTAATTTAAACCAAAAATGTAAAGGTTCCACACCATATTGCTTTTAAATAATTAAAAATAAATGTTTGATCCCTCTAGACCTTTACTGCACCTTTAAAAATCTTCAAAAGACAGTATTTGTCAAAAACTGTGTGTAAATCACCAGCAAAACTAGCAGTGTACTGTCTGTTCCTCCCACTGCCATGCTTCTGCTACATCCTCTACTGGACTTTGCTTGTTGGCAGCAAACCCTCCACTCTCCCTGTTCTTAAGAGTGGAGTTTTATTTGAATGTCTTAGTGAATTGTTTATAATAGTATTCATTTATCCAAACATATCTTTTTTTTTCTTGTATCTCGATCTCTACTCATGTTAAAATATCTTTTTCTTCTCCAATCTGTAGTCTCACTTCTTCATTCAAAAGAAAATAAATAGTTAAAAAATCTGTAAAGCTTTTCACACTTGGGTTTTTCATTATTATAAAACCTTCCATTGTTTTAAGGTGGGGTTTGCAAAAAGGGTTATTTATCCCTGTTTTAAAATGCATTATTGGTATTCTTTCTCAAATTAGCTAGAATTCCAAACCTTTTTTATTAAATGAAGCTGGACAACCTGAAAGGCTGCCACTTCATTTAATAAAAATACAAATCTTATGATAAAAATTTTAAAAATCTAGAAATCTAGCAATTAAAAAAGCTCAGCAAGAATGGTTCTGGACCATCACATTCCTCATAATTCCTCATCTTCATTTCTTTTACAGTATGGGATTTCATTCTCACTTTTTATAATATTTTCCCTCTCAGCACATGTTTAGAGAGAGCCCTCATTAGCATCAAAGAACTGAACCCTACAGCAGCTGACCCTTTTCTTTCCAGCCCTCTTCATCACTTCCTTCACTTTTTCAGGATCTGAAGACCACCAAAGGTCAAGAGTATGCACCCAGATGTTCACACCCATCCATCACAAACAACATTCATTCGCTCTCCTCTAGATAAATTAAACAGGCCGTACCTGTGCCGTTCTCTGTCTTCATTTAGCAGAAGGAACAGAGCGCATGAAAAGACTGTCTCTTGTCAGACAAATTGAGAAGGGAGAGATGAAAGAGGAAAGCTCTGTTTCCAGGCCTGATGAATGAGTCTGGATTCCCACGTGGCCTGTCAGTTGTTCCTTCAACACCATTTTCAGAAGATAATTACAATGCATTCAAATGAGAAGGGCTCAGCCAAAACTTTACAAAGAACATCTTTCATCTCCCAACCATAACCCATGTGATTATGTCTCATCACAACAGACCTATTTTTATTTTCCAGTTCATCAGAGTCACACTGTAAAATAAAATGAACTCAGCAAGTTTTGCAGATGGCAACAATTTGCATGCTTGTTTGTTTTTCTTGTTTATCTCTAAAGGAGTCTATTGTGAAGAAATCCATGAGTGATTATTTCAGTCAGGATGGATTCTGTTTGTTGCAGGTAGCATGTAGCTGCAGGCGCTAACAAGATGAGCACATCCACCAGACTGCACAAGCTAGGGATGCATAGGTTAGTGACACATGCAGAGACTACGATATTTAGATTAATTATATAGATTTAAAACAATACCATGTTCCCACCAAAAAAATAAATAAAAGATACAAGCAGTTTATTTTTTTCACTCATGGAGATGAGCAAAAGCTAACAGACCCTTCTCCTCTGTTTGATTCGATTTAAGCCACAGCATGAGTTTTGCAAGGGTTGCCAGATATACACATTAGACAGTCCTGCTAAAAAGTTGTAGTTAATTCAAGGGTAATTCAAATATGTATAAACATATATATATATATATATATATATATATATATATAAGGTTTCCAGATATTCACATTGCGGATAGTTAAAATGCTAAAATGTAGAATATTCAGGGTTTGGATAGAGGGAAGGAATCTGGCTTTACCCTGCCTATAATTGTTTTTTTTTTGTGGATTATGATCAAGTCAGGCTTCGATTTTAACAATTGGAAAAGCTTTGCAAGGTATTTGCGTATATTCACATTGTAGACAGTCCTGCTACAAAAAAGCCGTAGTAGATACAGGGTTACCAGAGTTGACAGAAATCCTGCTTTGCTTTTTTTTTTTTTAATAAACATATGAACAAACAATATACATTTTGCTGATAATTATTGTAGTTTTTTTTTACTAAACTTGATGTGTTTCAATGGTTATTTACAACCTAAAATATATTTTCAGAAAAGGTTTAATGTAAATATACAGGGAAAATGTATTGCTCAAAACAAAAAAAAATATTCTTTAGACACAGTTCTAAAAAAACAGACGTAAGTTTCACATTGGCTTATTTTATGACATGCATTTCTCTAAACAAGTGCTGTAACATTTTGTAGTAGTCTATTATATACTATGTTTTCCTTTTTCTTTGCTTTAAAATGAATAACAAAATTATTGTTAAATGATTGCGATCACTATAAGAATGATACCAGTTCCAATTGTTGAATAGTTGTTCATTGTATTGTTAGTTTTGTAAAATGATGCAGTTATTATATTTAAGGTCGCTTAAAGCCAGAAGATTTTAGTTGAAACAAATCTAAGCACTAATAAGCACTGACATCTTGTAAAAAATGCTTTTACACATCATAAACTAGTATCGGAATCATCTCATTTGGTTATAGTAAATCACAATAACTCAAAAGGAATAAACATTGCTGCAACAATTGCTGAAAGTTAGCATTACAACACAAGTAGTTTCTTAGTTTGCTTATGCCCAACTAAGTTCATTTTCTCTCCGAGAGAAGTAAAGTGCTGGCTGAAGCTACCTGCTATCAGTGAGAGTAATGACCACTTGTTTCCAAATAAATCTAATGCTGTGGTACTCAATGTACCCTTATGGATCGTTACATTTCGATTATATTACTACAATAAACTGTTATGATGTGTGAGATTGTATTGCACTGGGATTAAATAACACTTGTAAGTAACCTGCGGCAGTAATAAGGACCAATAGTAGCAGAGCTTTTCAGTCAACTGATGCTAAGCATGCTGGGAAATGTAGGTCCAGCTAACAGTTCTGCATGGAGTCACTGTTGCATGAACCTGTGACTAAATTGCTTAATTGACGATTTCTTCTCTCAAAAGAGCAACTAGACAGACGTAAAGGTAACTGTGGTGAATGAAAACGTGCATCAATATAAACACTTGTACGGGATCTTTGTTTTTGTGATTGCCATTCCTGCTTAAATGTAACAGTCGGTCACCACGCTAAAATCTGAAAGATGTTGAATGTTTTATATTTAAATTTCATCTTCCTTTTGAGAGGGCTGTAAAATCATAGCCATGAAAAAGCTAACAAAACAATGTTAATTTAGTTTAGTTTAATCTTCCAAAGTGTTTGATTTTGAAATTGATATTTCTTTTCAAAACACTATATTTAATAATATTTCCATCAGGTTCTCATTGCATATATTGTAAAGATAATTTAAACAGAGGTTGTTTGATTTAATGTACACAAGTAAGTGTGGGCGTGTGCATGTTTGTTTTATTTTAACTTAATTCAGGTATCAAAAAGTTGCCATTAAATTATGATACAATTATAAAAATATCTCTTTATATTTATTTTGTTTTATAGTAAAGCTGTAAACTTATTATGTGGTCATTTAAAATGAATGTACAGCAGTTGGTATTCAACGCCACAAAAAAAAAAGATTCTAAAATTGAAAACTACAGATTTTAACCCTCGAAAAGGTTTTTCCCTTGTAAAGGTCCCCATTTTTCCGCAATATTGAATTAATTTATGACCAAATATTTAAAAACCTGTAATAGATTTTTTTTTTATTACTCTGGATATAACTTTATGTGATTGAATGCATTGCTCTCTAATATGCAATTAGTTTACTTTAATATAGATATAATAATAATATGAAGACGAAGAAGAATAACTTTGATGTTACAATGGTTGGTTTTATATTGAATGGTTTGGTTAGATGTTCAGGATTCATGGTTTTGCACGTTCATAACAAATGTTTTGAACATTTATAGTGTATAAACATCCAATTGTTTCCCAGCGATGGGTTGCGGCAGGGAAGGGCATCCGCTGCGTAAAACATATGCCAGAGAGTTGGCGGTTCATTCCGCTGTGGCGAACCCGAAAGGGAATAAAGCCGACATGAAGATGAATGAATGAATGAAACATCCAATTGACAAAGCTAAACTTAAAGGAGCTGAAAAGCCTGTCACATGTTTCAGTAACCACGGAGAAAGAGTGGATTGGAGATGCAGGCCTCTGTATAGAGATGCGCTGATTAATTTAAATCTGTTTAGCAACATTTTGGGTTTGCTGTAAGACAAGAAAAAAAATAGAGAGTTAAAGAACGTTTCTCAACACTCACCCACTGTATGAATCTCAAAGGCTTTCCCAATGCCTTTCAGGCCCTTATGATGGATCATTGTTTTTCTTTTGCATTCCTGCAACTTGGATGACGTTTATAAGAAATACATTAAATGAAGTGTCTGTAAAACAAATACATATTATAGTATGAGTTTTCTTGTGAGCCACAATTGCATTTTTACTATTTTCACCCATTTAAAATGGGGTATATTTTCAGAGCAGATCTTACATATATCATATTGTATCATATTATTTTATCTCACATTAAATGTTTAAATTATAGGAAAAATGTTTCACCAACTCCTCCATTTAACTTAATATCTTTTTGTTTATCCTCGAGTGGTGACCAACTTCAAACCCGTGAAGTTAAAAATACAATGCAGTGTTCCAGTTACAAGCGTACCTATGAAGATTAAAGATGTTGTGTTCCTCTCGTATCTACAGATGGCATTATTTAAGCAGGTGCATTAGGATGGATGAGCCTCTTCCTGTCTCGGATCTTCCAATGACTTTCTACTAAACACAATCTGGATCTGGGCTGCTTCTTGTGTGTTAGTTTCGTTACACAGTCATTCTGAGGTTATTGTTGCATGATGAAATATGTGTATGTGTTTTGTCATGAATGCTATTGAAACACTTACCTCAAAGCAGATGAAGGACTTGGCTGTTTTTGTGTTTACCGGGAATATCTGAAAAAGAGAAGCTGTCGATTTTTCCATCAGAGTAAGGTATTTCACACAGTGTGGACAGAATTGGAAATTGGAATACTTAACAAGTAACCCTTGCAAGGAATTATTAAGCAGTTAAATATAAAAAATGTTGCAAACTAAAACAATGTGCAACTTTTAAGATGGCCTAAAATCTCCTAAATATAAGCATATGAACATGTTTTAAGACGTTATATTAAGAGATCTTTAGTGATTAAGTTCAACATATATTTTTACAATTAAATTTTTGATTGTTTTTGATCACAAAAGTGGTTGCAATAACTAACCAAAAATAAAGATATAAACTATGGTTTATCAAAGCCATGTTGCTGAATAAATTTTCTCACATTTTCGCATGTATCATTGAATCAAGGCGACATTGCAAATTTGACAGATATTATAACATTACTAAATTCCTAAAAATGTTCTACAATTTTCAAGAGCAAACCTGTATGTCTTTGAAACACTTTAGTTGAAACACATTCTTTTTTTTATGCAAAAAAAATTTAGAAACAAAAAAATCTAAAAGCTTTTTGCTCTTGATTTTGTCTAATAAAATGGAAATAATCATCAAAATTCAAGACATTATATAGGACCTTTTGTATACTATTTTAGTAGACTAAAAAGCTTAAGCAAAATAGAAGTGTGACCACGTAAAACTGCATTTTCATCAAAAGACTAGTCTGCATGTTTTTTATGCAAAGACAATCCATCATGAGCATGACATCATATCAATACATCATTTGAAGTATCAAACTACTCCTACTAAATATCAAGATATTCTTAAAGTGCACTAGGATTCTGCATGAATAACATGTAACTGAATTAATGTAAAATCAAGGCTATAAAATAAATTCGCCTCAGAATATTCATTACTTAAATATATGCAAATTCTAATCAGACACGCAGTGAGAGCTTGTCTCGATGAGCAGAGTGAAATGAAGGAAGGTTGTTGGTGGTCTGGTGTAGAAACCCACGTGTTCTGCTTTCAGTCAAAGCTTGAAGAACATAGTATGTTTTGGAGAAGAGAATAGTTCCATATTGACTTCATCGTTCATAATTCACTCCAGTTTTGGACATTGACTATTGCTTATTAATTGTACAGTAAACTGCACTCTTTTGCTCTTAGGCTGAAATCCAAAGCTGTCCTATTTGCTGTGAATGCTCAGCAATATTGAATTTTAAAATCTTTATACTTTAATTGTATATATAATGTAGGCAAATGACAAACATAACTTAAAAAGCAGAAAACAACCACATAAAGAAACACCTATTCATTGGCAATAAAAATGTAAACAATTATAATCTATATTTCAAATGTATATTTACAGTATTTAACAGGAATATGCAAAAACAAAAGCCCATGTTTGTATTGATTTATTGTATTTTTTGCGGTGCAGGTAGTTTTTCTTTTTATTTCTTTTTTTAACTAGTTTGTCCAAGTAAAACATTTAGGGCAATGGACTGTAAAACTTAATAGAAATTAGCTAAATAAGGATTCATTCATTCATTCATCTTCATGTCGGCTTTATTCCCTTTCGGGGTCGCCACAGCAGAATGAACCGCCAACTCTCTGGCATATGTTTTACGCAGCGGATGCCCTTCCAGCCGCAACCCATCCATCCATCCATCTTCATGTCGGCTTTATTCCCTTTCGGGGTCGCCACAGCGGAATGAACCGCCAACTCACTGGCATATGTTTTACGCAGCGGATGCCCTTCCCTGCCACAACCCATCGCTGGGAAACATTCACACACACTCATTCACACTTTAACACTATGGACAATCGTTCTTACTCAATTCACTTATTCCGCATGTCTTTGGACTTGTGGGGAAACCGGAGCACCCGGAGAAAACCCACGCGATCACGGGGAGAACATGCAAACTCCACACAGAAATGCCACCTGCCCCAGCCGAGCCTAGAACCAGCAATCTTCTTGCTGTGAGACGACCGTGCTACCCACTGCGCCACTGTGACGCCTAAATAAGGATGTTTGCTAAAAAATATTGAAGAATTGTTCTATTAATTTATTATTTATTTCCCTGCACAGGTTGGTATCGTGACACTATTATTTTGTCGAACATTTATTAGGTTTGTCAGAAATCACTAAAGCTTTTAGTAGTCAAATTAAATTAGGTTTTATTGAAAAGCCACCAGCAGCCAGAAGCTGTCTGTTCCCCTGCAGGGGGAGAATCCTTCTGTGCTGTTCTTCCCTCTCACCTCCTTAAAGTAAGACTTTGCTGCTATGACTACCAACGCAAATACTTTCTGATTACTCCAATCAGATTCTTCTAGGTTTGCTTAGGTGTGGAGGTGTGCTTAGATGGGAGACAGCAATCAACAACTCTCCCCAAGTGGGATCATGAAGAGTGGTTGTAACTACCAAGGAGATGTGAGGATGATAAGATCTCATCTAAACACACCACAAGTTCCCAAAAACTGAAGTCAACGCATCCCTAAAAAACAGAACTGAAATAACCACATTCTACTAATTATTTTGAACTAAAAAAGATTTTACTCCAAATTTTAAGATTTTTTTTTTACATTAGTCTATGTCGGTAAGACTGTAACCCCAAGCATTGAATACATTTTCTTTAAGAAAAATGTTAATATTTTTTTTGTGGTTGTTTTTGCACTTCCTCATTTGAAAGGAAATGTTGACTTAATGTTGCAGCTTTCTCGTCATTTCCTAAAGGTGTTAGCTCCATAAATATGTACAAGATGGGAGTTTACCTGTACCTGCAGTCAGATGGTAATTTCTCTCTCTGTGTAGAGTTATCTCATTGTAACAAGACATGTCTGACAAATAAACGAATAGAAAGTGCTGCTCCCTGCCTGACCACGCCCCTTTTCCCTGGGAATTTCAAGAAATATTCATACAGTTAATAACTTTTTATAACAAAACCTTTTAATGTACTGTAATGTACAGGTAGTTTTGACTCAGTAGTCAATTACGTTTCAATTAAAGTTAGCTAAACGTGTGTGATAATGGCTTAAAAATAAGACAAAAATCAGCAGAGTAAGCATGCATCATAGAACAATGAGGATGCGCATCCCAAATAATGATCTGCCCTAACCACTCATTTTAAAGCATGCATCAGATACAGTCGTTACACTTGAGCAAAAGAAAGACAGGTCAGCTTGGATGGGCTTGAAGATAAAAGAGCAGGGAAGATCAGATGAGCATGTTGTTCTCCAGAGCTCATTCAGATTCGTCCTCAGTAACCCAGGTGTCCCCTCTGGTTTTGTAGGCTCACGATTGATGAAGCACCGGGCCTCGAGAGCTCCACACAGGCTGTTGGCTCCATCTATTATGCATGATGAGATTTGGCCCCTCTCGATTCCTCTCTCTCTCTTGTTGGCCAGCTAGCTAGAACTCATTACTTTGTACTTGTTGAGTGGAAGCCGTTATTTCAGGCCCATTAGTTAGCCATAAGGGCTTGTTATGGGACCACAGATGCACATTTTCTACATGCTAGCATGGAATTGGTTTTTAATCTTCGGAAGCAAATTAAGGTTTTGGGCCAAGTGCCCTTTTTTCTGTCACAACTGTACAGGTTAGCGTGTACAATCAATTTTAGAGACTGAAATGGGAGAATGAAACATTGAGGCCTTTTGTGATCATAATTTGTAATTTTAAACTAGGTAGAAGCTAGGTAATTTTAGCCTTATTTCATGAGTACACACTCATAGAAATGCGGACATTTGTCGGAAATAATACGATCCAATAAATAAAAATTTAATTTCTGAGAGGTGCTATGGTTAGACATCTTATAAAAAAAAGTGTAAAGAGTTTAATTGGCGAAAAGCACATACCAATTGTCCATAGGCATTATGCTCAAAAGTATGTTAAGCTTCAGTTTAAAACTTGAAGAATACATTTTTACTAGTGCTATCGATGGACTTAAAAAAGGGAATTGATTAACAGCCAGTCCCCAAAAAATAATTAAGATACTGTTACATAAAAATTGCTCAGTTGTAAGCATTTTTACCATGCATGAAGAAACGTACTGCACAACCTCTTCGAGTAAGGGACCCACAGCTTTCTAGTTATTTAAGCTTTACTGTTTGGAGTTGGCAAACAATGCTGCTTGCTAAACTACACTACATTTTTGACCCCATCATCCCTCCAAAAAAAAGGCAAAAACTTTGACGCTTAATATTTAACAAAAGCCACAAAATGCCACCTAACCAACTACATAAATTTAACCACTTCATACCCCATTTGATAGCAGCTTGCAATATTTTCATTTTGTGATTAACAATACATTTGCGTAACATTACATACATAACTGCTTTGAAACATTTGCAGCAATTTGTGATGTCAAAATACTTTCGTCTGTAATATAGCCACACTTTTAGTTTTGGCATTTCGTTTAATGTGAGTTGTTTAATTTACTTGCTAACGTAACCGCCTACTGCCATGTATTGGCATGCTTTTATTTGCTGTTGATTTGTTAAAGGGGAGATGAGGGCTGGAGGGAGAGCAGGACTAGCTCATTCGTTTGACTATATCATTGTTCTTGAAATTGTTCGTACAAATTGAATGAAATGATGGTCAAGGCCCCCGACAGTTCAGGCATTTAAGTGGCACTGAAATGAGGCGTTGAAACGCACATTCGGTTTCGGTCTGGTTCATACCGGTTCTAGAGGTAGCAGTTCCGTATTGGCACTGGGTTTCGGTATCCAACACTTTAAAAATTTATTTTGTCACACAATCGCCTCTCATCTCCTTCAAATCAAAAATTGCCAAAATGACAAAACTGGGGATTTGGAGACTGGTAGGTTGTCTTTTGAGATAAAAACACAAAAAAGAAACTAGTAATTTTTACTTTTACGTTTAAACAATTTTAGCGTAACTTTAATTTTAGATAAAGAATGTTCCATCATTAAAATGGATACAATTTTAAAAAAGAAAAGAAAAACTGTAAAATTTCAAAATTAACACCATAACTTTATAACTTTACATATCATTGGTTCTTCTCATAACCAATTAGTCAGTTACACTCTGGAAATTATAGAAAGCAAAAATTAGCTTTTTTTTCAATATCTAATTACTTCTATGGAGCTTTTATTATACAATATTTTTTTAGCTTATTATGCACAGTCTGAGGCAAAATGTGAGTCCCTTCTAAGCAGCCAGGTGTGGGTATGCTCATAAGGTGATTGTAAACATGCATCAGGCTACAGACTGGCGAGATTGCAGACTGTCTTCTTTTGCTCACACATACAGCTAGCGGGGCTGTCAAAAATATACATATTTGCAAATCTCATTAGAGCATCACTCATGCTTTACTTGACCTCAAGAGAATCAGTGTGAGCATTTCCTCATTCAATGGTAGATGTACGTACTCCAGTCGGTCAGTGTTTTGCAATGAAACCAGCTAGTGGGCGTTGATCTATCTTCCATTATCTGTTATAATATTAGGGATATAAGCGCATCTGAACTACACTTTCTATTCAACAAAATGTATCTTTGTTTGGAGCGAAGATCCGAAACAAGCTCCTAAGAGTCTGGTTCACAGAAAGTGAAAGTGACCACATTGGAGGGCGACACATTCCTTACTCTATATAACTTTGTAAAACTCTCTATTATAAAGACTTGTTTTAGAGGTCGATGAAGACAATAGAAAATGTTTCTCTGTCCTGTATTAAAAGAGACGTCTACTGCACATGACAGTTTTCCCATGATGTGTTTGTGTATTCTTTCAAAGCTCTCTTTACCTGTCTAATTAATCAACAGGAACGATGCTTCACGTGTAAAACAAATACAACGAAAGGAAGCTGTGAATTCATTGAATTGAAAAATAACTAACAGCGAATTTTGATTTGCCAGTAAATCAATAAATTATCTTTAAATATGAGGTCTTGCAATTGTGTTCAGATGCCATGCACATTTAAATACAGTATTAACTCATTGGCATATTAATAGTCGTTATCATTATATTAGTTGATAATAGTATCAAAACAGATTTTTTTCGATGATCATATTACATTTTGGGTCATTTTATTGCACAGCAAAATTCATTATCGTGACAGTAATTTTTTTAAATACCTTGAAAATATACAAATTTCTAAATTATTTTTCATGTACAGCAAACCAAGTGTTATCCAGAAAGTATCATCCACCACATAATCTGCCTCCTCTTGCTAGATTTTATAGAACCTCTCCTCAGTGGCCGGAATGGTAATGCTACTCTTGTCAGTGGTGAGAATAATTAATGTGTGCCTGATATCTCCACGATGGCCCTTGAGCGAGATCATTGCTGCTAATGCCAGCTTTCTTACTGGAGCTGCTTGATGTGTATTATTGGATGACTGCAGTAGCCGGCTGGATGACACTTCAGCAATCTTTTTCATTACCAGGTCACATAAATCCTTACATCCCCTTGTCACTCGCTCATAAAGCTCTCTAAATGTTATTTCCCATCTAATGAGCTCCTTAGTGCAAATGCAGACTTTTTAGGTATGCATCTAATGGTAACTGAATGGGGAATTAGAAGGAAAACTGAGTCAAATCAACATGGCAGTAATACCCACTAGATAGGAAAGGAAGTATGTTTCACTTTAGTTTATAAAGCCAGGGGCAAGCAGAAGGGATTTTCTCAATAATTCAGGATCTTTTCATCACTTTGGCACCCGGTGAGATGACTAAACTATTTTTTGCTTGTTACTGTTAAACCTCTCATGCACTCAAACACCGTTTGAAGCACTGTTGATGAATTTTATTCTTGTTCTCTTCAGGAAAAAAAGAATGATCTTTGCCACATCTCTATTGTGCAATAAAAGGGGAAAAATCTTTTCTACATCATCTTTTACGACTTATTATCCAAGCTATTGATTCGATTCATGTGCAGTGGGATGCTGGAGTCTTACGTTTTCCCCCTGAATGCTTGAAACGGGCTTTCTCAGAGATATGCGCTTGAATTACGACTGATAATGGATGGCTTGACATTTCGTTTTTCTAATGAAATCCTCCGAGCCTAATTTTGCTCTTTCGCTGATGAAAACATGAGCCATTATAGAGTGATTTGGAGTATAATCACTCGGGAGCTATTGTTTCAGTTGTTTTTCCCAGGTTAGGCATAATGGGATGTTTGCTTGTCAGTGATCAATGCGTGTGAATCTGATTTGTGATGAGTTTGGAGCACCGGCTGCTTTACAGATTGAAATCACGTGTGTTAATCATCAAACAAATGCTGATCTAACTGGGCATGTGCACTAGAGAACAAGAAGAAAGCTAATTTTCTCCTGAACAAAAAAGCTGGTGCATACACAGTACAATCTTGAGTAATAGGAACTCTCATCTATAGTAGGACCAAATACACGTAATAGAGTAGGAACACTCAAACTGAGTTAAAACAAAATCTCCGAGACTCTGTCATCATTTAAAAAGCGAAATCTTCGCCAAAACTTTTTTGTTCATAATAAATGTTTGTATTTCGCTGTGTAAAACGCAAAAATCTTTTTTTTAAGAGTTGAACTTCATATGTTTTTAAGGTACACATTGAGAGGCTTAGTGTTAAATTTAACTCTATATAGAAAATTCTATATAGTCTTCACAAATTGTATTTACAATGCATTGGCTTTATGTAAAAGGCATTGCAAATCATTTCACAAGTGCACTTTGAAACACTGCCATAAAGAAAGCTGATAACTATTTCCAGTTGTCAGCAAATCTGCACAGAACCAACTGATAAAACATCAATATAGTTTGTCATTCTATCTATTTGAAAAACGAGCCCGGGGTTAGGAGGGAAACAGCAAGAATTGACCAACAACACACATTGTGATTAATATGTTCTTTTTTTAAAGGAGTGAAAAAAATGTTTAACAACTAATCTCATGTTACATTGAAGTATCTTTTATAGTACTATATCATTGTTCTTTTTACCAAAAAGTCTTACATTTGGCCTAATTTATGAGAAAAGCATATGAATTTAAAAAGTTTATGGGTACCAGTGGGCAGAGTCAACATAACACACGATGTGCATTGAATTACAACAGATAAAATTAAAACTAGGTTAATTTAACGACTGAAAATTACACTCACCTATACATATATGATCCAGAATGTAACCCTAAATCTGAATAGCAAAATGAACCACAGCTGCCATAATTAAAGCAGTACATATCTGTATGCTAAGTTACTAAAACTGTTTGTTCACTATTTATCGCTAAACTGCTTAAACGTTAAATTAACTGTCTTTACTGTCGCTCATGATTTTCTGCTATTGATTGTGTTAAAAAGTGCTGTTGAGTATAAGCTAAAGCCACAATCTAATTCTTGTGTGCAAGCAGCTCAGCTGCGATAACCATACAAAAAGTTCTGCTCCTTATTTGCATCATAGAGAGGCACGTATGGAGAAAAAAGCTCTTAAGACACTTTTTTTGTTCACACTCGGTCTGTGGTTGATCATGAAAACACCACACTTTTGAATGAGCAAATAACTTTGATTTCATGCCTGTTTAAACTTTAAAACAACTTAGATTTTATTGTGATAAAATATTGACCTGGAGGGGTAGAAAAAAAATCTTGTGTCATTGTGGCTAAGAAATATTATTTGGACTTATGTCTTATTAAAAATATGTTTTGTAATACTAACAAAAATACCTTTTAAATGAAATCTGAATCTTTGATGAATGATTTTTGATGAATGTCAGCTATTTATTTGAATGTGAACAACTGCTCAATTGGGAATCAGCTCTGATGATAACCTGAATGCAATATCTTTCATATCAAAGCAAATTCTGTTGCCATAACCAGAGACATTAGATTTTCTAAACATAGATCTTGAAATAAACCTCTCACTTCATCCTCAAAAAAGAGTCAAACTCAAAGGCTGAAAGATTCCAGCATGTTTTAGACAGAGAGCTGGCAGATTCTGCGAGGTGGAAAGCCATGAGAAGCATGACATGTCTTCATCCCTGACAGCCATTGTCATCTCCCTTGCTCTTCTTTCCACACTTTTCCCTTCTCACTTTTCTTCTCAATCGTCTTCTCCCTCTCACCTATTCACTCACTCTCTCTCTCTCTCTCTCTCAGTTCATACCCATTTTCCTTTGCTCTCAAAGTCATTATGTGTGAAGGGCAAACGTCACATGACTCATCATCAGTCACTTCTTATTCCCTCCATCACTCAGGTCATTGGAAGGGAAGGATTTTATCTTTTTCTTGCTGAAGGAACTGCCCATTTCTTTCACTGTCTGGTTTATGAGGGTATGTTAGTGAGTTGATTCATTGTTTCATTCATCAATTTCTTCAAATTAAATGTGAAAAACATGTAACATTATTCATTATACAAAATAACTACCATAAGTTAAGATTTAAAAAAGGTTAACAGCTTTTCTAAATAGGATCAACAAATGATCAGACTCTTATGAATCAATTCAATGCATTAACTATCAAAAGTACGAACCTGGTTTGATTCGGATGAATCTAATGATTCAGATAATTTATTCATCACTTAAGGCAGATTAATATCAAACAATTCTCAAATCAAGAAACTAATTTAAAATTTCAGAGTCAATTATTAGTGCGCAAATCTCTTTGCATGTATATCATGAATACATGCCTCTTAACTTACGCCCACTGTGCCATCATGAAACTATATCTTTAAATATATTAATGAAGAATATTGTAAGAGCAGTGGTGTAAAGTTACACAACTTACAAATACTGACAGACAGACAGACTGATGTGAAGACACCTGTCTGGTGTGAGATTTCTGCAATCATTGAGGACGAGGGAGTTATTGCTGTGTGTCAGCACAAATTCAGGAATTCAGCATCCCAGGCCGTACCCTAAGAGCTTTTTTACGTGAAGAACAAGAAGTAAAACTACATCATTATGTCGAGTCAACTTTATCTGCCCAGACAAGTTGAAATCTTCACTTTCAAGAGTACTAAAGTTACCTCTAATATGAAGAATCATGTTGAGGTAAGTTCAAATAATGGTCCAATGTGTTCAATGTTAAAATACATTGTAACCCTCAGTAGGTGTACTTGGGCACTTTATGAATGCTGAAAATGTAAGTTACAATGTGTAAGCCTATTCAGGATGCCACAAATCAAAAACATTCATAACTGTCAAAGACTAAAACTGTCATTGACTAGTGTATGACTATTATATGGGACCAAAATTAACTAGTGTTAGTCATTTCAATTAAATTCTCAATTTTTGCAACAAACTGAACCTTTATGTTCATGTTCTTTTTTTATAATTTTTTGAATATCTCTGCACAATGGTAACAGTGAACACATTTTTAATAACATGTCTTTTGCAAAAACTACATTTTTTTATTAGTAAAATCTAATTATTTTACAGTGTAGTGATTACAGTGTGGAACTCATGAGTGCCTTTAGAAAATCTACTTTCTGCTCCAACTGTATTTAGATTTATTTACAACTACTTTACACCTTACTCTAATTTCATGACTTTTTTTAGCAAGTAGTGGTACTTTTACTTGAGTAAGATATTTCAGCACTCTTTCCACCAATGAGCAAGAGACTGTTTGTAATGAGGTCTCCAGCCTCATCTAAAAAACACTTGAACTGAAATGTTTTTGCTATGGTTATCGGTTTAATGTTCTGAAAGAGCCATAATTGCTGATTAATGCTCTCATTATGTTTATCGACCAGCGCTTTCCTACTTAGGCTGCTGCAGCCTCAAATATTTTCTTGCCTGGTGTTTATGGGTAATAAACCTTAGAAAAACAGAGGATGGATCACATTTATGTCATCTCTAGCTGACTAAATTACACAAAATTATTAAAGTTTGTTTGTAATGCCAACCTGTAATTGTTACACCAAAATGTGGCTTAGAGAAGCATTCTTTCTATCCCATCAGAAGAGCTCTTGTGTCAGACAGAGTTACAGCCACCCTCACTTCAGCTTTGATTGTAGACTAATTGTTGATACACTTTCACCATGAAATCAAGGTTTAGAGTGACCTTAACGTAAGGTGGGGTAACAACTCGACCTTACAAAACACAGTTTAGACACAGTTGTCTGAGACAGACAAACATAGCCAATTAGTTTACACTGAAAGTATTGAACTTAATCTGGACTACAAGGGTGGCATTGGCTATATTTATACTACAATTTAAAGTTAAATCAGATTTCTTTGCCTATATCAGATATTCTGACAGTGTGAACAGGTCATTTTTTATTCTGACTCATGTCACTTTCATATGTAGTCCTGAATTTGATACTTAGTAGACTTTTACAATGTGACCTCAGTCTGAATACTCATGTCAGATTTGTCTGGGTTTTGCCTCACCAAACTAAAACTGATTTTCTCACAGACACAAGTTGCTGGAGAATGAAGTCACTCTGTAATACTTGCTCTTTTCCATCTCAATCTTTTTCTTAATATTCTGTTCTCAATGTTACTTGTTCTACATGACCTGATAAAATAAGGAAGCCTGTGTCTGGAATGAATGCTCTAGCCTGTTGGCTGAAAATAAACTAGTAGTACTATATACAGGGCCACTCGGAAAAAAATAGAAGAGAAATGGTGCACTATACTTCTAAAAATATATTCTGATTAGCCATGCAAAGTAATGATGAAATGTAAAATCTTGACTAGGCAGAGCTAATGTTTCACACTATGTACAGTGCAAGCATTACTGCAGAACAAGTGATTATCCACACAAAAGAATTCACACAGCAACATCGAGATATTTCAATAAACATCACTGACATAAACAAGATTATTGACTGTACAGCTGTACACTTTTACCCTGGATAACGCATTGGAATTTTAGAGAATATAGTATAGATAAACTTATACAACTAGTTAATTGAAATAACTTTTACAAGGTTTTAAAAGATAACATTTTAGTTTGTTCTAGTGGTGTTTTAGCTAATAAGAATTTTTTTTAACCCTAAAATAGTGTCTGACTATATATATTTCAACAATGCTTCACATTTCAGTTAGGTATTATATGTTTTATTTGCAGTTTGAATATGCAGACTTGGCATGCTTTAGTACGTTCCTTAAAAAAGGTAGTCTGTTGATTATCCTCATCATAATTCCCATTTGACCGCTTTCTCATAGAAAGACATTGTTAACAAAAAGCAACATAGATTATTGTTACTAAATAACTAAGAACTTATCATCCGTAAAGAAACAGAAATCCTTTAGTAGGTGTGACAACAAAACAACATGCCAAACAATGTGGAATGTAATAACAGTACATTGGGTTTTTCGTGGATGCATCATCAACTGACTTGAACATCTTAGGACCTCCGTGGACTACCATGGTCCTGGATATGTCTTACACTCAGCTATATTAGACTTGACTACAGCCCTAATTAACGTAAAAAAGACATGGTTTAAAATAAGCAATGCTATTTTTCAGTAACATGTAAATCAAACCAGTTACAGTTTTCCCTGTTACAACACTGTTACCGCTACTGTCCATAAATTGTGTGTTACTACAGCAGCCAATATTTGAGAGCACTAAAGTGATTTTAATGCGATCAGCATCTTTTATTCCTGTATTTGTGTGTGTCTGTGTGTGCCTATGTGTGCGTTCAGGGCTAGAGTGGGACACATCCTGATGATTTGTGTGTCTGTGAACACGATGACTGGCTGACGTAGAGTAAAAAAAAGTGTTTACCAATAAGAGGAAGGGTAGGGTGGGTCTTCACACACAAATACAAGAAGGCATCTTGTGCGAACTTCATTCGCGTTCTTGAAGACCTAGAGGCAACACCATGGCAAGTTATAACTAAGACAGAGTTCAACAAAATAGTTGTTTAATATTTTTATTGTTATTAGTTTATTTTTGGTAAATTTCTTGAGAAATAATAAACTTCTTAATAATAAGGTTCTTGAGGGGAAATGGAGAAAGGTTGTTATCTACTAAGTTATCTTCAATTTATGTATCTTTAAATGTCATTTAAATATCTTTAAATCTCAAATAAATCTTTAAAGTTCTAAAGTTATTGTGCTTTATTTGTCCGTTAATGATAATATACATAATGTTATGTTAAATTTAAATGTTTTTCTATGACATTAGATTAGTGTGAAATGGTATAGATTTTTTTGTTTTTGACAAATTTAAGTAACACAATAATTACTTTCTCTGGTAATTAATTACTTTTATAATGATATAATTTAGTTATTAACTCAAATAGTATTTGTAAAAAGTAATTAGTAACTATAAGTTCACAGATAGAAGTTTACCAATAGGTTTTTGTAATTACACACATCCTTTCTAAGAGAACACAAGAGCATACTTCAATTCAACAACAGCAATAGAAGTTTTTTTTAAGAGCAAGCCACTTCATTAATTAAACCGAGATGATAGAAACAAAAATAAAACATGCTGTCCATTAAAGGATAAAACACAATCTACTTTTCTTGTGGAATTTGTAAATGTGGTGCCTTTGACATTTGCGAATGCCAAGCAGCAATCACTCTTCTGAGCTCGGTGACTTTGTATCCGGTGGAATTCAAACCTAGCTGTTAAGAAGATTTTATTTTCCACTAGATGCCGGAGCTGGAGCACTTCATCATCGCTCATTTAATTGACTTGATCTAGGTTCGACAATAAAATTACAATTCTGAGTGGTTTGATGACAATTTCCAGAATTAGCTTCATAAAACACAGTAGTGTGAGCAAGCACACATCTTTTGTTTTTGAAAGAGTCATTTGTCTATCAGGGAATCAAAGTTTGTCTCTTTTTATGGTTCGATGCACATAATTGATAATTATTTTATAGTTAATGTAGACAAAATCTGACATGATGATGTCATATACTTTGTGTTATACAGTGGTGTGAAAAACTATTTGCCCCCTTCCTGACTTTTTATTCTTTTGCATGTTTGTCACACAAAATGTTTCTGAGCATCGAACACATTTTAATATTAGTCAAAGATAACACAAGTAAACACAAAATGCAGTTTTTAAATGAATGTGTTTATTATTTAGGGAGAAAAAAAATCCAAACCCACATAGCCCTGTGTGAAAAAGTGATTAATAAGGCCCTTCATCATTTACCAATGAATTAAAAACTAAGGACAGAGTGCTTGAGTTGAGTTTTTTTAAGGCCAAACGCTCAAACAAAAATGTTATTTGTTTGCGCTTACCTTTCATCCACTATATTCCTTCAAGAAGTAAGTTTAACACAAGTACTAACAGTATGGAAAAAAAATGTACTAATTAATCACACTAATTTAAATAACTAATTGCGAACAATTGCAATGACAAGACTGAAACTTTGGAACAATTGCAGTAGCAATCTTCATCCGTGTGATATTAGTGCTGTCCGTCCTTTTAGATAGTCTGAGGTGAAATCATGTTTGAATTTAACTATAGGCTGATTGTCCTCTGTTCACGCCATAATGTTGCAAGTGACACAAGGCTTGCAATAGCACTGAGCAGGAGAACATTTATTTTATTTACATTATATTGTCCAACAACATTTATTTCTTCTTCAACTTTTTAATATTGTTTTACATTAGCCTGAACTTACTTTTGTTTTATGCAGCATACCTTGACAGTGGACATGCACGCAGTGTGCTTTAAGTGCCCAACAATCTGGTCCAACATTTAGCACGCACACTTCAAAAACTCCTGTCGTGAATGGAAACCTGACTGCTCGGTGCAGCATGAGGGCCATGCAGGACAGGTGTTCACATGAAAGAAACGTTAGTCTCGTGGCAGCAAACATGTTACAAGCACCATAAGTGTGCTTTAACTTGTCCTCCATATTTACATTCTCTCTCCACTTCCAGATGGTGATCCACACATGTTGTTCTGCCGTTTCTCACTTTTAGACACTTTTCACTTTGACCAAACGAATGCAATTTCAACAGTGCGTTGTGATGCCTCAGTAGTTTTCATTGCTCACAGAAGCCCAGCGTTCCCCTGTGAGGGCTATTCCTGCTATTCCTGTCTTGTGTCTATTACTCATGTACTGGTTGCATTCTTCCATAAAACAGTGCTGTCCGCATTTTAAAAAGTCTAATCTAAATTATTTTCCATCATAGATTGCTTCGAAGAGTTTTATTCTGATATTTGTATTATTATTATTATTATTATTATTACAATTTCATACCTTCAAAAGCCACAAAAACAACAAATATATAATGACTTTTTTGCCCAGCTTGTTTTTTTTTTTACAATATTAAAAGCAAAAACACTTTTTTTATTTATATGTTTTCCACCTTTATTTATGGATCATTTCAAGAAATCACCTCAATTTACAGTAAAAACTTCTGGTCCAACATCAACTTTTACTATCTGCCCTACATTGAACCAAGAATGCACACCAATAAATCCTTCTCCTTATGCTTTAATTCATCAAAATTCTTTATCACACTGCCTGATCGTGACTGTAGGCTTCAGAAAGACAGAATAATTGCTTCCTGTCAGAGCAGAACTAATGGACACAGATGAGTTACATCATAAATGTGACGTCAACACAGACTGGGAGAGAAAGGCTTATTCAACCCAAATTGCTTGGTTTGGATTTCCTTATTGAATGCTAATCCTAAACAGCAGACAGTATCTGCAGTACAATTGACATTCAGCTCAGTATGAGTTAGTCCTGGTACAAGGTGATAAGGTGCCTTGTCTTCTGTGTGTTAGCCGACACTTGAGTAGTATACTGGAGACTATGGGATTTACTCTTCATTAAATTCCTAATAAACACTGCAATCAACAGTCACACGTACAAGCTTCATTGGAATTAAAACATGTATGATTCATGACTGATATGATACCATATCCTTATTCTAAAAATGAATATATACTAATAATAATAATAATAATAATAAACAATTCATGACACTCATCTAGTGCTGTTCTAGACACTCAAAGCACTTTATAGCTTGAGAGTGGGGTCTCCTAATACACCACAAGTGTTCAGACGGGATGATGGGACAGCTGCCATTCCCCAAAACATAGTTAACTAGTGGACATGCAATCTATTGCAATTAAACACTTACATTAAGAGAGTAAACATATATTTAGTTCCCATTTTAGTTCTGTTTTCAGACTTAACCCATCTTCAACATTTGCCAGATTTGTTTATAATCCTTCACAGTTCACGTGATCCAACTTAACTTAAATTAGCTTAAAAAAGCAATGCCTTGCAAAGAGTATTACTCAACCTTTGTCAGCTTGCACTTTAACCCAGATTTTGAATAGTTCTAATATTCCATTTGTATCCATGATTATTTTTAAATAAAAAAAAAATAAACAACAACCAACATTTAATTTTTTTGTTATACCAGAAAATAGTTTAGACTTTACTGTGAAAAAAAATCGTTCACCCGAAATGACACATTTTCGTAAAGAGAATGTATACATTTTTTACTACACAAACTTTGCAGCCAAGGAGAGACATAGCACCACATGATAACTTCATCCCTGGTGCCAAAGATTGATCTGTAGGTTCTTTAAGTTTCGATTGCTGAAGTTTTCTTGAAAATAAGATGACAATTAATGCTGGAATAAACAACTATCGGCTACTTTCCATAAAAACTACTTCTGCCTGTCTGCTATCAAAAGTAGCCCAGCTAGGGATCGGAGAGGGACAGCATCTAAGACAGCAGGCTGAGGAGAGAGACAAGCACTCTTTGGTCATTTCGATGTAAATAATAGAAATTTAATATAGAAATAGTAATCACACAATTATTCTGTTGTAAGACATTTCTCTAACTATTTTAAGTTCAAACCATTTTCTGCCATTTTTATTGATTTACAGTGAAAAATATAAACATCATGTTACTAAGATGTATGTCATTTGCATGCAATAACAAAATAGTTGTGATTTACAGCTTGAGTAATGGATGTCTGAGTGAATTGATCTTTACTCAAAACCCATGAATAAAAAATTCAACAGATTTCTGGGTCACCAGCCCCATGCGCCCCTTCTCTTCCATAGTTTCTTTTAAAGAATCCAACCTCCTATACAGTTCATACCTCCCAGAAAAGGCAAAAATGGACTCTGAAAGACCTAAAACGGTTGTAACTGATATAGGAATCACCAAACTAATCTGATATCAGAGCTGGCCAGTAGCTGTCATTACCACCCCCAAAACGATGTTGTTGGTTTTTTTTTTTGTTGTTGTTGTTGCTCTAAAACTCACTGCATTTTCAAATGAAGATTGCTATACATCCTTACTCTGAACTAAACACCTAAGTCTCAAGTTAGTTCTCAAATGGACTGCAGGTTTGTGAATGTTAACTATTCAGCTAAACAGCATTAAGGAGTTGTCATTAGTCAGGGTAGTGGGAGGTCCTAAGAATGTCTAGTGACATTTCCAAATCCTGTCTCAATTTATATCAAGAGATTGCATCACTTGTTACAACATGGTGAGTCCTGTAACTTTCATCCTTATCTAATATCTTATCTAATGGCTTCTCATTTCACACCTTTAAAAATATTGTAGACAATAATTCTTAAGTAAATCAGTGGTAGCATCAGCGCTAGAAAACGTGTCTATTTTTATACAGTGCTGTTTTTCAGTATAATAATCTTTTAGGTTTGTTAAAATAAGTTACACACTGTTCAAGCAATCTGACAGTGAAGCCCGGAGACATGAAGCAGGAGGATGAAAAGATTTCATCATCATCTCTCAAAGTTGCTGACGTGAGTTGCGCACTCGGCTCAGCATGCTGCTCTCATGGGAAGTGTGTCAAACAAAGCATGCAGAATATGAACCAACACAGCAGAGGCTCAGGATGAGTGGAATTCATCAGAAAGTTCCCGCTGTGATGGGCCGATGCTCTCCTGATGGGCTCTGAGTTGGAGAAAACGCCCAGACGACAGTCTTAGCATCGACTCACCAGTGACAGTCTCTTTTGGCATGTACAATATTGGAGTCAGCCATCAATCTGAGCACTCTGAAGTAAACAGGGACAGAAAGAAAGGAAGAACAGTGAAGTAATTTGGTGAACAGGCTAGTTGAGGAGTTTGGCGTAAAAAGAGATAAAAATATGAAACGAACAAGGTGAATTCCAATCTGCATGTATTTAATGCACTTCTTTTCCCACATTTTTGCATATTGTGACAGCAGACACTTGTGGCTTATCACCCCAATCATAAAAGTCAAATCAAAAACAATTGAAGATTGGACTTTGATGAACGATGTTTATTTGGTGCACAGGAAGAATCCAGGAAAATAATATATCAGAATCAGCTTTATTGCCATATGAGTGTGTGTGTGTGTGCGTGCGCCTGTGTGTGTGTGTGTGTGTGCACACAAGGAATTTATTTTGGTACAATGGAGCCATCAGTGCAAACAACATAAGTACAATACAAACCACATAAGTACAAGTACAGTAAAGTCCAATACAACAAGCAATTAACATAAGGCTATGAAGCTTAGTCACAGCCTTAGAATCCTTAGAATGAAGGATTGATGATGTGTAAACAGTTGAACAAAGTCTAGATAAAGGTGTGCTTAAGTGCAAAATGTAAGGAGATGAAATGTGCGAGAGTCCAGGTGCAGGTAACAGATTGCCGAGAGCTAAGGGTTAAGAGTTCAGCAGACGGATAGCTTGGGAAAGAAGCTCGGTTTGTGCCGTACAGTCCTGGTGTTCAGTTGCTCTGAAGCAGCGACCAGAGGGCAAGAGCTCAAAAAGGTGGTGGCCGGGGTGAGTGGGGTCTACAATGATTTTGTTAGCCCTCTTTCTCACTCTGGTGGTGTACAGGTCCTGGAGGGAGGGTAGGAAAGCACCGATGATCTTTTCAGCTGTAGGAACAGTCCTCTGAAATCTGCTGATGTCTGCTTTAGAGGCGGAGCAAAACCAGACAATGATGGAGGAGCAGAGGACAGACTGGATGACCGCGGAGTAATAATATCACTATTCAAAAACCTCAAATTTCAATTCTTCTTAACAAACTTTATACAAACAAAAGTATATACAAAAATATTTCAGCAACTTCATTGTTTCTGTCATAATGTTTGTGTTTTGTATTTACCAGTCAGTTTCACTCTGTGCCCACACTAACACCTCAGCACTACCCTCCACTGAGGTTGGAGACACATTTTTATTGGCCAAGCCACTCCCCTCATTAGATTCTACAAATCACAGATAATGTAGTTGAAAATAATTTTTAGATAATGGTGATTTCAGTAATGTATTTAACTTCTCTTTACGACACATCTAGCGTAAATTTATACATGTTGCATCCAACCAGAAAAGTTTCTCACCAGAAAATAAAACTTATCAAAGCACACTTGGACAAATCTGATTGAATTGATCAGAAAGTATTTGCATATGTTGTCTTAGCAGCAGAATTTGGTTCGAAGGTGAGAGAGAAGAAGAAGAAAGAAGGATTTTCTTCCCCCAGTAGGCTGGCTGATGTTGGCTTTTTCAATAAAACATGATTCGATTTGTACAAACCTAAGAATAGTAACTCATCAAAAGTAAGCACAAATTTACAAAATTCGTAAAATACAGTTCTGCTTCATTTTGTGCACTAAAACAGCATACCCAACTAAAAATACAGCAGTTCCTGAACAGTAAAATACCAGTTTATTAGTTGAAGCTAACAGAGTATCAATACATTCCAAGTGTAAATTGAAACTAACCGTTTTCTCCTCCTCTTCACAAACGTTCTTACGAGCAAGAGCCGATTGATTGTTGTCTGTAAAACGCTTGTGTGTAGCGATACAGCAGCAGGTGTCCATAGACTGTGACTAAGTTTCTTTACTTTTTTGCTAAGACTTTCCTCCAGACAACGAGCCATTAGTCTTAAGCAAGCTGATTAGTTGAAGGAACCAGATTTCTGCTTTAGCTTCTGAAGTCTTTCTGCTTTTCACGCAATTGCAAGAAAGTCTGCTTGGTGTCAAAACAAATCAATTCCTTCTGATTGGTTGGCAAGGGTGTGAATATCTGAGAGTAGAACTAAGTTGAAGTAAAATCACAGTATTGAACATATTTTTTTGTATGAATATACATTCAGTCAACATCAAGATAAATAGGTTTTTTAACAAAATATTTGTTTTCTTAATGTCTAAAGTTCGGTCCATTTGGATGAAGCAATTTATGGATTTGTTATGGCTGCATTATTACAAGTTTTAAAGAATTATTACTTAACTTAAAGAAATGCTTCTCGCCAAAACCTTAAAGGCCTTTATATTTTCTGGATATTTTGAATATAATCCTAGAGACTGAGGACTGCCCAAATCATCTTTATCGAAATTATTATTTGTCAAAGTCATCTAAAACATAATCAAATGTCTGATCTGGGTGATCTGGATGTTAGATTAAAACTAAATACTGCAATGGAAACACTTTTTGTTCACAAAAGAAATTATTTAAAGTTTTAAACCCTTTTTTTTCTCCACACCTCCAATCATGTGCGTTTATCAGTCCGATTTAAGCATGTAAAACACAAATGAGGAACATCCCCTGTGTCTGGATTATACCAAAAATAAAATTGTTAATGGGAGGAATGAATCCTGTAAGGCTTTAGCACAGTATGAGGGTAATTGATTACTATTCAATTTAAGGAATGCAGTATCACTTTAATATTGACAGGTTAAAATAAGGTTTGGCCATGATAATAGCTTCTACCTGCAAATATTAGAGCTAAAAAATATGTCCCCCACATCTCTCTCTGAAGATTTTGAGTGTATTTAGCTGATTACCAAATCAGTGTTTGCAGAGTAAAAATCTGGAGAGAGTTCAAGTGGTCATTTGCTTTGAAAGTGAATCAAGGTGCAAATGAAAGAACAGGTGGCTCCTAGACGAAAGAGCTCATCTCGCCTATTGAACAGCATCAGTCTTTTTAGCACTGGTCACTATTGCCAACTGAGATGATGTCAGGGCTGTCCAGGCATGAATCATTGGAGTATTGATTTATCGAAATCCTCCTGGTTCGTGTCGTCCAGACGAATGAAGACCGAGGACTGAATGTAGGAGGAAGATATTGATGGCAACCTTGCCATTGTTTGCCCTTCAGTTGCTTTAAGGGAACTTTAAATAGTTTTTGGCTTATTCACCCAAAAGCTAACTAAAAGTATTTTACCACAATTTACAAGGAAAATTGAAATAGTCATTGATTAAAGGTTAGTGCTGAATACTTGAATGTTTCAAAATGTGACAAATAATCATAATGTTCTTTCAAATTGATTTCTTCTTCATTAATCTCACATTATTCTCATGTACCCAGAGACCAGCGATGGCCTGGAGGTTTTGGCTGCTCTTTTTGGTAAAAACCCACCCACGAGGCCTTTTGACTGACAACCTAACCCATGTTGTTTCCCATATCATCATGTTTCAGAGCGAGAAAATGTCACCCCATCAACTGATCGTCAAGCAACGAGTTAGTCATGGAAAAAAAAGTCACAGAAGATGAGAGATAACAAAGTCACAATAAAACAACAATGTTCTATAATCGAATTGAGGGGGCACACACTAGTAAAATCATCTTTTCTGTGTTGTGCAGCTATACTTAGTTTCTGAGCGTAAAAAAAATCTAATGTTACACTCACTTCTCCCAGAAAAAATCTCCCACAACTTCAAGATTCATGAACTGCCTCCCTTAAAAAAGCACTAAACCCATAATTTTGTTTCTACTTGAGAAGACTATTATGAGGTATTTGGTAGCATTGACAAACTCTCTAAGTTGATTCCGAGAATATTAATTGGGGTTTCCTCCAGGAAAATCCTGATGTTTTCTCCCCTTGTACTCATTTATATCTATGTATTTAACTAACATTTTCATTCAAAGTCTTTTATCCAAATGACTTACACTATAGGGGGAGGTACAGTATGTAATTTGCTACAATGTCAAACTAAGGTTGCTCAAAATAGAGGTTTTTCTCAGCTGATCAATTGAAGTGAAAGAGAAAGGGAATAGTGTGCCAGATTTGGAGTGACCCATACCCACAATGTTTCCTCTGCAATTAACCCATCCCTGTGTACACACACAGCAGTGAACAAACACACTGTGAACACACACTCAGAGAAATGGGCAGCCAAGGCTGTGGCACCCGGGGAAGCATTCGGGAAACTGGTGCCTTGCTCAAGGGCTACCCTTGAGCATTCAATCCACCAGGCTAGTAGAATGAATGAAAATAATATATTTTCCAGCCCATTGTTGATAGGAGCTACCCTCTCTTTTCAGCCTTACAATCTTGGAGCTTAGCTTCTATAACATGGCAAAACAGCTAACGTTGTTTAGTCCAATTAAGGGAACTATGCTAAGTTAGGTTTAGCTAAATAAAAAAAGGACAATGGCTGAACAGATTCCAAAAAGTTCCTTAATGGGTAGCACTTTACAATACTTCACACTACTAATCATTAGCAAATAGTTCATTAATCACTTATACAGCATTGTTTCTATGATAATTAGATCATTTGTAAGCAGTAAAAGCACTGAAATGCGTATTTATAAACTGCTTACAAATGTGTATTAACGTAGAGACAATGCTTTATACCCCTTAATGTCTCAGGTTGAGTTGGAGAATTAAAAGTGTCCTATTCCTTTTCAAACCATGTACTTTCTCACTCAAATTTCTTGTGCTTTGTTTGTTTCATCTTCACATTGTTTATCAGGTAGAAATGTTGAGAATAGCAAGCATGCAAGGGCAGTCCTATCCTTTGCTTTCTTATTCTGATTGTGTTGTGGTTTCTATGTTATAATAATAGAGTGCGCTTCAGAAAGTGGTGCTGTATCCAATCTAACAGGTTCAAGGATACACTGGCCTATAGCTGCCTCGACCAATACTTACTAGCCTTCTGGTAACAAACTCTCAATGACAATAAGAGAGTCATGGATTTCATGACAAGCTTTACTCATATAAGGAGCGGATGTGTCATTGGATTTAATTGTAGCACAGCAGACTTTAATAAAAAGATGTTTCTGCATTCTGCTAACACTTTTGAATACAAATGTCTATCATATTTGTTCACTATATACACAGATGATCAATCACATTGCTATAATTCCTGAAATAAATTTGGCTTTCAGTTTTTTGCATCTCATTTAATATCGTACTAAAGAGACAAAATGAGCTCTTCTATGTCATTCTAAAAGACAGTTTTTGAGGACACTAGAATGACGTAGAAGTCAAATCAGACAAAATGAGAACATAACTTTTCCTAAACATCAAAAGGCATTTTATGAAGAAATGAATGAGAATTGACACCAAAAGGAAAGGACTCTTTAGTTTCTTAGCAATTTGCTCAAGTCTCAGTGTGATGGATGAGAGCTGAGAGGGACGGATGACTGTTTCTTTGAGGTTTGTTTCTTCTCATCTCGCTTACAAAGACATTCTAACAGTGTGTTACACTGGTGCCTCTCAGCCAGAAGGTTGGCAATTCTGACTGAATTTTGCATACTCTCAGTGCCAGTTTCCTTTGTCTGTCTTTCACCAAGCCCTTAAGGTTGGAGGGGAGCTCTAAATCCCCCAGGAATGATTGAGAACATGGGTCAAAGATTAGCCGTTTCTGTTCAGCCAATTAAGATACTGGAGATGACCCACTGACTACAGCTAATGAGTTGGGATGATGAGGTAATGTCTAATTGATAATAGATATTTATCTAATCTCCAACAGATAGAATTTGAGGAAAGAAAATGTGAAAGTGAACAATCATGCAGCTGAATTGCAGTTGCTTAGGGCATGTGTGAACATCCTGATTCGAAAATGTATGTTTGATCATCATGTTACCAGATTTTCTGCTGATTCTGAAAAAAAATTTGTAAAAAAATACATATATATATATATATATATATATATATATATATATATATATATATATATATATATATATATATATATATATATATATATATATAATTGTAGGTTGATTGAATGATGTCAAACACATTTTTGTTTTATATATCTATATTCCCACATTTCCTACATTTGTTATTGCTTTCAGCCCATATATTAGCTTTAAAATGTACTAAAATTCCATGGATTAATGATCTATCAGCAAAGTCCCATTACAACTGTTAGGTACTTAAAACGAGAGCAACATTGCCACAAATACATCAATCTCATGCTGCGTGAGATCTCCAAACTCAATAACTATTAACCTTAACCTACTAATGTCATTAAAACAATCAACCTTTCCCTTTGGGACTTTTAGTTTTCAAAAACAAATATTATCCTTGATGCTAACGAGTGTTCTATAAATAAAATAGTCTGCAAGAATGATCTAGCATTATTTATAATGCAAACAAATTTAGTGTGCGTTCTAAGGGGTTGTTCCTGCCAGTTTTGCTATACATCATTTCCGAGGCGTATATAGGGAGATTGAGCGCTATCAAACAGTAACCGACCATCATATAAAAGTCCATAACCTGTCTTCTCCATCCTGACTTTTCATTACATAATTGGTTTTTAAAGGTGATGTCAACTATGTCAGGAGTAATTTGACTGTCAGCGGGATGTGCCCTTTGTCTTGCCTAATGAGTGTGGACAGCAGGGAGGAGTAATTAGCAATAATTTGTACAATGCTAACTTGCTGAAGGTTCATAAAGCTTTAACCCTGCTTCTGCCGTGAGAAATGTCAGTGGCGGTTGTGTTAAATGATGGTGGCATCTAATCAGCCCATGCTGGCATGTGCCTGTGTGAATGCCCATCATTAACTCACTGCAACTTTTAACACATGCCCAGTGTGGAAAGGGCTGTTATGACCCCGAGCAAGCACAGAGTTGGGCCTTGTTAGGATAGCTCTGTACAGCTGAAAATGCCTGAAACCACATACTTGATATTTGTGTTTATTTATGTCTTTGATAAAAGTATATAAAACAATATTTTACATATGATGAAATGGAATGTCACAGATTAAGTTGGTTTATTGTCCTTCACAGAATTCACCTGGTCCTTAAAGGTGCTATATTAAGACCCTTTTAAATCGTTTATAATGAATCTTTGACCCTCTAGACCATGACTTCATGTTTAACCTTCAAGATGCAGAATTTATAGTAAACAATGACTCAAATGGTTATGTTCCGCCAAATGAGCCATGTGTCTCATGTTCCTCCCACTGCAAATTTCCCACCACATCCCCTACTATGTTTTTCCTTGTTAGCACATAGATCATCCACCCATTTCCGACAAATACAATTTTGGTCAGCCAAAAACACTTTTGGGCCGGGACATCCAAAAGCTCACACGTACATTCTTTATTGAGATGCATTAGTGCGTCATCTGATTGGTTGGTAGGCGGTGCTATGGTCAATGGGCTTGAGCTCCAAAAAAAGAAAATAGGATTACACAAATGTGCATGAACCTGAATATGACTTGAGGCCTGTTTTGGATGATGAAACAATACTAAAACTTGCCAGAAATGCAGTTTACAAAAAACAGGCTCTTTAATGAGTTTTGATTAGCTGGTTTTGGAGAAGCTGAAATTAAGCATCAGATCAGAACAAGAAAAGCATGGCAAGTCCAAAAAAATCCAGGTTTCAGGGCACCTTACTGTAATAGATTTTTTAGTTGCAGTTGTAATAGAACGTATTTCTTTCAAATAATAACAAGTCAAGGTACAGGACATAGTGACAGCAGAAGTTTATTCTAAGATCTTCAAACAATGAAACAAACATTTGTTTATTAAATGCATGGAAGTTAGGCTAATAATGTGTTAAGTGTGGACAGGAAAGCGGAAGAGAGTCAAATTTATTCTCGGGTAGACTTTTATGTTCCCGGAAGTCGGAAGGACCTACTATGTCATTCTCATGGGCCATCCTTTCTGTCTGTCTGTCTGTCTCTCTTTCTCTATCAATCAAAGCACCAAATATGCATCAAAGCACCATGTAAATGATCCAGGTGAGCTACCATAGACAACTTCATGGTTCTATTGAAAAATAAACACCATTCAGCTTCATGTAAAACAATACTGTGGGAAAAACATAGAATACTCAGTCAGAGGAATCATAAAAATGAGACCCTCCACAGAGTGTACACTCAATTTTTGATGATGCGCACTCTTTGCTAATTACTTTGAAAGGTTTAGAATAGTTCTTGAACACACATGTTTAGATTGTTGTTTGAAAATTTAAAAGTCCCAAGACCACAATTTTAGAGTCAAGAAGAGAGCCCACTTTAAAATAAATGTTGACCTCATTATTAAAAACAATGAC
Source organism: Danionella dracula (assembly GCA_900490495.1). Lineage (NCBI taxonomy): Eukaryota > Metazoa > Chordata > Actinopteri > Cypriniformes > Danionidae > Danionella > Danionella dracula. Next base: position 21,157,794 of record UELW01000778.1, on the reverse strand, counting down.
TGGAGAGCTGAAGTTGAATGTTGGTGGTGAGTCTTAAATTGAGAGTCTGGATTAAGAGGGCTAAAGTCTCTGCTTTGAAACCAAACTCAAATCACTCACTGCCTTCTTTTTGGCTCTCTAAGAAAATAGGCCAGTCTGGAGCGGCGCCTCGCCTCGTAGACGAATAGTGAAGAATAATACAACGGGCGGTGATCCGTATGGAAATATGTACTCCCTTTATAATCTGATTTATTCATGAATCCAGCAGCCCAGGAGAGCTGTGACTTTCACTCAGATGCACATGTTTATTTATAAATGTGTGTGTTAATGGAAGGTCATATTGTGAGATAAGCAGGGACAAATTTTAAGAGTTTATGTACAGATTTCATTCCATTTTGTATTCTCTGCTAATGCTTTCATTCAAAAATTCTCGACTAAAATAGTCATTATTTGTATTTGACTAATGGAGCTGGTATATCTTCTACAAGTTCAATAACATTATATAAGACAGATGTGTGTGAGTACATCTAGTACATAATATCTAATGCATACAGCTTCTTTATCAGCTTTCTATGCATGCTCTGCAAATGCTCAGACCTTTTTCCACTACTCACATTTAGCAATTTTGCAATGCAAACTATTTTTTATAACACTGTTGAAGTGTGTGTGTGTGTGTATATATATATATATATATATATATATATATATATATATATATATATATATATATATATATATATATATATATATATATATATAGCCTCTATTTTTATTTATCACATTATTTATATTTAAAAATAAATCATTTTTTCATTAAGGAATACAGAAAAAAAAATTCAGGTTATTACCTTTAAAATGAAATAAATTTTAAGAAAAACAACTTCCAGAGCAATTTTTGCTTGTTCTCAGAAAACTTCTTAGAAAATACTAACCATGAAAACAAGTAGATTAGAAATTACCTGTATTACATTAAAAAGTAAACTCAAGAGAGAATAGCACCGTTTTATGGGGTGAATTTATTTTTTCATATGCTGAGAGCAAATGTATTGTGTAGACGCTTCCTGGAGCATGACAATTTCTGTTCATTTAACGATGCCATCAAAAGTAGGCTCGCAGCAACTTATACAAAAATTTTGCACATGCTTTTCGGAACTATTGTTAACCACATTTAAACATACTGGCCAATGATCCCAAATGTGTTATTACCCATTGCTCACAGCAGTGAATAAAGAACATTCGTGCCTATGCCAAGACGTCAACAGCTACTTACTTGTCTGAGTTTTAAACATAATCAAGCAGGTAAATCCAGCTAGCCTAGCTGCTAGCACAAATCTCCTAGTAGATGTTTGATAAACCTCAGAAGATGTATATTAAAGGATCTTTTTAAATGAAGCTATGAAGGGTTATAATAAATTGATATGACGTTAAATCATGTGACATCACATATATCAAGCATGTTGTTTGCCCAGGAAGAAACGTGATAGCTAAATCATTAGCTGTTTTTAGAGAGGAGGAGAAGCATGACACAGGGATTTAAAATATTTTTTTTCTTAGACTAATGTACTTCAAATAGTGTGGTTGTTTTCCCAGAATATAAAATACACATTTGAAAATAAATTCAATAAAGACAGACTACGACTTTCAGTCCGATTTCTCTTTACTTTTCAGCACAAGATCAGGAAACAGCAATGTGATGGGTTACAGAACCTGGCTCGAAAACTGCACCTCCTTTGGTGTTTCATAGGCGCGGTATATATGCAGAAAGCTATCCTTGCAGATAAGTTTCACGTGGCAGATATTTTGTCTCTAGCTGCGTATCCCTATCAGAAAAGCGTCACTCCTTTTAAGTTAGACTGTCTTTTTCATGGACTCTAGCTTTTAAGGTCAGACTGTCTTTTTCATGGAGTCATGTCCAATTTATGAATTAAATAAATGTTAAATCAGGTCACCTAATTGCCAAAAACACCCACATTCCCTCCTTGGGAACTTTCCAAGTTTCCATTCGTTAAGGCAATTAAGTGAGTTAATTATGTGAAATCGTTTTTTCCATTACTTCAATTGGCTAAGTTAAGGAGTAGCAATTTCCCTGTCTTTTGCCAATTTTCTACAAAAAACAGTAAACAAACAAAATAATAATTAATCAAAAGTAGAATAAGATCCGCAGATGATGATCTTCTTCGTAAGGAAACGCGATTTCGATGAGATAGTCATCGGAGGGCCGTTCGATACCGGTCTGTCCGATCATGCTTTCAAGACATCATTCACACATTAGCATTACTTCTTCACTTCTCATTAAAACTTTCTGTTCAGTGGTTACAGATGCTCCAAATATAATGATGTTCAAAATGTCCTTCAAATGTCATTCACTCAGTCATCATTCTCTCAAAGACAAATTTAAGAGATGCCTCATGGAAAAGTTTTTTTTTTTTTGTTGTTTTTTTTTTTTTGGCATCTATGTTGGTGATTAGGATGATTATTATAACTTGTACACTTGATAATGAGCGTAATATTTTTGGAATAATCTCCATATTTACAATAATTTAGCATAAAATCCAATGTTTAGCAAAACTCTGTTCTCTAACTCTCCAACAACCAGAAAAATCAGCATTAAACAGCTTTTCACCCAAAACTAAAAAATTTATTCAGCAAAAATCAAAAAGTAAAACTAGATTAACTCAAAAAATCTCCGTATATACTCTAAGTAGAAATAAAGTAATAAAAAGAAAGACACTCGCTTCGGATCCTCTTCATTCGTAATCCTCTCATTTGTAATCCTCTCATCCCACGCACACACAGAAACAGGTGTACTGGGGTATCTGACAGTTCTTTTAGGTGGATCACTTTTTCTCTCAGCATTGTCCATGTGATCACCTTTTTAGGAAATAGGGTACCTTTGAGCATTTGGGTAGGCTTTAGGCAGGATAGGCAAGGTCAAAAGGTCGTGGCGGTTGTAGAGTTGTTTGGCACCATGCTTTCAGCATCACTCCGGGTGACTTTCAGGAACCATCGCCATGGGTGACCTTTTAGCAGTGACATGGGAATACGGGAGTCAGGAAATCTTTCGGGAACCCTCAGGAACCTCCAGGTGTCTCATCAGACGATCTCTTGTTGACTGCTACCGCGACTGGATCCATGTTTCTCAGGAAAGCCTTTCAGCCTTTTGCTCAAGTCCCTCAGGATCAAGCTAATAGAATGAATGCTAGGTTTCTTTGCACTCATTTTCAGAATAGCACAGATAGTGGTTCTGCGCTCCTAAGAGTCTTTAGAGTTCATAACACATTGTCCATTGTCTCCACTAAAAAATTGTCCATTCAAAGTGGGAGACTTTCTCTGGTTTTCAGCCAAAAATTCTCTCGTGAGTGTCATAAAAAACGCAAAGTATTAGATATCTACAAAAATCAAAAAGTACTAAGAAATATCAATCAAAATAAAACAATCGACTTATTAAAAAAAGTAATAAAACTAAGGGCTAGAAAACAGCAAACGCTATCGCAAAAACTATTGAAATAAAAGATTGAAAACAACAAATTTGGGTTACCATGCTGCCTTCATACCAATCTTAAAAGTTGGCAGTGAACCGGAAAAAAGAGTTTCATGATTTTTTTAGGTTCTATCCTTGATTCTACATAAACAACTTTATTTTTGATTTACACTCTCAGAAATACTTTATTTAAAAACCTTAATTGTACTCCATCATTATTTTATACTTTTTTTTTCTTTTTATAATGCTCACATACTCATTTTTAATTCAATAACAGTTCAAAATATAATCTTGTTTTTATTCTTTAGCACTTAAAAATACGCTCATTAGTAGTGAAAAATAAATCTTAGATACTAGGAGAAGAAGCTCTCATCACACAAGTTCTCCTTATGATTGGCAAAGACACAAGGTTTCAAAAATACACTTTTACTTCTTATCTAAATAAGGAATCAGACAGTGCTAAATATGTGGATCAAACAAAAGTGAACTTTCTCTTTAATGTTACTACTGATCTCAAAGGATATTATTCTGGTCAGCTGAAGGTCGGTTGAAAGGAACCCTTCATTCACAGGACCTAGAGGGGATGCTCTTCTCTCTCCGAGCATTCACGTTGTCATGGAGTTCACTCAGTTTTGTTCAAACAATCATTCTTTCTATAATCAAGACAAATAAAATTAATATCCAACAGTGGAGTGAGAATCACTCATTCCTCCATTCTCCTTTCACTCGCTTTCATGCACATATAAGACAGACATCCTAGCTGAGGAATATGTTACATGCATGTGTCCACTTCGTCGCAAAGTAGTGAACCAAGCTCTTCCTCAGTCGCAGCAAGATCCTTTCCTAAGTTTAGGGTAATATCAATAAATCTGTCGCTTGTATTTTGGTACATCATCCTAGTCATACTATTTTCGATAGCTTTTTGAATGAGTCCTCGAACGCAGGGTATCACGCAGCATCCCATGATTGCGATAATGGCAAGTGCAACAACTATAGTAATTGCTATTGAGGAAATAATCTTTCCCCATTTTCCAAACCATCTTTCCATCATTTTACCAAATGGATCTTCTCTGTCAGTGTTTCTCTTCAGTTCCAGGGATAACCTTTTCAGTCCGTTTAGTGCGTTAGTAATTGACCCATCGATTTCGGTATTTGAGGGTATGGCAGTACAGCATTCGGTTCCAAACAGAATACAAACTCCTCCTTCTTTTGCAAGTAGCATATCTAGAGCTATTCGATTTTGTCTTGTCATGATAGAATTTTTGTCTAATTGGTCTTTTATTCCTCCAATAGCTTGGATGGAGAGGTTAACAAATCTCTGCTGGTTGTAGTACAAATAGTTAATCCATGCTACATTTTTGTTAATTGTCGCTTTTATATGCTCTAACGTTAGGTGGAACCATTGGTTGAGTTATCGGGTACTTTTGTGCTATTTCTTGGCAAATAAATGGTAAAGGATCTTGTGCTCTAAAAAGCAGTGCTAGACATCTTAATTCTTGAAAGTCTGTTACTCTGACAGGTGTAGTTGTTAATAGGGGTTTTGCCGTTGCACAAATAATACAGTCACTTATGTTTAAGGATTTAGCCGTATAGGAGATCCATTCTAGCCATTCATTTCTACCTGTAAATCCTGTTTCAATAGCAAATAATTCTTCAATTGAACTGGCTTGGATAACATCTGCTCTAATTTCTTCAGTTTCAGCGTACGGGGAAGTTGGTCCAATTGTCTTAGTGGTTATGCCGTTATGCTCTTTAACTTTAACGTAAAATGATCCCACAGGGTCCCATCCATCAATTGACGCACTCACTACATAGTAGTTTTCATCACTTTCAAGGGCATCTTTTAAAGTTATCATTAATCCATTACACTTAAACTGTTCACATTGGCTTCCATGGTTGGGCATTTTAATGATACTCAGTCGCTGAAATAGAGTTTTTCCCTTGCTCACAGTTTCCGGATTGGTTGTCTTTGGTGGAAGTTCAATAGCCCAGCTTGGATCAGTAGACCATCCTACTAGACTCCAAGATGAACAGGTCGTGTCTCTAGCTCCACTATCTTCCTTGATACACGTTGGTACATATTATGGTGTCCTACACATTTGGCTAATCTACAAAAATCAATTCTCCAGGTTGTGGTAGCTCCTTTTGGTGCAATAAACAGTTTGGAAGTTTGAGCTTCTCCTTTCCAAGCATTCATAATTAAAATGAGAAGCACACAGACCCATCTTAACACAGACATCTTTCTGTTTTAATTCCGATTTGTACCTTAGAACGGTTTTAATCAGCTCTGGAGTGGTAGACTCAATAGGGGCTGGAGCAGTCTCGATCCGCCTCAAGTCTAAGTGGAACACAGGAATACTCTTATCCCAGGTTCTCAGAATCTCCAGTCGAAAGTAATCTGTAACGCAAAAATTCAACACAAAAATGGTACGTTTTATGGTTATTTGTCTATCGGGATGTCTGGATTTATTTCAAATAATCTACTCCTTCACAGGGTCATCTGCAATTTGATCACTTGTTGGAAAGGTCTCATTAAGATTTCTTACTTTCAGGCAGTGAGATATATGATACCACAGGTTGGATCCCTTCACCCCTACAGCAGTAGGTGTGGCTTGGGTGACCTCATACGGACCCTCTCTTCTCGGTTGATCCCACTTTCTCTTAAAAATGTTTATGAACACGTGATCTCCAACTGATATAGGACCTGGTCGTCCAGACTCCTCAGGAGAACACCTTGGTCGACTCTCAGCCTGTAAAACATGATGATGATTCTTTTACCAACAAACAGATATATTTGTCAATATCATTTCTCAGATCATTCAAATTGTCACAGCTAATAAATTCTCTATCAGGTCGAGGCATCACTCTTCCTGTCACCATTTCATGGGGGGTTAATTTGGTTTCACGATTTGTGCTGTTCCTGATGCTGAATAATGCAATGGGTAAAGCTTTTGTCCAATTGAGCCCGGTTTTTGCACAAATTTTAGAAAGCTTTCCCTTTAAAGTCTGATTCATTCTTTCACACTTTCCTTGGCTGGCAGGGTGGTACACAGAACCATACTTCAAATCAATTTGCAACCTCTTACACATCAATTTCATAACAACCGCTATGAAACCCGGTCCATTATCACACTGTATCTACAGAGTCTCCACTCTGACACTTTACCGCGAAAGCTTCTACCCAGCCGCTAAATCGGCAAACAATTGTTAAAATATATCTCTTTCCACTAACAACCTTAATCATATCTATAAAGTCAATGACTATGCTTACAAAGGGTCCCCTTGGTGTCGGAAAAGTTCTGATTATATGTGGAGCACTTTTGATGTTTCTGACCATACACGTTTCACATTTCTCTAGAAAGTTGTTTACCTTAGTTTGAAGATGCGGAAACCAAAGATTTAGTTGTCTAATGATAACATCTATCATTTCTCTTCGATTGTGGTGCGCTGTACCATGAGCATGTAATAGTACCATTTGTTCTGCACTCTCTGGTATTATCAATTGACCTTGAAGTGTTGTCCAAATTCCTTCTTTTGATTTAATCCCTCCTTTGAGGTTCCAGTCTAATGTTTCTTGTACACTAGCACTTGATTGCATTTCACAAAGTTTTTCAAAATCCCATTCACCTTTTAGTTCAACTGCTTCGTTTTTCTTTTGCTGTCGAGTTACAACTGGCATTTCAGTAATAATCTCTTGCATCGCTGCTTGTTTGGCTGCTGAGTCTGCAAAATTGTTTCCAATTGTTTCTACACTTTGATCTCTTTTGTGTGCATCACATTTCACTATACTTAGCTTTTTTGGTGTTTGACAGGCTTCAATCAATGCTTTAATTTCTGTTTCATGAATAATAGGTTTACCATTTGTTTTCTTATACCCATTATTGTGCCAAATTTTTCCATAGTAATGAGCTACCGAATAACCATAGGCAGAGTCTGTAAAGATCATTCCTTCTTGGTTATCTAAGATGTTACAAGCTTCTGTTAATGCCATAATTTCTGCTCTTTGTGCTGACATTATACCTTGAGTGACTTTTATTTCTCTGATGGTGTTAAATTTTAATGGATCTTTGTTCTCAAGTTCTACCACAGAAAAACCCATTTGGCTCTTGCCTGCATCGTTCTTAAAACACAAACCATCTACAAAAAGAATTCTTCCTTCCTCTAAGGGTTCAGCTGATAAGTCTGGTCTTATCTTCATGTCCACAGTCCCTGAAATTTCACAGCAGTGTGGCTCTCCCTGGTGGCAAAATAATAGTTTTTCTGCTTCATTTTTTGTTTTGAGTACCTTTACAGTCAAGTTTACTTTTTCAAGTATTTCCAAATATTTCATTCTTCTTCCTACTGACAGATTAAATCTGTTTTGTTCCAAAATTCCTACAACTTCATGGGTTGATCTTATTTCTACTGGGGCACTTAAAACTATTTTTGAACATTTTGAATAAGCCCAAAATACTGCTTCAAGATTTTTCTCACAGTCTGTGAAATTGTCCATTCCACTAAGGAAAGTTGAATACCATCCTAGCGGTCTTTGTTTTGTACCTTCTTTTTGATGTAAAATAGCTGTTGCTAATCCTCCCTTTCCTAATGCAACATCTAATAAAAAAGGTTTGTTGTAATTTGGATTTGACAGTTTTGTTGCAATTATCACTTCTTTTTTAAGTTGGTCAAATTCTTTTGAAGCTTCTTCAGTCCATTTTAAAGTTGCATTTAGTTGTTTAATTCCTGCATCTCTCATTAGTTGTCTCATTAGTTTGCATTTGTCTGCATATTCTAATGTATTCACTGCAGTAGTCTGTTTTTCCTAAAAATCCTAATGTTTGTCCATTTCATTTTATCATTTAGAAATTTGTTAATTATTTTACAGTCTGCATTTTTTTATCTATAATTAATCTCGTTATTTTTAACAGTTCTGATCATTTTTACTTTATGTTTACCATCTGCTGAGTTAACACATTTAAAAATTTCTATCAATTTAACAAAACTCATTCTACAGTTTCCAGAACCACACACTACAATTGTTTATTCAGTTACAATTTGGATTGTAATTTCAGGTTTAACTTTTAAGTAATTGAACTTTAATTTTCATCATTAAAATTTATTTTTAAGATTCTACATTTTGAAAAAGTATCTCAATAATCTATTTCACTTTGCAGTGCTTCATTTCTCATCCAAGTTCTATTATCTATCTGTGCTTTACTTTGTGTGTTTGAGTTTCTCTTCCAAGAGAGCACATAAAGGCGGGGTGAACTTATCAGTCTCTGCGTTATTTTGTCTAGGCTTTCTCACACATTCAAACATTCTAGTTACTCATCTCACATCACAAGTTCCTTGCTTACACACATACAATTTGCCATCTTCATCATGTTTTCTCAAACATTCTAGTTGCTTTTCCTCATTCTCATTGTACATCTCCATCCATTATCCAACACAAAAACTTTCTCTTGCTTTCTTTTTGAGATTTGCTCTATCAATTTATGTCTTTTTTTATGTCTATTTATGTATTCTTTTTAGAGTTTTGCCTGCATTTTTTTTTTATTATTAGCCATATTTTCAAATTTTTGATTTTCTCTGTGTCCCAACTACCTTCTTTTGGCCACGAAAGATTTACAGATTTGTCTTTTCTCAATTTGTTTTGGATTTTTTCAGACCAGCGTCTAAGTTTTACTCCTGCAGTTGAGTCTTTCATTTTTATCCACTGTATTGGGGTTAGTGAAACATTAACCTCAAACCTGTTTACAGCCGCAGTTGCCATTGTTGATAAGAGCCTGCTCAGAAGACCAAGTCTTCGCTCTCGTTAATGGGAATTATTTAATTCAAGGTTTTTTCCTTTTTCTTCAAAGCTAGTTACTTTTAAATGGTCTTTATTTCTTTTCCGGTCGTTAACAGTTTTCCCAAGATTAGATGCTTTTAGTTTTAAAGTAATAATATTATTGTCTAACCACTATTTTTGTATCCTTTTGTAATAAAGTTTTCAACTAAACACTATCACCTCCGTCATTCAAGGACCTCCATGAGTATATCACGTCACGCTACCCTTGAGCGTGCTTCAGATCAAAATATCTGGCAACCTTACGCTACTTGAACGTGCTCCAGATCAAAATATCTGGCAACCCTTGAGCGTACTTCAGACCAAATGTCTGGCATCAAAAACAAGCGCAAGTTTTCCGGAATAACTTCGCCTCCTCGGTAAGCTAACTATCCCGAAGGTATACTAAACAAATCCTAGTTTATTATATTATCACCCGATTCAGCAGCGCTGCGCAGTCACCGTGATCTGAGTCTCTTCTAATCTTATCTATTAACACACTCCATTATTATAAGTTTTAATTTGTTTAGTAGCTAATCGACACCCCCGACGACTAGACTTTCTCAAGTTCAATACTCATCCACTCTCAACATTTGTGTTAGCAGGTTATAAGTTCAATTTGGTTCAATGATTATTTTTAAAGTGCTCACTTTTTCATCAGTACCATCCTCTCAGCCTTTCCTCCTTCTGAATCAGACTTATTCTACTCAGATAATAAACAATACTAACCGAATTGTATTTTTAGTTTTAACTTATTTTTAATTCTTTTAAGGGGTTTAAAAACAACCTGTTCTTTTTATTTCAGAGTCTTATTTTTACACACTTCTTTCAGAGTTAAGAGCTTTTTCCCAGAGCCAAAAAACCTCATTTAATTCTAATCAAAAAACTGGAGAGACACATCACTTTTCTTAACATTAACTAACACAGTAAGCATAAATAACAAAGAGTTATGCTTACCAATCCAAATGATGTGCGTTAGCTCCCAGTTACAGGGTGAGGTTGCTCTTTGCTCTCTCGCTCTCGAAGCTCTGACAGCGGCTCCTGGCACCTCTTCAGGGTCAACGGCTGTGATCTCAGACTCTTGAATCCTGCCGACTACGCCATTTAATGTGGTTGTTTTCCCAGAATATAAAATACACATTTGAAAATAAATTCAATAAAGACAGACTACGACTTTCAGTCCGATTTCTCTTTACTTTTCAGCACAAGATCAGGAAACAGCAATGTGATGGGTTACAGAACCTGGCTCGAAAACTGCACCTCCCTTGGTGTTTCATAGGCGCGGTATATATGCAGAAAGCTATCCTTGCAGATAAGTTTCACGTGGCAGATATTTTGTCTCTAGCTGCGTATCCCTATCAGAAAAGCGTCACTCCTTTTAAGTTAGACTGTCTTTTTCATGGACTCTAGCTTTTAAGGTCAGACTGTCTTTTTCATGGAGTCAGGTCCAATTTATGAATTAAATAAATGTTAAATCAGGTCACCTAATTGCAAAAAACACCCACATTAGATGTTTCAAATAAGATGTCAAATTATTTAGTAAATTACAAAGTTATAAATGTTTTTATTTTAGCTGCATTCTCAATATAATCCATGTCCACCATTGGTATACCGGGACTGTAGCTTGGATTCCAACCCTACATGTCTGTTTTGAGAATTTCACCCATGTCTCAAAATTTTAATTGTGCATTATTTGAGTTATGTATTAACTGCAACGCTCTCCTAGCAGGACTTCCAGCAAACACGTTTAAACCTCTGCAGATGATCCAGAACTCTGCAGCTCGTCTTATTTTCAAGGAACCTAAGCAAGCTCATGTTACTCCATCACTCTTCACTGGCTCCTTATCGCAGCTCGTGTTAAGTTCAAAAGCACTGATACTGGCTTGCAAAACCATGCCCAAAACAGCCCATGTCTACCTCTGCAAGCTCATGCACTTCTACATGTCCCACAGAAGCCTGTGCTCAGAGAACAAACAGCGCCTTGTGGTCCCAGAAAGGCAGATAATCTCTTAGCCTTCTCTTAGCAACAGCTTTCAAAAAGCAAATAAAAACTCTTCTCTTCAAGGAACACTTACTATGAAAAAAAAAAACTTTTTTCCCTAGTTTCTCTTTTTCTTCCTGCTATGGTTAGTTGATCAGCTGATACAACAACACATTGCATATTGTCTTTCCCCTACGGTAAGTCGCTTTGGACAAAAGTGTCTGCTAAATGCATAAATGTAAATATATTAACAATTGTAATTGAATAAAACTATATATATATATATATATATATATATATATATGCCATCAAAAATGAATTTTGTAACTTGAACATTGAACTTTTGATTTCTATATTATTTATTTTTATTTTATCTATTTAAAACAACTGATTTTTTTAGAGGACTAATTAATTATAGGTATATTTTTAAAACTTCCAGTTTGTAAAAATACAGTTTGGAGTTTTCAGATTGAAAATGTTCAAAACGTCAAATTTAATATTCTAATATTTAAACCATAAAATTCATGTTGTGAAATTTAGATCCAACAGAAAGTAGGTCAAGGGTCAGTAACAGGAGAGATCAAATGATCACAGAACAGTCGATAAAGTTAAAGGAGCGTGCTAGTGATTGGTTAATCATGCTAGTAAAGTGCCAGTGGCTTGCTAATCATGCTAGTAATATGGGCGGTTCATGACTGGCTCCTCCTGAGCTGCACACTTTTCCAGAAAAACCACACATTCGCCAGAAACTGTTGTTCTGTGATCATTTACTCTTCCCTGGTGAGGAACCCCCAGATCTAGTTTCTATTAGATCAGAATTTCACAACATGAATTGTAGCGATTTGCATTTTGGAATATTGAATTTCAAAATTGTTTATCCTGAAATATTTTTACAAACTTGATATCAGTAGAAAAATCTGAAGTTTTAAATTACATCTATCAAATATTAGATATTCAATAATCAGCTTATGAAATTCAAATGAAGAAATTAAAATTTAAACTTTTTTAATGTTTTGTAATTTAAAGTGTTTTACTGGCATTGAATATTCAGGGTTATTTAATTACAATGGTCAACAATTCAATTTAATTTCAGATTGTTTTGCCAGATCTCTAGCTCCATATATTCAAACCCTGTATGTCTGTTTTGAGGTGAATTTCACCCAGGGATAAACTTGACAGCTAGAGTTTTCTATCCAGGTGCACACCATGCATTCTGTTTGATTATTTCTGGTGTGAACGATACTTAACATACAGATGTTCATCTTTTAAACAAGCCTTATTGATGTACAGAGTAGAGAAATCTCTATCAAGTCAATACATCAAATTGGAGAACGGCATTTATGGGAAAACAAAATGATTCAAACTTTTGACTGGAAGCATATCTTCTTTTCCCATATATCAAATTAACTAATTCTGAAGAAAAAAAAACATTATACAAACATGATACACACATATTTTTGTTATCACATGCTTCTGTACTTTTCTCTCACCTTATCTTTTTGCGTGCATCGCCCACTTAATTCCCAACTTGCTCCTCATCAGAACTTTAGCATGACATCTTAATTAAAGTTGTGCGACTTATGAGATTCCTCACCCACTCTTACATATCGTCTCAGAGGATCTGTTGCATTCTTCTAACTCCTTGCAGCGCTCCGGATTGGCAGATGACACATGCTGCCCGGCTGCTTGGAAAGATGGGCAGGTTTCTTGTGAATCAGGCAGCTTACATCTTTGGCTCTTCCAGGAGGCCTGTCTGCAAGTCTTCTTGGCTGCTTAAGTGCCGCCTGCTTCCCATGATGCATCTCCGGGGATAAATCCAAGTGATATCATCTTGCGAAATCTGAAATGAGGAAGCACAAAGCTGGTTTTTGACTCTGCTTTGGGTTTTAAGGCTGATTCATGTCATTCCCTACAATGGCTGCAGTAATGGGTGGTTTGAAACCATGTAATCCCATTTCTCTCTTACATTCTAGGCTCTGGAGGAGGGTATCAGTGCAGCTCAGACTTGGACAGATTTACAGTTTCTGTAACTCTACAGCTGTTCTGCAGACACTAATCATATACTTGCATAGCTATTTTAATGTGCCAACACAGTTAACACCTAACAAAGCATAAAGTTAAGCTCAGTCAGCTACGATAAATATTTTGCTTTCCTGTGAAGGACTGCAGATGGTGTTCAAAATAAAGAAATCTGTTTATTGGTCCAAAAATTATCTGGTAGCAATAATATCAATCACCCTACTGTAAAGCTATTTTCTCAGTCCAGGCAGTCATATATACATTCCGATAATCGTTTTCCATGTCTAATTGCAGTAGATGTGCAGCTTGTTTTTGTCCTGTTGCAGTTATTATGAAGCTTTTATTTGGACTTTTGCTTGAAAAGAAAAATATTGATTAAAACTCTCTAAACTTGTACTCACATCTAGAGAGTATTTCAGGTCAAAACGGGAATGTGAATTGCAACATTTCTCCCTAAACGTTGCATCATCGCTTGCCGTGAAAATAATAGTGTTTTTTAATAGTCTGAGCATGACACTGATGGATCTCTGATAAAAGGTTTCTGTTTTCTTAAATTTCTGGTTTCTAGTTTTTCTAAATTTAATCATCTGATATACAACATGAATCAACTCATTCTGTATGTTTAAGATGCTGATTCAAACAAACTAATGTCATCTGTCAGCCTTCTTGGACGAGACATCATTGCTGATCTTTGTTGATTTTGGTGCTTTTAATGAGGGGTAAAATCCCAGTGTACACACACAGCAGGGAACAAGCTCACCGTGAACACACACCTGGAGCAGTGGGCAACCATGTCCTTGCTCAAGGGCACCACAGCTGTGGTTGTTGAAGATGGGAGAGCAAGTGTTTCATCACTCACACCACCTTCAACTCGATGGATCTGTGGATCGAGCCATCGACCTTCTGAATACAAGTCAATATTCTTATCCACCAGACCACAGCTGCCCCTAAAGTGTTTAGAGGTGTTTAAATATGTTTTAGGAGGTAGTATTTTTATTCAGTGTATCCGGCACATGAACGAACTGTTGGCAGAGTTTCTTCTCTGTCTCTGTACCTCTAGCATTGAATTGCTAGAAGGTGAATTGCTACCTAACTCTTAAACCACAATAGACCTTTGTGAAGCTGCGTTGCTGAAAAAAAAGCCTCATACTGTTGCTTTAGAAGTTTGAAAATTTAGTATTTTATTTTTTGTTCAAAAGACAATGACACATTTTCCAAAGTTTTTGTAGTTTGGTCTGCTCTTATTGGATATACTCATAATGAATGTATATGAAGAAACAACTCTATTTCTGAAAGAAGAAAAAGAATATTAAAATCCAATATTATATTCAAATCTAGACTTTTTATTCTAAAAATGAAAAATTCATTTTGAAACTGTTTAGAGAATATCTGATTATGAAAATGTATGAAAAAAATTCAAAAACATAAAATGTAGAATCAATCAACTACATAACATATCATTATAAAAATGCCCAAATTTGTAAACAATTTTGTCATGTTAATCAAACAATGACAATTATATTTCCTGATTTAATTCATTCATTCATCTTCATGTCGGCTTTCTTCCCTTTCGAGGTCGCCACAGCGGAATGAACCGCCAACTCTCTGGCATATGTTATATGCGGCGGATGCCCTTCCAGCCGCAATATTTCCTGATTTCATATATTGTAATTCTATTCTTACCCCGTATCATTGGCTAAATATTGTTTTGTATTTAAATGATGCTAAATTCACATTAGGACACATGTTTGTAAAGCTGATTTGAAGGAGTTGCAAAAAACTGCTGTTAAAAACATGTTGATAGGTACTACAAAAGCAAAAAAAGGATAAGGTTTTCATCATCATGAAGATAAACATGATTTATGACAAATGACAATTGAAACCAACAACTATTTAGGTATACTGGACATTTCCAAGAATCATGTTGATACCAAGTTAAGGTCAAAAGTATGTCTACCAATGAAAGTCACAACATCCACATAACTCCCCGAGAAATACAAGAAGTAGAAAATCTCATGGATGAGAATTCCCACTTGATGGATCATCCCATCGTCAGCTTTTCCCAGTCTCTCTTGATCGGCTCTTCACATGGAACCATCTGCACACTTGCGACAAAAAAGCTCTCAGGTTTCTGAGTGAAGACAAAGCTGAAAGCCTCCAGCTTTGAGCGTTTCTTTCATGCTTATCTACCAGGGGACATGATTTGGTGTGCTACCAACTGCTCACACATTTGAATTCATCTCATTTAGACTTTGTATACGTCAAAGACAACAAACATTGATGCTCTCTCTGAGTTTCTCACTCTCTAAGCCGCAAGTTTGAATTAGAAGACTTACAGTTGATCCTTTGAAGGTCCTTGATCCTTGTGAGAAGCTCCCAGATGAGCTCAAAAAATTTTCAGATGAATAACAAAAATACAATCTAAATAAGGATTGAGGGAGATAATTGAACCAACACAAGCATGACCTTGGACTAAAAAGATTTGAACCACAAAAGTGGACTTTTTTTTTTCTCAACGGTAAGTTTATGTTCAAACCAAGCTTCAACAGACCTCCCAATTTTAGCCTTAATTAGTGAGATTATATGTGTTTTAAGAAGATTGAGTATAAACGGTGGCCCTCTGGGAACAGGACTGGCTATCCTGAAGATGCAGCAACATTACAAAATTGTACAGTTTACAGTTTACAGTACTGTTTGTGAGCTCCAGAAAAAAAAATCCATTCTGATAGAATGTTTATAATATTATTTTTATAATTTTTAGATACAGATGTAGTCAAGGGTGTGCAAAGACCATTGAGGCACATGCTGAAATACAAGCCACCCATATGAAGTATTATAATTCAGATATCAATGTGTTGAGCTAATTACCAAGATTAAGCAAAAAGCTCAGCAAAACTTCAACAGTCCATCTGTACCGGGCTACATATGTAACGGGGTGTTTGAATGGCTTTCAACTATTTTAAGTTACAAACAGTTCGTTTTAATAATTTAAAAGTAGCACTTTATAATAACTACACACTACTAAGCATTAGCAAATAGCTAAATAATAATAAATAAAGCATTGTTTCTATGTTAATACACATTAGTGAGCAGTTTATAAATATAAAGGTAGGCTTATTCGAGTATCTATATAATACGCTTAATAACAATATGATCATGCTTTATTAATAATTATAATTAAATTATTTAAAGACTAGTTAGCTATTAGTGTTAAGTGATTTGAAAGCACACTGATACATATATATATATATATATATATATATATATATATATATATATATATATATATATATATATATATATATATATATATTTATATAATCATACAAATACTTCATACATTTAGAAATTATTAACTGATCCTCTATAAAACATGAAATGAATGTTATTATATGGATGCCTATAAAGCAGGAATAAAGCCTTTAAAAGTTATATTTTAAAACGGCATTTAAACGTATTAACATAGAAACAATGCTTTATAAATAATTAATTAACTATTTGCTGATGCTTAATTAATGATTGGTAGTGTTTCGTTATTATAAAGTGCTACCTTGGTAACGAATGTTGAAGACGGCTCATGGCGGACCATCATTTGTTATTTAGAAAAGAAATGTATAGCAGACCAGAAGAGTTTTTATCCCTGAAACCTTATTCAGCTGGAGTGGCTTTAAACTAAATCCTATGTTTAACCATCACAAACAGATAATACTACAGTAAGACGGTCTGTAATTTTAACTTGTGAAATCACAAATAATTAAACATAGCATTTGGTTTCTCATAATGCTAATAACAGAAAAGTAAAATTGTAATATATATATATATATATATATATATATATATATATATATATATATATATATATATATATATCTCCCATGGTGAATTGATAGCTTTATTTAGAAAACAATGACATTGGTTCGAGAATGATCGAATGAAGATTTTTTTATACAACTGAAGTAATAATCACATGATAGTACTGAGCTGAGACACTTATGCTATTCTAGACCACAGTTCAGTAGATTTAAGCAGCTAAGCTAACTTTATAGTTCTATCAGTTAATTGTCATGTTTTTAGTGAAAAAAAATTCTTTCCACTTTGTCATTGGAAATGATGGACAAATGTTTAAAATATTTTGTGAACATTTCATCTATCTCTGTCACTTTCAACTATCTCTTAACATTGTACGAGAACTAAAGATTCAGACTTAAGTTTTTTTTATATACAATAGGTCTATAAGATTGATATTACATCATGTAAAAAGTACATAGTAAGTACTCTTTAAATAAACATAAAGTTAGATAAATCAGAATTCTTTATATTTAAGTGGGCTGAAGAGAAAAAAAAATCACCTGTGAGTTTATGTACAGATTATGTTTTATTTTTATTTTATTTACTAAGGAACCCCCACATCTTCCAGATAAGGTTTGTGTCTTTTGCTAGATTAGGTATTTAAACTGGCTGACAAATCTAGGTTTAGAAAAATCCTTTTCTTACTGAAGTCATGTTGTTTTCTCCATTATTCAGTCTGTCATCTTCCGTATCAAAGCTCCGTGTGCCACTTTTTCAATTTTCGGTGATATTGCAGCCATCCAGAGGCGACTCACAGGATTAATTCTCTGGATTAAGAGTCAAAGGGGGGAACTGTAATTTCTCACCTGTTGGTATTGTGTGGCGAACCCTCCGGGGGAAACAAATCTGATTGAAGCTTTCTCACCCTTGGAGACATTTCCCTACTGCAACCTTCAGCGACACACAAGTACAGATATACAGCTGGGAAAATGTAATGAGGTCTCGGATGAAACTTAGCCCTTTCTTCAGCTTCTTTCTGTCCTTTGGTTTTTAGATTTTTATTTATTTTTTTGCTCTGGAGCTATTTACTATTTTTAGATTCTCACTTGCCAAGTTTACAAGACAGATGGAGTTAAAACAGTCGACTAATGATTTAACATGTTTTGGGTTCAGCAGTTAGCGTGAAAATGCTGAGAGAACAGATGGTAAACAGACCAATGGTGCAACTCTGATTAGCACAAGTGTATTCTTAACTTTTTTGTATGATTCCCACAGAAATATTATCTTTTTAAAATTTGCCCGAGTTAGTGGCAGATGAAAGAAATGGTTTGTGTGTAATTCAGAGCCCTGGGGGATAGGGCAGTCTAGATGCTTTTAAAACTGAAAAAGTGAAGACATGGCCTTTGGCGAACATGCGATCAGTCAAGCGGGGCTGAGACTAGACAGAACACACTAAATTATTTAACAAAAAAGGTGAAACAGATGTAATTCGCTCCTGGTTATCACTATGATTTGCAGTAAAAAAAGAACACAAGGGAAACATCTAAATAGTGTTGGTTATAACACTATAGACTAAAGATTATGAGACACTTTATTTAATCTGCCAAGACTGATATGACTTAAAACTTTTCATGCTTGTTCAATAATGTATTAAAATTTTTTTAAAATGTTTTAAAGAAATGTAATTAATACTTTTTTTGGTAATTAAGCAATTAAATTATAATTAATTACAGTAAAAAGTAATTAACAATTAAATCCAATTAAAAAGTAAATGATAATAAGTTTACTAGGATGTGTGCCCTAAATGTAAATCATAAATGAGATTTTTTTTCTTTATTGATTATTAACCGGTGAGGGGTACGTCAAATCAATTCTTCATTAGTTAAATATTAGTTTATTATTTGTTATTATAAGAAAGTGCAACGTTCTTAACCTTTCTAATCTCTGGGTCCAATTTTCCAGTGGAAAGCAGTTCTATTGATTAGTCTTGATTTACTACAACATACTTCATTTTACTTAATTTAATAAAGAATGCTAACAATAGACTGACAACTCATCAACATCAAATAGTGGGGTACTGCTTTGTGGTCCCAAGGGTCTTGTGGTCAACAGATGCTGAAAATATGTATATTTTCTCTTGGTTGTCCACTAGTTGGTGCCCGTGCCCACTTGCTGATGCTAGTTTCCCATGGTTAAGAATTAATGGTTTAGCAATTTTATTTTGTGCTCCACCTGTATATTATTAGTTGCTCAATAAAGTCACCTTATTACTACTATCTTGTATTTGAAATCCACAGCTTCACTACACAATACTTTGCCTCTAATGGCCAGTAGTTTTTTTTTGTCACACTGTAGTTATTGTCCTGTAACCCTGGTCCTTGGCTTGCAGAGACAATTAATTATTAGTGGTTTGCTGCAGGATTTACCTGTAAGTAAGTTCTGAATCACCAAAAGTACACATGGCTGCAAAAGATGCTCAATTACTGAGAATTTGATTCAGTCGGGTATGTTCATAAAAGTAAAGGAGCTTTTCAGTGCCTGCAGCTGACTATCTCTCTTCATTGGGAGTTTAACAACCATGAGTTCATGTATAATTGAGAGGCCATCAAGTCTTCAACAAGGATCTGAAGGCCCATCTTAAGACCAGCAGGGCACAAACAAGAGGACTATCAAACAGATGGCGACTTCAGGACACCCCACATACTGAGTGCCATCTTCACCTTTGATCACCTGCCACTCTCTTCAACTCGAATGGGCATCTCAGATCTAAATAAACTCTATTCCAAAAGGAAACTTGTTTCAGAGAGTGTTTTGGTTTCACACCTCCGTGTTGTTAATTCGAGTTGTTCCATGAAGAGCTGCACTGGCTGAGGCTAATTTTAAATGCATGTTAAATTACATTTTTTTAACCCCTTTGGTAGTTCGGGGAAATAATTACCACAAACTCATAAACAGAAAGCTCCACTAAAGAGCTTCCAGTGTCAGGGTTAGTAAGTAAGGACATTATTTGGCTGTGCTAATCGTGCAGGTGGTTGCAAATAAAGTAAGTACAAAGTAAAAAAAAAACGAAAAGAAAAAAAATGTGTTTAAGGTAGAAAAAAAACGTGGATTTTAAGGAAAAAGCCAATTTAGATTAGATTTTTGAGCTTTCTGCACATAATTTACATAACTTTTATTACCGCTTGGATAACCCAGGCACCGCTCAAACATAACTTTTGAAAGTCAATATATTTTATGGCATTTTATTTTGCAAAAAAGAAGCACCTTGAAAACATCCAATACGAATGTGTTGACATTGTTCATGCTATCTTTTGTCAAAACATCTTCCTTAGTTTTAATTTCAGGTGTACTTTAGAGGTAAAGAATGTATGCATGCTAAAAGACGAAGGAATTAAACAGAACAAAATAACATGGAAATGTTTCTGGTTTCTAAAGGAAGATTTAAAATGCATCCTAATTATCCTGAGTACTTTGACAACTTAAAACTTACTATAAAATAGCTTGGCAATAAATGTTTAATCAGCCTCTGCATAGTAAAACAATCACTTCTGTCAATTAGTGCATTAGAACCTAAATATTGCAGGGCTACAAGAATTATCTGAAGTGAAAAACAACTATACAAATACTCTGGAATAAACATTTATAAAAAAGAATCCAGGCTCTCTGATGTAAAAGTCGTCAAAAAGGTGAAATTCTGTTTTTATGATGATGATGATGGCATGTTAGCATTAACATCCTGTTTTATTTGCCATCCCCATTTGACACGCTGCTACTGGATTATTGATCTGAAAGAACATTAATAGTTGATAAGCTCACACAGATGGGCTTTTCTCCTCATTGAGAGTGTGATTCAGGCTAGGGAAGTGTAAAAAGCTTGAAGATGCTCTGCAAAGATGAACATCTGCAAATACAGGGGCTGACGCAAATGGTGGGAGGCTAAAAGGATAAAAGGATTAGGCTGTGTGTAAAAGAAAGCTTAAATATGGAAATTTAATGTGAACAGTGAAGCTATCGGTAGCTTAAGTTTCTTGAATTTAATGAAAGCTATACATTTCCCAAAATGCTAGGAATCAAAAAGTAAATAGAGAAAAAACAAAGTGTTGTACAAATTTTTTTTTTTTAATCATAGTCATTTAATTATTTCTGTGAACCCACAAAAACAACACATACACAGCACATAAGCAGTTTATCCTGCTAGTTTCAGGGGTAAAACAGCACCATGTTGTCAGTGAAAGTGAGCTAATGGTCATAACATTCATGAACATCTTTTTTTGATCTACATTTGTAAACGAGACCAGAAAATATAGTAAATTGTAAATTACCAGGGATCACTGTCTGGAAAGCGTTGCATCATGTATCCGGGCATGAAAATGTCACCACAAGAAAGAAATGACCAATTCTCAACAAGTTAGCCATTGAAAAAAAAGACAAGACATAACGCAATATTGAGCGTCACGGTGGCACAGTGGGTAGCACGGTTGTCTCACAGCAAGAAGGTCGCTGATTCGAGCCTCGGCTGGGTCTGTTGGCATTTCTGTGTGGAGTTTGCATGTTCTCCCCGTGATCGCGTGGGTTTTCTCCGGGTGCTCCGGTTTCCCCACAAGTCCAAAGACATGCGGTATAAGTGAATTGAGTAAGAACAATTGTCCATAGTGTTAAAGTGTGAATAAGTGAGTGTGAATGTGTGTGTGTGAATGTTTCCCAGCGATGGGTTGCGGCTGGAAGGGCATCCGCCGTGTAAAACATGTGCCAGAGAGTTGGCGGTTCATTCCGCTGTGGCGACCCCAAAAGGGAAGAAAGCCGACAAAGATGAATGAATGAATGAATTAATAACGCAATATTAAAAGAATAGAACAATAATCTTTCGTAAGCGGGGTCGTAAAGCTAGTAAAATCTTCTTTTCCTGACTGTACAACTGAACTTAGTTTACATTTTACATTTACATGTTGGCAGACGCTTTTGTCCAAAGCAACTTACAGTAAAGGAGAGACAATATTGTTAAACTGTCAAAGTCTATCTCATAATAGAAGCTGTATCAACGGGTCAATAAGCCACAGCAAGAAGAAAGTAAAGACTAATTATATTAAATAATCAATTGATAAATAAATAAAAATATATATTTTTTATAGT
Organism: Danionella dracula; assembly: GCA_900490495.1. Classification (NCBI taxonomy): domain Eukaryota; kingdom Metazoa; phylum Chordata; class Actinopteri; order Cypriniformes; family Danionidae; genus Danionella; species Danionella dracula. Next base: position 21,135,609 of record UELW01000778.1, on the reverse strand, counting down.
AGGTGTTCCCTGAAGAGAAGAGTTTTCAGTTGCTTTTTGAAAGCTGTTAGTTTTGCTGCTTTCCTTTGTTGGACGGAATCACGAGTCCATGTTCCTTTTCTGAGCGCAGTCTTTTGGAGGGCAGGTAGGATTGTATGAACTTGTGGAGGTAAACAGGGGCTGATTTTGGAGTTTTTTACACCAGCATCTGTGATTTGAATTTAACACAAGCTGCAATGGGGAGCCACTGAAGAGTGATGAAGAGGGGAGTAACATGAGCTCGTTTCGGTTCCTTGAAGATAAGACGAGCTGGAGAGTTCAGGATCATCTGCAGTGGTTTGAGTGCGTTTTCTGGCAGTCCTGCTAGGAGAGCGTTTCAATAGTCCAGACATGAGAGGACTAGAACCTGAACCAGGAGTTGAGTTGCATGCTCAGTTAAGAAGGGCCTGATTGTTCAGCTGTGCCAACCTACACGTTCGAGTTGTCTTAGTGATATAGTCTTTGAAAGACAGCTGTTCATCCAAAATCACTCCAAGATTCCTGAAGGACTGAAGGAGAAAGGGTGTTTCCAAGTGGAACAAAAACAAATCCCTTCTCTTGGAAATACAGATAAAATCAACCAATCAGATCTCTACTATAATGTTCCATGGGAAAGAGGTCTGAGGCTGAGACTACTGTCTGAGTAACAATACTTTAAACCGATACGTCATAGTTTCTTTGATATAAAAAAGTTTGTTACTACCACCTGCAGTCCTGCATTAAAAAAACACTCTTTTGACTCAAAAGTTTACAAAATTGGACCGTGCAGTCCAAGCATTGAGCAATTATTATAGCCTGTTCTTTGATGTACAATGTCAAACAATACAGCTTATCGCATGTTTTTAAATCTATAAGCACTAAACTATAGTACATCTAAATACGAATATAAAGAAGGGAATTGTTATTACAGGTATTTATGGAGTATGAAGTATTCTGGTCTTTTATTAAATTATGATATAAGGTGTTTTAGATCTTTGGAGTCCAATGTTGAAATCCCCAAAAACAAACAAAAAACTACACCAATAGAGCCTTGTCAATAATTGAAAAGCTCATGCTGACTGGCAAAAATTTTGAACCCTCTGACTAATTTTGATTTAAACAGTTTCCGGAATTTGAGTGTTTTTGGGGCAACACTGAGTGTGATTTAAGACATTCATAATGCAGTGTTGCATTTCATTTATAATTCAATATAAAAAACTTTTACTGGTTAAATTTTCACATTAAATTATTTCTTTTTTTTTTACTACGAACCTCTTTCTTTTCAAGAGATAATTCCATAAAAATGTATAGATAGTCACGTTGCTCCCATTAGATCAGATTTTTAAGTGAAATGAAAGTCACTTTGCATGCAAGCGTCAGATAAATGACTATACTGACTTGCAAATGCTGTAATCAAACTTCATTTGTCCAATTTCCAATGCACAACTAGACAATGGGACAGTCTTGTTAAAGACCAAAATCCGCACTCTCAATCCAGCCCTACAGGAACCGATTAATCTTAGTTAGCCGTTTTGCTCTAAAGTGGCTATTAATACTCCTTTGTGAGACTGGAATGATTCAGCAGCATAGAGATGAATCAATTCAAGACATAAAATGTAGATCCACATAGCACTTCCTCTTTATTATGGCCTCCCACACACCTATTTTCCAGCTTAAACCCTCAACAAATGGGACAAATCTCCCTACAAGCTAAACTTAATGAATAGAACAAGAGGATTATATGGGTTTTCAGGATTTTAGAAAAAGATTGTTACTCATTCTTGCAGCGGCTACTTTGTAGGGGTCATGAACTATCTCTCCTTTGTGTCTTTAGAACAAACTTCTCTCTTTCAACAGTCCGACTTCATTTCCTGTGCCTTTTAGGGGTCAGCAGTTTTGTCCTCCTTGAGGATCTCAGGCTCTATTAGGGGCAAGGCAACAGAAACTGATTAGCTGGACTTTAATTACTCCTCTGGTGCCCCATTACACCACCACTGACTGTTTCCAATCTTCCCTGTTCCTTCATATCCTTCCACTTTTTTTCTAAAATTAGCTTTGCTCTTGATTGTTTGTTGACATCTCTCCTCAATTTATGTAATGGCTGTGTGTTGTCTTATGGTGTCTTTAAAAGTGAAGGTAAGCTATCCTAATAAAATCTTAGAAAAAATTTAATTGTTCAAAAACTATCTGTGCTAGCAGAGTAACAAAACCAGTTATAGCAATTTTAAACAAATCCATAAATGGTGCTAAAAATGCAAAAATGAACAAACGATTTACATTATTTTCTTCAAGCTATAGCATCCAGAGATACATTTTTCAGACAAAGGTTCTCAACATTTTCAATTTAATAATTACATAATAACATGCAACATATGGCATAGTTCTCATATAGACTTATATGAGTACATAAACTGTACTTTTCACAAATCTGTTAGCAAACTATTCAAATGAACCAGTTGATACCAGCTACAACTACTCCTAGATTGATTGATGTTACCCTATTTATGCAGGATATAATCATTTCTAAAAGATGTGATAACACTTATTTTGAAACTTGCTTCTAAAGATGCCACCAAGCACAATCAGGAGATTCTTTGTGTACTGCCTTCAAACAAATTTCTTTTATTAAGAAAAAAGAATAAATACAATTCAAATTTTTTTGACCTGAATAAATTGAAACATATTTGAAGCAAGTACAAGATTTTACAAAGTAGCAGGAAGAATACGACTTAAATGTTTAACTCTGAAAGGGAGCTGTGGAATGTTAGAAAATAGTTTTTCTTTTTATAGAAATAGGACAGAATCCTCTGGGAATGAAAAAACTGCCCACGTATCTAGTCTGAGGCGTAAAAAAATGATTTAGACCTTTGCATAATAAAAAATAGTGAGGTAGTAGGTAAAAAAATTGTAGTGAATAGAAATGACTCATACTTGAACATACTTGAATACTTGACCTATTAGCATGGACTAACTACAGGTTCATCTAATTACTAGCATTCACATCATTATTTTAAGGAAAACCAGCTGTGGATAGTTCAACAACAACCTTATAAGTAGCGCAGCATCAATACCGCATTGTCTTGTCTACCTTGGTGACACTTGGACTTGCTGTTCTCAGATTGCTACTGGATTCTTCTCTCTCTCTCTCTCTGTCTCTCTCAACATGCCGACAAGTCTATTCAGTAGCCTGTTATTACTCTGTTTCTTAGTTTCTGTTGGTACTCTTGCCTGGATCTTATGAGCCTTGCTTGTGTTTTTCAGCCAATCAAAGTGCTCTTTTTTATCTCATTTGCATGTCCTGTTATTAAATCCCTGTAGTCGGGTCTTTGAGTTCAACCTTTTTTGTCTGGGTGTACGTGATAGACTGAACATGCTGCATAGAAATAACAGTTTCTTTCTATTCAATCTTTCCTTAGATCAGAAGTGACTTCAAAGTGAAAGTTTTATTTAGGGGCTTGTCAGATTGGGAACCTCTAGAATATGATTGTCTGTACATAATAACATTGGTTACCTCAGAGTTTTTGTGTGTCCTGTCTAGAAGAGAGACTGGATGCTCTCATCTGCCCAAATTTCGATCAAACATTGGATTTCCTCACTCTTCCACAAACATCCTTTTCCAGCCATGTTGATCTGTGTATAAACAGCGAATGAGTCGAAGAGTTTTTATGCCACTTCGAGCGCAGACAACTTCCTCCTTTGATCCACATGTCCCACCCATATCTCCACTAGACAGCGTGAACCTTTTCAGAAGCTTAAATACAAAAAAAATGAAATAGTTTTTTGACCTTGGATGCCTGTCAACCTGTTACTGGAGACACAAAAAGCTAAATAATGAGACTTTCAAAATTACAATATCATCCACATTGAAGTTACAGGAGCTCCCACAGATATAAATGTGGCTTATTATTTCAAAATAATGATGCTATTGTTAAGTATCATAGGAGTGAAATGTCAGTATAGTGCTAAAAAACATTGACATTTAAATTCCAAGCCCATGCATCTGTTGGTGGCTTATTAAAGCAAATGGTGTTATGAGCGCCGGTGTGGAAGTCAGCTTTTTTATTTAAAGAGGAAATTTACTCTTAGACACTAATAAAAGTCCACATTGGAGCAAGTTTTAGTTCCACTCTTCTCGGGACAGCTAACTTAGCATTGCTCACACAGGCTCCATACTAATTTTAGTTTACTACCCAAAGGATTAGACGGTAGCAGTTTCAAACATATTCAAAATCTTTGCTGAAATAAAATCAGGCCATCACAGTAACAAGTACCAGACAGCGACCGTGTGGCTTGCATTACACTGCGTGAAGAGGTGGGAAACACACAAAGTAAAAACAAAGTTAATACCAGTCTATAAAATAACTTTAAGAGAGTGACTGTAAGAGAAGTTCTACACACACCTCTGCGGAGGATTGTGCTTGCACTAGGGTAGCACGAATGGAAGTGAAAAAGTCAAGCAGTAAAAAAAGTTTCGATTTCAAGTTTATGTTCAGAAAAGATAGTTAGAGATGAAACTCAGCTACTTTTTTTCAAAGCTTTTTTTACAAGGCAAAATTAAAATGTGACCAGACAGAACACTAAATAAAAACATGAAGAAATTATATAAAACCATATTAAAACCAAAATAAATAGCACTCCTAGTGGAAAAAAAACTTCTGGGTGTGGGTGTGTGTGCATGTGTGTGTAAATTCAAAATTAACCTAGACTAATCTAAATTAAAAAAAATAATCTATGCCCACCTTTAATTTATATAAGAGTTAAAAAAATATGTATATAGTTTATATTTATTGATATTATATTTAATTAACAACAGGTAACATTTGTGTAGCTGAATGATTTAAAACATAACGTAAAAGAAAGAACAATTGTGTCCTTAACAGCTTAAAACTATAGCTATTTCAAACATACTTTTATGGGGGATTTTGAAGGCATACTGTTGTTTGAATCATTACTTTATTGTTAAGAGGAGAGGTTGTTTGAAACCCATAAAATAAGGATTATAAACAAAGCATAGTTAGACTCATTCATGCCCGCATCACTGCGATCTCATTTCCTCCAAGCACAGACACAGCCTTTTATTCAGCCTGACCACACGTGCGCCCTCAATGTGCCACCATCCCGTCCAATTTATTTATGCCAAATCACCGACTATGATTGTCATGCTTACTAAACAAGAGCCCTGTTACCTAGCAACACCTGTTTCAATAGGAAAACATGGAGTGAACTGTTTCCGGCTGCATTTACCAAGACCTGTCTATTGGAAGAAAGCCTGATGTCCCTGCAGATTTGATGTTTTACTAAAACCTTCGACTTCCTGTATTGATCAAAGAAAACAATGACAGAAAGGTTAAAGTGTTGAATAACTGACCTCGCTGTCAGTTCATGACATTGTGTTCTTTGTGTACTTTTCTTGGGGAGACAGATGTGCATTTCTTTGTTCACATGTGTTTAAACAAGAGTAGGGAAATTATATTAAGCACTGGTAAAAGCATTGAAACAGACGAAAAACACAATGGGCAACCAGGCAATGGCAACTTTTGCATGTTTTAAAGCATAAACAAGAGGTGACCAAAGAAATAATTACTGTGTGTGCCATTTTAAAGACACGACACACACCAGTAGCTCCAAACGAGCCAAGAAAAGCTTAATTAGTGGAATCAGGTGTGTTGCGTGAAATGTGAAAGCAAAATTGGGCTGGACTACGAGCTCTGCAGCTAAAGTGTGTGCTCACTTAGAATTAGTTCTGAATTATGCTTTTCACTAAAATTAAGTCTAGCTTAAATGTCTCTTCTCAAAAAATAAATCTTAGTATCTTTCTGAAAAATTAAAGCCTTTCAAATTTACAACCTTTCAACTTTATAGTAAACAGCATATTTGAATCACCTTCTACTGTCAGTCTCTTTAATAGATTAGTTTGCCCCTCCACTCTCCCACAACCATGCTTCTTCAATGTCTCTTTTAGTTCTCCTGGCAGTCAGAACTCTGCAAAACAGTTATAACTTTAAAGGCAATAAAACTGATAAATATACACCATTGACAAAAATAATAGACATTTACATTTAACTGTACCTACTGCCTTGTAAACTGCAAGACAGTCAGAGACAGTTTGGAGACTGCAAGACTCAAGACAGATATACTGTATAGCAAAATAGTTTGATCGCTGTCAAAAATCTGACACCGAAAATTTTAACCTTGTTGCTTTATATGGAGATTGTGATTCTATTTGGTTAGTGTGTGTGCGTGCGTGTGTGGAGGGGAGGGGGGCATGTGTTTAATGAATGGACACATGTTCCTCGAGCCACTTTGAAATTTTAAGAATAAACGATAATGCAAATGTGTATTTAGGAATGTAAATACAACTTCGGGAACATATTTGATGAGGAAAAACTAAAACATGGTAAACATGTTTTAGAACTTGGTTAAAAGTTTGAATAATAGGGTGCCGAAGACCAATGCATTGGTGAAATATGACAAAATACTTTTTTTTTTGTCTGTTTTGTTTTTTCCTGAGAGGTCCAGTTATTTGGATACCTTAATTTTTTACGCAAAAAAAAATATGATCTTCAAAATTGCATTTTACATAATATTTATTTTTTACTTCCCCGTATGCTGCACTCTGATAGCTTGACAGCTGTGCACAGTCCTCATGCAGACCTGAACTGCTTAAACAGAGCGTTTATGAATGTGCAAAAGGGGAAAAGCATTTAACGGTCATCTGACTTTTCCTAGAAAATTAGCCTCTATCAAAGTCCAGCATTGAGGTGGTCCCTTGTTTTTAAATGAAATGACAGTACAGTGGAGACAAGGTATTATTAATATTTTAACTCTGACTTGCTCATCATAACAAATATAACGTGATCCACTTTTACAATTAATAGAGATGGTAAGTCTATGTGGGCTTACTTTTAGCTAATCCTAGTTGCTGTGTTGCCAATGATTTAATTCTCCAACTTCATAGACTTCCTATATTGTATTGTCATCATCATATGAAGCCATAACAATGTTAAATTACACATAATACATGTAAACTTTAAAACAGTTTTTTTTTCCTTAAGTTTTGGTTTCGTATGGTCATTTGAATTACACTTAATTGTTGAAATGAATGCAAAAATCATGTTTCTACCATGTCAGCATTGTGGTAAAAAAAAAAAAACTCACAAAAAGTAAAACAAAGTAAACTTTAATTTCTGTTTTTCTATTTCCAAAATACAGCATAGTTTCTGAAACAAGGAAAATATGGGTTCAACTGTTCAAGACCTACATTTCAAGCATCATAAAAAGTAATTAAAAAAATAGAAACCAATAAAATACATTGCTGAATACACTTTAGTTGAGTGAGGGAAATGACATGCATTTACCCCATACACATTCAGATCCTCTCATTTCCAATGCACAATTGTGCATTTGTTTGCATAACAGAAGACCACAGTATATTTGGATCCAATTAGTTGACGCTATCTCCTCTCTAATCCCAGATTAGGTTATACAGCGTGACAGTACCGTGAAAAGGCTGTAATCTTCCGTTATGTATTTTTAATGCATTGTTTTTAACAGCAAGGCCATGATAAACTGATCAGAAGAAGCTGCTCAATTCCCCAGGCCATAAACTGACCAAATAGCTTTCATGTCATCATTGTCTGCAATCTTCTCCATGCGGTAAATACGCTAATGACCAATTACCATGCAATAATCCAGAGATAATGAGGGCCAATGTCAAACAGATTTTACATACAAATGGAAGAGTTCCTAAACATACATGTCGGAGAATACAGAGGTAACTTGAGGCCATCAATATTTCATGCTGAACAGTGCTGTTTAAAAAATGCAAAGGGCCAGTTTCTAAATCACTGTGTCTGTATAACTATATGTAATACAAGATAAAATTAAGAAAAAAATATATGTTGCAAGTCTAATTATTACATATTATTTGAAATCAATGTATTAAAGCAGACAATTTAAGTAAGAGTTTTGAGAGGTTTACAATTTAGCATGATGCATTGTACTAATACTTTCGTAGTTTTTTAAAACGGACATTGCCTTTCTCTATGAAACATATATTCTAGATGTTAAATCTGTACTTGTACAGTTCAGTAAAGTGTCAATCACTTAATTTGAGAGCAAGTGTTTCATCACTTACACCAGCTTAAACTCGGTGGACCTGGGGATCGAACCGGTGACCTTCTGATCAAAAGTCTATCTCCTTATCCACCAGACGACAACTGATGTTACCACAACTCCCCTTATCCACCTGAACGCAATTGCCTTAAAGTTCTATAATTAATTTGGACTCTAAAAACAAGAAATTAGTATGGCAAGTTGGTAGCATTACAACAAAATGACTTTAGAATCTAATAGGTTGATGCACACAACAGGCCAGATTCTATAACCAATTAGCATAATATTTGCTAGATACTATAATTAACATATCAGTAGCACTATTCTAATCTGAATTAGTGTCTTTTGCATGACATTAAAATCCTTTAACATGATGGTATATCATGTCAAATATATAAAAATGTGATTTATATTATGCTATCACAAATTAGCAATGTTAGCATCATGGTTTCTTTAATTAATATACTGAACATTCTGTTTGCATTAGTTGATTTTAGGATGATGCCACAATTAATTATAAGGGGGTAAAATACAGGGTTCTCAAGTTCTCAAGTTTGTTGAATGCATGTACAATGACACGTACATTGGGTTTAACCGCATTTTAGAAAATCATACATTTTTGAGCAAATTCCAATTTTTGTGATTAGAATCTCAGCATAAATAGATGTGTTCTAAGATATAACATATCAGTGTCATAAATATCAAGTTAAAGTGTATTAATAGAGTTATGTATTCAACGTGTTTAACAAGATATAGCCAAACACTGCAAAAAGCAAACTCCGGTCTTTAACTTCCAAGAAAATGAGAAGTGCTACACACAAATGCATAGAAAAGTTCATACTTCAACTCTGTTTTATACTGTAAGTTATTTTTTATTTACTTTGCTAAACTAGTCAACCAAGTGTTTCATAATCAGTTGCCATTAGATCTCAAAGGTTTTGTATTCTCAGCAGGTTTCAGAGATTGGCCACCAGAATTTGTCACATGCTTAAATGTCAATCAGGGTAGTTTTGGATTCTTTTGCTTTAGCATACATGGATGCACAAATATACCATTACTAACATATTGTTAACATAGATCAATGGATATATTAGACATATGCCAGGAAGCACAAACTTTTAAATTGTTATTGGTATCTACAATGACAAGAAAGGTAAACTGTCCTTTCTGTTTTTGGAGAACCCTAAATGGCCAACATGAGTTTTACAAGTAACCATATAAACAAACTCACTGTGAACTCTGCAGAGCTCCAGAGTTTAAAGTTAAATTTCCATCAATTAGTCAGATCTAAATCTCAGTGAAAGTTAACTTCAATGTGAAATGTATTCTAAGAGCTATGGATGTCTGATGCACAGATGCTTGTTTTGACCTTGTAAGAATTCATTTTCCAGTCTTGACGCATTTTACCAGGCTGTATCAAACAATAGACAAGAAAACAGACGACTTCCAGCAAACTAGAAGAATCTGAGATATGACTTCCAGCTAGATTCTACAAAATACTTTTTTTTTTGCAAAATCATCTTTATGATTAAACTTTAGGTCAGCAGAATCGTAATCTTTTTTCCTATTGACTCAGATCACTTAATGAAAGCCTCTTTCGGGAGGTAAAAGTCTTTTCCCAAGAGCCCAATACATGATGATCGCAGCGTCCTTGATTCATGCTAACGTGTTAATGGTTTGATTAAAACCGAAAACAATATTCTCAACCATAACAATGTCCTAATGTATTCTCAGAGTCTAATGACTTTTTGTAATGGACAATTTGCTTCCTTAATTTAGCAAGGGAGCCCCAGATGAGGAGAAAACAAAGGAGAGGAGGAGAGAGAAAGGTTACCAAAGACGACATAGTGTAATGAAATAGGCCAACAAGTTAACTTATCCATTACAAGAATGGTTTTAGCCGTATAGTTAATTCTCTGTAACTGTGTATTGTTGCTCCCCATTTGTAAACGTTCCATCGCTACCAATATGCCATACTTACTTGTTTCTTTATGCTATTTTATTTTAATTCTACTGCAGACATCTTTTTAACCAACTCAGACGCAGTGTGGATTAGCATAGGTTTTTAAAAATCCAGCATTTCTTTTATGTTTTGCACAATTTCAATCAAGTCACTGAGTCTCTGGTTGTTTTTCCTGACAGTGAATATCACATTTCACATTTGGCAAGAAAATAATTCAGGTGAATATCACATTTCACATATGGCAAGAACACTTTTGTATTAAAAAATTCTAATTATCTAAAAACAAGCTCCAGATATCTTAAGACAATCTGTTAAAATCTTGATGAATTACATTTTAAACTTTATTCAAATGGCAAGATAAACTATTTAGAGTTACAACTACTAAAATCTATAAACATTATTTCTACATCAATAGCCCTGATCCAATGTGGAAGGAATTTGAAAGATGAGGCTGATGGCTTATTTATAAGTGATCAGCCAAAAGAGCCTTTACTCAAGTGGTGTCCTGCATAGCCTGTCTGCAATGTTTTTGATGCTCAATAACTATATATTTAAAATTAACATTATTGTTAGGAGTATTGAAAACAAGTGTGACCTCTTTCATTTTTAAGTACATCTGCTAATTTAGTCAAATGTATTCCCCTGAATAACAAACTGATAAATAGTTTTTATTGCCTATATTTTTCTGGTTTCTTTTTTCAGTCCTTAAACATTATGTTTTAAAGTTTCTGCATCTAATGCATTATATTGGATTGATTTTATGGTGAATGTGGTAAATTTTTATTAGAAATAGTTTTTATGGTAATGGTTCTTTTTCGGCAACTGGTCAGGTAAGCCAATTTTATTTGTATAGCTCATTTTTGTACACATTGGCAATTCAAAGTTCTTTACAGAAGAATACAGATCATAGATAAAACAGACAATAAAACAGACCATAGATAAAAGCAAGGGATAAGATATTAAACACATTCAAATTCGTAGCATAAAAGAAAAACAGAACTTTTAGGTGCAGTTCTGTTCGGACAGCAGTGCTCAGCCAGTAAACACACATTTAAATAAAATGTGTTTTAGTCAAGATTTAAATGTGACTAAAGTTTAAGCACGTCTTATCTCTTCTGGAAGCTCGTTCTCCTGATTTGAACCTAATGATCTTAAGAGCTCTGTCTGGTTTGACTACAGTAAGCATATCTGTGATATTATTTGGTGCAGAGCTGTTTTGTGACTTATAGACAAGCAGCAGCACTTTACACTCAATTTTGAATGTCACTGGCAGCCAGTGTAGAGACCTAAGGACTGGCGTTATGTGCTCTGACTTTAAAGTTCTGGTCAAAATCTGTGCAGCCGCATTCTGCACAAGCTGCCTAGTGGTCTTTTTTGGGAGACCAGTTAGGAGGCCATTACAATAATTTAGCCTGCTGGTAATAAAAGCATGGACTAATGTCAGGGTGCAGTGGACAAGAGAGAAATGCGGACCCCAATTGCATGACAGACTTTAAATAAAAGTTTATTAAAGAAACAAATAACAAGCCAAGGGAAGGTAGGCCGAGCAAAGCAAAACCCTCGAAGGGGGAAAACAATAACCAATATACAAACTAAAGATTGGATAAGACAGAAAGACTAAATGACAGCACAAAAGCAACTACGAATATCTACCAACAGGAACAGCACAATAGGAACAACGCACAGATAAGGAGTAATGAAACGCAAGGAAGAGAAAACTGAGAGAAGCTTATAAACCAATCAAATATAACGGTGGAAACTCCAGGTGTACTAACTAAAAGCTCTAACTAGAAAATGAGAAGGGCAGTGAAAGGTAGGAAAAACAACAAGCCCATGTGCTTAACCACCGTCAGACGGTCAGTGGTTGGAGGTAACAAAGAAAAACAGAATAAACAAAGAGTGATAACTGAAAACAAGGTCAAACCAAAACTGAGGGAAGGACTGTCAAAGATTAGTCCCCTAGCGGCAAGGATTTACAAACCAGATACTTGAAAGATCATGACCACTAATTTCTCTAGATCCTGACTGGAGACAAATCCTTTGATCCTTGCAATGTTTCTGAGATAATAATAAGCAGAATTATTTACTGCTCTTATGTGGCTGGTGAAGCTCAGATCAGTCAGAATCCAGAATCACCCGAGGTTCTTCACCTGATGTTTAGTTGCAATGCCTTCATAGCTCAGGTGAACGTTGACCTTGAGAACCTCTGCTTTGTTCTCAAAAAAAATTTACCTCAGTTTTCTCTTCATTTACTTAAAGAAAGTTTATTTCCATCCAGCTTTTACTCTCATCAAGGCCATTACAGGGAGATTTTACAGGGCTGAAGTCATTTGGAGAAAGGGCTAAGTAGATCTGAGTGTTATCAGCATAACTGGGTCAAATAATGAGAAGATACTAGATTGCCTAACTTAGTGGTAGCATGTACAGGCTGAACAAAAGGGGTGCAATAATTGAGCCTTGGGGGACCCCACATGAAACTGGCGTCGGGTTTGACATGTGATCACCAGCCTCTCCCTTGTAAGTATGACCTGAACCATTTCAGCACTGTCCCTGAAAGACCAGCACGGTTCTCAAGCCAATTAAAGAGAATGCTGTAATAAACGATTTCGAAAGCAGCAGTCAGGTAAAGAAAAACTAGCACAGTCACCTTTCCTGAATCTAAATTTGAACGGATATTGTTTGTTATCTTTAGCAGAGCTCTCCCAGTACTGCCATGAGCTCGGAAAACAGATTAAAAAGTATCCACATGCTCATTTAAGCTCAAGAATTGGTTAAACTGATTTAGTATAACCTTTTCGATAATAAAGAGTAATCTGGAAAAGGAATCTTAATACAACAATGATAAATGGGTAACTATTGATTCTATACATTTTCTTTATTCATTTACATTTAGAATCTAAATATAAAACTCAGAAAACAATATTTTAAAACACTTAGTTCACTGCATTGATCAATTTGTAAAGCAGTTAAAGTACTAAACTTTTTCTTGTTTAAAAGGCCAGAATCCAGCAGCATGCTGTATGAATTCGATGCACAGTATTGTTGAAGTATGTTTACCAGACTGCTCTGACTTTGCAAGCATGCAGCACTCATCTTTAGATGAATCAAGTAAACCAAGGATGAGGTGAGGACTTGATACAGGCAGGAATACGACTTCCAGTTTGTTCAATCTGCACTTGTGTAAAACAAGCTCAGCTGCGAATATATGTAATTGAAATCTAATTCTGCCGCAGAGAACGTGAGGATGTTCTGAAGTGTTTACTCCAGCTCAAACAGAGGTTATGGCTGCTCTTCAATGTCATCTTTAAACACACACTTCATTCCTCTGAGTTTTCATCTGCTGAGCTACTCATAATTTGAGGAGTGCTGTGGTAAAATGGAAAGGAACATTCTGTGGTGCTTTTACATAACCTTAATAACAGTTTTCATGTTTATGTTTTTATTAGTCTGTTTTTTATATATTTATTTAGCGAATACATTTTGAAATCTAATGCTTGTTGCTGCCTTTACAGTTTAGATATTTTTTTACTGGGTTTCACTAGTACAAAGTTCTGAATGTTCTGAGACGTTAACGTCCAAATTTACTGGCACCAGAGGCTTTTGGATAGGTAAACAGTCTGCCTCGTATTTTTTGGTGAAAGTCAATTTGAATGCAGAACAATGTGTGCTTCATGCTATTGATTCCAATAGAACATTGTAAGCACTAAGTACTCTGATTTACAGTGACAAAGTTTAAGATGCCAATAAAAGTACCAAGGATAAAGCCAGGAATTCTTTCATTCTGCAAACAGCACTGATAGTCTTAATTGGAATTCAATCATCCGTCAATCAGTTTATAACAACATCTTCATTTTGGCGATGCCAAAAAGAGAAAAAAGCGTATCAAAAAAAAAAGAAATGTTATGACTGGATTCACCTGCTTCAGATCATAGTGTTCTTAATGGCATAATGTCTGTAATCATGTCAATCAAAGGAGTGTACTCCACCTACTGGTAACTGGTAAATACAAGAAAATGCTCGAAAATATGCAACTTTGTTATCATGAGCTGATAACAACAACTCAGGGTTCTTCTGTGACTTTTACAACATGTACACAATAAAAACAGTTATTGTGAACTCATACTGAGTAAAGCAACAAAAGCAATCAAACTGTCTTTCATCGTCGATATCTCAGAGGCATTCTGATCCCAAAACTTTCAGTAATGAAGCTCTCTCATGCTTTATTCAGTTACAGTCAGAGGTTTATTTAAAGGTGCCAAATCATGTAAGCTCGACTTATTTTGCAGCGTTTAGTATTGTTTTCTCATCAAAACATGCATCAAGTCATATTCAGATTGGTTCATGAATGTTTACGTAACCCTATTTTTGTTTTCTTTAAAAACTACTTGATGGCTGAAGCCACGCCATTTGGACAAAGCACCGCCCACTAACCAGTCAGAAGGTCTGCTAATGCATCTTAATGAAGAATGTGAGCGCTGACTGACCCACAAGTGTAGAAGGAGAACCGCATTGGATAAACAATGAAAAGAAAGTATGTTTTTGGATGTCCTTGACCAAAAAAAGTTTTTGGCTGACCAAAAGTTTAATGTATTTGTGGGGAAATTAGTGAATTTTCAGGGTGCCAACAACCAAATACTAGTTTTTCTCAACAGAAAAGTAAATGCTAAACAGAAACGTCTTTAAGTCTTACTTACGAAGAGAGATAGAGGGAAGAGATTGTGAGCAGCCTGACAATTAAGCCTATTCCACGCTTTGATTGTAGACTATTATAAACTCTGATACAGCATATTTCTGTCTCATTGACAGAAGTTAGTTTGAAAATGAGCAGATCGTTTAAAGCCTCTCTTTGCTGCTCCCTTCAATAAGTACCGGAAGTTCAAACTATGACATTGCTAAAAGACGCAAAAAAGGCATGAGAACTCACTAGATTTGTCTTGAGTTGTTAGGGGATCTAAAAATGCCTAAATTCAGCAATAAAGTAATTAACATTGACAAGACCTGGCCAAAGGAAGTTACTTTAAAATTCCATTAAAATCATTTTTTTTTTCAGTTCAACTGAAAATTCAATGATGTGATGTTCAGACTTGACTGACGTTCTAGTTTTAGGGATGTTTTACTGTTTGGTTTCAGTCTGTCATATAATCTGTGTTCTGGGCTTTGTTGCAGCTACGTTAGTTTTATATAATAAAGTGTTGTTCTTGTTGTCTAATTGAATGCTCAAATAAATCACTTCATTCATTAGACCCTAGTTACCTATTTGTTTTGTTTTCAAAATAGAATAATTCCATAAATATTATTATTATCATCATAATATTCTCCCTATTGATTTAATTTACTCACAAGACCAATAATTGTGACCTTGTATGGGTGTAATATTAGTAAATCATAGAATGCTACATCTATTTTGGTGAATATATCCTACAAAGTAATGGTGGAAAACATGGATAGACTGTCTTCTGAACAAAAAAAAAGGCAGATTAGGAACAATACCACCAATTTAAATCTTTAAAAATAATTTTATTTGTAGTTTTTTGCTACTTAGCTTGGGTTTCAGAACAATTAGTAATCATCTGCAGCTTCTTTTTGTCCAACTAAGCAGCTATTTATAAACAGCTCATACAAACTGTTGGCGAGGGAAAACAGCAGGTAGGTTTGATGTGAATGTTACAAGCTCCACTTCATTGATCAGAATTTATCCACAGAATTTTTAATGCAGCATAACTGTGCACAAAACAATGTCTCTTAATTTTATGTTAAAAACAACTGTGCTTCTCTCTTTGGAAAAGTATCACATACTGCTTGACGCAAATTATCATGGAGCTTTTGATTAGAGCTCTTGGCTTTGTTCTGGCAATAGTAATCATTCACCAGCTTCCCACGTCTCTTTCTTTGATGGCGTGTCTGGAAACAAGTCTCTGACTGGTTTAGAAACATACCCAAGTGCTTTTCATCTAGGGCCATATGAGTGTTTGCTGAAATTGCACAGCACACATTTGTTTTTGAAACAACATTAATGGACGACTGCATGCAAACTTGTGCTCTTGTTCTGCTTTTGTTGTCTTGTTGCTCTGCATTGATCTGTACATTTGATTTTGATTGAACTGTGCATTTGTTGCAAGTAGTACCCCATACCTTTTGGAAATTTTTTGGGTTGTTGAGGAGTTTGCGTTAAGTTTTTAACTAATTTTTCAATGTTAAAAAATTTTATTTTGTTGAAATATCTTAATCTTAGGACCCTTTTAAACGTGTGCCTTATAATTCCAAAGGCAAGAAATTATTTATTGTCATGAATAAATTCTTGAAACTCAATCGCTACTTTCAAACTAAGTACAGATTCAGGAACAGTGGCTGATTTCTATGTAAAGTCGTGTAAAGACGCAATAATGCTTGTGATGTGGGGGACACTAATGTTGCCATGTGATTGACGAGAGTGACGAGGCACGATAAACCAGACTGATCGCTCAAGTAGAGAATATTGAACTTAGATGAGCTTCATTTGTGAAACAACCAATCAGAGGCTTGCTCTTGTAGTGATGTTGTTTTTTCAAGCAAAAACATTGAGTAAACAATTATTCTTGTAGTTTGTGGCCACCCATAACTGAATGACCCAATGCCATATTGTTACCCAAGTGAAAACAAAAAGAACCTTGTTTGGAATAAAGTGGGTGAGGAGATCGCTGAATCTGGAACGTTAATACGTCTTTTATTAATCAAGTTGCTATATATACTCACCAAAAGGATTATTAGGAACACCATACAAATACGGTGTTTGACCCCCTTTCACCTTCAGAATTGTCTTAATTATACATGGCATTGGTTCAACAAGGTGCTGAAAGCATTCTTTAGAAATGTTGGCCCATATTGATAGAACAGCATTTTGCAGTTTTGTGGGACGCACATCCAGGGCACAAAGCTCCCGTTCCACCATATCCCAAAGATGCTCTATTGGGTTGAGATCTGATGACTGTGGGGGGCATTTTAGTACAGTGAACTCATTGTCATGTTTAAGCAACCAATTTGAAATAATTTGAGCTTTGTGACATGGTGCATTATCCTGCTGGAAGTAGCCATCAGAGGATGGGTATATGGTGGTCAATGCTCAGGTAAGCCGTGGCATTGAAACGATACTCAATTGGCACTAAGGGGCCTAAAGTGTGCAAACAAATCATCCCCCACACCATTACACCACCACCACCACCACTAGCTTGCACAGTGGTAACAAGGCATGATGGATCCATGTTCTCATTCTGTTTATGCCAAATTCTGACTCTACCATTTGAATATCTCAACAGAAATCGACTCATCAGACCAGGCAACATTTTTCCAGTCTTCAACTGTCCACTTTTGGTGAGCTCATGCAAATTGTAGCCTCTTTTTCCTATTTGTAGCGAAGATGAGTGGTACCCGGTGGGGTCTTCTGCTGTTGTAGCCCATCCGCCTCAAGTTTGTGTGTG
This sequence comes from Danionella dracula, assembly GCA_900490495.1. Classification (NCBI taxonomy): domain Eukaryota; kingdom Metazoa; phylum Chordata; class Actinopteri; order Cypriniformes; family Danionidae; genus Danionella; species Danionella dracula. Next base: position 21,118,080 of record UELW01000778.1, on the reverse strand, counting down.
TTGTGGCTTCACAAATGCTTTGCTGCATATCTCGGTTTTAACGAGTGGTTATTTCAGGCAAATTTGCTCTTCTGTCAGCTTGAATCAGTCAGCTCATTCTCCTCTGACCTCTAGCATCAATGCATTTTTGGCCACAGGACTGCCACATACTGGATGTTTTTCCCTTTTCACACCATACTTTGTAAACCCTAGAAATGGTTGTGCATGATAAATCCCAGTAACTGAGCAGACCAGACCAGTCTGTCTGGCACCAACAACCATGCCACTCTCAAAATTGCTTAAATCACCTTTCTTTCCCATTCTGACATTTAGTTTGGCGTTCAGGATATTGTCTTGACCTGGACCACACCCCTTAATGCATTGAAGCAACTGCCATGTGATTGGCTGATTAGATAATTGCATTAATGAGACAGGTGTTCCTAATATTTCTTTAGGTGAGAGTATTTATATTGTGCGGATGTTAGCTAAGGCTAAGCATACTCAGAAATGGGAAGGTTTGAGGGACAGGTTTTTGAAAGAGATGAGAAAAAGAGAGAAAGAGTGAGACAGCAGCAACCTTGGGAAAAGGTGAAGGAAGATTTGGTCAAGTCATTCCTGCTACTCCCCCGGCAAGCTCGTGCCGAAATTAGTGTTATTCTCATAAGCGAAAGGAGCGGACATCATGCGAGTGACGCAAGTGAACACCAGGTTTGAAAGCGATCAGATAGGAGCGGGAGACATGTTCTGCTCAATTCTTTGGCACTCAATGTGAAGGCTCAGTTAGGCCTCGTTTACACTTCAGACCTAAATGCTCAGTTCGGATTTCATCTTGTGATTACATGTTTGTTAAATTGTGACCCATATAGATACACGAGTATACACTTGCCATAGCAACATGCATGTGATCGTTGTAGTACGAAGTGGAAAAGTGGAAGGTTTTTGTTTGGCGTATATTCAACGTCAGCAAAATTTGTTGATTAACCTAATTATTTTGAGGGAGAGCAAGAATAATAGTGACCATTATTTCCACCTTCACATATGCATCATAATTATGGCTTTGACTATTCAGAAGAGGATTTGGGGACATGAGAAATCTTTGGATAGGTCGGAGAACATTGTGGTGGGCCGTAGATCTCAAGATATTGGGTGAATACGTTTTTTTTTTATCCAGCACTGCTGAGAGAAAAGAAATCCAGTATGCGCAAGCGTTATTAAGGAAATAGTCCCTCTAAGTCACTTTGAAATTAATTTTAAAAATGAATCGTTAACAAACTGCACATCACTATAAACATTGTTCAATATATCGTATCATTGCTTCTGAATTAGTAATATTAAGTATATCTCAAAATTATTAATTCTCCAATACACAGCTATATAAAAAATATATGTTTTTTTTTATTACTAATTAAGAGAGAGTGAAAAACTGCAAACACTGCAGAAGTATTCTCTCGTCATATACTGGGAATAATCGACTTGATGGAATTTCTTTGGGATCTGAAAGTGCTTTCACAGAGGCTGTTTAATGATGCCAGTAAGCTATCGCTGAAGTGCAAGGTACAGTGTAAAAGTCTGCATTAGCTGCCCTAAGCACTTCAGCAGATTTCCCCTCCATTAATGAGTTTCAGAAATGAACATCTTAAAGCTTACTTGTACAGCTGTATTTCAAATAAATGAATGAATTCACTATATTTTCCGTTTTAGCTGTATTTAAAGAAGAACATGAATACAAGTCCAGTCTAAAGATTTTAGCAGGGTTCATAACTGCCGCACACAAACTTAAAGCTCTGCTCAATCAATGGCCACTTTGAAGCAAATGACTTATCAAAATCATACAATACCACACATTTTCAAACAATCACAGAATGCCTCAGTGGAGCGTTTATCTGCCACTAGCTGAATCAATGCAGGCCATGATTTGTTCTTGACAGCCTCTGTAACATTAGGCCACATAAACAGAGCAAAAGCAGACTTAAATAAGATCTGAAGAGTAGGTCGTGTTATTGAATTACAACAAGGGCTGGGAAACAATTAAGTCCTGATTAAATTCGCTTTTCGCTGACAGGAGGCAAGAGACAGACAGCAATTTCCTCTTCCCAGAGATTAAATTAGCCACCATCAGCACGAATCCATTGAAGTTTGAGGGGGGCGAGAGCAAGTCTACACAAGGAGATTAGTCACTTTGTGCTGGAACATGCTCTGAAGTTGCTAAAGCGAATCGGCAATTGATTGAAAGATATTGAAAAGTTCATCTCTGATATGTGTCTTTTTCAATTTATGCACATCTTCAAATAAGGCTGTTTCTGGATCATCGTCCTTGCTTTGCATATCATAAATCAGCATGTACACAAACATAACCATTGTAAATGCAGTATGCTTGTTATCATCTTAGGACATCAACAATGACATGAGAATATCATCAACATATAGTGACATGGTAGCTTTTTACAGTCTACAGCAATTTTCAGCAATTTTTCTCAGTTCTCAGCAATGTGAATATTTGTAATTGCCATGCTTTCTCAAAATTATCAATGAATCTATTACTTATAGTGCTTTATGTATGCTCACAATATTCTTTTTGTAGTGAATAAAAAAAAATCATAGAGCCCCGAAGCTCTGGAATATACTCCCGGATGTTGTCCGGAGCTCAGCTTTTCGCACGGAGTTCAAAACTAAATTAAAAACATATCTGTTTAATCTAGCATTCGAATAATTGGCTTTTGGTATTTGTCTAAACAGATCTGGTGTCTGAACACTATATACATACAAACTGTTGAAAAAACAATGTGGTTCAATGTTCCTCTATCACAGAGGTGTCCAACGTCGGTCCTGGAGAGCCGGAGCCCTGCACATTTTTGGTTCAACCATCATGAAACACACCTGTGGCACTAATTATGGTCCTCTGATTGGCTGAAGTAGAGTGGTATGCATACTACAGCAGAGTTGCAACTAAAATGTGCAGGGCTCCGGCTCTCCAGGACCAACGTTGGACACCCCTGCTCTATCATTTATCTCTCACCTGCAGCTGAATCTGATCACCTGTTTGTTGTCTGTGTTACAGTTTTCTAATCGTTGTTTCTCCATTTGTTCATTTTTTTTTTCAGGTGCTGTCCGGCGAACTGTTCTTAAGTTTGTATGTTCTTTATGCTGGGGAGGTGATTAGCACCTGCCTCAGGCAGCAAAAGTGGACTCCTATTTACTCTACCTGATCCTCACGAGGACTTTATGAAGCTACTTAAAAGCAATTGCTAAAGAAGTGCTATATGAAAACTTGATTGATTGATTGATTGAAGTGTAACAGCAATGGTAACAACAAGCGAATATTTAATAATACAACAATTTCCAAAAATTTAAAAGCAGTCATTTTAGCATTTCTGACTAGGTTTTTAATGCAGCTCTTCTCAAATATAGATTTTTTTCTAATGATAAATGATAGTTAAAAAAAGGATTAGAAACAAAACGATTAATATTTTTCAGTTACGTTGCTAAAAAAAGTATATTCCCAAATGTAATTACAACTTACTGAATAGCATTGGAATGCATCATCATTTTAAGCTGACATTTTTGTCAATTGCTGTAAATTGTAATATTTAGTCCTTTACATGACATGGACTATACTTCATAAACATATTTTTAGGAGTTCAAAATATCCATTAAGTCTCTATACTAATACAACTAGAGATCATCATGTGTTAAAATCATTTGAACCAAAATTTGACCAGCAAAATTTTTGTGTTGTTTACATTAGTATCCCTGAATTAATTTTTGTTTATTAACTGACATCATGTACTTGACAAGTTTCCTAAATCCCGATCTATTAAAATCACAGCTTGAGGCTGTAATAATATATGTATAACTTTTTTTGTAGCATCTAGATTTTAAGTGTTTAGACACCAGGCATGCACCAGAGAAATGTCACTCAAGCCAATTTAGTTCAATTAATCTCTTATTAATTCATATTGAACATTTGTATTATCAACTCTTGATTCAATTGCTGCTTATCACCTGAGTGCTCGCCAACCCTGGGAGTCTGTGAAAACACATGTGTGCTAATGTTTCCTGCTAATCACCCGTAATAGATTAGTGAAATTGTGCTGAATGATGATGAGCAGGAATTTGTCCTGCGGGCAAATGCAGCAGCTTGCTGTGACAGACTGCTCATGGAAGAAAACACTGGATATGATCATGCGTCGAGTTTTTCCATGCGTCTCTGTCTACTCTTTCGTTGAACTCTGCTTTGTGCATCTATCGGTTTACGCATTTTGTGAAGATTTTATAATATTTACTAATTGACACTAATCAAGTATAATATCATAGAGTAAAATCATAGAGTAAAACTAACAAAGAAAATGTAAGATATAAGATAATTGTCATATTCTAGTCATGGGTGCTTTATTGCCGACTATGTTTGAATTTATGCTGGGCCATTGAATGATGAGTGCATTACATTTTTGTAAATGGTGGGGTTTTATTGTCCCAAGTCCTATTGAAAACAGGTAAGCTAAAATGGAGGGTAGACATATCAGTCATTAAAACTAAATGGTAAATGTATCTTCACAGATTTACAAATTTATGTTAATGATACATAGATTTTTTATATGGAATCGTTTGTCTTTTAGGCAAGGCAAGGCAAGGCAAGTTTATTTGTATAGCACATTTCGTACACAGGGTAATTCAAAGTGCTTTACATTGGAAATAAAGAGTAAAAAGAAAGTACATTTCATAAAATCAAGCATAAAAAACAGTCATATAAAATCAAATGGAGTAAAAGTTTAAGTGCTAAGTTATGTTTGGACTTATATACGAGCAGCAAAACTTTAAAATCTATTCTGAAGGAGACCGGCAGCCAGTGTAGAGACTTAAGAACTGGAGAAATGTGTTCTGACTTTCTCGTTTTGGTTAGAATTCAAGCCGCTGCATTCTGAACGAGCTGGAGCTGTTTAATGGTCTTTTTGGGAAGACCTGTGAGAAGAGCGTTACAGTAGTCCAGCCTGCTGGAGATGAAAGCATGAATCAGTTTCTCTAAATCTCGTCTGGAAACAAAGCATCTGATTCTTGTGATATTTCTAAGATGGTAATAAGTGGTCATTGATTTTACGTGGCTATTTAGACTAAGATCAGAGTCCAGAATCACTCCAAGATTCCTGACCTGATTTGTAGTTGTTAGGCCCTTTGCATTGAGATACGTGTTAACCTTAACAACCTCGCTTTTGCTTCCGAATGCAATGACTTCAGTTTTTTCCTTGTTTAATTGAAGAAAGTTGTTTTCCATCCAGTTTTTAATCTCATCAAGACATTGGCATATAGAGTTTATGAGGTTGTAGTCATTTTGGGAGATAGCTAGATAAATTTGTGTGTCATCAGCAAAACTATGGGATGATATCTGGTTCCTTCTCATAATTTGGCCCAGTGGAAGCATGTACAGGTTAAATAATAAAGGAGCAAGGATTGAGCCTTGAGGGACTCCACACGACACTGCAGTCCACTTCGACATGTAATCACCTATGTTTACATAGAAGCCTCTTCCTTCTAAGTATGATCTGAACCATTTTATCACAGTTCCTGAAAGACCAACATAGTTTTATAGTCTATCGAGAAGGATTTTGTGATCAACTGTGTCGAAGGCAGCGCTCAGATCGAGTAGAACCAGGACAGTCACTTTTCCTGAATCAGTGTTTAACCGGATGTTATTGACTATCTTCAGTAGAGCTGTCTCTGTGCTGTGATGAGCTCTGAAACCCGACTGATAACAATCCATGTATTCATTTTGGGTCAGGAATTCAGTAAGTTGTTTTGCCACAATCTTTTCCATAATTTTACTAATAAAAGGGAGATTTGAGATGGGCCTGTAGTTGCTCAGTACAGTATTATCTAAGTTTGTCTTTTTCAGTAGTGGCTTTACAACTGAGGTTTTAAGGGATTTGGGGAAAAAGCACAAGGAGGTGTTTAAAATTTCTAAGAGGTCCTTTTCTAGGCTCTTAAGAACCATTTTAAAAAAGACTGTTGGTAGAGTGTCAAGACTGCATGTTGATGTTCTAAGGCTCTGAACCGTTTCTATTAATGTTTTGCTATCGATTAGATTATAGGTGCACATTGAGAGTGGAGGCTGAGGAGGTCTATCCCCAGCCCTGCAGGGGGAAGCACTAATGCCTTTTCTGATGTTAATGATTTTATTGAAGAAAAATGAAGTAAACTCATTGCATTTATCTTCAGACAGAAGCTCATTTGGAGTCTGGTTTGGTGGGTTGGTTAACCTCTCTACTGTTGCAAAGAGAGTTCGTGTATTGTTGAGGTTGTTATTAATTAAGTTTGAGAAATACTCTTTAATTCTGAATTAAAAGCACGAAGACTCTCTTTATAAAGGTCGTAGTGGATGACAAGTTTGGACTTTCTCCACCTTCTTTCAGCCTTCCTGCAAAGTCTTTTCATACTTTGAACTTTTGTTGAATTTCTCCAGGTTGTTTTTTGTCTCCCAGGTTCCCTTTCAGGAACTCGAGCTGCGTCAAACGCTTTGGGGAACGCTCGCTGCGTTTCCCGCACTGAATTATATGTCAAATCTCGTCCAACGGACAGGTGTGACGTCATCCGAGCGCGACGTCGCACCCGCAATGCGCAGTATAAAGAGCCCGCGATGGAGACGGCCACCAGCTTTTCTGCTTTCAGTAAGCGCTGTTTATGTCTCTTCTTGTCTAAAGTGGTTTCCAAGCTTAAAGTTGTGTGAAAGGATGAAGTGTTCTGCTAAAGTTAAACATTCTTTCAGACCGTGTTTTCCTCCCTGCCCGCGCTTTATTACGGGCGAGGATTCACACGCGCTTTGTGTGGCTTGTTTGGGAGCGGAGCATGCCCAGTCGGCTCTCGAGGGAGTCGGCTGTGAGCATTGTAAGCGCATGGCTATGCGCACTCTCCGTTCACGGAGAGCATTTTTTGAGAAAAATGCTCTTCCTGGCGTCTCCGGTGACCAGCCCACCGCTTTTGCTGAGGCAGAGCGGCCGCTTCGGTCCTGGGGCTCGCTAGTGGAGCTAGCGGAGGGTTCGGGGACGGGCTTAGCCTTATCGCCGACCTCATTCGTTAGCTCCGGTCCATTGTCGTCGGGTGTGGAAGCACACATTCCGGTGGTTTCTTCCCCCCACGCAATGGACGAGGGACTACTCCTGTCTTCCTCTGAGGAGGTTGATATTGAGTCAGTCCCTCCACTGGTGGCTGCTGCGCTCGAGCCGGCGCAGCCTCTCCAGTTTGAGGAGCTGCTGGAGGTTGTGACTCGCGCGGTAGAGAAATTAGAGATTGACTGGCCGCCCGCGGCACAAGGTCCTCGTTCGGAGAGCAAGCTCGACGAACGTTATCTGCTCCCGCGAACACAACCTCCACGCCGGGGCCTGCCATTTTTTCCGGACCTGCACACCGAGGTGTCCAGGTCCTGGAGTCACCCCTACTCGTCCCGCCTCTTCTCCCCGCATGTTCAATATTATGCGAACATCCAGGGGTTGCAAGAGCACGGTTATGGGACGATTCCTAAAGTGGAGCAGACGCTGGCAAGCTATCTCTCCCCTAGAACGGCATCGTTCTTGGGGGCCCCGGCGCTCCCCACCAGACCGCTTAGAGCCACCTCGGCCTTGGTGGGGAAGGCGTATTCAACAGCCGGGCAGGCAGGCGGTTGCCTGCACACCATGGCAGTGTTACAGGCTTACCAGGCCGAGCTCTTGAGGGACCTCGACCTGGGGGATATACCAGTGGTGGCTGAGCTGAGGAAGACGACCGATCTCGCCCTTCGCGTCACTAAAGAGACAGCACGCGCATTAGGGACCATGATAGTCGTGGATCGCCACCTGTGGCTAACACTGTCCGAATTAAATGAAAAAGACAGGTCGTTCCTTCTCGATGCCCCAGTAGTTGCCTCTGGCCTGTTTGGCGACGCCGTCGCTACAGTAGTTAGCAGGTTCCAGGAGGCCCGGACCCAGTCCGAGGCCTTCCAGAGGTTTCTTCCCCGCCGCCGTCGCCCTGGGAAATCTGCTGGGCGAGAGCACATCTCAACGGCTGCCGCTTCGGGGTACAGAGCGACCCAGAAGCAGAGTGTTGCTGCCCGTGCGCCTCCCGAGGGGCAGCGACACAAGCCTCAGCCCAAAGAAGTGACGGATCTACGAACCATCATTTTTCGCAAACGGGCTGAGGCGAAACGCTCCTAACAGGCAGGGGGGGGTCTCCAGCTTCCTTGAGCGACGCACTTCAGGGGAAGGCTGTCGTCTCGCCATGACCCCCTCGACAATATTTCGCTAACCCTGCCACCCTTGGTGCTTCAGGAGCGTGTACTTTGTCCCTGCGTCCACCCAGATTCGGTGGCCGGGGCCATAGGGCTCCCATGGGATCCCGGGGCCTGTGACAGGGACCCACCACCGCAGTCAGTTACCAGAGGTCGGCCTCGGAGGCAGGCTCCCCTGAGTGGCTATAGAGGGCTGGCTTCAGCCCCTAAGCGCCTCCCAGTGGGTCTTGCGAGTTGTGAGATTGTGCTGCAGGATCGAGTATCGATCCAGGGCTCTCCGTTTGGGGGGGTTTAGCTACCGTTGTGGCCCCTCGCAAGGTCTGGTAGGGGACCAGGTAACATACACCCTGCTGCACAGTTCTCAGGGCTCAACGATATGTTGAGGGAAGTAATCTGGTTCTTAAGAAGGAAGGGGACCTGCGCCCAATTTTTGTTGTCGATCTGAGGCTCGTGAACAGTCGTAGAGCAGATCATGGCGCAGATCAAGTATAGTGCTGGGTCGTCTATCGACCTCAATACGCATATTCTCAGGTCCCTATTTGTCCTTCTTACAGGAAGTTCTCGGTTCTCCGTAGGGGGCTCGGCTTACCAGTATCGAGTGCTTTCTGTCAGCCTTTTGCTCTCGTCTAAGACCTTCACATAGGGTGTAGGTAGGACTCGGGTCCCCGGTGAGACATCAAATGGCCCCGCATTCTCAATAATAGTGAGGTAGGTCGGCATCGAGACGTTGTCTCCTCGCCTGATGAGAAAACTAAAGGGGCTGAGTTTCAACTGTAATCCCCGCAAGAGGGGTTTTTCCCCAACCCAAACAGGTAAGTATGTAGGGTATGGGATTCCTCCACATGCGGGTGTGCCTGGCTAAACAGGCCAGGGTCTATGCGATCCTATTGGGGACCCGGAGAGAGAGAGAGAGAGGCTGGGTCACTCACTGTCGGCTGCAGTCTGAGGAACTGCCTTGCCTCTTGGGGCCAGCGGCGACTTTTTCCCCTTTGGATGGCTCCATGAGGCCCCTTCAGTGGTGGCCGGGGAGCGCAGGGTTCTCTCCCCAGAGCTCTCTGCTCTGGTCTATTAGAACCGCGAGACTAACGCCTTTGTGCCATTCTCGTTGGAGGGACCCTGTGTTCCTGTCCCAGGGCCCGGGAGGACACCGTTCCGTCGAGTAACTATAACCACGGGGGTGTCCCCGCACGGGTAGAGGGGCGGCGGTGCTCGGGAACCGCACGACCCATGGTCGGTAGGAGTGGTCCCATCTCCTTGGCACATTAATTGCCTAGAGTTGCTGGCCGCCTTGGTGCATTGCACTTCCTACCAGACAGCTGAGACCATCAGTGCTTCTACGGAAGCACAGACAATATGTCCGTGGTGGTCAACATCAACCGGCGAGGGGGGGCATACGACTCTCCCTGTAGGACCGTATAAGCTCTGCTCCCTTAGAGCATCTTACATTCCGGGCCGGTTGAATTGGAGGCGGTTGCTGTGTCGCACCTGGGACCGACATCTGGGGGACCCAGCCCGAGAAGAGGAACATCATTCCTATGAACAGGCTGTGGTTCAGTGCTCCTGACGACTGGGGGTCTACGGCTTTTTAGAGCGTCGCACTTCAAGGCGGTCGTCTCTCTATGACCCCTCGTCACTATTTCGCTAACCCTGCCACCCTTGGTGCTTCAGGGAGCGTATTTGCCCCTGTGCTCACCCAGGCTCGGTGACCAGGGCTTCGGGTTTTCTTGTATCCCGTGCTTTATCAGGAGCCGTCACCCCAGTAGCACTGCTTCCCGGAAGCTGACGGCAGGGGGGTCTCCGGTTTCTTAGAGCGGCGCACTTCAGGAAAGGCTGTCGTCTCTCGGCGACCCCTCATCACTATCCGCTAACCCTGCCACCCTTGGTGCTTCAGGGAGCGTATTTGCCCCTGTGCTCACCCAGGCGAGGTGACCAGGGTTTTGGGTCTACTCAAGCCCGTGTTTTATCAGGGCCGTCACTGCTTCCAGGAGTCCTGGAGAAATAACATGGGACGGTGGTTCATCCCCGTCCAGGATTGTGGAGACTGTATCTATAGCCCCGTTGGGGGTGCAGCTCTAGCGTTCGGCCTTCAGGCCGAGGTCATTGTGACCATTCGCCACTCCAGGGCTCCATCTATGAGGAGGTCTGACGCGTGACAGCGACTGTCATAGTGTTGGGGTGTTCCCACACTTTGGATTAGCTCTGCCTGATCAAGATCGGTGCTAGAGGCCTGTAGGTCAGTTCAGGGGGTTCACCGTCCACCATTTGGTGTATATATCAGCGGTTGGCCTGCCACACGATTGATGGGTTCTTTGAGCAGCCCCCCCCCTCTGTTATCTCGCTGTCTTCGCGGTACCAGGTGGCTGAGGCCCCTGATCTGTACAAGAGTGTCCATATGGGACCTGGCCATCATCTTGGGGATCCTAAGAGGCCTCGATGAGACTCTGGGTAAGTGTACTTGCGACTTCCTGTCACTTAAGACAGCAGTGCTTCCCTTATTAGGATGGGAGATTACACGCAAAAGACTTCTGAAGTCTTCCTGCACCCTAAGCCGAGCGATGTCTCGCAGGTGCCTCACGCGCCCCGTGGCCTATTAGGTTCCAGGCATTCTTCCTCCTCCAGGTGAGTCCCCTGTATAAGTCCTTATTAGTATCTGCCCAGTGTGGGCATTGGGCTGTTATGTCTGTTGCATGGCTCAGTGGAGCTCAGACCAGCTTGTGTGCTATGGTCCTCCCAGGCGGACTCTCCTGCTATTACGCAGTCAGTGAGCAGATGGACTGTGGAAAAATGTTATCACCTATACTTAGGTGTAAGCCTCTGACTTTCTGACCCCCGTGGGGGCAGGGCACATTCCACAAGAGATGTGGCGACTAGGGCCTTGTCATCTGGTATTCTTCCAGTAGTGGTAGCGCTGCGGGACGAGCCACGCTCTTTAATGTTGCTCCGGTCCTACAATTGGATCTGGATAATTCTCCGGGCTGAAGACAATGTCAGTCCGGGGCGAATTGGCGTGTTTTGACTCTCGTTCCCCAAAGCGTTTGACGCAGCTCGAGTTCCTGAAAGGGAACGTCTCAGGTTATGTAGGTAACCAAGGTTCCCTGAGGGAACGAGACGCTGCGTCCCCAGGCCAATTCGCCCACGGCCTGAAGGCGCTTACTGTGCCTCAAAGCTGGTGGCCGTCTCCATCGCGGGCTCTTTATACTGCGCATTGCGGGTGCGACGTCGCGCTCGGATGACGTCACACCTGTCCGTTGGACGAGATTTGACATATAATTCAGTGCGGGAAACGCAGCGAGCGTTCCCCAAAGCGTTTGACGCAGCGTCTCGTTCCCTCAGGGAACCTTGGTTACCTACGTAACCTGAGACGTTTCTTCTTGACAGTTATAGGTGCGATGTCATCTATAACGGACTTGATTTTTAAAGTAAATGCATCAAGAAGGAAGTAAATATCCTTTTAGAGGATATTTATTTGATGTCACTGTTCATCCCATAGCAACCAAACGCTTTACCCTAGCAACTGTTTAAAATTAAAGGGTGCAATTTAGAAAGTCATTGACAATGCTGTTGTTTTATATCACCTGCTGTCTAAGGTGAACTTCATTTGATATCACTTTTCACTCCCTAGCAACCAAACTCTTTCTACTTGCAACCATTTAAGATTTGTTTCTCCACTTCCAAAATTCATAGAAAAGAATGTTAGTTTATTTAACACATAAGATTAACTTTATGTAAGTAATAACTTAATAACTACCTAGCAAACAAATCTACCAAAGTTTAGAAGGACACATTGCTCTGTATTAGATATGCGGGTGGGTTAGATTGGATACATGATGCCAAGCAGGGATCATTTAGTAAAAGCAAACTAGGAACCAAAAAAAAATTCTCCATGAAAAATGTAATCTAAATCTTACAAAATTAAGAGTTTTTGATGCTGACCATTTAAAAAAAAAATAGAATTACACAAACATCAGTGAAAAAAATTCATTATTCTTTTTTAACAGCACACCAGTCTCCACCTGTATTATCTCCAGAGCCAGATTCACTAAAATCTTTACTCAGTCAGGTTGTAGAAAATAAGGCTCTCAAAGTGATCATAATAATCATAATTATGGAGATCGATGCAGTTTTGGCCAGCAGGACACCATAAACGTTCAGCAAAAGACAAATCGGAGACCCCAAGACTAAAATTCACGCTTGATAAAATTTGACTACAGGGTGTCATACGTCCTGAGTTAGAGTCTGCGGTCGACTGGACTTATGAACAGTAAATTTTACACCTGGTTAAACTTGATTAATATTTGGCCTCCCACTCAGAATCATCCGCAGTGAAGATTTATTACTATTCATAGCACTTTATAGCAGGCAACTCCAGAATATGTCAGTTGGTAGAGCAGATGTGGGCTCAAGACAGACTTTTATTTTACATATTAAATATTGTGCAGATAATCCCAGAATAAGTCAGAGTTCATTATCAGAAAGTTAATGCATATAAAGGGTTTGTCTCTTCCAATTGCTAGCCTGACAAGTTTCACCTGATCAAATATGGAAGAAAACTAAATAGTTGAAACTACAGTCAATTTTAGCAGGCTCAATTTGAGTTTGTGTTGTGATTTCAGCCATTGCAAGGTAGTATCAATAGTATCAAACTGTCAGTTTATGTCCCTTTTATAAGTCATATTTGATTATATATTAGTTTTATTTTCAGTGTGCCAGCTTCAGTTTCAAAGTATCTTTGATTATATTTTATTATGTGTATAATGTTCACCCCCTTGTTATCCCCTGTAGTCTCATCATTAGCTTCACTGCACCTGTTATCCTTTTTAACTGCATCTTGTTATCCTTTTACCTTTGTCACTCCTCAGTTAAAATGACTCCATTACCCAGCAACCCATATTCAGCATCTTATTTGCTTCCACTAGGACTCAGCGAAAAGTGTAGTTATAATGAAATACATTTTTGTTAAGATGATACAGAGAGGTCAATAGGGATTTTGATAATGGTCTAGAAAAGCATGTTGCTAACATTTCTTCCCTGTTGTGAGTGAGGGACTGTGTGAAGATGATCTTCAGAGTCATGTGGAGGAAAGTACCGGCACTAAACAGCCACACATTTATCTTAGTCTTCCTAAAATAAAGTTCGATTCTCTAAGTCTGTCAATTTCACGCATATACATTGTGGACACTTCCTGTTGATATAGTGACATGATGCTATCTGCTGGTATATCAGTTAGAATCCAGGCTTGCTGGAACTCTTACGTCTGATTTGTTTAGCTTGTTGACTGACATCTTTGTTAGCCTATGGCCCAGACGCTATTATTTCACTTCATAAAGATGCAAAAAACGCTGACAGCCTAAAGTATAAGACTTAAGTATAAAATATTGAGTCCTTTTATAAATGCCATCCTATTATATGAAACTTAAAACAGCGATTGATACATTTCACAGACTAAATAAAAATAGTTAGTTCATTAAAATTTGTGATACTTGCACAAGCACAAAAATGTCAGAAAATCCTATTATGCACACATAAAAAGGTCATTTTTCTTATAAAATTCTTTTAAATCTGGCCTTGATGCATGCTATTTTCTAATGATATTTATTATATTGTACAATTACCTCTAAACTATTCATGTTTGGAAAGTGTTTATAGAAATGTCAACCAAACATCCAAACATTGCCCTGATAACATTGCCTACATAAGTAAAAAGGCTGTTTCTAATAAAATATATAATATATATTTGCCACATTTCAGGCTTCAAATATGAAGATATAAAACTGTAATTTTTGTGAAGAATCAACAACAAGTGGGACATAATCATGAAGTGGAACGAAATTTATTGGATCTTTCAAACTTTTTTAACAAATAAAAGATGGAAAAATTGGCCGTGCAAAATAATTTTTATTTTATTTTTATCAGCATTTTTTTAAACGTTAGTGTAGGTCTTTATCTGAAGGTCAAAATCTCGTAGATTTCCAGTAACTGCTTCTATAAGAATCTCACATACGAAGTGTTTTAAACAATCCCTGTTTTTAATACTGTAACTTATTCGTCTTTCAAAAACCACACTTTGCTGTAGAACATAGATTTGTGTTTCACATTCCATGTCCTTCCACATCATGTGTTTTCATGTTAAATATAGACAGGTTTGGATGAATTGTACTTTTTAAACTTTGTGAGATTTACCTTGCTCTTCAGTCATTCGTGCTAGCCTGTAGCGTAGGACTCGAGATAGAAATAACTCGTATTCCTTCTTTGCTACGACAAACTTAGGCAGCCAAATACTTATTTCACTCACTGCATGTTGAACGTACTTCTGTTACTTTAATAACATAAATATTCTATCTGGCTCTTTTCAACATTGCCATTGTAATTGTTTTAAACGGTGATGGGAATGTTCAGCACCACCAGCTTGAACTCAGAGTTTCTTTCAGTTCACCTGATAACAGTCATCATGTCCCATTACACTTACATAAGCTGTCTCTAAAAGAACACTGCTATTTCTCAGATTTGTAAAAATCATCCTGGCTTCAGGTCACACAACTTCTTATCTATTCCAAGAAAACGTTTGAAGCAATTCACTCCTAATAGCATATTGAAGTCTTCAATTCAGCATATTTAACATCAAGAGAACATGGCGTAAAAAAATCTAACCTATGACTTTTGCATCACTAATTGAACTCCCTAAGCATCAGAGCAAAGCTTCCCAGTGGCGTCCTAAAACAGCTGCTACTGCGACGATTTTCATATTACAGACTGGACTTTACATCTCCTGAGACATGAGTAGCTCCGCCAGCCATTGATTTACACACTGCTGTCGGCTCATATATTTCACTCTCGCCAAGAGAAGCAGACATCACAACGGAAACCACCCCACTCTCTAGAGACTAAAAGGAACACTGAAGCATTCAGGGGGTTGAGGTGAAAGCTAAGGAATCAGCTCACCCAAAAATGATGCTAAAGATGTTAGCTTCTTCCTTGCCAATTCTTTGCTAATGCTTTCTCAGTGGACTGGGTTTAAGGTTTTAAAATGTAGAAATAGTCCGAATATAGATGAGCTGTTTGAATATGAGGCCCCTAGTAGAGTGTCAAAGGGGTGGAAAGCAAACTAGTTTGATTTAATTTTGACAATTGCCTGTTTGTTTGATGCTTATATACTGATTTAGTAACAAGTTAAGGAGGGAACACCTGATTAGAGGCTAATTACAAGACAATCTCCTCACAAACGTAGGCTGGTTTAATCAACTTTATTTATAAATATTTATTTTGTCTGTTTGCTATTGTCTATTGTTTTTTTTTTATTGGTTCCATTATCTCTCTCATTGTCACACTCCTATGGTCTTTTTAGTCCAGCTTTTCCTCTCTCAGCATCTTTAGTTAATTGCTTGTATATTGTTTGTCACTACTAGTGATGAAGGAATTAAGATTCTTTACTTTGTAAGTGTTTAAAAACACACAAAAACCATAGAGTAGAATGTGTGTACCCCAAACAAATTTAATTTCAATAAAAAGGAATGGAATAGCTTCATTAACCATGGTTTGGGCAATTAACTAATGGATAGCTTCATTAACCATGGTTTGGGCAATTAAACTAATTGTTAAGAAAATTTTATTTTATATGTTTGGAGTCAATTTCTCCCCTCTATTTAATAAAAACGGTTTCACCAACAAGAGAAGAAGCTTGTGTGCGCAGAAAATGTTGTGCCACTGAATGCAGATCACTGTGATAAAGAACAGAATTTTTTTATATGGAATTTCATTGTTTACTAAAGCCTCATCAACCATTTGTTTCTGAGAATCTGCCAACAAGAAGTTTTACGCATGTATTACAACATATAAAATGTTTCGTTATTAAAATAATAAATCAGCATATGTTCTGTGCTTGGATTAATAACTAGCAGTAAATTTCCATTTCAAATGTCTAAAAGCATGGAGGATGTGTTGTTCCCATAGACAAATTGTTGGTCACACACCACACATATTACTGAGTTAAAACAAATTTGAGACTTTTACTGTTTTATTAGAAAACAGATTGGGAGCTATAGTCTCAAAATGTTCCCTGTTAGGGGAAGTCTTTCTGTTTTAACTGTAGCCATGGATGGATGGAAGGAATAAAGGAAGTGTAGAGAGAAATTGGAGTGGGGGTTCAACAGGGTTGTCTAATTCTAAACCTATTACCAACATTGTAACCACCAAAAGTATAACTCCTGATATTGCAAAAAAGCACCAAAAATAACCTGTGTGATTTTTAACCATATGATTTGGATGAAGAAACTTTAAATGTACAGAAATAAACTCGCCTCACAAACTAATAAACTGTCACTGTCAGGCGTGTCTAGAAGCAGGACTCAACTGCAGAAGGTTTGTTTCTTCACAAGTTTATTGAGCAACAGCCTAAATCAAGAAGTCTTAGTGCAACGACTCCACAGTTCACAATAGGCTTTCCACAGGCAGCGTAGAGTTGAGTCAGTCTGCGCGCTCATACAAACTTGAAGCACCCAATCCACCGGTAAGCGGGTAGCAAAAGTCTCTCATCAAATGGAGGGTACTGATAAGGAACTGGAAGAGACCAAGACATGGAGAAACGAACCGACAACAAACAGGAAGGGCCTCGAGGTATAAATAGGTGTCTGGAGATTGCCTGATGAGAAATGATTAGGAGGAAAAAAAGGTGTGGTGAATAATACAAATCACCTGCAGGTGATCGTGAGCTGATTGGTAATCTAACAGGAGAGAGGAGATGGAGAAAGGGAAAAGAAAGACATAAAAAATTAAACAAACATATAACAAGCAATAAAAATAAATACATAAAAGGAAAAGAACGGTCTGAACCAGATTACCTGACTGAAGTCACGACAGTCACTCCCTGAGAACTTTTCAGTCTTTCAGTGCAAATGTCTCTCACAAATGATTGACTTGTGAAATAAAAGACGTGTTTTGGACAATACTTCAATTTAATGCACCAGACATGACAAAACAACCCCTATAATACATTTATTTCATTATCTTTCATTTAGTTTGTAACATGACTTGTTACATAACATACCATGTTTGAGGAATATCCAGTTTGAGTTTTACATTTGAAAGTGCTTGGTTTATCCAGTTTTAGCCTTTAAAAAAGATGGTTCTTCAGACTAAAAAAAGAACTTCAGGACAGCCCATGTAGATTCCAATCATTTGTCACAAAGATACTTGTTCTGGTCTATCATAAGGTAAGTTGTTCTTGTGAATTTTAGTGCTTATTTTTTTAGGAAACTAACAGTAATTAATGGAATCTGTAAAAAAAAAAAAAAAAAAAAAAGAGCAGTGAGACAAGTTGGAAAGGCTGTGCTGTGTTTTGGTCTGTGGATAACGTTTGACTGGCATCTTTCTCTGATCACATTCTTATTAAAATATGCATTTTTTATTTTTTACTGGTTTTCCCAGCAATTTTCAATGTGTTCAAACCCCTCTTTCATGTGATTTAAATAAGTCCTAAATCTAAAAATAAATCATAGTTTCATAATACAATAATAATTTCATTCAAAAATCCTACTGACTGGATTGGTGCAGTCAAAATGCTGAATGCTTTGTCGGTTTTGAGTCTGTTCCTTTAAACCCAGATGGACTCTACTTTTTTTGTACTCGGCTGTCGCATCACTAGCGCAAAGGCACTATGGGTCATTGAATTCAGGCTCTCGGGCAACGGAGCTGCCCCTTTACTCGACTTTGAAACCAGCCTGACCACTGCTTTGAAATTCACTGACCCTCTGGAACCTTTCTGTGCCGCTTCAATACTCCTCTGACCTTCAGACCAAAACAGCAGGACATTTCCCTCTGGCTGATGGTTGTGTTTGTTACTCATAAAAACAGTTATGTGTAGAGGAAGGAAAGTTTTTTAAAATTCCAAATACACCAGTGTCCAAATATAACAGATAACTCGATACATTTGGATTGTATCTAGTACTAAAGTCTTTGTAAACACATTGAACTGAAGGAGTAAGAGTTCTGAAAGATTGGAGGTCAAACAAAAGTCATTCTCTGACAGGAGGTTAATACAGCTCGGATGAAGGTTAACAGCAGGAGGCTTTCAGCAGTTCTCACCAAAAAAAAGTTCTCTTCCCTTGTCATCTCAAAACTATGATTGACAGGAGCCGGGAATGATTTCCACCTCTGTACCAGCCGTTGCTTCAGCACTAAATGTGGATCGTTGGCAAAGTGATAAGGCATTGGCTCCAAGGACTCTTGAATAAATCAATTTGACAAGGCTGTGAAGTACAGCACCCTTATATTTAATTTTTTTTTAGAATAAGAACAATTATCATAAGATGTCCAGTATTTGTGTGAGAGACAGGGAAAGTAAAACAAAAGTCATTGACCTCATTTTTTAACTTAAAAAAGTGACTCTTTCAAGCACAGTGTCTGTTTAATCTCGAAACCAACATGCAATTATTATTTTTTGTTTTCTATTTTTCCTCAATTGGATTAAGGTTCACAATATGAAACTTTCAAAATTTAGGATTAACTACCGGTATTTATCCAGAATAATGATGCTGAATTGAAATGGCCTTAAGAGGGATGGGAAAAGTAAGCATTTTTAGAAGACTGAAATTAGGAGATAATTCAAATAAGCTGTTTTCAATAAATTATGTATACAATAATTTATATTTTAAAAGAAGCTAAACTAGTCTAGTAGACCGGGAACAAGCTAAAACAATCAGGGGGTGTGGTGGAAGCATGTCAGTGGGAGAAACAGAGGATACGCATGCCTTTTGCGGAGCACATTGATTTGTGCTGATTGTTTATGAAAAAAACCTTGCTTTTTGAAGATCGGTGATAGTGTAGAGAAATCAAAAACTTAATGTTTATTCAGAAGGGGCAATTTAATCAATAACAAACTAAATCAATTCATCAATATTGGTTAACAGATTTTCAATTGGTTTAATTGTTATTATAGGTTTGTTATGTGGTTAAATGTCTTTTACAGCATAATACATAATTTAATAATGTAAAAATAAAGCACAATGTTTGGGGTACTATTGTCCACCAATCCAGGACATTCTAGTGTTTTACCATCAATTAATGTTAATGCCATTAATATGTATATGTAAAAATGTCATATATATATTTATATATATATATATATATATATATATATATATATATATATATATATATATATATATATATATATATATACATACAAGACAATAGCCAAAACTAACTTGTTTAGATTCAGAATATCTTACCACTTTCTTAAATGAAAGTTTCTGAAATGTTAACGTCATGTGAAGATACTGACCGTAATAAACAATGCAGTTTACCCACTGAAAAGGATCCATAAGAGACTTTCAAGGATGAACACGAAAGAAAAAATCATCTGTTTCCTTTCTTTATAAATATTGCTCAGTATTTCGATTTGCTTAGCGCTGCTGCTGGCTGAAAGCACTTAGCAGCGTTTATTCCCCGGGTGCAGAGTCTGATTCACAATGCATGCACAATGAACACATGCACAATTTGTCGCCATTCTTCACACAGCGCTACAGTTAATGGATCTCTTGATAACAGCATCTGCTGCAGCAGCATTAGCGTCTCCCTTTTCAATACCTACATGAAAAAAACGGCTTCCTCGATAAAGGGGATAGTATTTTTCTGAGAACACAAATGCTGGGACGGAAGTGACATTTGAGCTCAAGGCAATGGGCCTGCGATATTTCAGCAGCTCTTTTCACATCCGTGTCCTCAATGACCTACATACTGGAAGCATGCTACACAAAAAGCATTTATTATTCATAAAGCACAGGCTCTTTAAAAATGGGAATTGGGGTATCAACTGAGAGCCGCACAAATAAATAGCATTCAAAAGCAAAACTACTTCTAATGCTTTGTTGATATTAACATATAAATAAATTCCTAAAGGATGCATTTGTACAGACAGAGAAAAGCTTCTGCGAATAACTGTTCAAATTCAAATCCTTCTCTAGAGAGGAGCCTATTAATACACCATCTGTCTTCCTTTTGAGAAATCAGTACATGAGTTCACTAGCAAAAGTTTATTTGCCCAACGTGTAAGATTATGACGCATGCCAATGGTGTCGTCACTGCAGTGCTGCAGGAGTCATGGAAGTCATTCATTTAATAAAATAAACTCAGCCTACAAGTTCTAGGAATAGCAAAAAAAAAAACTCGAGTTAACTAAACAAATGAGAACAGAAGACACAGAGGAACATTAGAGAGTAAGAATCAAGACATTATTAGCTATAATAGACCAGGAACTGCAAGAAACATTCAAGACTCTTCTCTTCAAGGAACAGTCATTAATAAATACATTAAATGAAAAATATCTGTTTTATCTCTAATAAAAAAAGTGGGAGAGAGAGAGGTAGAAGGATATGTAGGAAAGCACCACGAAGTCGAGGGTCGAACATTCAGTTGTGGTTATTTTGGCAATTGATTGATTTAAATCATTATTTGTAAAAGTCATAACTTGGCCTTAATTCTTTGGATATATCAGTCTGGTTCCCAGGAACAGTCCTTTATCTAAAGAAGGTTTTGAACCTGGCCTTCAAGATTGCCAGCGGGGTCTGACTGCATGGTTTGCCTGACCTGCGTCATGTACACTGATATCACTTCTGTATAACTGCTCGCAGTTGCCACAAGCTGTACTGTTCTTATGCTCCTTAAAATTCATGAGTAAAAGAAGCCAGATCGAACCTTTTTGTCTGGTCTTTCTTTCTGAATTTCTTCTGAAAATACAGGGTAAAACGCTGACAGAGTCACTAGATGTGCTGCTGCATATTACATGTCCGGCTCACTTAATACAATACCAGGAAGTAAGACATGACTTTTTCAACAAAAAAAAAGGATGAAGGTGACTCTTTTTAGATAAGCAGAAAGTGAGCCGTTTCGAGAAAAAGGCATTAACAGCTGTTACAATAAATGATTGCTGTAAACGCTGTTCAGGACAATTTTTTGCTTTCTAGATCCTTGATCAGTCATTTTAAAATGATCAAATAAAACAAACATTATGAGAATAAATGTTTTAATCATTTCATATGAGAGCCTGTAAGTGATTCCCATGATCAGCAATTATTTCTGCGGTACTCACTTTACCTTTAGGCAGAAGCTTTATCCTGGCACACGCGCTAAGCCAGTAAGAACATTTGCATTCATTACTGATTCGATGTGCTTTAAAATGTTTTGGCCCACGACTGATAATCAAAAACCTCATAGAGAGTGGATAACATCATATACAGTTCTTGAGTTTCCTCCATTAAGTGTTGAGGCATGGGAAAACAGGCACTATGGTAAAAATATAAGCTAGTTTATAACTGCTGCAGTGTCTCTAGAAATGATGCATGATCAAACGGTGACCTACTGCACAGACTACTATGTTATTTATACTGAAATTAAACTATTTTCTACTGCACAAAAGACAATGTGCAGTGCCAACTTGGCAACATATCATCTATTTTGCATAAATCCTTGGATAATAAGCCATGGATATGGACACCAGGACTGTACAACCCAAGCAAAGCTTCTACCCCAAGCCATCAAACTGCTAAACCATCCCACTCTGTCCCCTGCACTAGGAGACACACTCAAATACTTGGCACTAAAACACTGATTCTGAAAATTAAACAAAATAAGCATCAACAAATAGAAACACCATAAATTGAAAAGTTATTACAAGTTATTTAATATACATTCTAAGTTATATGTAGCAATAAAAGACTTTTACATTCTCACCAGCATAACTGGGTGTAACCATCTTACTCATCATTGTGAACTCTCACTTGTCAGTATGCTCCTTATAACACTGAACAATAATGACTTTTTTTTCAGCTACTGTTTTTACATCCCCATTTGACTTTTTTTGAGTTACAGGAAACTAGAAGTAGTGTCATGCTGTACTTTACATTCTTTATAATGTAAAGTAAATATATCATTTACTTTACATTAACACTTAATGTATTTTTCTGTTTGTGTAGCAAACGCACTGTGTCATGTAGACCTCTTGGCAAGGTCACTCTTGACAAATAAATCTGATCTCAAAAGAGTGTCACCTGGTTAAAAAAATGGTCAATGGAGTTTTGTTCACATAAAAGGGCAAATAAAAAATTCCAATCAATCGAGCATTCCTTAAGTTCTTTTAGAGTGTGTGGAGAGCCTTCATAATTCGAAATGACACCCTACAAAAACATCTTTCACAAATGTGTTAGAGTTGAACTTGGTTCTAAGTTTGTTACAGTAATTTGAAAGCCCTTTCTTTCATGTACTCTTCCTTTCCTCTAAGCCGTCCTTGAAGGTTTTTTCATTATATCTCTGGCAGAAAACTCTCTATCCATCATATAGGCCTAAAATACTCTGACTATATCTACCATAGACCATGGTGGCAGACAAACCTTGCGTAGACAGTAGTTCTTTAGACTTTTTGTAAATCCGAACAAGCGCAAATTTCAAAATGAAGGCACTAGTTAACTATTGTGCTATGTCAATTTTTTGGGGTTTTGGGTGATTTCCAACTATTCAGTTTACAGATATGCAGTATTTGTAATGCACAAATGTTAAGTTATCAAAAGGAAAAAGCAAAAGTAAACAAAAATAAGACAAAAGTACAATAACATAAAAACAAAAGATTTCAAGAATATTCATATGTCATCGTAAACAGATTAAAAATGTGTAACAATGAAAGTAGCTTTAAATTTTTTTTAAATTTAAGAGACTTTATAATAAAAGCATGTTCCTTAGTAAATACATGGAAAAGAGGAAGAGAGTTTGAGAACTTACATTTGTGGATGAAATATTTTCCATTCAGAATGATGAAATTGACTAAACAAAAAGTATTTGTATAATCATTTTTGTAATAACAAATGATATATTAAGTTGCTAGTGATATTGAACAGCCGGTTTGTACAGAAAACACAGTGAATCAATCATTCCAAAAGGATTTCACAATTTTACATTCAGAGAATAAATAAATGGGTTAAGGATTCATTGTGTTTATTACAAAAAGAGCAATCTTTTCCAACATATTTAACCTTAGAAATACACAGTTTATTGGGATATATCTTGTGTAAAATGTTTTTATTAATTTCTCTACTTTTCTTTGAGAAACAATATTTATAGGGTAGAGACCATGTTTTTTTTCCAATATATGGAAACTACTAACTAGTGATTCACATACTTTTAGTCCACTGACACCATCCCCTAGTGGCAGATCTCCAACATTAATCTGCTCAGTCATGGTTGAGAGGAAAAAAATGCAAGCATCTAAAGTCCATTAGACAAACCCTGTGCCCAAATGTAAAGTTCTTGCAGAGGTATTCCTTGTTCTTCCTTATCACAGATAATCTGTCAATGGCAGCTTTTAGAATTGGTTTAATTATAATTTTTAGCATGGCCACAATAAATTTGCTCAATGAGTTAGTGGTAGTGCATGTTGGAGTAAATGGAAATGTCCCCAGTATAAGCCGTAACCTTAACATCCGACCACACCACAAAAATGCCCTCTAGGACAGAGGTCTTACTTGAGAGAATATTTTGAAGCCTGCCGACTGACATCAAAGTTTAAATATAACATTTCCCTATATTCATAACATGATCCATGACCCAGTGCAAAGCAATCTTTGATAAACATGGTCGAAACCATCGTCGACAGTAAAAAGTACACTGTAATTCAAGAATTTGCTGTATCAATACATGATTTGTACATTCTGCATGATCTATCACGCATATGTGCATTTGAATGCTTTAATGATTCATGTGTAGTAGGGAAGGATCAGTAAACCTAAAACATGTCTACTGAGGCAGCACATTTTTTTTTTCCAAGTTGGCAAGCAAAAAAAGCGATGTGGCAGACAGTCATTCAAAGAGGGTGAATCCATCAAAGATTGCATTTTACAATCTACAATCAATTTAGAAACATCAGCATTTAAGCAAGCACAGTAACAGAGCACATTTTTGAGCTGTCTGGTAACATTTGTGATCGAATGCGAGAGCTGATTATGTAAACATTGTTCACCACTTTCCCTGAAATTGTTCACTATGAAATTTGCCAAGCCAAAATGTAAAGACAAAACCTACTGACGAGCCTCCTGAAGCTATACTGAAGGTTTTGGTTGCTCCCTCACTCAAATGAATTGCTGTGTAAGAAAAAGCAGTGCTAGGTTCCTGTTTTAGTAGGAGTATTCGTTCTTAAGAACATTTGATGTTTTATTGAATGTGTTATTAATAAAGAGTACTGAAAATGTAACAGTTGTACTTTATTGAATTTGTGGTTACTCTTTGAGGAATACTTGATAGAGCCCAGTCTTTCCCGAATTCCACCTCCTGTGGCCCCTGGATAATGTAGTTTTCAGAATTCTACTCAAAGTGGACCTCACTAATCATCATCTCTACTTGTAAATCTGTTCACTAAGGAAAAAGATCAAAACCATTCACCCGCATGGTTATATCTATGACAATTATTATAAGCTACTCCTCCACAACACAATACAAGCTCACATTTAACACCAACGTACAGTTAAACTGTTTAACATTTAAAGGATTCTAGAAACATCCTTCCGAGAGTGGTCCATTTTGACATCATAGTATAACGCAGTTGTTGCAGATTTGTCAGCAGCACATACATGAAGGGAATCTCCCATTCCACCACATCCCAAAAGTGCTCTATAGGAGTGAGATCTACTGACAGTGGAGGCCATCTACAAGCACAGTGATATCCTTTTCAAGTTCAAGACACTTTTCTAAGATGATTGACCCTTTATGACATAGTGCATTTTCTTGCTAGAGGTAGCCATCAGAAGATGGATACGCTGTGGTCAATAATGAATGGACATGGTCAGCAACAATATCATCCATGTCATCCATAACATTACACCTCCACAACCAGCCTGAACTGTTGATAGAAGGCAGGATAGATTCACGTCAAATTCTGACCCTACCATCCGAATGTCTGAAATCAAGACTCATTAGACCAGGCAACATTTTTCTCATCTTCTATAATACAATTTTGGTGAGCTTGTGTGAACTCACACAAGAAGACTCAGTTTTTGGTACTCGGTGTAGGCTTCTTTTACTGTAGCCTATTTGTCTCAAAGTTCGATGTGTTGTGTATTAGGTATGCTCTTCTGCATTCCTCAGCTGTAACGAGAGGTTATTCAAGTTACTATTGTCTTTCCATCAACACAAACTAGTATGTCCACTCCTCTCTGACCTTTCGCATCAACAAGGCATTTTCACCCACAGCACTGCTGCTCACTGAATATTTTGTCTTTTTCTGACCATTCTCTGAAAACCTATTTGTGCGTGAAAATTCAAGATCCTTAGTTTCTAAAATACTCAGATCAGCCCCTCTGGCAACCAACAACCATGCTATGTTCTAAGTCACTTAAATTACCTTTCTTCCCCATTCTGATGCCAGTTTTAACAGCTGCAGATATTTCACACCATATCTATATCCCTAAATGCAATTAGTTGCTGCCATGTGAGAGTCTGAAATAGGGTTAGTAAGCAGTTGCACAAGTTTACCTTATAAAGAAGCCATTGAGCATATAGAACAGAACATGGCACTACAATAGATAACATATGAATTTAACACAACACAATTCATGAAGAAAAACATTAAACAGAATATAACATCACAAATAATAACAAAACACATAACAAACAATAACACAACATAACACAGAATAGTGTCATAACATAAAACATTACATAATACCATAACATAAAATAACACAACATATAACATGACAACAGGACAGGATATAACATATCAAGATAAATAGAGGTGTAAACCCAATATTATGCCATGTTTCGAAAAAGAAAAACACAAGGTACAATAAAATAAACAATCTTTTTCCTTGGGGAATATATTAAATAAAAAGGCTTAGTGAGAATCTCATGAATAATGATTCATGACACAGACAGAAAAATTGCATGTTATGTCATGGAGACTGAACAAAAGACACCGCTGGAGCAGAAATCTGCTTTGTATAAAAGATGAAGACTGCCAGTCATCATCATACTTTCAGAATCAGTGTGCTAGCGAAGCACAACACTGCCCTCTACCATTCAAAGATAACAGATTCACAAGTATAGGTTTAGATTCCTGCTGTGATATTTTTAATACCTAAGACCATAATTACATTGAGTCTTATTTCATATTTCCATGATATATACAAGTGTTAATCCCATTTGTTTCATTAACTGTGATTCACTTAGCCTCAGGCTTTCTAAAGAGAAGCTTTATTCTCTCAAATTGTGATAGCAGCTTGCTAGAGGGGAAACAATTACATACAATTCATTTAGATTTTGATAAGCAGTGCTGTATTTACTTTATGTGAACAAGTTTTTTAAAAATTAAACTTGAATGAATGAGACATTTATTTGCTTTTAGTTAAAAGAACAGTAATTCTGTAAGACAAAAAAGACTCGTTTGGAAAAGTTAAGATTAACTCTTGTTTTTATAAAGTTTTGTTGGTTTGCATTCAAATGAAATGATTTAATATCTATATAATTATACAGCCATACAGATATCATTTGCAATCATCTCAAATGTTCTTCAAAGTAATGTCCATCGTGAGCATTCATCCAACCGTTTGTCTATTTTGCCATTTTATTTGGGTAAACAAGTAAATAGACCATAAACAAAGAAATAATAATAATAATAATAATTAAACAAACAAACCAAGAATCAAACAAAGGTGAAACAATAAAATAGAACAATAAAAATAGCAGTAACATTAAAACAATGATTACGCATTGTAAAAGAAAAATATACAAATAAACAAGGAAACAAAACAAAATAGACTTAAAGGTGTGGAATTGATTCAAAAGCACAAGATGGACTATTCTTATTACAACCAACACCCACTAGTAGCCAATCAGCTTGAACTATCAAGCATGTAAAAGGTAATAAACTAATAAGGTAATTTAATGCAATAATAATGCTTCTTTAAGGTAATTTGATGAAAGGGAACAGATATCTGCACATATCTACACAAATCACAGATTTAAAATGAATTATTAAAAAATAATAATAATACAATTTATTTAAAAAAATCAGCCATATAAACGTTTTCAAGCACCCTAAACTTGACGTTGTCTGTATTTAAGGGTGCTACAGATGAACATCTCTTCTTTTTGGTAACTTAATATTTTGACACAAAGCAAGGTGATGTTTATTTTAGTTTAGTTCTGCAAATATACTGGCTAATGAATGTTCAATTAATTGTACCTAATATTCAACAAAAATTATTTAATAATATTGTTATTACCGTGATACTGTCGCCGTGAAGACTTTATTTGTTTACGTCTTGGCCATTCCTGAGTTTACGGTCTCTTTAAGACAATTACGTCACTTGCCGCACCGGAAGCGGCACGCGCAGCTGCAGCTATCAACACAAGACATCACCGCACTTGCTGAGACTAAAGTCCCGAAGCGTCCTGTCTGTTATTAAGGGACTTCTCTTTTTAACACGCGCTTTATTACACTTCAAGGCTAAATGTTATCAGCACAAACACCGAGTTAGACAGTGGAGCTCAGGAGAGTAGGTATGCTCCAGTGATATTTGGGCTGGATCTGTCTCGAAGGTGTCTGCTTCCTCCATAATTTTAGCATCATTCTTTTATGGTTAAATGCTTCCAAAAGCTTTTTATAGTAGATATTTATGTGACATTTGTTTAGCATTTGTGATTTTGGGGGGGATAAATGTTTAACTTAAATATAAAAGTTTTGTTAATGCAAGTTTAACATTAATTTTTAAGTTATTTTTTATGTATAATCCAAAATGTATACATTAACTTGAAATTACTATTTCTATATGACTCATATATGTTATTAGTTATAGTATTTATAGTTATAACTATAAATGCATGTACATGATTTCAATGATATTCTATTCACATTTAATCGTATAACACTGTATATTTCAGATAAAGTATCCATCTTTCTGTCAGTGATGAGTACTGATCCTGTGAGCTGCACCGTTAAGTCTCCGGTGCCTCTGCAGATTGGAGATGCAGTTTCAGACTCATTTCGACCAGGTGTCTACGTTATAGACGTCACAATTCCTTCTCCAGTAAATGTGAGCAGCTTGACCATGTTTACTGTCACAAGTTTAATCTTCTCAGGTTTACGGACTTTTAATTTTAACCCTCCTATTATCCTTGGGGTCAAAATGACACCATTCAGTGTTTAACATTTACATATATTTTTACTCTTTTTTTTGCTTCAAATTGAATTACTTTTCTAATTTAATGGGAAGAACTTGGTAAACATAAATGTAACTTTTCTTTATTGTTTTAAATGCCTTGTACACATTTTGTCACATCAGTTTTCCTCGGGTTCAATTTGACCCCAGCAACTTTTAGCTGCATAAAAAAAAAAAATTCTAAATTTGCACAAAACTTTATCTATTAAGTATAATAATCATAATAATAATAATACAGCCACACCTGTAATTCCTGCGAGAATTGTGATATTTCCCATTCTTTTTTTTTTTTTTTGATTGAGGGGAAATCATACATCACATTTATAAAAGTGTGCGGAGAAGCTGTCTAAGCTATTGTGTTCTTATCTTA
Source organism: Danionella dracula (assembly GCA_900490495.1). NCBI lineage: Eukaryota > Metazoa > Chordata > Actinopteri > Cypriniformes > Danionidae > Danionella > Danionella dracula. Next base: position 21,089,288 of record UELW01000778.1, on the reverse strand, counting down.
TGAAAATGATGTTCGGTTGTAAAAAATTTAAAATAAAAAAATAAATAAAAATCTAATCAATTTGAATGCATCCGTAATGCATGTTGCTACCTTTGATAACAGAACCAAGGGTTTTATTGTATTTCAGATTGTTGTTAAGTAGTCAACAAAGACATAAATTACCTGACTAACTTATTAGCGAACAAAAAAAATAATTCTGGAGGATTTAAATTGCTAAATGTAAGGTGTTTGCGGATTTTAAGGTAACAAGAGTGTTAATTTAAAGGTCCCCTTCACTTCACCAAACAAAAGTGTTTTTCTGTTTTTGTTCTGCTTTGAGAAGATTTTATTTAGTATTTTAGTACATGTTTTCCTTTGTTTTAGTATTTTTTAGGTTTCTTTTCTTTTGCCGTAGTAGTTGTTATTCTGTCAGTTTCCTTTAGTGTTTAACATTTATATTTTCTTGTGTTTTGGTCAAGATTGAAGAAATCTCCTTCAAAAACTACTACACTGCATTTCTGACAGTGCGTTTACTGCAGAAACGACCCAAGTCCGGGTCCAAGTGGGCCACAGCTTTGAAAAAGTATCGTCTAATGAACAATCCACACGCTGAGGGTGGGTCACATGACTACTTCTCCATCTATAGACGACAGGTAAGGAAGGTTTCTGAATGGAAAACTGTATATGATTAAACTAAATGGCAACCCTTTTTAACTGGATTGTAATGCATTGACTGACCACTTGAGACTGGAGGTCAGGTTTTCATTGACACTCATGTTAAATGGCCAACTTAACAGCTGAATTGTTTTTTTATTCCTATCTTTAGGTTAAATTAAACTTTACATTTTTACATACTAAAGGGCTGGGATAGCCAAGTGAGAGCCACTTACCAAGTGCTGAGGTTCAGTTCTACTAAATAACCTCTTTTTGACTATTTAGAATTTTTTTGTAATTTTTTGTCAAGGAAGAAGAGCCTCGTATGGTTTCTGCTCAAACATAAAAGTGATGTCTCGCACACTACGTCTATCTTAAAGTCCAACAATGCAATAAACCTGCTATATTTCCTGCATAAAAACCAACCAATAAGATGAAACTCCCCCACCACTGTGAACAACTGGGAAGATAAATAGGCTATATTAAGGAGTAATAAATATTTTAATCCATTGTATCGAGGAGACATCATCTCAGAGTTTTTTTTTCCCAGATGGTGTCTATAAAACACCAAGTTGGCTGTAAAGTTTCAAAATGCTCAGCCAAAGGCTCATTGAACCAAATGAAACCAATAAAAACGACCATAATGTTTGAGAATACAAACAAGTTTAATGTGTGTTGCTTCTGTGATGGCTTCTTGATTTAAAGTGTGAGATGTCTTCGATTTTTCTCTTTTTAATGGTTTTGTTTCCCAGATGTTAACAAAACCAGATAAAGTGTCGACGGTGAGACTCATCCTGCAACAACCCTCATCTGAATGGCTCACTTTTAGTCTGGAAGACATTCACATTTATCCTTGCGCAAAAAAGGTATGTTTCTTTTACCCAAAGTCTAGGAACACAAGTAATGAGACAGTGGTTCTTATAGATAATACAGATTACTGTTTATTTCAATCACTGACTGTAGTTATCTAGCCAGAATGATTATATTTGTAATAATGGTTATGTTTATTTAAGCTTGACGAGCTTTCTCTCATCACTTATTTCAGTTAAAAAAGTCCTCTTTCCACCTTCAAAAGGCAATATAGGGACTGCTTTAAGCTCTCAACATACCTATCCAAATATTTGCTGCGAAGTTTCATGTGTGAACATGCCTCGATAAAAAACCTTGATTGGTATGATGAAAAAAAGTTCAGTTCTGCCCGATCGGATTAGTTTTCGCAAGACAGCGACCAATGAAAGCTGGCTGTTTAGATGACGTGAGTGGGATATGAAAGACCCACTGGTGGTGCTCAAACACACTCTCACTTGCTGGTGTCTGACCATTGGGAGTTGTTACACAAAGCTCTCGAAGATTATAAAACAGCAGGTGGTCATGTGGCTGTTGTCCCCATGAGTAGTGATGGGAAGTTTTGTTCATTTTGTTTTTTTCTTTTGATTCTTGTTCGAAAGAAATGATTCTTTCAAATTAATAATTTTTTAAAATTTTCATATGTGGAAAATCTGATCTACTTCCAAACTTTTATGATGAAGACCCCAAATTAGAGCAGAACACAAGAATCTGAGTGAGGAACTCGCTCGTCTGTGTCTTCTGATTATTAGCAGTGTAATCCACTCTATTCAATGTGTGGAACATGGACTGTTCGTGATGAAGGTTCTGGCAAAGTCAAATAAAACTCTAAATTGGCATAGCCAGTACTCGAAAACACTTCCTTTGAGACATGGCAATAGTGAAGGCATCTGATTGGCTGATGGTTACATTTTATATATCTTAAACAACTTAAAAAATAATTCACTCACCTCAGAGTGTTCATGAAGATCAAAACTAGCGATCTGAATCAACAAAACTAATGGAGCCAGGGGTGGAAACATGTTTTTTTCAGCTCCAGAGTTGGTCATTTTTAATATTGAGGTAAATGAGAACTTACTCCCTTTAGGAGTCAGCCTCAAGTGGCCGCTCGGGAAACTGCTGTTCAGTCACTTCCAATCATGCATTAAGAGGGAAGCAGGAGGGTGCCCCTTGATCCACGTGCATCAAAGAATACGATTCACTCTCCAAAAAGAATTGTTACTCACGAGTCAGATCAGTTCTTTTCTCAAATGACATTTAACTACATCTGAGCGCCATCCAAGGGCAAGGGGCGTCACTGCTTTAAGAATAAACAGAAGAGGTGTGAAGAATTACGAAAGGCACCCTGCAGAGAAGACATCCTAACATTTGTAAAAATCTCAGTTCGGATAGATGTGTAGAGGCCTTCAGTTTATATGGGAAGGGAGTGAATCCACGCTTGAAATTAATCTGAACTCCTCGAGTGCCTCGCCTTGATTTTGATATCTCCTTCTGATTGGCTAAAAGTATTAAGCATTAAGTAAAATGCATTTGAAAATGCATGTCAAATCAACTTTGGGCAAGGGTTGTTTGTTACATATTTGTATTTTTAGCTTCGCTAGATGTGTTCGTTTTTCGTTTGTTTGTTTCACTTTGTTTCAGTTTGCTTCAGTATTTGATTTCAATTTTTGTTTCTATGTTTTATTTTACTTTAACAGCACTTTACAGTAATGTATTTACTTTTGCCTCAATACTTGTTTTCTTTGCCTTCGTTTGATTTTGCTTCAATGTTTTATTTGTTTCCATTTGATTTGTTTTGCTTTTGCGTTTGTTTAGTTCCATTTTTGATCTAGTTTTATAGTTTAATCTAGTTTTATTTGCCTTTGTTTCATTCATCTTTACTGCTTGTTTATTTTTCCTTAATCTGCTTTTCCTTGGTTTGTTTAGATATATTTTAGTTTCGGTTTGTTAAGTGTTTACTAACTATTCATTTATTAGCAGTAGGAGTTAAAAGATCTATATTTCTGTCTCAGGAATGATTTTGTTTCCATTATGCAATTTGTGTTTGTTAAATGTTTAATATTTATTTATTACTATTATGTGTTTGGTCAAAATGTAGAAATGGATTTTCTCAAATCATAAGTTTATTGTAGTAAATAAATCTTTGATGGATGCGTTTGTTCATTAAATCCATCCATCTCTCACACACTGCAGGAGTCAGAGCGAGATCTTCCTGCCTGGTTTTCCACTCTCACCCCTGCAGAGAAACCATTTAATTTAAAAGTAAGTACTTAGTGCCTTATAATGTGTTATATCGTATGATAACCTAATTGTAATCTAATTAAGATCTATTTTGAAGCCCATTAACACGGTTTATGTTAACAGAACACACATTATCAGTTTCTTGTGCATTTCTTTAGCTGTGAAAGAGTTAATGAAAGCTGCAGCTTTAAAATGATTAATGATACTGAAGAAAACAAATTAACTCATTGATTTATTCTCATTTATTAATAGTTAGCATTTGAAACATTGAAGCTTTTTGTGTTCTGAAATGGCTAAAGCTTTAATTAAAAATAAAAGAACCTGATGTGAAGTCTTAAACATATGTGATAATGGTAACTAATCCTTTAGTTTATTGCAGAAAATGGTTAACTAATGATGAAAATTATATAAATAATAGTAGTTGATTTTGTTTTTAATTAAAATATATGGTTTTGTTCTTTTGTTATACTGTGTTAAGAAAAAAATATTCTGTATCTAAAAAAGCTATTATTTTCAAATAATAATAATAAAATACAATAATAATAATATTTTTTATCTATCTATCTATACTTATTTATTTATTTATTTATTTTGCTAGAAAGAAGAAACAATATTACATTATTAGCAAAATGTTTTGCTGCCATCTGCTGGGTTAACCAAAACACTAAAAGGTTTGATTAAACTGAAATGACATCTTTTTATTATAAAATGATCATATTTTTCATATTATTCATTGGTTTATTTTGTGATAATAGAAAATATAACGAAAAATGACAATAAAACAGATTTTGAATGTTTACTATGTTTGACTATGTTATATAATAAAAAATATTATATTATTATTAAGTACAAATTATAAACTCAAAATGATTCAGGGTTTCTGTAGTGTCTTAAAAGTCTTTTAAACAACTGTTAAACTAAATACTAATACAGACATAACAGTGACATTTATCAAGTTTAAGAACACGATAATACTCAATTTGTGCATATTTAGATTTATATCTTTTGAGTTAACAAATGAACGATTTTTTTAAAGTAAGTTGTAACTTTTTAATTAAAAGGTGTTTAAGTATAGGTTATCTTAAATTATAAATACCATAAGCTTAATTAATGTAGGTTCATTTTTCTTGTAAAAACTGTAATTTTTTCAGGTCTGCCTCGATATAAAATGAGTAATGTTAACAATAAAAAGAGCAATGCTGCAGCTAATGTGCTTGTGTGTTGAGGGTCTGCCGGACCCAGGCTCGGTCTCATCCAGTATTCAGCAGATGTGGGCGCTGACCGAGATCATGCAGGCTAGTCAAACTGCAGCCTCCATCGGACGCTTCGATGTGAGTCACCTTCTCTTCACAATCTTCTACTACACTCTTACATCTGGAGGTTAACCAGTTCATTTTGGTTTCAGGTGGAGGGGGAGTATGACGTCAAATCACTTTCCTACACATGAAAGAGAAATGCTACTGGACCAGCTTTAAAGTGTTGCTTTATCACTGTCAATACATGCCGTGTGTTTAAATGTCACTATTTATGTTTAATTACTTACTCATCAAACTATTTTACCGCAATTATAAAGTGTCTCACACTCAATGGAAAGTCATTGAGGCTGATTAACTGTAAATTGAAAATGTAACTTTAAACTAAATGAAAACATTTACAATTTACATTTACAAAATGGGGTGTGGTTAACTCTTCGCAAGTATGATTATGATTATGAGCACAGTGTCCCTGTCTAACCTCATGCACCAAATAATTTTGTCCAGGCCATTATTGAGTTTTGTTTTGTCCCATATTTGACTTTTCTTCTCAGTTTGACTTTTTTTTTTAATTTAAAACAAAAACAACTTGGAAACAACAAGATATTTGCAATTGGAACAATTCTCTCAGAGAAGTGATGCTTTTTCTGACGATTGCAAGAGTGACAATATTTTTTGGCTATTATTGTGTACCTTTGCAGCAATGTTTTGAATCATAGGTGCTAAATTAGACTAATAGAATGAGCATCTTGTTTCAGTATCTCTTCTTTCTATGGCCATTATCAGTTGTAATCAAACCCAATCAAATGAGCCAGTATGTACCTGCTTTATATGCTTGTGGTCTCCAAGAGGGGGCAGCCAGGGGCAGACTTCACAGGTGACTGGGTTCTGCGTGATGTCACTTATATCTCGAAGTATAAAATAGATTTAATTCAATCTGCTGCTGTTCAATTGTTCAATTGCTTAGTATGTACACATTTTTTGTTTTGTTTGATCAAGTTAGCTTTAAATGTTCTGCCACGTTTTCACACATGCAGAAAATCAAAACGAATGTTTAACTACATCAAAACAGAACATTTTAGTATTTAACCTGAAAAACCTCTCTTCAAAGCCGTCTATCTTTAACTCTTTAAATGCACCAAAAGTCTTATTAATGTAATATCTTTTTTTAAATAACATTAATTTAGTCTTTTATCCTGAGATTTCCCCCAAAATATCTTTAGAAGTTCTAAGACCAATAATGTTTCTTTAAAAGTGTAAATGAAACTTAACTTGAACATTTATTTAATATTCTCTGTGCTCTACCTGTGTTTTATAAATCTATAATTACCTTTTTATCAAATAATTTATTTAAAAAGGAAACCTGTGGATTGATTTGCCTTTGGCTACGTTTTTGTAAAAGAAACTTAAATGGTTCAAAATTAAATCCATTGGAGGCGCTGTTCTGTTCACTTGAGGAAAAAACTACATTAGGCTGCTGAAGATCGAGGTATAGTAAACTTTCATGTTTCACGATCTGTTAAGGTTTAATTAGGAACATATTTCATGATAACTTTCAGTATCACTATCTTGTTTGGATTTCAGCACAAACATATGTTTTAATCAAATTTCAAAAGGAATTCCAATATTTACCAGATCGGTACAAATGCAATTTATGAACCGTATCAAATATTGTTTGTGTAAATCAGTTGACTGTTTTATAACAATCTGTCGATAAATTCAGTGTAGTGAACTAGAGTTCCCATAAGCTCTTGCTATCATTCATGCTGTGGTTGTTTTCCCGCAATATAAAATACACTTTTGAAAATAAATTCAATAAAGACAGACTACGACTTTCAGTCCGATTTCTCTTTACTTTTCAGCACAAGATCAGGAAACAGCAATGTGATGGGTTACAGAACCTGGCTCGAAAACTGCACCTCCCTTGGTGTTTCATAGGCGCGATATATATTGTGGCGACCCTGCACGGCACCGTGCCCCGGTGCATTGTGGGTAACGCTATTTCGCTACAAAAAGGGGTATTACTCGGCTGTTGTGTGTTTGTGCCACGTTTAAATGTTGTTTTACGTTCGTTTATGTTGACAGGGATTGTTATTTGTAATGAATATGTGTTTGTGTGTGGACTCACCGTCTACTATGCACTCGGTGCAAATGGTCTGGTCTGTGTCAGCTACCAGGTTATGTATGTGTGTGTGTTTGCCAATAAAACCCGCTTCAGTGAAGTTTCAGATGTGCTGTGTCTGATTGGGTAATTGCAAGGAGAAGTCCTGGAGGCGTGGCTGTTCCTGAGAACTCATCAGCTCAGACCTTCTATTCACTAACAGTTCTTTTAAGAGCTATGAGCAGCAACAGCTCCTGAAGAGCTAAGAGTTCCCTGGGGTCGAGCGGTGTATGGGACACAGGGATCTCTCATGAGTAGATAGGCACCTGGCGCCCCGCCAGACTAGCTAGCTTTCCAGTTAGCATAGCGCAGATAACACAGCTCAGCTGCCACCCGAACCAGCGGCTCGTTACATTGGTGTCAGAAGTGGGATGGCGAGCTGTCTAGGAGACAGAGTGGAGCTGAGCCTGGCGGAGATCGAGAAAGCACTCCTGGAAATGGATGAGTCACTCCACGTGCTGCATCGAGCAAAACGCCGGCGGGAGAATGCTGCTCCTGATGCCGCGAGTGAGCGCCGGGCAACGTCAGCGCCCCACCGGCGGGAAGCAGAGCGAGGCGGTGCGTCCATCAAGCTCCCACGCTATAGTGGAACGGCAGCGCTGGAGCCGTACCTCGCGCAGGTACAGCTGGTGGCACGTCACGAGGGGTGGAGTGATAGTGAGACGGCGTTCAGAATTTCCCTCGCATTGGAAGGCCCCGCCTCACAAGTACTACTAGACTTGGCGCCAGAGGAGCAGGGAAACGCAGACGCCCTCACGGCAGCGCTCAAGTGCAGATTCGGGCAGCACATCTCAGCAGAGCACAGCCGGGACGAACTGGCCGAGAAAAAGCGGCGGATGGAGGAGAGTGTGGGGGCCTTCGCGGCGGAGATCCGCAGTTGCGTTCGCCGGGGTTTCCCCACCTTCCCGGCGGACGTACGAGAAGAACTGGGTCTCCAAGCGTTTTTGAGAGGGTTGGCGCCAGAGAGGCTTCGACAGCACGTCAGGTTGGCAGGACCCGCCACCTTGCAACATGCCCTACAGCTGGCAGAGAGAGCAGAGGAGATTCTCCGCTCCAGCCCGGCCACATCACATGTCCCTGAACAAAAACAGCCCAGCCGAGCAGCTGAACGAGAGATGCGGGAAGAGGCGAGCCAAGCGAGGATCGCTAGAGAGGAGTGCTGTTACCGATGTGGGGAACCCGGGCATCGAGCCAGAGACTGCCCAGCTCCGAGCCCCAGAACCCCGGGCTCGCCCACCGGCGGGAAACGACGGCAGGGTGAGACAGTGAGGGGAATCTCACCCTGCTCCCATCCCCCTCCTCATGAGAGTGGGCGGTGCGGCCAGAACGGCGGACTGTATCTCAACTGTGTAGTGGGTGGTTACCGCTGCAGAGCACTAGTGGACACTGGGTCGACCATCTGCCTCATAAGGCGAGGACTGCTGCCAAACACAGCAGGGGTGTTACCAGAGGACTGGACCCCCACCAACACCGAGCTGCTGACAGTGACTGGTACCAAGACCTTGATGCCTGGAAGGAAGGTCCTTCCTGTCCACGTCAAGCACCTGACCACGGCCCACGAGTTCTGGCTCGCAGACATCCGGGACGAGTGCATTCTGGGGTTGGATCTTCTGAAGAGCTGGGGAGCTGTGGTCAACGTCCCAGGGGCCCTCCTTCAATTAAAAGACGGAGCAGTACCTCTGCAGACCGGACGCCAGCGCGAAGGAGCTGCTGCCCCCTGCAAATTCCTGCATCATGGAGCCCCAGCATCCCGTGCCATTGAACCTCAACCACCGGCGCTAAGCGTAGTCGTCCCGATGGGTAGGAATTCAGTATCGAACGCTGTCGTTGCGAATCAAACCCGTAGGCCGTCGCGAGAAACCACTGTAGCGATAGAAGAGTTGGCTCAGCGCAGCAGCGCTCACTTGACGGAGGGTCAGCGGTCCCAGTTGAGTGGACTGCTTGCGGAGTACCAAGACATTTTCGCCGCTAACGAACGTGACTGTTCCCGTACGGATCTGGTAGAGCACCACATCGATACGGGATCAGCCACGCCGATTCGCTTGAGACCACACCGGCTGCCTATTGCTAAGCGACAAGCAGCAGAGGAGCTGATCCGTGAGATGGCGTCGAGCGGCGTTATTGAACCATCGGATAGCCCGTGGGCGGCGCCTGTTGTTATGGTACGCAAGAAACACGGGGGGTGGCGCCCTTGTGTGGATTACAGACAGTTGAACGCTGTGACGCGCAAGGACTCCTACCCCTTACCTCGCATCGACGACGCCCTTGATCATGTCACCGGGTCCAGCTGGTTTAGCTCCTTGGACCTTCGTAGCGGATATTGGCAGGTGGCTCTGGCGCCTGATGCGAAGGCGAAAACGGCGTTCTCGATCGGCCACGGACTGTGGCACTTTAATGTGATGCCGTTCGGGCTTTGTAACGCGCCGGCCACATTCGAACGGCTAATGGAACGCGTGCTGAAGGACATACCCCGTTCGCGCTGCGTTGTGTACTTGGATGATCTTTTAGTTCACGCTCCAAACTATGAGCAGGCGTTACAGAACTTAGGTGAGGTCATGGCTGCCATCCGTAGTGCGGGACTGCGTCTGAACCCGGCAAAATGCAATTTGTTGTCGCGTCAGACGCAGTTCCTCGGTCATGTCGTCAGTGCGGACGGGGTATCCACTGATCCGGAAAAGACCGCAGCGGTCCGTGATTGGCCCCGGCCCGTGAACGCCCCTGAGTTGAGGAGCTTTCTCGGGCTAGCGTCATACTATCGACGGTTCGTTAAAGGATTTGCTACGCTAGCCAGCCCGTTGCATGGGCTGACCATGAAAGGGAAACGCTTCGTATGGTCGCCGGACTGTGAAGAAGCCTTTGCGCAGCTGAAGCAAGCCCTCATTGACGCACCCGTGCTGGCATACCCGGACCCTAATCGCCCATTTATTTTGGACACAGACGCGAGTGGCGTAGGTGTGGGGGCCGTGCTCTCCCAGCGTACTGACGACGGAGAGCGCGTAGTGGCCTATTATAGTAGTAGTCTCAATCGCGCCGAGAGAAACTACTGCGTCACCCGGCGCGAGCTGCTCGCGGTAGTGCTAGCTTTGCGCCATTTCCGCCCGTACGTGCTCGGAACGAAATTCACGTTACGAACGGATCATGCGAGCCTCACATGGCTGTTAAATTTCCGACAGCCAGAAGGGCAAGTGGCACGGTGGATCGAGATTCTCCAGGAGTTCGATATGGAGGTTCGCCACCGAGCAGGGAGACTACATGCGAACGCGGATGCTTTGTCTCGGCGACCATGTTTGACCGAGAGCTGTTCATATTGCGAGCGCCAAGAGGCACGGGAGTTGGGGTTCCCTGCAGTGGAGGCGGCGGCCCTGGGTGAGGGCACTGGCGAGCAGAGGGCCGCTAGAGCAGCGGCAAGTTGGAGTGGACTGGAGCCCAGCGCAGCGGCAGCAGCCACCACTGACCACGACAGCATCAGTGAACAACCCGAGCTCTTCAGCAATGAGCAACTCCGGCAGCAGCAAGCGGCTGATGAAACGTTGGTGGAGGTGTTGGGCTGGTCGGTGACTGGCGAGCGCCCCGAGTGGCCGGAAGTCTCGTCAAAAGGGCCCGAGCTGAAGATCCTACACGCCCAGTGGGGGAACATAGAGCTGCACGACGGGGTTCTGTATCGGCGGTGGCGAGCGCCGAGTGGAGGAGCGGATCGCGTGCAGCTGCTGGTACCTCGTGGCCTTCGAGCCGAGGTCCTTCGTTGGGTACACGGCGCGGCTGGGGCTGGACACTTCGGAAACGCCAAAACCATCAAGCGACTCCGCCAGCGTTTCTACTGGCCAGGGTGCCGTCAGGAGGTGGAGCTGCACGTCCACTGCTGTGACACCTGTACCGCCCAAAAGGGCCCGATCCAGCAATCACAGGCCCCGCTACAACCATACCTAGTGGGGGCCCCCATGGAGCGAGTCGGGGTGGACATTCTCGGCCCCTTTCCCGAGACTGAGTTGGGTAACCGCTACGTTCTGGTCGCTATGGACTACTTCACTAAGTGGCCGGAGGCGTATGCGGTGCCCGACCAAAGTGCTGAGACAACTGCTAAGTGTCTGGTGAATGACATGTTCGCCCGCTTTGGAGTACCTAGTGAGCTGCACAGCGACCAGGGGCGCAACTTCGAAAGCAGAGTCTTTGCAGAGGTGTGTCGGCGCTTGGGTGTGAAGAAGACGCGGACCACCCCCCTACACCCCCAGAGCGACGGATTGGTTGAACGGTTCAACCGGACACTTGCGACGCAGTTGGCTATTCTGACGAGCCAGCATCAAAGGGACTGGGACACTCATCTGCCTCTTGTGTTGTGGGCATATCGGACTGCGGTGCAGGAGTCCAGTCGGTGTACGCCCGCAGCACTTATGTTCGGCCGCGAGCTCCGGACGCCGGTGGACTTGGTATTCGGGGCCCCACCAGAGCCCGAGATACCCGGCGGCCAGGAGCTGGATTATTACAAGCGTTTGTGCCAGCGTTTGAACTCCGTGCACAGCTTGGCACGAGAAACTTTGCTTGGTGCGGGTGCACGTCAAAAGCGTGCTTATGACGTTCGAGCACACGGACCTACCTTCTCGGCTGGGAGCCGTGTATGGATATACTGCCCACAACGGAAGCGGGGTCTTTCCCCGAAACTGACTCACCAATGGCAAGGGCCCGGGGAGATACTAGAGAAACTGTCGGACGTTGTGTTTCGAGTGAGACTGCCTGGGCGGGGCCGTCGTGTTGTGCTCCACCAGGATCGTTTAGCTCCCTACCGTCCGCACGCTCCTCACACGGAACCAAGTGAGAGTGTGGTCAACCCGCCCATCATGCCGTCTATATCTGAGATGGCCAGCCAGGAACACAGTCCGCATCGTAGGCCGACTGATGAGCAGAGTGCCCGGCCGCGGCGTGAACGCCGACGACCAGCACATCTAAATGACTTTGAGCTAAGCGCTGACTACAGTTGAGTTTTGTGAGGATCACATGTGTTCAGAGTCCATGCGGTTCAGCTATTGAAGTTTTGAGGGTGTGAGGACACTTACCCTCTTGAGAGGGGGGCTATGTGGCGACCCTGCACGGCACCGTGCCCCGGTGCATTGTGGGTAACGCTATTTCGCTACAAAAAGGGGTATTACTCGGCTGTTGTGTGTTTGTGCCACGTTTAAATGTTGTTTTACGTTCGTTTATGTTGACAGGGATTGTTATTTGTAATGAATATGTGTTTGTGTGTGGACTCACCGTCTACTATGCACTCGGTGCAAATGGTCTGGTCTGTGTCAGCTACCAGGTTATGTATGTGTGTGTGTTTGCCAATAAAACCCGCTTCAGTGAAGTTTCAGATGTGCTGTGTCTGATTGGGTAATTGCAAGGAGAAGTCCTGGAGGCGTGGCTGTTCCTGAGAACTCATCAGCTCAGACCTTCTATTCACTAACAGTTCTTTTAAGAGCTATGAGCAGCAACAGCTCCTGAAGAGCTAAGAGTTCCCTGGGGTCGAGCGGTGTATGGGACACAGGGATCTCTCATGAGTAGATAGGCACCTGGCGCCCCGCCAGACTAGCTAGCTTTCCAGTTAGCATAGCGCAGATAACACAGCTCAGCTGCCACCCGAACCAGCGGCTCGTTACAATATACAGGAAGTTATCTCTAAATCAAGCTAATTCAGCCCACATTATGTTCAATGTTCAAGGTGTTCTTAACAATAAGTTCCACATGTCAAGATATAAGTATCACGTGGCAGTTATTCTGCTGTTACTAACATTTCCTTATCAGAAAAATGTCACTCCGTTTTAAGGTCAGACTGTCTTTTTCATGGAATCAAAACCAATGTATGAATTAAACAAATGTTAAATCAGGTCACCTAATTGCCAAAACACCCACAATGCCAGACCTACTCTCAAGATGTTTTCTATAATCAATTAACAAATTAAGACCACAATTTTGTGAAGTTATAAAGTACAAATTTTCTCTTAATAATTTTAACAATTAAAGGTCAAATGTCACATAAAAGTATTAATGCAGAGCATCATTTAATCTGATTTAAACATTGGTGAGTTATCTCTCAAAATAAAAGTTTATGATACGGCATACATATTACATCATTTCTTAGTCTTGAATTTAACCCGGAAACAAAGGAAGAGGACCTGTTGCACCCGTTGAAACACTTGAAGCAGGTACATACAGGCTCATTTGATATGGTTTAATCACTAATAACGGCCATAGACCGAAAAGATAATATCTGAAACGGGTGAAATGTAAATGATAATTCATTTGTGTGATCTGGAGAGAGCAGGACAGCACGTTAATTCTGTCAGTCTAAGAAGTTTTTATTTTACCTCCAGAAAAAATCATGTTTTTTTTTTTAATGAGGATAAAAGGGTGTATTTCTCATGTTTAGATCATATCATAAAATAATGATTCAATAAAAAAATCTGATATTTTGCATATTTTTAAGATGTGTAATAAACTGAAGGAGGAGATACATTTTTGTTACCTCTATTTCATCACACTTTTCTAACTGTCTGGTTGAGTTTAATTAATCTTTTCTTTCCACTGAACATGATCTGAACACCTGTTTATTTTTAATTTGGAGGAATTTAAGCCTGGTCTTCAAGACATAGAGCAGAGGCGTGCTTTTGCAAAAAGGGTATAAATTAGAAGAATTCATAGTTTTGAATCGATTTACACTCTAAAAGAGAATGCTCTATTTGATTGTGGATGAATACTCTCAGGAGTATTCATCCTGCATTAAGAGTTGAGAGTAATTGGCAGTGCATGGATTGGATAAAGCATTATGTAAAATTGACAATGTAATCCTCTGCATTAATTATTATTGTAATCACTAAAGATTCATAGTTGCATATTTGAACGGACCTTCAACATTTGACGTGGCTATTAAATACCAGATCTGAAACAAAATCTAAATCTATCAATCTACCATCAAGGACTGGATATGGATTTAAAGAAGGTGAATGTTTTTTTTTTTGTTTGTTTTTACTGGATATATTTAATGGGGATTCTCATACAAATGAAGCAACTTTGCTTGACAGAAGTGCATATTGAATTTTTATTCGTATTTATTTTAAAATCACTTCACTTTATTTTACTTAATAAATAAATAGATAAAGCAAACCGGAGATTACACTTGTTCGTCTTTGTTTCTCTGAAAATGACAAAGGGTCTATTGTAAATCTAATTTAAAAGGTAATAAAAACACAAATTTCAATATGGAGTTAACATTTTAATAAAAATCAACATATAATGAAAAATACTATCTTAAAAGAAAAAGAAAACTTCCAAAAATATAAAGACGTTCCTTTTGCTGTATATTAACATTTAGAAAAATCTCCACAAGAGGACAGCAGTTAGACATGCTCCCATCTGTGTTCGATGCAGCTGCACCTCCACACGAGTCATGCAGACCTCACAAGATTTCCAGCACAAAGTCCACTTCAAATTACAATCATACTGACTTCATTTGAATGTAAAAGATCAGCTAAAAAAATGTTACCAATGTATTTTACAAGCAATATACAAATTCATCTCGATGGGATTCAATTAAATAGAGTAAATTCTGCTAAACGTAGATATGAAATTTAATATGATCATTACCACCACATGGGAGCTAGGGTATGACCTATTCGTCTATCCAAGGTGAGCCAAGAGTCAGGATGTGCGAAATGCCTTCATCTCTCATTGAATCCTGCTAATGTACTTTTAAATCATTTGAGGGTAAAAGGAAGAAAGAGTAGTTCTGAACTGATGATGCATAAAAATGGCAGAATCTTAAGATGTTCTTTTAAAAAGCAGCGTGTTCCTCTTTTTGAATTTGCTATACTTTAATCAACTTCTAAAACTGACTGGTCTCTACTGTCTCTAGGGAGAAATGCAATAAATGTATAATTGCGATATGACACTACATGGAAGAGTGAATTTCTTTGCTGGTATTCATCAAAGAGAATAGCATAAGGTACAATTTTTTCCATATATTATGGCTTGGAGGTATGGTGCCCAGCAGTGAAGTTATTTAAAACGTTATTGATGTGGTGTCCTTTACAATAGCTTAATTGACATATTATACATCTAGAGGTTGGCCAGAGGACACGTATCCATCACATCGAAGCAGAACATCATCTAGAATGAGATTTTAATTGAAAACGAATTATTCAGGGGCTTGTTCTTCACTGACAGAGGAGATTGGCCTAGACTTGAATTCACTATTGACAGCATTGCTGCGATTGCGCTGCTCAGGATCACAGATTAACTGTGAAGAAACAATTAGTTTCTGCATTAAAGGGAAACTTCTGCTGAAAATGAAGCAATTATCTTCCTTGCGGAACCCATCAGGTCCTGTAATAAGTGGAAAAGTGTGAGGCCTTTGACCAGTATTTATTTCCCCCCTGGTTTGCTTTGTTGTCTTGGAACTTAAATGCGGGAACAACCATAGCATGGTAATTGTCCACGTTTGGTTGATGTCTGTCATGCATTGGAAAGAAGAGTATTTTCCTGTGTCAATAACACTGCTTGATATAAAACTGTGCTGTTCTTCCACAAAAGGGGGGATCTAAATGGCAGATAAATTTCAGTTCCAATCCTTCATTGTTTCCTTTTTTGGTCACAACTCTAGAATACATTTTAGAAGCTTAATGTCCTAATCAAGATTGGTACTTCCAAAAGTTGCAAAGCCTGCAACACTAAATGTCATTGCACATTAAATCCCAAAAATTTAGCTTTTTTTTACACAGAATTATTTCAGAATTTCTTATATACTGCATGATTTATTTAGATTAATACAGTTATACCTCGAGATACGAATGCTTCATGTTTCAGAAAACTCAAAAAATGAAAGGCCACACGAAGAATATTTTGTTTCATGATACGAAATAAAATCAGAGAAGACAACACTGGGGATCACGTGACTGCCTTCAATACGCTACCAAATGTTCAGCTCTCCTATTGGTCAGTTCCAGCCCTGATGCAGTATTCTTGCGTAACATCCTGCTCTGCTATTGGCAGCCTGACACCCCATGACACCTTTCCAGCTGTTTGGACAGAAATGTTTGGACATTGATGTGTGTACAAATCCCCCTAAAAAAAATCTGCTGCTCTGCGTCCAGTTTTAAACACAATATACCTCCATTTTTCTCAGAAATAGCTTTGACTCCAAAGGTCTGTACTGCCTTGGGATATAAAAAAAATGCATGCTCATTTACTGCTATCAAAGGAATCTTTAAGAACTGAGTGACTTTTATTTATGGTGCAAATGCTCCAGCAGATCTATCCAAATGACTGTTTGTTTGCGCAAGCAAATTTGCTCTTTAATCAAGGGTCAGTACAGAGCAGGATTTGCAATGACGTTGAGACTGAAACTTGGATATGTACAAACTCTATGTGATCCAACATTATGCTATTATGTTAAAGTTAATAAATAATTATCTAATGAAACAATCTCAAAATAGCAATCCTATTAACATTGGCAAATTTTTGGTGCCACAATTCTTATACGAGAGCATGTTGACATGCATTCGTCATGAAGAAATATATATATATCAATTACATATTATCAAGATTGTATTATTAATATATCACTTTTGCATGCTTCCACTGAAAGTGTGTTACGAGACACCAGACACCCAAATGCGGCTACGTGTTTAGTCATTTGGCAAAATGGCCAAAACAACCCCCAATGAGTATCGATTCAAACCCTGACTTTAACATCCTCAAAGCAAAAGGAGATGAGGCTAGATTTGTGTCTGTCTGAACACAGTTGAATTTAAGAGCTGACAGTTCTCTCCAGCATGTTCAGTCAGAGAAACTTCCTCATTAGCATGCACAGCTCACGTTTCAGCCAGAACAATGACCGACTGGTCATGCTGAAGCCAATTACATTAATGAATTACTCGCTGCTCTCACTGGGTAATAACATCCAGACATGAGAGTACACGATTTTCTGGAAGTTTCTGTTTTGTAGAACTATTGGAAATTAGCCCAAAATGGTGCAAAATTTGCTTGCATAATTTCAACATAACTCAGGGAACTAGCTGCAGAGAAGCATGGCAGACTTTGTGCTGCAAATTAAGATAGAACCCCTAAATAAAATGTTTAACCCCACCCAGTTGCATCGATACATTGCTGCATTTTCACCAAACCCAACTTACATGGGACAGTATGACAAAAAAAAATCTTACTTTCCTACTTATTAAATGAGATTGCATGAAACAATGCAAACACAAAAGTTCAAGACTATATGGTGAGATTTCAGAAACTACTTTGATGTAGTACTTCATTGCTCAAATGCACAGCAGGCATGCTAACATTAGTTACTCAGCAACCAACTTCAATGGGCAGGGAGGTCTTAAAAAAGGTCTAGTGACATCGACTCCTGAAACTTTCAGTGCTTTTTCGAGCTCTTCTATTACTTTAAGGGTTTGTAATCACATTTTAAGTTTTATATAGATTCTTTTTGCATAATTAAGGACAAGGCTACGCTTGTGAGAGCAATAGAGATATATTTTTCTGAAACTCTTCAAAAGAAAATAACAAGAACAAAATTCAATTTCTGATTTCAGTAGACTCTGTGGTTTTTAAATATATAGTATCCAACATAAATGTATTTGTAGTGCTTTGATGTGTCAATGAGCTAACTCTAGAACCAACGCAGGGTAAATTTTACCCACGGGTATATTTAAAATGTACATACATTTTCATAAAGCATTAAAGTGTTGCTGTCCCTAACTTTTACTACAATTTTATTTTATATAATCCCCTAGTGTTAAAAAACTATTTAGCTAAAACCAGAAAAAAAAAACCTGTGTCAGCGGCAGCTAAATTTACCCGCTTTATTAAGCATGAATTTTTGTGCTGTC
The DNA here is from genome assembly GCA_900490495.1 of Danionella dracula. Lineage (NCBI taxonomy): Eukaryota > Metazoa > Chordata > Actinopteri > Cypriniformes > Danionidae > Danionella > Danionella dracula. Next base: position 21,071,286 of record UELW01000778.1, on the reverse strand, counting down.
ATTTTCAAGCCGCCTGTGTTTTAAAGTTGCATGTAACTAGACACCGTCGTTCACTCACTGGTTAAGCCATTATCAGTCTCACTGGGAGTCACAATTACAATAAATAAAAGATGATGATGCATGGGTGCCGGAGAGGTATTACAAACAGTAAATGGCACGTGTGATGAAGAATCAGATGTTGGGGAGATAAGCGATGCATCCTGGGTCGGCTCAGTTGATGACTCGTCTAAAAGCTATTTTTTTTTTGTCATGAATCCTCTAATTCAGGGGTCGACAACCCGTGGCTCTGGAGCCGCATGTGGCTCTTTAGCGCTGTCCTAGTGGCTCCCTGGAGCTTTTTCAAAAATGAAAAAATAAAAGGAAAAAGGTAAATATGTTTTTTGTTTAATATGGTTTCTATAGGAGGACAAACATTCTTAACGTTTTCCAATGCTGTAAAAGAGTGTAGAATAAATATTTAATTTCAAAATTTCTGTCAGCGACGATTTGCGTCATCACCCGCGACACACGTTTCTAGCGGGGCGGGATGCTAGGTAGGTGGCTGCTGTAAACAAACCAGCGACTGTGTGGTGGGACATGGATCCCAAAGAGAAAAAGAGAAACATAACTGAGGAGAACTGAGGATTCAACGTTTCTTGGACCGAATCGTTTGCATTCAGTGCCGATGCGGAAGGATCTCCTGAATGTTTGCTCTGTGTTGGCAAGTTGTCTAATAACAAGAGTAAAGTGGAAAGACATTTCCAGGAAAGGCATGCACGTATTTAGTAACAAAGTGGCTGTGATTTTATATACTTCTTTTCAAAAGGCTGCTGTTTTATTTTTATAAATGTATGCTGCGTTTTTTCGCATTGCTTGTTGCCCAGTTAGGGGCACGTTGTGCACGTTCCATTTTGATGTTGTTTTTGTGAATCCTCAAAATAAAAATGACATCAAAAATTCGATTTCTTTATTGCATTTCTCTAATTTCATCAAAGCAATGAAACATAATTCATTAATATTGTAATCGTACAACAGAGTAGTCACGTGGTGCGTCGTTCTCTACAGGATCCACTGCAGGGAAAATAAACATTTAATCTTGAAGGCTCATTATGTATTCGTAGCAAACTTAGTCATTTTTATAGTAGGCTAATATAGATACATAAAGCATGTGTTGCCTTCATTATAAGGCTTATACAAGGCTTTTAATTTTTTGCGGCTCCGGACCTATTTGTTTTTTGTTTTTTTGGTCCAATATGGCTCTTTCAACATTTTGGGTTGCCGACCCCTGGTCTAATTCAATTATTGGTATTGTGGAAAGAGAGCAGAAGCTATTACACTAATTAGTAAAAGAAGAAACAAATAATGATACAGTGGATAAGATGTGTAGGGTGAACATCTTAAATAAATGTAATATATTTTGTAATAGTTTTTGTAATAGTATATTCTGTAACAGTTGCATAATACAGTGAAATAAAATGCTATGTAGTCATTAAAATATGTGTGGGTTAAATTTACCCGTTTACCTGTTTTGAAGTATTAATAAATGAGAACTATAGAAATACATTTTGATTGATTTATTGATTAAATTTGTCTTCTGTCTGCTGGAATTTGCTGTTCATATGCCTTTTTTTCCTTCCGATCATTAAGATTTTTTTTTTTTAAATCTTGTCAACTTTTGATTTGGCGCTTCCTGCGCAAGCGCCAAATCAAAAGTATTTTATTGTACGTCATGTTGAGATCGTCTTCTCTCAATGTCTGCATTTAATTCAGCCATAACTGTTGTCTCAGAGGACCACCTCTCTAATAACCTTCACATCATGAGCACACACGTTGACCTATAATAGCTTCAACATTGTGAAGTCATTGAGTTTTATTACCTAAAACTCAATAAAATCAAAACACAGAGGATTAAATGGATGTATACCAAGTGAGGTGATTGGTTAGTGGATGTCATGAGAACATCTACATCTGCCTTATGTGAGCTGATTGTTTGCTCTAAAAAAACATCTTAGTGACACAAGGGAAATAGCTTCTTTCATTTGCCAATATTTCTGATCAAAAGCATTCATCCATGTACATGGTCATTGCAGCAAGTGTTGTTTTTATCTTTAGATCTGCAAATGTAATAAAAATATAGAGTGGATGTATAAATGACTTGAATATTTAGTTTTTAATGTAAACTTGGTATGCAATTTTGTCAGATGTTTAATTTATTACTCTGAACCATCATTAATCACTCTGAGAGCAGTCACACAAACAACTCAATCATAAATGTGTGTACTTTGTGATTTAGTGCCATTCTTCTGGATAATTTGTGTGCCGAAAGGTATTTTTATGACTTCAGTTTGAAAAACCAATTACTTTGAGTCACTCAGTGTTCATGTTGACACAAATTGGATGATGAAGTCTATAAAATTCATGGAACAACAAGCAGCAATGAATAGAGGATTTGGAAAGTAATCATTTGTGATTAAAGTAATAGTGAGCATAAGTGATTAGATTGTAATAGATAAGAAAAACAACTGACTGTGAAATATATCGGGATTCAAATGTAACTTGTCCAATTGAACTGTGGAGAAATTAGGAGAAACTATTCATAGTTTTTGGTTACAATTTTAGCACAGAAACAAAAATGCTAATTAAACATAGACTAAAACCTATCGAGATGGTTTTACGAGTGTACACTCACATAAATTAGGCTTAGTAACACGAGCAGATTTGGCAGGATATAAGCGTACCAGACGAGCTGTTCGAATTAAACCCCAAGGGGTGATAGGAGCACGGACAACGACCCCACCAACAAAATGGAGTGGTAAAGGGGTGGTTGGGTGATTTTCCTGTTCAAATGACTGAAAAATGTGGTGACTGAACAGCTTATAAAGAAGAGATATTGTCCATGATTAGATTGACCTCCCAGTCTAATGATCTGGTTCTCTGCTTCTCCCAATTGTTTTGTTGCAACACACAGCCTGTTTTTTTTTTTTTACATAGCTTAAAAAGCAATTGGTTATAGTGACCCGATGGGTATCAACAAAAGCTTTCAAAGTAGGGACAAGGCTCTACTGGTCTAAAGTCTGATTATTATGGATTTCAAATGTTAACGCCAAAGATCATATACACCACTGTTATGGAAAGTACACTTTCTAGCCAACTTAAAACATATTACAGCAATTGTTTTTATTCATCAACACCTTTACATAAAAGTTAAGTCTATGAAGCCAAGTCTAAACTTCATAAAATTCCTAATCTAACCCCAATGACACAATCTAAACTACAAATACAATCAAAATCCATAGTAACTGAATGTAAAAATGCCAGTTGGCAAAACGGCATAATCCAAAACAGAAAAGTCAAACATCGAAAGAGAAAGAAAATAAATAAAATGTATTTAAAGGACTGAAAATCCTGAATGAAACCCTACTGTAATGCAGAAAGTTGCGGAAGTCTTTATAGCACAATTCCTGCGGTGAACATATGTCTAACAACATTCCACAATTTAAATTCAGAAGTCTTCAGAAGCTACTAAAATGGGGATTGCCGATATCCAATGTGCAAGGTCCACACCAATAGTTTCATGTCTTATATAAAAACATATACTATATACATACACAATATAATTCAGTAGGCTGAACCACAATTGAGCAACTCTTTTTATTTGTTTAGTGACTTTGTTTAGCCACAATCTAAATCTAACTTTTATAATCTAAACCTAACTTCTACTGGCAGCAAAACAGCAATTCTTACCCTTGAGATATATAATGATGCCTTGTGAGCTTTAGATCGTCAAAGAAGCGGCCATCTTTCCTAAGGGCAATGTTTCATTCAGTATCATTGCAGAAATAAGGAAATGGGTTGTTTTTGTGCTGTCTGGGGATGTAAAGACCAACAAATCACTAAAACGAAATAGGCCAATGCAAATAGACCAATGCATTTACAATGATTATTTTATTTAGATTAATTTTTTTGTCATTTGTTGTGGATGTATTTTCCAAACTAAGTGTGCACCACATCAATAAGTTGCATCCAATAAATATTTGACATAATATTCATATTCAAATTTCTAATAATAATCTGTCAAAAATTGCAAACAATCTAGTAGAGGGCTTGGAAGTGAACTGGGACCCCATCATTTGTTTCTTGTGAATGGCTCACACAGATTTTTATATAGAAAAGGAAATGAAAGGTAAGAGAACATGAGCCAACAAAGTTGTGGAAGATTTGGAAAGAGAACAGAAAAATGTTTAAAGGATGATTTGGCCAATGCACATGCTAATTGTTTTTACTTCCAAAACTAGTCCAACGACATCACTTATTAAAAATAATAATAATAATAATAAAAAATAAATAAATCGCTCTATCCTCACTCCTTCAGGTTATCCCTGAAAGTATCTCCTTTAAGACAAAAAAAGATATATAAAGATAACATTTTTACAAACTAATGTAGGTTAGCATTTCCCACTGTGTTGTCCACAGTAGGACTAGGGGCAACTGTTGCTGATATATTTCTATGATTCAATTACAAAACTTCCAACTCCAGCTAACACAAATATCCAAATCAAACTCGTTCAAGCAACTTTCAAAAACCTGAAACAAACTTTATTTACAGAACAACATCACATCTTGTCTTCCATTGATATCTGCTGTCTTGTAAGTTCTTTTGATGCACTACATAAATAAATATTGCTCATCAATAAATGAATCTGAAGCACTAATATGTAACTATTTCTTCCAGCAGTGACTTGCTCTTTTGTTCTTTTTGTGGATACAGTTCAGTTTTTCTCATACGAGTAATTGGTGAACTAGATGAATCCATCTCAGTATTTCATAGAGAATCAGGGATTTTCTTTTGAACTGATGAGCTTCTGGGACCCTGGGACTTTCAGATGAGGTGCAAATGAAGACAAAGCTCCATCTGAATGAGTTCATTTTTCCGAGGTGGATTTCGCCAATAGTCATTTCTTCTTGATTTGCCTTTTGGGACTCTTCAACCTTTTATGCTCAACTTTTCCCCTTGAAGTTTTACATTATAGCACAGGTTTTCAATAAGTTTATGTAATGATCAGATTCAGTAAATATGTTTTATAGCTTATCTGTTTCTCTATTTTAAGCTTTTGAGCTCAATTATTACTCTAAAGTTGCAGATTGAAAGTGTCATTTTTACGTCTCAGCTCAATCCAGCCTGATGGCAGTTAGTGCAATATTTATGTCACCGAGTTGTATTCTAGTAAATCATTTGGTGGATTTTTGCTCTTTAACTTGCAAGCCTCCCAAAATGTCTATCAAAAGTACATATAGCTTGAACTTGCAATAAAGACTACTCATTGAAATAAGTACTAAATCCAGAACACTGGGAAATAAAAGCTTCTGGTTTAAATTCCTCAGGTTGATGCTTCATTTCAGACTGCGTATAATTTATAGCTTCATTAAAATGAAAGTTTTTGTCAAATACCCTTCATTCACTGAACTCATTGAACTCATTGCTCCAAGCCTCTTCTGCAGAATGAAGCTAAGCCTCTAAAGAATGCATCAAATTTTCACTTTTTATCAAATTGTCAATACTATGTGCATCAGTTGCACCTTACAGTAAGAATTTGTGTTTCCATTGTAGTTTATTCTTTGGGGTTTACAGAAGATGATATGAAATTGCTTAGGCTTTGTATTTATTATTTTAGCAGTAAATATACCTGCATTTCAAGTTATCAATCAATCAAGTTTTTATAGTGCTTTTTAGCAGTTGCTTTCAAGGCAGCTTCACAAAGTCCTAGTGTGGATCAAGTAGAGTAAATTGGAGTTCCCTCTGTGAGGTCCCTGGGAGCTTCCCTGACTGAGGCAGGTGATAGTCACCTCCCTAGCAAAAAGAATATACAAACTTGAGATCCCATTATTGCATTTATTGTACCACTCATCCCATTTGTACTATTTAGACAAGAATTCAATTGAGATTTAGGTTGTATTCTTTTTCTCTCACTTGACCCTAACCCTTAGCCTCTCACTTCCCTTGACACCAAGTGCTAAGGTGTAGGGCTGAAAATGGTATGAATTGGGACAACACCATGAAGCGATAAAAATAAAAAATTAAATATAACAAACGTAACAGTTTTTTTCCAAATTTAAATTATTTGACAAAATTGTATTTGTAAAGTAAATCTATTGAGTAAATAAATCTAAGTAAATCTATTGTATAAAATTACATTTATGGGGCTTTAAACACTGGCATGTTATTTTTATGAAACAATATTTTTTTGTGAAATATATTTTATTTATGACCTATATATCTGCTTATGACATGTACACCAATGTAAAATTACCATTTTCTATTCTTTTTTTGTTTCAGAATTTACTTTTACAATTTTACAAGCAACTATTTACATTTACAAACATCTTTCTTCACTCTGGAAACCATCTTTGGTAAACAACATAATTCCCACGGTCCATTTATCTTATCAATAAGACCTTTATCAATAAGTGCCAGTCTGACAAAACTTCAACTGAATTGGTATACAGCCTTTTCTAGAGCCTTTCCCCTTTATTCTTAAGATATTTTGGACAAACATGAAGGGGATATGCAAAATAAAGGTTTAGAGAGAAGGGTGAAAGTAGTAGAAATAGAACGCAGCCTATACAGGGAGTTATTAGGCAAGTTGTATTTCTGAGGATTAATTTTATTATGGAACAACAACCATGTTTTCAATGAACCCAAAAAATTCATTAATATCAAAGCGGAAATTGTTTTTAGTTTTAGCTGTTTTAGGAGGATATATGTGTGTGCAGTTGACTATTACTGTGCATAATTATTAGGCAACTTAACAAAAAACAAATATATACCCTTTGCAATTATGTATTTTCACCAGTGAAACCAATATAACATCTCAGCATTCACAAATATACATTTCTGACATTCAAAAACAAAACAAAAACCAATCAGTGACCAATATAGCCACCTTTCTTTGCAAGGACACTCAAAAGCCTGCCATCCATGTTTTGATCTGTTCACTATCAACATTGCGTGCAGCAGCAACCACAGCCTCGCAGACACTCTTCAGAGAGGTGTACTGTGTTCCCTCCTTGTAAATCTCACATTTGATGATGGACCACAGGTTCTCTATGGGGTTCAGATCAGGTGAACAAGGAGGCTATGTCGTTAGTTTTTCTTCTTTTAGACCTTTCCTGCCAGCCACGCTGTGGAGTACTTGGACGCGTGTGATGGAGCATTGTCCTGCATGAAAATCATGTTTTTCTTGAAGGATGTAGACTTCTTCCTGTACCACTGCTTGAAGGTGTCTTCCAGAAACTGGCAGTAGGACTGGGAGTTGAGCTTGACTCCATCCTCAACCCGAAAAGGCCCCACAAGCTCATCTTTGATGATACCAGCCCAAATCAGTACTCCACCTCCACCTTGCTGGCGTCTGAGTCAGACTGGAGCTCTCTGCCCTTTACCGATCCAGCCACGAGCCCATCCATCTGGCCCATCAAGACTCACTCTCATTTCATCAGTCCATAAAACCTTAGAAAAATCTGTCTTCGGATATTTCTTGGCACAGTCTTGAAGTTTCAGCTTGTGTGTCTTGTTCAGTGGTGGTCGTTTTTCAGCCTTTCTTACCTTAGCCATGTCTCTGAGTATTGCACACCGTGTGCTTTTGGGCACTCCAGTGATGTTGCAGCTCTGAAATATGGCAAAACTGGTGGCAAGTGGCATCTTGGCAGCTGCAAGCTTGACTTTTCTCAGTTCATGGGCAGTGATTATGCGCCTTGGTTTTTCCACACGCTTCCTGCGACCCTGCTGACTATTTTGAATGAAATGCTTGATTGTTCGATGATCACGCTTCAGAAGCTTGGCAATTTTAAGAGTGCTGCATCCCTATGCAAGATATCGCACTATTTTTTACTTTTCGGAACCTGTCAATTCCTTCCTTTGACCCATTTTGTCAAAGGAAAGGAAGTTGCCTAATAATTATGCACATCTTATATAGGGTGGTGATGTCATTAGACCACACCCCTTCTCATTACAGAGATGCACATCACCTAATATGCTTAATTGGTAGTAGGCTTTCGAGGCTATACTGCTTGGAAAATACTCATTTGCCTAATAATTCTGCACACAGTGTATCTCCCTCTCTATATAATACATTATTGATTTATTATATAATAGATAAAATATAATGTCTATATTACGCATGAGTCTGTGATTGGTTAAAAGAGAAACTCCATGACTGTGTATGCAAACTTTATAGTCATGTAATTTCATATTGATGATAAAGAAATGTGCATCTTTAGATTTAGAAATATCATTTCACAAATGCTCTGAGCTTTTTCTTTAATGTCGATGACAAGTCTCATGTAGTTGTTCTGTTACAAGAGTCACTAGTGTCTAACGTCAGTTAGAGAATCAATGATGCATGATCAATTTGCATTACTTCCTTCCAGTCGAGCCAGCCTTCACAGAAGCAGCAATCATCTAGGCGCTCATGGGTAATGATACATTCCTTACATCATCTATCAAAACATCCTAACAATCACTGAGGGTCGACCTTTTAGCCAACTCAAGACACTTCAATGGAATACCAGACTGTGTTAGGAATGTGCATATGATTCTGATGCCTCTCATTTGATACATTACAGATGATAATTGCGAGCCAAACTCATATGTGTCAAAGGCTGGTCTAATAATAGTTTGAGGGTACAAACTAGCAAGAAGTGTTGCTTTTGCTTAAAGGACACATTTTGAAAATGCATACTTTGGCAGATGTTTAGATGTAAGTGTGTAACAGTGGGTACAGACTCACGGTACACTGCAAAAAATGAATTTTAAGCAAAGCTGAAAATGCTTAAAATTAGATTGAAAATCTTGATTTTCTTATTTTAGGAAGAATTTTCTTATTTTAATCCTTCTTGGTATAGATTACTTTTCTTATTTTGAGAAAATAAAACTTATATTTTCTTGAGAAAAAAAAAATCTTATTCTTGTTATGTATTTTCTTGAATTAAGAAACTATGTGAAACAAGTTGCCGATTTTGCCACTGATCTTAAAACAAGAATTTTTGACAACATATTCTTATATCAAGAGTGTTATTGTTATTTTATTTTAAGAAATCAATATTAAATACTGGTAAAAACATGCATCTTGGAACAAGAAAAAAAATCTTAAATCTAGTTCTAGTCTAGATCAAGTAAAGGTAAAAACATTTGATTTCTTGAAATAAGACTCAAATGTTTGTGAAAAAAGGATCTACACCGTTAATAAATCATCAATACCCCAAACCTTAATACCCATCCAGTTGTGATCTAACTTTGATGGAAGAGATCTATACTTCAAAAAAGCACTCTTGAAACAAGAAAAAAAATCTCAAATATAGATAAACTCTTCCTAGATCAAGCAAAATATTCTGCTAATGGGATAAGCAAATTTGAGTTGGCAAGAATTCTTAAAATTAGCAAAAACTTCTAGCTGGTTATATAAGCTGTTGGATCTTAAAAAAAATACAAAAACTCTCAAAACAAGTCTTTCCAAGCTGTAAAAATGCATTGAATCTAGAATATTCCAACTTGTTTCTAGTCACTAGTGGTCTTAAAACTAGACAATCTGTCTTAAAACTAGAATATTTTCTCTTTTAGTTTTATATAGCTTATCAGAACCAAAATAACTTGTCAGCACTGTTAGCATAGTGGTCAGAGCACTGGCATGTGGAGCTGAAGTGACTGGTGACGGGGGTTCGAATCCAGCTCTGGTGCTCTGCCAATATTCTCCCCAGATCTCTACTAAGTGTTCTTCCTCTCTACTATTAGAACTGTCCTATCTGAAAATGCATCAATAGGCCTAAATAATATGTAATATAATTATTTAAAATTGTAAGCTAGAATTTCTAGTTTTAAGAACCCATATTCTACTTTAAGAACTAAAATTAAGCACAAACTTTCTTAATTTAAGGTCGTATGTACTTATTTTAATACTAAATTTTCTAAGTTAGTCTTAAATAAAAGAGAAAACATCCTAGTTTCAAGACAGTTTGTCTAGTTTTAAGACCACTAGAGACTAGATACAAGTTGAAATTTTCTAGTTTCAGTGCCGTTTTACAACTTGTAAAGTCTTGTTTTGAGAGTTTTTGTCTATTTATCAGCTAGACTTTTTTTCTAATTTTAAGAAATCTTGCCAAGTCAAAATTGCTTACCCCATTGGCAGATTTTTTTGCTTGATATAGGAATATTTGCTTGATATTTTTGCAGTGTAGAGTGAATTAAATTAATCAGATTGTAAGGGGAGTGTTAAATCAGAAATGTAATGCTGATGAAGATAATTTATAGAGCTAGAGATCTGCCTAAAAAATCTGAATTGTGTTGATTTTAATGTCATTAAATGATACATAATAATATATGCCAAGATTTTGAATTTGAATTTCTTTCTTCCTGTTTAAATTACCTAATTTAAATTTTGTAACTTGAGTATTGAACTTCTGAAATTTAAAACCACTGATTTTTAAAAAGGCATAATTATTTAAAGACATATTTTCAAACTTCAGCTAATTAGTTTGTAAAAATACAGCTTGAAGAATTTTTCAAAACATCTTACTGAAGCACCAACATGCTGCAGCTTTGGCAGTTGCGGCAGCAAAAACTCGGGTCTGGGAAGAGTTCGGAGAGGCCACGGAGGAGGACTACAGGTCAGCCCCTAAGAAATTCCTATGGAAAATATCTCTGGAGGGGAAAGCAAGCCTCTACCAACACTGTTTACAGGAGTGATGGGGAGATGCTGGCGTCGGCTGAGAATATTGTCGGGTGGTGGTAGGAATATTTCTCAACCATGACGACATGCCTTCAATTGTGAAAGCAGAGATGGAAAGCTCAGGTGTGGATCCACCAATCACCCTGGCCAAAGTCACTGAGGTAGTTCGCCAACTTCTCGGTGACATGCTCCAGGTGTGGATGATGTTAATCCTGAGTTTCTGAAGTCTCTGGATATTCCGGGGCTGTTTTGTTTGACACGCCACTGTAGTGTTGCATGGGACTCGGGGACAATACCTCTGGCCTGGCAGACTGAGGTGATGCGGATCAGCATCTTCAAATCCGAGGCCATGGTTTTCAACAGGAAAAGGGTAGTTTGCTCAGTCCGGGTTGGAGGAGAGATCTTTCCTCAAGTAGAGGGGTTCACGTATCTTGGGATTTTATTCATGAGTGAGGGAAGGATGGAGCGTGAGATCAGTGCAGTGGCTACAATAATACAGTCCATCTACTGATTTGAAATGGTGAAAATGGCGCCGAGTCGAAAGGCTAAGCTCTAGATTTACAGCTCAATCTATGTTCCAGATGCTTCATGAATGCCTCCCTAGGAAGGCCCGGGGAAGACCCAGAACTTGATGGAGAGATTATGTCTCCATATTTGGCTGGAAATGCCTCTATAGGTAGAGCTGGAGGAAGTGTCCTCGGTGAGGGAGGTCTGGGCATCCTTGCTTAGAATGCTGCCCCCTACGATCCGGCCCCAGATAAGCAGATAAAGATGGAAGGATGGGTGCATAATGCAACACAATTCACTGCTGCTTTCTTTTTTGTGAGAAACATGCTCTGTTGAAACAGAGGGTATCAAGCCTTTTTAAAATAATACATTAAATTCAAACGTCTTAACTTAAACTTAACCTGGCATGTCCAGGAAGCTCACATAATTGTTATTACATCCCTTTAAAAGGCCAAAATAGATGACAGTAATATAAACTAGAAAATGACTCAGTGAAGATGAAACATGTGGATTTGGAAAAACAAGGCAACGCTTTCCTTGACTAAGTTGGCAATGAGTGAAAATACAGTTCATCCACTGACTTTTCAAAAGTGATTGCTTGACACAGTCGATCCCGTAGACTACTATAATGTCCAAAACGGTAGATTTGATATATTTGGACTATTCAAGGATCTGGATCTGATCCACTTGTACTGTATATAGTGATGGCTGGTAATTCCCACCTTTAGCTTCAAAATTGTTCATCAGAACCAGAATGTTTGAAGAGTTAACGCTTTGTTTTATTTATTTTATCTTTAAGAGCTGATAGGTTTGTTTTCACTCTTCTATTGTGGCTGGGGAATTTATTACGAATAACCATGTTACCTTGCCCATTGCAAGTTTACCTAACAGCTCTACTATGGTTTCTTGTACTTGTAATCTTACCTTGGCATTTAATTTAAACTGTGTTCCTTTCATCCCCTTCTGCTCCTCTATTCTCATCTGAAATTAGCTTAAGCATCCATTGGCTTTTAGAAGCATAACCAGATTCTTCCAAACCCACCAACACCTGATAGATGAACTTACTTGAATGGTTGCAGTAATAAATTCATAGTTAAATTGTGTTTAAGTCAGGTTTAGTGATGTTGCAAAAGATGCTTCATTAGTCTTTGAGTATTATAGTATTTTGAGATCAGACAACCATTGATCACCTACTTTAATCCTCAGAGTAATCCTATGGTATTGGCTTAGTTTAGTATTATTTCTCCTTTTAGCTTAGCTAAATATAATCCTGTCTATTGTTAGAAATTACTGGTTAGGTATTTTCAAATGTTATGTCATTGATAAAACTTATCCAATAGAGTTACGAGCAAGAGCAAGTACAAGGAGTGGTAACAGTGCAGACTTTAACACAGACAAGTGGACCCAAGTGAGATCAATACACTCTGCATTCTCTTATCTGTTTAATAAAGGATGTATCTATACTCACGTCTGGTGAGATGTTCCATCATTTATGACAACATTCTCTCATCAGTGAGATATTCCGTAATTTATGACTCCAGGCTTCCCAATGAGATTTTCCATAATTCAATGCCTCACTGCCAACATTGACATCGTTTATCATTTTCTCTACATGCGGCATTTGATAGGTCATTGTATTATTTGTGATAGAACTTCCCCATCACTCAGCAGACTCTTTTATGTAATTTTACGTCATTATTTTTGTTCTAGTTTTTCCTGTTTTTATCTTTTGGTAAAGAGATGCCATTAACAAATGTTTCCAAAAAACAAACAAACATAGAAGTTAATTGAGGAATCACCAAAAGTAAAGAATCATGATTGTTTCCACTACTAATATTTGTAATGCAGTTTAAAGCTATAATCATATCTTAAAATTTTAGTCCCATCAATCAGCTTTTCAATATAATTTAACTTTTCTTCTTCTTGAACAATAGATCTGCATCTTCATGAGTCTTTGAGGCTGCTGCATCCCCAACTATACCTTCTGCTCATGGACCACTTGGGATCTCTTCCAACTGCACATTGTTTTTATTTTAATAGCGTTTGTGCTGTAGATCAATAGCATTTGTTGTAAAAAAAATAAATAAATAAGTAACACATTTCATTTGGCAGGAGTCCGGTGAATCATTCACAATTCAGAAATCTCAAAGATCTTCAGATTCAGGTTCATGTAGTTTATCTAGAATATTTAAATCTGAAAAGGGAACAAAATGTTTGTTATTGTTTAGCTTCATATCATCTTCTGTTTTGCTTTGAACAGTCAGTAGAATTTCGGTGTACAGATGAGGTTACCTGTCCACACAAAAGCTAAAAGCTTTTAAAAATACAAATTTTCATTTACATACAAACTATTGAAACAACGTGGTACTACTCATTTAAAAAACGGCCTTACTTTTAAACATTTAGGGCAATGACATGAATGACTTTTGGCACTAAATGTTATATTGCAGTTCTAGTCTGTCTCTAGGTTTAACCAAAAGTTGATGATTACTAATTCTTCCTAATTTGTATCATGTGTCATTGATTTTTTTCTTAACTGGGCTACACATGCAATGCCATTTATTCATTTAAATGTAATTTTGGGAATGCAAACATTTGTTTAGTTACCTCTGATTACCCAAAAGCTCTCACAAAAGTCCCTCAAGTCTAGCATTACAATCAAAAAAACATACTTAGTTATTTTGCACCCATCAGAAGTTAAAGGATTGTTAAAGAATAGTGTGTTGTGAAGCGTGTATGCTAACAACAGCACCTTCATCATTTTGTAAAAATGAAGTCATTGTAAATAGAACGTTCACACAGCTGGAAATGGAATCAATCCTTCACGTTTTCTTAAAATATTAAGATCAACTCGTACATAGTTAGAGGCACAGATGATTCAAGTTCACTTTGTGTAAAAATGTAGCCTCTCGTGATCGGAACTGGAACAAACACACAGAAACTGTCACTTACGTCAGATCCATCTGACTTGCTGAAACACGGAGTAGATCCACATGTGAAGAAGATTTCTGGTTTCCACACAACCAACGTCCATCTTCATCTTCTCTGCTCTTTCTGTTCTTTTTGACACTGACATCCAATTCACTGTTTGACGATTGTTCATTTTGTTGAGTGTGCTTGTCTTTAACAGCGTTCGTGTTATACCTTAAAACAAGGTATTAACAAAACATTGCTTTAATGTTAAGGGTTGGGGCAAAGCCAGCAAGTTCATTGATTGTGTGTTAAATCCCTTGTTAAGACTATTCAAAAGCCAACGAAGAGCACAAAACAGAGATTGACATTTACTGTAAAGGTTAATTTATTTGTTGTGAAATTGATTCCTTAAAATGTGTATAACCAAACTAAGTAACAAACTAAACATTCCTCAAACTCAACAAAAGGACACAGAGCTAACAGAAGCGGGTGATAACTAATAATGTCACATACCAAAACTTCTTTTTCAGTTGTTGGTTTATTGGTGGTTTGCAATTAGTAGCGTTACTGCTACCTTCTGGACTGTTTGGTTCAGTTTGTAGCTGAAGGAAGTGATTTATGTCTACTACTTATGCATTATTTTATACTGTGTCAATATTCACATTTATATATTTTAAGTTATGTTAAAATGCATTTATATGTTCTGTCATCTGATTATGGAGATTGACAGCAACCCAAAAGTAATAAAGGTGGCCTGTTCGAGACATAATAAGCAGGGACTTAACGCATAATCAGTAGTTGCAACAATTAATCAATGAAGAGGTCATGCAGATAGAGAATCAAAACAAATATCAAAACAAAATTCAGGCCTGTGTCCCAATAAAAATACTTATACTCCATCCTTAAAGGAGATACTCATTTTCAGAAGAACATGTACATTCCTTTCATGAGGGAGTTTTATGAGAATGCACGATCTGGGAAGCACTAAAAGGTCATGTGAAGAAAGTAGAGTGAGAGAAATTAACTCCTTATTTTCCCCGTCCTTCATAACAAAATATTCAACTTAATAAAAAATAATACTCTGTTTATTGCTATTATTTAAGAGCTCGTTTATTTAGTTCCAAGAGAAAACTTATTCCACCCAAGCGCAGTAGGTTGTGGGTAATACTAAAAACTGGTAAAAAAGTTACACAAATGTAAAATAAAAAATGTATATATGATTCTTACTTACTTACTTACTTCTTATTTATTTAAAGAAGAGTTCTAACAAGCATATGGATTTAATAAAGAGAAGTAGCCACACACATCTTTAAAAATGTCCCATTTTGCTATAGCAGGGTAACTTTCAAACCTCATTTAAAATGGATGAAAAATAAAACTGCTCATCCAATATTTAGTTTGACCTTCTAAAGAAGAAGAATGGCATTTTTATTTGCTACAGTGCTTACCCTTTTAAAATCTACAGAAAGACTAGAAGTAGAATATTTTAGGTGTTTGTTGTGGTGTGAACAAAAATATTCTAATCATTAAACTATTTTTGGACTACTCATTAATTATATTTTCCATAACACTAGTGCTTTACTTTAGAGTGTTTGGGTAAGAAATTAGATGGCCTACTCAAAGTCACCATATCTGAATGATAACAAGGCCAATAGAGCTTGTGTGTTTCCTAACACAGATAAAATGTTGTTTACTATATCTCTTACAAATTCAGAGAAAATAACATTTTAGTATTCCAAAGAACATACTTGTTCGCCTTCCTGGAGCAGTTTCTGGTCTGCCTCAATACCCCAGAAGAACAAAGTTCAGACTGTATTTTATCTGTGGTGTGTGTTAAATCTTACATCGGAGTGTGTTTTACCTCGTGGAGCCTGTAATGGAGGATGTGAGCAAGAGAAAACCTACTGTGGAAATCAACGAGTCAGAGGATTAGCCCCTTGAATCTAGTTTATCTGCCATGCTAGAAGATGAAAATGTATGACTTGAGGGAAATCAAACTGATGGAGCTTATGTAATGCGCTAGTGTTTAAAACAGGAGTTCTTAACTCTTCAGCACTGGACCACCAAAATACCATTACAAAATACCTGCTAAATTAAAACAATGTCCAAAATATACATTTGATTCTCTTTCAGTCAGTTCAATCCACGCATCTGAAATGGGATAATAAGGAGCTTCCACAATGGTGCTATACCAAAGAGTATATAAGCAGAAGGCTTTGCGGCCTTCAACCTCCCATACTAATGCGACTGCAAGCATTCTAATCATTCGCTGGCATGAACCTGCACCCACTACAGTACATGGTGGGGCTTTAAGTAAACACCTGGTCTGCCTGTACCCAGAGTCATATGTGAATGTTTTTTTGTTTGTTTATTCACTTTGTTATGTAATCAGATTTTAATGTAATCAATTTCTTCTTCAAACCACAGGAACTTATTTATTCACATAATTTTTTGGCAGTGGCTAATTGCAATCTATGCACGCCTGTGACGCTATGATTGAGCACGACTTCTGTGCATCTACCTAAATTGGGACATATGCAATTCCTCCTCTGCAGCTGTAATATACAGCTATAATAAACCTTTTTCTTGAACATAGATATGTCCGAAAGTGAAAGTGACCAGTTAGCCAGATATGAAGTGACCCATAAACAGAATTTGTGCTCTGCATTTAATCCATCCTTGTGTACACCAAGACCAGTGAAAAAACACACCGTGAACACACACCCAGAGCAGTGGGCAGCCATAGCTACGGCACCCGGGGAGTACTCAGGAAACTGGTGCCTTGCTCAAGAGCACCACAGCTGAAGATGAGAGAGCAAGTGTTTCAGTCACACCATCTTCATCTTCCATTCTTTTCAGTAACTTTAACTAGGTCCGCTGTGAGCATTCCCATAGCTGACTCATATGACACACATCTCCATTTCCCTTTTGGGGGAATAGGGATAATACCAACTAGCCACACACATTGTAAGCTCCAATAGTTCATATTAAATGAATTATTATTGAAGTTTTAATTGGACATCCTTCACTCTCATTTTGAGCCTAAAATTACTTTTCAAAAAGTAACTGTCTATGGCAATGGCTACCCCATATTCATCAAAATTTAACATCATCATTATCTAAAAATCTCAACATTTACAGGATTTTTTTGGGACTACTGTCTTTATATTTTGTGAAGAAAAGGCAGCTCTGTTGTGACGTGCATACGTAGAACTATGTTCCCTAAAATGCACTGCTAATAGAAGTAAGCATTGAAGCTTATGCTCTTGGGTATGTTCCAAGTGTATGCTCATTAGGATTTGTTGAGGTAAATTTCTGATCACAATTAACTTTATTCACACTTACTAGAGTTAAGAAAAAGATTGTAGACATACATTATGGAATGTTGGTAGAAGTGGATTACTGGAAAAGTGGAGATGGAAATGCTGGAATATTAACTGTGACATCAGTAGGTTTAAATACATTTTGCGCATCTTCCTGTAACAATTTCATTACAAGAAAATATTTTCAAATTACTCATATCTGTAAGAAATCTTGTTTAAATTGGTCTCATTTATGTACTATAGACAAAAGTGACATATTGAGTTAACATTACAGAAAACAACAGTATCAGATTTAGGACCACATATGGAAGTGACCTGGATCGTAATTGTACTGCTCAAACTTTCATAAAAATATCTAATACATGTGGCATGTGGGCAAAAAAATCATATTAATGTCACTTTGGGCTGCAGTCTGAACACTTAGTATTTTGCTGTATATTGCTGTCAATTATAAAATTTAACAGACTAGGTTATTAGAGGTGTGCATCCTGAGTTATTGTAATGTCTTTTGCTGTAAACGAAATGTTTATTTTATTCAGTAAACCCAATATACAATCTATAATCTTAAAATTGTATAAGAATTTGAATTGCAGAGTTGACTTATTCAGATTAATTATTAGACATGCTTGTGGCAGAAGTATTTTTCTTTAACTTTAGTTCATCTAACATGTTCCTCAATGACATGCATCACAAAACACAATGTAGTTTTTTTTCTTACAAGAAAAAATCCTAAAAGCATGGGAATAGAGATGTGTACTTCACTGTGTCCATGAGAGGGCAGTAACTGAACAGTGGTTACTGTAGTGCGTGCTGGGAATAAAAAAGAACACAGAGCACACTTCAGTCAGTGGGACCAGTGTGATTTGCCCAATGCTAATGTAACATTTTGATGAAACTATTTTTTACGTACTGTCGCATCACATAATATTAAACTCAGATACTGCAGAACTGAATGATCCTGCTAGGGGTGATGTGATTTTTATTAGGAATGGCCTTGTGAATATTTTAACCATGTTTCAAGTTTTACATCAAAATAAATTTTCTCTTTCAGAGCCTTTGAAATTAGTTCTATATCAGCATGATCCAGTTCACATATGAGGAATTTCTAGATTATTTAGCAGTGCACTTAATAATGAAATGACCAACATATTTTACACCTACTGTACAGACTAACTTAAACATGGATATTCTTTATATTTTATCTAATAGGTCAAATTAACAATCAAACTCGATACAAAAAAGAATTGAGTCATTTTGCGGCAAAAGGCAATTAAAAGCACATGGGGCCCACTTTTTATTTGTTCAATTATTTAATAAATTTTTGGTTTAAAAAGTTTTAGTTTTTTTTTTCACTTTAAGGGAAACACTGTGCATTTTCCAGATATATTTTTAGGACTTTTCATGTTAAATTCACTACATTTTAGGAGTAAAACTTTTGCAATCTGGACTCTGAAAGTGGACTCTTTATGTTTGACATTGGTAATAAAAGCTTATATTCCGTACATTTTAAAAGTGAAAATTTAGTATCCTCTGTTCTACATAATTATTTTTCTATTCTATACTTCAATGGTGGCAACCAGAGGTAGGGGCCCTTAAAAGTTGGGAGCCTAAGGCAGTTGACTACCTTTGTCTAATGGTAATTGTGTCCCTGATTGTTTTTTATGATATTTTGGAAGCAGCATTAACAATCACTTATGCATGTCTTTTTGTATTTACGTCTTGGTCCAATTTAATGATTCTATACTATAATAGTAAATATTCTGTTGAATCAGTTAAAAAAAATCAATCAAAAAAAACTTCTAAAGGTGGGACAGAAGGCAAAGTACATGGTAATCTGCTGCTTTGTCACTTCATCCTGAAAAAAAAACCTCAGACATGCATGGTCTGGCACTGGCACTGGCATAACAAAAAAGGTTTAAACCAAAATGGTCACTATGTCTAAATCTCAGAAGTCAGCAGAATTATTACCTCTTTCTTTCGAATATCATAAGAGACTTCAATGAAATAAATGTATTCGTTGCTGTGGAAATGAAGCCCAACAGACTCCATGCAGGTTTTCCTTCACCATCTGCTTAGATATAGATTGCCAAAAACCTCCAAGATCTTTAAGTTTGAGAACCAGCTAGCATATGAGTTTACCTGGGGAATACGTATTGGCAGAATGACTGAGTTAGCCACAACTCCAATCTGATGAGTGCAATTTGTTTTAAACTGCACTAATAAACACACTTGCCTCATCTTTAAAGAACAGAGTTTAGGAATGAAACACCACCTGTCACATCCTGCATGTTGCTTTAACTAAGACTCAGATTAATGACTTTTGCAATTGGAGTTGAACTTGTCTGCTGACGGCCTGGCCTAAAGCTCTGCTACAAACCTGAGGTTTGATCCTCAAAGGACTCATTTACTGTGACACAGCAGAGTAACAGATGAACGCCTTGCTCTGTTTCCAGGGAAAGAACTAAACAAACTTTCAAAAAAGGCCTTTGTTAGCCTAATACAGCTCCAACAGCAGCTTGGTAGTTAATGTCACTCTTTTTGAAAGCCTTTTGACAATCATTTTGTTATTGTCACTAGTTGTAGTTTTATGCTTACATTTTGGAAATGGCTTCAAAAGTTAAATAAGACAAAACCAATTAAAGTGCCCCTTTTTGTTGTTTGTTTTCTTATTTGGTTTTGGAGGTCTCAAACAAAAGGTCCACCCACATACAAGGTCACCTTAATAACAAACAAACACATTATTATTAGACTTTCACATTCATACAATAATTTGTATTGTATTTAAGGTAGCATTGTGGATAATTTGTGGGTTTTCACTATTGTAAAAGTGTGTTCTCAAGACTGCCCTATAAGACTATGTCTTTTAAAAAAATCACTATATGCATTGTACAGCTGTTTTTTAGGAAAGGCATGGCTATGATTGTATTTTTGTGAATAAATTATTAGAATGTTGTCCTTAAGGTGTTCTTCTCAAGCTAGTCAGCAAATGTAACAATAATGATGAAAACAGTGCTTGAATTTTCCACTATGCATATTAAATGCATGGAATGCACAACAAGAAGCCAATTACATTTTAAAAATTGAACTGTCAAATAATGCTGCTACAT
Organism: Danionella dracula; assembly: GCA_900490495.1. Lineage (NCBI taxonomy): Eukaryota > Metazoa > Chordata > Actinopteri > Cypriniformes > Danionidae > Danionella > Danionella dracula. The sequence goes on along the minus strand of UELW01000778.1, from coordinate 21,050,739 downwards.
AGTAGTTAACTGGAAACTATTAGCCATGGCAATAACCATTTACAGAGTGTATTGCTGGCTGCATTAAAGAAAAACATGTTATGTGTCCCAAGTTGACCATTTTATACAAGCACTTATTAACATCCAAATTCAGGTTCTTTACTTCTATAATAAACATTGCGGCTACATGCTTGGCAATTTCCATGTGTGGTTAAACAGAATGACCATGAAAATAATTAAATATTTGTTATTAAAATGAACTCCCTGTGCTTTTAAAATGCTTCTAAGATGCTTTCTTTTAAAAGCTTTGGTTCATTTACATGTACCCGAGGCCGAAGCATTAAAATCACAGACCAGCACTATCAGAGCAGTTTCCAGCTAAATTCATATCTTTGTCTTTCACTGTATTTTAGCATGAAGCTTCTTAACATTAATCATTCCCTATTTTAATACTGACATCTAATCAGAAGGGATTTTTTGAGGAAACGTTACAACAGACCAAATACTGAACTTTCATATTTTGATTTGCAAATGCAAATAAAAGGATGGCATAAGAACCAGGGGACAGAGAGAACTTCTTGATTTGTTAATAGCAAATCAACTCATTTCTTTTTGCCTAGTGGAGAGGAGTGCATAACAACTTTCATCTTAGCTGTCAGGTAAGTCCTAATTTATGAATGCATGGTTAGAATGATTAATTGTTGACTTTAGGGGTGTGTTGAAAACACCATTTTGTGTTCAGTTTAATATTTTCAAGTATGTTTTGTCATCTAACAAAAACATTTTATATTTTTTAAAGAACCCACAGATTGGCTATTAGCTTGTTATGATGTAGGCCTGCTCAAACATTTCTAAAAATCACACATTGAATAGTGGTTGAATAGTTTTTAACAGTTTTAGGGTTAACAAAAAATTGATAAAGATGCAAAATTCCAGAGATATAAAAAACCTGTGTACAACTAACACTAACACAAATCCTGATTTACAACTGTGACATTTTCTCCATTAAATTCACTCCATAAACAGTTTTTTTCTGTCCACGCACAATCACTGTGGACCTCTCTTCCATGTGAACTCAGTGATGCACCCAAATCTCACTTAAAACTTTTTTTAGCTTTTAGACTGTTGACATTTTATGCTTTTTTTAACTTTAGCCCTAGACTTTAATTTCTTTGTCTCAATCTAGCTTGTTTTATTCATTATATTTTCATGGTTTCACATATTTTTGCATTGTGTGCTTTAAAATTTGAACTCCACATGTAACATGTAGGTATGTAATTGACAAAAAATATTTAAAATGTGACGTCTTTAAAAACCTTAATGTAAAACATATTAAATGGGTAATTGCAAGTGTACATGAATCTCAATTTCAGTGAAGAACTCTGGGAAACACGCTCACAGTCTTTTTAACTAAAGCCTCATCAATGTCCGTATAAACAGGCGCTTGGAGGTCACTCTTGCCCACACAAAGGCTTTCTGTACAGACCAAGGCTTTCTTCAACGCCGATCCTCAGAAATAAAGAAATCCTTTCAGAGTTAATGAGCTCTGCTGGGAGGAAAGCAGAAATGTTTGGACTTTCTCCAAGTTGGAGTAATCTGTGTTTTCCCCCACCTTTTTTCATCAAAATGTGACTGACGCAAATAATGGCTGGTGAAAGTGATTGCGTAACAATGCAATTGTGTTCTAAAAGACAGTCACTGCAGGCCTTCACTGCAATATCAAAGCGAGGAATGTAACTGTTACTGAATTTATCATTTAAAGTTGACCTGCCAACGTTTGCTGAAATCAACAAATAAATGGATTTAAGTCCAGTATGAAGTACACTCTGGTATCCCTCCAGTAGAAAAGCTTTCAGAAAATGTCATGCATATTTGAAATCATTGAACAGATGTAAACCCAACTATCCTTTTTCAAAAACCTCATCTATAAACTGAGGAAAGGCTGGGTGTGAGATTCAGTTCTGCACCTGTGAGAGAAAATCATCATGCTGTGTGAGCTGCACACAAAGTCAACATTACATCTTACATCCCTTTCTTTGATAGATTTCTAAGATACATGTTCCACAAAATGACACTACTGTTTGTGACCTCTTTGTATTCTCTTTGTAGTCTCTTCTAGTAAACATTGGCTATGTGCCTATGTATAAAAATTGCCCAGGCTGAATGCAATGTTTTAGTATGACCTCTTGCAAGTTTTTGTAGATGTGTCCCCATGTTGTCGTAAAAGTAATTACTAATATGTTCAAATTAACCAAACATTTTTGGTTAACAATGAAACAGAACAATGAAAGCTTTAAGGGGAACCTAGGCCTGGAGAATGCCCCCCCCCCTGACTTGGTGAAAGGGTGGAAGTAGGGATAGCTTGCACAACGTTGATACTGTCGCGTTCGTCATGTGTTATGTACTGTAAATATTGCAGGTAGACCGGACCATGTAATACCTCTCCCAAACTTATCTTAATTGAACGATTGATCTGATGTGATCTGAGGTTGCAAATAAAAAGGGGAACATAGCAAACATAGTGTAATAAAAATAAAAGTAGGTAAAACCAGAGAGGGGTGGGTCTATCAATGATCTACCACCTTAAGGCTGAATCCTGACATCATGACAAACACTTTTGATATTATAATGTATTCACAACACATTTAATGGTTGACAAACATAAATCAAATCAAAACCTTTATGTAGTTTTTAGTAACAAAATAATATAAATGTTGTGGTTTAAACATTTCATAAATGACAGATTTAATGTTACAACTCCCACCAACAAAATGAGGGACTATAGTAAAAACATCTCAAGTCTTGTTTCTTAATTATTGAATTTCTAAAACAAAGGTAAAGTTCCTGTGCTATAAAAAGTTGGCATCATAGATCAAGCAAACTCAAAGGAATTTAGATGAAAAAATGTGCATTATTTATGAAACACAAGCTTCTCACAGTGACAAATCAACAGTTTTCTGATTCATTTTATTGTTGCCTGAACCACTGCTAATAGCCTGCTATATGTTCAGGTCACATACTAATAAGAAGAGATGCCGCTCTATTCCTAGACACCTTGAGGTCAAACATCGATCTGTCGCATATTTGCCATCTATATCTGTAAACAATCAAGTGGATTGACAGGAACACACACCACAACCCAATTTGCAGGGAGATTGCCATCATGGACACAATTCCCTCAATAGCAGAGCATTTTTTTTTCAACCTCTGTTTTGATGAGGGAGCACTGCACTCGACAGAGCTCCGAGCTAATGATGGCTCATTTGTGCCGAGGCCGGGGCTCCTGAAAAATCTGCCAGACTCCATGTTGACAAACAGCGGCACAGGGAATAGATTTCAATCTCAATGCTGGGAAGATCAAATCCATCACGCCTGAGAGGAGTAGCTATGGAGGGCTCTCAAACGGCCTGTTTCCATTTGTATTCCTGTCTCATCACAACCTGTTCATGGTTACAATTACCTTTTCTTTCTTTTCTGTTTCTAAAGACTGCCTTTGATGATTGGACGAACTCTCTTATCTGGTATCTTTCAGAGAGCTGGCCTATTGTTTCTCAAAACACTACATTATTAACTATTCACAAATGTATCATGATCCTAATTATATATGCAAGGAAATTACAGCAGTAGCAGCATATAGTATCAAAGTGGCTACTTTATATCAAACCTGACATCAAAGCTGTGCAATGATATTTAGGAAAACTATAGGTTTTTTTTTATTCCTCCTGTATTGCTCTCATACAAAACACACAAATTATTTTAGACTTAAAAACACATTTGTGTGGTTTTGTACAGATTATATGATATTATCTAACAATTTTAAATGTACCCATTGTGAATAAATATATGACCCTCTTTAGTATCACTGTACCCTAATAACCTTCAATAAGGGTATCATACCCAATGATTTGAATTATGACAGAAATGCTGAGTTTACATAATATACCACCTTTATAGAATGTTGACCAATATCATTTGTATTAAGTTTAACAAGTTTTATTAACCCTTCTGACAGACTAAGAAAGCAGCGATGACTGAGAGAAAACCCAATAAGAATATATTGTTCATTAGCTATTTTTTTGTTTAAGCTTTTTAGACAGGTACTTTTACTTGTACTTGAGTATATTTTTTGTGTATTCAAGTCAGTGTTTTTTCTTTAGTTCAAATATTGAGTCCTCTTTTTATCCCAGGTATTGTGGATATATGCTCCACACAATCTCACTGGTAGATCTAGAGATGAGGTATCCAAGCCTCGCTGACTGCTCATTGCGATTCCTTGAGGTTCAATCCTTGGTCCTATTCTATTTTGATCGACACTACCCTTGACTCCCTATCATCCACAAAAAACATGTATTTTCATATCACAGCTGTTGATCTTTTTGTTGAATTCATTATTCATTGTTTATCGTCACCCTCTCATTTTCTATTAGCATGTAGAAAGCCTTGCTAACATTAGCCACTCCCCCTGCCAGTGTTAAGGAGCTGGCTTTACTAGTTCAGAGGGAGGATTTAAAAAGGTCTACTGATCATTAAACCCTGTCTCTCAGCTAGTAGCTCTTCGTAGTTTGCTGTAAGAAAATTAGCTTTATTTTTATACCAAAGCATTTTTAGTTCTGAAACTGTAAGTATTTTTTTATCGTTGCTTCAGCATCTGTAGGTGAAAATATCAGGCATTTTTGACTCCTTATTTGAGACATACTTTAAATAAATATACTGTAGCTTACTCCGAGCAAACTTCATCTGAAAATATACTTTGACAATAAAATAAATAAGTAGCGTCCTTTCAGGTCAGCAACAGTAACACATGATTGTTTAAAAATCTTACAACAGGAAAATGTACAATACAGAGTTATCAATAAGACTACTTTTTCCAATATGGTGGCTTGAGTTGCATCACAAAGTACTTTTGCAAACCTCAAAGAGCTTTCAGTGTAGAATTCAACATTATATTATACAGGCTGGTGGTTGCAGCTTCATATTATTGTATCCATGAATTGTAGCTTACATTAGGTGAAAGGCTGAGAAAGACATTTTGGAGATTTGTTTCAAACTTTACTGTTATGATATATTTTAAAATATCTAGAATGAAAAGTTAGATGATTAATGCTTAATGCTATATGACTAATAATGTTATATGTGGACATCACCACTTTCAACCTTATCATGTTTTTACAAAAGCTGTAAAAAATGAGACATGGGATGATGGAGAGGACGACGTGCAGGTGCCCTGTCCTGCCTTCATTCTAGGAGTCACGCATCCATCAGTGTTGTTGTTTCCCGAGAGCCTCCTTGAGCTGCATAAACCCAGTGTCACTCGTCCATTCCAACCTGCAGCTGATGAATAGACAGCTGGAGAAAACCCTTCACACTGACGGATGTTACATACAAGAATCCCAGATGCAGCCAAGTACTTTATTTGTTTCTGTACTTTCAAGTTTTAATAAAGAAAATATTACTGATACAAGTTTAATCTATCAGGATTAGTGCAGGGCATCACGGTGGCACAGTGGGTAGCACGGTCGTCTCACAGCAAGAAGGTTGCTGGTTCGAGCCTCGACTAGGGTCAGTTAGCATTTCTGTGTGGAGTTTGCATGTTCTCTCCGTAATCGCGTGGGTTTACCCCGGGTGCTCCGGTTTCCCCCACAAGTCCAAAGACATGCGATATAAGTTGATTGATAAAAAACAATTGTCCATAGTGAATGGGTGTGTGTGGATGTTTCCCAGTGATGGATTGCGGCTGGAAGGGCATCTGCTGCGTAAAACATATGCCAGAAGAGTTAGTGGTCTATTCTGCTGTGGCAACCCCAAAAGGGAAAAAGCCAACATGAAAATGGGTGGATGGATGGATTAGTGCAAACGTTTGCCTTTGTTTTTCCTCATTCTATGTAGCAGTAGCAATCATCTGACATGAGTACTTCATTTAAAACATCTAGTATGATCAACTGCTGGCAAAAGTGGAAAAGAATTTAAAACACAGCCACCAATAATTTGCTGACAGCAGCCCTAAAGCTGTGTAATTGGAACTCTTTCCAGCACTGAGCGATTTCAAAGCAGCTACTGCTGCAGTGTTACAAAAGCAAATTTCTTGTGTATTACTCTTGACTTAGAGTACATTTCCTCATAATTAGTTTTCTTCTTATGACACAATGTAACTATAGAATAACCAATATGTAAATTGAAAAAAATATATATATTTTGGACTGAAATACTGACAATCATTCAATATTCTATTCTATGACAAGACAAAAATGTTATCACCAGAATATAAGAATACATTGTAAAACACTCCCTACTATCTTTAGTTAGCTCACAGACTCTAAACTTGTATTGACAGAAAAACAGTTTGTCTTTCCTAAAAAAGTTATTGCAATCATGCAATAAAATACACTGTGTTCAGCAGCTTTGTTGTTTATTTAAATGCATGTCTTATTAAAGGTCAATAAATAAGAGTTAGCTGAATTGACAACAGAAGTGAACTGTGAAGGAAAGTGCAAGAGTTTTGCAGGTTTCTCTGAGGCCGTGTGGGTGTGTGAAGCTCACTGTGCTGTCCTGAGTGGGAGGAAAATCTACCGACAGCAAACAAACACAAACACGCTAGCTCTCATAAAGGCGCCTGCTTCATAGATAATACGCTTATGTTTAGATGGCTTACGTAAAAGCAAACACCTAAAAATGGAAATACTGATCCTCTTGAACCTATAAGATAGGCTTTTGTAATACAGTTAAACCATATTTGAAAGTATCAATTTGAAAATAGACTACATTTGAGCATTATGCAAGTAATAATTTACACCAAACACACACACGCACACGCGCACGCACCGCTGCACACACACGCACACACACACTCACACACTCTTACATGCTCTTCAGAAGCCTGCGATCAGAGAAGGAACAGCGACTCGTTGTTCAGTCTCAAAAAGGCAGAAAATCTCTTAGCAGAACCTTCTCTATCACTGTCCCTAGCTGGTGGAACAAACTCCCTGATCCAGTCAGGAAAGCAGCAACACTAACAGCTTTCAAAAACCAACTGAACACTCTTCTGTTCAACATCTACTATTTCACGAGTTTGCATACTTAGAATTAGCCCACAAAACGCAAGCTTATGTGTCGATATTATAATAAGCATACTGTGCGAGCTGTCGGTGGGAGGGCCTCGGGCCGAGAAGTGATCCGGTCCCGAGGAACCCCCAATCTCTCCCCCCCCCCCCCTTGAGATGTGGAGACAGGGTTGGTGGGGATTTTTTTTTGTTTCATTGTCGAATTGGAAGTGGAGTGGTTATGGTTTTATATCTGCGAATCACGGAACTTCACAAAATATTTTTTTTTCCTTCTCTGTCTTTATTTTCTTCCTGCTATGGTTTATTGATCAGTTGATACAACTTTGAGCTGAGATAGACAGACTTTGACTGTGTATCAAATGGCATATTGTCTCTTCCCTACTGTAAGTCACTTTGGACAAAAGCATCTGCCAAATGCATAAATGGAAATAAATATTTTAAGAAATACTTTTTTTCAGACTATTTATTGATCAAAGGCTTCAACAAATAAATTTACCCAACATCAATTTTAATGTAAATCAACATTTAATTAAAAAAATATGAGATATTGTGATTATCTGGACTTTAGAAGAAAAGATGGAAATAAAGGATAAAGAGAGCTCTGAAATCACTTCGCTATTAAAGGCACCCAGAGTCACACCTATTTGTTCTGCGTTAGTTGCTATGGCAACTGCAGTCTTTCAGATAAGTTAACTGTGTAAATGGGGGGAGAGCAGCGGTAAAGTTTAGCTATTGATGACCTTTATGTATTTATGATTTTGAGCTTTGAGTCTCTGTGGGAGTTGTGAAAGTGTTTTGAGCATTCCTGAGGTGTACAGACTCACAGCTGCCTACAGAGAAACATTGCTTACAGATTGCATTCCTTAGTTTATAAGCAAAAGATATGCATCTGCTGGGAAAAATTACAGATGTGAACCAAATGTATAGGCTATGAATAATCAAATAGTCATACAAACTTGTGTCAATATAAACACTAGAATAAATAAATACTTAAAATAATACAATAGACTTGTATAGCATGAGGGGACAGGTAGATGGGACAAAAGACTTGACAGATGGACGGTAGGCATGGACACAATGTCAGACAGAAAGACAAAATATTAGGACAAATTATCTAACAGTTGAACAATAGATTTGAAGTGATGGGCAATAGATTTAGAAGGACTGATAAACAGATGGACAATAGAAAGTTTGATAGATTGATGACATACTTGGGTGTATGGGCTAACAGATGAACAATAGATTTAACAAACAAACGACAGACTTGGACAGATTGTCCAACTAATGGACTAATTATTACAATGGCTTATTTGACAGACACTTGATGAATGGACTTGAATGAATTTTCTGACCGATAGACAATACACTAACAAGGTTCGTTCAACAGATGTTCAATAGAACAACAATAGTCTTGGAAAGTTCACTTTGGTGTATTGTCTGAAAGAAACAAACAAGCAATAGATTTGAATGGAGTGTTCGACAGATAGACAATTTAGATGGATTGCGCTGATAGCTTATAATAAGCGTGAGCAAAAAGTTAGACAGATGGACAATACACATAGACGGATAACCCAACAAACAGAAGATTGATTTAGATGGAATGTTCAATAAATTAGCAATAAAGTTTGATGGTTAAACAAAAAAAAAATTAGATGTATGAACTGATAGATGCAATTAAACTTGTGGCCTGACAGATGGATAATAGACAGACAAACAGAAGAATTGGAAAATAAACATTGCCAGATTATTTGATGGAAGAACTAATAACTTGGACAGATTGTTCGACAGATTCACAATAAACTTGGACATATTCTCTGACAAACTGAAAACAGTCTGACTGATGGATTGTCCAAACAATGGACTTGAAGGGAGTGTCCAACAGACAGTCTGGAATGTTGCCCAGATGAACAATAGGGTTGGGCAAATTGTGTGCCAGATGATCAAAAACTTCAGATAACGAGCTATATAGACAATCTTGAATGGATCGCCATAATAGATGGACAATCGACAGACTATGCACTAAATGGACAATAGGTTTGGGCAAATTCTGCGGCAGATGGACAATGGACTTAAACGGATACTCTTATAGATGGACTATATAATTAGACTGTTCAACAGATGAAAATAGACTTCTGCAGCTTGACAAAAAAGTTGGACACATGATCTGACAGACGAACAATGTACTTAAACGTATGCTCTGAGAAATGGAGAATACACTCAGACAGATAAAAAAAAAGATTGAGCATTGACTTGGACAGAGTATCTTAAAAATGGACAATAGACGTGGACAGATCAATAGATTTGGACTGATTAACCAATATATAAACAATTGACTTGGATGGATTGTTTACTGAACAGTCGTGTGATGGACAAAAGTAGTATGAGACACATTCAAGCATAATTTCTAAGGTGAAAACATCTTTTGATCACTGTTTGTACAAACTATTTAAAGGCCATACATGGATCAATTGCGATATCAGGTTTACTATTTATTTTCAAACAATGTGACCGTTGTGAAAAAAACTAGACGTGGACAAACAGCTAGATATTGGCTGCATATATATTTGGACAGATGGACTGCAGCAGTGTGAAACAACAATGCAAATAAGCATAAAATCTTTAATTGGTCATAATTCAATAACTCTATTACTGAACCGGATGCAACAGGAAGATCATTGGATGATAAAGACAATACAAACTGTCCTCTTATATCCATCACTGAAATGAGGTATGTGGTATAGCCTCATCTCGTCTCGTCTTCTCCCGCTTATTCGAGGCCGGGTCGCGCGGGCAACAGTCTAAGCAGGGATGCCCAGACTTCCCTCTCCATATCTGGGATCTTCCTTAAGTTAGATAAAAAAAACAGATGTTTTGTTGTGCAAGGCACACCTTGTTACATCTATCAGTCATAGAAGATTAGTATGCATGCCTGAACATGCCTGAAAAGAAATCTTACTACCGACAGTATTAGAACAAATGACAGTGTAAAATTACATCTGTTTACACTGGAATCATCATTTTGCTGTCTAGAAGGAAGATTTGTGACTTCACTAAATGTTACCCCGTATGACTGTGGAAGCCATGAACACACATAGCAGTAAATTAATATATGTTGCATGAAATCCCTGCCTTTATGTGAGTGCTAATATAACAACAACAACAACAACAATTTAACTTCTTTTTTATTTATCATACATTTTAAAAAGTCCTGTCTTAAACCCCATTTTTACTCTTTTTTTAACTTGACCTGAGCTTGTGTGGACCTCTGTGCGTTTTATTAATGTGTGTGGGAGCCAAAGCTGTTTGTAATAATGATGATGAGACTATGTGGCAGAATTTCACCCTATAAAAAAAAAGGTGGTAGGGCGTAGTTGGGGTTAAGGTGAAGGAGAACACCTCCCCTCTCTCTCAGAGTCTATTGAAGCCAAAAACCAAAGAAACCAGGAAGAGTGCTTTTTATTCAGCAGAAGAGCCTCAAACATCTAGGGTTTGAACCACCTTGCCTGTAGGGTCCATTAGAGGCTAGACAACATTACAGTGTGTATTTTAGTTTTGGTTTGGTTAATAGTGCTTTTACATGTTTCAATAATTTTTGTAAATAAGATTGGATTCTTTAGACAAAAATATTTATTCAATGGTTTTTTTTAATGGTTCTTTTCTCTGCGAGATGAAATAGTGACGATTCATCATGAGAGCAATCTTATATTACTAAACCCTCAATTCCTTGATTGAAAACTTAATTTTACGTGAACTTAAAATCTAACCTAGAGCTGTGGTGTTTGTCTAAAATAACTCTTGTCAAACCAAAATAATGGTTGTTGGCATTTTGAGTTTACCAGAACATTTAACTAATGAATTTCAACGTGAAAGACAGATAGAAAAATGGGACACAAACACACCACAGACTAAATGTCAGATGTCATCATGTCTGCCACAAACCTGATCCTAGAATGCTTCTGACGGATTCTAAATGACACTGAGCTCTTGTGACTTGAGAAACAGTCTAGAAGCCTTAGATTTTGCCATTCCAGTTCAAACCTACTGAAAACTCATGTGTGCGTGTGTGTGTCAATAGAAGAAGATAACTTCAGATGTTGCACATTTATGACAAACTGTCTAGATAATAAAAGTTATCTGAGTAAATTATTTGGCCAGGACTCCCAAAACTAAGTATAGCATATGTATTAAATCTAAAAAAGGTATGAATGCTGTTGTTCAGATGATGTGTTTTGTTTGCTTTATAGCCATTTCTCCATAGCTGGACTCCTCTCTCCCTCGAATTCCCAGCATGTCATCGTAGAGTTGTTTTTAACCTCATTGGACAGTTTCAACCTGAAGGGTGGGTTGACCTAGTCCTAAACTAAAAACTCATGTGTAATCCACACCTACCCTCCATCTTTCGTCTAGTGGGCTTGATCGTCTAAATTGAAGACATAGACTATTTAAATTCAAAATATGATTCTTTATTGAATTTTTTGTTTAACTTGTGACTTGTTTTGTCATGTAAACAACAGCCGTAAAACTAAAACAGCTGTTGCAAAATTTGCTTACCAGTAAGGCTATCTTAAACTAAACTAATGTATGGAATATTCTAGATGTCTTCATGTTTACATAGCCTCTTGAGCCTCACCATCACAAAGCACCAGTTTTCAGTAACATGCTCATCACCCCTGGTAATAAGAAAATCCTCCACATCGCATCACATGAACTAATTACTGTAATATGTTAAAGTCTACATCTGCACAAAATTTTACAAAGCAGATGGGCGGACCTGTTCTAATTTGCTAATTGTCAGTTAAGGATGCCTGCTTTAATATTCAAATTAGCTTCAATTTTGCTGGAAAAAAATGCTGGAATTTTACTTCTCAATGGGTAGAATTTAAAATGTATGATTCAAAATTGTTAGAGATCCACAATCATCACCCGATGAGATTGCTAAATCTGTTTAATCTAAAGTCAATTATTCTAGGCCAAGATTTTAGTTATCTTATCAGGTGATTTTAGTACTACACTTCCCATCATTCGCCGCCCCCCAATAGTTGCAATCCCGGATGTTATTTCCCAAGTGAACTCTATGGTACTATTTTGGATTTGTTTTGCTCTTCTGTAGGTGTGTTCTTTTTGTCATTGCCTCCTGCGTGTGCCATCATCTTCATCCACTGTCAGGGATTGACAGTCAGCATGTAATGAGGACATACCTGATAATAATTAATGCCACTCAGATCACTTCAGTTCTGGTTGCTGTTTTGGGTACCAACTGTTTACAGAATGCCTTCTACTTACCTGTACTTTGTTGATCTAGTTTATCCTGTTCATAATTTCCTGTTTCTCATCCAGTCTGCTTTCCATTATAAGAGGACTCCCTCCAAGTTAAGCTTTCTTTCATTCTTAAAAGGAATTTTCATTTGTGACCTGTACTGTTATACCTTTATCTAATAAACCTTACCTTGTCCTTGGTTTTGTGACATACACCTTACCTGCTGCACTAATCTTTAAGGAACATTGTTTGTGTGTTTAAATAAATTGCTTTAACTCATCAGCCCCATATCGGACTGCGCTCCTGAAAACAATAAAAGGAAAATGGCATTTTAACATCTGAAAATATGATACATCTGACTATATGAATCATCCTTAATGTTTTCTGTAAACATTTCTATTTGTAAAGTAATTGATTCTTTACACTCTAAATAGATAACTAACAACTAGATGACTCAATTTAACTGTTCAACACATTTGTATTTGGAATTCTGTATCGAGTTGAGTGCAAGGGCTAATGAATAGCAGGTATACACAATTTAAAACATGGTTTAGCTAATTAAAATGATTTATCATTAGTTCAAAAGTAAAAAAATAGCTTATAGTTGGCCTGACGCCAATGTTTCACCGGACGCATTACTCCACAGCTACTATTTTACTCTTTCATTTAATGTGTCATCATCATTTGTATTAATCATTTTATTTGCTACTCTAAAACTGAGTCTTTTTCTTCCATGAAATAAGTTTTTATGCAACATCTACAGTATGCTATGTATGGCTATAAATAGAAAATTTGATTTGATCCTTTGGACAGCAAAAATTTTTACATTTTTGTACCATGGGAGGCAAACCATCCAGGATCCAGGACAACACATAACGCATGGAAGACAGAACATTTAGAACCATGAATACCATCTAACACATAGAAGACAGACCATTCAAGGCCAAAGACAACACCTAACACATAGAAGACAAATCATTCGGGACAGCGGACAACACCTAACACATAGAAGACAAATCATTCAGGAGAGAGAGAGGACAACACCTAACACATAGAAGACAAATCATTCAGGACAGAGGACAACACCTAACACATAGAAGACAAATCATTCAGGACAGAGGACAACAGCTAACACATAGAAGACAAATCACTCAGGACACAGGACAGCACCTAACACATAGAAGACAGACCATTCAGGACCATGGATAACATCTAACTCATAGAAGACAAATCATTCAGGACCGAGGACAGCTCACAACACATAGAAGACAGGAACCAACCACTGTAATATAGAATATGTGGAATATAGAACATGGCAACTTAAAGGTTATCAGTAACAAGACACAGTTGAATGGGCTCTTTAAAAAGTTGTGTTTAAAAACGTTTACATTTTAAAAGTTAAAATTGTGATAAATGTTTTTTTTATACAAATTACATGTATGTGCAAGACAGTACAATGTTAAGTGTACAAAGTTTTAAAGCAACACAATATATTTTACAAATAAAACGACAACACCAACATAAAACAACAACAACATTACAATTCACAAAATAACAAAACATTAATATAGAATTCTTATAATTTCTCAGAAATGCTCACAAAAGGCATTCGCTTAGCTACAAATGTTTTCTTTTCACTTCTACAGCTACTCCATTATGTAGTCAACACAAAACGACGTGATTTGATAACAAATCTTATTTGAAGAGACTTTGAACCTTGAGACTCAGGTTTCCTGAAGCTACACCAGACTTCAGGTAAAAATGCTCAAATTATTTTTCCTTCCTTTAAAATCTTCATATAACTTTGATAAAGACCAGTACCCTATTCTAGAAGGGAAGTCTCCCCACAATGCATTTTGGAATTTTGCTCTCAATCAAATATAGTTAAAAGTACTTAAATTGGTATGCAAAATATAATATTTTCATCTGAAATCACCACTGTTCATACAAAATAAATAAATTAAGTAAGCCTGTTAAACATTTTCAGAAGCCTGACAGACTCTCGGTAGTGTAATGTGGCATATAAAATCTCAGCTCACAATGCATCAGAGTCTGTGTAAGTGAAGTGGACAGTTTTAATAAAGCAGGAGATCGATTCTTCCTGGTCTCCTCCTTTCTGCGAAGAAGCAAACTATCGAGCATTGTTCCTCCAAAACACCTTTCCATTCCATTAGCTCCCCACGATTCAATGCGCACTTCCCTCCTCCTGCCACCTGGGGTGTCAAGATCAGAAATAATGTGATCAAACCTGGGCTCCCTTCCCCTCTCACAGTCATTCAACTCTTCTTTGGAGGATCGTTTCGTCTTCCTGTCAGATATTATTTGTAGCACTCTGTGAAAATGCAGTGATGGGTGAGGAAAATGAAACGTGGTGGTTAATGGAGGATGAGAATTGGCAGAGCATCAAAATGTATTTGGGGAAAACAACTAGGGGAGAACTAGTTTTGTTGAAGGCCCTGCGTGAGCAGAAGCATGGGCAACCTAATTGTTTCAGGGGGTTTTCACTGGCTGTGTTTGTGTTCAAGGTGTGTGTTTGTAGCTGGTGTCTGACAGAGGTTTGCATGTTTGTTTCAGGTCAGGCTTTGATCTGCTTCCCGACCATGACCTGAATGTTAAAGTGGACGCCTTCAGACATTTCCTGTTGACTTTCGAGCAGAGAGCAGGAAAAACACACACCAACCATATGAACATACTTGCTGACAGCTGGCTTTTGCCAAGCTTATAGAATGCTAATAGTGCCTCTGGTTTGACTTTTTTGTACACACTCCAATAGATTTTCTGTATTTTGCTAGTGTTTTAGCTGTGTTAAAGTTTATATGTCTACCTGTCTAGACAATATTCTGTCTAGCCACCTACCTTGCAATCAATGGGCCAGTTTCACCCGAATTTAACCCCTTTAGACCTGAATTTTTTTCCAGTTTTCAGAAAAATGCTGAGAAAATCAAAGAAAATATGTCTGCTATTTGATGAAGAACCTGTAAAAGTTAAATATTATTTGTATTAAATTACTTTTTTTTTTTCATTATTAAGTTCAAGGAATCCTGATGTTTAGTTGGCTATTTTAAATTATATTTTAACTTTATTTTGAAATGATCACTTTCTATTTCACAAACAATCTGAAAATAAATTCCAAAAACATCAGTTAATGTGAATAAGATAACTTGCTTACTTATCTCTTGGTGTGATGTAATGCCTTGCTTCTGTTCATAGTAGTGACATTTCTTTAGATGCATCAGATTTGCATCATAGAAAGTCTTGCTGCCATTTTATTGGATGACAAATGTCCAACCTGATGTACTTTTTTGATGTACATTTAATCAACCTTCGTTACAGTAAATGGTAAATAATTTAGTTACAAAAAATGAGTCAGTGTGCAAACTTACAACGTTCTTATCTCTAAACAATTATAAACTCTAATTACTTTTAACTTTTATCAAACAAACAGTGTATAATTTTAAATGTTGCATGATTGACTGGAGATGATGCCATCTTTTAGGTGTCTAATTCACTGTAGTCTTTTTGTATTCTAATTTTTCAATGTACAAGCACAGAGGAATATACATGAACAGTGCATTAACTGCAAGGCACATTGCTTTCAAACATAAGGTAAAATGAGAAAAATCATACAAACAAAATCAAATAAAGTTAATGATTAAAATAAATAAGACAGAAATATACAAGGTTTCTCATAACAGTAGTGTAAATGTATCATTTTTGTTCTTCATCAGTCTTAGAGTGCTCAGATGATTGTCTTTAGGGTCCTTTCTATTTTATTTTCCTCCATTTAGAAGTGTGGAGGAATAATGCTGCCCGTATCAAAAGGGCCCTGAATATAGTCAGTGAGAGTGAAGAGGTGACTACAGACTAACATACTGTGTCTGCCAGTTGAAAACTTATTCTCTTCATCTCATCTACTCACACATACCCATTTATTTATTGTTCCTCATTTGATGGAAAGTTGTGAATAAATAAACACATTTTTTTTTATTGCTGCACCGAGAGATGGGACACAACGACGTGTTGCCGAACAAAGCAATTGTTTATACCAGAACGTTTACACTCAGCCACCATAACCAGAAGAGACTAACACAAAAGTGTGAAATTAGTCTATCACCCTGTGAAACTTTCTCAAGTTTGTGAAAAAATCATTATTATGACAATGTCTATCTGTCTTGCTAGGCATTTGTATGTGTATCATATTTAGGTCTAAAAAAATATTTTTTTATTGTTAAATTACAATTGTAGCCCTTCATAAACTAATGCTTGCTTGCGTCTTGGTCGTTTTGGAGTTATTTTTGTCCACTCCCCATGCCGTCAAGCTTTTGTGTGGTAAATGTTCAATTATGGGGAGCTCAGGAGAGGATGTGCAGTCTTATCTTGAGCCCTGGAGTCAAGCAGATCAACACACACAGGCTCAAGACACCTCTCCAGGAGTAAAATCCTTCACACACTCCATCGGGGATAAAGTAGAGATAAAGATTTTCATGGGATTGAAGAGAAGAAAGGACTGGGCTAACTACAACTTCAACAGAGCAAGAGACAGTAGATGCAATTTAGAATAGTTAATGCCTAATTGTAATGTTTGAAATATTGTTTCAAAATAAAATCTCTTTCTCTGACTGATCCAAAGAGTCCAACTTTGTTTCTTGATTTTACTTGTGAATTGTCATGGTTTAAAAGGTTATCAAAGTGTGCTTCCTCCGAATGTAAGCTTTTTGAATGAACATTATGGGAGTTTTTGGTTGATGGGGCAAGTCCTTCAAGCGTTTAAGGAAAATCAAGCTGTGACTTCACCTCCTCACTGATTTGCAATTTCTAACATATTTATACAACATGATTCTACATGAATACTTCCTGCATCACTGGAAACAAATTGAACACAGTACTGTGTGGATGAGGACTGTAATGGCTGCTATTGTGCCATTAAGCATACGCCAGCGGAGAAAAATTGAGGCATTTTTGAAATTGCGAGACTATGGGAAAGCGAAAGCTTTGAAGCTGGAAATGGGTTTAGTGAGCGATGAATGAGAATGCAGAATATTTTTCAATAGTTTTTTGGGGTATTAAAGTGGCTTTATCCTCTTGAGATTCAGGGTCAATCCATTTACATTTTCCACAGACTACTAGACTAAGTCAGAGAGTGTCCTTTTGCAATGTTCATAACTTTCAGCTTTACCTTTCTGTCATGTAGAGAGCACAGCGAGAGCTCAGAAACGCTCAGTGAACACACTGGATCCAGTTTGCCCGGTGTTTATTAGAGATTGCCACCATAATTACAAAACCAACATTAAAAAAACAAGAACAACACTATTGTACACACACTGAAAAAAGAGATAAAAAGAAAGAAAATGGCTCTTTTTTAGGGGGGCAGACAAAATTACAGTTTAGTGTACCAACAAAAATCTCATCAATTTTTGTGGAGTCAAGCACAGCTTCAACTACTTTTCAAAGCTTACTTTTCCTTAAGGTACAAATGAATCAAATCACTAGAACCACATGAGTTCATCTGTGCAATAACAACCATCTCCAGCCTTTTCTCACAACCCACACTGTCAATGTACTAGTTACTTCACTCTGATGAGTGCAATATCCTATATATTGGTCAATTGGTGACTGGTTATAAATTACAACCTGTCCAAAACTCTGCAGCCTGTCTCTTTTCTTCATACAGAACACATCCTTCTTGTTCTTTAGCAACTTATCTGGCTTCTAAGTTCATGATCCTTTTACTCACATTCCCTCAACTTGTTCACTATGTAACCTCAGATTGTCCTTAACCACTTACAACAAGAGGAGGATAATTTTCAAAAAAGTTACTCAAGTTAAAAGAACATATGAAAATATTACTCAAGTAAAAGTAAAAGTAACTACAAAGTAATTTAGTAAGAGTGAAAAAGTATCAAATGAAAATATCCAGTTTCTTTCCAGTAATAAAAGTACCCAGTTACTAGTTACATCTCATCTGAATTACAGAGCAAACACGCTGATCGCCAAAATATTAGACAAGCATCTAATTATCTCAACTAAGTTTGTTCTCATTATTTATAATTTGCTTAAGTAGAAATGATCACAGATTTTTAAACTTTTTCTTCTTTTTTTTCCAAGTCATATAAGTAATGCAAATTATTATGTTATATCAAACAATAAATTATAAAACTGTAGTCATATTAAATAATAAATGATCAAACTTTAGTTTTAATAAAAAAAATCTTTCTGGATCTTTTCCTTTACATCTAGGTTCATGTTCATGATCAAAACTATAATGCTAGAAGACAGAAAAACCTATTTTAATGAAGCCTACCTGGGTCTTTTAGTCTGATTCAGCTCAGCTCCGATCTGTCTTTTGGTTAAAGTCTCATTTGTTCCTCACATTTCTTTTCTCTGATGGCAACGAGTGCAGTCTGGCCCGGGGCCTTCTGTCACGTGATGCTCCCTAATATTAATCAAATGCAGTTTGAGCTGGAAACCTACAAGATTCGTTCTTTCCTCTAGTCCTCTGGCTCCTTTCGTTCTCTTATCATTAATGATGAGCATGTTACGCTTGGAAAACCAGAAGAAAGTTGCGCATGCGTCACTGGACGAATCCCTCTCCGACACGATTAGTTCCTATGGAGTCACATTAAAGAGTCGTTCAAAAAGAACAAATCGTTCATGAACAACACATCACTAGGGCTCTGTGGAGTCCCTTTGTTCATGCGGCGTGGAGAGAGTGGCCCCACTTGGTTGCCGCCCATTTTGTTCGTTCGTACTCCCTTTTCAGTGTTTGTTTGAGTCGAATTCTGTTTCCTACCCGTTGTGTCATGTATGTTGTCTTCTGACTTCCAGGGTCTCAGAGACAGCTTAGCATTTCACGTAACATACATTCTGCACGTAGGATGATTTTCTCTTATACACACTAGTATACACACGCCAGGTTTGTTTAGTGTATAACTTAGCTTTGTGTGTGTTATTTAGTTAGCTTAGAATTCTCTGCCCTTTCTAGTTAGTTTATGTTTTGTTTTACCTGGCGTCCCTTAGTCTCTGTCCCTGAAGAGTTTGTATTTGTTTTACACATTGTAGCACTAGTTTTGTTAATTAAAAGCACATTTGATTTGGCAAAAAAATATCCTTTGTGTCCTGTTGCTTCCAGTTTTCATTTCTGTTCCTCCACCTTTTTGTTACACCCCGACCCTAGACGCCACCACCATTTTGGGATCGTAACAATGCAGAGAGGTACTGTTGAGCAGCAACACACTGTGTATAGAGCATTCAATGCCTTCTTAAGAAGTTAATTTGCGTGTTTTAAAAACAGCAGGAAGTATCTCTTCTTTGTTTGCTAGATCATGGAAAGTCTTGTGTGTTGCATACCGCTCATTTTCAGTATGCATGATAGCTCTTCCTTAATCCTATTAAATTAGTTTAACAATAATTATACTTCATTCTTCTAGAAAACTCAATAAATCAGATCAAAACTTTAGAATTCTTATAGTGCTGCCATATTATCTCACCAAACTCATTAGACGTATTGCAAATGTTCGTGTCACAACTAGAAAAAAACAAGCTGTGATGAACTTTTTTTGTAGCTTTCCACAAGAGCTTGTGATTCTTAATCACTGAATAATAGGTTACAAGCAGTTTAAAAAGCATTATAACTTCTGAAATGTTCAGTGTTCTCTCAGTGTCTGCTTGTGTCAATAACAGGAACTCCCATTAATTATGAATTATGATTTTAGAACTGAGAACTTAAGAAAGTTTAAACCGTCAAGCTCGCCGAACAGATATTATTTTAATCAAACATGAATAATGTCTGGAGAAATAGATCAAGTGGCAAAAATCAGGCTTGCCATTCAATAGTTCATAAACATTAGTCATGGCATATATAACAGAGCCCAAGTTAAACTTAATTAATGTTTTTTTTTTTTTTTTGAGTGAAATAAATTATCTGCTATGTTACCAACTACATTCGCAGAAACACACATTTAACAACATTAAACCTTAACGTCTTTGTTTATGTAGCACTACAACACAACTGGGGTTAACAAAAAGCAATAAAGAGACAGACATCAGTATTAAAAAGATTACAAGAGATGGAATAGTGCATGAAATCATCCACTGAATAAAATGATTCAGGAAGTCAAAAATGTTCTACATGTTTGTTTTCATCTCTAACCAGTATTTATGCTTCTGTAAAACATTTTGTATTGCCAGTTTGTGTGGAATGTCCTAAAAAAATAAAATTACCTTTTGACAACAGGCCATAGATCATGATGTCATGAGCAATGTTTACAAACAATAGAATGGAATTTTTTGGCTTTAGATGAAACTCCCTCAAACACATCAACTTTGCTGTGTGGGAAAGCAATCTATCAGAAGAACTTTTCACAAACTTTAGCAAGCTATAAGTTTAGTTGTTTTGATGATTGAGAGTGTTCCTTCTGAAAAGCTGCCATATGGTGTTCTGTACCAATAATAAGTTAAAAACCAAATAAGACAATTATTTTGCTTCTTCACAAATATACAGCACTTTTAAACGATAGTGTGCCTCTAAGGATTCTTTTTTCAAGAGAAGAGAATAAAACAAGATGAATGTAATCATAAAAGTCTCCAATATATATTTATATATATATATATATTTTTACAAGCATGCAGATGCATGATGCCTTTGTTTTATTCAAAAGAACAATTGTGTTATAAATCCCAAATATAAATGGTAAAAATGGGAACAAACAAGAACAAAAAAGGACAACGGAGCATGTCTCCAGTGCTCGGAAGTTGCACACTAACAGTAAAACAAAATATCACATGGGAAAATAATACTGCTAACTCCAAAACAAGTTTTTCCTACTGAATTGATCGATAAAAAATACAGATATTTACTCTATTTTCATTTAAAAGAGCATTTGAGATGTGTGTTTTCTGTGTACTCATTTTTGACAACATGCTAGTTCAAGATTATAGTGCAAGGTAAATAAAATGCATTAGTTAAGCATTAATTAATGCAAACTTTTTGCACAAATAAGTTGTGTTAGTTAAATATTATACTTGTATTAAAGGTGACACAGTGGCGGAGTTGGTCATCCTGAAACCGGAAGGTAAAGCGTCTTTGAGTGTCTAGAAAAGCGCTATATAAATTGAAGGCATTATTATTATTATTATTATTATTATTAAGGAGTAATTGAGTCTCTAGTTATACACTACTTTTGCACAATTGATATTTCACTTAAGCATTGGCAAAGGGTTATTCACAATTAAGAGTCGGTTAAGTGCCTACGCACTTTTGACCAAAGTCTAGATGGAGGATCAATTCATCCTTAAAATAACATTTGAACTAATGGTTAAGTCTTTCGTAAACAATCAATACGACCTCTTGCTTAACCAGTGAGGATTTTGCACATTTAAAAATCCTTTTAAATGTTCTCTTTCATGTAAATGCATTTTCAAAATGGCTCAAAATCAGAGTTGGTTAAGTGTGTGTGCATAGCAAAATAAATAAATAAATACAATGAAAAAAAGAAAAACTAAATCAAATTAATTGACTACTAAAGTAGTCTTAATTAATCTATATCTAACATGTTAGTTCTTAACCCAGTTTTAATTGTAAATAATTTTAGCTATAGTTAATGCTCTTATGTTCTATTATTTACCTAGAACTAAAGTATGACTAGAGACCCAAATGTTCCTTAATTAAGAGTGCGCTGTACTATAAGAATTCATAGTTGCAAGTGATTAAATAATTAGTTAATGTTTAATAATGCATAATTAAGGACCCTTAAACTAAAGTATTATCAATGATTTTAAAGGGTTTAATGTGTAAAATTACATTCAAGTAAAAGCCAAACACAAAGGTTTACCATTTTAAAACAAAATGTATAGACAAATCTGTGGTAAAATGAACACTTTCCTTAAGAATTTGCATTAAAATTATATATTTAATATATATATAAAAACCTGCAAATAAGCAACAAGAATTATACACAGCAACTTACATTAAGGGCAGACAATTTGAAATTTGTTTCAAAATCAAACAATAACTCGAGTAGCTCACAATAGTGGTCGTCTCAACTGAATGAACATAGAAAAAAAAAAATAAAAAAAGGAAAATTTTTACTATTGTTCTTTTTCTATTAAATGCTGTAACTGCAAGAAGAGTTTTAGTTGCTTTTTGAAAGTTGTTTGTGTTGCTGCTTTTCTGACAAGATCAGGGAGCTTGTTTCACCAGCCAGGAACAGAAAAAGGTAAAGTTCTGTTGAGAGAATTCCAGCCTTTCTGAGACGGCGCCTCAAAAGATTGTTCCTTTTCTAAATGCAAACATCAGGAGGGCATGCAGAAAAACAGAAGCACCCAGAGTTGATGTGACTATATCTTCACACCAATTATGGAAGTTGTAAGAATTGGGAGTGATTTAAATGCTAAGTCAATGGGAGAAATCTCAGGCAAAGTGGAAGGAATATTGCGGGTGATATAGTGCAAATAATTTGTTGTAGTTGTGCGGACAATGTGTATTTGTGTTCAGTATCAGCAGCAGTTTGCAAAGGTTCAAATATTTTAACTTTCTCAGGTATGCAGCTCTTATAACCAGCTTCTTCTAGAGTAGTGATGGTGGACGAACTGGTTGTAGCAGACGTCACTAACAGAAAAACGTGTGAATTGAGATTTCCTAATGTCCATTCATGAACGTTTTGCATGTTTACTTGTTCTTGGTGTGAACACAGCTTATATATAGTCTATTTCGCTCTTCTGCCACTCAGAGTAAAGCATTCAGTGACACGAACTGTCGAGTCACACATAACACTATTGTAATGTGGATTACTATGATGTTTCTGAAGCACTCAAAGAAAGAAATGCAAACGGAGGGTGCTGAGATGACCTTTGACATCCTCACACAAGAGCAGACAGAGATAAAGCGAGGTCAGAGCCAAGTAGGATCAAACCCCAGCCTTGTGTTTGCCTGTGATTTAAACAACGTGCTGTATACAATTTATCTTCACAACCACACAAAGGCAGACAGGTTCTGTTTTGTTTTGTTTTCTCCAGAGGACATGCTGTGGGGTAGGTGGACTAAACCTACTTTTCAGTTCAGGTAAACACATACAAATGCATGTGCAAATCCCAGCGGTGGAAACAATGTGCTAGTTTTTCTGCTGTGCTGGTTTCCTCAAGATGAATTGTTTTTCATTTTGCTAAGTTAATAAAAAAAATATTTTTTACAAATTGTATGCATTACAATTGTATGCATACACCCAAAGTCTCAAAACCTTTAGTTCAAGATCTAAATAAATATCTCTTATTATTAAATCCATCCATCTTCTCCCGCTTATCCGGGGCCGGGTCGCGGGGGCAGCAGTCTAAGCAGGGATGCCCAGACTTCCCTCTCCACAGACACTTCTTCCAACTCCCCGGGAGGGATCCCGAGGCGTTCCCAGGCCAGCTGGGAGACATAGTCCCTCCAGCGCGTCCTGGGTCTTCCCCGGGGCCTCCTCCCAGTGGGACATGCCCGGAACACCTCCCCTGGGAGGCGTCCAGGAGGCATCCGGAACAGATGCCCAAGCCACCTCAGCTGACTCCTCTCGATGTGGAGGAGCAGAGGCTCTACTCCGAGCTCCCCCCGGGTGACGGAGCTTCTCACCCTATCTCTAAGGGAGCGCCCAGCCACCCGGCGGAGGAAGCTCATTTCGGCCGCTTGTATCCGGGATCTTGTCCTTTCGGTCATGACCCAGAGCTCATGACCATAGGTGAGAGTAGGGACGTAGATCGACCGGTAAATCGAGAGCTTCGCCTTTCGGCTCAGCTCCCTTTTCACCACAACAGACCGATACAGCAACCGCATCACTGCAGATGCTGCACCGATCCGCCTGTCGATCTCGCGCTCCATCCTCCCCTCACTCGTGAACAGGACCCCGAGATACTTGAACTCCTCCACCTGAGGCAGGAGCACTCCACTGACCTGGAGAGGGCAGGCCACCTTTTTCCGGTCGAGAACCATGGCCTCAGACTTGGAGGTGCTGATCCTCATCCCAGCCGCTTCACACTCGGCTGCAAACCGCCCCAACGCACGCTGCAGGTCCAGGCCCGAAGAAGCCAACAGGACAACATCATCCGCAAACAGCAGCGATGAAATCCTGAGGTCCCCGAACCGGACCCCCTCCGGCCCCCGGCTGCGCCTTGAGATTCTGTCCATAAAAACTATGAACAGAACTGGTGATAAAGGGCAGCCCTGCCGGAGGCCAACGCGCACTGGGAACAGGTCTGACTTTGTGCCGGCAATGCGGACCAAGCTCCTGCTCTGGTTGTACAGGGACCGGACAGCCCTTAGCAGAGTGCCCCGGACCCCATACTCCCAGAGCACCTCCCACAGGACACCACGAGGGACACGGTCGAACGCCTTCTCCAAATCCACAAAGCACATGTGGACCGGTTGGGCGAACTCCCATGACCCCTCGAGGACCCTGCAGAGGGTATAGAGCTGGTCCAGTGTTCCACGACCAGGTCGAAACCCGCATTGTTCCTCCTGCATCCAAGGTTCGACTAGCGGCCGAACTCTCCTCTCCAGTACCCTGGCATAGACTTTCCCCGGGAGGCTGAGGAGTGTGATCCCCCGGTAGTTGGAACACATCCTCCGGTCCCCCTTCTTGTAAAGAGGGACCACCACTCCGGTCTGCCATTCCAGAGGCACTGTCCCTGACCGCCACGCGATGCTGCAGAGACGTGTCAGCCAGGACAGTCCCACAGCATCTAGGCACCTGAGGTACTCAGGGCGGATCTCATCCACCCCCGGTGCCTTGCCACTGAGGAGCTTACCAACCACCTCAGTAACTTCGGCTTGGGTGATAGACGAATCCACCTCAACTACCCCAGCCTCTGCCTCCTCGACAGAGGACGTGACAGTGGGATTGAGAAGACCCTCAAAGTATCCCTTCCACCGCCCGACCACATCCCTGGTCGAGGTCAACAGCTCTCCACCTCTACTGTAAACAGTGTTGGTGGGGCACTGCTTTCCCCTCCTGAGGCGCCGGACAGTTTGCCAGAATTTCTTTGAGGACGACCGATAGTCTTCCTCCATGGCCTCCCCGAACTCCTCCCAGGTCCGAGTTTTTGCCTCTAACACAGCATTGGCTGCTGCGCGCTTGGCCTGCCGGTACCGGTCGGCTGTGTCCGAAGTCCCACAAGCCAACCAGGCCTGATAGGACTCCTTTTTCAGCTTGACGGCATCCCTTACTTCCGGTGTCCACCACCGGGTTCTGGGATTACCGCCACGACAGGCACCAGAGACCTTACGGCCACAGCTTCGCACTGCGGCATTGACAATAGAGGTGGAAAACATGGTCCACTCTGACTCCATGTCTCCAGCCTCCCCCGGTATCTGGTGGAAGCTCTCCCGGAGGTGGGAGTTAAAGCTCACTCTGACAGGGGGCTCGGCCAGACGTTCCCAACAGACCCTCAGCGTACGTTTGGGTCTGCCAGGTCTTTCCGGCCTCCTCCCCAGCCAGCGGATCCAACTCACCACCAGGTAGTGATCGGTTGATAGCTCAGCCCCTCTCTTCACCCGAGTGTCCAAAACACATGGTCGAAGGTCAGATGATACGACAACGAAGTCAATCATCGACCTTCGGCCTAAGGTGTCCTGGTGCCACGTGCACCGGTGGACACCCTTGTGCTTGAACATGGTGTTCGTTATGGACAAACCGTGACGGGCACAGAAGTCCAATAACAGAACACCACTCGGGTTCAGGTCGGGGAGGCCATTCCTCCCAATCACACCCCTCCAGGTGACGCTGTCATCCCCCACGTGCGCATTGAAGTCCCCCAGGAGAACGATGGGGTCCCCGGTTGGAGCACTTTCCAGCACCCCTCCCAGGGACTCCAAGAAGGCCGGGTACTCTGCACTTCTGTTCGGCCCGTAGACCGTAACAACAGTGAGAGACCTGCCCCCAACCCAAAGGCGGAGGGAAGCGACCCTCTCGCTCACTGGGGAGAACTCCAACACATGGCGGCTGAGCTGGGGGGCTATGAGCAGGCCCACACCAGCATGCCGCCTTTCACCGCGGGGGACGCCAGAGTAGTGAAGAGACCAGCCCCTCTCGAGGAGCTGGGTTCCAGAGCCCAGGCTGTGCGTGGAGGTGAGCCCGACAATCTCTAGCCGGTAGCGCTCCACCTCCCGCACAAGCTCAGGCTCCTTCCCCCCTAGCGAGGTTACATTCCATGTCCCCAGAGCTAGCTTCTGTGTCCATGGATTGGGCCGCCGAGGTCCCCACCTTCGGCTGCCGCCCAGATCACAAAGCACCGGCCCCTTACGGTCCCTCCTGCGGGTGGTGGGCCTACTGGAGGGCGATCCCACGTGGCCTTTTTGGGCTGGGCCCGGCCGGGTCCCATGGGAAAAGACCCGGCCACCAGACGCTCGCCTGCGAGCCCCAACCCCAGGCCTGGCTCCAGGGTGGGGCCCCGGTGACGCCAATCCGGGCGACGTCGCGGAATCTGTTGTTGTCATCATTCAGGGCTTCTGAACCGCTCTTAGTCTGACCCGTCACCTAGGACCTGTTTGCCTTGGGAGACCCTACCAGGGGCAGCAAGCCCCCGACAACATAGCTCCTAGGATCCTTCGAGCACGCTAACCCCTCCACCACGTTAAGGTGGCGGTTCTAGGAGGGGTATTATTAAATCCATTAACTAAAATGAAAAGTAAACTAAGATTAATACGCTATATATATATATATACTTTTTAAATTACTTTATTTTTTAATAACTTTTTTTAATTTCATCCCTCCTTGTCTGTTGTCTGTTTTCTTTTTGGATGTCTTCACTGCTTGTTTCCTGAGGGTGCTTCACAGTTCTCCTGTGAAGTACCCTTCATTGTGCTCCACTGTTGTTTCTCGTCATGCTCTCACATGTTTCTCTTAAGTGGTGTTAATCTTTGTTTCATTGATGTTCTGGCTGTTCTCCATCATATTCTTATTGTATTTCAAGAGTGGGTTGCCAATAAATGTTTAAGTCTCCCCTGGCTCCAGTTTAATTACTGGCAGAAACCAAGTGAAATATTTAGGTTTAACATCCAATTCTCCAACTATAAACAAATATCAAATTCATCTTCCTGACACCAAATGTTTCTGCACAATAAATCTACAAATAAACTTTGTGTATATTTCAAAAATGTCAGATTGCATAAGAACTATTTACGGACAATATTTCTCAGTAAACAAAATGCTCAACATTCAAACAGTCTAATGATTCGCCATCAAATCTGCATTTACAATCTTAGAATATCAGCTGCACTGAATACAGGTCATATTTCGTTCTCTTAAAATCCCCAGTTAACCGTCCCAACTTAAGTCTGACCATCGGGGAGCTTGTCACTGCGAGATTGATGGAGGTGTTCAGTGCCACAGACACAGTGATTTATCTCCAGCTTCTGCAGTGTCCTGCAGGAGAAACACTGCAAACACGAGCTTATAGACTGAGGTTAATGGGTCTGAGGAGTTAGAGTCAGTCTCTTCATCCAGCAAGGTCAGACTCATTGTGACCCAGAAAAAGATGTTTCATTTTGTGGAACCATTTACCTGTGCTGTCTTTATCTGCAGTTGTAAAACAGACATATAGCGAGAGACAGCGGTGTAGAAACAAGGGGACCGGCTTGAATGTTTGAGTCAATCCATGAACATGAGGAAGGTGTCCTTGAGAAAGACAATTAACCTTCGCTTGAAGTGAGATTGCTCTTGAGTTAAAGGGAGAGCATGCTTTTATGTCACAGATGCTGCTAAAGAGGACATCATGCTTTATTGAGCAAATCCAAGCAGTCAAGATCAAAGTTATTGTACAGTATACAATACTCTAAATTCCAAAAGTGTTTGTCTGTCATTTATTTAATGAAAGAAATGTTTCGAAGCATATGAGCTAAGATTCTTTTCACATCATCACAACAAAAAGCTTAACTTACAAATAAATTTTAAATTTTCTATCTGTTCTAAGTTTATAAGTCGATTTTATGATGATTCCAATTACAATATGGAGGGCAAAATATGTAAAATGAAATGTTGAAAATGGGTGCATTTTGTGTAAAATTGTTGAGTTTGAAGTGTGGCCTTCTGACTAAATGTTACAAAATCGGATTTCACCTCTTTTTAAAAATAAATGTGCTGTTTCTCTAATTCTGTTATATTTCGAAATGGCGTTTTCCACAAAAGTATTAGCCATCACAAAATGGTAAACAATTCTATTAAATGACATGAATCAACTGGAGCTGCTTTTTCCATCATTGATTTCACCTGCCTCCACTCAACTTTTAATTACTGTTGGCTTTATTCACATGTGCAGCTCATTCATCTCCTGGGCTTTAAAGCACTTACCTCACCACCTCTCTGGTTGTCTCTCTCTCTCCCACAAACATCTGCTTCCTTTTCTTTTATATGAAATAAGCAGAAACCAGATTCTATTGGCTACTCTGGCTTATAGAAGCTACTTGTTATTGACACAAATCTATATCTGCACCATTAAAAATACATTTACCTTCAATTTTTGAAAACCCATGAAACATACATAAATTCCATATCTCGGCTGACTTTGAAAGAAACACTGACTTTTTTGGGTTAATTCTAGTATTCACACTGGATAATGACATCTATTGTTCAAACTCAAACACTGACATTAGCCAAGCAGCAGTCTGCAAAGCCTAAAAGTCTATTTTTGTCATATGTCATCGATCATTAAGATTGTCAGATATCAAAAACAGATTCCACTCTTTAAAAAGTTACATTTGTGCCAAACAACTTATAAATATAGGAAATTCTGGAGATTCTTCCATCAGTGAAGTCCATAAATTAATCCAGAATGTTAAAGAAAACTGCACTTAAAACTGCTCGTCTTTGGGAAAAAACTCATAGAAAACACATTTATTTTTCCATTTTGAACTACTATTAGATTAATATTAGGAAAGGAAGAGTTTAGTGAATTACAGGCGGTCATTCACATGCAATCAATACCTTCTTGTGACACGATGCCGCACAGACAAGAAGATGAAGCTGCATTTAAAACAAAGGAACAAAGGAATCAAATGGAGAATTGACAAAAACGTTGCTGAATAAAGTACACAGGAGAACACTAGAACTTATTTACAAAGACATTCTCAGGTAAAATCAATCAAGACATAACAAGGAGTGCAGGACGTGATTATTGATGATGACCAAATAAGGGTTACACACTAAATGACATAGGAAAACCAAATAAGGGTAGCATTACAATAAGGAATCACAGAAGACAAACCAAACTTAAATACTGACATTGAACCAAGGAAAGAAAACTAAAAAGTATGACACATTAAACAAGAAAGCATAGTTGAGCCACCACTTTACAACATGACAATTTGCATAGGATGAAAATCCAGAAATCTATTGTTACTACTCATTTATATTATATTATCACAATATCATTATCTAAATTGTAAATATATTTTATAATATTCATATTTAATCTATATTTATTTATTCATAGGGCATTTATTATTTTTGTATTTGTTACATTTGTTATTAACGGATTAATATGGATTAAACGGATAAACACTTCTGTATATTGGATTGAAAAAGGAGCAACAGTAACAGGAACACATTTTGGCTGAGGGAGAACCACACAAATCGTAGCACAGTGGAACTTGGATGAAATGAATGCTCTTAGTAGTAAAAAAAAGCCTCCAATAATTTTAAAAAAAATCTGCATGCTTAAAAGCCAGTCAAAACATACTCCCTAAGTGCCATTTTTAACAAAAAAAGTTAGTTAGTGACCGAACTCCGTTAATCCTGTTGCACGTTCCCTGGATTGCAAATTTAAAAATGTGTTAAATAAAAATCTACTGTTTCTTTACAGCATTATACTGTATACACATTTTTTTTATTAGTGAAACCAAGAGGACTGATCTGTGGTAATATCTTAGGATCCATAGAAGACGTGTGAACTTTAAACTGTCATTTTACACTTGACACCAAGTGGGTGTGGCTATCAAATTTACTAAGTGGGAGAAAGGGCCTTTAAACATTAAGTGTTTTGCTTTTGTTTTTATGATCACCAAAGTATTCCATATGATGATTTTGTTTTATTGTGTTAAAAGAAAGGCGTCATGGTGGCGCAGTAGGTAGCACTGTCGTCTCACAGCAAGAAGGTCGCTGGTTTGAGCCTCGGCTGGGTCGGTTGGCATTTCTGTGTGGAGTTTGCATGTTCTGCCCGTGATCGCGTGGGTTTTTCTCCGGGTGCTCCGGTTCCCCCACAAGTCCAAAAGCATGCGGTATAAGTGAATTCAGTAAAAACGATTGTCCATAGTGTTAAAGTGTGAATGAGTGTGTGTGAATGTTTCCCAGCGATGGGTTGTGGCTGGAAGGGCATCCGCCGCATAAAACATGGCCAGAGGAGTCGGTTCATTCTGCTGTGGCGACCCCGAAAGGGAAGAAAGCCAACATGAAAGTGGATGGATTGATGTGTTAAAGGGAGAAGAATTTTTTATTTATTACATATTAAGGCAAAGACGATAATGTAGTGCATGTAGTGCTTTTCTAAAAAAAAATTACATACAGCATTCGTTAAAACAAATGTCATAGAATATATCCAGTCCAGGAAGAAGAAAAAAAAACTGAAAAAATTGTCAGCAGTACAAAAACACTAACATGTACCTCTTCAGTCGAAGTCTGAGCTGTGTTAATGCCACCACTGTCCTTGTTCATGTCGTGTGGCTTTTGACAACTCAATTGTGACATAACAGAAGGCTAGTCAAGCATGCACTGCTAGAAAAAAGCCTTTGTCTTTAGACTAAACACTGAATTAATCACATTTCACCTTTGGGTAAAGGCAAAATAAAAAAGAAAAGAAAAACGTTTGCTGTTTTAATAAAGAGATTACAAAATACTAAGAGAAAATGATTCATTAGATGCCCTGATTTTGATTTTCACTAAATTAATAATATAATGTGAGAAGAAAATAATTCATAAGTGTAATTTGAAGTGTTGATTGCTGCGCTGTAGTATTTGAACCCAGCCTTACCCCAAACTTGTTGGTATTCAGACTTGATCATTGGTCTCGGCTGAGTTTAACAAAAAGCTATTTTCTTTTTCTTTTTTCAAAATATATTAATATATATATATATATATATATATATATATATATATATATATATATATATATATATATATATATATATATATATATATATAAAACAAGATTAGTCCCCTGCTGATTAGCCATGACCTCAGTGACTCAGGCATACTGCAGCATACAAAAATGTAAATTCGGTATTCATCAGGAATTTCCTAAGTTCAGCAACGAGAAGGAAACCAGATGGACATTTTTCAACAAAACTATTTTAACTCATGTTCAAATGGGCTAAAAAAATGGCAGCATTGAACCAGTTTACAAATCGCACAAAAATATATCTCCTTATATGTGTGCAATATGTATGTTTATTTATATAGCATGTGTTACTGTGCAACGTTATTGTGTGTGTTTTTTGTATCAACACTGTAGAGTACCCCTGTACCATAACATTCCTTGTGTGTGTGCACATACAAACTTGGCAATAAAGATCTTTCTGATTCTGATTCTGTATCACTTCACTACAAATTTTGGACTTTAATTCACAGAAAAGTCAGAGTTGTTCTTATGTTTGTCATTGGTTACTTCTCTTAGCTAGCATGTTTGGCCTTGTTTCTTAACCAATACTCAGCATGTCTTGTTAATAGCCATTTTCAGGTGGTTACATTTAATAGCTTAGATTTAAAATGTCAATTGGCAAGACCAAACTATAATGTGCAAAATGTGATTTTTCAAAAAAAGCTTTCAGCTATATAGGGTCTGGCAAAACAAATGTGTAGCCATTCAGCAGGAACGGTACAAGATCTACTGCTACTTTTTGGATTTCAGACGAAAACACTGGCTCAGAGAAATGACACAGTGCACCTATAAGTGTGATGATTTGACAAAATGGCTTTTTTATATCTTGAGGTGGATGCTTCACACTGGTGGTGGATTAGAAGACCCTCCTTCTTCTCATAAATCTAAAGCCCTTTGAGCACCTAGAAAGGTGCTATATAAACTAACAAATTATTGTGACTCAGTTGAATAGCTTTAAAAATATTGCTTCATTTAATTCCATCAATATATTCTCCCATTAGCCAGGTAATGAATGGTTCAATAAAGCAAAGGATCTATTGAAACAAACTACTTTCCCTAATGATGGGACTCTAAATAGGGCTGGAGATTACACCCCGGTGTAACAACCCCTTGATAAGGAAACAAGGTGAATTGCCACCCCTTAACCACAGGACAGATGAGCATTGCTATTAGAGCACAGTCTGTCCTCTAAACTGTATGAAACTGAGATTCTCATTTCGAACAGTAACTTTCTATGACATGTGCCTCTAATGGAATTTTCAAGCACTGGGGCATTTTGCTCCCTCATTTCATTTGTTAAGCTCAAGCCTGTATCTCGCACAGGTTGTGCTTCGTGGAGCAAAGAGGATTTCTAATCTTTCAACACAGAAAGCTAAAAAACTGAAGAAAAGTGAAACCTACCTATGGGGTTTCTCTCCCTTCTATTGTTGCTGGTAAATTTAACCCTCACTTCAAGCATAGTTGGGGAAGATGAAAATGTTCAACTACGTTATACTTCGATTTCAATCCTGATTTAATATGCATTTGATTTGTCATGCCCTCATGCTTAATGTCATGTGAAATTTTCCAGCAATAGACTTATGCGGACCATTAAATCCATAACATTACTTCCATTGTAACATTGAGGAATCTTGATCTATCACTGATTTCTTTCCATTTTTAGAATCTTAGTCATAAACGTAAAAACTTTTGGGGGATTTCATAGCTGATGCAACAATAAAACAACACCGAACATTTCAGAATTCAAATGTTAGTTTTGTTCAACTATTTTGATTAGTCAACCACAGAGGGAAACATAATCCTTTCAAAAGGTCTAGTGAAGTCAAAAGAGAGTTTAATCCAATCTTAACCCAATTCAACTCAATTCAAGTGCCACATATACCACAAGACAAAGACAAAACATAAAACAGATCCCTTCTTGCCTCCAGAGCACCTTACCCAAATGCCCGTTTAAAATTGTGAGTCTTCAATTAAGTTTTAAAACCAACCAATTCTGTGATGTACCTAACAGAGGATTCCAGAGCTCGAAGCTAGCTGGTTCCAAAGCTGGAAGATAGTGTCACCACTATGCCTAAGTAGGAACCACTAGGAGGAGCTGACCAACAGAGTACCCCCAGAGTACAATGATCACCCAGGAGTGTACGTTGTAGCATGTTACTAACGTATGTTGGTGTGACACCTTTTAAAGATGAAAAAACAAAAACGAGTACTTTATAATGAATACTGTATTCGTAGTTTACAAATAAAACTGCCTTTATAAGACACCTCACTTTGGACTTGGTAAACAAGCAAGTAGCAGCATTCTGCACAGCTTATAGTTTGGCCTGAGTGACTTTCTAAGCCCAAAGAATAACACAATACAATAGTCAATGCATGAACTAATTAGAGCACGGATAACACTCACCAGTGCATGTCTATCCAGGATTGATCTTACGTTACTCAGCAACTGCAACTGGAAGAATGTTTTGATCAAACTATTCACTTGTTCACCAAGTTTCAGCTCACACTCCACACAAACCAAGGGGGGTTTAAAGCAAGGGGCCACCTCCTACTTTTAAAAATGCAATAGAAACTGATTTAACTGTAGTACCTAGCCTAGCCACAAGTGGTATGGGGTCAGATTGAGCAGGTTCTCAATCACTCCCATGTTAAAACTGCCCAACATTGGAGCTGAAAAAAATATGTTTACACCCCTGAGTGGCCTGTCTTTCCCCCTATCCCTGAAATAGTGTTTAGTATACAGGCCCCAGAATGACACCACACATAATTATTAAATTGTCTTGGAATGCTCATTAGACTTATAACCATTTATGCCAATTTATGTAAAAGGAAGAATATGAACACTGACTGAAAATGTGAAGTAACAGAATAAAGTGTTCACAATACAAATTATTAGTTGAAATAGGCAACAGAAACCTTATTTTTAACAAATGTTTAATTAGTTTTCACATAGATGCCGTTAAATTTCAAATCCACAACATTTTTGACACAACTATCTCTTATATACTACAGGGGGGCTGGGGGGCAAAAAAGGAATGAGAAGACTCAAGCACTCATTCTGTCTTGATGGAAGGTGTGTTACTCTGATTGTTACTTCAACGATCGCCGTACTGTACTCTCTGATCTCTGAACCTACCCACAGGCCATAAAATCCCAAGTGCCCAACACACTTAAAGAGAGGTAAGTCAAGATACTGGTGGAAAGAGGAAAGCGGAGAGTGGAATGAGTGGGAAGACAATTGAAAGTGGAATCAATCACCTTCTCTTGGCAGCAGACTTGGCTCCCTGAGACTTGCAGTGGCTTTTCCCTTCCTGGATTTAGATTCTAGCAAATCCATCCCTTTATATGAAAGGTTCTATGACTTGACATGTCAATGATATCCAGCGCTAATTATAGCCATACAATAAGTCATAGTCCTGAAGCTAGTCTATTTCTTAAATTAAGCTTTAACTTGATAATAATGATACGTTTTCTCCAAAGGTTGTGTATGTTATATCTTCTCCAGTTGAGTGTGTGCTACTTGATTCAATCAGTAGTGCTCTTTGCAAAAGAGATTATCCAAATGAGTCCCTTGAATTATCACTGGATCGAGAAATCCACTGGGAATCCAAATGAGTGTAATGATCCATGCAATTTCCATCTGATGCATGGCATGTAAATTAGAATATGCCACCTTATTTAAGTGGTGAAATTTGCATTCTGCCATCAATCAAAATGCCATACTATATAAGAGGGGAATATGTAGAAAGGTGTTTCTATGGCTCCTTTAACTAATTTCCTCTTCATCAAGTTCAATATGGTTTTTCCTCTCTGCTGTGTGCCATGGAATGTATGTTGATCATAGATTATACTGCATACCGGATTGACTAAGATTCAGATCTCAGTTATAAAGAATTGCTGACCTCATGATTAATGACAGAAATGTTAGCAGACTATCTTAGATGTATGAAACAATTAAACCCAACACCCTCTAATTTTTCTAGCTAAATTAGCTTCCATCTTTCATATATTTTGATCATATGTCTAAATCTTCAATGGAAACATTTTTTTACTTAGACAGGAAAGCTTAACAAATTTCTGGTTTTCTTCACAGCCTCCTAACATTTAGCTTTATGGTTACTGAAAGTACCCTGCTTAATAACAAAGCTCCAAAATTAATTTGTTTTTTTCAGGTCCTGTCCGGCGAACCGTTCGTCGATGGATATTAAGTTTGTATATTCTTTATGCTGGGGAGGTGATTAGTGCCTGCGTCAGTCAGCGAGAGTCCCCTCCTCGCTGAGAGAACTCCTGTTCACTCTACCTGATCCTCACGAGGACTTTGTGAAGCTGCTTTGAAAGCATTTGCTAAAGAAGCGCTATATAAAAACTGATTGATTGATCACCAATGACTTATTTTAAGTCCAATGGATTTTCTTACAAAATCACAAAAATTTTTATGTCTATGTAAAGTAACTACTGTCAGGTCCTGAGACATAAGGTCCTAATAGAGTTCATAGATTCTTTACTAAAAAGTACCATATTTTAGAAAGGCAAACTGTAATATAGAATTTAGATTGATCTTTTGGTTCTCCTGAACATGCCAAGCCAAGTTTTATATATAAAAAAGATCCAGAATTGTTATGCGTTAACAATTGTTGTTAAAACTCCCAATTTGGTTGAGTAAACTATTCATGCTGCTTTAGGGGTGAGAGTAGCAGCAACGTAACTCAACCATACATGCAGGAACCTCTGCTACTCATCTGTGGGTAGATGATGAAGAATTTAGTGCTGATATATACTTCCCTAAACAGAGCAAGTGTGTTAGTTCTTTGGAGACATTGCTTTCTCTTTTTCTATGGCAGATACTAGTACAAGTGATGTCCCTGTAAACAGGAAACTGAGGAATGGTAAACCAAGGTGCGACTGTGAATCAATTTTTAGGGGTTTGCTTTGTGACGCAATACAGTGATCAGTTTAAAGCTTAAATCACTTTAGCTTTTTCCAAGTTCCAAAAGGCTCAATGAAACGAAACCACTCATATAGTTTAGTAATCGGCATCAGTGTACACATTTCTCTTTCAATAATATTGGCCCTTCAACAATATTTAGAATAATGTTTATATAATGCTAGTGTAAAGTCTTAGCTTACTGACTGTGTTGTTGTGCATCATCTCACTAGTCATATGTGAGGGGGTGTTTGTTACGTCACAGGCTGTTGCAAGTGTGTGTGTATGTGCCTCCTATGAGCTGACAGGAGGTGCATTGTTTGTGCACCTGATATTCATATGGAGAACTATATAAAGAAGCTGGCTAGGCTGAAACGTTGCTTGTCTGTGTTGTGGAACAGCTGAGCAGAGACCACACATGCAGCTTCATCAGCTACTCTCAGTGTGATCAACTGTTTTCTGTGCTGACATTGGATATCTGCTTAATGGATATGAACTATAATTTTAATGACTATGAAACTTTAAAGACTTTGCAATGGTTAACCAATATGACACTGTCACACAATGTCTTTGCACTAATTTCTTTGGACAATTTCTTCCACAATGTTAACAGCCAATGACATTTCTCATCCCACAGTGTTTCTGTTCACACCAGGTTTTCTCCCCTTTGCATTAAAATGCACATCATCAACACTTGTCTGCCAGCTCTTAGCCCTGCTGTGCAGCTCAGCCATGTGTGCTGTTCAGTTAATTTGCTGATTTGGCATATTTTGGCTGCTTTCTCAAGAGTCAAATCAATTTCTCAGAGAAACCCTCTTTTTGCATTATCATTAGCAATTCTACACACCAGTGTCATTAATTTGTATGTGAGAACACCATTGTTGCACGTTTCTCTGTTCTTCCCCAAGTTAAGATTCATAATCAACAGCTGTGCAGACTTGACTTTGGCAAAGATGGATTCACACGAGACACTGGTTCAAATTCCAGTGTCTTTTTTTGTTTGTTCATGAAAAGTAGGAGTGTAGCATTAGCTAGAATGTTATATTAGAAAAAGATTGATGAACTCAGGAGAAACCACATTAAGGTCGGGATAACAAAAAAAAAAGATTGATCTGAATATTGATTTATCTGGCAAAGATCATTTTAGGAATAATTCTGCTCATTGGGTTTCTTATGTGGACATATAAAAATAACACAAGTGAGCTTGTAAGTTCACAGATGACACAAACATGGCTAAAATGACAGCAAATGTTTTTGTATAGCGCTTTTTAGCAGCTGCTTCAAAGTAACTTCACAAAGGCCTCGTGTGGATTAAGAGTGAGATAGAAGTTCCTATTGAATAATTCTATGAGGTAGAAATAGAACTAGAAATAGAAATATAATCATATAATGCTTACCTTAGGGAATGTAAAGTTTCTTCGTATGAGAAAATTGTTGATTTAAACTGACCAGTAATTTCTGACTTTAAGTAAAATCCAGATTATTGTGGTGAAATAAAGCAACCTAGACACTTCTCTTTTGTTTATATGGGACAAAAACTGAGGATCCAGAGTAAAATACCCAAATGTGCACACATGCAGAGAAAAGTCCTCGCCAGTGAAGGTATGTGAGCTCACAGGCAGCCTCTCTGACTGGAACTGGTGTTAATAACCTCCCCAGAATAAAGAATATTTCAACTTAAGATCCATTGATGAACAGATCATCGGACAGCACCTGAGAAAAAAAAAACCATAAACTACAAACAGGTGTATGAAATTCTGTGGATTTAAAAAGTTTTCAGAATACAAAAACCTTGACAAAAGCAAAAACCGAGCAAAAACACAAAAACAAAACTGAGATAAACAATAGAAAAAACTGTGAAATCTCTTAAAAAGCCCCTAGAAATGTTATCACTTAAATAAGCTCAGACAGTTACATTTAACATTTAGTTTTCAGCTGCTGGACCTCCAAAGCAATTATGTGTTTATTTTTGTCCTTTTTGTTGCTATTTAAAATGGGTTTTTGCATGCTTTCCCAATTGATTTGATTCAATAAAATAAATATGGAAATGGTTGCGATCAGAATTCTATAACCCTGACATAGATAACAAGAAAATGTGACAAATAATTATATAATATTAACAATATTATCAGGCAACTTGATTGCTCCATTTTCAGTTCAACTATTTTACTAATAATTATACACTCCTGTGTGCTGCTATTTGCGCTTGTCTGATTTTAAATTGCTTCATAACTAAATCACAAGGTTGTCACACTCATATTTTGATACGGTCTATAAACTGTGTTCTTTTATTACCGTACGGCAGCAATATGAGTGGTTAATTGCATTCACAAGATTACTTTAGCCTGAGATTTTCTGTCTTTTTAGACAGTATGTAAAACTTTAGTAATTGGTTTAAAAAAATTACAAATATTTCCTGAATTAAACAAAGCTACTCTTTGCCAAGCGTTAAACAGACTGTGCTGTGTTTGATTATTTAAAGAATAAATGATCATTATTTCGGTCAAGTTCCAATCTCCCTTTTAATTGATGCCCTTACCTTTTATCGCAAACTACACTTTTGGATTTGGAGTAACATTTCTGTCACTTTTCTAGCTCCTGCAGCAACAACCTGCACACAAAAGATCTAATTCAGAAGGTAAGGAGTTAAACATCAGTGACTGCTGGCAGATATACTTGAGATGAAATGTCAAATACTTATTTAAGATGCAGCTGAAATAGATCAATGTGTCTTGAGTCGTCTCTCAATATCCTAAATCCACCCCATATCCGTGAGCAAATGGAAAGAGCAGGACGCAAATACACAATCTCCGGCAAGCAGGTTAATAACTTTCATTCCTGTGGATGGTATAAATTGGGATCTATTGACACCTGCTATCCTCACCTGATAGAGGGAAAGACCTCATCAGATTCAAGACGTATCTATTTGTGGACAAGTCTGTCTCTTCGGGTCTCAATTCAGCTTTCGTTTCGTTTGTGTGCAGGTTAGAAATGACAAAAAAAATTCAACTTCCAAAGCTTTTGATGCACATCCACAGTCCTAAAGATACCATTTATGAATGTTGTTTTTCCAAATTATTAGGTATGTTTTGGCTCCAATATATGATCAACTTGATTATATTATAGACTCTTTAATCAATTGTCAAATAATTTCTATATATATTTTTGGTCAGAACAGGACAGTCCATGTGAGTCCAAATGAACCAGCCACTTAAATTTTTTTTTTTTTTTTATGTAGTCATTTATTAGTATGTCTGGGACTGCAAAAAAACCCTGTTGTTTTACAGTTTAGGTGATTTTAAACACACACTCATTTAATCAGGCTAAGTAAACTTTTTTTAATTTAAAATGTGCTACTGTATTGTGATAACTTGTCACCTATAAATGAACTGGTTTATAAATTTAAATAATGTTGATAAAAATTTTCCAGTCATTCAGTGTAACATTATCATATACTTATTGAACACAATTATACCGTATTAGTTCCATAAAACGGTAATTTTCTCTTCCTTATATGTCCTCTGTTCAACGAACACATGAGAACAAGTGGATGATGGTAGAGCTTAACTTTTTGTTAGACGTGCAGCGGAGCGATGTGATTTATCAGCAAAAGACGTCAAGACACATAATCGGAATTCCCATTTTGCACTGTTGGTTCCCGATTGCACAAAATATTGAAATGACGGGCAATGCATATTTGCTGAGTAGGTTAGCATCTGTATTCTTTTCACTGATCAACAAAAGCTTCTAATGAATAAAGAAAGAGGAGTTTGAACACATAACAGGGGCTTCTCATGTGATGTCTTGTGCCAGGGTTACCACCCGTCCCTTAAAATATAAAAGCGTTCTTATTTGAACAAGAAATTAGCAGATTCACCTGAATTCATTTAGAATGAATCAACTCCCAATTCAAAAGCACTCGGATCTCATTAACCACGCTGATGATTGGAAGACCTATGCGATCCAGCCTATCAGAAGTAGAGGAGGACGGGTATTAATGCCAGAGAACCACTTTCAGGAAGACGATGGCCAACCCTTCTGCCTCATCGCAGCAGATGAGCTTTTGTGATTATTAAAATCTTCATTAGCCTTTAGAATGATCATTTAATTAATTTTCTGTCATTTGTTATTTCATGTTTTTTTTTGCGTTTAATGTTTTCCCCCACATCTATTTATTATTTGTTTATTTACAAATAGATAGAATTAACACTAAAAACAAATTATATATTAATTGTTATGCATGATGGAAGGGCAAGAAAAGAAAAGTAACTTAAAACAACCCTACATGAGCCTCCCATTGCACTTTTCTTTTTCAGTTAATTCAACAGCTTTTGTTGATGGGTGAGTGTGGTTCAAATGCTTCTCAGCTTGAATACGAATACAGGATCATCCTCTACCTGTTTCATATGTAGAATGACAGCTAGCGGATTACAGATGAAAAGGCCCTTTTTAACCACGCTAAACAAAGCAGGATTAGGAGCAGCCGTGGTCCTGGTTAGGGTTACATACAGGACTTTGCCGGTCCCCAAATAAAAAAAAACAACAACATTGAAATGTTAAAACATTTACAGTCAACAGAGTAAACAATGACTCTTTCCATGGCTTAACAAGTCAAAGACAAGCAAGCATTTCTTTCTTCTGTGCTCAGTCTATCAGAATTAAAGATTCTGTAGACATTTTCCTCTCTCCAGCTGTGAACGAAAGATGTTTTTCTGTCATCATCTGACAGGCTTGAGCTTCCAGCACTCGGCAGCTTCTGCTGACACTGCAGCACTAGTCAACCACGCATAAGGCAAAGCGCTAACACAACGATAATCAAACCAGCTTTCATCACCTTTTATCATTCAGAAGATGCTTCACAACAGTGGAACTCAAACGGAAATAATTTTTTCATTGTCCCTAGAGGGATTATTTTAGACAAGCTTGTTTAAAACAGTCTGGACAGAATCAAGATGCTTGTAAATGTTGACAAACAGAATGTTTGTATCTGTTGACCTAGTCTTGATCTACATCAAGCTAGAATCGCAAATCAGTATATACCAATATATATATATATATATATATATATATATATATATATATATATATATATATATATATATATACACTGTTTCAAAGGGTATGAGTCTCCAGCAATTACTGCCAATACCTTCAAAATTAAAAGGTGTATAGGTAAATTATATAAATCTAAAGAAAAATGCTCAGCACTATAATACCAACGTACACTATCAGTAAATGCTACATAATGCCTCCATCTAATGAAGAGCCACCAT
Organism: Danionella dracula; assembly: GCA_900490495.1. Lineage (NCBI taxonomy): Eukaryota > Metazoa > Chordata > Actinopteri > Cypriniformes > Danionidae > Danionella > Danionella dracula. The sequence continues at coordinate 21,009,132 of UELW01000778.1, read as the reverse complement.
CATTTAGAGATACAAAATCACTTATATTTGTGGGTGTTGGCTCTCTTTGGAAGTTGTTTAATAACTGTTTACAGCAAAGTCCATTACAACATTCTTACCCATTCCTCTTCATTTCATCTTTCATTCCAGGGCTAAAAATAAGGGATAGAAATGGAACACATGAACAAATGACCTAATCCACATTAATATGGACAAGGACAATGATAAAAAAGTATTAAAAAATAACCAAATGGTTTTATTTCATGTTGGTACATTCTTGGACAACACCACAGAATAGTTGCATGAGTGGCCAAACATAAAAGTCCTCCACAACATCAGCACATAAGCAGCAAGGGCACATATATACTTAGTACAAACAGTAGAAAACATACATGCTTTTTATTTTTTTCTGATATTTTTTAAATATATATTCATATCTTTTGCACAATTTCTCCGTAGGTTCCAGGGCAGTTCAAAAGTCCAAGACAAATTAAAGCCATATTCTGCCTTGAGTGAGTGAATCCATGAGAAAGTCCTTGAGGGGGAAAAATGCTAAATTATGAAATTGTAAACAGGCCAGAGTGAGACAGCCATGGTGAAATTTTCATTTACTTCAACATCAAACATATCAAGCATGCATCGACAACTGCTACGTGAAAACGTTCTTTTAAAATATTCGCAAACACCATCGTAACCAGACCAGGAGTCACTGCAAACCGATGTGACATCTCTCAAAGTCACCAAAACACAGTCGATGGTCTACAAACCTGATGCGAATGTAAAAAAGAAGATTAAAAAAAGATGGATTTTGTCACAACTTTTCCAGGAATTAATCTCGTGGAGAAGAATATGGCTTTAACACAATGTGCATCCAAGAAAACAAATGCAAAAATATCGACGATAAAGGAAACAAAAATAAGGAACTACTAAGATTCTCACAGAAAATCTGAAAAACTTGCAGTTTGGAAGTACATAAACAAGGGCCTTCTGGCCCGGCATTTCCATGCCCTGAATCAGGTTTGTGATGAACAAAATGCTTTGAAGCTCCATCACATAAGTGCAACAGAACTCGACGACTGAACGTTGATCCTCCTCATTGTGCCTTCATTAATAAATAAAACTGATAAAATGTACTTCCATTTGTCATCTTGTTTCCTGAATCATATTGAATGGTAGATAATTTAGTTTTTATTTTGTCAAAGTGTTGAAGATCAACTGATATCCTCTGTTGTTGGGCCTAGTCGCTGTCCTGGCCCTTGGACAAAACACAGATGGAAAGAGAGGGACACCAAATGCCTTTTCCCCACTTTGTCAGAGAGAAACCAGGAAGCCCATCATCGATCTCCCTCCTCCAGTGTTTGAGGCCCTCAGATCACAAGGTCATTGTAGCTCACATATTTCTTCTTAGTGGCCGGACCTGAGAGGACATAGAGATGAAAGATGGCTTTTCATCTGACATTTCTTTTCTTTTTTTTTGCACAACAAATGAGAAGAATATGTGGATTTCTAGCAGGAGGTTTGACAGAAACACTTGTCAGGACATGAATTTCTTTTGAAATGTAACAGAAATAGGTCACAAACCAACTCCTGCAGGCAATGAAATGTCAAATAATCTTGAATATTTTAACTAACTAAATTTTCTAACAGTTAATAACTTTGACAACATTTTATTTATTTATCATCTACCATGTTGCACACATTTTAGATAGTATTTAATTTAGTAGCTTTGTGTTATGAGGTTTTTAGTGGTTTACTCAATGTTGAAAAAAGTTCTCCATTTTAAATCTCTGGTATGTATTGTATGTTGCTTTGAGTGGGAGCTAGAGTTACAGTATGGGTTTCTCTGAGCAACTTGAAATCACCAAAACATAGGACCTGTTTAATAGCATCTTTTTCCTGCTTTGATAACTTCAGCTAGCTTACAATTTTTAAGAGGGCCTAGCATTTAAGATTGTTTTGTAGGTTGCTAAATGTTTTTTTATTAGGTTTTCTCTAGATTCCTAGGTTTCCAAGTGGTTGCTATAATACTGTTTGTAGTTGTTAGGGTTTTTTAAACTCATTCTGGCGCGTTCTTGAGACGTTCCGGTTCTTTCCTTGATAAAATTGAATGTCCTCAAATGTCCCTATTGGTGTTAAAGTGGTAATATTTTTGAAACACAAATTTTGTAAGGTGTTAGGCCATAAATGTGTGCACGAATGTTGTGTACACTATATCATATAACTATATTAGTTTTTCGGCAAAACTAGGTAGCTAAATGGGTTGCAATTCACATCATTTTCAACTGATCGCAGTATTGCGTCACAATATGATATCCCCACCCCTGATTTATTGATTGTCAGTCTCACATTTGTTTATCCTTTAGTGGGTCACCATTATCTCCCAGCACTAATCTAATGAGGAGAAGAAGCATTGTCCCCAGAGATCCAACACCGTTGCTCGTCTTGAGGATGTACTTCTCAGCACTGAAGTCCTCATCATCTCCCCACAGTTGAACTGCAGAGGGTCCTGCATAATTGGTTGAGTTTACATTGCTGCTGCTATCGCTCATGTTTCAACTCCTCGCTATCTCTTATTATATCACTAACAGTGCAGGCTGCATCTTGATCCTGGCCTCCTCTGCAGCTAGAGATCACAGGAATTTACATCTACAGCAACACCCCCTAAAACATCATGAATTGTTGACACCCCAAATCAGGAGTTTTTAAATTATGAATACAACAAATTAGGATTGTTTTTTTTAAACAAAATTTTCCTTGACATGTTCAGGAGAAAAAGAAGATCAATATCATCAGTTATTATATTTCAATAATGTTGGCTTTTTGAGAATGTTTAAGAGAAAGTTCACAGGATATTGAAATGTTGAGTTCTTTAAATGCTCTTTTTTTTGGAAAGTCATAAAGTTTAGAAACTTTTGTCATTTTTATGGGGAGTCGCACATGTTGTGGGGACATGTTTTAACTTCTTTTTAACCACTTTTTGAGTGGTCCTTGCTAGTGGCATATGAATGAAATATCACATTTATACAGAATCTGAGAAACTTATAAAATGCCTTTTTTGATATTTTCATTAGATTTCATTTCATTAGAAACGGTGTTATTCTCTTTCTCTGACTACAATATGTTTTTAAAGGTTGCTGTGTACTTTAAGAGCACTCTGGAAAGTCAGCCATATTTTTGGAGGGTTGCTAGACTTTTGGTTTTTTTGGGTTGTTGACTTTTTTTCTGTGAGACTTTGAAATTTAAATTGAGGTAGTTACATCTAGTGCTGCATGGCTGCTTCGTCTAAGGGTGTTGCAAAACTTAATGTAACCAGCTCAAAGAAAAAAATATCATTGAAGAAAGCAAACAAGCCCATTCACACTGAGGTGAAAGAGCTTTTTCACATACTGTAAAAGGATGATAAATATCTCATAGTTGTTATCTAAGAAGCCCTCACATGTCTACAGTCATTAATGTGTGACCTTCGAAATTCTTGGTGTTTGCAGAGACTGTCTGTAGTTAAATATTTGCTGTCTCAGCTTTTTTGCATATAAATGAACTTCTGAGTGTTTAAAAGTAAAGGTTACCTAGTGGAAAGATCAGCTTGACCTTTAAGTTTCACTGAACACTTTTTTTATTTGAGTTTAATATCACTTTGAATGAGACCTGCTCTCAAATGTGTTATTGACAAAAGGAAGGTAGGGAAAAGTTTTCTAAAAAACAATTGCAAAATAGCAGCTTGAATTTTACACTGCTCCCATTAAATTCTTTTTTAACTGTAGATTTTATACATATTTAAGTGCTTTGTATATTTTGTATATTTTTTAGAACAGTGGTCATAACGTTTCTTGCCTGTTTTAGTATTGTTCTCTCCTTAAAAACATGCCTCAAGTTATATTGGGATCGGTTCCTCAATCGCCATAGTGACACTTGTTGGCAATAGCACCTCCTACTAACCAATCAGATGAACTGCTTATGCAGCTCATCTCTATGAAGAATATACATGCTGAATGAACCAGATGTGTAAACATAGTAGAACCATGTTGGACAAATAATGAACAAAGGTCAAGCATTGGATGTCCAGGGCCAAGTGTTTTTTGGCTTACCAAAAGATAAACGCTTTAGTGGGAAATTGTCTGTGTGCCAGCAAGCAAATCCCAGCAGGGGCCGTGGGGGAACAGGGGGTACATGGCTGAATTGGTGGATCAAAACTGTTTAAGGTGATTCAAAGACATTGTTTATGATTAATACTGACTTTTGAAGGTTATTAATGGTGCATAAGAGGTCAAATGTTTATTTGAAATAATTTAAAAACTGTATAATACGGTACCTTCAAGGGTTTTTTCATTGGTTAGCATCACTAGTTATATCTCCACCTTCTGAGCAGGAGTGCTCCTTTTACAGTTTTCGAAGAAGTTAAATTGTGCTGTGATTGATTGTTTTTTTTCTTTTAACAAAATTACACAAGTAATAAATGTGTTGATTTTATGACCATAAGGCTTAGTTAAGCTTGACTCTGCAAACAAATAGCAATCTGAGTAACCACCTGCAACTAGGGAGAGGAAATGAGGCAGCTAGGTAGCTAGATAGAAGGAGCTCTTTCTATGGTCTTAAAAACATGGCTGCATTTTCACAGCCCATTATGAAGAGAGTAGATGAATGAAGAGGTGTGGCTTTTAGTTAGTGTGTGAGCAAGTACGAAATGTACATATATGCACAATATATAATGTGTATTTCATATTTATTAAAGCATGTGAAGCTTTTCTCTACAGGGGTAGGGAAACATCAGAAATAACAGGTAAATGCTACAGCTTTAAATGTTTAAATCAGTTTTAAATCTGAATTTGAACTCACTTTAAAGTACTTAATAAATGTAAAGATTATTTTTTGTTATTTAATTGCATATGTAGTAAACAGAGCATGAATGGTTTAATGGATGGAGGTGTCAAATTACTGTAATTATGACTACTAATTATGACTTGTCAACAACTATAGACTAAATGACCAAACAATGAAACAATATTTCTAATAAACTTTTAAAAAATGATCACATATAATTGCCTAAGTGAAACATGTTGGAAACACATGATACAAGATGAAACAACCCAAAATGCAAGTATTATTTGAATGCTTTATATGATTTTTCTTTTAAACATTATTTAAAAATTGCACAAATTTGTTATTTCTTAGTAAAGGAATTACAAAAAGCCAAGCATACTAGCAGAATAATATCTGTCTTGGTCGTCTTGCTAACCTTTACAACAGAAGACTATTTTAATAACCCCATTTATATTCTTTTATTCAGGAGAGGCAATAATATGGGTCATTAACATCTATAATAATGCAGTCTTTTGAGAGGCAAGGGATCAATGCAATATTAAACATGTTTTGCAAGCATACACAAGATTAGTTTTGTTTAGTTTTTTTTCTCATTCTGCATAAATCTTAATTGACGTCAGAGCAAAACTTTGTTTTTCACAACCGTTTAATGTTACATACTGTCGGTGTAATTGTGTTCAGAAGCACTCACTGAGCTCACTGAGATAAACCTGCATGCAAAATAGCTTCACATTTGCATGTGCCCCCAAAAAAACATAAAATCGAGGGCAATGATTGTGTTCGCTCGCTCTTGGCATCACCCTCTCGGCTCGCTAGTTTTAGGCCCTGTTCCCCTGGGTGCACAGATTCCAGAGTTTAAGGACAATCATGTACATGCACATCCATAAAAATGAGTTAAAGAGTCAGAGTGTGTAATAAAGACACACAGAACACGAGAAAGAACAGCGAGTGCATTGGGAAGGCGACACAGATGGCTGAGGGCTCTTTAGGGAGCTGTGCCATGCGTCAGGGCGGTGTGGGGGGCAATTGAGCACTGGGAATAGTGTTTGAAGCTCACGATCTTCCACGTGTCATCTGATTTCTACTGACAGTTGCGTTCAGAGTTTCATAAGTCTGCTCAGCAAGACCCTCTTTGACTTCTAGGAAGCATCAAATATGTAAAATCCTCACTGCATGTAGATGAGGTAAGCACAGCTGGTTTCACAGACAGAATTGCGTCTTAAAGAGATAGACACCCTAAACTCTAAATCTCTTAAAATTTCTTTTGTTTTCTGAATTTTCTATATCATTTCATAATAAGTGGTGTTTCTTTGCCATACTACATTTTTTTTAAAGAACTAGAGTGTTCTAATCTGTTCTAAAGGATTATAGCTTGATCTGAGGATGGTCTTTTTTTTAACTCTTTCAGACCTTTCTCAGGATTTCCACCCTTTGGCCAAAATCGCACCTGTATTCCACTCCACCCTTATTTGACTGCACTCACTGCACCTGCATTTTTTTTCTCTGCACTGTAATGAAGAATTAAAAAAGTGTCCCTCTAATATTTATTTTGCAGAACATTTAACTAAATTATATTTTAATTGTGTAATGCTAATTTATATAGTTGTTTAAGTTGCCTTTAATGAGTTAAGGCTGTTTGTAGAGAGCCAGCAGATTTGCAGAAAGAAGCAATTCAGAAAAACAAGCCCTTTGATGCCTCGGTCAGGCTAGCTATTGAAAGCTCTGAATGCCACCGCATAGACGTGAAGCAGCATAGACCAGCAGGTAGCACATTTTTAAAAACTTGAACTGGAACTTCCGGTTTCGCACTATCATATGCGATCTCATTCAAGTCATTGGAGCAGATTTCATAGTCTTACCATGGCAAGAGAGGGATTCTGGGAAAATTTGTCCGAACTGCATCATCAGGGCATATTAAGCTTGACCTTGTCCCAAATGGAACATTCCATACTTGTGGACATCACTCGAATCTACACTCTGGTGACGCCATGAAGGCCAGACGCAAGGGGCCCTTGACTCAAGTTGTCGAGGGTGCTCTGCGCGCATATTATGGGACAGACTTAGGTCGCACCGGAAGCAGAGAAAGCTCTGCTGATGTTTACACTAGTGCAGAGATTCAACCTGAATAATGACATTCAAAAACTACTTTGAATTCACCCCGGTTTCTACAAAAAAGGCTTTTAATGCCGCAGAGGATGGTTTCATTGCTGGTTATTGGTTGTTTAATGCACAAAGAATAAAGACCTATAACTCAAAAAACTAAATTGGATAAATGTTGCTCAACATTTGTGCTTTGGTACACAATCTATTTAGGAATGTATAAGCACATGTTGTCAATATGACTGTTTAATTAGTTAAATAATATCAGTCGGTCATTTGAGTAGGTTAAATAATATCAGTAGGTCATTTTGTAGGTCATCATTAGGTCATTATCACTCGATCACTATAACTTCAAGGCTTTCTTTCCGCTACATCATCAGAGTGAACTCCTCCCAAAAAATGCTTCGAAATTAGCTCTGATTTAAGTTATTGAACTCAAACTGAGAATAATAATTAAAAAGGTTAAAAGTAAAAAGAACTAATTTAACACCACAAAACAGGGTCGAGCAGTTGCGTATAGGACCAACCAGGGGACTCCCAAAAGCAGATGTACCTGTGAGTGGATATGTTCATATTTATTTCTATAAACACTGAATATAGTTGTATGGTTACAGACATATGATGTACAATTAAAATATGTGAAAATAAGCCTACTCAAAACGGAGTAGAAAAAAACAACAACAATGGTGGCCTATTTAAAAAAAGTCTTTATTAAGAACTATATAAAATATATCTCTCTATGCTCTATGGATATCCAAATTAACATTTAAATTAGCTCCAAATTTATCCAATTAATTTAAAATTTTCTCTGTTAAGCTTTCTCTAGAAACAGAAAACTCTTGAAGAAAATGTGTGATTCTTAGTTTTCCTGCATTGAGTATTTCCATCAGAGCATAAGCAAGAACATTACCAAAGTAAAAGATTTGGTCTTACCTGATAAAAATGAGAATTAGCCTGTTGGGAAAAAACAGTATTTGATGAGCTATTTATGATTGGTCCAACAGAAGCAAAGCAGAGTTTCTGATTGGTCCAAACAGTCAGCAAGCATAGATTCTCCAGCATAACTTTCAAAAGGTCATACGGTGGGTGTATATTAGCATATATATGAGTATTTCTAAGCCGTTCATATCTGTGATAAGTGAATATGTCTCTTATTTGTACGTTTATTTTTATAATACCATTAGTTTCCTATCATGCTAATTTTCTAGCTAAACAACATGCTAATGCTTTCACACACTCTGTGCAATCCACTTTTGGGGGGCTATAAAAGAAAATGAGGTCACTCTAAGCAGTTGAACTCATAACATGTTTGACTCAAGCTCATCCTGAAACAATCAACAGCCCAAACGAGCGAGGATTCAGCCCATGGTGACTTTTTGAGATGTGTGAGGCAGCGCAAGCTTATTTACAGACCATGACCGGGGAAAAGAGGCTGTAAGCATCAACATTGTGAATAACAATGCTAGATATATAACAACAAAAAACACTTAAATAACCCAGATCTACATTTCATCTTGTACGTGCAAAAAACAACAAAACAAGACGAACAAACGTAGAAATGTTTGATAACCTAAATCTGCTCATGTGATTCAAATGTGAAAATATTTGGTTGATGCTTTAGCTTGGTTGTTTTAAGTTCTTTTAAGAGACACATTTTAAGTATTAATAAAACATGGATTGTTTGCAACAAAATAAAAATAGACAAAAAAAATACTACAAATTATATTTCCAAATCGCAAAGGTCTGCCTGACAGCAATTTTTCCCCCAAAACATCAGCTGAAAGTGGTTTGCAATACATTTTGATTATTTATGTGATGTAGGAAATAGCCTACAATTATTAATGAATGATGATACCAATTTATTGTGTGTAAGTTTCTAGCGTGTTTTCATCGTTCAGAGCTCTTTTTCATAAACTTTATGTCTTTACGGTCCTTACCACAAGTGTTTCTAAAGATTCAACTTTAATGTCAAATGTTAACAAGAAATTGCCCATTTTAAGAGTCTGTTAACAATTAATTGGTATGATTTACCAGTAGTCTCAAAACAAACCTCGAACAATTTTTGGGATTACTATATTTGACCATCAATATCCCCATGAGCAAGTATTTGTTATCAGTGTAGATGATGAATGCAAAATCATCATCATATTAGTAGGGTATTTGAAGTAAAAGATAGGTCAATTATGAACTAACAACAATGGTTGCATAAAAAATATAGAAATGCATTGATAATAAAACAATAAACCAACCATTGGTTTAGGGTCACAATTAATCCTTTTTAAAGTGCCTACAATCCTCATAAATTTTTCAATCCCTCAGACTCACTGTTTGTCTCCAAGCTTTCGCAGAGTTCGGTTTTGGCCTCGCCATTGGGTCTCTCACTAGGTTTGTGTGCAAGCCTCGTAGACATTGTGGCTGCTGTCACCACGGCTTTGAAGCTTCGCTTGCGCTTCTGTACGTTCAGCTCTGGATGGAAGATGATCACGTACACTTTTGGCATGTAGAGCATCCCGAGGGCAACAGAGGCACTCAGGTTCATGGAGATGGTCAGTGTAGTCGTCTGGATGTAGAGCTGTCAGAGGAAAACAGAGAAAGCTCAATAATAGGAGGCATTGTGAATGTAATCGCACCCCTATCAATCATAATCAACACCACGTATATTGTTAAGTAGGTGATTATTCCACCTACTGGGAGCCAACGGTAGATGCAGTAGGGCATCATCGTTCAACAATATCTAGGAATCAGCATTGAAATCTACTAGAGTCTGATGCAGTCACTTGCAAATTATAGAGTAAAGTAAAATAAAATCTCTGAAAGAGATATTCCATCCCAAAAGATAAAATGTTGCCAGTCTTGTAACCCCATGTTGTTTCAGACCTATTGTGGCTTTGTTTCACTTTTGAACTTAATTCGAGATATTTTGAATATAGTCCCGAAGGCTTGTGACTAACTCATTAAAACCATTAAATCTAATGTCATACAAATTTACACCCCTAAAACAGCAACCCCATGAATTGTTACTGATGGAAAATACAAACATATTTATAGCATGGATTAAAGTCTTTATTTAGAATCCATTCTGATCAGCCAATTTAGCTGTTGAGTGATTAAATAAATATCCAAAATGTGTGTCAAATGAAGACATTTTATGTGTTTTAAATGCTGTTTGAAGGTAGGAAAAATCTGTGTTATGAGTGTTTGGGATTCAAGGAGCCACCAGGATTTTATAATAACAACTATTCATATAATTGTTGTTATTCATAAACAATATAAATCCATTATGTCTCAAACTGTGGACAGAATTTTCTTGCAGATAAAAGCATCAAGAATATTTTCATTTCTAAAACAGGAGGTAGCTTTATAATCCTTGACTGCCTAAACAATGTCCCAATTTTATGAAATCTCACAATATTCTCATAAATAAAGTTTAGCAAAATAAAGATGCCGACAAATATGTTATAAAAAAAATTGGAAAAAAAAAATCCTGGAGGAGTACACCAGTTAAAATCTAAACTCAAATACATGAACTCTCTCATCCCATGAAGAAAAGGGAACCCTTTTTCTTTTTTGTTTTACTTAAACAATAAAAAAAATGTCTAAATCCAATTACTAAATGCACAGAGAAAAAATATGAAAACAAACAAGCAAAATTAAATTTTCTTAGTTGACGTACTTGAAGGAAAAAACATTTGAGTCACAGTTTCACTATTTACAATCATAACATTTTTTTTGTTTGTTTAGTAAATAAAAATTGAGTTGAGTCTATGATGTTTTTTCTTAAAAAAAAGACTTGTACCGGCTTGTAAGCACTTAATAGATGGATAGAATGCAGGCTCTAAGTGGTACAATTACAGCTAGAATGGAAATTAAGCCTCTTTGTTGAGTGAAATGAGTAATGGAATTCTCTAAAGAACACTAGCAAATGAAAAATTCTTTCATAAAGGAGAGAGAAAGATACTGTATAAAAGTTTAACGATGGCAGATCATGAATTAGGTAGTCCATTAGGTTTTTCAGCAAACTCTAGACGAGGATTGGAGAAGAAGTGAAAAATAAAGTGAATTGAACAGGTCAGTTCCACAGGCGCTCAACGCTGACACCCTGCTGGGAGAATTCAAAGCCAAATGGATGATAATCGTCCTGAAAAGCACCAGACTATGAGCCCAGCACCAATCGACTTTTCTTGGATGAATAAAGGAGGTTGTCAGAGAATTATAATGAAGGCTTTCACGCCATGGCTGTATCATATTAGTGCTATCACAGAGATTCATTTCATGTGGCTGTTAAAGGCAATCGGGCAACTATGTAATTACTGATATCTTCGATGTGTTTAATTTTTAATGTACTGTCAGTTCAAAGCCTATTTGTTAGGTCACGTGTGTGTTTCAATGAATAAAACAGTCATTCATGAAACTACTTTAACATGAATAACTTTAAGGTTTTTTTTTTAACCAAACTATCACAGAATTTCAGGAATAATGTATATAGTACAAAATTGTGTGTTAAAAAAAGCATATGGTTAAGAAGCTTACATGAATAAAAATATTTTTTTACATTTGACAGGTAAGAAATTACTTAAACAGACTTATAATGACATGCAAAAAGCATGTATGTATGTATGTATATATTGTATATGTTATCATAAATTACCAGTAAATATTTGGACACATTGCAGCCATACCTGTTTATTTTATTGCATTTTCACTACATAGGCTAGTTTATTATGCAATTAAAGATATCGCTGTCATAGGTGATGTATAATATAATATAATATAATTAGATGTCACAAAACAAATAGTTTCTGAAACTTTTAAACAGTCACGAAAGCCTATAATGTCAGTCTTTATGTGGAAGGATTACAACAAGGCTGATATAATGAATGTCCTTTATATTGTCATGAAACATTTAAGCTGTGTTAAATGCACCGAAAGTCCCTGAATGGACTCAAACACTTAGTTCACCACAGACATAAACCACTGTCCACCATAGCTGATGTCCTTTTTTCCTAATATGACTACTCCAGGGAAGTCTTTTTTTCAGGTGCTGGCCGGCTAACTTGTCAAAGGAACTTCCATCCATTTTCATGTCGGCTTTCTTCCCTTTCGGGGTCGCCACAGCGGAATGAACCTCTAACTCTCTGGCATATGTTTTATGCAACGTATGCCCTTCCAGCCGCAACCCATCGCTGGGAAACATTCACACACACACTCATTCACACTTTAACACTACGTACAATCATTCTTACTCAATTCACTTATAGCGCATGTCTTTGGACTTGTGGGGAAGCCCGAGCACCCGGAGAAAACCCACGCGATCACGGGGAGAACATGCAAACTCCACACAGAAATGCCAACCGACCCAGCCGAGGCTCAAACCAGCGACCTTCTTGCTGTGAGACGACAGTGCTACCTACTGCGCCACCATGACGCCTTTCTTTTAACACAATAAAACAAAATCATCATATGGAATAACCATGACGCTTCGATGGATCTTAAGTTTGCATTTTCTTTATGCTTGGGAGGTGACATAGCTCACATAAGGAATTCCTATTTGTGAAGCTGCTTTGAAAGCAACTGCTAAAAAGCGCTATAACAGGGCCAATATAAAGGGAGCATGATCAGGAGTTAATGAGCAGAGACAAATGTAAGGACACTTAAAAAGACTTAAATAGCAATAGGTGTTAAAAAACATGGAACATAATAAAATGATTTTGTTACAGGGAAAAAGAGACCACTGACAGTATTTATCTAGATGCTCAAGGAAAAAATGTTATGAAATAAAAAACAGTACATAGCAATTGTAATTGTTACCAGATAATGGAAACACAGAAAGGGAAAGTGGCAAAGTAAGTGCATGTACAGACTAAAATAAAAATAAAAATTGAAGAACAACTGAAATCTCTTAATTTGAAGGAAAGGTGATCCAGACTTTCCATTAGTTGGCACACCCTTGGTCCATTTTCATTTAAAAATTCAGTTTTTGCCTCTTAACAAAAATTATCTTTAGAATTTCCCTTCTTCAGAAAAAAAATCACTTTATTTTTTACAAATATGGTTTCTATTGAGTTACAGCACTTGATTTCACTTATCTATGAGTCAGCATCACCGACCATGAAGAAGCATAAGATTAGAACTAAAAAAAGTGTTAGGCAGGCATTTGCACCTTGAAGTGTTAAAGAAATTTGACACTTCATGAGGTTTTCACAAGCTTTACTAAGTTTTAACATGTGTGATTTAAGAGCCCTTTTGTGATTTGTCGCTTACGTTGCACGCTAAATATAGAAGGTGCAAAGTTAAACATGGGCCATGGAATCCACATATATTTCACAACTGTGTGTCGCTGTGATATGATTGATTTCAGTTAAATATTATATAATTTTGTTTATAAAAAGGTTAAATAGTATTTGTTTTTTTTTTATTAATTTTTATCTTGGATGTTATAGTTTTATTTTCCTGATTATTTTAATGTTTGTTATTTTACAAACCCCTATTACAAAAACAAAACCTTTGGAACATGTATGGACATAAATGCGTGCATAAATACTCTGAAATTCTCAGAAATTCATCAAGACGTACAATTAGTACAAATTAATTGGCATCAGATTTTTGAGTTGTTTTCTGACAGAATATATAATGTCACAACCCACTTTCCTCCACCAGGCCTGCCCAGCACTAACTAGATCTTGACTGGTGCAATTAATAATGTCTTAAACATAATGCCACAATGGTATATTTATTGTACACGTATGCATTGTAAAAAAAAAAAGTGTTTACCTTTGTTTAGGGAGAATATTGGAAGAAAAAAAAACTTTTTCAAATAGAATATATAATCTGAAAATTGTCTGAATGTTTGCAAAACCTGTAACTGACATTTACTTTAAGGTGTGCACATGCTATGCATGCGCTGTCTGAAATAGTCAATAGGCTCCTTTTAAACAAGTGATGACAATTTTGTGCCGGCTGCTGTTTAGCTCTGATCAACTGTAATTAGTGACTATTCAGTTCTAAATCACTCCTATTCCAAGTTTAGTCAAGAAAGATGAAATGGTGAGAGGGAGAGATTTGTCTACATGATTGAGGTTAATAGCGGACCACTCAGCACTGGAGCAGGATAAACAAACTTGCGGTGCAATGATATTAGAAGGAAGAGATTTTAAGACAGAATGTGGAACAAATAATATGTGGCCCTGGATTCAGATGACTGTAGAAGCCTGAAATCAATATGTGATCTGAATGTGATGGAGGGTTTTAGTGTAACACACAGAAATGGTGTCACAAATGTCAAACTAGATGTGAGCATCGTAGATATATACAATCTTGATTAATCTTCAAAGTCGACATGTATAATAAATTCTCTAACCTAAGTATATACGAGACAAAAACAATTTGCTCTCTGTTGATTAACAAACTTGCAAGAGACTGAAACAGCAATGATCTGTCCTAAAGAGGTTGGTTTCAAAAGGGAGATAACCCTTAAACTGCCCACCAGAGGCAGTGATGGGTAAAGCCCGACTAGATCAACATAGGCCTCAAGCCATGTTGTCAATAACAAATATGAATCAAGTGAAGCTTAATAGCATCCAAACAGAGGATAAAAGATGAGAATTATATTTACTTGCACTTCTGTTATTAAGTAGTTTTTCATGTGTACTATACTTGAGTAGATTTTAAGGGAAGTAATTTAAAACCAAGTTGCTTACTATAGTTAAACAAATTAAATGTTAAAAATGGATCAAATTGCAATCCTATCCAATCTGCTTTTTTGGCGCAGAGAACAAGACCTAATCTCCTGCAAAGCCTGGACTGCTCAGACCCAGACATGTAAAATGCTTTCATCATGTACACACATGGAACCAAAAACGCAATAAATTCATACCTGTAAAACACGCTCAAAAAATGATAGTATTGGTTCAGGTTATATTTGTTTCATTATGAACTATTTATGTTGGGTTTCACTTAGCATATATGCTTACAATATGGTTATGTGTGGAGTTTCAGTCCATGGTTCTCTAACCCAGTGCTTCTCAAATAGTGGGGGCACCCTCAGACTCCGTCAAGGGAGGCGCGTTTGACCTCAGGGAACGTGCTTTTTTATTTTTTTATTTAAAAACTGTTCTAAAATAAAGTGCAATACCCCTCCATCACTTATTGACAGAGTGTGCACAGGGAGGATTCGCTCGGTGGTGTAGGGGTTTGTTTGCACTGAACATGGGCGCTTCGCACACAGTACAGAGTATGAGTATGAAGTGTAGACACGAAGTGTAACAGACCCTCAAGTGACATCGTGAAAAAATATTTAACATATTTAAACTATTTATACGTTATTAAGGATACAGTGTTACGAAGAGGTGTACTTTTAACAATTTTATTGACAAATTATACTGGGGGGGGGGCTTCAAAATAATTGAGAAACACTGCTCTAACACCATTTCAGCTTTGTGTTGTATTAGATTGAGGTTAAGCTTGTTACGATGTGCGTCTGGAAACTACCAAGGATTTATGTTTCAGTTTCACAGCCAATCACAATCTACATTTCACCAGTACCAGAATCACTTAAAAGGCAATTCACCCCCAAAACAATGTCTGGTCACTGTTTTTTTCCTCTGGTTATAGATAGTAAGTATGATGTTCCACAATTAGACTGACTTCCAAACGCTCTAGAATTTCCATATGCTTGTTGAAGTGATTCTATTGCTTCCGGCATTTCCTTTGCATATTCGAGTGATTGTCCAGGTTCAGGTCTTCATACTCTATGTTGTCTTTTCAGTCACCTTCCTGCATTAGTAAGCCACTGATTTTGGGCTCTGTTGTGTGGATCCCTGGCATACATACCAGGAATGGTACTTGGTTCCAAGGCTCTCCATGACCTAGAGAAATGCAGCTACTCTTGAGCTAAGTTTTGTCATCCAATATAATATTCTACTAATTACATCTACAGTTAGGGCATGTACCATCACAAAAGAAGTCAGGCTGGAAAACTACAGATATACCCAAACAATGAGACCTGTTAGTTTGGAAAGTCCTTCAAACAGCAGACTACAAAAAGTCATGTGGAATCATATGTTAATTAAAAGCTGGATCTTTAAACACTGCAAAACTACAGTGAATTTTTAAGGCAAATCGAGTAAATGGAGTTAAGGCTGATCATGCATTAAAGGATCATAAAAGATAACTTCAAAAGAGTTTAAAGCCCATGGATTGAGTAAACACCACTAAATCAACAAACAAACACAAAGTCACAACAAATATATAATGCAAAACAAGGAATAGCTCATTTAAATTGAATGTGCCATCATCTACAAAAGACAATAACCAAACTAAATTTCACAACCCTGTCAATCTCCAACATTATCCTTCATAATAATCACAGATAAAATCTTAAGTAAACCTTGCCTCAGACTAAAACAAATTCTCTGAAATCACCTAAACACATCACCTATGACAGCCTCATTAACGTAGGTGACAGACACATCCACAATCCACCACCTCATGACAACATGCAATTTAAATAGATAAGAATTCAATCGGCTCCAGCTCCTCCCGCGAGCATATGCTAATCCTCACAATCTATCAAGCAATTCTCAAGCGTCATTTTTTATGCCTGCAGTCTGTTTCTTCCCCCTGATCTTCTACAGGCAAACAAGGTCGCAAAGATCTGGAGCAAGAATTGGAACAGCTTTATATTCCTGAAAACTTTAACACTTATCCCAAAATGTGCTGATTATGATGATATTGAGAAATAGTTATTAAAATACTTTTCCTAATATTTGAGGAAGGGAAGTTGAAATGTTAATGACATCTTTGATTGACTTTCTTTTATTCTGTCGTCTGATTGATGTAATTATTTTAATCGGACTAAATCAGTTGTATACAAGAAGAATTATTTAAAGCCAACAGTTACCACAGGAAATCCTTAAAAGTGAAGTGGTAAGCTGGTTCTGAGTGATCAGATGATAAAATAAGAGTCTAATCGTGACCCGAAAGTCTACTGATGACCACACAGTGTTCAATGATGCTACGGTTACACTGAAAAAAAATCAATACACTTGAATTTGATCGCATGCAGCGATACAAAACATGAAGTGGAGGCTGGTTTCCAGATTCGGCTCTGATGAAAGGCTGAGTGGGATTTTTCGAATCACGCGATGGGTCTACAGCCACAGCAATTGATAGGTGAGAGAAAGAGCTTAAAGCTTAAATCTAATTTTGAATTAACATTTAAGTTGTTTGGACTTCAAAGTGGATCTGAACTAGATAAGAGTCAACCCTGTCTGCAATTGGAATATTTATATGTAGAGCTTGGTGTTTCTTTTAAATCATGCTGCCTGGTGGGTGGAGTCTGCTTGGCAATGTATATCATTAGACTCATAGCTATGGGCAATTTGTGTTTTTCACACCATTTTAAGACCAGTGCTAAACTTTGATAAGCACATTTAACTGAAAATGTAGTTAAGTCTGAAATTGTATTTACTTAATATAAAGAGTTTATTCTTTTCATATATTTTTTTGTAATTTACTATTACAAAAAACAAACAAACCGGAAGACAGAGTTAGCATTTTCAGATTTGCAGCAACAATGTTAATCGCTCGACCAATTTTTTTTTTTAAAAACAGTGTCATTTATCAAGCATTTACCTGTAAATGAAACAATAACTTAAAGTTTAAACTATCTACAATTTCTTTTCTTTATTAAACAAATAAATATATTTAGCCTGTTAAAAATATAATACGTTTTTAGATAAGTTGTTTGAAAAAAAAGCAGGTATAAAACAAATGTTGTCATTTAAAAATATATATATCTGTATTTTAATGCTCACATATATTGTGAGGAAATGTTTTGTTAAGTAAACATTGTTCTTGAATCTAATGAATAATAAAAATGATACGCAGTGTTACATTTTACACATTTACCATAATTTAAGTTACTGACATAGTCTGAGACTCAATCTTGAAACAACCAAACACTTTGTCCCTTGGTATACAAGAGCTTATCCCGAGTCGTATTCGTTGAATGAAGGGAGTAATACCTTGTAATAATATAATTTACATACATTTGAAAGTGAAAAATGGTCTGAAACAAAACAGCAAACAAGTACTGTATACCAATACAAAAAAAGTAAAGTTTCTCAGAAGTTCGCTTTTATAATTCATTATCCCAAGAATTTAAAGGAACAATAAGACCATCAACTGCCCCATATTATACACTACGTGATAGCTCACAGATGCTCTTTTTTGTGTATCAAATCTTCCTTACGACTTCTGAGGAAGAACAGATTTCTAAGCCACGTTTGAGCTAAAACTTGTTTTGAATCCAGTCCTCATTTATTTGATGCTTTCTGAACATCAAACCTTCATAAGGCAGCAAAAGCCTGCCCACGTGTTCTACATAAGAGCCTTCTCCAGTGCTACACAAGCATCACAGAGGAAGAGACTTATTATATAAAGTGACACAGACCCAGTTCGAACTGTGCAGTGAAGTAGTTCACCGTCACACTGGATGAAGGGTATGCATTTGGCACTTTTGTGAAAGGCGTACAGTAGGAGAAAAGGCTTTGTATATTCTCTTGGATCCCTGAGCGAACAAAAGGAGAGAACCTTTTGTCTTCTAAAGAGCCTTTCTTTTCCCTTGAGAAGCAGTTTGTGATTTTGATGTTGGCAGGTAATTCAGTTTCAATCCAGTAAACAAGATAAAAAAACAAAAAACAAGAAAATTAAATGTTTTCTCATAGAACAATTCAATTTAGTTTTCCAAATATTCACTTTAGTGAATATCTGAAAAAAAAATTATTTTATTTTATTTTTTTTATAATTTTTTGATTGATATAGCTAATTCAGTTTCATTCCAGTAGAGTCAGCAAAACAAAACCACAAAGTAAACAAAGAGAGCCTTGTGTCACCTAAAGAACATTTTATTTTCTCTTGAGAAGCAGTTTGTGATTTTGATGTTGGCAGTTTCAATCCAGTAAACAAGACAAAAACACAAAGAAAAGAAAATGTTTTCTCATAGAAAAATTCAGATTAGGTTTCAAATATTAACTTTAATGAATATCTGAAGACTAATGTTATTGTATTTTTTTTATAATTTTTGATTGACATAGCTTATTCAGTTTTAATCCAGTAAAGTCAGCAAGACAAAAACACAAAGAAAATCAAACGTTTTCTCTCAGAACAATTCAGTGTGGATTTTCAAAAATTCACTCTAGTGAACATCTCACGACTAATATTTTTTATTTATTACTTTTGTTATAATTTTTGACTGACATATAAGTAACTCAGTTTCAATCCAGTAGAGTCAGCAAAACAAAACCACAAAGGAAACAATCAGAGAGCCTTTTGTCACCTAAAGAACATTTTATTTTCATTTGAGAAGCAGTTTGTGATTTTGGCGTTGGTGGGTAATTCAGTTTCAATCCAGCAAACAAGATAAAAACACAAAGAAAATCAAATGTTTTCTCATAGAAAATTTTAATTTAGGTTTTCAAATATTAACTTTAGTGAATATCTGAAGACTAATATTATTTAATTTTTTATATTTTTTTTTTGATTGACATAGCTAATTCAGTTTCAATCCAGTAGTGTCAGCAAGACAAAAACACAAAGAAAATCAAATGTTTTCTCTCAGAACAATTCAGTGTGGATTTTCAAACATTCACTCTAGTGAACATCTCACGACTATATTTTTTTGAGTGACATAAGTAACTCGGTTTCAATCCAGAAGAGTCGGCAAAACAAAAGCATTCAAAGTTGTAGCACATAACTATCCACTCCAGTGAATATCTGGCCTCTAACATTTTTAACTTTCAAACATGGGTCCAGGTGTCAGTTACTCAGTTTCTTTTGTTTTGCAATAGAAACCCGGACAGCTACTGAACTTTAGGTCCATATTGCATGAGTTCAGGTCATCAAGTTTTCTGTGTGAACATGCCTTGAGACAAAACATTGCTCTTCATTGTCTGAGAAGCTGCTGAAGTTGTTGGATTTGGAATTGCTGGAGCTACACATTGTTTGTTTGCCAGCTAAACAGCTATAGCAAAATATATTTGCCTCTCTTCAATATCAAATTTCTCACAAATTTCTTCTGTGTGCCAAATAAAAGGTCTTATACCATAAAAAAGGCTTGATCATATATATATATATATATATATCTATAGTATATATATATATTAGATATATTATATATATAGATATATATATATATATATATATTATATAATCTAATATATATTATATAATAAAGTTTCATATTTATATAACATGAAACTTTGAAAGTTGAAAGTAGCAGCAAAAAAGCTCTCACACTGGCCTTTTAGCTACTCAATTACTCTCTATATGTAAGTTTTCAGATTTGTAGATAAAGAGAGAGAGAGAGAGAAATACACTGAACACATTTGTGTCCTAAAATAGGCCTATCTCTTTAGTGCACATCTGTATTTGTCTAATCATGTGATCTCCAGCAGGCCCAGATGCGTTCCACAGAAAGCATGTGTGTGAGTAAAAAATAAAAAGCTTCCCACATCAGAGCAGAATCAGAGGCACCTGTGTTCACTGACCTGAATCCACAAGGGAAGGCCACAGATGGCATCAATAAAACAGCACCCTGCATTAATCACGGGTCAACACACATACCCACACACACTCAGTCTCCTAAACACAGCATGCATGCTTCTTCCTTTTCATAAATATATTGATTTACAGAAAAACTAAGCTTGCTTCAAGTGTGAAGGCTAACGGTGTAACTCCTGACTGAAAAAAAGTGGGTTTCCATCTATTTTGTGGCTGGTTTACCAAACAGTAAATATATCAATTTATTATAAACTCTTATGCAGTAATGTGCTATTTTATTTGTATTCATACAGTGAAAGCAATGCTCTTGATGTAGACATAAAGTGAACATTATTAAATAGCTTTTCTATTTTAATCAACGAGTCTCTAAACTTGCAGAATTTCGGGTATCTATGAGATGTCACATTGAACTTCAAAAAATGTACTTGTTCTTATTGTCTTTTTTATTTGTTATGTTTTATGAGGTCTCAATGCCATACAGGAACAGGACCGTGCAGAGACACAGAAAAAAATTAAGATTATTGAGTAGGTTAGGTACCATCCTCCTATAAACCAGCAAAAACTGGTAAGAAAACCGGGACAGGTGAGCTGGATTTGTAAGCTAGTGGCAGTTCTATGCATTAATGTTTTTGGATCGGCATATAGCAAACTCTCCTTTGGCTTCCTTGAGACTCTTCTCACAGTTCTTGGGCACAGCGAAAACACAGTCCCACAGTTCGTGTTCTGTGCGTATTATTTAAAATAATTAGAATACAATACTTAAGAACAAAGTTTTCTGTGAAACCTGCGTTACGTCACAAGTACATGGCAACAGATTGAAAGCTCAAAAGAGCAAATAAGAGGACTGTTTTGAATAATTATTTTCAATCATGTTGTCATAATGATAAAATCTCCTCTATCCCATGAATTTATGTTTGTCATATTATGAAGTTAATAGAAATTTGCATGAAGAATACTACATTCTTTGATAATAATTTTTCACTGAAAGCAAGGTGTAATAATTGTGAAGTTGAGGAATGCCTCTGAGTTAATCATCTGATTTTACTCAACTGAGGAAAGCAGTACAAAGTGTATTTTCTAGAAGAGATGACCATATTCAATTTGTACTCATGATTCTGCACTAAATGTTTATCCAAGTGCTTTCTTATCGGCTTTGGGAACAAATAAAAAGAGTAAGCGAGTGCACAGCATCAGGAGTTTGAACAGAACACCTTGCAGAGAATCTGTTCATGTAAGGTTGATGTTCCTTGTATTCTGAGCTTGTCTCTTGTGTGGTTCTTCATGGTGTGTTCTGTATGTTTAAAAGGAGTTTCTTTGAAAGAACGCATTTACCCAAAGTACGAAATGCTGCCTCGAACGCAATTATAGAAAAACATGTAACCCATAACTTACATCATACCTCTGAGATAGCAAATAGGAAGTAGAAAGACCTTACAAGATGGATTAAGAATTTAAAATGATAATTTCATACTTAAAAATCTTAATAAAAGATCTTTTATAACATGAGTGTTGTTTGATATGAAAATGCAACTGTGTACCTTTAAAAATAGTCCATATATATCCTGTTCAGAAGCCTTTGTCCTGTTTAGAACATTTTTGTAGCAACGCAAAAAAAGAGGTTTTATTCTGTTATTTAGGATGAAAGAGAGAGAGAGAGAGCGAGAGAGAGAATAGCTCACAGCTCTGCAAGAGTGAAGAAGCTGCAGGTAATTTCAGCAGCTTCGGCCTTGAGAGTCACCAGAGAGAAACATTTCACACGTCACCTCATTCAGAGGATCAGACACAATAAAACATCGCCCATTCAGGAGCTGGAACACAGCACAGACTCTACACAGTGCAGTCAAAGACGGAGAGAAGACTCGTCGCACACTCACTGATAAAGATGTTTACATGGAACTGCATGTCTGCTCCAGGCATGTTTAAAATAATATCACAGAATCAGGAGTTTTGAAGAAATCAGACCATGAACTCAACAGAAAGACCAAAGAGTGTCTTCAGTTTACCCCAATACAGATTTAATACAAGACCCAACTATGCCCGAAGAAAGTCATCCTGCAAGCTAAAGCTAAAGGGTAAGAAATGTCCTTCTGAAGAAGACAAGTGTTTCACCAGCTTCAATGGCCATGAGGGAACAGGGCTGCTTTAAGAGGAAGAAAAGAATGAGAATTCAAAAGAAGCCAGATCAACCTGAAATCCATTGCTTCCTTCCCCATTGATGTTTTCTTGTGAAGCTCAGCTATGCTATAGACACCTATAAACTGTGTCGGGTAACTAGAAAAGAAGCTGTGCATTCTTGCAGAGCTCAGTGAATTGAGGCAGCTTTGAACCTGGCAAAACAATTTGAAGTAGTTTGGGATGCTATAGGATTGAACAGGAGGGGGTGAGTTCTCTCTAAACTTTGTGGTTACGGTATATCACAGTGATGCTGCCTATCGCTTATGTTTTCAAGTATACATGCATTGCAAATGAGACTAACATTCCACGTAACTCTCAACCAGGTTTCTTTTTCTGTATGTTTCTACCAATCATTCTATTTAAGTAGCTCATCAGGACACACCTTCCTCTGATTTGCTTTGTGCCTATAAATCTTCCAAAGCAAGATCCCAATCAAGATGCATTTTCCTCGAGTTGTTTTGGTCCTGAAATGCTTTCAAAAGATGCAGCCAATCAGGATGCAATTTCCTCTAAAATTGCTTTATTTTTCAAATTCATCTTTATATCTATTTATAGTTGCCTTGTGCATATGATGAAATCTATTGAAGCCGCCAATCAGGAAGTGTTTACCTTGAGCCCCAGTCCATGGAAGAAACCAATCAGGAGTTGTTTTGTTCAATCTACGGTTATTTTGCACCTTTATCTTGCTAGGTGTTTTTTTGTCTGTCAATTCCAGGGATACAGACTACATCATGACAGGTTTTCTTCTCGGAGCGCCAGTGAATTGGGATGTGTATCACAATGAAGCATTCAGTTGGAATGCATCTTCTTCTGTGGCTGTTTTGTATTAACGCAGCATCCTAGTGAGACAGTCAACTAGGGTTGATTTTTCTTAACAGCTGCTTTCTGCCTTCAATTCAGCCCAGAGAAGCAGCCAATTCGAAAAAAATATTTATCTCTAATTGTTTTGTACGTATGATGCATCCCGGGAAAGTAGCAAGTCAGAATGTACTTTCTTTTTTTAATCCTATTATACCTGTGAGTTATTATAAATCAGGATGTATCTTCTCTGAGGTGGCTAAGCAACTGAAATGAATCGCTTCGTAGCAGCGGCGGAGGATGAGATCTTCTCTTCTGATGCTTTGCACGTGTGATGTGTCCCACAGAAGCTGCTCATCTAGAGTATTTTTTCTCCAAATTTGATTTCTTTATAATTAATCCCAAGTATCACAGCCAATCAAGTGTTTCTGCATATGCTCTGTACCTGAGATATATCATAAGGTAGAAGCAAATCAGCACTTGTTTCTTCTAAGGTTTTGTTTTCTCTGTGTTTGCTTTTTGTCTACTATGCATCACAGGGATACAGACCATCCTGACAGGTTTTCCTCTGTGCTTGCATTGTACCTAAAAGCATCTTGAGCTACCAAAGAATCGGGTGTTTCCTTGATGACTGCTTTGAGCCCATGATGCATCCCAGTGAAGCAGCTGTAAATGATTCCTATAGTTGTTTTGCAGTTGTTTGTGTCTGTGAAGCCAATCAGGCAGAATTTTCATCTAAAGTTGCACTGTGCCTGAAATAAATCTTAGTATAGCAGCCAATCAGGACAAGCCCTCCTCCACAGTTTGCCCTATGATGAATCACAAAGAAGCTGCCAATCAATATGTATTTTCCCCTTATGCTGTTCATGAAATACATCGAATATACAGCCAAAAAGTGGTATTTTCTCTACAATTGCTTTGTGCCTAAGGTGCCTCAAGCAAGCAACCTATCAGGATATGTTTTCCTCTGTGGTGGCTCAGGATATGATCTCCCTCTGACAATACTTTGTGTTTATGAAGCATCAAAGGGGTATAGCCATCCAGCAACTTATTTTATTGTGCATTCCCCTCACTTTCATTTGCTCACTGCTTTTGCAATTACTTATTTTGGCAAAGCACCCAATCAGGATGTTCTCTTTTCTTTCTTTATGGTTACTCCTTGGAAACATTTAAATGAGCATGTTCAAGTGATCTTCTGTTTGAAGATGGAATACTGGTCACACCTGATTAAAATCTTATTTTTTTATACAATCAACACTTGTTTACAAACTGTAAAACTACTGTCTGTGTCATTTAACAAGCAAATGAGACTAAACCCACAAGTGAATTTTTTTTTTGCTTAAAGAGTGGAAACACAATGGCAAAAAGTCAATAGGTGAAAAATTTAATAAAAAAACTTTGGGGTAGGATAATTAAGGCATGTTTATCTGTAAGGTGTTCTTCAGCTAAAAAGTAACAGAAAAGCAAATGAAAATTGAATGCTCAAAATGCTTCCCAAAACTTTGATGTAGTTGTGGATGTGGTTTACTCTATGGATGCTTTGTGTCTGCTAAGCATCACATGGAAATAGCTAACTATGATCCATTGTTTTCCACTGTTGGTCTGCAGTCTGTACAGTTGAATTCTAGCAGAATGTACTTTGGAAGAGCTAATGGAGGCAATGTGCATCTAATGAATTTGGGTCATACACTAGTTGAGATGCTCTCCAAGGTCTTTTCTCCAGTTTTCAGAGTCAAAACACTGAAGTCTGTTCTCAAAAACTGAAAATAAATTGGAACATGTACCCTCAAAATGTTTTTAGGCCATGGCATGCATCTATTCAGAGCTGGAAGATAAACAACTCAAATGTATAAAACTTTTTTAATCATTTGACTTGTTCTGCACTCTACTTCAAAAAAATATGTTGGTTTCTCAAAATAAAGCAATGCAAAGAACTGGAAAATGGTTTTTGGTCATCAGCTTGCAGCCTTAATAAGCATAATAATTTGTTTTGGTGCTTACTGCTTCTCTATCAAATAAACAGCAACATGATAAGGATGTGTTTTTATCCACTTATTCATTATTTAAAAATGAAGTTTCAATAATGACTGCAAAATTACAAGGTTTGCTGTTGCTGTAAATGATGGAGAGAAAAAAATCTATTTCACACTTCAAAAACAGTTCCAGTGTAGTTCCTAATATTTCACATGTCCGAAACCATGATAGGCAGAATAAGCAGTGTATAATTACAGTGTATAATTCCACTAAAATCAGTGATGTTATATATGAAGTCGAATGAGTAAAAGAAAATAAACAATAAAAATATTTGATACTTTAAACAGTACTGATGTTAATTAACAGATTTATGCAACTACAAAAAAGAGAAGAAAATTACATTTTTACAGCAGATTAGGTTACTGGATGTTTTTTTTACATTTTCAAAGCATTTTCCCAAAATATGTGAAAAAATAAGATTTTATTAAACAAAAATAAGAAATATGTGTAAAAATAAGACAAAAATAAGAGAACACATTCAATTCACTGAAACAAAAAAGGTTATGGCTAAAAAATTCTCCATTCATTAACACTTGTTTAAGCTATTAACAGTTTGAATTAGTTGGAGATCAAGATAAACATACATACTTCATACAAATCTGTATATGTTAAGTGAAGTGTAACAGATTTATTTAGTGTAAATCAAAATGATCTGCTGACCAATAAGATTCAATAAATGGACCCATTTTGTCTCACTTACTAACAGATTAAATAGTTTTAAAAAGATTTAGACAAGACTTTGGTTGCTACTGAGTATTACAGAGAAAATTTATTTCCACTATTTTTTCAAGATTTGTCTGGTTCAAATGTACGCAAGCAAGTCCATTTTGCATCTCGGGAATTTCTGTTTTTAAATGTCTGCTCTAAATACAACTTTTAACTCTCTATAAAGAGAAAAAACTATTCAAATCACAGTATGTGTAAGGATCATGAATGAGAATGCATGTATTGTGGCTAAAGGAAAAGAGTTAAACTTATGTTGTACTATATAAGACATATGTCTCTAAAGAAGAGGGATTTTGGTCAAATAATACATGAATCAATTCCAGATCCTAGAGTTTGATTAAGAGGCATCCACATGAGATGTTTTACATATATCCTGCTATCGTCTCCATCTACACTGCTCCCTGGGTTCTATCATCCAAAAACATGGATTCTCTTACAACAGCTTGTTGCTAACTCTCAACTCTATCTGTCATTCCCCCATTGACTCATCAGTAACAACCCATAACATAACAGAATGGCTGAAAAACATCTCTGCATGGATGAAAAACCACCACCTATTGCTCAATATGGCAAAACAGAGCTGCTGGTAGTTCCTGCCAAACCTTCTGTGCAGCATGACCTCACCATTCAGCTGGGATCTTCAACAATCACGCCTTCTCAGGAATTTCAACATTAAAATAAATCATTGTCAATACATGCATGCATGCATGCAGATTTGCACTGCACAACATCATAAAGATCAGGTCATTCTTAGCACACAACTCACCTTCTGAATCAGGGTTTGGTCCTATCTAGACTGGACTACTGCAATATTTTTCTAGTAGGACACCCGCACAATACATTCAGAACAAAGCAATACCCACAAGTGGGAAAAATCACTTTAACAAAATAAAAAAGAAAAATTAAATCTGAATTAAACAACATACACAGGAGAATATTACCACAGCAGCACTCAACACAGATCAGAGTGAACCAGATCAGCCCCAGATTACATGACAGGCACCAAAAGAAACACATTAAAGAAGTATGAGAGATGTTCCAAACACAAGTAAGTGACTATCAGAGCTCTGTAATCAAACTCCGGGTCAGGACACACCTGGATGTAACAGAATTCTAACAGATGTTGCCACTTTCCACTGGGTTTTAATAATGACATTAATTGGCTAGGTTTTACTTCACTCTTGTTTCGCACATTTATCTCACTTTGGCTTGACTTCAAGTTAAGTCACATCACTATCAAACAGGTTTGTGGCAAAAGTGACATTTTTTGTCTGATATTAGATTTTCTGTAATTTAAGGTCTTCACGACTATCCGAATTGAGATCCATGCAAACTTTCAGATAGCTTCATTGCAGGGTGCATTTCACAATCTTCACACCTCTTCTGTTTAATATTGATGCAGTGACTTTCCTTTCCCTTGGATGGCGCTCAGGGGTAGATATGTGTCAGTTATGTGTTACATTTATGATACATGAGTAACAAGATAATTTTTTTGATAAGCTCACTTGAGTTTGTGTATTTTGCTAAATTTTTTGGTTTGTCGTAACAATTTGTAAGTAGGTCATATTCTTTTCAATATGAGTGAAATAAATTAATTGTTCAAATGAGCCATTCTTTTTAATGAACAAAATCAAAAAGAACAAACCACCAACATGACCAAAACTTCTCATCGCTACTTATGGGACAACAGTCACATGCTCAGTTGTTTTATTATCTTTGTGGGACACGCTTCTGCTTAATTTTCTCCTCTTTCGCAATTTCTTCTTTTCTTCATATTGTTCTTTATCGCTCCTTCATGTCATGTGATTGATGCAAGAATCAACTGTCACCAGCTGCTCTTTTATGTCCCACTCAAGAGCCAGCTCTCATTGGTTGTTCTCCCTCCAAAAAAACAAACTGATATGGCAGAATCAAACATTTTTTTGTTTGCACCAATCTTTCAGCCAGAAGTACGATGTGTTGTTGGCATCCATTGTTTTTGATTGGGTTGGGTTCAAGAATGAAACTTTAAATAGAAAATTCAGATAGGTGTGTAGAGTACTTTAAGTTTAAGTGTAAGGTCACCTTTAAGCCTAAGGTCTTTTAAGTTCAGGATGTTATATTCTGAAGTCATAAATAAGACTAAGGTACACTCATTTGCATACCATCAAGCACAGTCTATCCTAAAAACCAATCAGTTTTTGACATGCTTCAACTTCTAGAACCCCTCTCTAACAACTGTACATCACGGTCTTCTGGCTTTTACACATTTCCCTTCATTACCCATAACAGACAGCGGGTTTTATTGGGTTATGTAAAACATCATACCTGACCGAGAGAGCATCTATAAATAAGCCTTCTGTTTGGTTAGCTGGCAAAGAGATGAGATAATTTAGCATTTAGAGCTGGAGAGCCTTCGACAGGATCCCCAGCCATTGCTGTGATTAATGGCATGGTAAGATGTAGCCAGCCTATTAGTCTCATGTATAAAGAGCATCTGTGTGCGAGGTGTCACAGAGAACACAAAGACGAAAAGAGAAAACAAGCAGGCTAATAAACAGAGGCAGAACACAGCTGGAATCTGTGACCTGGGCTGTGTTTTAGCAGTAAAAACCAAAGCTGTATACTTTCATATCTGCCCTGCGGTTAAATAAATGCAAAGGCTAAATTTTGACAATAAAAGATGTGTAACAATTTGAAGGGGTCTACCGAATGGTAAAATTATATGCTAATATTTATCTTTTGACATGCACACAATGATGGAATTATTCATTAATGCATATGATACAATTTACCTAATCCAAAAGCCTTCATTGCTGGGTGGCTTTTGGGTATTAAGGCAAACTGTGAACACTGCTCATTTTGATTAATTAAAATAACTGTGGAAAACACTTGACATTTTGCTATAAACAAAAAGGCTTGATTTAAAAAAATACTTAAATATTTGATGGAGCAATGTGTAGACCTCCTGTGGAAGCTTGTGGGGTTTTAAAGTGTCTCTATTGTGATTTTGAAAGCTTTACATGCACCCAAAGTAAAAAAACAAACCCTTTCGTTGTCTTTTAATATGTATTTAAAGGTGCCATGTCATGATAACATTAACTTTCTGACATTCCTGGCATCTTGAAGTGTTGTTCCCTCATCAAAAACATGCCTCAAAGCAGTATTCAGATTAGTTCATGCATGTTTTAGTAATTCTTTATTACTTTTATCTGAGCTGAAAATAGATTGTTTTCCTTATCCCGCTTAAGCCCCACCCACTAGTCAATCATATGAGTTGCTAGTACAGCCCTTCTCTACAATGAACAAAAAACGTGGTTTGACCCGGAAGTGTGCCAGCAGCAGCCCAGCGCTGGATAAACAATGCAAGAGAAGTGTGTTTTTAGATGTCCGGAGCCTAACTTTTTGTTTGCATTACCAAAGAATGAGTTTATTCGTTAGAAATTACAAAATTTTGTGTCTGCCCATCAGAAAAACTTGGAAAGATCACTTTTGACTGTGAGCAGCACTTCACATTCACCTGGTTCATCATCAAAGAACAGCTTGATAGAGGATTTATGACGAGGCTGGCTCTGTCACCGAGTACTTTTCCAACTGTCTGCGTTCATTGATTTGGAGGTCCACACAGTAAGTTTTAATACATTATATATTTATCATTATAATACGCATTATAATATACATTTAATACACTAGGCTTAAATACATTATTGAAATGCGCAATTTTTCAAAGCTGAGCGCACACTACATGACTTATATAACAGTATAAGGAAATCTGGATTCAGCACACACAGAGACTCTTTGCATCTCTTTGCAATTCTTCACAAAAATCCTAAACACACTAAAACAGTCAATTGTGTGGCACGCACACTACAGGAATGTTACTAACTTTACACACCATTGTGCAAAGAGTCAAAATGTAAAGTTTGTGACCAAAACTTGTATTGACATTTTACACAAGTACACTTATAACAAAATAAATCATTCATAAAACAATACGCGGAATTACAAATCATAGAGTGTAGAGTAAACCCGTCTGATTTACCTGTAAACAAGCCGATGAGGAAACTTTTTCCTCCAATTTCTGTTTAATTTTGTGGACTCAAACTCCACGTCACATTCTGGTTCACACATATAAGGAGCTTTTACATCCCACATAGCCGTTGCCTGTTGATTATAATGTTTTAAAACAATAACATGCGTTTAAAGCATTGCTAGTTGTGTCTGTTTTTGCACAAACCAGACTAGCTTGAGGGTCCTGGTCAGTAGGGGCGTAACGAAAGGCTGTCTGTGGGAGGGATCGGTGTAAACAGCGCATTTTTTCTGGGCCCAAAAATATGAGATGATTCAAAGATGTTGCAAATGTTGAATTTGGAGCGTTATTAACAGTGGAGCGCTAGTATAGAGGGCTCAAATATTGATTTTAAGTGCTATAACAAGGGTTTAACATGAGACCGCTAAGCTTACCGGAGTGTTCAGTGACTCCCAACATTATTCATTTATTAAGTCGTTCAAAATAAGCCCTTCCTTGCCGAAGAACTATTTATTTCAACTCTTTATCTGGCCAGATATCATGAGTAAGATAACAACTAATACATCACAGTCTGTGTCGCATTGGGGCAAATAAGGAATCACCAAAATCAGAATATTCTGAAATGAAGTAAGACTAAGCAGTGAGTGAACACAACATTACCTTAACTCTCTTACCAAGAGCAAGCCTTTGTGTAGTTGAGCTTGTTAAAAAATAAAACACAAATTGTATAAGGTATCAATGAAGAAAATCCATCACTGGACTTCCACATTATCACAAATCTTCAAAACAGCTTGGATTCCAGAATGGTTTGCAGCTTTCCCTTGCAGCCCTCATCAGCATTGAGCTAGAGTTTATGACTCACACTTTTGATGGTCACTTTGTGCCTGTGTTACTTCTCTGAAGGAGCCCAAAAAAACCTGAGCAGAGCAAGGCATCAAGGCAATGTAAAGTGGCAAATTTCTGTATGAACAATCTCCTCTTAGGGCCCCAGCAATGGTCAGTTTTTTTTTTGTGCACAACAAAAATAAGACAAGGCAGATAAACAAACAAGAGAAAAAAATCTGTAATGTATATGATATAAAAAATGCACTCACTCATCAACTAGACAGTTCAAGTTAGGAAAAAACAACACATTCACGTGATCCTGATCACACAACTGATAAAATGAACCCGATGAAAAAAGAAAACAAAGAGAGGACAATACAAAGACTGGAGAGGAACGATGAGGTCTTGGGGAAGGACAGTCAAAAGACGCATGTGATCATTGTTATTCATAAACATATGTTTTTTTTTTTAACCTGCAATTATAATGTAATCAAATAAATATTTGGAATAAGAAATATTTTTAATGTGCACTCTTACAAGCAAATATATCTTAAAAACAAAGCTGTATAGAGTTGATACATTGTGAATTTAACTATACAAAAAAATTGTATTTAGAGAAAAACCATTTACTTAAAGTTATGAGAGTCTAATAAAAAGAATCATTCACCAAACACAAACACATCCCCTAACATTAATAAGACGTCAAAGAATCTAAACATTTGAATATCTAATTTTTTTCTGACAGAGCCTCATAATTCTAAGGGGACAAGATTTTGTTTAGAACGATATACATAATTAAACACTCATACCTTGCTGCAATGCACATTTCTTTGAAGATAAAAAGAGAGAGTGTTACAAAAAATAGTAAAATTGTATCATTCGGTTAAATACAATTCTTCTAGATGTGGCAGACATTTTTACTTCAAGGTTGAGTTGTATTTGACCTTTAGACCTTGCATATTCCTGCAAAATCTGGTGCAAACATCTCTTGTCAGTCCTGATTAGCATTATCTGAAGCCATCACTGGCAAATCACACTCTTGAAGACATTTCTATGGTGAAAAATAACAGCGTACTGAATATTCATGAGGCATTCATTGAATATTCATCAATATGGCACTCAAATCCACTACAAATGACCAAATCCCCATAATCAGTATTCAAATATGGATCTGGAAATGGCTTAAGTAGCTTTATATGGTAATTATAGTGCCATTTGTGAAGCCATTCCACATTAGCATCAATGCAGTATAAACATACAATCAGTTTCACGCCTTTTAAAGTGACAGATTGCAGTTACGTAAGGTAGTGCCATCTTTCACCCTCATTTAGCTTGTTTTTATAATTTTATGATAGAGTAAATGTTTGAAAAAAATGTTTGTGTGAAATGTCCTACAATTAGAGGCTCATTGCTTTTATTTTCTGAATCAAATCTGAAACTGAATTTTAATGTACATGTGATTAAAAGGATTATTTATTGGTGTTGAAAAGATTATTTGTTTTGTGTTAAATAGATTATTCATTAAGTAATTTTACTTTTTTTTTTTACATTCCAAGGAAAAATATTTTCAAATATCTGAAATGCACCTGAACTGGAAAGATTTCAGTCAGTTTTGTTATTGGGGTATGTGAACAGATTTTTATTAAGTAAAAACTAAGTTTTGCATGAAAACATTCCCTAACGTGTATGTTGCAATATGTAAAATATGTATAATGTACAAACATAAAATACTTTGAAATATAAATGTAACTTTCGTAAGTGTAAAATATTGTACAAATACAGTAAATCTGGTCTTATAAATGATATTCGTCTCTATATAATTGTATAATCCTGAAAACTGTACAACCTGAATTTTATTTTCAAATAATATAATAAAACTTGTGCTAAAATAATAAATTGCATATATTGCCAGAGAAAAACAACAAAAAAACACATGATGTATTTTTTGTCATTTTATATTCAAATTTCTGTTTACATTTAAGCTATATATATATATATATATATATATATATATATATATATATATATATATATATATATATATATATATATATATATATAAACACATATTAAGTAAAAGTATCTAATGAAGATTTAAAAGGTTTAAAACAAAGATTTTAAACAAAAAACGGGTGTCCTAATGCCTTTTATTGGTCCCTAAAATGGATATCCATGTCAGGTTTAGGCTACACACAAGTCTTGATCAGTTCATGATAAGGCATTATTGTTAACAGCCGTTATATACTCATTCTGTAAAAAAGCATAATACTTTAAAGTAACAGAAACAGCTAGTCTTTTAAACATTTAAGACACAGTACAAGTCATATGCTCATGACACAAACAGTCAAATTCTTGGCCACTGGTCATGAAAACAACACCGCCACATAAGCAATGTTTTGTAATGTACCTTTAAGAAAATGACCAAGCCTGACCACCTGTTTCTCTCTGCTCTATCACTTTCAGACACTCTTCAATCCTAGCAAGAAGGCCTGCAGCAGTACAGATGTTTGCAGAAAATCCACAGACCCAAGAAAAGCCGTTGGCTTCAAACCAGCCCCGGCCTGTGTTACTCCAAGAGAGAATTTTCAATGGTGGAAATGAAATGAAATAATAAAGCCAGGCTTTGTTGGAAGAATAGTAGCTCCAGAGAATTCATTGCTACTATGACAGACAGAGGAAGGCGATAGTAGATATTCAGGATGGTTGTTACTGTGCTGAGCTCTGCACGTAAAGATAAACATATTACAATAAAAAAAAATCCATATGTTGCATCTATCTATCTATCTATCTATCTATCTATCTATCTATCTATCTATCTATCTATCTATCTATCTATCTATCTATCTATCTATCTATCTATCCATCCATCCATCCATCCATCCATCCATCCATCCATCCATCTATCTATCTATCTATCTGTCTGTCTGCCCATCCGTCAATGTGTGTGTCCATCCGTCCATCTAAGTGTGTCTGTATGTCTCAGTTTGTCTCAGTGTCTTTCTGTCTGTCTCAGTCTCTATCTGCCTCAGTGTCTTTCTGTCAGTCTCAGTGTTCATCTGTATATGTCTGTCTTAGTGCTTATCTGTGTGTCTCAGAAATGATCTGTCTGTCTCAGTCTTTATCTGTCTGTCTCAGAGTGTCTGTCTGAGTATATTTCTATCTTTTTTGTCTGTCCTTCTTGGAATCTATCTCTCTGCCTATCTGTATGTCGGGCTTGGTATATATCTTTCTGTCTGTCTGTCTCTCTCAGTGTTTATCTGTCAGTGTATCTACCAGTCACAGTGTTTATCTGTCTGTCTCAGTGTCTATCAGTTTGCCTCAGTGTTCATCAGTCTGTCTCAGTGTCTATCAGTCTGTCTCAGTTTCTATCAGACTGTCTCAGTGTCTTTCTGTCTGTCTCAGTGTCTTTCGGTCAGCCTCAGTGTCTATCTGTCTTTCTGTGTCTGTCTGTTTTAGTGTTTATCTGTCTGTATCAGAATGTATTTGTCTGTCCCAGTGTTAATCTGTCTGTCTCAGTGTCTATCTGTGTGTCCCAGTGTCTATCTTCCCCCCTGTTCCCTAAGCCCCACCCACTTGAACTGTGTCTCTTCTTGTGGTGCTCAATCTTGTTGTATATGATAAAATGGTTAAATAGATGGTTGATAATATTGTTATATCGTTCTAATATTTCCAATAATCTGTTTTCATTGTTTAATTGAATGTTTATTTTTTATTGAAACAAATGGAATCGAACACTTGCCTCCCACACTACAGCATGTTTATTAAAGTCTGGAGGTAAATCCTCTGCTTTCTTATATCAACATAATTGAAGCACACAAAAATAGGACCATTTTGGTCTCAGAACCCATCATTATAGCTGACGTTGGTACATGCTCAAATAATCTCACTCTATTATTCAGGTAATTGCTTTTCAGTGCTGAGAAAAAGCCATTCCTTCCAACTCATATGCAGATAATGAGCAAATGTCTTTATGCTAATGAAACATCATTTAAAACATTGTTTTGGGACATTGATTCTGATCCTTAACTGTGCTGTTTAAAGCTATTTATTCCTCGGGTCTCAGGGATGCCAACCCTATTCTATGTGAGGAATTATGATTTTTCAACATATGAAATATGAATGGTCTTCCAGGTAGAGAAGCAGGAGTCTAGATTGCCTGCAGCTTCCAAACAGGTAATGCAGAAAAGAGCCATTACGACAACATCAGCAGCAAATAGCTTTGAAATTGAGTGGAAAGGCTGCCTCTGAGGGAATTATGCAGAGTAAAATATTCAGATGCCAAAAAAGGCCAAAAGTAGATGAATGAAGAGGTGGTGCTTAAGTTGGTTTGCTTTCAATTGCCTGGACTTGAAAGGGATAAATCATATTTTCACAAGGTAGTATGAGATATTTGTAAAATATCACCATTAGTGCAGGGATATGGATGTATTTTTCTTGTACTCGCCAAGAACAATTTACAGATGAAATTTATCAAACACTTTTACAGTTTTGATTAATTCAATTTGTCTTCTAGAGTGACAGTGGTCTGCTAGATCTTTTTTCAGTTCTTTTTAGACTTTAGAATTTAATGCACTAATTGGAAGTAAAGGGTCTTGCTGGTAACATCACAGTATAATTTAGCATTAATAGTTGCAGAAATTAAGGAAAAGCAAAGAGTTTAGTTTCTCAACTCTCAACTAGTTTCTTCGTTTGACTTAAATTGTGTTTAAGCAATAAAATTGAAATATGAAAACTAGTATCTTCTGCTCTGAATAAAGAATCTTAAAGTAAAAAATTCAATTCAAGACAACTGAATAATCAACATAAATGAATAGGCTGTGTCTCAGGAGTATGTAGGTCTCACCACATGATCATTAATTCAACAACTTTTCAATTCTTCATCACTCCACTAGTTGTATTAGCCTCCAGTTTCCATTCACTTTCAAGACCCAAATCTGAGACTTATATTACAATCTTGCTGACATTTTAATGTTAAATCTATTTGTGTGTTGACTTGTACATTTTTCTAAATTCAACATTAACTTTGCATTATAAATGAAACAAATATCAGAAAATATCTGCAACCCAAAATCACTGAACGTAATAGCTACAACATATATGTTAACAGTAAAAAAAGAATAAGTCATTATTACCTTTTCTGCAGACTGTGCTGTCCCAAAGAAAATGGGAATGAATGCAAGCCAGACGATGCAGGTGGTGTACATAGTGAAGCCAATGGGCTTGGCTTCATTGAAGTTTTCAGGAACGCCTCTAGTCTTGATAGCATACACAGTACAGGTTACCATCAGCAAGATGCTGTATCCCAGAGAGCAAATGATTTGTAGGTCTGTAATATCACACTTGAGAACCCCTCGAGCCTTGTCAGGGTTTATGGTCTTCTGCTCATCATAGTCAATAATGGTGTTTGGTGGATCCACTCCAAACCAAACTAGCACCCCTAAAAGCTGAATGGAAATCAAACTAGATGTGATCGCCAACTGTGATGTTGGGCTAATAAGCTTCGGGGCTGTTACGGACTTCTTCCCTTCCTCAAAGATGCGATAAATTCTGTTTGTCTTGGTGAGCAGAGCTGCGTAGCTAATACACATTCCCAATCCTAGGAAAATTCGCCGGAAGGAGCAGACAGCAACATCTGGAGTTGCGATCATCACAAATGTAATAATGTAACACAGGAAAATACCAGTTAGCAAAACGTAGCTAAGCTCCCTCCCAGAGGCTCTGACAATTGGAGTATCGTTATAACGAATAAAGGTGGCCATTACAAAGATGGTGGCAATGATCCCGAGCATTGCCAGGAAGACAGGAATGACTGCCCATGCAGAATGCCACTCCAGTTTGACGATGGGGATGGGTTGGCAGGCTGTACGGTTGGAGTTGGGCCGCATGTTGTAGGAGCAGAGCTTGCATGAAGTTTCATCGTACTGGTACTGGTAGCCATCACATGGCTCACAGTGCCAACAGCAAGGCATGCCCTTCACCATCTTCTTACGCTGTCCTGTCTTACAGGGGAGACTGCAGACTGAACGAGGGGGTTCTAGCTCACCTCTAGGCCACTGCATCTCATCCATCTGAGAAGAAGAAAAGTTCAAGTAAATGTTTGTTCGTGTATACATTAGTGTGTTTATTACAGAACATGTTAAATAATAAAATCCTTTAATTTACTCACATACTTAATCACAAACTATGAATGAAATACATTGCTACACTATACTCTGAAACAAAAAATAGCGATGAGAAGGCAATGTTAACATTTTATAATGAATAGAAATCTTTTTTATTTATATGTATAGCAAGTTGGGATTTTATTTTATATATTGTATAACCTATTTTTAGATATTTTAATTATTATATATAATAAAGTTAAGTATAAAATATATTAAAATATAATTGTACTAATGTTTACAGTTCATATCTGCAATATATGTCACATAATCTACAGAATGTCCATAGATTAAGCATATGCAATACTCAAATATAGCAGATATTCACATTTTCACAAATCCAAAATGCTGCACAGAAAAAAGTATGTCCTTTTTTACCCTTAAAGATGTTTACCTTTTCATGTGTATGCAGTTTTTAGTTAGTTTACACGAGTGTTGTGAATATACTTTATGTTTTTTATATTTTACATTAGTGGCATTAAAACAAGATGCAAAGTCCTATTTCAAATTATCAGCCTTGTTTCATTAGCCTAAATGATAATTACATTTATTGACTTTTCTTGAAATTAATGATAAAAAAAACAAACACTAGATTTGCTTTTAATTTTTCTCAATGATTGCCCTATTTGCAAATTCATATTAATTCAACTGTTGTTAACAACTGATATATGACTAAAACATAAACAAACAAACAAATAAACATGATTCATGTGGGTTTTTTTACCCAAAACCTAAAATCAGGTCAAATCTAACCACTTTTGCACCATGAACTTGATAGCTGAAATAATGAGATAAAACATTTTTCATAAAGCATTGTTTCATTTAGGAATACAGAACCAGAACATTTAATTTCTTGATCATTGCAAACCATTTTTCTCCAATTGATTTTTTGGTTTACAGTCAAATTAACAGTAGTTGAAGTTTGAAGTCAAACCAACAACATTCGGAATGTCATAGTTTTTAAAAAACTTTAAAACTTTCATTTAATGCGAACAATGTAAACAAAAATGTAAGAAACCCCCAAATGATGCCCCTGTAAAAGGTTCCCAACAAGTTGACTTCAACATGAACATATAGAGGACCAAAAATGGCAGAGTTCTAAGTGTGTTTTATTGCCTTCCATTCTTGTTTAATCTGCACTCTAAAAGTCATTCCTTCCCTTTAACATTGCTGATTGCATCGTGATTACCAGTGATTTCTTTGTGCCCTTCATGGCAACATTACCATAGAAACTAGAAGATTTTAATAAAAACAAGCAAAAGTGGGTGGTGAGAGAAATGTGGGAAATGCCATATTTTACATTTGTGTGTAAGTAACATTTCATAAAAACGAGTCCTGAAAAACACTGGTTTTAATCAGTTATATGTTTACAGTGATTACAGGCTTTGACTGAGGATAGAAATAAATGACATCCACTTCATCAGTAGACCTTTGTAAAAGTGTAAATGTTGAAAAGAACTTAAAATGGTGAAGATTTTAAGCAACATTTTCCTGTCTGAATGCAGAACTATATAGAAATGACCTTGAATTGTATTTGAACAAGCAACTGTCTTGTTGCAGGGCAAACATCCCACTAAAAATCCCACTAAATCCCAGTGTGGCACCTTTACAGTTAAAATCACCACTTATTGTGCTGCCACCCACGTGATCACTAGGAGAACATGCAAATGTTAGGTCCTTCCAAGTATGCTTGTGTATCTATGGCTAATCTCTTGAGTCTACATGCACTCATAAAATAACTATATATACCATTCCATAAATAAATGAGTTCATATACAGTACTGTTTTGTCATCCTGTTACCATCAGTTGTGTCTTATTCCCAAAATGTCCTCATATCCGTTTCTCACTACAGTGGTAACTTACAGTGAACTGCATAACATGTAATCTGGACGATCATTTCTAGCCCTAAACCTAAACAAGCTAAAATTGTATTGCTGAAATGTCTTTAAATAGCTCTCCTCGCAATATGACAAAAAAAAAAAATTAAACTAATGCAGGATTCTTAGTATTGAGAAATCAAACAAACAAACAAACAAACAAAGGACATGGAAAAATAAACAAACAAAAGAAGCAAAAAACAATCAAACACAAATATAAGATAAAGCACTTAAAACCAGAACAAAACAAAGCAAAACCAATAAATAAAGAATAAACAAATGCCAAATGTTTAAAGAAACATTAATTAGAAGTGAAATCAAGGGGGAGAAACACAAATAAAATGACTCCACATTCAGTACAAAAAAAAAACACCATCAGTGAGATATTTATATTATGGCTATGCCAAAACACACATGTTACTATTCTTCAAGAAAACAAAAAATAAAATAAGACTTTTAGGACTGATTTTAGAAAATAAAAAAGATATAAAGTGTAAAGAATTGGTGCTTTTAGTATAAAGGCAAGATAATTAGGGAAGAAAGCTGAAAGATTTCTAGGCTATTCCTCCACACTACGTTTCACTTGAAAGTGGTTGAGATTCAAGAGCCAGCTCTCTCAAATGTGGTCAGAACCTCTGATGACCCTGGTCCAGAGTGTGTTGAGTAATTATCCTGTAGTACGAAGAAACTGCACAGAAATGCCAAAGTGACATAACATTTTGTATTTAAAGTATGGGTGATAAACTGTTGCAGAAGACAACTATGGGAGAAATTATTAATGCAGTCTTCATTCCACGAAACAAATATCCTGATGGAGAAGAGAACTGACAGCCAGACACAGAGACATTGCTTAGCAAACATGAAACATTAAAATAACTTTATTTCACATCTATTTAGGGTCTTTTGAGTCAGAAGTTCAATGTCTTATTGATGTCCTAGGCTCAGTAGAGGATGAAAAATATCCAGGAAATTAATAGACAACGAATGGCATCATTGTGACTTGCAGACTAATCAGGGACAAAGTATAGATCCATCACGACATTACGGTCACATACAAATATAACAAATTAAAAAGCACTAAATAAAGCTACCTTAACTGAAACCAAACAATAATTCTCCAGAGACATGCTGACATTCAGTGCCAGAGGAACCTTCAATTATATCTAGCTGCTATTGGCCAGTGTTTTCTTTCTTTGTGCTATTTCTGTGCCAGAGCTGAGAATGCCCGACTGACACCTGCAGAAGCCAGAGTGAAAAGCCACATCTCTGTGGATAAAGCTCTGTGATTGGACAAGCAGAGTTTCCTGCTGCCCAAACAAAGCAAAAGGAAAGCAAGTTTATTTGAAGCGTGGTGAAGAGAAGGGAAAAAAACAAGACAAGTTTTTCTTTTTCTTTATTTAATATTTTATCTTTTCTTTATTATATATATATATATATATATATATATGTGTGTGTCTGTGTGTGTGTGTAGATTCAGGAAAAGATCTAAATGAACTTGGTGTTAGTATCTCTCTCGGGATGATTTTGCAAAACATTACCCCTCTTTGATTCTGCTAAGAGCAATTGAAGCTGCTAGCATGCTGGTAGACACTCCCACACAAGCACACCTTACTGAGCTGAGGTTGCCAGAAGATACAGTCAGAGCAGAATTACTTATAACCTCAAATAGCAATACTTTTTTTTCTGATAGAACAGCGA
Source organism: Danionella dracula (assembly GCA_900490495.1). Taxonomy (NCBI): domain Eukaryota; kingdom Metazoa; phylum Chordata; class Actinopteri; order Cypriniformes; family Danionidae; genus Danionella; species Danionella dracula. The sequence continues at coordinate 20,968,371 of UELW01000778.1, read as the reverse complement.
GTGCAGTGCTGAAATATCATTGAAGCTTGGCCACTACATTGACAGCACCTTCCAGAATATACATACGCCAAAGATACCCAGCAAACAAATCTGTTCCAAAAATGTCTTGTGAACGTTGATTTTGATTGTTAAAATGTCCAGTTTGTTTACTATTATATATTGTAAATATATATATATTTTTCCCAGCGATGGGTTGCAGCTGGAAGGGCATCCGCTGCGTAAGACATATGCCAGAGAGTTGGCGGTTCATTCCGCTGTGGCGACCCCAAAAGGGAAGAAAGCCGACATGAAGATGAATGAATGAATATTATGTATTTGTATACTATATACAGATTTGTTTACAATGTTGTGTTCACCTTTGTATAACAATGTAACATTCTAGAACGATTACTTTACAATGCTATAAAAATATTGCATTGACCAGTTTTTTTTTTAATGTTCATATTTTAAAGATACAATAATTTTTTTGGAAAGTTCTCCCCACCTCTGTATAACTAACAGCATAATGTTTTGGGGCTATTTTCTTTTTTTTCTTTTTTTTTAACAATATAAAAAATAATGCAATGTACAGGTTTTTTTTGGTTGCTGTTCCTAGAGCAGTTTCCTAAGGTTATAATAACCTTCCTAGAAAATTCTCTCCATCGCTGAATAGTGAACTACATATTGTTCCTGAAGGTTATTATAAAATGCTATAAAAACACTGCAGTTATTGTAATTGGGCTGGTAATATTCCCTTAAGGCACAAATAACCTTCTCGGAACATTTTCTCCACCTCTTTATAATAAAAAAAAAATAATTCTGTTATTTTAATGTTATCAAAAAATTGTAATGTCCAGATTTTGAAACCAAGGCTGTAGTTAATTTCCTAAATAAATTTTGAGCTCCCAGAAAAGGAACATATGATTACAAAAAACATGCACTAACAACTTTAAATGCAACTTCAAGGATTTCTCTGAGGGAACTAAAACATGGTAAAATGCTCTAACAAGTCAAGTTTTCATAATAAGGCAGATTTAAGATAAAGTGATAGCAACCAATTTAGATTACTAAAGCACACTCTACTAATCCACAGGTTTTGTCCCATTCTGTATAAAAACTTGCATTTTTCAGTTCAACAAGATTTTAGCATATTTATTTTTAAAGTACAGAAGATGTTTTCTCAGAGCTCTTGTCTGAATCAAAGTACAGCCATGAATATATTACAGCCATCGCCCAAGTTTCCACTTCAAGCTTTCTGTGACAACCAGCAATTTACTTTTCTACTAGTGTCAGCTCTTTAATCTGGGCTTCCTTTTTGGTTCACGAAAAAGACCCAAGACAAAGTCGCCAGTGAACCAGTCACTCCACTCACTTGATTTGCTGAGCTACAGATCTATTTAAAGAGCACTCTAACTCGAAGGGAATCAAGTTCGTGATCATCATTGCTTCCAGTCGGCTGAACACTGAGGCTTTGGTGGCAAAGCTGTCATCTAGGAAGGCCGCTTTGGGTCAGTGTGAAGAAGCAGGTTGAAAGATTGAGAAACTACACAAAGATCCAACAGAGGTCAATTCCTTGTCCCTCGGCGATGGATTGCAAGTAGGTTTTTAAAGGGTAAACAGCAAAAAGCTTACATTAGATAACTGATAAGCTTTCTGTTCATAACTAATCTACTTGGTGTAATTGCAGATCTTTTTTTCCTAATTCAAATAAATAATAAGAACAAATAAATAAACAGAATAAATAATAAAAACCACTATACTAGACGCACTAACCTAAAAATACCGACATAAAAAGAGAAGAACAACAACTAGACAAGACAAGGCAAGAGTAAGTTACTCTTGCAGATAATTTCCACACCACAAACCCACATTTCCACATGAACCAATACAGGACAAACAACAAAATGAGGTTTATAAAGGGGAATTACTAATTCAATCCAGTTAAAAAGGTAACAAGAGTGGTTGGGATAAACCGGTAAAAGAAATCATATAGAAAGCAGAATAAGTTTTTTAAGTGTAGTAATATTGTGCATGGTACTCTGCTTTTCAAAAACCTTAGCCCCAAACCCACAAATAAACATCAGCCAATTTTAGGTATTGTTTTCTGCATTATTTGATGATAATAGCATATATCTACAGTCTATACTTGATAATGATCAGAACAATTAGTCAGCATCTCTTTAAAATAGCAATAACATTTATGCTACATGTTTAGCCACTATACTTAGGGTATTAACTAATCACTGTTTAAATTCATTGCTGTGTTTTAACCAAACAAATATGGCAGTGGCACGAATGGAGATGTATTCTAATAACATTTGGTCTGGTAAATTGACTGCTAATCTGCCATATTTGCTGTTTGATTTGTTTTCATATCATAAGACACTGTCATTCAACAGTCTTGATATGACTTAAACTCAGTTAGCAAGACTTTATTTCAGTTGTTTTATTAAAGACATGCTTCACCATGAAATGAAAGCATTGTGTCTTCATTTACTTGCCCTGAAGTCATTCAGTTTATGAGAAATGAACTGTAGCATTGTTTGATTCATGAATAAACTGTTTCCGAGCTCCCGTTCACAAAACCAATTTGAATAATTCATTCATGAAATCTGCCTGTTACTGTTCTGCAGTTTGATGCTTGACGTAGTTGTTCAACACAGACGAAGAAAGACAACAGTCAAAGACGTTCATCCTAACAAGATACCAGTAAGCTAGGAACTACTGAAAAAAATAGGTGTTACAATTTGAATTCAATTAATCAATCAATTTATCAGCAGTCTTGATGGAATAGTTATAAGACTTTTATCACTGTTGTTTACTGCCATTAACTCTGAACACCAATTTATTTAGTGAATTCAAATGCTACCATTTAACAAATGAGGTTATCTGAAAGTAAATAGATTTTTCACAATTTCACAATTATTGCTATCTCTGGTGAGCACATTATTGAGGAAAGTTTAAGGATAAGCGTGTTTATTCATATGCAAACATGGCCAACAATGAAAAATAAAAAATAAATAAAATAGAGGGTGAGTGTGGCGGTATTGGTACAGTAGCCAATGTCTAAAGAGAACGAAGCAGTAAAAAAACACAAAAGAGTGATAGGTCTAACCTCAATGGTGGAATATGTATGTATGATTTCTGGCAAAAGAATTGCATATTAGAGATGTCAAAGGTCGAATAAATAGGATTGTTTGTCAAGAGTGGGGCATGTGAATGAGAAGAGGAGTGTGGTGAGTGAGCTTGGAACAAAACAGCTTCAGGTGACAAAGATCAGACGAGAACTATGATAGCTTTCTTGGGCTCCAATTTTGCAGCAGATTCCCCTTACTGACCAACATTTGTCCAATACTTGTTATGGGGAAGAGACAGTGTGACTCTAGCCCCAGTATGGGATTCATTTTAATCAAATAAAGGCATAATTTGGTTTAAACAACACAACTTCGAATACATTTAATCTTGTCTGTAAAAAGAAAATGAGCGTAACAACTCTATCTGCTCTATTCCACACGCTCTGTTTTGCAAATATTGTAAAAACAAACAACCAAATAAACAAAAAACCAAACAAACGCGTAATAATCCCGAAAATAACCTTTGTAAATATTTTCAGTTCAGAATATAAATAATAAAAACTAAAAGACATGAGTAGTTATGCCAACTCATAATTGTGTAATTATCAATTGCAATTCTACTCTAGCATTTGAATTTAGTTTAATCAAATAGTCAATTAACACAAATTTCAATTAAATGTAAAGGGAGAGAAAGACCAACAGTATTTCCATATGTGATATAAAAGTATATATAATATCGTACTGATTGGTCAGGGATAGTTAAGTAGTTTATCCATGTTTGTACTTAATTAAAACACAAACATTAAATAAAAGGCAGCAGCATATGCAAATATCGCTTCATGCTCAAATCTAACTCAAAAAAACATCAATAGCACCACAAGATAAGGTCATTCAACATATCTTCACTAAACACACTTCCCCAGTAAAAGTGAGGTCAACAGGCAAAGCACAACCTTCACAACTCTGTGATTTTGTCCCATGGCTGCTGTTCGCTTTCTGAATTGGTATTTTTTTCCACACATGATTGGGTCACTTGGGTTATGCCCCCCTGTTTATATTTCCATGCAGAGAGGAGCTGAGGATAGGCCTCATTATTCCTGGAGCCACATGCTCTTATCTGAGCCAGCCAGACCTTTCCTTCTCAGCCCTGCCTTAAAAATCAGTGTCAAACACAACCATCAATAAATCGTGAAGGTGGGCAGGTCAGCGTCACAGGCGAAAAAACAACTCAAATACCACTGACCTGAGGGTGAAAAAAGTCCTCGTGTTACACTGGTGGGAAGGGACTGATAAAAAAAAGGTTTAAGATGTATATGAATGGGATGGCGATAAGTTGTGTATATCTGAGTAAAGAATTCAGATATCTACCTAAATCTTACTTAAAGTTTACGCATGAATAATCATATATTGGGAAAATCTGATGGGTCATGAACAATTAGCAGGCAATCAAATTTTACTAATCAAAAGTGCAGAATAACTACAATTAGATGTTTATTTCCAACATTGTTTTTGAAAAGTTTCTAGCATTTGCTTCAGTGAGGTTTGGATGTATGGAGGAGGGGAGTTGTGCTTCATTGAGTAAACTATTTAAGTAATTTGTGTGAAATTATTATCACTAAATGTAAATACGGTGGCCGAGAGGTGCAAAACACATTTACATAATGTGAAACACTTTTACAATTTACAAAACAAATTAACATTTTAGAAAACACATTTACATGTTGCAACACACTTTTACATTTCAGAAAACACATTTAAATTTTAGAAAACACAATTACAAATTCCGAAACACTTTTACAAGTTCAGAAAACACATTCACATTTCAGAATCCTCCCAGAAAGGGAGGATTCCATTAAAAAACGATAACTAGACACAGATTGGACGAGACTTCTGTCAATCATTACAAGCGCTCATACAAGTAAACTATTTTTGGAGTAGCATCATATTGTATTCCACAAATGTACCATACATTCTACACAACCAAAAACAACAAACAATTTATCGAAATCTTACATTAGCTTATGTTCCCCAGCTCCAAGCTCTCCCCCTGACAGACTGTGATGTCACGTCCTCAGTACTTTGATTGACAGAAGTCTTATCCAATCAGCGTCAAGTTATCGGTTTTCAATGATATCCTCCTTTTCCGGGAGGATTCTGAAATGTAAATGTGTTTTCTGAACTTGTAAAAGTGTTTTGAAATTTGTAATTGTGTTTTCTAAAACTTGTTAATTTGTTTTGTAATTTGTAAAAGTGTTTCATGTCATGTAAATGTGTCTTACACTTCTCGGCCACCATATGTAAAGGTCCCATCAAGCTATTTAATCTCAAAATAGATACAGATACTGTGGATAGAGTCTAACACAATAGAGGTTTGAAAGTATTTCCAAAGGTGCCAAACAGTCTAGTTGCTTAGAAACCAAGTATTACAGGTCTGGCTTTTGCTTTCTTTCGTCTTCTTTGCCCACACAAACAAACACTGCATGCTGAAAAAAATGTATTCAGTACCACATTGGTGCTGAGGCTTTTGCACTCTGACTGTCTATTTGAGTTCATGGTCTCTGTTTCTTCCACATGGCGAGTTATCACTGAACTAACCATCAATTTTCATACATGTATGGAGAAGCAAATAAGTTATTTGCTAGATATCTTCTCATCACCAAGAACAATTCTCTGAAGAATCTTTGTCATTTAGTTGTTGGGGGCATATTCTCTTCTATTGCTTGTAATTAAGCGCACCATGCTGATGCTAATGAGATTAACAGCCCTGTTGCTATGGATACAGAATCAGATGATACTTGAAGCATTTGGATTGGTTTGACTTTGCAGTTTATGAAGAGAAAGATAAAGATTTGTTCGAGTGTGTTAATCTATTTTGACATCGCTAATTTTGTTAGCCTGGCTGCGTTAATAAACATCACAGTGCTGGTTGATTTCTTTCCACCCAAACGGTGCATTCATTACTCTTCAAAACGATCCTAAACAAGATGTTACATTTAATCACCCTTGAACATCTAGTGAGGATTAGGCTACTTTTGAGTACATCAAAATAATTTAATAAAGTCTCAAACACAAAAGCCTTCTGTATTTTTATCTAGATGTCCCCTCCCCAGTGCAAGAAACAAATGCAGATTAACAGTCTAATTGCACTAGCCGTGTGTGCTAATTAGAGGTGTGGCAAAATTCAATGTCATTTGAAAACAAGCGAATAAATCTGTCCTCCTCTGTCTTTGAGTTTGTCGCACAGTGTTTTCTCAACACAGCATCTTCCATCACATCTGATCTGACAGGCCTCATCGCTCCAGTGTTTGCTACACTAATTAACGAGCATGGAGGAAACCCTCATTTACCAGGTCTCTCGGCACAAGGGTGTCACTGAAAAAATATGCACAGCACATTATTAATGCCACATGGGCCTTATTGGAGAGGTGTGACAATGGAAATGTTTGAAATGTTCATGAACCTGGCATGTTATTTTTCTCTCAGGCTTAATGGAAGCAGTTAGGATGGGGGATTAGCTACTTTTGTTCAGTCAGGGCTCTTGTGGCTTCAGTATCTGAAGTGGCAGACTGGTTTCTGGGAAAAAGGAGAATGTAACTGACAAGGAATCTCATGTATCAGAGTAAAAACGTAAAAATGTTTTATTTTAAGGATCGTACACTGTCAGGTCCTCTTTTTCTTGTCAGTCTGTCTCCCCATCAACCCATCATTGTAATATTTATAGGTATTTTTGTCCCTCCACAAGTTCCTATGTCAATCAACCACTTTTCTGTCTGTAATTCAATCTGTCCATCTCCACTGATCCATCCATCTTTGTGTAAGCCTGGTCACTCTGACCCTGAGTCTGTGTCCATCAAACCAAATTGTCTCTCTGTCTCTGCCCTCTGTCTGTTCCACTATCAGTTCTCTATCCTATTCTTATCACAAATCCATGTGTCTATCACATTTGCCATTTACCCACATTCTATCTAGGTCCTTTAAACCTCTCTCATTTATTTTGGTTTACCCACAAGTACGATATTGCTCAGTTTGCCATGATTTGTTTTTGGTATTCCACTGACTTCAATTTTAGATTTGAGTGGGCTGATTTTAGACACATCGCTAAAGGGGCATGAATATTCTCCATCAGTGTTGTTTTGCTTGGTGACTTGATGGGCAAGTGGCGTAAGTTAAATCCACCACTAGGAACCTACCAATCAGAGAAGCTTGCCATTTGATCCACAGGGACCTCTTTACTATCTGTCTAAAGAGTGTCTCTCAGGATAGAAATAGGCTTTGAGGATTTTTTATCCAGTTCAAAGAGCCTCTTGCTTTACTTGAGGAGGTCAGCATGCAAGGGCTTATACGTGTTTCTGAGTAAACATGTTACTTTTAAGGGAAAGCAGATAGTTGTTTTTCTCTCGCTCGCTAGGCCTCACAAAGCTCCTTAGACTGTGAACAACTTTATAACGATGACACATGTGATATGTGTGTGTGATATACGCACAATGAAAGAAAGCTACATAGTACACAGTTAAATTTAACCCATCCAGTGTACACACACAGCAGTGAACAAACACACCGTGAACACACACCCGGAGCAGAGGGCAGCAGTCGGGGAACTGGTGCCTTGCTCAAGGGCACCACAGCTGTGGTTGTTGAAGATGGGAGAGCAAGTATTTCATCGCTCACACCAACTTTAACTCGGTGGATCTGGGGTTTGAACCGGGGACCTTCAGATCACAAGTCGATCTCCTTATACACCGGACCACCAACTTTATTTTAATATACAAATATACATTTTACTGTTGAAGCAGCACAATACATTGTAATGAAAAATAAAGCGCTCTCCTTTTTAACTTATTTCCACAACAGCTGCCTAACCTGAGTGAAATCTGTAGGTGTCATTCAGATAAAGACCGGAAACAGCATTGACATTAAAAGGGTGATGCACCAAATCTATTGCCAGCCTCAAGCTTGCTTCCCGCTTAAAAATTCAGTGCTTTTTACGAAAATGCAAATCCTAAGCAAATCAAGATTGGTCATTAAACATTAATACCTCTGCAGCAAGCAAAACACACATTAGAACTCTTTTCATGGCACATCCTGTATCGTTCAATAACTACCAACAGCACCATCATTCACTGCATTTTCTGGAAATGGATTTAGCGAAGCCTTTTATCACAAGGCTGCAAAGAAAGAGGATAAAACGCAACAACCTGCTGGTGTCTCTTGCCAGTGATTTGATAAGAGTCAGTAGGTGTGGATTCAGCATTAGCGTTCCCAGAGCACCTCAATGCTACATGACCTTTCCTCACACTCTGAGCCAGAGAGTGAGGGGGAGGGAAAAAATTGACAAATTCTGAACTGGTGCCAAAACCTGGGACACTTTGACTATGACACAGATTCTCATTTGTACAAGAAGTCTTGAGGACATTCTGTCATATTCTTCATGTTTTGGGCCATACTAAAACTTTTTGTACATAGTGGCACAACACATCTCTGCGTCTAGGGGCTAGCTACTTTTAGACTACACTGTGTATAATCATTAATAAAGAGAAGACTAGTATTTGTTTTTGCTTTTGTTTAATGCAATTGTTTACTCAAAGCAGACATTATTACTTTTTTCACTAAATATACACTACACACTAAACGTGTTCACACAATGTTTTTATAATTTCCTCTTCAGCTCATGAGTACAATTATATATTATGTGTGTGACTATTTTTTTCTTCTGTTTGGGTAAAACAAATTGTGAGTGCTAAAGAGTAAAGGTTGAGTAAGAGAAGGTAAAAGTCTGTTTTGCAGGATCTGTTACCATATAAGACACTTTAATACCATTGTTACTATGCTGTGTTAATATAATGACACTAAAAAAAGAATTACAACAATAAAAAAAAATGAAACATATGAAGCAAAAATCCACAAACATGAGGAGAGAGTACATCTACATGCTTTCTCAATTGATGCGAGACATTAATCTGAAGTTGTGTTTTTTGGATCAATCTCAGAACTTTCTATTTCCTCCATGCTCTTTCAGTGTGCAAAGAGCCGAGCATAAGGAATAAATGACATTTGCTTTGAGAGCTGTAGGCACTCCTCTGAGATACCTCTTCACGGACGACTTGCAGGAGTGTCTATGGCATTAACAAGCACAAGACCACCAGGGACCAATAGAGTGGCTTTCAGATGTCATACAACATGCAGAAATACAAGAAAGCCATGGCCTGATTTAACGGTGCATCCAAACCAAAACTATTTAATAAAGCTAAAAGAAAACACAAACATTGTAAACATTGTAAAAAAGAAAAAAGAAAGCTACACAGATACAAACAGGAACCCCATTTAAATAGTTCAACAGACAAAGCAAAACAAAGAATACAAAATACTAACATCAAATAAAATACTGACCCAAAACAAGACAAACTCCAAAAAAAAAAAAAAGGATAAACAGAGAATAAACTGCTAAACATATTAAAAACCTTGGAAAAAAACAATGGGTTAACTCAATGTTTGACTCTAAAATGAAAACATAAATAAATAAATAATATAGTGCAACAAGCAGTCTTTATTTTCACTCTGAATGCACATCAAAAAAACGAAAAACAAAAGGTTGTGTTCCTGTATTTTCTTAAAAATATTTCTCATTATAACATGTACTTCTTAAAGACCTCAAGATGCCTACAACGAAAATGTACTTTACTAACTTTCCAGTTGGCTTTGTGGGAATATCCTGGAAGTTGACCGAAGAGCAACGGGAGTCTTGAATTGGTTTGCATTTGCATCAACATTGAAACTGGAAATAATACATGAACGTGTGTTGAATATTTTATATATTTGCCAACAAAATACTTCTAATAAGCAGAGATAAATTTTACTTTCATTTGTCAAACAAAAACTCAACTAAAGCTTCATTGCTATTATTATTTTTTTTATAAAAACAAAAACAAATTAATGCAACAAAAAACAAACAGACAGAAAGAAATACATATAGCAGTTCCACATTTCTGCTACAGAAGCAAAGGCTGAGACACTTCCTTTATAAAATGACAGCAAGGAAAGAAAATAATCCCTCTGGGGATGCTTTTTTTCGTCATAGGATTCTCTGACTGTTTCCCCCGTGTGAGAGGCTAAGGACGGGGTTGAGCCGAACATGACATTTGTGGCAATCCCCTCAGGCGTCAGTGGAGACGACTCATCAGTGACTCAGTGGAGGATGTGAATCACCATTCGCACCCTCAGATTCTACTTCTACCACACAACTTCTCTCATCCAGAGTCATTGCGATGCAATGCAATAAAAAACCTTTTACAGGCAAAAAAAAAAAAAACACTTGTTCATGGGGAGCACTGGGCTTCTGTGAGCAATGATACGCCGTATTGTAATGCTTATATTCATGTTTATTATAACATTCAGTGTTACGAATAAAGTGTATGTTTACAGACCTATAGTTTCTTCTCAAAGGAACCAGAGAAGAGTCTAAAGAGGCCAAAACCAACAGCCACCAAAGAAGAGAAGCAAAAAGTTATTTGGAAAATATTTAGGGTTTGTTGCAGGTATGTTGTTTGCATCTGTATTATAAGTTAAACAACAACAAAATCAATAAACAATCATATTTAAATAGTTTTTTTTGTCTTTAGTTCACATTAATTATTAACAATTTACATGTATAGATAAAAAATAGATAGATAGAAAAAAGGTTCAGTCTTGTAATTAACCATGATAATCTACAAATACATATATATAAATCATAAATCTCTACTACTACTACTAAAAATAATAGTCATAAAATAATTAATTTGAACAACTCAGACTTAACATTATGCGTAAATTTGGTTTCTAAAATTGAAAGTGTAGAAAGTAGAAAATGTGTACATTTTAGATCAAAAAATTTTGCAAACTTGACTTTTCTGTGATTTCTACCCTGATTTAGTGTTGATCGCTCATCAAATCAAGGCATGAAGTTGCATTCACATTCGTGGATATTTCTGGTAGCTGAAATGGCTTGTGGAAAATATCTACAGTATGTTATGTTATCTACATCCAATGACCAATCACATTAAACCCAAATGCAGCCAATCTCCATACAGAGCAGCAGAAGAACAGCAGTAGACAAGAACAGTGCGGATGTCTGTGTGTTTTTTATTGTTTGGAGGCAAAGGTTTTGTCAGAAATGGGTAAAATTTGTTGTCTTTTGATCAGAATAAAGTTCTGAGAGCATGTTTATTTGCGAGTGCCTCTTTAAAGCAGACTATTTGTAACACTGGAATCTGATAACAGCTTTTAAAAGAAGACGAAAAAAGTCTCTTGACTGTTAATGCAGAGCCCAAAGAGTGACAGGTTGTTCAGAAATCAATGCTTAGCATTTAAAAACTAAAAAAGCTTGGATGAATATAAAAAAGGTTCACATTTTATATAGTAATAGTTCTCTCTTGAAATGTAATCTTTAATTGGAAATAATTGCCAATCGATGGGGTTGGGGGGGAGTGTTATTTTCTGCAATTGACAAAATCTATGGCAAGAAAACATCACCTAATTTCTTGTCTTTTCAGTAATATAAAGAGTAGTAAATAAACTTTTAATAACATTTACATGATCTATACTCAGAGGTGGAAGAGGTTGAAGCAAATAAAAATGTCCTGATGGAGCCTTTGTGGTCTTTCTGTTTCATCGGTAGACTCTGAGTTATGTTAAAGACTCGATCATGCACAGCTATTTTGTTCTAATATAACTAGTTCATCACATTAATGGAGCTTCACATTAATGGAGTTATGACTGCCAGGAGATGTTTGCTCAGAAGGAGGCATGGTTGAATCATGGCTGTTAAAGGGATATGGAAAACGGCATGCTTTACTGAGACTGAAAATATTAGGCAAATCATAAACTTTGTTCATAAAAAAAAAAAAAAAAAGTTATAAAAGGTGCAGTGCTAATCTAGAGGGTTCCAACACTGATTTTAAATGCTTTGGGAAAAGATTTATTAGGGTACCTTTAACATTGATCATGGTGATTTTTAACCACGTCATCAAAAACACATCAACAAATATGTACAGTAAAATAAATAAGTGATTATTATTTAAGACTAAATTTTTATATTTACAAGTACCGCAGTTACATGTACACACCATTATTGTAGAAAGATTTAAATTTGCATTTCAACAAAAATATACATATTGGATAAAGTTTTTTTTTTGTTGTTATTTTTTAACCCAGATAAAATAGTCTAATAACCTGATTTGGAAAGTGGAGAAAAAACATTTACTCAATCTGACCTTGAATGTAGTTTTTTTTTTACTTCTTAAATAAAAAGTTATTTATAAAAGGTGTTCGTTAACTTGAGTAGATTATTATTTGTGAATTACTTATCTACAATTAAAATCAAATAGTGATATAAGTTTATACAATTTGTTAATAATAAATGACAAAATACATCTCAAAATTGTTGAATTTGTGGAAGCTTTAATCTCACGGACAGAACAGAGAATGTGAAATGCTTTCACTTTTTGTATTTATACACATATTTAAAATAATAATTTGAGCAGCAAAAGCTATATTTATAACAAAGGCGAAACTAATTTAAATCAAAGCTGAGATGTTATAATAAGCCAATACCTTCCTACCCCCAATGATCTACTCTCAGGCAAGTTGTGGCTGACGTGATCATAAAACATGATTTATATTTTGAATCAAACTAAAACTTTATTTTACGACAGTTATTAACATCTTTACACAGTAAAATGTCTAGAAGATACCATATTAGAGCTTCACAAAAGCTTGAAAATCTAAATATTCTTCCATTAGGAATCTAACCAAATCATTTTTTTTCTTTTTTGCAACTAAATTGTCATCATCGCTTGAAAAATCAATGCTAGCTAATTATTTCATAAAAATTGCCAGTTCACTATTTAAAAAGCCGTCAACTATTTAGTATAAAAATTTGTAAGTTCCTGATGTCCAAAGGCATTTACACACTAGCCATAGTGAAGGCCATCCCTGTTCTAAGTAATGATAAAATACTGTTTTTACCATGCTTAATAAACTTTACTAAAACAACAGAGATGGCTCAGAGTTGCTCAAAAAATGCAGTAAAATGTTACTTAGTACTTAGTTAGTCAGAGCAAATGTTTATTTACTTTCTTTTTACACCCAATTAAATGAATTTTTAGATCGCTAACTTTACTCCCACTTGTGTGGAATGCATCTAACAATTAAAATTTTTTTTAACCATTTTTAACAAAGTGTAGCTACACATATCTGGAAAAGCTTTAAACAGAGTCTAAAGTTGTTGTATTTAACCTCAGTTTTAGTCTCTTGCTATAAGTGAGAGGCAGTACGAGTCATACAAGACCTGAATAAACTTCACTTCAGCTGAACTTTCCTCTCTTACTCAGACACGAACAGATTGCTGATATTATTAATGCACATATAATAAGCTGTCATCCCTAGGGTTTTCTCATAGACATTATTACGGTATAATCTACGGTTCAGTTGGAGGTTATGATCTTATGAAGCTCCGGCTATTAAGATGAATCTTTAAAATGTCCCTATAGCAATTATTGGGACTAAATGAAATGATGTTTAACTGCCACGCTTGGTTGGGTTTTAATGTTGGACTGTCAAGAGATCGCCTGTATCTTCACAAGCCATCAGAATCAAATTAATGAGAGAAAAACAACTGCATGTAAAAAGAGATATGATCAAAACAAGAATAGATATGATAAGGAGGAACCGTCAGTTATGTTAAAACAATACGCTTCTGGTAACTTGGTAATTATGGCTCTAAAACTACAGATAACACTGTTACATTGTTCCTAATATAAAGAAATGCTCAGAAAAATAAATAAATAAATTATATATATTGTTAGATAAAAAAATAAACAAGGTGGTGTCTGCCGAACTGAAAACATTTAATTTACTATCAACAGGAATAAGATACATTTTTGCACTTCCTGGTCTGAAAAAAAAGTCAATCAAATCTATGTCGAAGTGTTGTCACCATTGTTTCAAAACTAGCTGGCATCACCAGGTTTCTTTTAAAATTCTAAATTAAAAACTGTAAGCTATACAATCAGCAGGTGGTTTTGCGAATGTGTTAAAACTGCAAAAATATGCACAAGATGGAAGTCTACCTGTGATCTCTCTCTGTCCTTCTAAAATAAATGTGTTGTTGACTTGCGTTTGTTGTAAATTCAACAATACCAAATTATTGCTTTAATTCCTATGCATAGTTAGTTGGTTTACTCACTCTCGCTTCAGCCATGATTAATGTATGTAAGCAAAGACCAGTGTTTATGTGTTGAAATGTACACTTCCTGGTCCCAATTAAACAATGGCTGACCACACCCCCTTTCCCTTTGGATATTCAAAACAGAAGTGGGAAGAAACCCTGATGAATAAAGGGTGTGTTGTTGTGCTTTAAAGAACACATTATGGAAAAAGTATAGTTATGTTGGTCTGTTTTAATGAATGAAATCCCAACAAAAGCTGAATTGTGTTTGTTTACTCACATTGAGCTGCAGTGTTTCCGTCCACTGACCAATGACTTTATATCCTGGAGTGGTGTTCATGTTCATCTGATACTGAAAGAGATCATAACGTCCCGGTGCATCCCCATTCCGGTTAAATGTGACCACAGTTCCTGCACTTCCTATGAAGACAAACAACAAATAACATCCTCCAGAGATCATACTTGCATAGATTTTTTATTGTATAACAACTTAGAATTGACGGTAATTGCCTGTTTGGGTAAGAGTTTCTATTTAGTGTGGGAGATGGTGTGTTTTGGATTTCAGATGGATAATCGTAGACTAGAAGACTAGAATGATTTTTACCTGTGATAATCATCTAAACATATGACAAGTTCCTCCTCAACTTTGCTAATAAAATGCTGGAAAAATCTCAAGATAGATTTTGAAGACATAGTGTGCATATATATATATATATATATATATATATATATATATATATATATATATATATATTTTTTTTTTTTTTAATTAACATAGTTTAACTTAAAAAAATAGTCACAACACATATACATACACAACACTAACTATACAACGATGGACATTAAGGCCTGTCATGAAATGCTCAGAAATTCCTGAGGTTACCTCCACAGTAGGTATGGATTTAGTATAGACACACTATATGTTTTTCTAGATATAAACTGGGTACATTTAAAATAAAATAGAATAAATTTAAAAAGGCTGGTTCTTGGGTGAATAAATAATTACAATTAGAATGTTTATATTTATAAAGCGGACAAATATGTTGTCCAATAGATTAGCCTGAACTTTATTTGATGTCATATTTGGATGTTAGTATGATATATGGAATGAACATCCGTAAGGGGTTCATAGAAGGCCCAGCAAGTAGACTTAATTGTGCCTTCACACAGATCAGAAAGCCCAAACTCAAAAAAAGAAGAAGATTACGAAATGATTTTGTTCACTTTTTTATAGTAAACATCTTGTTTCCATTTGAAATGCGAGATGAAAGTAGCTAGTGATTCAGTTCTGTTGGACTCACCATTGAAGCTGACTGAGCGAATGTGCCTCAGGAGCTTCTTTCCACCCGCATGCTCCATTTCCCCGCAAATGCCAGACTGATCTGGACAGAGCTCCTTCTGCATGTTGTGCAAGGCATGAGCCATGGCATACACTGCATCTATTACAAACTGCACCTTCCCTTCCTGCTCATATTTGGAGTCTATTCCAATCCGTTCTTGCCCTGGAGAAGAAAAAAAACATGAATAAGACAACACATTATTGAGAAAGAACATAATACCTCACACATTTTGCACCTAGATAATCTTCCCAGACAAGTTAAATGGAGATAAATTATGTTTACTCTGAAAAATGGTAGTTGAAGTATAAATAACACAACTGCACAGTTTAGATTCTATGTTGCATTGAAAAAAAAAAATATCTGCCATCTCTAAGGGCAACGTCAGCTTGTTTTTTATCCTTTTTGCTATATTTATGATTCTTGGAGCTGTTTTTCTGTGCAAACGACAAAAATAGAAATGTAACAATGAAAAAGTAGTAAAATTGCAAGCTAGATAATTAAATACAGCTACAATACAATACATGCAAGCTACAGACTAAAATAAATTAGTCTTCGACCATTCTACCTTGGCTAAGATTAAAGAGTTGTCTTAGGACATCAGAGACTAAATTGAAACCTACACAAGGTCAGGATTGGCTACAGGACAAAAGGTAAAAACTTTGGTAGGTAGGCTGTTTATAAGAAAATTAAAGAACATCAAGATGACGTCAATCGCTCTATAACTGGGGCTTCATGCAAGATCGCCTTGTGGAGTGTCGATGGTGATAAGAAGCTTGAGGAATTTGCCTAAAACTATTGTTGTAGAATATTAAACTCTCTCTCTCTCTCTCTATCTGGATAATTCAAAAGGAATGAGAGAAGATAATGTGGTAGGATAATAATAATTAGGAATAATAATTTTAAGAAAAATATCCAAACTGTGCAGCATTGGGGTGGAAACATCATTCTTTGGGGGTGCTTTTCTGCTAAGGAGAGACGACAACTGTAACATATTGAGGGGATGGTGTTTAGTCTTCAAACCTTAACACAATAGAATGGAGCTGAAACTCAATGTTACCCAATGACAGCCCCAAAACCTGAAATATCTGGAGAAGACCAAGAGTGGGTCAAAATGCCTGCTGCAATGTGTGTGCAAAACTCTGACTTTTGTAAACAAGCTGTACATCAAATACTTATTTTTCCATTGTATGACTCAGAATTGCGGCTGGAAGGGCATCCACTGCGTAAAACATATTTTATGGCCATGGCTCTCCTCCCCTACCATCTGTTTTCCTCCGCTATCACCTCCTCCAAAATGCCTCACTTGAAAATTAAGGGTTATTATTTTTCACTTCGACATATGCAAAATTCTGCATATGACAACCACCCAGGAATGAATTAATTTCATATCTTGAGGTGTCATTGTATTTGATAAAAAAATATATTATACATATATTTAAAATTATGTTTATTTATAAAAGCATAAATCAGCAACCAAGCTGAACAGTGTGCTATGCAGCAGTCAATGAATTTCAATAACAAATAAAAAAAAACAGCTCAAGTGAGCATCATCCATACCTCTCTCCATTGATTCAGATGACCCAAGCTAAAGCAAATTTAGTCTCTAGTTCAGGCTTGAAAAACCTGAGTTTGCTGTCAGACAAAACTCTGAGATTTCTGTCCAAAACTTCACGAAAAGGCCAAAGATTCCCCGGGTGCTGGAAGTAATCGGCTAGCTATCTCTGTATTTCTTTTAAACTATGCATTGGTAAGAAATGGTTTTGGCATATTTAATATCCAGTGGTATAAAGACTTCTAGGTCACTTGAGTGATAAATGGACAGTTGTGGTCCGGTGGATAAGGAGATTGACTTGTGATCTGAAGGTCACGGGTTCGATCCCCAGATCCACAGAGTTGAAGTTGGTGTGAGCGATGAAATATTTTCTCTCCCATCTTCAACAACCACCACAGCTGTGGCACCAGTTCCCTGACTGCTCCCCGGGTGTGTGTTCACGGTGTGTTGGTTCACTGCTGTGTGTGTACACTGGATTGGTTAAATTGGTTGGTGAGCACAAATTCCAGGTATGGGTCACTCCATATCACTTTCACTTCACTTTCACTAAATCTCTGACCTCTTAATTTGTGAACGGTTAAAATAAAACTGAGCCTAAAATAAGTGTCACTCCATTGAGGTGTCCCAATCAGCTAACAAGAATACTGTGGTTTACAGTGTGTAACGCTTCCATGAGGAGTAGCAGAAGTAACGCAAAAAATTTGTGGAAATCGGTCGCAATCATAAAATAAATTTGGACTTTGGATTTGGAGGCTGTGTTGTGTATTTCCCAAAAACACACTGAAAAAAGTAAAATAGATAATTCCACACCAGATGGGCATGGAGCAGATTGTTTATTTCAACAACCTTTTTGACAGAACAGTAAAAATCATTTTGAAATAAGCCTGTTAATAGATGAAGTCGCTACTCATTCATGTGTGGACCATACGGGAAATAGATTAATGAAGGACAGTGGTATGATTGCATTTTCAGCTGTGGTGCAACTTTGCATGTATGCCTCAAAGCTTTATGCCCTTTATTTAGCCTATTCAAGTTATCTGCTTTAATCTGCATTTGAATGTCTATATGCATTTTTGTATTCAACTTAAAACTACTTGTTTTGCATAAGCATCACTAATCCATAGAGTTTTATTTTACGCTTAGTTTTTACCTTCTATAAGTGAGTAAATCGAAACTATTTCTTGGGAAGATAATCTGATTGAACTCCCTGTAACACACAAAGTAGAATGCACAACATCTTTGAATCATTAGCAGTCTGTGTCTCTCACAATAGTTGCCACCAGTGCTTAATAAAATAGAGCAGACTGTGTATGGCATCTTCGCTACCATTTCAGGCAAAAGGATATGTGGCAAAAACCAACCCAGTACTAGACAGCTAATGCTTTTAAGTGCAATTTTTCTGTCAAAGGCAACTAGGTGTATTTCTGAAGTATCACAGAGCATGTGTCAGTGTAATACCAGCTTATTTTCTAATGGTTATTGTGACCTTCACTGTGTCCGATCGTCTGGCAGAATGTGTTTTTTGTCACTGTCTAAGGTCACTGATCTCTATCGATCTGAATCCTTCAAGGCTTTCTGCTGACCCTGACAAGACAACTGTCAAAACCTTCAATTTGTTGCCATTGGGATTTAGAGAGTGGAAAATGTCCTAGACAATCCATATTGGCACAATCTTTCATATACACATGCATTGGAAAGCAAGGCTTGAATTTTCTATTGATGAGTAAAAAGTTGTGAATAAAAACTATTGTTAGCATTAATTTGGTCATAACCAAAGACTTTCAAGATTACAATTAACGATCATGCAGAATACTGATTTCAGCTGATCAAAAGATCAAACTCTTAGATACCACATTGAAAGCATAAATAAAAATATGATCAAATTGTTTACAGTTATGCGTGTTGTTTCTGTCACTTAAAACTGTTTATGAAAAACTACTTCAGACATGCACATGAAAAACTACCAGGGCAGCCATGATGTGTTTAATGAAAACCATCATTATTGGAAGATGGACTATAAAAGAGTCCCCGAGGAGCTAGGAATGGCATCTAAGGGCAGGATGTCAGATACGGACGACAGCAGAACTAATTGGAAGAAAATTGCTGAGGATATTGCATGAAATCCATTGACGTCCCATGAGAACATCTAGCGATGGATCAGGCGAATAGAGGCGCTTAATAGAACTGTCACAGTAAGGTGAGTCGAACGTCTGATCACTGTCTTTAGTAAGACTGGAATAGTAAGAAAGTGAATAGATTTTTTTTATTTTTTATTTTTTGTGAATTGGCTCGCCTCAAGCTAATATTGAGGGGATTTTATTTTAATATTTGATGCAGATTAACCTCTGCTGTTGAATCGTAAATGATGGTAGTTTTGAAGGCTGCCTTTAAAGGTGGAGCCACAACCTTCTGATATTAATGATCTGCGATTTCAGGTTGAAAATGCCTTCCATATTTATCCACTATATTAAATATCACATACTATTTTAAATACAACAGATGGAACATTCGGTGGATGTTTGCACTATATACTTCCAGACTTCCATCAAATCGTCCACATATATAATATACATTTTATTATTTTTAAGAGTTTTTTGTAAAATAAAGGAATAAATGTAATCAATTGAATTTGCTCTTTAAAAACAACCATGTAGAAACAAACAAAACAATAATGTAGATTTCTTTTAAAGTTGGGATCTATAAAGGATTCGTAAACAAACTGCAAGCAATTTTATGGAACAATAATAAAAAAAAATCGCAACAACAAATTTATGTAAACAGCAAATAATCTGTGCTCCAAGACTTAAAGTTGAAAAAATGCATTTGACAAAAAAAACCTCTACAAGGTCTAATTGTTGTATATGCATTGAAAATTATTTGCAAAAATACCTAGTCCTACCCTCGAACACTTGTAATACAAAAAGTTTCTTTAAGTGACTGAAATGCATCAAACCGTGCATGATCATTGTTTTGAAGAGAAGCAGGTCCAGATTGAAGAATTGTCTCGAACAAGAGTTTGTGTAGGTAACTTATTCCTTATGAAAGTTTTTCCAAAATATACTAAAACATTGTATCATTGATTAATTTGGAATAAACACTTGGGGGCTTTGATAAAAAAAAAGTGAAGTAAATTTGAGGTAATAATAACCTTGATCCACCAGCAAGCTCAAAAGGCATCCTTTATTTCTTTTTTGAACAAGTTTATCCCAATAAAGTTGAAGCTAAAGAATATCATTCATAACACAAAGTTGGTATATATTATTTAAAAAGAGCATTAGCCATCATACTGCAGTATGTACGAACCAGCAATAGTTACTCTTTTAAACAGTATCTCAGAACCATTAGTTTCTTTCCAGCTGTTATGGAATACAAAGGCTGATCTAGTGAGTTTGCCCCCTGTGTATGCAGTTCAAAGAAAAGCGTCCACTCTTGTTTCTTCATGAAACACATAAATGAGGGATATGGACCCACTTTAGAGTCAGCCTGCAGCAAATCTACCCACAATCCTTTGTTCCAAAGCTAAGCAAAGCAGCCATTCCTGAGAGCTTCAACATCCACAACTTCTCGCAGGAATGAGTTTGTTTGATCTCAAAACTATCTATTAGGCATTTCGGAGTTAATTAGGAAGCTTGATTCTAGTGGATATGGGTTTGGGAAGTATCAAAAGGTATCAAAAGTCCCTTGCTCCCATAAAAAACAAAGACTTGTGAAAGTGTCACCATTAAACGGATACACAAACTCTTGCTACAAAGTTAAAAGTTATAACATTTTAAGAAAGGTGTGTGTGTGTGGGGGGTGTTTATGCACAAAACATTAGCTTTAAATTGTTTTCTGTTGGGCGTATGCTTTTCTCTCTTTCTATTTTCTTGAGGCAGGGAGAAGGCTGGGTATGGTGTCAAACTACTACATGTCAATTGTTACTTGAGTGGTGTTGATTGATTTCCTTTTGAGTTGTTTAATTGTGTTTTATTGTAAATTAATATATTTTTTTATGTATTTGCTCTTTGTGGCTTGTTTTGCTTGTGGCTTTGTTTTTTTTGTTAGAACAATTACAATTACTTAACTTTTTTCGTAAAATTGTAATGTTATGTCAAGAACCTTTTCCATCTCTGAAAACATAACATCCTTGCTTCCATAAAAAGAAAGACTGTGAATGTGTCACTTTTAAACTGATCCAGAAAAACATTCTAAAAAATTAGAAGTGTGTTAAAAGAAAAGCATGAACATTTTCTTCCCTTTCCGGTGAAGTCAATAAATACAGAATATCAAACACATATTTAGCAATTCAGAAGCTTGATCCCGAAGCATGTGTTCCATAGATAAACACACCATGTAATTATGCTGAATAGAAGTCTGTAGGCTGACTGGATAATGTTTAAAGAGGTCAAAAATGGAAAGGAACAAATCAGGTTGTCCTCCTTTTCTTTGAAAAGAACATCCCACGCAAAAATTATTTGTTACCATTTCAAAAACCAAAGCCTCACACTGAGAGTGAGGGCTGGAAGCTAAACTGCTATTACAACCCAAATGAGTGACTGGATTTGATGAAAATTATACTGAAATTTGCTCATAAGCTTGAATTGCAACATTGTGTATTTTGTTTATTTGTTTAAGTGGTTGCTGTCATGGGCAGTTATGGAACAAGACCAAGTCTACACTTCATTTCATCCATCGTTTCAACAATCTGCCACTATCAAAATGTCACAATTGTGGATAACTAAGCTGATTGAGAGCAATATTTGATATCTCAGCTTACCTTAAACCTGTCCCTGATGCAACTACTTTCAAATTATTTCTTAAATGGTATAAAATTCAAACTGTTTGTCATAGGAACATATGGTACTAAAAATTGGACCAGGTATATAATGCCATCTTTAAGAGATCACAAATGTGTATATTTAATATTTAAAAATCTCAATCTACCAAAGTACCAACCTCCTCATTCAACTACTGTCCCTAAAGCAACAACTTCCAATGTATGTGTTAAAACTTATACAATTCAAATTGTTGAAGTCATGTTGACTTCTATAAATTCATAACAGGTATGGGACTGAGAATTAGGTAAGGACACCGTTCATGTTCAAAAGGATATCAAATCTGAGGAAGAGTGACATTTGATACATCAAACTAGCTTCAACTCCTGCTGGAACTGAGAATCAGAAAAGCAATCTCCTGATTCAACGTCAGTCCCAGAGGCCAGAACTTCCAAATTCTTGTTGAAAATGTTGAAAATGAAAGCCATTAAAGTCATGTTGAATTCTATAAAGTCATAGCCAGGTATGGGACTAAAAACCAGGTAAGGACAACGGTTATGCTGAAGATATCACAGTTGTGGATAACAAATCGAAGGAAGAGTGATATTTGATGTCTCAAACTAGCTTCAACTGCTGCTGGAACTGAGAATCTGAAAAGCAATCTCCTGACTCAACTCCAGTCCACAACATCCAAATTCTTGTTTAAAATGTTGAAAATGAAGGCCATTGAAATCATGTTGAATTTTATAAAGTCACAGCCAGGTTTGGAACTAGGAATTATTAACAGGACCAGGTCTAAACTGCATTTCCTCCCTCACAATAAGAACCTGCCAAGGACAAGAGGTCAATATTTAAGACAGGGGAGAGTTATTTGATATCTAAATGCAACAACTTTCATATTAATCAGCTGCAGACTCAACACCAGAAGCAGCATAGTTAAGTGGAGTTAGTGGGCATGTGACTTGGGTGTGACAAGGAGAAGTTGTTGGTAAAGACATTAGTTTCCAGTGATGACATAACTCCCTGCCATCTCTCTGGTACTAACATATTGAAAAGGGTAGGCGACAGCTGGATATGTCTCTACAACATCAAAATTCTGGTTTAAAATTAATTCAAACTGTTGAAGTCATGTTTGTTTAATTATATGAAGTCATAGCCAGGTATGGGAGTAGGAATTACATATGAGACCAGGTCTAAACCTGCATTTCACCCATTGCACAAGGTCATGTTCAAGAGGTCACAGCTGTTGATATCTACCTCAACTAGCTTCAACTCCTGCTGGAACTGATACTCCGACCAGCAACCTCCTGATCCAAATCCTGTACTTGAAGCAACAACTTTCAAATTATGTCTTAAAATCTATAGACATCAAACTGTTAAAGTCAGGTTGACTTCTATAAAGTTTTTACAAAGGACATTTACAATAGTAAAATGCTGCAGAAACATGTGGAGCACTCACTTTGAAAATTTCAACTGAAAATGATGATAACAGCAATTCTCCAGCAATTTTCCATTTATGTTTCCTTTCTATGAGGCAACTGTGAAGCTGTCATTTCCATGAAGTGCCATTGTAAGCTATAGATTCAATCACTCCATTGGCCAGAGGACAGAGAGTTCTGGCACTTTACTCTAAAAAGAGGATTTAAATGCAATGACAATGTTGTTATGAAAGAAGAATGGACAACTTACTGCAAAACAAGTTCTCTTAAGACTTGTCAGATTTTTTTTTTTTTTTTACAAAGCCAGGCTAGGTATGTTGCTATTCAAGAATGCATTTTTTTTCTTACTCGTAAATTATTTAACCCTAAAAATAAAGGTTTTTGGCACTTGTGAGAAACTACTGCAGCTCAGGCAACATTTTACCATAAATTACCTGCTACATTTTACAATAAGGTTATGGGATAATTCTAATCAAGCTAAACATTTACATGTCAGTGATTCCTTTGATGATTTATGTTTTTCATCTTAGGTTTTGGGAAAAGAGATTAGGTTAGAGGCTTTTTTTTGACCACCTGTTTTAGTCTAAATGTGCCTTGCTCCACATTCTCTGAAATTCGCTGCTCTCAATGTACGAACATCAAAGAAGAGATCCCAAAGGGAGTGTTTAAACTGTACTATTAAACACTTTACTGACCTCAAATTTAGCTCAACGTAACATGTCTTACCTCTTTGTCCTTGTGGCTGTATGGTCTCGGGTAACTATTAAACCCCGCCAAGCCACACATCCCCAACTAAACCTAAGCCAAACACTACAGTAAAATCTGACACTGGATCTCCTGTTTGAATCTACAGTAAATCCTTTTAAAAATTAGTGGTCAGCTGATCGAGCCTTGCCTAAAATCACCATAAGATACAACATCCTCTGCTGTAGATAACAGTAATTTTGAGTAGAATCTCTGGGTTTGTTTTTTTTCCTTCAAATGCAGCCAATTAAACCTGAGTTAGGGGTGAGTTTTGTGTTTGGTTGCCATCTTTTTCCTCGAGCACTACATAGGATTCCATCACAGGAGACTGGATCCAACTACCAATTACCACAGATTTCGACCATGTAAAGAAGGGGTTTTAAATTTAGACTTATTGCATGAATAAATTGGGAAACCTTGGGGAAAAAAGTCAAAACAAATACATAATTGAACAGATTGAAAGTGTTTTTGACAATCCATGTGAATCAAATTGTTGTTCACGACTCCTAAAACCAAGGTATGAACCTTTTCAATCATCTTAGGTGCTCTTTAACAAATGCACTACATCTATTAGTTTTTCTCTGTAAGAAAAACAATGCATGCATATATTTATTCAAGATGTATTAAAAAAATCTGGACTGCTGGACTATGATTCCAAGCCAACTCACACACTGCTCTTGAACTTTTTAAGAGTGAGAGTCAAATATGCAAAATCACTTTCTCAACATGCTTTCACCAGAGAATATCAAACGCTGATTAGAAATTCAGCAAGCTTTTCCAATCCATCCCTCTTTAATTATGTCTTAACCTCATAATCCTGGACTAGAGCCAGCTTCTCTATCGCCTCTCTCAAGCCATCCATCAGAACTGACTCTCCTTTGCTCCCGGTGCACACACTGTTGTTCTAGGAATGACACCATGTGCTTCCCCTCTCATCACATGCTGGAGCTCTTGATATCTTTAAATTGGCCCTCACACTGTCTGCGTCTCTAGGCGATGCGGACTGCCTTTGCCAGCTGTCGCTGACAAAAACTGCCACCACCTCCAGTTCCAGAATATCTCACCCCGGTGTTCAGAGGCTCCCGGAACAGACAGCACACTCAATAAATTAGATTTCTCAATGGATACATTTAACTGAGTCTAGTGGGTAACAGCATCTGGATTGAAAACTTTCACGGCATCTCAATCCCTTTGTCAAGTGTGGTGTGTTAAAACACACAGAAGAAATAAGGCAACATAATAGGATATTAAAAAAGAAAGACTAAACAAAAAGTACTTG
The DNA here is from genome assembly GCA_900490495.1 of Danionella dracula. NCBI lineage: Eukaryota > Metazoa > Chordata > Actinopteri > Cypriniformes > Danionidae > Danionella > Danionella dracula. Next base: position 20,943,007 of record UELW01000778.1, on the reverse strand, counting down.
ACCTTTTAATTTACACACACTTATATATCAATAAACACTTCCGAAGAGCAGAGAACTAAACAAATGCTTTGGCATTAGCTCCAGTAGTTTCCAGTACTCAGATTTCACATATATTTAAAATATAATGAAAATATTATTTATTTCAGCGTTCTGTTAAAAAAAGTAAACATTGTATACTACATTAATTTTGTAAAAACAGACTGATATATATGAGGTGTTTGTTAATTTTAAAATGATTACTGAACTAATGAAATGCCAAATTCAGAATGTCATCAAATTTGAATATTTTGAAAATTGATTTGATTTACATTTACATTTATGCATTTGGCAGACGCTTTTGTCCAAAGCGACTTACAGAAACGGAAATAATCGATGCCACTCATGGAGATGCTGGGAATTGATCCCAGGACCTTATACATGCAAAGCATGCGCTCTACCACTGAGCTACACCCCCGAGTACACAACCCTAGGGAAGATTGCTGACTTGGCAGATTCCCAAAAGATAACCATTGACATCTTGCACAAGGAGGGCAAAACACAACAGATCATTCTATAAGAGGCTGGCTTTTCACAGAGCTCTGTGTCCAACCACATTAATTGAAAAGAGGAGAGGAAGAGAAGAGAAGAGAAGAGAAGTATGTAGTCAAATAATGTACAAAAATAGGGATAATAACACCCTAGAGAAAACGGAAAATCACAAAGAGTGGGCTGCTGCTGGAGTCCACTCTTCATGGACCTCTACACATATGTATGCAATACAGGGCTTTCAGCTGTCTTTTTCCTTATGTCAAACCACTCTTGAACAAGAGACAGTGTAAGATAGAGTCTAGAGGATGAGAGGAGAGGCACAAAATACATGATGCTTGAAGGAGAGATCGTTTGGCCGTCAGTTTGATCACTGTTATACATAGCACTTAGACTTATAGCACTTAGATTAGGATGGTGGAGTCTGTCCTTGATCAAAATATTTCAACATGTGCTGACTATTATAATTAAAAAGACATTGCCCAATAGGAACAGCAACAAATTCTGTATCAACATTAAGTCAACTTATGCTAGCAAACTGACTTTTGTTAGTAGCCTCAGAAAAAAATCTCAATGTAATCCTCTTTAAAATTACAAAACGTTAAATAAACTCAGCACCATCTTAGATGACATAAACTATAATATATCATTAAAGCAGATGGAAAAGCACTTCATGACCACTTTAGTCTTCAGGCAAAGAAAGTTCTGTTATAGTCTCTTTTCCACTGTGGCCATTGTGTCAGTACTAAATTAACTGAGATGTCACAGTTATTTGTAAACATCAATACACACTCTGAACAAGCAGTCATTTCTCTTAAAGAAGTGAGTAGCAACAGAATTACACCATTTCTCCATCATGCATTTTATTCTGTTAGCAAGTAGTCAATACAATAGATTCTTTCATTAATTATGTTGTAGTCCAGAGTGTTTACCCCTAGTGAGATTATTGACTTATACACAGGGTGCAAGAGAAAACATTGGCTTGTACACAGACCTACAAATAGCACTTTAGTAATTATGCATACAATATCTTAAATTGAGATTTCATTCCTTAAAGTATTGCCTCCACCTAAAATGTGAAGATTTAAAAGAAGAAAATCCACAGACACGCTTCAGTTTACACTGTAACAAGTATGCTCACATTTTGGATGACAAGCTTGTTCTTTGTCTTGTAGCTAACTGGGAATTAAAAACCAGTCAGCTTGAACAAACCATGATGAGCAGAGGGAAGCTTGTGCAATTGAGAACTCTGTTAAAGAGGAGTGTATGTGCCTTGTTTTCAGAAACTTAGCATTAATAAGCTGATGTTAATGAAACTGACAGATATAGCCAAAGAGAGGGATGGAAACAGGTAACGCTAATGTACATAGTTCTACCATTTAAATATTTTTTGATTGTTGGGATGTGAAAATGCTTTAGGAGTTTTGAGACAGAATTCTTCTGAAAGAAATCTTGCGAAAACTGTTCTTAAAGGTTCAAATACTTAGGAGTCCCACGTGCTGGCATATCAAAAAACTAAATAAAACTCAATTACTATTAATAAAAAAAAAAAAATAATTCTTTCAAATTCTGATGAATATGCTCATTTTAAACTTTACCCCAGGTGAATGATGCAGTTTAGCGGTTACCTGTGCATTTTATGTGTGCAATTATATAAAATTCAAAATAATCGTTGCAATTTGTAGAAATTCAATCATATTTGGAGTGCTTTCAATTTTTTTTAAATGTTAATCTGCAAATTGAAGTAGAGTGAATTACTGGTTCTTCAGCTGAAATAACAGTTTTCCAACAAAAGGCGTTTCTCTGTTATTATACAATCATTACAGCTTGAGAAAGAATGAATGCAGAGAGAATGAATCCATAATCCTGTCTAGTTCCATTGTTAATAACTCTGCCTACTCCACCAGAGCTCAATTCAGAGATTCTCGAAAGAGTTTAAAACTTAATATTTTGATTACTGATGGAGTTTCCTTTTAGTTCATAAATAAGATAACCACAGAGACTGGAATAAATAACTACATGCTGTTTCTGATAAAACTCACTGCTGCCTGTCTGCTAGCTCTGAAAGGCTGGCTGTGGAGCAGCTGAGGAGATACATGCATTTTATTGTGCATTTACACAATAAATAATTGTGTAAAACTAGGTAGTTTTCAAAATATATTTCAATATGAGCAGCTTTTTCTATTACGTTTTTAGAAATAAAAAATGTTGTACAAAAAGATGAGCATATATATTTAAATTTACCTTTCACTTGATTGAGTGAAAAAATACACATTTAGTTACATATCTAATGTAGGACTTTATAGGAAAACCAAACGAAAAAGGATTTGCACACCAGGTTTTATATTTATTTTTCACAATAAGAAAGTACAACAGATTAGGGAAAAAATGAAAGCAAAATAGCGTAATCAATACAATGTTATAGGGAATGTTTTTGGAAAAACTTGAAAGTTGTGAAAATATTACCTGACACTGCATGAAACATGTGCATCTGTCCTTTATCCTCTTATAAACACTACTGCTTTTTAGAGGCATCCAGCAGTTTTACATCTGGAATTACAAGTTACACAGCTCTACAAAACTCCCAGAAAGATACCAAAGCTAATGGGCAAGCTCTTTTTCATAGCCTTTGCAACCATGATAATTGATCTTATCAATGAAGTCTGAGGAAACTTTCACAGCTCATGGTTTCCTTGCAGTTCCCTGCAGTTAACATTGTTTTATCTCAACTTTGATCGGTTGTTTTAAAAGAACACCTCTCTAAAAATGCACACATAAACTGAATTATAAAGGACCAGCAGTGCCTGGGAAGGCAGAGTATGTTCTGGTTAGGAAAGACTAGATGTATTAACAAGTAGTTTTATTCTATTTTTACTAACTTTAAAAACACATTACATTACAGCTTTCGATCGACAGATTTCAAATCTGCGAATTAGTGTCATGTGGACAGAAACTTGATTTAGCATTTACCTGTGCACTTTCTGCTAGTGTCCTCTCTCTTTGAGGAACTCATAAGCTTGCAGTTGAAGTTTTCCTCCCAGAATTCAGCAAACCAGACGTTCCTTCTGTTGTTCTCCAGTGTGCGTGATGTAAAGTAGGCATCAAATCCTGAAAACAGCAGACGCAGCACTATTACAATCACAATGTAAAAAAGCAACTTAACCACTAACAGGCGGACATTTTACAATATTATGCTGACTTGAGTTCTAATGGGAAGCTTCATGGATCCACACTGCATCTACTGTGAGAATATACACTTATGCAGAAAATGAACAGGGTTGAATTCACTTGCGCTTTTCAACTGTGAAAAAGTTCCTCAGTAGAATCCAAAAGCAAATGTTAATCTTGAGCAGGTCTCCAAAAACATGCATACATATTTCTGTAGTATAAGAGTTTGAGCCTGGCTGTCTTAAGTGACATTGGGGCTAATGCCCTAGGCTATCTAACAAAATGTATAGCATATTGAGACTTTTAAAATAGATAGCTACTAAGCAAAGGTCAGCAGACTGCTTAAGTTTGCCAAAAGTCACTACCTATCCATATCACAATTGGACTTTGCTTCTATTCTGCAAAATAAGTTAGTCCAGGTCTGTATTGCTCAGCAGACATTAAATGTTATAAAAGTGATAAGATGTTATCGTTTAGCAGCTACAGCAGAATCCTAAGCCCATCAACATAAGCAGGTGAAGTCTTTATTGCACCACTGGGTATTGCACATCAACGATAACAGCGAGAACTGACCCCACAGTATCTGAGGATCCCAAGCAGCATGTCTGCTGCAATTTGGCATCTAAAGGGCTGTTTATGGTCTAGTAATAATGCCAGTCATTCACTCTATGAACAGTTGAGTGGTGATTTGGGGTAAATGGGGACAAGGTACATGAGGCTCAGAGGATTGGAGGGATTTTTGTTGTTGAAAGAAACAGAAAAGAAAACAATAGCTAGCAATCTTAATTTTACTGTGGTCAGCATTACTTCTTGTAAATATCTAAGACAGTTGTTTTCTTGGTTGAATTCTTTGTAATCCTCTTGTAATACTTTGTATACTCTTCTTTGTTGTTAATTTAGGTATTGTGTTTAACTCCGCATTTCCTATTGTTCATTCTATGGAAACCATCCCAGCTAATCTTCTAGCTCAGTTATCCACTTATTTTAATTCTCAATTCAGATTTAGATGTTTTTGTTCAAATTAATAATAATACGCAACTTCTGCAATCTGTTAATTGTGTGAAATGTGGTTTCAATTATTGCACCTTTGTTGATGTAAATTTCGTCAAGAGCCACCTTTACTACTACTAGATAGTAATGAGAAAAATAAGGATATGGAAAAGAGCAAGTATTATGGATTTTTGGCAGGCGTAGAGTTGGAAGTTCTGCGATTGCAAATGGTTCATCAATTAAGCTTTAATAATGTCTCTGAACGGCTTCCTGTAATCATTTCAGTTAAAGGCAGCCTCCTCTAGCGAACCCTGTCTCGTGTTTAAGTTTGGCCTGATGACGCAAACCCAGAAGGATGTGGCATGGTCAATCAGATTGGGTACACCTCATATTAGGATTTACATATATAAGTGACAGTTTAGGATTTAAACAAAAATTCTGAATTGTTTAGATGGTCATGAAATTACAGGTCACATATGGGCAAACAAATTGACTGGTGTAAATTCAGATGCAGTAATTGCTCCTCCTCAATGTTGCAATAAAATATAATTAATATCACAAAAAAAAAAAATTGAGAAAGGAACAAAGCAGCCCAAACTTTCAGTGTTCAGAGATTTAAATCTTATTATTACTCATTACATCATTTACATACACGATGCTCTGTTCTAAATGGTTTGAAAACAATTGTCTATTTTACAACTAATCCTCTTTTTATATCGGTTTAGCAAAAATCCTTTTTGAGCAGCCCGAGTTGTCTTATGCATGTTTATTTGTTGGATGACCTCAAGTAAATGTGTAGCACACATCTCTCCACTGGCATACTTGACTCAAAATGGATTCTCAGCAGGTTTGCATGCTTGCTCATAAATTCCACTAATTGCAGCTTATTTGTACACAAGGCTTGCATGTAAGAAACCCCCAAAGGCTTGTCTTTGTCTTTTTCTCTGTGTCTAGAGGACAACGCTCAGAGCTTCACCTTTTGTTTAAAGCATTACACGTATGCTCTGTTACATAGCAATTAGCAAGCAGTCTGCGAACCCGGTCACAAGCTGTCCTTGCTATATCTAAAAATTTCCCTTGTTTATGAAAGTGAACATGGAGTCTAAAATTAGCCATCTGACCTCATTTCTGCAAACAGACCAACCAATTGGAAGGTAATATAAGAGTTCACCATTAAAAAGTGATGGGGGAATGTTTGAAATCCTTCGTTATATATGGTGTCACATTCATAATTCATCATCTTAATGTATTTAATTTAGATTGCTGCTTGAGGCACTCAAGGGGACCAGCATTTTCTGCCTTAAAGCACATGTAGGCAGTCACATGTCTTTTCAACAGAATTGCCATGGAAGATTAATTCAGGCAGTCCTACGCAACCCACATCCAATCCATTGTCATGGGAACCATGAAAGCAACAGAAAAAAAGGTTTCCCACAACCACCTTATCCATCCTAAAGCAATTTATAAATATTATATTCACAAGTTTCAGACACCCCAACAACATTGGTTCTGGATTGGCCTGCCAGAAATCAAAACTGCTTGCAGGACTTAGCCATGCAAGAAACCTCCGGTGACAATCACTAGCCCTGATGACACTTCAAATAAAGTGTCTGAGCCTCGAGTGCCATACTAGATCTTCAATGCATAGCTGTGATTTATAGTTGGTCTGAGGTTAAACGTGGCTCAGTGCCTGTAGAGAGAAAAGGCAAACCAAACTGATCTCCAAATCAACAAGGATCCCACTCCAAGCTGTCACTCTACTTCAAGTGTTGCTGAACGGGTGATTTAACGTTGTTGCGAAGTGCAAACGACTAATGCACTTGCAATTTGTCTATGTCTCTAAAGAGAGCTTCAGACAGATGGGCCTGACAATATCAGATCGAGTCATTCAGGGAGAAAAATATAATGTAGAAGTGCATAACGCTTCCATATTTTCAACAGCATGAACTGGCAGATGAGGAAATAAGCAGGTAGACTGCTGGTGTTAGCTGCCACCTCTTCACTATACCTGCATTGTGTATGTCTACAATCTTCTCAGAATTATCTTTGTACAGCTTTTTGGCTATTTATTCAGGTAACCTGGAATTTAACTACTGTAAAAACCTTTTCATATTCTCAATAGTTTTTAGTTTTCTTACCTGCATTTTAACTGTAATGGTGTTTGTATATATGTGTTTTTTGTATGTTGAATTTCTGTAAAGTCAGAAGGGGTACCACATATTTTTATCCCCTATGGGTTGCAGATAAGCCTTTAGTAGGTCAAAAGATACATTTTACTATTGCATATTTCGATGAATGACGTTAAGAACAGACTAACCAATGTCCAATCTTCATTATGGTGTTCAGCCAGTTTTAAGAACAGAGCTAGAAGAGACTTAAAATCTGGTTATTTGGCTCGAAATCACAAGAGAACCTTTTTTGGTGCCACTTAAAACAAATACACAAATTAGAACCAGCCATCTAACAAGCTATTTTATTTAGAACAGCTGTTTCTTTATATAGAAATTATTACTCTAAATGTGGTTTCTCTTTGGCCCTAAATGTATTTTGTTCTAAATGTGATTGCCTTATGATTACGAGCCAAAGAACCTGAGTTGGTGCTATTTAGCACTATTTTTTTTAGAATGCAGATCTCCCTTAGCTATCTTAGCAGACAGTTTTACTTTCTATTTACTCTACCTGTTCCTCACTAGGACTTTATTAAGCTACTTTGAAAGCAACTGCTAAAGAAGCGCTATATAAAACTTGATTTATTGATTGATTGACATTCTGAACAGGATTCTCCCACAAATTTTGCAAATGATTCACCAAACAGAAAAGGGTGCTTAATAGGGTTGCTTAGATTTGACCATTTTTTAAAGACAATAACCTTTTTCCAAGTACTCACTGTAAGGATTATAGACTCGGCTTCATTCACTGCACCTTTAATTCTGAAAGAAGCCACATTCCCGAGGTGGCTTACCCCTGATCGAATGGTGCCATCAATCTGACTCTGTTTTAAACATGTCAGAAAGAAATTACCCCCACAGACTTAGAAGAGGTCAGCAGATAACCCCAGCGTCACCTGATGGTTCCCAGCACCGTGTGAACGCGCTGACCCTGCCGTGACCGCAGGATCAAAAGCACCCGATCTGCCACCCCTGAGCAGGCAAAAGCACAGATGAGGTATGATTTTGTACGTGCTCACCAAAAACTGCTTTTAAGAACACTACGTATGCTAAAGGACACCTTTGTGCTTACACATATCTCCTGGAACGTACTCTCATGTTACGGAATAATTTGTAATGTACAATTAATAGCTTAGTCAGTTTAAAACGAACGAATGAACGAATGAATGAATTTGCGTAACTGACCCCTAGTGTTTGATCTTGTTGGGACACTTATAATGTCCCTGAAAGGATTTAATTATGTAAAAATTTATCCGGTACTCTGCTGATGAGATAGAGCTTCGTTTATTAATAAACGCCACTCAGGAGCAAACTTCTCTTCAGATGAGAGCCTCCCTGGGCTGGACCATGGCGTCACCACCAATCCAATTCCAGGAGTACTCTCAGTGGCTAGAGCTGCGAGAAAGACCCGCCTCCAATTCAAAGAAACCGAGGCGCGCTCCCCTGAAGAAAGGGTCTTTCTTTGCTTTTTTAGTCTTCTTTTGTCTTCCGTAGTTAGCAGTCTCTTCTTTTCTTCTCCAGTTCCAGTCTGTCTTCTCCTCTGGCTATCAGCCAGCTCCTCTCAGTACCCTTTCAGAACTCTCTTATCGTTTGGCGCTTCTCAATGAAGGAAAACCCGGCTCTACCAATCCAGAGTCGTGACTTCAACGTTAAAGAAAAGCTTCTTTAAAGTCCAGAAAGCTTCTTGAACGCTAAGATCATTCTTCCAACTCGGGCACACCTTCACAGCTGTCCTCCCGGAATCTGCTCGTTCTGCCACGGACCACGCGTGACCCTCCGCGACTCAAAGGATCCAAAACGGTAGCCCACGATAATTAATTACTTTGTCAAGGGTAATACCGTCAGAACGACGCTTGGGGATGCTAAATTAATTATGTGCCTAGATTGATAATTAAGAGTAACCTTAGACTTGGAATCTGCCTCTCTCTCTTTCTTTTACTCTAATTTGTCTCTCTCTCTCTCTCTCTCTCTCGCTTACTCTAATCTACCTCTCTCTCACCCCCTCCCTCTCGGTGTGTGTGTTTGCGTGAGCGAATGTGTGTAGGTCAGTTTTAGCTAGAAATTACTAATCTTTTGTGTTTAGAATAGATTAATAAAACATTATAAGTACACTTACCTTGTTTGTGGTTTATACAGTGTTACACCGTTCACTGTGGCTGACGATCTTGACATAATGCGATTTACAGGTTGGGTAGTAATGTTTCGGGACGATTCATTTTGAGTAAGGGTCAAAGTTCATGGTGGCGAATGGTTTGGTGGACAAATTAATTAAAACTGAATTTGTGACCTGGCGCAATCTCATCTGATTCGACTCTCCGAGACCTGGCAGTGTTCCTAATTCCCCCACTGGCCAATCACCCACACGGGTAATATTCTAGTTTGTTTTCATGACAGATTGAATGATTGCCTCTTATCGTATTATTATCAATTATTAAATATGTGATAACCCGTTTGTTACATCACGGATGTTGCTGTCTGTGTTCGGAGGGTTGTGACATTTTTCTAAATAATGACACAGTGAGACTGATCATTTTAGCACACTTTCTGTGTATTTCTGAATGACTATACCTCATACTAGTTATGTCTTTTCATCACAAGGTTGTACAATTTCACAGTATCAAATCATTTTCACAAGCAAACAAAGAGTATAATAAATTAATAATTATAAAAGAGAATTATTCTTTTAGGAATTAGCCAAAAAGTCAGGGGTGGTTGTTATAATGTTCTCCTTCAGAGTGTTCTAACACTGACAGAACATCAAGCTAAACCAGTTGAATGAAGACAGAGGCTTCGCAAGATTGACCTTTTACTTTTCTCTTCTTCAATACAACACGGTGAAAACTGCAAATAAACAATAAACAGTCTCAATGTCTCTCACTCACAACATCCGCGTTACATTAGTCAGTTTACATAAACCGCATTAAAAAATAACTCTAACATTACAAAAAGAAAATAACACTCAATACTTCTGCATACTACTATAATATTATACAAAATAACACTTACGGCATTGCCCGATGGATATTTTCAAATGGATGGCTTACGATTCTCATCTGTATCAGATTTGATCAGCGTTCCTGCTACTTCCCGCAACCGGAAGTGATGTTATCACGCATGCGCGGTGACGTCATCGCGCAACACAAGGAAGCGCAATTACACACAAAAATGCGATCCAAATTAACACAACAAAGAACTTTAAATTATCAATAATAACTTCAAACTAATACAAATAACAACAGAATAACTCTTAAACCACATTCAAACTTAACAAATGCCTTAAGGGCAACACACTCCCCGTCTGACCTATATGAGGTCACTACTATTAAAGTATGACTTCAGTCCTTGGGCAAGAGAACAACAACTTCATTGATTGGCCTTAAGAAAGTTCTAGTGTGTCCTTGATCAGTTGTTTTCAACTCGACCTTCCTCACAAGACCATCCTTTCCAGGAAATGTGGAAATGAACCTGGCCAGGGGCCAGGAGTTTCGAGCTTGTTGCTTATCCCGGAGTAGGACAAGATCTCCCACTTGAAGGTTTCTTCGAGTTTCCGTCCACTTTTGTCTCTGCTGAAGTGATTGTAAATATTCACGACTCCATCGCGTCCAAAACTGATTCGCAAGTGTTTGAACTTGCTTCCACTGCTTTGTGAACAAGTCTTTTTCAGAAAAGTTACCAAGTGGAGGAGGAACTGCTGCCTTTTGTGTGAGGAGCATTGAAGGTGAAAGAATGAAGGGATTCTCTGGATCAGACGATACAGGTATGAGTGGTCGTGAGTTTATTATTGCACTGACCTCTGCCATGAGTGTACACAAGACTTCATGAGTCAAGCGAGTACTTTGCTGTAAAAACATTGAGTCAAGGATGCGTCTGGCCATGCCGATCATTCGTTCCCAACATCCACCCATATGAGAGGCATGTGGTGGATTGAAATCCCATGTGCATCCTTGTTCACTAAGATATTCTTGCACAGTTTTGTCCATTCTAAGTTCCCTGCACGCTCCGACAAAGTTGGTTCCACAATCTGACTTTAACTGTTTTGCAGGGCAGCGTAGTGCGAAGAAGCGTCTGAGAGCACTGATACAGCTGGACATGTCCATGGACTCTATGACTTCAATATGGACTGCCCTAGAACTTAAACAACTGAACAAGACAGCCCATCTTTTACTCTCAGCTTGCCCCCCTCTAGTGCGTCTTGTGACGATTGACCAGGGCCGAAAACGTCAAGCCCCACGTATGTAAATGGAGGGCAAATTTTTAGGCGCTCAGCTGGTAGGTCAGACATGCGTTGTTGTTCTTGCTTCCCTCTCAACTTACGGCAGGTGACACATTTGTGAATCACTGAACTGATAAGTTGCTTGCCTCCCATGACCCAGAAGCCTGCTGCCCTAATAGCTCCTTCAGTCATGTGACGACCTTGATGTTTGACCTGCTTGTGATAATGGCATGTGAGCAGAAGTGCAAGATGACTGTTCTTAGGTAAGACTACCGGGTACTTCACCATGTGTTCCAGGTCACAATGCTTAAGTCGTCCACCTACACAAATCAAACCATTATCCAGACAAAGTTTCCTTAGAGGACTGTTCTTGTGTAGGGACTCATTTCTCTTAAGAGCCTCCAACTCCTTTCCAAATGCAACATTTTGAGTTGCTTTTAGCACTTTGAGCTTTGCTTGAGCTAGCTCTTGTGGAGTTCGAGCGAAGCTGCATTTGTGCCATCCTTTGCATTTAGGATTTCCTGTGGTAGTACTGTGAGATCTTGCTATGTGAATAAGAAATGCAATTCCTTTCACTAGTGAAGTAAATGTAGAGAAGCGTTGGAAGCGATCAGATGTCAACACTGGGTCCTGCAAGTGAGTTGCGCAGGTTTGTACCTTTATGTTTCTAATTTCTAAATCTTCATCTGGATTAATGAGCTCGAATGTCTTGCTCGGCTCTTTTCCTTCTGCAGGTGTTTCCAGTAGGAAGGGCGGTCCAGAAAGGCATGTAGTTTGTGATAACTGAGATGCAGGAGAAAATCTTGATGCTAGATCAGCCTGATTCTCCTCGGTTCTCACAAAGTGCCATTGCTCAGGGTTTGAGGACAAACGTATGCGTTGGACTCTGTTGTGGACATACATATAGAATCGTTTCGATTCGTTACAGATGTACCCAAGCACTACTTTACTGTCCGTGTAGAACTTTGTTGAATCCAAATCTAGATCAAGTTTACCCTTTATTAGATCTGCCATCTCCACAGCTAACACGGCAGCACACAGCTCCAGCCTAGGGATGGTAGGAACGGACTGTGATACAAGCTTTGACTTTCCCATGACAAATCCAACTTCTGTTTGACCAGTTCTTTGTGTTGTCCTCAAATACGCCACAGCACCAATAGCTCTGGATGAAGCGTCTGAGAAAATGCATAATTCCCTGCGAATGGCTTGACTGAGTGAATTTGCAGAGTATGTTCGAGGAACGTGTAGGTATTTTAATTCTTGAAGTGAATCTTTCCACGATTCCCACTCACTTCTCTCAAGAGGAGTATCCCAACCTTGTAAATCTGAAGTAAGTTCCCTTAGAAGTGCTCTACCTTGAATAAGGACAGGAACTAACAATCCCAAAGGATCTAAGACACTATTCACTACAGAGAGTACTCCCCTGCGGGTGAATAGTTTGCCATTGTCAGGCACAGAGTAGGTGAAAGTGTCTGTCGTAATCTCCCATAAGAGACCCAAACTGCGCTGTGTTTGTGTGTTTTTTTCATTAAGATCCATGTCCTTTACTACAGATGCACGATCTTCGGGTGGGAAGGCCTCAATGACAGCTTGGCAATTTGACACAAACTTATGCAAATGGAGGTTCGATTCAGCGAGGGCTGCCTGTGTTCTCCGAAGCAAACTGATAGCTTCTGCTGGTGTTGGTACTGATATTAGTCCATCATCAACATAAAAATGTTATTCCACAAACTTGCATGTATCGACCCCATATTCCTGCGCCTTCTCCTTGATGGCTCTGCGCAGACCATAGACAGCTACAGCAGGTGAGGGACTATTTCCAAACACTTGGACCTTCATCCTGTACTCGATGACCCTTTTATTGATGTCATTGTGTTCGTGCCAAAAGAAACGAAGATAATTTCTGTGATCTTCTTGCACTAGGAAACAATGAAACATTTGTCTGATATCAGCAACAACGGCCACTTTTTCTTTTCGAAAGCGCAACAGCACTCCGAGAAGACTGTTATTTAAATCTGGTCCTGTCAGAAGAACATCATTGAGAGAGATGCCCCTGTACTGAGCACTAGAATCAAAATCTACCCTGATCTGATTGGGCTTGTGGGGATGATAAACACCAAAGGTGGGAAGGTACCAGCATTCTTCGTTTTCTCTCAATGAAGGTGCGATCTCTGCATGCCCATTGCTAAAAATCTTTCCCATGAACTCCACATACTGCTTCTGCATTTCCGGTTTCCTGTTTAGCGTGCGTTGTAAGGAGAGGAATCTGTTAAATGCTTGTTCCCTGTTGTTTGGCAACCGTAGGCGAGGTGTTCTGAAAGGCAATCATGCAACCCATCCACCGTTGTTATCCTTATACACTTTTGTGTCCATCAAACTCAAGAATGCCTTATCTTCTATGGAAGGGCCAGGTGAGTTGTCTTGTTCTGTTTTGACAAACACTGATTGTCCTAGTGTCTTCTCCGACATTCTTACATGTTGGGTAAAGCTATTCACTGCTTCTTTAACATGCCTGTAACCAGTGCAAGGCTGCAAAATTGAGTGTTGGCCAGTTTCCAGAACATTTGTCTTAAATGCATTGACCTCAGGCTTGTGTGCGCTGGCAAGACATACATCCCCTATCACTACCCAGCCTAAATCCAGGAGCTGTGCAAAAGGTGCATTGGGGGGGCCCATTGATCTGATCTCTGACTTTATGCACTCTTATTACATCTCTTCCGAGTAACAGCAAGATATCAGCTTTGGTGTCTAAATCTGGAATCCTCTGAGAGATGTGACTTAGATGAGGTTGTCTTGTCACTGCCCCTGGAGTTGGAATTTCTGAACGGTTATCAGGGATCTTATTACACTCGAGAAGTAAAGGGAGATCTATGATGTCTGCGTTATCCAGAGACTCAATTTGGAATCCTTCTGCCTTCCTTCCTGATGCCTCTGTGACACCTGAGCATGTTCTGAGATGATAGAAGAATTGACTGCTCTTCACATTAAACAGGTCAAAGAACTCAGATCTAGCAAGAGAGCGATTGCTTTGATCATCTAAAATCACATAGACTTTAATGGCTTTGTCTCTCTCCCCCCTTGGATATACACTTGCTAGGCATATTTTAGAGCATGATCGGTTCCACTGACCTGGGCTGCAGACCTCTGTACAAATTGTACCGACAACTGATGCTCTTGAGTGTACTTCTCCCTCCCCACCATCCTCTTGTGGCGCTGAAGATGCTTGCATGACTTGATTGACTGTATTTGGGTGCATGACCGTATCGTGGTAGGTACTGTTGCACTCAGAACATCTCACAGTTGCTGTGCATGCCTTGGCTAGATGTGAAGTTGATGTACAACACTTAAAGCATATTCCTTTCTCTCTCAGAAAACCCTTTCTATCATTGAGAGATTTGTTTCGGAACACCTTACATTTTTTAAAAGGATGAGGCTTATTATGTAATGGACAGTTTTTGTGGAGATCATCAGAAGCAGATGACACATCTGTCTTGTATGCTGAAAGAGGTCTGCTTGAGTTACAATAGTTCTGATTGGGCTTAATTGGTTTACTCTGCATAGAATTACTGGTCACACACATAAAACTTGGGTCATTCCTTGTCTTTGCCTCATAGCACACAAATTTGCAAAAATATTCAAAGGGAGGGTAACGGCCACCGTTATCTTCTTTATAGCGTGAGCCTGTATAAACCCACCTCTCTTGAAGCCCAAAGGGAAGTTTTTCAACAATGGGCATAATTCCACGTGAAGTATCTAAATACGATAGACTAGTGATGTAACCATCCTCCTTCGCGCCTTCTATCTCCGCAAGCAGATCTCCAAGTTCCTGAAGTTTAACATAGTCTTTAGCTGAAACCTTGGGAAAGTTTTCCAAGCGCTGAAACAAAGGATTTCTGGTGCAGCGTAAGACTCTCGAAGCCTCTCCCATGCATTCCGTAAAGCTATGTTAGGGTTGTTTATATGAACTGATCGGATCCGTTTCACTAACTCTGAAGTGTTTCTACCAAGCCACTTAATCAGAAGATCTAATTCTTGTGCGGCCGATAATTGGACTCCACTGACTGCACTACTAAATGAAGAGTGCCATGCACAGAAATTTTCTGGCTTGTCATCATAATGATACAATCCAAAACTAACTAACTCCCGCCTAGCTAGGTACAGAGCTAGCGAGTCTGCCCCTAGTGATGGGTTAACAGTAGGGCTACTTTGAGGCATGAATGGGTGAGCATGTACATTCATGCTGGGGCTCATCATTCTCGTTTTTACCTCGGGTGAGTCAGGTAAGTTTTCTTCTTGGTGGGCCATCTGTCTGTGAAACGACCGTTGTGTCACCTCCCTCTTCAATGAGTATAATGCTGCAGCATTTCCATGTAATGAGCCGGATGAGATATCGCTTGATTGACGTTCAACTGGATATTGACAATGAATTCCATTTTGAGACTGGACATAATCACTTGTGCGTTCCAGTTTAACTCTCTCAGATACTGAATCACCGGTCTCATGCAAAACATCCAACGCCTCTGCCATTTCCAAAGCCTGAGCTTCAGCTGTGGCTGCATCAGCTTCCTTTTGAATTTGTAACATCTCCAACTCTGTGTCAATCCTGGTCTTTTCTAGTGTATTCTGTGCTTCTCTTGTAAGAATTTCTGCCTCTTTGGCAGCCTTTTCCATTTTAAGTTTAGCCTCTTTATTTGCATAAGACACTCTTACTTTGGCAGCTTCGGCTTTAGCACGAGCGAGAGCTACTGCACTTGCTGCTGATGAAGCTGCTGAGGTCTTGACGCTCTTGATACTGGACCTTGAAGCCATAATGTACTCTTGAAAAAGTCAGTTGATAGTTGCCTTTTCACTATAATGTTCTCCTTCAGAGTGTTCTAACACTGACAGAACATCAAGCTAAACCAGTTGAATGAAGACAGAGGCTTTGCAAGATTGACCTTTTACTTTTCTCTTCTTCAATACAACATGGTGAAAACTGCAAATAAACAATAAACAGTCTCAATGTCTCTCACTCACAACATCCGCGTTACATTAGTCAGTTTACATAAACCGCATTAAAAAATAACTCTAACATTACAAAAAGAAAATAACACTCAATACTTCTGCATACTACTACAATATTATACAAAATAACACTTACGGCATTGCCTGATGGATATTTTCAAACGGATGGCTTACGATTCTCATCTGTATCAGATTTGATCAGCGTTCCTGCTACTTCCCGCAACCGGAAGTGATGTTATCACGCATGCGCGGTGACGTCATCACGCAACACAAGGAAGCGCAATTACACACAAAAATGCGATCCAAATTAACACAACAAAGAACTTTAAATTATCAATAATAACTTCAAACTAATACAAATAACAACAGAAGAACTCTTAAACCACATTCAAACTTAACAAATGCCTTAAGGGCAACACAGTTGTAGAGTGCCAAATGTACATCTAGTAACAAAGATGTACAAAAGATAAAAGATAAAAAAAACAAAGATGCTCTGTGCGCATGTGTTTTATCATGCTACATAAGGTGCGCACAGCTTTTTTATTTCCTGTTCATATTTTCATGGAGCAAAGTTTGCAACCCAAACCTTGTTTTATTTTTTCTATATTTTAAAATCCCTGAATCCAACATTTTTTTGGTGATGCCAGATTGTTTGCAATGGCTTTTTTGTTGGTGATGTCATGAGCTTGTTCAGCGTGTATGTACGAGTTTGATATTGGTGCACCTCTAGTGTATATCTCAGCCAAAGCCTAAACAGGTCCACCCATTTGTTGAATTCAGCTAAGCCTTTTATCCTTGCTAGTGACAACAGTTCTTAGGCACCTGTATATGCCAAGAACTGAAGTCGAAACAGAACACTACCCGCATCATTGACTGCCTGAACAACATTTCTACTTGGATAAGGAACCATCACCTACAGGTCAACATGGCCAAGACCGAACATCTGGTAATCCCAGCCAATTCCTCTGTTCATCATGACCTCACTATCCAGTTGGAATCCTCTATCTTCTTCAGTCAGGAGTAATTTTGGATGAACACCTGTCCTTTAAAGACCGCATCAAGAAGACAACTCGAGCATGTTGGTTTGCACTACACAACATTCAAAAGATCAGGCCCCCCACTGCAGCTTGTAATAAATTCAAATTACTGATGCTGGCATACAAAACTATCTCCAAATCAGCTCCTGTTTACCTCCTCAAGCACATACACTCCTACATGTCCTCTAGAAGCCTGTGCTCAAAGAAGGAACAGTGACCCGTGGTTCCGTCCCACGTCCGTCACTGCCCCTGGCTGGTGGAACAAACTCCCTGATCCAGTCAAGAAAACAGCAACACAAACAGCTTTCAAAAAGCAACTGAAAACTCTTCTCTTCCGGGAACACCTACTATTAAAATAAATCCTTCTCTGTCTTAATTTTCTTCCTGCTATGGTTTATTGATCAGTTGATACAATTTATATTATGAGCAAGGTGAGATAGACTTTGACTATGTAAAAAATTGCATATTAGGACAAAAGCATCTGCCAAATGCATAAATGTAAATGTAACATCCGTACACTGAACAAAATAATACAAATATAAAATAGTTGCTTCAGAATATTAATTTCCACCAGCAGATACAGAGATTACATCTCACTTTTGAGATGATGATGGAATTTTACAATGCTATCATTGATGCCACCCTAACTTCCTCCATCACAATCTGGTTTGCTCGACAAATCAAAGAGGCAGCAAATCACCTACTCGTTGAAGAAAGTGATCGGATGCAGTCTAGCATGTCTTCAGGAGCTATTTGTCTTCATCATTCAGAGAGAGTGATTGCAGGCGAAACTCTTTCAGCCACAGAGCAAGAAGCACACCTCCACCAGGACAAGGGTCAGACATCACAAGAACAGTTTCTTCCTGTCTGCATTCAGTTTGCTGAACAATGTCTGACTCAGACCAATCCACCTCAACTCTTGACTACAGAAAGCCACTACATTCTTAAATTGCACAGTTGGTTACATACACCGCTCTGATGGTCTACTTCTGTGTTTCATTGTCTTTCATATCTAACTTACGGGTCAAATGCTTTTAAAATATGTATTACCGCATATATGTTCACATGTTCATAATTACTTTACAACACATGCCACATGTATTAAATTTCTCAGTGTATTATCTTTATAGAATCTTCTTGTTTATAACTTTTTAAAATTTGTCTACATGAATAATTAAAATCTCAACTCTTTTATTATTCAGTTTCTGCTGAGGAAAAAAATCACCTTGAGATTTAAACATTCAATAGCTCTGCAGTTGATTCACTTACATAATCGAGTATAACTAGGTCAAAAAAAGGAACATGTTAATTCATTGTATTTCAAAAGAGGTTGACTGCGCTTAGTAAAGAACCCAATCAAAATAAATATTTTATCCTTTGCTTTATTGGTTGACACTGTATTGGGGCACAATTGGTGCAATTTAAAGGGAATATTAGAAATCACAAAGTCTGAGGGGTAAAATCCAACACATTCGCAAAGATCCAGACCATATAAATATATATATCAACACAATTAAATATACTATGTCCATACAATTAAACTTACTCTATTCAAATCTATATATATATAAGAATTTTAAACATAATTTAATTGTATGGGCATGTAAAATCATTTTAATCCTAAATATTGATTTAATGCACACACAACTAATAGAACCTTACTATACCTGTCTTTTTAATCAATTGACTTTTCACTGAGACAGGTTAAGATGACAGAATTACAGATGAACTTGGCCAATATAGCATAATTGGAAAGCAGAATACTGCCATTCCTTTGTTTAGCTTTTCAGCTTATGGCTGTTTAGATCTTCCATATTAAAGAATTAGGCTGGATAGAAATTTTAAAGCAATAAACTTCACAGATAAAAAACTTGCTTTATCAGATGGAGATAAATGTCTTTTGCATACAAGGAACCGACCTTGTAACTTCATAATCATGAACTTGAGTCCTTCTTTCCAACTAATGACCTGGAACAACTTTAAAGTTGCATATTATTTAAAAATGAATAAAAAAAGGCTTAATGATTTTAATGGCATAAAATCATGTGGCGACAGCCTGGTATATTGCTAGCTTGCTGGGTTTCTTACACTTTATTTAAAATATGGAACACAAACAGACTTTGGTTTCAGGTTATAGAGGAAGGTGAGAAGGTGACATCAAACACAAGCACTTGGAAGACAACGACGATGGAGATCCAAAAAGTTGATACACAGTGACTTTTACAGGATTACAGCAGATAACAACCCATGGCTTAAGAAGGAGGCTCTGAAATTCCAAATGATCTTAAACTCATTGGATTTGCTCAGCTGAGTACAAGTTAAAACATAGTGTTACCAGCACCCGGGGAAATAAAACCCTGACCCTGCTTTCATTTGCCTAAAGAATTCACTACTGCCAAAAAAACCAGACACCTCTGGTCTTTGATAGCAGGCCGAGCAGAGACGCGATCTTCAGCCGGACGGAGTTATCAGACTCCCTGTAGTACAAGTAGAACAGCAGTAGAATCAGAATAGTTTCAGAGCCACTAACACCAGGACTGTACGGCACAAACAGAGCTTCTTTCCCCAAGCTATCCGTCTGCTGAACTCTTAACTCTTAGCTTCCCGCAATTTGTTACCTGGATTATCGCACATTTTATCTCCTAAAAATGTGCATTTAAGCACACTATACTTTATAGACTTTTGTTCAACTGTTTACATTTCATCAATCCTTAATTCTACCTCATAGCCTTATGTTAATTATTTGTTAGTTGTGCTGCACTTTACTGTACTTATGTGGCTTGTATTGTACTTATGTTGTTTGCACTGACGGCTCCATTGTACCACAGAAAATTTCTTGTGCACACATACGGCTATAAAGCTGATTCTGATTATGAATAGTGAGAGTGGGAACACAATAGTTGGCACACAGATGACAAAGGAAGAAGATTCTTTTTTGGATAGTGAGGATGACCGGGATTGGTTAACATAACAAGATGACAGCTCACAGGTGTAAAGAAGGACATAGAGAGAGAGCAAATTAAATTCACATAGCAATAGCTGATAGGATAGTGATGCAAACAATGCAAAGTTACAACAAAAAATTACAGAGGAGTGCAAAGAACCAAAACATTTATTTTATATACTGAAAAGTTGCTAAATGTAACATTCAACCTAACTTTTTATGACATTAAATATTGATTAGTTATAGGTAAGACCATGCAGAATGTTTTAACGATTATCTTTTTTTTTAATTAATCCATTTATCATCCAACAATACATTCCACGTGGGTGCTGGATTAATGAATATAATTTATGTTTGGTGTTCTATTTTTTTAATATCTCGTAAACATTTTTGAGAATATTTTAAGGTAGCAATAAGAAATCCCGGAGTGACAATTTCAGAATCCCTATTGCTTGAGGACCATATACTACGTGACACGATAAACGACCAAACAAACAGGCCCTGTCTGATGTCACAGCAGATACTCAGACACCAGCTGTGAGTCTAATGGCCAAATTAAAACTAAACCATGAGACTGAAATGCCACATGATATAGACGAGAGAAACCGCTTTTGTGCACAGTTTGATCCAATTACAATCTAGACCACGAATGTCAGAATCTTATAAATGTATATGCAAATGTCCAAGAAACAGTAGGTAAAGAAAGTTTGATGTTTTAATTATTTTTGTGTGTATGAGTATATTGTAAATTAGTTAAAAAAATTAGTAAAAAAAGTTCATCACACATTTAAGTATTTTGTAGCTCTTAAAATGGAAGAGGAATATTTGAGTCTTACAAGTGTTAAGTGTGGCATTACTTGTTAAGGTGTTACATTTTAGCTGGTATACTTCAAAAATGATGATCAACCTGTTAACCTCTCCATCTTGTCAAATGCACATTAAATAGATGATGCAACTTTCAACCAATAGATTGACTTGTTGAATCCTTGAGTTTGAACTTTAAGGAGTAAGTAATTGCCTATTGAATGCGTTTACTTCACTTCTGATGCAAGCAGTTGCCATAACCTTCAACTACGGTTAAAAAGCTACTGCTTCCCATGACTGACTGAATTTTTACTAACTTCAACTCTAAAATCTACATCTGCAGAAATTCAATTATGGGTTGTTTATTAAGTGTAACTTGTTTAGTTTAGAGCGTGGAATAAACAATCACACAACATCTCAGATCATTAGTTTCTGTATCTGTAAACAACACCAGCTATCTTTCTTCACCTACATATCAAAGACAACATCAGAATGGCTCCCAGCTTCATGTGTATCCATAAGGACAAAAATGTTCAAATGCAAGGTAAACGAGCCAAGAGTTTCTTGCCTGTAGAAAGACGAATGTGGCTGCATGAATAGACTCCAATGTTTTTTTTTTTACAGGTCTGTTTCGAAGAGTATAATGATGCTGTGAGTGCATGGCTTTCCATGACAAGTGCCTTTCAGATTCTGCCATCAGTGCTGTAAAATGTAGGGCCAATTGCTCGACCCGGTAAAGCGTCTCGCCATGCACTTATCAGGAAATGGCAAACAGCGGCAGCGCAGAGATGCTATCATCATAACCCTGCAGATCTCTGGGAATGCACCGTGTGACACGATATTCATTTGCAGCACAACCATCACCAGATTAACAGGAGTAAAGATGTAAATATGGAATCATTTTCCTAGATGGGGAAAACACTGCAATTACATCACATACGCAAGGAAATCTACATATAGTTAACTTTGTTTATTTTTAACATCACTAGTTACTGATGCAAGGTCTACAAACCATCACACAAATTGAACACAATCATGCATTATATATTGCATTTTAATCCGTAAATAACAGTGTTTTTTGGAGCTTCAACAATAAAAACCTTTTTTTTTACCTAAAGCCTATAATTAATAATAGCAACAAGTGTTGATTTCAGACCACTACATCTGACAATTTTGAAAATCAAAGTACAAAAACTAAGTTAAATAAAAAAAAACACCAGTATCAGCTTAGAATTAGTTTTTAAAATATTGGTGATGTTACCTAATGTTAAAAAAAACAATAACATATATATATATATATATATATATATATATATATATATATATATATATATATATATATATATATATATATATATATATATATATACAGACACACATCATTATTATTATTTTTTAACATTAGTTAACATCCACACAAGTACAATCAACACTACATAAATCAACAAATATCCTTTTAAAGTCCAAATCAAATTTTCCTTAATATAATAAAGAGTTTAAGTCATGTTAACCAGAGTGAAAGTGAAATGAAAGCGACATGTTGGCCGGATATAAGGTGACCTATACCTGGAAATTGTGCTCTGCATTTAATCCATCCCTGTGTAAAAACACACAGTGAATGAATACACAGCTGAAGCAATGAGCATCCATGGTTGGTGGATGTCTCTATATTAAAAAAACTAAACAAAGCTGTCTCATTTTTAATCCTATGTGTATAATGAATTCTAGATTAAAACCTGCATATGATCATTTTGAAATGTCATTAAAAAGCATCATCCAATCAGCATGCGCTATTAAAATGTTGATGGGTAAAATTAGTCTAGAGACATGTTTGTTTTAGTGATTTCAAAAGCTAATTTCAGATACCAAGGATTGCATACATCCTTTAAGTGAGTGTATTATTTATTTTTCAGTGTGTGTGGAAAACTGTTTAAAAAACCCGCCAAAATGTTTCAAATCTTCATAAAATCTCTCAAGTGAGTTTTTAAATAAACCCACCACTTTGTGATAAGTCAGAGACAAGAAGATGTGGTTGGAGAGAACTAAATCGGTAGCCTCATCAGAGCAGTGATACAGAGCAGGTGCACCTATTAGCTCTCAGGAACTGGATGAGAAACAGCTGACGACAAAAGACTACACCAAGAGGAAAGAATGGTAAAAAGAATTAACCAAACAGTAAGATGTAATAAATGTATTTTAATGACGATAGATAAAATGAAACTCCAAGCTCTGTCCTGTTTGGTTATGGACTGGTTAGACATGGAGTGACTCAACTGGAACAAAGCTAACCTAAGAGCTACCCTGAAACACTGCAGGAATAAAAACAACTGATGTCATCATTTATCATATTTGCAAACTTCTAGGGCTTTTCCTTCAAGACGAGTTCATGTATATCTTTATCACCTCATACACAGCTCATTCCATCCACAGATCTCTTCATATCATTAGTTTATATCTGTTGTAATGCATGCCCCCAGAGGACATTTCATTTATTAATCTGGCACTGAGTTCATGCCGGTGGCAGAGCTGGATAGAATTCCTGCCAGCTGGGTCATTCTACGTCCAAGCCTCTGGCTGTTTTTGCAATCTCCAGTCCAAAAAAGAAAAAAACATGTCATGGGTGCAATTCCCTGTACCATCATTATCCAACTATAGTCACACACTTTGTCATTATATGATCAACTGGTCCATTGGGGCACTGTAATTTTCCCCATTGGGGCAATAAATTGATTAATATGGGCTAGATAATTGCAATTACACCATTTAAATTGTGTGTCACGTATGCCTGCTTTACACCAAATAAAACAAGCAACATCATGGAGACCCAGATCATTTTGAATGTAGAACATTGGGTTCTGACAACCCGAGTAAAAGTCCACTGGCGACAATCTTTGGTCATGTCTGATGACAAAAGTTGTTTCATTTTAAGATGACTACACAATCAGTGTTCAACGTCCATTTATCTCTCCTGTAACCCTTTACGTATGCATTATTTTGTATTTAATCAATAATACTATAATAATACTAATAGTACCCTATAATTTTTTAAATACTAACAAAAATTAAAAACCAGTTTAGTAAGATGCGTGAAAATAAAAGATTTCACTTAGTAACAAAAAAAATAAATAAATTTGAAACTGATCAGGACCTTATGTCGTGAATCAATAATAGATTTCTTATCAATGAGTTATACTCTTTTTAGAAATCACACAGATCAGAGCTCTATGCTGCCGAGGAATGTTCTGTTTCCTTGTAGACCAGGATTCATCTCTCTCAAACAATGGCACAGTTTCTCAGACACCGGGGAGATCAGCACCTATTATTAGAGCAGCGTTCATTTTTTCCATCCATTCAGCATGACATTACATGAGCTGGAAAACCCAGAACAAAAGCTGCTGGCATAATCAAAAACAGTGTTGTTCATCATCTACGGTTCATGAACTACCAGCGGTGATCTAGACAGTCGCAAGAGTTCAGTGCATGTTCAAACAACACTATGTATTATTTACTTCTAGAAAAAATGTAACCACAAAGCATAGATTCATTTGTTAGTAAAAAAAAACAACAACATCAACAACAACAACACTCATTGGCACAACCAGATAGCTAGCGACCTGCACTTGAACAGTGGTACAATTAGGGGTGGGCCACATCGTATTGTCCATGATAACACCAGTACAATTTATACATATATATATATATATATATATATATATATATATATATATATATATATATATATATATATATATATATATATATATATATATATATAAATAAAAAAAAAACATTGGGGTACTCTGACACAGAACAGCGCAGGAAAGCAAGCATGACTTTAAGTCATTCATAGGAAGATTTAAGTCCCAGAAATCGAGTGACTTCAATGCTATGGATGTAGTTTGAATACAAAAGTAGATATACATAATAAAAGTCGAGGGATAATGCAAATTCAATGAAAAGAAATAAATGTACAAGACTACAGATAGCAGGGTAAACATTATAAAAGCTATTTGACTGAATATTACTAATGCTGAATTTAGAAACATTATCAGTATGAATAATATGAGGCTATACATTTAAACATAATTTACACCCTTAACACAAGCCTTACCAGCAATTGTGGCTCTCTTTGGCAGAATTGTGACGGCTCCCACAGCGGCATCCTCCAGGCCTTGAATGGGACTGTTCTTTGCCCCCCAGCTGTCTGAGCCAATCCAGAGAAAATGCCCCACTTGATCAGCTCTCTTAGTGGCATTCAGAATTCCCCTAAGAGCAGTAGATAGTAATGCAATGTTATTCACACAGAGCCTTGAGCAGTTGTATGTGCTAAAACTATACATGCTTGTTTAACAATGTAAGATTTATATTTTAGAATGATGTTTTAGATTAGTGTATTTTTATTTAAATGATTGTATTTACTAAGAATAAAGTCAGAATTCAAAGTCAAATCCACACACACACACACACACACACACACACACACATATATATATATATATATATATATATATATATATATATATATATATATATATATATATATATATATATATGTAATATTTTTTTTTATTTTTTTTTATGCAATTAGAGGCATTTCATCATTATTTATTGGTTTTGACCACACAACACAGTGGACAGCATTAAAATGAAAGTAGTGTTCTTTCTTAAACCCTTTAATGTTTATTTTCTTGAAATTTAGGCATTTTACTGTAAAATAATGTTTGTTTTATTCTGAAAGATTTGACTTCAATTAGTTAAAAAATTACATAGCCACTATATGTTTCCTGCACAGCTGTCCACAATATTTAACAGCATCATTATTGAGCCTGAACAATCAAACAGAACCTGCAAATCAATCTGCTGATTGATTACCTTAGGCCATCATTAGGCAATACCTCTAAGGGTTATTTTATACTGCAAAGCTGATATAAAAACCCCTTGAGCTTTACAATTTATAGCTTTCAGGCCAGCAGAGTATTGACCTGTTGTCATCACAAACTTGGTTCCAGAGCACAAAAGGGAGCAATTAATTGTGCAAAATTGAATGAGTGGTATTGGTTGCCCCTTTCCAGGGCTGTCAGTATCTCACCGAATATCCTCGTCACTGGCGAAAATAATGACGGCCCGAGCATGACGAGTTTCTAGCAGCTGCCGAATGATCTTGTCAAAATGATCCTGTTTGTGGTCCACAGGGATCTTCAGAGACTGAGCGATGCAGATTCCACCTGCAGGAGAGAGAAGGAAAGAAAGTACCAATCACCAATGGTAAAGCACTGATCAAAAATGAAAGTAGTTTTTGTTTTTTTTTTGTTTTAACGATTAACATTAATCAGGTTCAATAGCAAAACTCACAATAGAGATAAAGAGGTTTGGAAAACCGTATTTACACATTATAAAATATTTATGAGCTATATCGATCTCTACAATCATCAGTGAAGTGGACCCAAATGAATATTCGACAAATGTTAATTGTATAGTTCAGAAATTATTTGCTTAACAGACACAGTCACGGGAGGGAGTACAGGTTAGGAAACTATATATTATAAACAAACAAAAGTGAAAAAAGGAACAAAACCTCCTGCAACAGTAATTATACTATGTTATGTTTGGCCAATAAACACCTTGGTAAATAGGACCCAGATGACAAATCCAAATTCAGAAAACAATAATGATAGACCATCTAGGCAAGGGACATCACCTGAGATGCCTGAGACAGGCTTGGAGTTTGGGCTTGTAGGAGAACACCTGCTAGTTAGGCATTTCCCCGTGCGACCCAGCCACAATCAGCTTTAATATGGAACAACCTTCGTTTGAGCGCACCACGTTTTGAGAAGAGCCTTGGCACAGAGTGCAATGTGCTTTGGGGACCAATCGGGGGCAAGGTCTTAAACTATCTAATCTAGACCACACAAATTCAAACTAAAGGCTACTAGGGAGGTGTTCCCAGCATACTCTGAAAAGACTGTAGACTGCCCTGGGAGCAGTTTGGTATTACCTCGGTAGAGCTGGATGAAGTGAAACATCTGGGCTCAGCTGTTACTGATGGTTAACGGCAAGTGTTTCCAATTCACTTATCAACCCACTTTACACTAATTTTGACAAATATGTGCATGTCCAAGATTAAGTAAATGTGCTGAACATACATGAATGAACTTTATAAATCTTAACTTTTCTGCAGGTGAAAAGTGTTACTGTTGAGGTTTTTCCCTCATGTGACTACTAAAGGATGCTCCAGATTGGTTGGGTCAACTGCGAAATTGTTCAAATATTGAATTTCTGGGAATCAATCATGAATTCTGCATTCTCTGCACTGCTCTAGTGCATTATTCGCACAGCAGAAAACTTGTTCAGCTTTCTCTTGCAGATTCAAGATTGCATCTTCCAATGGACTTACCTTGTAAATCACTCGCAAACCCTTACATTTTCATCTGTATGTGAATGTGCAGTACCCTTATTACATGCTTGTCTCCCTTTGCAATCTTTATTGTCTGGATGAATTATTTTTAAACATTGGTTATACAGATTCCTGCAAATGTTGTTCATGGTTGAAATGTGTTTACTTGACTCATGTATGGTTTTATTTTGTTTACATTAAGGGGCACTTACCATTACTGTGAGAAGCCTAATATCAATAATATCAATCAATGTTTTATCTTTTATAATTGAATATCTCATATTAAAACACACACTAAAATTATGCAGCTCACATTCCAGCTTATATTCAGATGCGCTTTATTGTCCAGTATTTCTTATTCTCTTTATGCAAGAAAAGTAGTTCTATGACCATTATAGGTTTATATTAAGACCGTTTAGATCAGGGGTCGGCAACCCAAAATGTTGAAAGAGCTATTTTGTACCAAAAAAACAAAAAACATATAGGCCTGGAGAAGCAAAAAATTAAAAGCCTTGTATAAGCCTTATAATGAAAGCAACGCATGCTTTATGTATCTATATTAGCCTACTATAAAAATGACTAAGTTTGCTATGAATACATAATGAGCCTTCATGATTAAATGTTTATTTTCCCTGCAGTGAATCCTGTAGAGAACGACGCACCACGTGACTACTCTGTTGTACGATTACAATATTAACTAATTATTTCATTGCTTTGATGAAATTAGAGAAATGCAATAAAGAAATCGGATTTTTGATGTCATTTTTATTTTGAGGATTCCTAAAAACAACATCAAAATGGAACGTGCACAACGTGCCCCTTAACTGGGCAAAAAACGCAGCATACATTTATAAGAAAAAAAAAAAACAGCAGCCTTTTGAAAAGAAGTATATAAAATCACAGCCACTTTGTTACTAAATACGTGGATGCCTTCCCTGGAAATGTCTTTCCACGTTACTCTTGTTATTAGACAACTTCCCAATACAGAGCAATCCTTCTGCATCGGCAATGAATGCAAACGATTCGGTCCAAGAATCCTCTGTTTTCCTCAGTTATGTTTCTCTTTTTCTCTTTGGGATCCATGGCCCTTCACACAGCCGCTGGATTGTTTACAGCAGCCCCCTACCTAGCATCCCGCCCCGCTAGAAACGTGTGTCGCGGGTGATGACGCAAATCGTCGCTGACAGAAATGTTGAAATTCAATATTTATTTTACACTCTTTTACAGCATTGGAAAACGTTAAGAATGTTTGTCCTCCCATAGAAACCATATTAAAAAAATATATATTTACCTTTTTCCTTTAATTTTTTCCTTTTTCAAACATTTTTGAAAAAGCTCCAGGGTGCCACTAGGGCAGCGCTAAAGAGCCACATGCGGCTCCAGAGCCACGGGTTGCCGACCCCTGGTTTAGATGATAAGGACCTGCCCCACCCACCCATCATTGTCATTAGGTAGAGTAGGCCTTTACAATCACCTGAACGTTGTTGATATCAACCTAGAATGGGCATAGAACTCCTTTTTGACAGTAGCAAAAAATAGACATAAATACAATGTAAAAGGCTTGGTGTCATTCAACAAAATTCTTTGCTTTTGAGTGAAAGTGAGTTACAGCTTGCTATTTTTTTACAGTTTCCAGGTTAATGACGACTCCAAATGTCCCTGGTGATTTATTAGATGGCTGACATCAATATCTGAGCCTGTGCCCGGCAGCCTGGAGTGCCGTTTTTATGAGCGTGGCATCGGAAGATTGGAAATGTGATAAAACAAGACAGACAAACGATGTAAACCCATCCCATGTGCTTCAATACTCTGGCTTCTGTAGAAAAAGAGGGCAAACCTTGGCCTCTGTCCATGTGAAAATCCCAAAGCCAGGCTTTCTGCTCCCCTTCTCTCCACAGCAGGCTTAGCCATGGGACTATTTCCCATTATCTCTAACATTCATTGGAACGGTCACACTGTTATAGCTTTCTGATGTGGGTGAACCCCAAGGAAGAGGGAAAATTTATGATATCAAGAATTTTAATGCTAAGATGGAAACATTATCATTTAAAATACAGACTACATGCATCCCAAAATCAAATAAGTTTTGAAAAGGGTGAACTTACTTTCATCGAGTGTCCAGTTTATTGAAACTAATTTATTGAGCTGTGGCATCTAGTTTAAGTTAGTTCCTAAATAGACATACTAAAGGTCCATGTACAAAAACAATAACACAATGTTTGAGTATCAAGTAAAAAATAAGCAGACTGAATTAAAATTGTCACAATTAATTTGATCACTTCTAGACTCAGCCTCAAGTGGTCAGTAGAGGAATTACAACTTCAGTTATTTCCTTTAAGCAAAAAGTTGATATTTGCAACTTAGTCAAGAGGCTTACATTCTTCTGCTGACAAACTCATTGCAAGTTATTGAAAGTGTATTACGCTAGTTGTTTCTGCTAAGTGGGGATCAATCAATGATAGACTGTTTTATAATGTGCTCTCAGCTATTTCTTGGCACTTTATTCCAACTGAATATATTTTTATAGTGTTATATAATAATATTTGTTATATACATGCATTGCCATTGTGTGTTTCATAAAATTTTTCAACAATATAACATATAATTCTGTACATATACATTGTGTGTCACTTTATTTCTTAATGGGGATGTCATATATATTTTCAGCCCCACGTCTTATCACAACGCAAAGGGAGATAAAGGGAACAAAAGTACTTGTTCAGTCAAAGATTTAAAAATTAAACTAAACTCAATATCGCATCGCTGTTGTTAACTACTTCACTCTGCCACATAACTGTTGCACATCTCCAAACTCATCTGCCAATATCTACTTCACGGAACTATCAGCTTTAACTGCTAAACTCCAAAAGGGAAGTCCAAAACCAGAACCTTTCTGCCCTTTCAATTTGAGTTAATGCATTTTAATTGATCTGTCAACTAATGTTAACTGACCAATTAAGGTCTTCCAGAAACTTGTCAGGAAGTAGCTAAATGGACACGGACAGGCCCTGCAGACACCAATTATAATTAAACCCCTCTCAGGCATGGCTTTCAATCCCAGCATGCTTTGCTAAACACACAATGCAGACTGACAATGTATGAATCACCAAAGAGGATCCCGGCTGTTTTTCATGGTCAAATCTCTGAAATGTAATCCTGCTTTTGTTTTGGGCTCTTTGTATTTCAAATGACTCTCCAACCCTGCTGTTTTTCACCATGCAGTTATTTTCAAAGTTAGCTTTTATATGGGCATTCTTTATCCCCAGCACTAATTCCACTCCATAAATAAACTCTTGGCCAGTTTCGTACATGGAATTACCACAATGTCAATGCAAACAGGATTAGATGGTAAAATCTCACACCTTTATAGCTGTTTGCGTCTAAAACTGCCAGATGCTCTAATTTACCAGCCCCCCAAGAATGCACATCAATATATTATAGTATTATGTGTTGCACATTCATAAATTACATATTAACTAAAATGCAAAAAGACTACATGAGTTTCTATTTTTTTACATAATCGTGGGGATGAAAATATAATTTCCAGTTTCTGAAAACAGACAACTCTGCACCTCCTATGTTGAAATCATACATGCCATCAATTGGGCAAATCATGGAATGCAATGGGACAGATGAGAAGGGAAAGGAAAAAGAGAAGGAGAAGGAGAAGGAGAAGGCAAAGGAGAATAATTGCATGTTACATAAATCATCAAATTAGAGTGTCAATTATAAATAATGATATATAGTACTGCAAACAACTGTTAATGGAAGTTATAAATGGAAGTGGTTTGATTACATTTAGTTTTTACCAGATAAACAGTAAGAAAGGTTGATTATAGTTTAATCAAGGGTTTACAAGGGTTGAAAGACTGAAGATATGTGTAAAGGCTGATTTAGGTGAGGCTTTGCACATTCCGATTTACTGCTTTCACTCCTCTGCCTTGAGCCTGGCTTCCTGATTTAGAAGCTCCTGACAGAAGAAGCTCACAAAGATAAAAATCAACAGATCCCATAAAGTAAAAGCAAGAATCTGACAATTCTCAAGGCTATTGCAGTTGTTCACATCAATGGAGTTTGAGTCAGGGAACCACTACCATACAAGTAAATCTCTAAATATAAGTCAGCAGATCAGTCCAGGCCAGATCAAATAGAAAATACTTAACCTGAAGACACAAACTGTGTCTTAATTTCTCCATAGCCATCCACCAGTAATCTATTCTAATCTGTACTCCAAATCCTACAATAGCTCAGATCCTGAGCACTCTTTGTCTAGTCACTGTCTTCAATTCAAAGGTACAGTCTCTCCTCGTTACTTTCTGCTACCAACTGCTCTTCACATCTATTATCTTCACTCACTCCTGTGTCTTCCATCTTCATTTCTGTGTTATCAGCTCTTGAATTTTACTATTTCCCAAGAAGCAAAGCATACTTATGTTAAAAGAGTATTCCAATACCTTGAAAAAACATCTTGCGGTTTCCTGTCATGTCAGCAATCTTTTGAATTTTTTTTTTACCCAGTTCCAATGTTTGCATGACATCAGCAGATTAGAATAACACATGTTTTTGAATGATAAAAAATGTAAAGTATTTTGCTTGAAATCATACTTCTACAAAGTAATTTATTGCAAGTTGAGCTCAATATTCATGTCTCTGTTTGTATTAAACACACATTGCTCATGCATGTCACATAAACAAGCCTCTATTTCTCAGAGTGTGTTCAATAGCTGTTGAAGCAGCCTGATGAAGAGATGAACATCAACATTCTCAAAAGAGCCAATTATTGCAGCTCTTCATCAGGCACTTGAGCCATTCAGAGTTCAGCAAGAGACAAATCAGGAAATGATGGTGAAGATGATTCAGGGTCGATTATCTAACATTTATGCAAAGAAAGATGAGGGTAAACGCAAAACTATAACATGCTGGTTGTAAATCTAAAATATGCATCCTCCTAAGTTTGTTTAATTGGAGATGAGGAATGAATGGAATGAAAACACAGCAGCTGAACACATTTAGCTAGACATATCATCCATAGTTATTCGGATACATTGGTGACTGTAACTCAGACAATGAGACCACTGATCAATTAAAAAAAAAACATTTTTTGTTTTTGTTTTGCTAAATAAACCATGAATCATGAAATACTTGTGTCAGCTCTAAGCCGGGTTGAATTCCGTCCAATAATTTTTTACTGGATAGAGGATGTACCTACAGTGTGTGTGCCAAATCGCAGGAGTTTGATGGCTGAATGACTGAGTTAATAAGCATATCTGTGTGAAAGTAGTCAATTGAAAAGATTAAGCCACCAAAATGAGTGTTAATCTGCTTGGTGAACAAATCGGCTGGATTTCACTTATACACATTGATCTGGCTATAATCCCTCAAAAAAGCCCATTTTCCCCTGATCGTATCAATGCAACCCACTCCACACTGACATTTCTGTTGTGTCAGGCTGTTCATAGCTGTGTTCTGGTGTGCCATGATCCAATTAATCGCAGCAATGGCCAGCTTCTGCTCAGAAACACATTTCTAATGCCATCAATTGACATTTAAAGTTGAGGAGATTGTACTTTTAAAATTCAGGATTTTTGTTTTCTCTATTTTTAAATGGAAATTTCAGTACATTTAAAAGTGCAATTTCAGTTCATTTTCAGTACAACACAAGTTGTCTGTTTTGTATAATGTTTGATTTGTATAACAATTATAATATAAATTTAAGTGGAGATGGCAAGTTTTAAATCAATCAAATCAATCAATTTATCATTTATATATATATATATATATATATATATATATATATATATATATATATATATATATATATATATATATATATATATATATATATATCTACAGCACTTTTTGACAGTTGCTCAAAAGCAGCTTTACAAAGGCCTAATGTAGATTAAGAGTGAGATAGTAGCTCCTATGAAATTATTCAAAGGAATAGAAATAGAACTACCTCGCACCGCTACCTTAGGGATTTTAAAGTTCATAAGTACATAAGCGTTAAATTAAACTAACCAGTAATCAATAACCTGTTATAAATGGCTGGTATGAACCAAAGCAACCAAACAGAATCCGGAGTAAAAACCCACACATACACATACTTGGAGAGAGGAACTAAAAGTATATAAGTAACATTGTTCATGCAAGT
The DNA here is from genome assembly GCA_900490495.1 of Danionella dracula. Lineage (NCBI taxonomy): Eukaryota > Metazoa > Chordata > Actinopteri > Cypriniformes > Danionidae > Danionella > Danionella dracula. The sequence goes on along the minus strand of UELW01000778.1, from coordinate 20,909,606 downwards.
GCTGCTCACTGCCCTCTTTACCATGAACTAATGGTTCTTAGTGCCTGGTTTTAACTTTAATTGAAAACTTCACAATTTATCTTATATAAAATTACGTGAAATTGGGAAAAATATACTGTTCAAACTGTCCATGGAAGGGTTTTCAAAATGACCATGTTTGTAGGGTCTTAGAGGACCTGTATGATCTCAAAGTTTTGGCACAGTGGGATTTACCATAAATGTATGCAAAGCAACACAACAAGCAGAGTAGGCGGATTAGAACACCTTTGTGAATCTCTGACATCTGTCTCATGAAAGCTTCTTGTTATTACCAATCTTGGCACACTTCCATAGCGACAGCACTTCAAGGATGAGAGGTGAAAATCTATCAGGATTATGAATGAGAAAATATTGATCTAGGTAATCATTTCCGAGTTAATTCATGTCTATTCCTTTGGCTGGACCAGTGGCTAGAATTATGACTTCATTCCTGCAGAGCTAAATCTAAAAATTACACACTGACTGTCAAAACTTACAAGGTCAACCTTGAGGAACGAGCTGAACTCTGGCAAGCTTGAGCGATCCGCCTGCAGTTTCATCTCAACACTTCAAGGTTGTAATTAACACTGCAGGGCAACTCTAGGGTCCCTACAGGTTTCACAGAGCCAAAGACAAGATTTTAAAGACGTTTTACCCTTAATAATGGAATTAAGACATATCACCATTTTGTACATTGTGAAGCTGCTCGGCAGTCAGTTTGACTTCATATCATCTTCGAAGAAAAACCTAATACTATGCTCTTTAAAGCCAAGAACTGTCAATATTCCAAATTCCGGCTCACTTTCTTGACCATCTGTCAATGAATACATTTTTATTTAGTTCTAGTGTTTGATATAAATTCTACTCTTGATCGTGTAGGTTTTCTAAGGATAAATTGACTCACATCCAGTGTCCTTCATCTACTATTCTTAATAAGCAAGGCTTGGTGATTTCTCATAACCTCCCCCTCTACTTTCCCTCTAAAAAAATCCTTATATACTTCCTATAGCAGGGGTGTCCAAAGTTGGTCCTGGAGGGCCAAGTCCTGGGCAGATTAGCTTAAACTAACATGTAACACACTGATTAAGACCCTTCTCGCTTGCCTGAATGAGTCTGTGTATGAGCCAGTGTTGCTTTAGTCAATGATGACGATAGTGAAATTATTTTATTGACAAATCTTTTTGCTCATGATGCTGATGAGCTATATGTCTCTGTTATGAAAAATACTTGACAAGATGTGTGTGAGTTTTCAATGAAGGGATAAATAAATTCAAATATGCAATTGCTAATATTTAAAAAGTTAAATTAATTTTAATAAGACTAAAACTTAGATGGCTGTCAATAATAACACTGGTAATAGTCACTGTTGCATCTAATATATAGAAGGCTACAGCTCTCCAGGATGCCATTTTTGTCATCATTATATAATACAATCCGTTGTATTATGTATTTCATTATTTTTAAAGCTTATATTTGTTATTTTCACCTTCAACTCCTTAGATGCTTACGTTAGAATACATTCCAAATGACTTCCATATTTATAAAATAAAAGTCACTGAAGATTCACAGCTGCAAGCTGACAAAATACATCAAATGAGATACTTGTTTTTAATTAGCATTTTAAAATGTACAAATTTATGTATAGCTTCACATCTGCAAGAGGCATTTTATGTAATTATGTACAAAAGAAAAGAGAGAGAAAAAAACATGGTTTTATAGCCCAATGTTGACTAAAGTTAGATTTGCGAATACCTCCAGATATCTACTTTTTAATTTCAATTAAAAGAACGAGAGATGTTTGAATTGTGACAAATCAGAGAGTACTCTAACTTAATCCAAACAGGCGACAAAGAAAATATTGCTCTCATCATTCAGAAGTGTCTTTGTGTAGCTCCGAATGATTAATAATGCATGGGAGACTAGAGAAAGATGATAAGAAAAAGCAAATTTACAAACTCAAATTTGATTTAGCCTGTTCTACACTCCTGGTAAACAATTGCTTGTCTTTGGAATGAAAAATATTTGTTTATCATTCGCTTTCCCATATCCATGACACTGTCTGCATTCATGAGAAATATGACAAGATCATAGTAATTCAATCAAGAGCTAGTGAGAACTAAGAATACAAAAAAAAGAATGTAGTTTTGTTTGAGAAAGACAACAAATATTTCCTTCTAGGAATGACTAATAACACAAATCAGTCTACATTAGTATTCAAAATAAAACAAATGCAATCAGTTGAATTTTTCTTTTGGCCTCACTTCGAAATTTTTTTCAAAAATTGCACTTATTTAAGTCACATCTGGCATTGAAAGACTAAAACAAGAGATGCACACCAATTACATATCAGTGATTTCACACTCGGAATTTAGGAGCAACACAATAGTTGCAGGATTAGCATACTAGATGAGGTGCCCGATGAAGGACTGGGAATTAACAGGAGTTTGAAACCATACCCCTCCCTGCTAAAATATTGGAGATTTATTGGTGGATGTTTATTTGCCATCTGAGAAACGCTGTGGGAAGACAGCTTTAAAAAAAATAGTACTAGCTAGCTGTCTTAAAGTGTTAGTGTCACCACACACCTAGATGAATGAAAATTTGCTTGCTTGCTTCTTTGCTTATACCTGTTATGAGGTTGACAAGAGTGTGTTTATTGAGCATCACTTTCATTGGTCAACAGAGTCAAAAATGTTTTTGTTCATGGATATCGCTTTTACTTCCATTTTTTTGGCTCAAGGCACATAAATAAAAAAGTGGATCTTAAGTAATATTCAAATTTTCTGAGACTGGCTGATTTCAGAGTGATTTGGGAATTTTCATTAGTCAGTTATAATCATAAAACTGGAAGGAAACAAACAGTTAAAATATATCAGTCTGCATGTGATGTATGAATACAACATACAAATTTCACTGTTCAACTGAAAAATGGTAAAATAAATAATGTTTTTAATTTCTATGAACAGCATCTGTATGTGTTCCTTTAAGTTGCTGTATGCACCTCCCCCCCCCCCTCCCTATTGGATAATGTAAGTTTAACTGCTCTGTAAGTAACTTTAGATAAAATTGTCTCAAAATGTAAAATTGTAACCATTTGACACTTGCCCACCTCAACATTTTTGACAATTTGTTTCAAAATAAATAGTATGCTTTGTATCTACGATTAAAGGTAAAGCCCAATAATCGGTTGACTTAATTCTAATCAGGCGTTCAGCTTTCCCTCAGGAATCCAGAGCTTGTTTAGCTGATGGCAAAGTAACTGCACATTAATATTTCACTCGTGTCACTGAAAATCCTCCAGTGACAGTTGTAAAATCCTATCCGTGAGCAAGCTTTCCTTCAACGAATCAGCCAGGCTCACTTTACTGCTTCTGCAATCCTTCAATAAAACCCTGTTTATATCCAATGCTCCGTTGATGCTGCTTTCATCGCACAGGTTTCAAGGATGCACACAGGCACATGCCATTCAAGGTCCTTAAATGACTCTTATTCATATTAACAATTCAACAAATTGCCAAAATTCACCAAGTTCCTAAACAACTAAATAGACAGATAGATAGACAGACAGACAGACAGACATATGGAGGGACGGATGTATGGAGGAACGGATTAATTACTTTATTTATCCCCAAGGGGAAATTTAGTTACAGCAGCAGCACAAATATAATGATTGTTTAAGTCATTAAAAACATCCTCATAGCACAGACTTCACATAGCTTCCGTTTATTTATTCATGAAAACATTTTGTAGTTTTTGAATCACACCCTACTTCAAATTTTACCTCAGTACATTTTATTATTAAGAATAGCATTATAATCTCTTCCCTATACCTGGAGAAGATCAAAAAACAGAGCAGTGGAGGCAAACTCTTTGTTGGTAGAGATGAAAGGCAAACTGTAGCCCAGCTATTAGTCTGTCATGCTAGGTTACGCTGTCTGTGCCCTTTCGGCTGGCATGCTTGTAATTTGAGCCATGAAGTGGTGAGAAGGGGTTGGGCTAAGCTCTGGATTGCATGTCTGAAGACTCACCAAACTGACAGAGGCAGTGATTTGTGTCATTCTCCAACTGAGTGCATGGGTTACTTCACTTTTGGGTTTGCTTCTGAACTCTTCTTGAGCAGTCACTTTACAAAATGCAAACATTTTGAAGCATTTCCTCATGCTTTTAACCACATTGTTCTTTGTTTTTAACTTCAGAGATTGTTGGTTGGCAAGTTTAACTGAGCGGTGAATCTTATCCTACCCTAAGATCTATTCAGAATGGATTTAAATGAGTATTTGAACCCATTGTAATTTGTAATGTTTTTGGAGTTTTTTTCAAGCTGTATTTTTACCCCTCTGCATTTTTGGTTCATGTGGAACAAAATGCACCAATTCTCTTTTGAATTATGCAAAGATAGGAGTAGGCACACATTAACATATGAGGTGTGATGGTAGTTGTCTGGTATGATTTTGAATTGAGAATACTATGTAGATCAGGGGTCACCAACTTCAGTCCTGTATGACTAATGCCCTGCACATTTGCTTTATTCAATCACGATGAAGCACATGTTGAACTAATTAAGGTTTACTGGGCTTGTCTGTAATTTGAGTAGTATGCATACTAAAACAGACTTGCAACTCAAATGTGCTGGACTGAATGTTGTGACTGATAGCTACTGGTGACTATTTTCTGTAGACTGAATTAAAAACATTCGAAACAGTGGAATGATTTAGCATTAATGCAAGCAGACACATATTAGATTATTAAGTGAAAACTTGTAAAAAAAAATGTGAAAAAATAAATAGATTATTAAAAACACAATTATTCACAGCATTCATGTTAAACAATTGATTTTGTTTTTAAGACATGTGATAGTTGTGAGGTCACTTTTGAAAAAATAAAAAACCAGATAAGACAGTTTAGCACAAATCATCTTAAAAGTTTCCCCAAATAGCATCAAAGCCTTTGAGTTTTTTATTTAATTAATGTTTTTTTTTTTTACATAAGATAAGTACTTTATTTAAGTTGTACTATTAAAGAGAGGAAACAGAGTTTGAAACAAGTTGAAGAAGAGTAAATGATCCAAGAAACTTAATTTCTTTCTTTAATTTGATGCTCTGGGAATAATAGCTTCATTATATTTGCATATTAAGAAAATAAAGGAAAGAGTAGCTCAAGCATGGGATCTTTTTTTACACACAGATCATGAGCACACACACAGACGCATGCACACATATAAACACTTTTGAAAGATTTCCTTAAACATGTAGCAAGCCCATCAACTTACAGAGAAGAAACATTTTGAAAAAAGAATTATTCTTTCAATTCAGAATCTTCCACCAAGCTTAATGTCTAGAACCTAGCGGGCAGTATATGATATTTGACATTCACCTCTCTTTCCTTTCAACACAACATTGCCCTGATGCTTTGCTTCTGTATATAATCCAGATATTTCCCCCCCTTTTGGACGTCTAACTGAACTCATTTAGAGTATGACAAACTGTTTTAGCTGTAAATACAGTCAAAACAAGAAATCTACAAAATTATTACTTTTACAAAACTCCCTATGACTGTAACTCTCTGTAGCTGAAGCAGATCACTTCTAACAACCCTAATCCTAGGTCTCTATTTTCTGAACCAGAACTATCTTAGGTTTATCCATGCTCCTCTTCAAACCCATGCTCCAGATCCCCCAGAAGGGTTTGACCTGTCTGTTATCCCAAGGTACATACCAATTCCAGTCTACGTATTGGTAGAATTACTCCTGGCTCCTTAATAGAGGGCTTTGGCTGAATTTGTAGACCACACTCCATTGAACCACTCGCTCTGAATTACTATTGATAGCCTCAGAAGTCACATTCCTAAAATCTTAATTTACGTTTGATGGGTTTGCCACACTTTACCAGTAACACTTACAGCAACTTGAAGTAATGAATCCGATTGGTATAATTTATATGCAATTCCAGGAGAAGTGTCATGTTTATTTTTGTTCCACTAGGAAACAAAGAAAAAGTCTTTAACTAGCTGTGTTCATGAAAAATGTGTTGTTCTATTGGTGTAGTTGCTCGTGTTCTCTGACTTTATTTCCATGGCTAACTTGTTACATTTATGTTGTTGTGATGATATTTCCACACACTATTACATGACATGAGATTGGTTGTTTGACATATCGGTCAAATGGCTTCCTGGCCAAGATATTTGCCAAAGAAAGTTACTAATAACATCAAACCTTCATTGAAGAGAGATGTTTGCTAATCGAAGCTTTTTGTCCGCTTTGCAAGTGTGTGATTTCAAACCCAGGCTAAGAACCTGTTATAATGTTGTAAGTCTTTATAGTAACTCACATATAACTGCTCATTAGATATAAACAAATCCTAGCTCATTGTGGTATTTACTTGCACCTCTTTATGGACACACAAGTACACCTCACACAGCAGCAATAAGTAAAGAAACCACACAAACAATAAAACAAAGAATTAAAAGATAGTGAAAACGTGTGTTTTTAGCCGTGCTTTAAAAGTTTGTTGATGCCACTGCTGCGGACTCATTTGGCAAGCGGTTTGACAGAGCAGGAGCAAAAGCGATGCGGCAGAATGGTCGCTAACAAAAGGATTTTGGAGGAGGAAGGATTGTGAGGGCTTTGCCAGAGCAAGTGTTTGTGAGTGAGAGCAAATGTGTCAGGGGTGTCGAACTCAATTCCTAAAGGGCCGCAACCCTGCATAGTTTTGGGCCAACCTTAAATTAATTCACCTGATTTCTCTTAATACCCTCCCTATTGCTTGTTTGAAGCAACAAGTATGTGTTTTAAAACAGGGTTGGAACCAAAACCAGAAGGGCTTCCATGGAAATGAGTTTGACATCCCTGAGATGAAGAGAAGCCCAGCGTCCCAATTGGGGTGCAATATAAAATTAGTGTGCCCTGAACCATAGTGTTCATAAAAAAAAAAAAAAGAATATTTGCAGTGCCCAGATATGTATTGCAGATCGATGGATGCTCAACCAGCTGCTATTACCCACAATACACTGCACTGAAGTGAAAGAAGTATTCCTGTAATACGACTCGTTTTTTTTTAAAAAGCACAGAAATAAATAATAGCAATATAGAGACTGTTATAATTATTATTAGAATATTTTAAAGCAATGCAAAAGAAGGAGTTAAATACTCACACACTTCATGCGTAATGCGTTCCAGAACCTGAGCACTCTCGTGTTACACATTAAAGAGTGTACTTTTTCTTTTGAAAACGAGTAACTAATATATAGATTAAGGTTGCATTCGAATTGGGACGCAGGAAAGTTTTCTGAGGTAGAAGGGGCGGAGACATGCAGTGCAGTTTTGTAAAACACTGTTGATGTTCAAACACCTTCCAAACATTTCACTTAAACTGATTTTTCCTAAGTTTTGCAAAACACTGTTAATGTGCAAACACCTTCCAAACATTTCATTCATTCATTCATCTTCATGTCGGCTTTCTTTTCTTTCGGGGTCGCCCCAGCGGAACGAACCACCAACTCTCTGGCATATGTTTTATGCGACGGATGCCCTTCCAGCCGCAAACCATTGCTGGGAAACATTCACACACACTCATTCACACTTTTTAACACTCTGGACAATTGTTCTTACTCAATTCACTTATACCGCATGTCTTTGGACTTGTGGGGAAACCGGAGCACCCGGAGAAAACCCACGCGATCACGGGGAGAACATGCATCTCCACACAGAAATGCCAACTGACCCAGCCGAGGCTCGAACCAGCGACCTTCTTGCTGTGAGACAACCGTGCTACCCACTGCGTCACCGTGACGCTCCAAACATTTCACTTAAACAAACTGATTATTCCTAACAAACTTTTATTTTTATGTTTGTCAAGAATGAACCAACTGAACATTTCATTTAAAACCAAATATCTGTGTTTGGTTATAGATTCTAATATTGAAACACTGCATTCAAACACTTTTGATTTAGGAAGCTGATTTCCCCCCAAAAAAGTATTTGGAGAAAATGCTAATTCCAAACTTAGAAAAAACTAGGGGCCCTCTCTGAGGCTATGACCATAAGAAAATTAAAATTTGAATGGCAAGAGTTGTCTTTCCAGAAAATATTCCACACAAACATAGTTTCAGTACATTTAAAAACATGTGAACAGGAAGCCATAAAAAGAATGTGAGGGGGATGGGGGGGTCATGTTGGGAAATCAGAACCCTGAGCCAGCCTTGACTGATGCTGGATGTCTAAATACATTACAAACACATACCTTTTTATATTTCATAGAAACATAATAAATAAAATGCCCCATTGAATTTAATGTTTGTATTTATTGATACGGTAACAGATTCTGTTCTTAATTGAACCTGCTACAATGGTCAACTCAACTTTAAATTTCATGCTATGATATCATCAATTTCATTCCAGGTATCAGTATGAATCTCTTAATTCACATCAAAATTTCAACCTACAATGGATTTCTTTGACAGTTGAACACAATGTAATGTTCATTTTAATAACCTAATTACATGTAATTTGTGCTGACTTAGGAAAAAAACTAAACAAAGCATTGTCTTTTGTCTGTATTTTTGGACATGGTTGAGCCATTTCAAATGTATGACTGATTGTTAATGGATCCCTCTGGATTGATCTTCTAATGTTCTGCCACACTTACACTTAAACACGCTTAAACACAATAACATAAAACAGCGTAGAGATAACACAGCTTTCTCTAAGACAAATAAGCTTTGAAGTGAAGTAGAAACATGGCTTTAAGTTGTTAACAAACCCCAGCTTTGATCCAAACTCACACTTTTCTCCCACAAGAGTATTCTGGCATTACTTTATGTTATTTATGCTGCGTATGGTTCCCATATGCTTTTATTTCAATTTTAATGTTGTAGACAAAGGCGTTTCTCAACTAGACTGATGCAATTGCTTGCTAACACAAAGTTCACAATTGAAACTTTTCTCATGTCGAATGAAAAAGATGAAAAAGCATAATGCACAAATGGAAGACCCTGGACACATCCCAAACAGGAAACAGAGGGAAATAAAAATTAAAAAAAAAACATATGATAAAGAAAGATTCAAAGTTTACTTCAGTGAAATTACCAATCACAATGCAAAAGCTAACTCAAAATTGTGAAGACTTTGGTGAAAATGGTAGATATTGCAATTTATTATTAATATTCACGAGATCAATTTTGAGACTCATATCAGTCCTTCAGAGACACTTCCATCACCAGTTGTATCATAGGTCAGAATGGAAGTAGTATTGTGGGCCAAGTTCAGTTACAGTACATAAAATTTAGTCTTGTATTACATCATTTGCAATTCCTGAAAATGCAATCAAGCTAAGTTGTCTGGAAGAGGGTTTTGGTCTAAAGCCACCTGAGCTTCCAGGAGACTAAACTGATTTATAACTTATTTACCTTTTAGTCATTGATGTGAGGGAATTTTAAGGCTGCTTATAATTAGAGATAATTATTGGATTGATTGTGTACCAGATGAGACTGTATTTGGCAGAAATTAGTAAGAAAAAGTAAGAAAAAGCTTATAATTTAAGTTTGTTCACAACTAGATCTCTGAATTTTAGTGGTTTTGTCAACTTGTCACAAAACATCTGATTTTTTGAAAGCCAAAACAACATAGGTGGACAGCAAGGCTTTTCATAAATGCATATTTGCATTACTCATAATAGTTTTTTACAAGCACGAGTTTGTAAGGAAAATTATTCTCCCATCTGCCTTGGCTACTGTTCAGTATATTTCTGCAGAAAATAAATTTAGAAATGAATGGCCAGTAATTGTGCAACCAATGACAGTTGCCAAGAGATGTCTTCCAAAGCTTAACAAAATAAGTGTAGAAAAGGCCATCAGCACATCTGACATAGCGAATCCCAACTTGCCAACAATGAAGAGACAGCAAAGGGTCAATTTTCTGACCTTTTGTCTAAATCCATAGAAATTTTATGACTTTATCCCATCTTTTCCAAAAAGACATAATCTGATGGAAAAAAAATCTATGTCAATCATAAAAAGAACAAAATATTAAATATATGTACATGTTAAAATGGGGCACGATGCTAGTTAAATGAGGTAACTTTATTTCTAAAGCAGACACAATTATTTCCCTGTCCACACAAATGCAGTCTTTTCAAAACCATTGCCTATTTTCACATGGCTAGGCAAGTGAAAGACAACCCTGTATAGCTGAAACTGACAGATTTATATCTCGAGAGAAGATGAGAACTCAGTGTTAAAGATGAGGGCTAAGCCAGAGATTTTGGCTCGACTGGAACCAACCTCTGATTGGACAACATGGCTTTAGCGCTAAGGAGAGCATGAAGTGGAGAGAAAAAAAGTGCCTGATATTTTGAGATTCACTAACTGAAGCAGCAGTAAAACGACACTAAAAGTTTCAGAACTCAGTTAATTGAAACTGCTTTTATTAGAGTCAGCAATGTTGTGAAGATCCATCTAACCCTGAACGGAGATTAAAACAGAGTATACAATATGAATTGTATTACATTTATGAAGATTAAATTAGTTTTTACTGAAAATTGAAAACATACACCACAGCAAATCACAAAGATTTGAAGTAGAATTTTTTTTTTTAAATCTTATACATTCACAAATAGATTCATGCAACTTGTATGAACATTCACGGTAAATAAATTGTGGTTTTAACATTGTTACGTTCAAACATTTTAGGTTGGCACAGACGCAATCAAATTTGTGTAAGAAATAATAATAAGTTAAAGGCAATTTATTAATGGAAAAATCTATCTCCTCTCCTGTCCCAACTCAAAAACCACACAAGATTTGAAAACAAAGTTAGGTATTTTATTTTTCTTATATTGTCTTTTTTTTCACACAGCAAATAAATCACAAATAAATAAAACAATCTACCCTACCTAACAAAACCATATGCATAAACAAAATCCATAAACAAAAGTCAACTTCTCTAACTCCCTGGCCAACAAAACCAGGAGAAAACGAATGTTAGAAATTAAACCCAGAAAAAGGATTTTCTGTCACAACTTATAACAGTTTGCTCTAGCTCAAACTTTGGATGTCTAGATGGACTAAACGAGATTCAGCAAGAGCTTTCGACAAACACATGACCGTAGCTTGATCTGAGTCGCTCGTCCAACTTTTAAGCTCTCCTTCAGATATTCATCAGCAGGACCTCAACAGGCTACTTGCATTGCGTCTCGTGATCCACTTGCTAGGGAGATGCACTTTTCGGTTTGGGTGGCATTCGTGGGTTCAAAATAAATAATTCTAAAAATGTGTCAAAAACAAACAGTTTATCATTTTCAGAGACAGGAGAAGAAGACCATAAGAACTTGCTGTGCTCCACTGTGTACAGTCTATTCCAAATATAATATAATGCTACGTTTTCATACCATGGCTGACATCTTCAGTAAAGTTATCCACAGATTCAAAGATTTGCTTTTTCTAAGCTCTATAAATTAATTAATTCTTACATAGAACTAGCCTAGAAAACGCAAGCATATCTGGCGAGATTAGGATAAGCGTACTGGGGAAGCTGTCCATGGAAGGGCCCCGGGGCCAAGAAGGGAAGCGGGAGGAAGAACCACAAAATTTGGGAATGGATAGAAGGATTGAAAACACATGTAGATTGTTCGGTAATTATATTATCTCTTCTCTTGAAACTGTGTTAATGGAACTTTACTTAAAGATTTGAAAAATATGACATTTTTTTAATTAGTTCTCAAAATGAGTTTTGTATAAGAACTAGCAACAAATCTGCAAAGAATGAGCTGATTCTGAGTTCAGAAGAGTGTTTTAGAGTGAATCTTTGCCATAAACCCAATTGTACAGGATTGACATCTTCAAACGTAATGCAGCAGAAACAAGAATTGTTAGGCTGTGTATTTTTGACGGTTTTAAGATGTACAGTGTAATTCTCCTTTTGTAAAATTAACACTATGTGTAGAGTGTTAATTTTTTATCTTTTACAGGAGTGATTAATAAAGAAGTGATTTTGGGGTAGGCTTTCTTGGCCATATCCTCTCAGATGTTTATGCATTGACGGCAATACATTTCTGCAATCACAGAAAAATAATTATTTCTGCTCAAGCAACTTTGTAGTTTGTTGAGTACGTTATGCAGAATACAAAGAGCTCTCATATGTTTATTATTAGAGATTCAGTAAAATAATTTTACTGAAGTTAAAAACTTCTCTCTAGTTTACTGCTGGGAATCTTTTTTTGCATAAACAACGTACATCGCTCACAATATTTTTTAAAAATCACTGCAGAGAGCACAGTGCAAAACAAAGCCATTGGCTGTGCCATTGCTATAACCAGATAGAACTGAACTGTAATAGACAGAATGCGGAAGCAGTTTTGCAAGTAGCCCATTACACAGGGTTGGAGACTGAGCTGTACGCTCCATGGAGGCAATTCAAAAACACACAATTCAGTATTACATAAAGCAGATAAGACAAACATAAAAATATTTAAATAAAATACAGATACTCATGGACGTAACAAACATCTGCAATCCACCTTTCAGTGTTTCCAAACTGCATCAAAAATTTAAGTAAGCCAAGACAACACTCAAGTTTCACGTTCACTATTAAATCCAAGACTTCCATGTAAATTCAAACAGCCTGGGTTTTTTACACCTAGCGTGATGCTTGCTTCAACAAAGCAAAACGCTGCTAAGAATAAGCCGGACATATGTTCTTACTGCCTGCTTAATCTTGCCTTTGTGAAGCGAGACCTCAAGCCGTCTTTCAAGCAGCTCACACACCCTCGAGTACCAGGAATTAATATTCCACCTGCCATATTTCCATTTGTTAGGGCACAAAATCCCTGCCTACCCACACAGCTTGAGGGACTCTGGGGGAGCGGAAAAGGTCAAATCCCATACGTGAGGAGAAGCAATGAATACTTCAAATAAGAAAAAAGAACAGCCAGAGAGTTCAAAAGTAATAATGGCAAATATATTCAGGTTTTCTTGCTGGAGCTTGGAGACTGAAAAAAATTGACAACCCACTTCAGGAAATAAATTGAAATGTGGTTGCTGTCAAAACAGTACTAATTCAGTCAGACGCACAATTTATTAGTCATAGTATATCAGAAGAGATGCAAAGTTCAGAAACCCAGACTGTGATTCTTTGGAGTCACAAAAATTTCTTTAGTTCCGATGTTGATAATCTGACCATCAGCTAATCAGATTTTATTGTCAGTTTATTAGTGGCTTTGATGGTGATGATCTGGTCAAAAAATTAATATGTTCAAATTAATTTTTGTCAGTGGTTTTGTTGTTGTTCTAATTATCACTTGTGTTTTTTTTTATTAATCAAAAATATATTTAGCAGTTACGATGGCTTTTAATAACAAACTTGAAAACAAAGTTGTTTGTGTAATTAAACAAATACATATATTTATTTTTTTTCAGGTTTTTATTATTATTACTTATTTTAAGGATTCCATGTGCTTATTTAGGTAACTTTAACATAATCAACAAAAAAAAATTGAAAAAAAAAACTGATATCTGAGGATAAATATGGAGAACAAAACATTTCAGAATTTATTAGATAAATAGACAATTAAGCAATTAGGTAAAAAGAGTATGGTAAAATCATAGGGGATCTGAGTTAAGAAAAAATCTTGCAAAAAGATTTTTTGATCTTTACATGTATGGGTTATCATATATAAAAAGTGAATTCTGATAGGCGATGCAATCAGCCCACACAGCAGTTTCCCTTCCACCCCAATTTAACTTCTGGATTTCTGGAGCTATCTGTTTTATTTTATTGCGTCTGTAATGGGTGATATTTAAAAACACATTCTAAGCAATTCACACAAGGTTGTTAAAATAAGTAAATTGTAACACTTTAAAATTAATTGACACTGAGAATCATTAAGAAATAAAATTGCAGTTAGGTTGCATGCTTATTCTTAAAATATGTATTTTATTTGGAAAACTAAAAGAAATCCAAAATACCCAATAAATAAAAATTTTCATTAAAAAACATACATACGCAATTCACAATTCAATTAGTAATTCTGGTAAATTAGGGCAAATGGGTTAACAATTATTTTGCAATCTACGCCCTTTAAGCCAAGCACTTTAGCTGCACTTTTGTTGCTTTTTAATATGCCATTAGAAATAGGGCTCCAGAGCAATAAACATCAGCTTGAAAGGGATGGTTCCTCCCCGTCTCCCAGCATGCACCCTGACATCAGTGCCATTAGAAGCTCATAGATCTGTCCTTAAGAATGTCTGACAGGCTAATCTATTTTACAGCCTCTTTTACAGGTCTGTTCAGAGGCAATCCAACTGAGGAATTCACATCACTTGATGAAGTGAAAGTTTAGGGACAAGCAGAAGTGCAAGAAAGAGGGGCACTTCGGCCATCCATTATCCAGTAATGGACTGAAGGGAAAGTGAGAACTGCTCTCTAATGGATGGAGGGGGTGGTTTCCTGTTGGATCGCATCCATTAATTGGGCTGATTGGCTGCTGATGTGCTACAATGAACATAAGGGTCAAATGATTTCTATTCAGATCATGGAGCTTTATTCGTTATTTACAATGTTTCCATGTATTTTCATTATTGGCTAACAGTTTTTTCCTCAATGAACCACAAAATACCAGCGGAAACCACATTCCCTGCCTCCACAACTCAATCAGAAGTATTGGTTTTGAGTTGAGAAAAAAAAGTGAGTTAATTCAAATGTTTAATCATTTACAATAAACACAAGGATGAAAATAAACCCAATATCTTTGCAGTGGAGAAAAAATGCACTAGATGGAGAAAATACTAACTTACCAAAAATACATGAGCAGATACTTAGCAAGAGTTTACAAACCCATAAAAACTAGAGAACAAAGCGAAATTACAAAGTGGAGAAATTAAAACAAAAACAGGCATTGGCAGGCCAACGGGAGACTGAAACGCAGGATGAAACTGAAAAACAGGAGTATACGGTGAGCTGGCGTTAAGCAATGTCACATGTAAAAGAAGTGTGTTTAGGTTGTAACTGGTGAGTGATACAAATTGGATATTTATACAGCTGATCCCATTAATTTCAGGTATCGTTTCATCTCAGACACCGCTTCCTCTGCCAATCATCACACACAGGATGCAACAAACCCTCTAATTGGACATTGATAAAACAGAAAGGGGTTAATCTTTACAATGACGTCAGGTAAAACCCCTAATGCAATGCTCATTCACACAGGGTTGGCAATAATAATATTAATAATTTGCAGATTTCTAATAAGGGAATACATAAATTAAGAAATTTATTTTTATTATATCGTTAAATGTTTTTATATGTGCTTGTACAGTGTAATTTAAACCTATCCTACATTTTAATAAGATGTATACTTGTTTGCACACAATCCATAGTGCACCTATGGATATTTGCATGCTGTTTACAGAAATCCCAATAGAGACAATTCCATCAATTTTGTCTCATTTTCATTTACAATAAAAAAGTGCAAATCATGACCCATTAGTGAGATTGCAAACAGTCTTGCATCTGTTCTAACACAATCATGTTTGAAAATTAACCATTAACTAACGTGGACCCTAAAACATGAGGGTTACAAAGGCATTCGCATTGCAGTGATCATCTTGGCAAGGCTAGCTCAGAACAGCTTTGCCTCATGGGATTGTTGGCTGGTGTGCTAGCATAGAATGCTAAAAGGAAATGTTGCTTAGCTGCTTTTGAATTATTCAGAGCTAATCTGTTTTCGACTGCACAATTTTTCTACAACACTGTTATCCTCATGCTTTCAGCAAAAAAAGGTTTAAACCCAGCTAAATTACTTGTTTTTCCCAAGGCAGAGATTTAACATGATTTTTAAATGAAAACACAATAGTCAAAATGATTGTCAGTATATAAAATAGAGTTCAATTTGTTCATGAATGCCAAAATGGGTTTTATGTTTGACATAAAATCACTGTCAGTTTGATAAAAGTACATTCACTTAACCTTTGTGGGGTATTCCCATTTTAAAAGCAATAAAAAAAATACTCCATAACACATTAACATATATGACTTATCTCAAATTCAAACAATATAGCGAACATATCTTGAATCATTGCAACCAGTCCCTACTAGAAAAGAATATACACTTGTAACATTTTTATTCTTGTAAAAATTAGAAACGGGTCAATTTGACCCGAAGGCCACACAAGGGTTAAATGAAACACAAAGCTCAGAACTTAAATCTCACTTGATAGCCTATACAAGAAGGTACTAGAAAAACCTTCATGGTGCAATGCTTAAATTTAAAACATCCATTTGAGGAGGCTGGTGTGGTATTTGGCTCTCATCTTCTGGCATCAATGTAGGATTTGTGGTTGTTATTTCTCCAAGCAGTGCATTTGCCTTTTAAACTCATGGAGATCAGTCTGTACTCAACAGGAAAATGCAGTTCAACGAAACCTGGAGTACATCTAAAGCACTTTCGTAGACCACAGGTAATCCAGTATGCTCTGCTGCATACCTGAATACATTTCCCATTTCAATAAAAAACTGCCAGAGGAAATTGAGTTACACCCCCATAAACCAAAGCTGGGTGGATTGTTTTTAATGCACTGCTCATAACTTTACATTCAAAGGGGATTGGTGGTGTTAATCTTCCTGGAAGATTTACCATGTACAGACTGTTTCATAATGAAGTCATGAGTTGATAATTAACACTGACATTTAAATGGATAAATGAGAAATGGGGGATAAAACAACTGCAACAATGACTGACAATCCATAATCTAGATTTTTAACATTATGTTTCTTTTTTATTTAGGAAAGGCATCATGAACATGACTTTGAAGTAACCTCAGATGAGAGGTAGCTTATTGGTGTGTGTGTATGCAACCCTCTATCTCACCATTTTTTACTAAAACAAATCCCAAATGCCTTCTAAAAAATAACCATTTAATGCTTTCTTTGTGTGCTCATAAATCATAGGATCCTTTGAGCTTGATGCCATGAATCCAAAAGTTTAGGTACAAAAGCTGGTATCAAGTCCAAATCCTGATTGTGTTCATGTACTCCCAATATTGGTACATTTAAGCCTGACAAGATCACTACTGATTTTTATTTTCTCATTTTGACTCCACCAAATTAGTTTTAAGTAAACACAGTGGACATACTTGTAATTTGTGTTTAATGTTTACTATATGTGCAATAATTCTTACATCATAGCATTCAGTAGATGTTTATCATTTTTACAGAATAGCTTATGTTGAATGTTAATTGTTAGTATTTAGCACATTAATTGTTTAATTATTATTTTTTCACTGCCGTATTCCAATGTACCACACAACATCGCTCATATGTGTACACTCACACACTTGACAATAAAGCTGATTCTGATTAAAAAAGAACACAAGTTATTCAGTATAAAGGTAATGCCGTTTTTCAGCTTGACAAAAAAAAAGAATGATATAATTAACAAAACAATGAGAGATTGGGAACTACTACAAGTTCTTATTTCTAATTTATTTGGCCATAAACATTGAAGCTTGTGAAGATTACTCAGTGGTATTCCCATATTTTCATCTCAGTTATGAATAGCAATACGTTCTTTAATCAAACCAATTAAATGGCCCATTTTAAACAATTAAAAAAAATATCCACAACGTAAAGGATACGGTAGAATGCCCATTCATTTGATAGAATGCCCATTACATCACCCTTTGACACTCATATCACACACATTGTCAAGCTTCCATCAAGCTTTTCAAGCCTCACTCCCATTGGGGGTAAGACATAGATTAAATATATTGTAACACATTCTGATTGAAAAATTAAATAAAGACTTAAACCCACACCATAATCACCTTAGCTAAACTTTCAAGTTGTGATTTTCTCTCCATGCATTCAACCAAGAACAACACAGGTATATTAGCATGCCACAACAACCGATAAAAACAGGATAAAGGTTCCTTAGAGGGACACAACTGTGCTTTGCTTTAAGTAGGAACAGTCTCAGCATACATTAAAGGACACAGGTAAGGACCATCTAGATCAATTGACCATCTAGATCTCAAACAAACAGAATCTGAAAAGCTAGATGAAAATACAGGCCACAGAGCCAGTTGATGATACAAAGCCACACAGCAAGGAGATAACTTAAAACCACACATCAAGGAGAGCTGAAAGCTTGTGCTCCTTAAGAAAACACTACAGCATGTGTTCACATCTCAGGTTCACACATGAGCAACACATTTGCACCCCTGATGCAACCCACCCGAATAGCATGTTGGGTATGCAAAAGACGTGATGTAAGGTATTATACAGTGTTACCTCGAGATACAAAATTAATCCATTCCGGGATGGCCTACGTATGCTGGATTTTTCATATGTCGAAGCAAGTTTTATTTGTACAATGCCTCATTTATTCCAAGCCACAAAGAAGTGACACTTAAAATTGAAAATAACATGGAAAACCAAAGAAAAATAAAGTAGGATTCTTCAATCATTAAAAGTACATGATAAAAAAATAATACATAACAATAATAACCATTACCTTTCGAGTGAGGCAATGTGGCGAAGTGTCAAAGGAGGTGTCAAAAGTGGATGGTAAGGGGGGGGGGAGAGGCAACACAAAATTATTCACAAATTTAAGACACCAACACGAAACCGAAAGCGACCATGAAGAGAGGGGGAACAGTTCTGGGAAGGCATAACGTGTTGTCTTCCGCCATTATATCTTGAAATTATTTTCTTTTTGAGTAGCCATTTAAATTATTCTTTGAGCAGCCTTTCTTATCTTGGATTTTTTTCATAACGTGAGACATTTGTATCTCGACGTATCCCTGTACTTACATTTTCAGTATCCCTTTAAGAATGACAATGACACAGCAAATTACAGCAAAGTAACAAGGCCTTCCCACATTTTGTCCTCTTGGATTATATTTAGCAACTTGTGCAATGTAAAGTTACACTATGTACGTTTTACCTCTAGAGGGTACATTTATTACAAAATGTTCCCAAGATGTTCCCAAATACAGTAGATCCCATAAGAAGTGAAACAGCAGACTCCAATGCAAGTAAACATCCAACTCATCTATCACCGGTTTTGTTTATAACCCTCAAGAAATCATATAAAACTTTATTGATTGGTCCACAGTTTCCCGGCTGAACTCATGAAAGGTTTTCAAATGTACCTCCAACATTTACACCCTCAAATTCAAACGTGTGAACTTAGTTTGCCTTTTCAAATCCTCAATCCTGCTTTCTAGATCTCCTTCTATCATTCTGAATTCAGTTTCAAGTTTACTGGATCAAAATATAGGCCACAGGGGTACAGAATTCCCTGCATGTACTCTTTTTGGGCCACTGGTTCTGATGGTGAAGGGTACAGTTCTGCAAGGGAATGAATAATGCATCAGTGAGAGAACTGGCTGTGAGAAGCATTGATATGTTGGAACTGCACTCAGTGTCGGGGATGAACTGTAGGAAAGACATGTTAATAACAGCTTACCCTGGTTGACTCAAGACAGAAAGCTCTAAATTGTTACCTGAACTCAAGGCTAGTCTATGAAGCGGACTTGCTAATACCCATCTGCCTCTGCTTTTCTTCTGATCTGTTGAATCCCAGAAAACATCCTTAAACCTAACCAAGTGGCAACAGCTGAGAAATTAGTAAATCTTATAGTTTGGATGACTTATTAGTTTTAACCTCATTTGCGCTGGGCATAACAAGGGTTTTCCACATAGATTTTACTTACTTCAGTATGGCGCATATTTTTAAAGTGAAAGTGTTAGATTTCAAAATTCGCTCATATGTTTGCAGAGATTAAGAGATTAAAAGATATCCAAATGTTTAATTCAACATTGCTTCCACAAATTTTTACTTTTTGTAAAATATTTTGAATCCCTATAACTTTTGCTGCTTTTTTATCCCAGTCTCTGTGTCCCCATTCTATGACATTGTACATTGTTAAACTATGCTTTACAAATAAATGACTTCAAAGACAATATTAATTTGTCAGTTGGTAAATGTTGTACAATGTCAGCTAGTGTGCAAATATATTTATGTTTTTCAATAAACAAATTTTAGCTGTATGAAGCAAGCTTCACATTCTACTATTTAACTATTCAACTATTTAAATTGTACATCCAGAACAACATTGAAAAAATGTTCTGCTGTGTTATGCACTTTTAGGCTAATCTGGGTTTTTTTTCTTTCATGTGGATTGAAACAACATCCCAAAAAGCACAAAATGCAATACACCTGTGAAATTAAAGGGACGTCCACTTCTCCTGAGACACGTTTCAAGGCAACTTTTTATTCACGTACCCCATCTTTTAAAACTAATGCAAATAGTGACACTCATTCTAATGAGTTCCCAGGCTAATTTTTAAGATAACTATGAGCAAATATTGATAACATTTCAAAGACACCTGAGAGTGAAGTACAAAATTGTCATTTACCAACAATTAAGATTCAAATAGCTCAAGGCACTGTTCATATCTCTTTGCTTGGATGCTCAGCCTCTCCTAAATCCCTCAGCTGTAGGGATGAAAAAAAGAGAGCAATGTGGTTTTCACTGACATTTGTAGTCCACAGAATCTTTCACTCTGGCATGCTAGAGGGATGGAAAACATGTCAAAGCTGCCTGAGTCGACAGTGCTTTGGTATAACAAGGAATCTTGTTGAGAAGGTATGGCTCATCAACTATGCCTTGCAGAGGTGTAGACAACATCAGGGGAAAAAAAACATAAATGTATGCATTTCCATGCTAATGATGATCTTTGAAGCTTGTAATTGCAAATGTTGAAACTTTAACTAATCACAAAATTACTATATACAATTTATGAATTAAATAAATGTTAAATCAGGTCACCTAATTGCCAAAAACACCCACATTACATCACAAGAGAGACCACATCAGCAATTGCATTAACAATAACCTCATTCATGTTTTGTCCACAATCTCCATCTCAAGCAATACATTCAGTGGCCCTGACAAATGATATGTGGAAGTTCCTGAATGGCATAATTACATTGAAAGATGATTACTCAGTTTAACAAAAAAAACCGAGGTAGCTTCTAAAATGCCATCATAACGACCACTGATTGCGAGCTAATATGACCACACTAAACACTACATATAGAATGGTATAAAGATGTTTACATTGTGCTTGTGTCAAGCAACAGAGTAAGTACACACAAATCAGGAAAACACAGGTTAATTAACATGCCAAGAAAACAGATTAAAAAAATAAAAGCTCTGTTTAATGGTACAACATTAGCTTTAAGTACCTACAGTATCAGCATACAATGCCGAACACACGTGAGATGGTTAAAGAACTAGATGAGATGAAGCCGGTTATTAGACACAACAGAATGAGGATCAGATTTGAATGAGATAGAAGCCACACACCCATACTGTAGTACAGGGGTTTCCAAAAGTGGTCCTGGACGGCCAGAGCACTGCACATTTTTGATTCAATCATTATGAAACACACCTGTGGCACTAATTTGGGTCTTCTTGGATTGTCTGAAGCTAGAGTAGTATGCATACTACAGCAGGGTTGCAACTAAATTGGGCAAGACTGCGACCATACAGGACCAGGTTTGGGGAACCCTGTTGTAGGATAATGAAGAATACCACACAGCAAAGAGATGACATGGAGCAGGCAAGTTCTATCCAGGAGGACTTCACGATTTAAAATGGAAAACTGCACTTATGATGAAGCGCCCTCATACAGAGGCAGACAGGAACCGGTGAAGGTAAAGAAGAATTGAACTGGTGTCCAATTTCATTAAACCTCAGTCAATAACAGCCTAGTCCTTAACGACATTATTTTGGGAACAAGCTGGTGAGGAAAATTACCAGTGTTGATAATACTGGCTGAATTGCATGCTCTCCAGCAAAATGTAACACACTTTTTAACTCCATTGCACAGATTTTGTGACATAATAATGGCCCGTTGATTATGTACACTCCTGGCCAATTTCTGTGCTCTACCAGTTAGTTCCACTGTTCCAATAGTCTTAAAGGTGCACTAGAGGTGATAGAGTCTATGTGTTTTAAGAGATGAGTCCCCCAGCTCTGAAACACTTTCTTTAAAACAACACCAAGAACAAAGCTTTTTAAACTTGCTGGTGGTTAAGCCTGATCTATACTTCTGCAACAACTCTACCTATTGCCCTCTGCGGAGGTTGCACGCTTACGTAACCTTGCGCTGACCCCTATACGAAGCTTGACGTGTACCTCTCAAAATGTCTAACCTTGTCAAGGCTTCAGAGCAAAATGTTATTGGTCGAAGTACAGCAGAGAATGTACTTTTACTCTCTTTCTTGGCTTGCACTCTGTGTTAAACAATGGATAATTAAATAAAACAATAAGTGCAATTTTAAGTAAAACTTCTGTGCTGAGTTTTAACTAGCTTGTTGATTTATAATAAGGCAAATAAAACCTGACTTTTTTTTAGAACCTCTGTGTTGTGTTCTGGTTTGCTAACAGTTGGCATTCTTATTACACCAAAATTGATCATTGCTCAAACAGAGCAAGACAGAGCGCACAACTATAAATGCTTTATTGCCAGGTGTGTGCGTGCAGAGCCTTCCGCAACAGGCAATACGTAGGCTTGACGCACAAATATAATTCCGCCTTTAGGGTGGGGGTCTGGTTTGGCAAGTTGTAGTTTTCTTTAAAACTGTTTTATTGCTCAACCCCCAGGTTAACAGTGGTGTTGTGGTGTGAAGATACACAAATGAAATAAATCATTGAAGTAAATCAGGTAGTTCCAATTTAGCTAGTTATTAAAACAGTATAAATGCAAACTTAACAGCTTGCCTTTTACACTTCTCTATTGCTCGTCCCCCTTCCCTTGTGATAGAATGCAATTATAAATAAGATTGAACTAGTGAATTAAGCAATGACTTGAGAGTAATTTGCATCAATGCATTTCTAGTTGAGACAATTACAATATGGGCGTCACGGTGGCGCAGTGGGTAGCACGGTCGTCTCACAGCAAGAAGGTCGCTGGTTCTAGGCTCGGCTGGGGCAGGTGGCATTTCTGTGTGGAGTTTGCATGTTCTCCCCGTGATCGCGTGGGTTTTCTCCGGGTGCTCCGGTTTCCCCACAAGTCCAAAGACATGCGGTATAAGTAAATTGAATAAGAACAATTGCCCATAGTGTTAAAGTGTGAATGTGTGTGTGTGAATGTTTCCCAGTGATGGGTTGCGGCAGGGAAGGGCATCCGCTGCGTAAAACATATGCCAGTGAGTTGGCGGTTCATTCCGCTGTGGCGACCCCGAAAGGGAATAAAGCCGACATGAAGATGAATGAATGAACAATTACAATATCTTAACACCCCCCTTCCAAAAAAAAAAATTAAAGTACATGGAAAAGTTGACTAGACTAGGCATTAACCAATTAGCATTTATGCAAACACAGCTACAGCATGTTAAAGATATGTGAATAAAATAGAAAGTCACAACTTTTTTTTATTACATATATGCCAAAAAAAGCGGTAACATCTAAACTCATTTAAAATGAATCCATGGCTTTGCTTCCTGACTGCTTTCATTGCAGCCATGAACACTTAAAATGAATCGCAACCTTGGCTGGATCTTTTGAATTTTTTATGCTTGTTCATATGATACCTAAAGCTACTTATCTGCAGTGGTCAAGACAGGTTAGCCTGTGAGCCTTTAAAATGCACGTGAGATCAACAACTATCATCAGAGATTATGAGATGACCAAAAATTATGATATATTATTACTAAAACAAATAGTATTCATTTAGCCAAAAGAAAAAAAAACTCCATATATGTGGTCAAACTTACAAATAGTATGTGCAAAAAAGGCAATGGTGCAGGCATGCAGGCTAACTGGTCGGAGCTGACAAAAAAACCGGATGACTGAGGTTGTCCCTCCAGAAATGGTAGTGACAGAGGATTGGATCTGGAACTGTTTTACTAATCTTCTATTAAAAAAGAGTAAAGTACACATTCCACATGCATATTTATGATAACATAGCAAAAACAGTCTGATTGATACCTTGGGATGCTGCTTAGCAACATGGCAACTGTGTCAAGTGGAATAGTGCCTGAATAAATTTAGCACCTTAACGTGTTATTGTGTCCTTGTTTGTTGTATTACTAGAAACAGAAATTGATTAACAATAAAGGTTTGGTTTCTTTAAAGGTGTGAGAGAAATAAATTAATCTTGCATGGACTGTAAACAGCAAGTTTTAAGTTTTTTTTAACTTAGACTCTTGAATAGATTTTTTTCTCCCTGTATAATATAATTATGTTTAAAAATGGACCAGCAACCCATTCCCAGCGCTCTAGGTAAAATACTAAACAAAATGTTCTTATTTTTCCAAAATATGTGGTCACCCAGGAACACATCATCCCAAGAGTATTCGGCCAGCATCACTTTTTGAGAGCTCTCAGGTGCATCTTCTCCAGGGAACAGAAGTTTGGTGAGCATGCTTAATTTGAACCAAACATAGAATGTTCAAATATTGACGTCTGCAACTATATGCATATAATAATATTGTAGCACAAGACAGAGACAGTTCTATATTTTGCAGCACTTTGTTCTCAATCAGATGAAAACCATTTCCTTCATCTCCCACAGGATGAGAGGCATTCCACTTGTGTGCCAAAGCAATAAGAATGATAAACAGTCCACACTGCCACTCATTCAGGATAATCAAAACCACAAATTAGTATCATTAATAACCATCTCCTCCTTTCAAATTCTGATTGAACTGTAAATCATGTCAGAATGAACAAGATGTACTGTAATAAAGACCATGAATCAGAGAAGTTACCCGACCAAAGACGATGTGAATGACTCAGAAGAGCATGGATTACTCTAATGCACTGCTCTCACAAAAGATAAAAATAAAAAGTGCCGGTACTAACTATAGCACTTTTATGATAGCACAGGGCCAAATCTAAACCCTTAACTTAACCAACTAACCCTTAACCAACTAACACTTCACTATTTGACCTTCATGCCAACAAGTGGTGATTTTATTTATACACCGTAACTAAGTTACATCAAGACTCTAACACTCCACTAACACTTTAAAAATTACATACCACAACTCCATGTGGGAAAAACAGCAGGTTAATCTACTGTACATTGCATGACAACTCACTTGGACTAAATGCTATTAAAAGTGTCCCACAAGTGATTGGATTCTAAGGTGGCATCTCAAGCAAAGCAATCAGAGAACAGTTTATTTCAGTCTATATTGGTGGTTCCGGTGCCAGACTGTACTTGCATAATTTCAATACATTTTTACAATGGGTTGAAAAAGTAATACATAGCAACCTAACTGCAATGGTAACTCTCAATATCTGAATCATATACAGCTGAAAATTTTCAATATATCCAATATTTCCATTAACTATTGTGGCTCATTTTGCTCATATGTCTGGAGACTTATGTGTACATGTGTACAAAAAACACATTAGTGTGGCCATTAGGTAAAAGTTAAGCAAAATGTTACAATATAGATAATTAAATTATATTTGACTACCATAGAAAACTATAACCAGCTAAATTGAAAAAAGAGAGGGTAGGAAAAGTGAGAAATTGTTCATTTGTGGTAAAAGAGTCCATGTGAAAAATTTAGCGAGTCGGCTCAAATTTTGAGTTGGTTTTTTTTTTTACTTGTTTTTACTTTTATCTCAAATTAAATCTGATGACAGCAAACATTAATGGTTAAACATACCTATAAAACTTTAAAAAAACGCACCTTATTCATTAAAAGACGTCCAGGTATCAGTTTCCAAAGTTAGGGAAACACAGATTCACAGTATAACTTGCCTGTTATATTCTGCTAAATGGCCATTAATCCTTAAGGTACATATTAAACAGTATTTGAATAAAATGAATTAATGATTAAAATGTATATCCAATATAACCAATTTATGCAACCTGCACAACCAAATCTACAAAAATATTTTATTGTTCCTGGAGCTACTTGCTTGTTTTTACATATTTTAGGACAATGAATCGCAGTGAAACTACCTAAAATGTCCCTTTCAAAAACAATGCATTGACAAATTAATAAACTTTTTTTTCATATTAATGGAAAGCAACAACACACCATAGGCCCCATTTAGTAACCTTTAACTTAGCGTAAATAACACCTTCTGACATAATTTTGCCCTTCCCAAGTCCTAGCATTTGCAATCCCTCATTAATGAGGGACACATTTGAAAATAATCCTCTGTCCTTGGGGCTGATGACACAAAGAGTGTGACATTTTGTCACAATAAATTCAAGTTGTTTTTCAGTGATAAACGACAAGCATAAACCAAAGATCTCTCTCTTAATCAAGCATGTTTGAAAAACATGTCTGTGATCAACAAAGTAACAGAAAAGTTGTTATTTTAACAACTATTTTTTTATTCAAAGAATGACAGCTCTGTTTTGTTTTGTAGGACATATTTTATATCTTATAAATTTATATTTTGTCTGACTCACCCGCTTCTCGTGAAATCTGCATGAAGGCCTCGACACCTTTCTCGCCATAATTTCCCTCAGAGGCCACAGTGGACACATAGTTCCACCCCATTGCCTTCACTATCTCCACCATGGCTTTTGCCTGGAAGGAATCCGGTGGTACAACGCGAGAGAAGAAATCATACCGCCGGTCATCACTCAGCTCTGGAGCTGTGGAGGCGTAACTGATCTGAGGAATCTGAAAGCAGACCAAAGCAAAATGGTAAGACTCACTGGAGCTGTGGGTGGAAAACTGAGTGTGTCCAATTCTTAATTCTGTCCAGTCTTATAAAGAAAAATGATGGAGTGTCCCTTGCCAAGATTCTGTGTTGAATGTCAATTACTCAAACTTTCAATGGAAATTGTATCTGTCATCCCTCTTTGACGTGGTAGTAATCTAAATGCTGCTCTGCAGGAGGTTCACACGTTTATGAAATTGGAAATAAGACAAGCCTGAGCTTTCACAAAAGCATGACATAGTAACACTTATTTAACTGTTGAAATGCTTATCATTAGTCCTAGAAATTTGGATAAATATATACAAATGTCCACAACCTTCAGCTTGTCCACAATACAATGGTAGATAACAGTGACAAAATAAAATAAACTTTCATAACAGCTACCAGCTATCGGCTCTGGAGCCACATTCATAATTTTAGACAAGCTGCATAATATACTCATTGTTTTTTGAGTGATGTTATGAAACAGCAACAGGGGCGTTTAAGTCATTCACCTCGCACAAGATCATGTCAAGCAAAAACATGGAAACTAAAGCCATCAGTTCAGAGAGCTTAGCATGCCATTCTACTCCCTAATGTACAGCCCATGATGGAATTTGACTCAAGTTCACAAATTTATGACCATATTCAGAGAAAAGAGATTTTAATTAAAGTATGATCTTTAAATAGCAACAAATACAGTTTTATTTGTAATGTCTCACATATTATTACATTCAGCTATTATTTTCATCCAGTAACATTTCTCTATAAACAGATAACTACCATGCAAAATTCAGCTACTCCAAACATTTTCTCTTTAAAGACTCTTGATGACCTCTTGTGTGAGACATTATCTCAGAGTATATCTTATTTGGCTCATTGATTGTTACCTGAATTTCATTAGGCTCTCAAATTATTCATACAGGCATTGATCTGTGACTGGTTTCCAATACCCCTTCTTTATGTGATGCTACCTGCAGTAGTGGATTTTCATATTGGGCCACTGCCCTGTGTTAAAACTTTATTTACTCTTAAAAACACAGAAATTGAATGCATGCTTTGTGCACCAAAAGTGAAGGAAATCAAGGCATTTTTTTAACACATTTTAATCATATCAGTGTTAAAGTTGGTAACTTTGAGTTTTGGCCGTGATAACAAAATTGAAACCATCAATGCTTTCCCATGAACTTGCTCGTGCTGTGTCAGTGCTTCTGGAGGTAAAAACTAACAACCCAGAACGTTAATTATGAATTAAAAAAAAACATGTAATGCTGGGTAATAAACAAAAACGTGACATTTTCATGTGGGAGTGCTTGTTAAGGAACAAATGTTTGTAAAAAAAAAACCCCTTATCAGGCACACACCAAGAAAAAAAATCATATATGAAAACTTTAAGTTAGTTTGCACTGAGTTTCCTTGCAATTATCTTCATGCTTTTCTCCGGTTGACACAGGTCTGGGATTACTTGATCTCTGACCGAGTTGGAGAAGACACTCACACTCTAAGTTAATTCCAGCATCTGAAGGGGACTTCCTGCTTGTCAGCCTGCAAACTTTATTCAAACAATGGTTTTTTTCATCTTCTTTTTTTTCCAATTAGCCTTTTGATCTTACTTGTCTCAATGCTGAGTTAAGCTTTCCCATGAAATATTAAATCTTGGAAAATTGTCTGCATTCAAGACATATACAGCACCTAAAGTATAGTAAAGATTCACAGGAAACAGTAGCATGAAACAAGTTAGAAACAGGAGTAAAGTTGAAGAAATTAAAAGTTGTTTTTTTTACAATTTTGGCCAACATGTAGTCAATGCAATTCTTGTACCATTTCTTGTATGCAATTCTTTGTATCATTTGCAAACTGTTAATTGCTTTGCCAAATGTTTCTCTTGGCACACAGCTCTTCTGAGTTTCACAAAATGTATTCTAATTTGTAAAGACTTGTGACAACTTTGGAAAAGAAAGCAGGTAAAAATACATTTATAAGATTGAAATATGGATAATATAATTTGGATGAAAAAAAAAATTTGTTTGGGATCAGTACTAAACAATACTAATATCAATAAATCAAATACCCATAAAACCCCCTAACATTTTTTTTTATGAAGTTATTCCAAATAAGTGTACATCTGAATCGTATTATGTTTTAGGCTAAAATTGCTTATGGACACTTCCATCAAAATCTCCTACTTTCTTTCTCTAAATTTTACACTTCACAAATGCTTCTTAAAACAGTCTTGTGAATTTTTGCCTGAGCTAAACAAATGTCACACTATTTTAGCTAGACGTGTGTCTCAATGTTCTTAGTAAAAAAAATAAAAAATAAAATAAAAGCATAAGCGTCACGGTGGCGCAGTGGGTAGCACGGTCGTCTCACAGCAAGAAGGTCGCTGGTTCTAGGCTCGGCTGGGGCAGGTGGCATTTCTGTGTGGAGTTTGCATGTTCTCCCTGTGATTGCGTGGGTTTTCTCCGGGTGCTCCGGTTTCCCCACAAGTCCAAAGACATGCAGTATAAGTGAATTGAATAAGAATGATTGCCCATAGTGTGAATGTGTGTGTGAATGTTTCCCAGCAATGGGTTGCGGCAGGGAAGGGCATCCGCTGCGTAAAACAAATTGCCAGAGAGTTGGCGGTTCATTCTGCTGTGGCGACCCCGAAAGGGAATAAAGCCGACATGAAGATGAATGAAGATGAATGAGTGTGTCTCAATGGTAAAAAAATCATCCTTCGCATGTAGTAAAAAATGTTCTTCATTAGGCATCAAAGGACCATATTTCACAATCAAAAAGATGAGATTAGGTGAAATCCTAAACCACTTCCTTCTCTTCCCTTTGTAATTCTTCCAACCTTATTTTTCACTCACTCAAACACACAAATAATATCAAGGTCCTGGATGTTAGCCATAGCCATTGTAAGCTGTCAAATGTGTGTTTATGTGTCTGAGCTGAAGACAGGGAGAGCAGTGATGAACATTGTTCAGGTTAGGGATGGCGCCCCATTATCGGACTCCATTATCTTGTCTATCAGTGTGACTGATCGGAAGGTGGCTGCTACTGTGTCCCCAGAATCTAAAAATCTTTTGTGTCACGTCAGGGGTAAAAGAATAAGGTGTCGCGTTTAGTAATCAATCAGGTGCAGGGTATCTTTTACTAGATCATGCAAACAAAGCCCAATGGAAATTTGGGGTGATTAATATAATTCTAGTTATCTATAGTGGTAAAACAAATTTTGTACCTTTGCTTTAGCATCAAATGTGTTGAAACTTAACTTATAACACCAAGATTGTTTGAAATTGGAAATCTACAGCCCACCAAAATGAGATTTAGCTTGGGTTCATAATTCTAGATTCAAGAACATAAAGAGCTGCCTATCTAAACAGTCTCTTATGCTCAATGTGATGCTGAGGATGAAGATGCCGAATATTCATTCATTCATCTTCATGTCAGCTTTGTTCCCTTTCGGGGTCGCCACAGCGGAGTGAACCGCCAACTCTCTGGCATATGTTTTACGCAGCGGATGCCCTTCCAGCCGCAACCCATCACTGGGAAACATTCACACACACATTCACACCTTAACACGATGAGCAATTGTTCTTACTCAATTCACTTATACCGCATGTCTTTGGACTTGTGGGGAAACCGGAGCACCCGGAGAAAACCCACGCGATCACGGGGAGAACGTGCAAACTCCACACAGAAATGCCACCTGCCCCAGCCGAGCCTAGAACCAGCGACCTTCTTGCTGTGAGACGACCGTGCTACCCACTGCGCCACCGTGACGCCCAAAATGCCGAATATGAAAATTAAAATAAATCTATGCAAGATGGAAAAGTATTCTCATATCTAGCTCCAAAGATTTGAAAAAGACTCCTGAACGGTTTCTGGAGCTCAGCTATGCTGACAGAGTTTAAAAATGACTTACACTTAAAGAATGTGTCTCCAAAATCAGAGTGTGTCTTGGATGTTTTCCTTTAACTTGACCATTATTAGTTTGTATCAACCTGTACAATGCAGAAATGCATTATCAGAATGTTATTTTGCATTTAAAATGCAAAGACTTCTTCAAAGCACTTTCTGGTAAATATTATGACCCTACCACTTCAACACAGTCTGCCGACAAGTGCACTATATCTGTATTTGAGCCATATCAAGAGTCTCTTTCAAATAAATGCCTGAGTGAAGCTACAAATATCCAGGCAGCATCTATCTTCAACCCCTGATTATATCTTTGGATATCCATCATTATCTATATCCTACTGAGCAAGTAAACAACTCTCCAGGGCTCTCACATATCTTCCTCCACTTTCCCATAAGTCAACATTCGAAGAGCAAAACATCCTGAAGATTTTTAGTCATGTTAGTGCTTAATGTGAGCCCTATGCCTGGGCCAAAACTGATGAGTTTTTCGATAATAGATCCGACTTCTGACCGCTGGGGGTAATTTTTTGCGTCCAGTCGAAAAGGTCAGGTATTTTGACAGCGCTCATAAAAAGAAACAGACGAGGTATTTGACAATGGGCTGACCCAGTATTGATTGGAGTTGGAGTGCTTCTACCAGACTAAAATGCGGAATGACTGTAGACCAAGGCTGGAGCTTTGTACGTGTGACATGGTAGATGACATTTTCACTGACATTTTCTCTACCTCTATTTTCCACCCAGCATGGTGACATTACATTTTATAGTGATAGAGAACAGAACTCCATTAGAGTCCTGAATTGGTTACTCTGCACAAGGAAAAATTCCAAGTCTGACATTCTTTTGGTAATTCTTTCCTTTTTATATTTACTTGAGAATTCCAATGTTGGTCACTCAAAAATGACTGTACCAACACAAAGTTCACAGAGTAGCAGAATGCAAGATGTGTCATTAACGGGTACAAATTGCATTTAAAATGATTTCACAGCAATCATGTGACTTAAACATCTAAAAAAAAAAGAGTATCAAACTATATCTGAATCAAAAAATGGATTACATCCTCCATTTAAAAGAATTTTTAAAAGAATTAGGCTCTTCATCTTTAAAAAAAGTAAATGAATTTTATTCTTTAAGCATTCTTGATCTATTCATCCATTCATCCATCTTCTTGTCGGCTTAGTCCCTTTTCAGCGGTCGCCACAGCAGAATGAACCGCCAACTCATCTGGCATATGTTTCACACAACAGATGCCTTTCCAACCACAACCCACTAGCGGGAAACATCCACACACACTCATACATGCTTAATTTTGTTTTACCCAATTCACCTGTACTGCTTGTCTTTGGCCTTGTGGAGGAAGCACCTGGGGTAAACCCGAGGTACATGCAAACGTCACACAGAAATGCTAACTGACCCAGCCGAGACTCGAACCAGCAACCTTCTTGATGTGAGACAAATATGCCCAAGCCTCCTCTTCGATAAGTTATACATGAGTGATAATCATTCAGCTGGCAGCAAGGTAGATGAATAAACTTAATCATACTTAAGAATGCATGCACTACTGGATGGGAATAAATCTAGTGACAAGACCCACACAGAACTGTACCACTTGAGAAGGCGTTTAATACTTTTTAATACTAAAACTAAAAAGTCAAAGATAAACTATTTATTTATTTATTATATATTTTCAGGAGCTCAAACTATTATATTACACTACTAATAATATTGTAGGATTATGGTCCTACAGAGGGGATTCATGTAATGACAAGGATTGTTCAGTAGTATCAGTAATTGAATTCACATTGATAGGAAATAGAGTTGGTGGTTTTAGGGTTAATGAAATGAGTAGTCATGGTTAAATGCTTAAAACGTTTATAATCACCCCATTCCCATTGAACTATCACCCAAGTAATTACACCATCAAGTACCTCTTTCCTACTCTGCCACTGATGGCTAGGGTCAAGTCTGACCCCCAGCCTCAATTACCTGCACACGCCAATAATCACAGGTCTCTGCAATCCCAATCAACCTTTGACCCTTAATTACAAAGGTGAGATAAATCAAAGTTTATCGCCTCTACCAAATTGGACCCATGCTTTCTGGCTTAACGGTCAAAAAGCTTTGATTAAAAGGAAGTGTATCTATGCCACCACATGCTAGCATTGGTAGTGTTGTAATACATGACACAAGGACCCCAAATAAGTTGAGCTCTGGAGATCAAATTAAAATGAAAGAGAGGCTCTGATGTGGAGTTCATTTGCCTATTTTTTTGTGATGGTGGATTTTAATCACTCTGAACCACACCATAGAGGTGCAGCAAATCACTGATTTCATTACAAGTGCCTATTCTTCCAAGCCCGCAGCTGATTTTCTACTGAAAGAATAGTGGCATGGTTTCAATCCCTTGACATGTTTTATACAGCAAGGACAATAGCACATGGTGTTTCCTGGGGTGAAGTAGAAGAGAGCAAAGCATCATTATGTCAATAATCTCTATAGAGAAAATAATTCAGCAAAAGAATGCTTAAAGCACAGAGATTGGTTTAGCAATCTGGAAGAGCTATAGATTTGTTTTCCCTTTTCCTTTTTTAATGTCAACCTTTTAGAGAGTGGTAAAATCTTAAATGGTCCTTGGTACAATCTATAACCATCCCACAACAAGCCTCAAAAAATTTGCTAATTTGAAAAGGATTACATCTGGTTAAGGGGTTGTAGCTAGTTGTACCATTTACTGCTTGATAGCATTAATGTAGGTCATGAAACAGTAATTGTAATTTAACAACATTTACACACAATCCTTCCCTTGTGGTGTTGGTAACAATGTTTGCTGTTTATTTCAGAAATTAGACTTCTAGTTGTTTAAATGTAATAAAAATGCTTCTAAAGACTATTGTATAAGAGTTCAGTGAGTAGAGCATCTAAGCGAAGAGCCTATGAGATCAATTAGTAAGAGTATGACTCTTTGCCTAATTACAGACTACATTGTAAAACAGGCTATACCATTTTTAGTCAAAGTGGTGGTGGTCATGTTAAACGATCTAGAATTCCCCCAGAAACATTTTGCAGGACTGGGCCTACCCGTACTTCTCAAAAACCTCCAGAAGTGCTGACATATAATATACATATCTATAAAAGCAATGTATACAATGCCTGATGTAAAGAAAACAAAGTATAAAATACACAACATTATTATACAATCATTAGATATAGTTAACATTTACCAAATCAATCATTCATTCAGTCAAGCAATCAATCAATTTTGTAACCATGCTTTTTTTTTTAAAGGTTTCGCTGTGCCTCCATTTTGAACAATAATTCAACAAAAGAAGACCATCTTTGAGAGATGGACAAGCCAATATGGCCAGATCTTCATTTGCAGCCAAATCAAAAGAGTCGGCTCCCTGAAATGGACCGTGACCATCACTTGGATGGATGAACATACAGACAGACAGAAGAGAAGAGGCACAGAAAACTGTGCTGCCTTTAACAACATTCCCAAAGCAAGCTGCATTATTGTACAATTGTACAAACATAATTCTTCTGTTAATCACTGGGCTTTTAACAGCCAGCACCGTGATTCCAAACAACTTCAACTTTACTGAACTTTAGACAATTTTATAATTATGATTCAACTTGTACAGTTATAAAACTGTTCTAAAATTACTGATAAAATCCAAATGCAACATGTTGATGGTACTGTGCTTAGATTTCATTTCAAGTAATCTCATCAATCCACTACTGAAGTAGAAGTCTACACATGCAGACCACAACACAACCACTTTGCACCCTCACTACATCTTTTTAAATGTCCGAACGTTTGAGCACATTCATTGCACCGTTTATCATCAATCAATCAATCAAGTTTTTATATACCGCTCCTTTAGCAGTTGCTTTCAAGGCAGCTTCACAAAGTCCTAGTGTGGATCAGGTAGAGTAAATAGGAATTCCCTCTGTGAGGTCCCTGGGAGCCTTGTGGACTGAGGCAGGTGCTAGTCACCTCCCCAGCACAAACTTAATATCCATTGACGAACAGTTTGCAGAACAGTTTTGCACTTTAGCAATGTTCCTGAGGTGAAAGAAGGGAGTCTTAGTAAAATAGGAGATATGGTTCTTAAACGTCAGTTCACTATCTATAACACCAAGATTTTAACTGTAGTGGAAAAATTAACTATGTGTCCCCCCAGCTCCATATTTAAAACTGAGAGATTTTGTAATTGCTTTTTAGAGCCAACAAGTAATATTTCTGTTTTATCAGGATTTAGCATTAGGAAATTTTCATTCATCCAATCATTGATATCAGCGACACATTCTGAGATCTTATTTAGCTTTAAAGGGTTGTTAGGTTTTGCTGAGATGTAGAGCTGGGTGTCGTCTGCATAGCAATGGAAACTAATCCCATGTCTTCTAATAATTTTACCAAGGGGCAGCTTGTAGATTGAGAATAGGATGGGTCCCAGAACAGATCTTTGAGGAACTCCATACTCTACTGCTATTGTGTATGATGAGTCTCCATTTACATGAACAAACTGATGTCCATTTTTACATGTCCATTTACATGATCCCAATCAATTAATAGATAGTTTGAAACAGTGCAGTGCTCTGAGTTCAGATTGAAGATCTTCATAACAGTTGCTCTATTGTAAGAAGGTGCTGAGCTGCTCTATTACAACTTTCTCTAATATTTTTGACAAGAACGGAAGGTTAGAGATTGGCCTATAGTTGGATAAATCTCTAGGAGTGGAGAACTCCAGGTGCGTTTTCTTGATTAGTGGTTTAATTACTGCATTTTTAAGCTGTTTAGGAATGTAACCTAGCAATAGAGACGAGTTTATAACATTTGAAACAGTTCTTGAGCTATTTGTAGCAATTATTTCAGTAATTTTAATGGTACAGGATCAAGAGAGCATGTTGTTGATTTAGAGGCTGTGCATTTTCAGCAGTTCTTTCAGGTCAATATTTGAAAAATTTTGCAGCGAGTGAGGCAAAGGCATAGAATTTGAGTTAAGCTGCTTAGATTGAATATGAGTTTTAGTGATTTTGCATCTAATAGATGTAATTTTATTTGAGAAATAATTCATAAAATAATTGTCGATATTTGACTGTTTAGTAGATTAGCCCTTGTTTCAAATAGAAGGCGTGGGTTATTTTGATTTGTCTGTTACTTGTTTATAAAGCAGGGGGAACCCCTCTAACACCTTTATAGTTCATATTAATATGCAGCAAGAATTAGAAAAGCATCGTTATTCAACTGAATCATATTATCAGACTGATCATGCCAGAGTCTAGTTTAATTAAACTACTCCTTTCATATGTGAACACTCACTCAAAGGACAGTTTTCAAGCCTGTGGGTCTGAGATCAACATTTCCTGTTTACTTTCTCTTGGATTCCCTTCAGTACTGAATGTGCATTTGAAAGCATCTCTTCAAACAGAATCCTTGACTGCTGCATCTCCTCCAAAGGCTGCAAACCAATTTGCCTGAAGCTGCAATTCTAGATGTCACACAAAAGCCAAAGTAAATCGTGCCACAATTAATTTAAAGGACAACTGCGCCATTGAATCAGAGCATCATTCCCTGGGGTCAGGAGGACTGTGACGATAGGAAAAGGCGGATGTGTCCATCCTCACGCTTCTGAATAAAACAAAAATTGGTTGGGATTCTGCAGGCCAGTGACTACAATGGCTGAGCCTCATCTGGTGACCGCCAACCTGTTACTCATGGTGTAATTGGATCACAATGTTGCAGGCTCTACTGTGGTCTACAGTGAGTATGATTAAAAATGATACCTCCTGTTCAAGGAAAATGACCAAAAAAAAAAAACATATAACGTTACATACGTTATTGGTATCATCCTCATTACTGTAACATCCAATTGCTCAAGTAAGGGTGTGGTCCTGTGTCCTCAGCCAATAAAAAATAGTAATAGATGCTACATAATAAAGTCACATATCACATGAATGGGACAAGGGCCTTGCAAAGTAGTCACATCTTATCTGTATTGTCTTTTATTTAGTTGTCTAAGATTCCTCTCCTCATCAAGCCACCATTATAAGCTAACCATATTATTATGATTATTATTATTTTTATGATTATGATTATTATTATATTATAAATTATTATTTGAAACAGTTATTTGGGTAGTGACCTTTTCAATTTTCTCAAACAAACATTATATACAATGTTGCCACAAGCAGTCACATTTTGAAAAAGTGCACAGGAACTATTTTAACTTTACAAGTTGAGTAGTGCCAATAATTTGAATTTGTCAACAATGAGTGGAGCTTAGGTATCTACATAATTACATCATATATCATGTGATTGAGATAAAAAATAGTAATAGGGGTATTCTAATTGCAGAAAACATTGTAAGTAATTACTTAATTTGATCAAGGGAAAAACTCCTAACACATTATTCAGTACATACTACATAGCATGGATAAGAGAAGTACAAATTAATTCACAAATAAATACTTAATGTGCCATACTAAAGATCAGTAAACTAAACATTGCAGTCTCGAATCTTGTCATAGATCACTACTGCAACCTCATCTACTTAATCCTATTCACATACAGACCTAATCTCAAACTTATCCAATCATGTCTTTGTCACTAACACCAACCAACTTTTGTCACTCTCAAAAATATCCCAATTGACACTTTTGTTACTCTACTTCTACATGCAAACATGAAACTGCCATGTGTTGCAATTATCATAATGTAATAATTTGCATCTCCTTGTATTTTTGATAGTTTTATGTCGAGTTGGTTTATTTGACTCTGTGATTTCTGAATGATCAATTGTTGAGTTTTCTATCTCTTGTTTCCTATTTCCATCTAGGTTTTCTTTCTTTGAAATAAAATTCCATCCATGTAGTCAGTGTGGGAATCACTGTTACCTGCAGCTCGATAGGAGTGGCACATAAAGTTCCCTGGAAGGAGCTTAGTCAAGTGATCTTCAGCTGATCACTCTAAGGCTGCAGGGAAGACCCAGGAAGACTACCAGCACTACCAGGAGACTATATCCTCTTATCCGGGGACAAAAGATTGTGAAGAGGGATCGTTCATACCTGTCACATCAGTACCGTGTTTAATTTTTACTTTTAATTAGTAAATACTGCACCTTCAATGTTCAAGCATTTTAAGTTTGAATGTAACTAAGGTACTGACATTGCCTGACTGACGGATTGTTTTTTACAAGGACACATTTATTCTGCCAGGAGAGTGAGAGTAGGACAGCTGGTCCCATCAGTGATTCGGGATGTCCTGGAGAGGCTGCTGAGGCTCTTCTGGAGAGGGTTCACTTTAACAGATCCAGCTCATTAATGTGCCAGTATGTGGGAGTCACACAATCTATGATCTTAACGTACAAGAAATCCAATGTTAAATTGAATTGGATACTCTGTTTGTAATTACAGATTTTTTTATTCAATACATCTAATAATTTGGTTTTAGTGTTGTACAATGTGCAATCATGCAAATATTTAGAACAATATACTTTTAAACATAGTATTACAGTGACCTAGCATTAGAGTATGCTCCAATCTTTAGAAGTAAAATGTAAGCATTTATTAGCCACTTTTTGCAAATGCAACTTCTAATTTAGGGAGAAACTTGGCACAAGGGAACTGTTTGTCTCTAGAAGTATGCAAAGAAAAAGTCTATGTTTAATAATTTTTTTTTCATAAACGTAAGAGCTTTTGGAATGGGGTAGCACAAAACATACATGGTCAGTACGCATAAGTAAAAGCACTGAATCACTACATTTTTCTCTACAATATTTTATTTAACAAAATAGATTAATATAATTGCACGAGCAGCTGGGCTGTGATGAAACTAACCCAACCAATGACAACATACACTAGCATCCCCCGCCAACAGCCACATGACACATTCAGTTGTTATTAGCCAGACTGCAGTTCCCTGCCAACACAAAAACAAAGAGCTCAAACTAGCCTCCAAAAACTGCTAAAACCAGACTCATTTCAACTACTAGCTCAAACAATACAGCGAAAGACATTCAAACCTTATCATTTTAGTATTTTGGATTCCTGGAAAGCGCAGATGTGTTGCAAACACGATGGCAGGAAACAGAGATGACTGCGGGGGCAGAATGAGAAGAACAGACGTCCTGCCAGGTTCTTCTCTCACTGTCAGTGAAGCGTGAATGGCTTGAGATCTGTCCAGACTGACTACTGAGACCTAACTTTAGATTGTGACATGCATTTCAGCATGCACTGCATGCAAAGGTGGTCTAGAATTTAAAAGAGCATTGTATTGAAATATGCACATAACAATGCTAATTTAATATCAAATTAAGGTTAATGTTTGAGGAAATTGACGAACATGCTTTATTTCTTTCTGGAATTTTTTCAGGAACAAACAAAGCCTCTGAGTTAATGCTCAATTTTGAGTAGTATAAAGAATAGATAAATATTACATCCCACTCATTTTCAACAAAGCCAGCAAGCAATACAGGCCTCTAAACCACCTCTTACCCAAGGATATGAATGTATTATGGAACACTGATGCAAAGTCGTAATGATTTCCATATAAACTGCCATGCTTGTCCATTTTCTAGCAATGTAATACCTAGAGGTTCTACTTATTTAGTTTTTAGATGTTTTCCATTCCATTCACTGCTCCAAATTGAGACTGAAAGTATAAACAAACAGCTGAATAACACACAATAGTAACATTATCTGCATCTGCTGATTATATCTGAAGGCAGGAATGGCAGCAGGCAAGCCTGGGCTGACATTTTATTGATGAAATGATGTGATTTTATGATGGTTAGTGGATCATCAGATTCTAGATTCTGAAATAGCGTTATGTGGAAAAGGATCAGAGAAATAAGCAAATTATTCCATTTTGAGCCTCAGAGAAATATCAGTGCTATGATTTATAAATGTGATGAACTCAGTTCACCCATGCTGTTAAAAGTAGCTTAAAGTTCAAAAGGTTTATTATATTCCAGAATGTATGTATAGATGTAATTTAATGTGTAACATTTTATTCTACCTGCTATACAGCCGCAAAATGCGTGACTTATGACAGCATCAGGCGTGACTCACGGGACCTGCTGCTTGATTCGACTAGATCGTGATCGCCCTCCCCCCATCCCAAAAAAATCGAAACATGACAGCTACACTGAACCAATCACAGTTCTCGCTTGCCGTGGCTCCAAACGGTTCCATATTTTTTTTTCTTCCATATTGCCATTGGGCAGGGTATGCAATGGGAACAGCAAGCTCCTAAATATTAACATTATGCACATTATATTCTTTCATACCAATCTATATTTATAGACTTATATATGTGGCGGCCTCTTCATGATATCATCAAAGTAACAACTTTATCCACAAGTCCAGAGTGTGTGCTTTGGGACAATTAATTGATAAAATATAGACTATTCCAAAAGAGCATCCTAAAACATAGAAGCTAACTCATCAAAATGTTGTATGAGTTATATTGATTCTAACTATTGACCAAAGTAAGAAATCACAAGTAAAATAAGCAAGCTTGGCAGTAAATTGTTGACAAAAAAATCAATAAGCAACCCATTACTAGTTTCAACGACCCATGGGCTAATCAATTGTTCAATGACACTTTCTTTTATTTTGGATGTGCATTAACAATGCTGATTTTATTTTGAGTGGAACATATTATGTAGTAACATATCCTTCGCTTTTTACAGAGCATGACAGCACTCGACTTAGAAACTGTGCTCTAATGTGTGGGTTGTTATGGCCTATTACACAAATTTGTAGCATTTGACCCAGATCTTAGGTTAAATACTCAACCGACTTTCTCTTTAACCTGATTATTTCACTTTCACCTCATATCACCTTCAAAATTCTGGTTGTAAAAGCTGTAATCGGCATTCCCAAATGAATGCTGTGATTTATACTGTATAACAAGCAACATTACATACACATATTACATGTTTAACGCACTGCTGCTAGCCACATGCTGTGAACAAACATCAGATCCCTGAAGTCATGATGGTAAGTGATGGGAATGAAGCTGGCACAGAAACTCCACTAACGCTGTAGCGCAGCTTATGAGAGCAGCAGCATCTCTGCTATATATTCTGTTTAAATCTGCAGAGCTGGCGTGAAGTAAGCAGGTTTGGCAACATAGAGTACAGTGAATCATTAAAGTTTTATAGTTGGTCCACAATGTTTATTCCCAAGCATTTATTTGTATACTGATCTGAATTTTTACTGCTCATGAAAAAGCGAGCTATAAAACATGTTCTAAACTGCAAAAAACTATTAAAATCTCCAGATCATGTTTTAACAGCAAAGCTGATTATTGTTTATATGGTAAGCAGGGGGGCAATGGTACAGAAAGTAGTAGGAATGTGTTTTGCCGTTAATAACATTGCTGTTTTGAGACCATTTTAAATTTAAATATGTGGTATATACCCTCTATGATCTTACAAACCTATTTGATCTTACAAACAGGTGTAATAACATTTATGTAATTTTTGAAGATAAGTATTTTTAAAGCCAACACTTTCATAATTTGTGATATGTTCTTCTAAAATAATATTTTGATATTAGAACACATTATCTTTACATATTTATCAGTGCTTAAACATTGATGGCCCTCTACACAAATAACAGAATTTTAAACTGGATCCTAAAAGTTACTGCCAGCCAATGAACGGAGGCCAAGCCTGGAGTGATATGCTGACATTCTGGTTCAGCCAATCTTCTCATGAGCTTGCTAACCCTAACCCTTGACTAAAGAGAGACATGCCTGTCAAGTTTTGGATTTAAAATGTTTTCCTTTCCTTTAAAGAAACTACTAATATTACTTAAAAGGCCTCAACAAACACCTAGCATATCACATGGTTGGGTAAGTCAAAGATCTTGGAAATTCTGTCACAAATGTATTTTTCAATGAATGCACAAAGGCACTCAGTCACTCTGTTAGATACCCATGTGTGTAATGGACTGGTCATTTTCTAATAGAATGCAATCAATAAGCCACTTTCCCGTACTTTGTATTCCTCTCCTTAAGAGTTTCTGCCCAATTATCATGAAAGAGGCTGTAGCAATGTTCTGTTTGCAAGGATTGAAACATGACTTTCTACCCTTCAGAGAATAGACCTCAAAAGCTCTGCCAAAACAAAACAAGATATTTAACAATTTCAACTGTTGCCATGAGCATGCTTGAAAGGAAATTGCAAATACTACAGATACTTAACATACTGTAACATGGTGGCTAAAATACCAAAATCTACTTCCTGCATCCTTAGTTTTTCATGAACCAACAAATAATCAAACTAAACGTCAGTCTTTGAAAGCTAAACTCACTCTACATCAACAGGTACTTTTACGCTTGCCTTTTTCAGTTGAAATCGATAAAAGCCATGTCGTGGTTACCCTATTCATCTACATGTAATCCTTAGACCGAATTGTCAAATGGTTTAGTTGATTGCTAGGTGAGCCTCATTTGAGTGTAGCATCCCTCTACAGAATGTATGTGCAATGGATGGTTGCCTCCATCATACATGAAAGCTCACACCCTTTACTTTCACAACTTCCTTCCACTTGCACCAAAATCTGGTCAACATATTCAAACATGTATTTTGTGTCACGAGTGTGTCAGTATGAAGCCATTATCACCTCTCTGCAAAACAAATTTACCCAATGATAAAAAAATCAACTTCAACCTAAACCTAAACAGGACAGGAGTTCAGCGAAGCTGGTTTTTTCAGCAACAACAGTCATGGTGAAGTTTGACTTTTTTTTGGGTATTACCAGAATTTGCAAATGATGGAGCTGCTTTGTTCACAAAGCCTCAAGTCAAATGGTGGACGGGGCAAATGATTCTGCTTGTGGTCACTGTGTTAAAGGTGTTTGGCAATATAAATAATGGCAGAAAGACATTACAAACATTATTGTTATCTTGTGAGAGCTGCTTTGCCCGGGCATTGAATGGAACAACCTGCCAATGTGAGGTCAATGAGCCAAAAGTGAAAATTAATTGGGAAACGTCCCATTGTCTAATACAACTTTATGGTTAAGAGTCAACTGCTGCCTGTTTGATTGGCATACTATTCATAAAGTTTTTGTGTGGACAGAGTTTTTTTCAACACTGTGCTCAAGTGGATGTGAGTTATTTTGAAACAGTATCTGTTTTAAAATATCTGATCACTTGTGGACTTACTTGTATGTTGTCTCTCAATTCTGCCATCAATTAATTTTCCATGTTGTTTACTTTCAGGGGCTCTGTTGGATTTCCCGTATGTTAATTTTTACCAATAGAAAATTGATACAAAAAACAATCAGTGAAATGTCTGACCAATGAGAAATGTCATGACTGCAATGTCTGTTTACTACTTCAAACCAAATCCATCACTGTGTTGTCAAAAGGATTAAAAATTATCAACTGTTGCATATTTAAGCACAGGTCTGAAAACACTCTAAGAGTTAAGCCTAATTGGTTGAAGTGCTATAAAAAAAATCAATGTATAGGTTTAAGCTATTGATGCAAATATTGCTTTCTAGTCCTAGGGACTAGGTCCTGGTCGCAAGTTCACTTGCTGCAAAGAGAACATGCTTTGATCCCTAAGGGGTTGAAGTCGCCATCTGTGTAGCCATCATTAAACTA
Source organism: Danionella dracula (assembly GCA_900490495.1). Classification (NCBI taxonomy): domain Eukaryota; kingdom Metazoa; phylum Chordata; class Actinopteri; order Cypriniformes; family Danionidae; genus Danionella; species Danionella dracula. The sequence goes on along the minus strand of UELW01000778.1, from coordinate 20,866,373 downwards.
ATGAACCATGCTTCACAAACAAGAGAGCTAACAGAGAAATGCTAAGCAGAAGACAAGCGATGTTAGCTTGCACTGATTAGTAATGAATGCCTGTACTTCTCAAGTGAAGCACTAACAAAATTCTCAGAGCAGCTTTTTTTTTGGCCGCAGTTTCAGATCCATGTAGGATTATTTGGAGGAAAACAAGAATTCTGCCAGAAGTCGTCACATAAATGCTAACTCAAATACATGATTAGATGAAGCAAGGTACCCTTTGGTGTCAGGTAGAACCTTTTGATTTGGCTTAACCATTATTTCAGGGAGTGCTTGGCATGAGTGGTTAAAAGCTCGAACTGTTTTTGATCTGGCAAGAGGAAGGTTGATCAATTTCAAAAGGGTTTGGGCATTTGATCTGTTGAATTAGAAGAACCTCATTTGAATGTAAATGTGCTTCTTATATGGCAGATCTTGGCTCTTGTGAGAGCTATAACAGATTCTTGTAGATTCTAGAGAAAATATTCAAGTGAAAGAGTGCACTCCATTGAGTACATTCCAACTAAGATAAAAGTGGTCAAATAATTACAACCTTATCCTTACTGTTCCCAAATCCTCAGTAACATACATTGCTAAAAGTTCATAGATGACAACATCTCCTTATTTGCATTAACAAATTACATGTATTTTCAAAACTACTTTTTAAAGTGTGACAAATCTTGTTTACTTAAAATTATTAATACAGCAAAAATGAATGGACTCACAAAATGTCAAATTGTTGAATGGCTCAGTTGTCATTGTCATTGGTTACAAGTTCTATGAATATAATAGATGTCTGCCAGACAGTGAGAAAATGTTTTTTATTTCTTTAGTTGAACCAATTTGGTCAAATCCACGAGTGGCATATTTGGGTCTATTTAAATTAACAAGAGTAAAACGTCTATAAAAAGCTTAAAAGATAGTTTTACTGTACAAGGACTAACTGCAAACATTAAGCTTTGCATTTCTTTTTTTTTCCCAAAGGCACATAGGTCACAGTACAATATTTAAAACCTTAAGACATTTCTATCATATTTATTTTCTATTGGTTTCCTAATACTATAACTGTCCCAAAAGTGCCCACCTTATTTTGCTCCGCGAATTTACCTTCCTTTAGATTTATACTCTACCTGCAAATATTCACATAACTGGATTTAAAGATCATTTGAACACGTTCGTAAGGTGTGCTGAAATAAGCTGAATAGAACATTTGCAGGTGCCCAAGTGTTTGAGACCTCTGACTTTAAGCTAAACCAGTATATTTAGAGCTAAATGAGGCCAATATGTCCAATCTAGCTCTCGGAGGACCAATGTCCTGCAGAGTTCAACTGCGAGAAAAATGGTTGAACGTTTCTAAAGGCCTTAATCATACTGTTCAGAGGTTTTAAATTAGAACAAAACTATAATCTGTAGGAAAAGGGGCTCTGTCTTTGCATTGAGGTCAGACATCTCTGACCTTTCTAGCTTTCACTTCTTACTCAACTAACTTCAAGACTCTGCAAGACAATTTGTCATACCATATAATTACAAAGATCATTCTCACCTACTATTTTTTTATATTGGTTTCGCATGCTCTCATGAATTGATAGTAACCATACAGAGAGTAGGAATGCTATTGCAGTTCAAATGTATACTGAATGTGACATATATTGAAGTCTTGTGTGTGAGTCCCTGAAAGAATTCGTGTCTCCCAACACAATCAATCCCAGAGAGGAAACAGCCTGTACTTGCCACTAATATAGAATACAATTTTGCCATAAAGAGTCTTTAAGTGAGAATCTTTTGATCTAAAACAGATTGTTGTTGTGTGTAGCAATCAGAACAGTGTAATAATAAATGCTATAAGATATACATTACATACAGTTACATTACTAACATACAGATAAACAGATTGCATTGGCCAAAATTATGAAAAATGGTATATGGCTGGAACAAGTATTCATTTAATAGGTTTAGACGGGTCACAAATGTGCCATCCCTTGCATGTCATGGCTAGCCTTAAATGCATTGTCCTGTATTCTGTAGATGTGGCTTAAACAAAAGATGTCGTGTCTATTAGTTAGTTAAAGTTTTTTTCAATTAAATACGTGCCAGATGTGCCTCACAAATATTTATAGTCATTTACAGACAGTAGAGCACACCTGATTATAAGATGAAGTTTGAAGTTTTACCACAGCAGTACACCACTCTAATGAGCATGTACGCAAAATGAGAAGGATACTCAAAGACCCAATTTTAATATTATCTGGTAAGCAGATTTCATCCAAACTAAAATAATCTTTCATTGTCGCTTTCTACCATTGACAGCAAATCAACTACTAAAAATGGCTTTAATTAATTTCTATGTGATTTCAGTTATGACTGATTGTTTGTTGTTCTTTATCTCTTGTCCGCTTGCTCTTTAGAGAGAGCACTCCAATAAAGCTGTCAGCCTGAAAAAATAAATAAATAAATTAGGTGCTCAATCATATTATTAGCTGCAAGGTGTAAGGAAAATTAGCCAAACTTTTTTTTAAACTGTCAAGAAGACAATTAAAAGAGTTCTTAACGCAACAATGGCATACAGATGAGGTTAAAAATGTATTTTGATTTCATGCATTTACTAGGTTTAACAGTAACTAATCAAATATTTGTATTCATTGTGAAAACCAATCTACATTGTCAGCCTGTAGCATTATATGACACAAAATGCTATAATGTGATAATTTTGCAGATGCTTGATGCAGCCTTGTGTTAATGACAATGACCAGTAGGGCAGACAGTGGAAAAACCCATTCACAAGATTTGTGGCTTGCAAAAACTGAATGAGTGGGGGATGGCTTCTTATAAGACAAACTTAAGATTTAAGACTTGCACATTTTCATCTTTTACTTAACCTTGAAACATTAAGTGTGATCTTAGTGTTAAAAATACTTACGCCTAAATTAATTTTTCGACAACAGCAATTTCATGGAATTGATTTCCCAACTTGCCCACTCTCCAGGATATAAATAACAAAGCTCCTTTTCCCATTTAAGTATTGAATGCTTCTTTAAGTTCTCCCATTACGATTGTGATACTGGGCTAATTCTATGTAAACAAACTCATGAAATAGTGTATATTTGCAAAATACTTCTAAATTGCGTTAAATATAGCAATATTTCTATGGCTGGAATGAAGTTTTTGATGAGAGATGAACACCTTTTTATAAGTACACAGCCAAACGTTACAATTATTATTGTTGTTATTATTATTTTGTTACTTCATGGTATTACCTTAAAAAGTCACATGTAAAAAATATAAAGGAAAAACACAAAGCGCACATATCAAGAGTAGAAATAATTTCCACTAAAATAGAAGTGTCTACTGTAGCCTATCAGCAACAGTAAGTACACTATGAATTCTGTTCTGGTGATGTCGCATTTGAAATGTTTCTTGTTCAATACTAAAATAATAGAAAAAACAGTAAGAATAGAAAACAAAAAGTTTTACATATCAGATGGCCATGTTCAAGTAAAAGATAAAATATACAATATTTTGTTGGAGCCATATACCTTATTAAAAGAACTTTCTCAGAAAGTACTGGTACACATCTATTTTAGGAGGATTTTGGTATCAAGTTGTTTTTGGAATTGTAGAAAAGCACTTATGATCCCCTTGGTTTTGTTGAAAATATTTGAGACATGACAGAAATGTCTTTTTGAAATGTATGAACTACTGCAGTTATTTTCTCTTTCTTATAAAAAATAAACATACATTAACGATTGAACATACTTTGTGTTTATACCACCCACTTTTGACATGAGGGTTTAACCATCATCTAAAAGCTACCGTTTCTGCTCATTCTTTATATCAATATCTGTTTGGATAGCACATTTCACATATAACCTTCGCTTTGTTTTCCTCTGCCAGCACCAGTATTTGTTTCTCGTCCTCGTTTTCTCCATTCTTGCATAAGGATGCGTGTTTTCAGAGCTCAAGTCCCTCAGGCGGAATTTCAATGGCCTTCTCCACCGTTACGCTTCCTGCTTGGGGATCAGTGCACAGCACTTCTGCATCTTCCCAACACACTTCAAAAATAAAATCTCCTAACGTCTGCATTCTCGCTGTGATGCTCTTGGTTAATCCTATCCTACGCACAGAAAATTCTACAAAGATAATTTAAAAGCATCGATTGGGTTTCCTGGCAAAAACAGCAGCACTGAAATGCTTGGTGATATGTACAGTGGAGCGTGTGCTGGTTTCTATCTCATTATCCCGACAAGCACAGCTCAGAGTATTAGCATCAGCGGATAATGATATCTCTAGCATGGCTGAAGAGATCAGGAGATTTTTGCCCTTCTACATAGACACAATTAGTCAGTGCTGCTGATAAAACAGACAAGGCATATCCCAATATCTTGTTATGAAGTGCAAGCCAAAGACATATAGGTTAATAAGTGGGCTCTTGCTGAGAAGAGCAATACTACTGCTTACCCTTGTGATTTGAAACATAGAAAGCAATAACAATAACCTGAAGTTATTAAGCGTTACAAACATCAAATGATTTGAACGTAGTTAAAATTTTAAATCATCCAAAACTAAATCCAAAACTCTGCAATTTTCAAGGAAGCTACACCATTCAACATACCTAGAATAGACACCTATTGGAGCTATTACACTCCCACTATTAATTGGGTGAAACAAATGGTTGTGTTACTACACCACCAGGTTGATTTAATCTGATATAGTAAGGCTTTGACTTTTCACATCTTGAATTGAGATTATGTCTGAAAACTCTAAACCTAACTCCCTGCAAATACCCTTCCCCCCACACCACATCACATCATGACGTTGTCTACACATCATGGTTACGTTTCTTTTATTTTCTAGTTAAAAACAAAGACATTTTCCCACGTATGCACACTGTATTTTATATAAAGTGAGAAGGTTCTCATTAACTCCTATGTTGAAACAGCTGAAATTAACATGTCTGTAGCCCTAGTGCAGCATTTTTTATTCAGATTGCTAGTTTTGATCTTCATGAACACTCTGAGGGTTTGGAATTATTTTTAAATATGTTTGTTTACGGTATAAATTATGATTTCAGCCAATCGAACACCTGTCCTAAGCCTATGCCCCACCTCTCTGGACCCATTTTGTTAACCGATAAGTGACGCACATCCATGATGGTGATGGCTAGCTGCGGACATTCTGAGCCTCCATTACCTTTCATATGAACGCATGGTACATGGTACATTTGTGTTGTATAAAGTCAATGGGTACAATGTGAAGAAATGCATGGCATTCAATATTTAAACATTTTTTGTGATGCAATAACTTTTCCATTTATTCCACAATTGAGTCTGCCAAGAAGGCACTGTCATTTATAAATATTTGTGTTCATTTTAAAATATTAGTTTTGTAAATACTGTCATGTCGACAACTTTCTTGAAACACCAATCATTTTAAAATCTGTTTCTTTGATATTTCAAATTTTCCCAGACAAGCCGTCTCAATTCTTTTAGTAGATTTTACAGCTTCACATCTTTGGAGATGGAGTGAATTCAATTCACCTCCCAGTGACATCTCCCACAAGACAAAATATGGCACATTTCAGTTTCTTGCACAAACAAATAAAAAAAAACCCAAACATTGTTTTTTTTTTGGCAGCAAGGGATTCATTCAAGGTGTTGACTCATTTTAAAACCTGACTTCTCAACAATGACAACTGACAGAAAACATATTCAACACAAATCCTTTGGTATTTCTTTACATGCTTTGCTTGCACTTTGTTCTAATAAATGGCATTTGAAACCTCCATCTAAGAAATATGTCAGAATAAGAGATGACTCAGTTAAAAGCCAAATACAAGATTGTCTTTGTAGGAAAATATGTCATATGCCGTTAGGTAGAAGTGAAACATGAAACTGGAGCGCTTTGACGACTTTCTCAGCTCCCCTCGTTTGAGGACTTCAAGGTTATGCTGATGTCCCAGACTCCAGAGCTTGTGTTCTTTTAAATCTCAGTGCTGTAATGAGCTCATTACACACTCTGAAAATGTCATGGACTCAGGCTACCATCATAGTGGTATTTTTCCTTTTGGAAATTGATGTAGAAGGTTCTTTGGTACGGTGAGCTTGAAACAAGCAAAGTGGATCGAAGGATGACCCAGAATTTCAAATGCAGTTCAAATGTCATTTATTACATAATGAGTGTACCAAAAAAAGCTCTGCATCTTTCAAAACGTTAGGTATTTGAGACCTAAAATATTTGCAATATTTGCAATATAGTCTTTAGATTATTTCTAGATTTTTTTTTAAATGGGTCACTATACAAACTTTACCAATATTATCATAATTATATTATATCACAATATATTAATTGAGTTATAAAAGTCTAATAAAGTCTTTTATTGACAAAAAAATCTAAATAAAATGCAAATAGGAACTATTTAGCCAAGTTAACAAAAGTTATGGTTGATTTACTTTAAAAAAATCAAATTCTATTTTCAGACAGCATCTACAATGCTTAAATATATATCAATCAATCAGGTTTTTTATAGCGCTTTTTTTAGCAGTTGCTTTCAAAGCAGCTTCACAAAGTCCTAGTGTGGATCAGGTATAGTAAATAGGAATTCCCTCTGTGAGGTCCCTGGGAGCCTCGCTGACTGAGGCAGGTACTAGTCACCTCCCCAGCATAAAGAATATATAAACCCAAGATCCATCAACGAAAAGTTGACCGGATAACACCTGAAAAAAACTAAAACAAAACAAACAAAGACAAAACAGAACATAAATATATATATAAAAATAAAAAATTCAATATATAAATATACTTACGTTTTCGTTTATATATATATATATATATATATATATATATATATATATATATATATATATATATATATATATATATATATAAACGAAAACGTAAGTATATTTATATATTGAATTTATTTTATTTTAAAATGCAATTACATTTTACTTTTGCCAACTTGCTGCCAGTTCCACACAGAAAGTGCAAGCGATTTTAAATACATAAATAAATATGTACGGTATACCTAAGCATAACCCAATTGAAAGTATGTGCTTTCTTCACTTCACTTCACTAATATTTGTGTGAGAAAAACAAACATTTCAAAGATAGTCAGGGCTACGTCTATAAACATGCTTTAGTTCTTGTAAGCACTTCTAGATTAAACGTTGTTCGTTTTGTTTTGTCAGTAATAATTTAATTTCTAATCCCTTGATTCTCTTCATACAGCCCTCAGCTTACCAAAGATGAATCATTACTTCATCACCTCAAGGATGAAATTATGTAAAGCTTTATTGCAGTGAAAATGAGAGGTTTTGTGGTGAAAATCTGTCTCAGCCTCCAGGACTTAAGCAAATGAACCTGATTTAAAAAAAAACAATTCATTGAAAGTTAATGCGACAGTTGAGCAATTGCAAGTATTTTGGTAAATATTTGAAGCTTCCTCTGTCTCTGCCGCTGTGGAAAAAGGTTGCAGCTACAGGTCACACCCCAAGTTACGTTTCTATTTGGCATAATTAATGATTTATCCATCTCTGAACGCAGATGTGATTCTGCTACGGCACTAATTGGAGGTAATTACAACATATTTGTTCAGCAACGCATCCATTGATTTGAGTGTTATTAAGTTAACGATTGATGCAAGGTCAATAGTCAGAGGTTATTTTGCCAATTTGTGGAGGGAATTATTGAAGTGAGTGGAATTAAGAATGAAGCGGTTATGTTGTACAGTCAAATATGTTAAAAAGTAATAAAAATACGAAACCATTCTGACTTTCACTTCACTGTACTTGGAAGACATTGAGGAAGACTGCAGAAAACTTAATTTATGATAAATATGCAAATACAAAAGAGCCAAAATATATTTAAACAGGAATGAACAGACTGATGTCTAAATTCATTAAACATTCAACACAGTTTTTGAAAATTGTGATCTTTTGGTCAATAGAGTTGGGTACCGAAACTCAATTCCAATATCGAACCGGTACCTCTAGTTCAATGTTCAACTGCTTATGAACACCAGGTGGCGCTATCAATGTGGATTGACGTGTAAAGTTGGTATTTATCAATTTTACATTTTGGTTATCAGTTGTAAATAGCTGCCATTAAATTACGTAGTTACATTTTTTGTTTTGTTTTACTTTTTTTTCAATAAAAGAAAGCTAATTTATAAACGCATTACCTTTAAGCTCTGAGAGCAAAAAATACCATATATTTTAGTATTATGTAAATAAATGATTTCTGTACATGTGTACTACTGAAATTATTAACTGTTGTTATTATCAATAAGTAGGGATGAACCGATACCACTTTTTTGGATACCGACTACGAGTACGGGTGCATTTCAGTACTCGCCGATACAGAAACCGATACTTAATAAAAACATTATTTAAATTTACACTCAACAGCTTAAGTCATATAATTAACAAAAAAAAAAAACAAGGAACTAGTTTGGAATAAAGACCATTTATTTACAATGAAAAGCATGTTGTATGCAACATATTACAGAAAAAATCATTATAAAAAAATAAGGGCTTAAATATTAATTCTTATAAATTAAGCTTGGATGGTGTTCGAGTTGTTTCACATTGTTTTGCATGTAATATGGCTTGTTGTGGCATGAAACTCTGGTAGGTTAGGTTGACTCTAACACGGTCCGTGTTGAAACTAAACGCAGAGGAGGTTTGTAGTAGTGTCGTAATGTGGTATTCCAAGCGTTCGATCTGTACGCAGAGAGAGGTCAGTACACAAGGGTTTTTCCCAAAACCGTTCTTTTATTGTGCCACCAGTGATCAACAAAACAAACAAACATAAAACATAATAAAAAAACAAAAAACAGAAAGGTCTACAAACAAAACACTTGAGCTCAAAAACATAAATAAACAAATGCTTAACAGCAAAACCTACACAAAACTAGACAGTGAGGACTCCCGTACGAACTAACTAGATGCAGTCAGTTGGGGTTTTTGCACTCAAAAGTATCTTGCACAGGGCACAGTCAAAATGCAGGAGAACAGCACCACATCACTCCTCTTTGCTCAGGATCGTCCTCCATGAACACTCAAAACCAGGCCCTTAAATAGGGCTGGCTTTCCAGCATGCCAATCAGAGACAGACCAAAGACAGGTAAGTTACCACATTATATATTCTTAAAAGAACTTGCAATGAGCAGCAAAATACACCTCATAATATTATAATATGTACAACCCGCCTAACTATACAACCAGTAAATGGTTTATGAATAAAACAATTACAATAGCGTAGCGCAAAATGACTATAAAATTAAGCTTCCCCCCTTCTTTCTTCCAGGTTGGAATCTTCCAGCAGCAGCCAATCAGGATGACCCACATCAGTACAACATGGAGCTTCTGTTGCCCCATCCATTAATAAAAATTAAATAAGTTCTGTCAGTGGTTTTATTTTATTGACTGCATTATAAAGAAACAGGTCTTACAGGACAATGAGCCTGAGAACATTGTCACAAGTAGACTATGGATAATTATGTTTTTCATGAATTCATGTAGTTTAGGCAGCTTCGTGTCAGTCATATAGCGCCGGCTTGGGACATCATATCTGGGCTCCTGAACATGGAAGAGATGCAAGAACCCCACATTTTCTACCTCCGAGAGTGGCTAGTCACTCAATGCAAGCTACTTAATCCATGTGCTGTGAAAATAACACAGGCAATTATTATCTTTAAACCTTTTCTCTCGTTTTGCAAGTTTGCTGCAGCATGGGTTGTGTTGGTTTAGAAGCGTGGGTAAACTCTTTGTACTTATTGTAGACTTTGGATTTTAGGTGCTTGATTAAATTATTTATGTTAATTGTGCTACCTTTCAAACCTCCTCTGGACAATTTTGCTGAGCATAACTTGCAGTCCGCCTTTGTTTTGTTGTCTTCATTCACTTTGAAATAGTTCCTCTCGCCTCGTCTTCTCCTCACTCTGAGCTGCAGCCGGGGAGTGGGGGGAGGGCACTTGGCGACTGTTATTAACCCCTTACACGCCCCTCAAACATAGACATTTCTCAGATGGTGGTATCGGTATCCGGTATTGGGGTCTTTTAAAAAGTACGAGCACTTTAGAAAATGTGGTATTGAGGCCGATACCAGATACCGGTTTCGGCGCATACCCATTAATAAGTGAAAGTCCAAGGTCTTTTTTTTTTTTAAGAATTACTATCAGTGTTGGTATGGGTGGTACTGAGCCTGTTGGTATGGGATCAATTCCAATGTCTGCAGTATCACCCAGCCTTGACCCCAGCTTCAATCAAACCGATCAGAAACAGGATTATGATGACATGATACATATATAAATATATTTACACTTATGCATTTGACAGATGGTTTTACAGAAGGGGAGAGACAATAAGCAATTTGTTACATAGTCAAAGTCTATCTCAGCTTGCTCATAATGGAAGTTGTATCAACTGATTAATAAACCATAGAAGTAAGAAAAATATCGTTTTTGTTAGTTTTTTTTGTAGTAGGTGTTCCCTTAAGAGAAGAGTTTTCAGTTGCTTTTTGAAATCTGTTAGTGTTGCTGCTTTCCTTACTGGATCAGGCAGTTTGTTCCACCAGCCAGGGACAGTGAGAGAGAAGGTTCTGTGAAGAGATTTTCAGCCTTTCTGGGATGGAACCACAAGTCGCTGTTCCTTCTCTAAGAGCAGGCTTCTGGAGGGCATGTAGGTGTGTATGAGCTTGTGGAAGCAAACAGGGGCTGATTTCGAAATAGCTTTGTATACCAGCATCAGATATTTGGATTTTTGGTGACAGATTTGTATTGTTTTAGAGGGGATTTGCACACACATCAATGAGCCACATTTCTGTCTAAATTGCTGGATTTCTCCTTTAAAATAGTTTGCTATAGTTTCAATGTGTATTTCTTGTCATAGTCATATTCAAATTCAACTTCTTCCAACAGAATTATTACTGTTGGCTTTTTAGCACTTCTCCTTATCTCCTTCTTAATACTCATTTTTCCTAAATCTATTACGTTACCCAAACATTTCTCAAACAGAGGTACACATTACACAAAAACTATTAGTTACAGGAGCCAAACATGCAAAAATGGGTCAGTGACTACACTTCTCCAGTGACGGTTAATGTTAGAAATAGAACAGAAAGACTGTGAGCCTGAAATAGCACCTAGTAGACAAGACCCAGTGTGGCGTGTCACCCATTGGTTTAATCAAAAGCGACACAAGAGTCCAATCATGCAAAACAACAAGATGTGACACTATAATTAGCTGCAGCACAAACCAACGAGCACAACAACAACTTTCTTTTAAATCTGAAATTGTACCATGTTAAGAACAAACCAAATACACAAGTTAAAAGACAACAAACTTGTACATCTAAAAGTTAAGATCGCAGGGAGAAAAGTCTTGACATTGAGATCAATTTTTCATTATTGTGTATAATTGCAAGGGGAGTAAACAAACAACTAAAGAAGTGAGACAACCAAGGTGTTTTGTTACTGGCTGTAGAAGTTTTTATAATCACGATAGATAGGAAAAAAAGATGCAAATGGTACTTTCTAATAAACTGTAAAACATTTCTCAAAAGAATGCTTAAATGCACTTTTCCTCCACTCACCTGAATCTATTTTACAATGTGTAATAGATTAAGCAGAAATTAACATTAATGTCTTGTATATATGGTGATACATATTAAAAAACAATAATAAAAAGACAGACAGACAGACAGACAGATAGATAGATAAATAGATAGATAGATAGATAGATTTAGATAGAATTTATTGGAATAATGAATTGTTAGTGTTTTTTGTTTCATAACAGGACATTTAATTTATTCATAAAATTAAGATATTGGTCATTCTAAAAAGATTATGGGAGTTTTACAAAAAAAATTTGCACATTTTCAGAATAGCCATTGCCATTTCAAATATTGTGGCCTTGTAATAATGTCATTTAGGGTTAAATTATGACAAAAATTGCCAAAAGGAGAATTTCTGACAATAATCAGTCCTGACTAGAGCTGTCTTAAAATGTTTGACACTATGACAATCCATGTATACAAATAAAAACATTAAGCCAGAGTGATTTTAGAATGTTCAATTTGCTGAAGAAATGCAAAATAGAGTGGTCACTTGACTTCAAACTCTGAGAATTGTAAGGCCTTGGAAAGAAAAGAAAAGCTGCTAAAGTTGTCACAAATTATTTCCATCTATAACAAGTGATAAATAAAAGAGAACTACAAAAAGAAAGCATCTTGATCGCTTAAAACTAAAAGGCTATGTTTGTGAACAAGGAAAAGGGGAGACGTTTGTCAGCTTGTAGGTCAATTACGCTTTCACAGCCAGAATTTGTACACCATAAAAGTCAGCTTCTAATGCTAGATTTGGAGAACAGGATATAAGCAGACTAGCAAGCCAGTTGACAGAGCAATTGATTTTCAGTGAGAAAAGACATAAAAAGGATGATTTAAATCAAATCCACTTTGCAAAGTATAAAAGTAATGTATTTAAAATCGCTATGGCTGAAACAGTTTAATTATTGATTAAAATTATAGTGAATCGAACCTTCGTTTACCAAGACAAAATATCATACTAAAAATAGTATCACTTCCAGTTTGTATAAGTAACTTCCAGTTAACCTATCATGAGTGTAAACAACACTTGCACCATGACAAAGACTGGAGCGCACAATGCTTTAATCTTTCCATTTTATTTATATTGCATTGTCACAAAAATAAAAATGTTACTCTTAAATATTTTGATAAGTATCGCAAGTGTGTTTAATGGCATATTTAGAACATCAGTTTTTAAGGTTTGAATATAGTGAAGGAACTTGCAACACAATGATCATTGAATTTTATACACTTTTTACTTTCTGAAAAAAATCAGGTAATGCAAAAATGTTAATAGCTTATCCAATTAATCAATCATGAAAATAATCAATAGCTACAGCCCTAGATATCTAAAAAAAAACTAAAACTTTTTTTTAAAATAATTTATTAGTGATGTTTTCGGATTAAAATTGCATGTTATTAAACTAAATTTGTAGGCCCTTACAATTAATTATATTTAACTTACAATTTACATAAGTGATTGACAGCTAACCCATAATTCAAAACTGTATTCAATTTGCATAGATAAGATAATTTTTTTTCTCTTTGGACACATCTACTATTTAACATCTACACAGTATTGTCTTTGGCATCAAAATGCAACTTACTAAGGGTGAAAATTCCTTTGACTTTGTAGGTACTTGACTGACTATGTCCTACATTGACTGATGAATATCTACTTTTACTTCATTGACACTGTAGCATCATTGCTAATGCTAAGTAGAGCATAAGTAGCTATGTCAAGGGGATGCATTGCTTGACAGACCAACCCAGACTTCCGGCAACAAGGGATGAAATAGCCTGAGGCTACAAGTCCCACAAGCTATTAAGTGAAGCAGTCAGTGATTTCAACTGGGTCAGACTCAAGTTCACATGAAGATCTAGTAAGAACAGAAGAATAACAGATTTTTCAGAACATATGAAACTACACTGAAATATAGACATACTTTTATACAGCATTTAGAAGGAATGAAAAAAAATTGATAAACAATTTTATTCTGTTCTTGTAAATAAAAATTAAGTGTTTTACTTGCAATTTCAGACTGTTGTTGCTCATGGTGCCTCTTTTTATCAAGACTTCAATGCTCCTTCAATACCCACAGCGGATTTCTCATTCCCTTTCAAAAAGACTCTTACATTTACGCAATGGCCTACTTTCACGGGAAGCACAAAGAACTGGTTAGACTCTCAAACACATTATCCACTGAATTGAAATGGACTTCCTGTGATCGATGGAGTTACAGCAGAGAAAACCACTCTTGGTAATGCCATCTACTCATGGTAATGGAGGAAACCCAACACTCGTGGATCAGCGGGTGGCGTGGCATGTTCATGTCAAAGCAATAATCATCCAGGCTATAGTCAGTCTGAAGATTTAATGCAGATGAGAAGAAGAGAAAGCGGGATATTCGTTCAAACACATTTGCTTCTGGTTCAGACTGAGAACTAGAGAACTGAGAAGAGGTCTGAGAAATTGCATAGGAAGATCTCAAATAGAAGTCTTTGTGAAAACCATAAACAGTACAGTCTACAGTTAAGCTTACAACAATCTGTCTGCATCTGGAACATTACATCACCACCCAAGGCATTAGATGCAATAAAGTTTTCTTGCATTTCAGACAGTTAATCTCTTAAGTTAGTCATCAACTTTTCGGGTTACTTACTAGGGAATCAATCTAGTCTGTGCAATATCAATTTGCATAATGTGAAACACTACAAGTTACAAACCAAATTCACATTTTTTAAAATACATTTAGAGATTCTGGAATATACCTCATAATAATTTACCATAAATGGGATAATGGCAAAAGTAGTTTTAATAGAAAAGAGAAAAAATCCTTCAGTAAAGTTTGCTACAGAATCAAAGATTCTATTTTAATGTCACTGTTTTAGTACAAATTTGCCTTCTTCTGCGTTCACCAAATAAAAAAAAGTCATGTTGTCTTGCTGATTAAAATATTAATTTTGAGAAAGTAAACTCCCCTTGAGGGATCTTTTCTGGTCTGCTACGATCCCTTTCTAGTTTTAGCTTTGTAAAGACATTTGTTAGTAACTAGAAGTGTTTTAAATTATGTGCATTTGCATTGTATGTACTGATCCCCATAACTTGATCACGATGAGCTCGTTTTAAGATGTCAACCCCAGTTAAGATTAATTACTGAGGTAAAATCTATCATGACAAAATGGACCATTTCTGAAGTCAAGATTTCAGGAAAAAAAGAAAGGTTAATGTTTGACTGGATATTAAAAACTTTATCACCTTTTCCAGACTCAGGCAATGTTTGGACATATAAGCGCATCATTAGTCAAATTTGGTCCATTTAGTTTTTTGCTGACTGGGAGCATCCTTAAACATGCACTAGCAAACTGCAAGTGGCAGGTAACCAAACAATTGTTAATTGCAATAGAATGCATGCTCTGCTTTTTGACATTTCTGAACAATAATTTATAGTATTTAATATAGAAAACAGAATGCGATTCATTTTCGGAAAGTCTTTTTGCTGCTTAGACCACCACGGTTTCCTCAAAGGCTCATGACAAAGAAAAGACAAAAAAATGGTGCTCTCTACAGCACGGGTGTATCAGCACAAGCTCAGAATGCCTTGCCTCAGGGGCAAAGAAAAATAGGAGCAAAGAAAAGAGTAAGAAAATTTGTCAGAGAATGAATATTGTGACAGATCAGGAAATCTGCTAAAATACACTGCCAAACAGTGAAGCTCAGAATGCTGTTGGATGGTGAAGGACAGACAGGATGAATAGATTATAAAACCCAACAAACAATATGTCACAGAGATAACATTTTGGTATTATTCGTATAATATCACTCTACTTTGGATTTTTATTTACTTTTTTACTCACCAATAATAGTTACCTAAATACTAAAATCCTAGAGTTTTTTTCTATTTAGTTTTGTTAAACAGAAAATAAATGACTAGGCAGAGGGAAAAGGAACATAGCTTTTATGTCTTCTGTAGACAACCTTTACACAAGTGCTCAGAATAATATAATCAGCTGCAATTTGCCGAGGTCAAGTTCGCTTAACAACATTATAAAGACCCTTAATTTATCTGCAAAATATAGTAATGTTTGAGGAATTAGCTTGGTAATTTGAAGGCCACTTTATTTGTCACAAATAGGTGAATTGAATGTGGAGCTTAAAGACTTTGAAGGAACAAAAAAAGAGATTCCAAAATGCAAAACATAAAACAAGAAATTTTGAAGCGTTATAAGGAATGATAGGCAGATCCAAAGATTAGTTGTTGGAAATGCAGCAGGGACATTTATGTCAGTGACTGGCAATAGCGACAAATATTTATAGTCATTGAAGTGAATAAGGTGCACAGGTGAAAAGGCTGAGGTCATTATTGGTGCAGAGGTGGCTGGGAAGACATTGGTGATATTATGTGAGAGATTGTGGCTAACCCACCCCAGTGCTGTCAACTCCTCAGAAAGTACCTAAAAGTAAAAGATGATGTAATATCCTATTTTGTTTAAAAACATGTGATGTGAATGACAATTTATTCTTTCTACAACAACACAATATTATTATATAAATGTCTTAAGATCCACTTCCACTACTGAGAGCCAGAATGATGACATCAAAAGTCTCTAAAAAAGACAGGAGAACATGCAAGCTTTGTGGCAAGATTTCCTTAAATTAAAGCTTAAATTAATGAGCCATTCCTGTATGTGCCTAAATTAAAATCAATATTTTTGTAGTAAACATTCATGATTTTATTTTTCCAGTGACTATTCATTTTAAGAATTCTTTTAGAAAACAATTTCAAAGATTTTTATCGCAAAAGTATCCCAAACTTTTGAGCGTTACACTAATACTGTAGGGATTTCTAATGTGAAACTCAATTCTTTTTTTCTAAATACAATCAATCTAAGTAAAAAAAAGTTGTCAGTTTTTTTTTGTTAGGGAAAAAATATGTAAAAAATTATATTGGAGTTTTAAACTAAGAACAAGAGAGGTGTATTACAAACTCTGCCAACGGGATCTCTGCCAGTAAGCCTTATCAGTAGATGAAATAAGATAATGTTATAGTAGGCTATGTTTACTCTCCAGCTCTATATGCCCAAATTTCAATTTACTACATAAATCAAATTCTTCTGCAGCCTTGTTTGCGCTTTCTTTTAATTCTGATCAAACCTGATTTGTCTGTCTATAAATCTTTTCATTTTGATCTGAATTTCATTTAGAGAGTGACAATTTAGAATGATGACCACATTTAACATTTGAATTAACTAACTTTGATTTGAATGGAACTTTTTTTAAAGAGGAGAGGAGAATATCTGCACACCAAAATTTCCTCTCTAACAGATTTTATGACAAATGAACTCAATTTTTAAAGCCCAAAAGAGGGAGGGCAGGTAATTGGGTTGGAGTGCTTCCACAGAAGCCCACTGCCAAACATTTCCATATTTAACAATGTTGAAGTATTAAACCATCATTTTTATGTAAGAAGGCAATGGATCAGAATAACAGATGCTGTTTACAATGGCAAATATCTGATTTATTTAGGCTGGCAAGGTCCTGGATTCATTGGTTCCCTGCCTTTCATTAATGCCTGGCTCACCAGCAGTTTTCTTAAATTAACCAATTACAAGTCCAAACAAATGAATTCTGGCCAAACTAAATTATGATCAAGTGTAAGCCTCAACCTTTTTCACTATTTGTCAGTGGCCGCAATGGAAATCTGACACTCAGGAGTTAAAATTAACCAGAACCTAGCAGATAAAGCCAGTGTTCAGAATTTTAATCAACAGCTTGACTTAAAGCAACACTGTTACATAAATGATCTGGATTTTTTTTTTGTACTTTGTGTCATAAAATTTAGAAAGACCCTTTTCTACTCTTCCAACAATACTTCTCTAATCATCTCATGGACACTAGGCACATGTGCAGGGGTTTATAGTAGTCCCATTGTCAAAGTTAAGGACAATAACTGGGTATTTTCTATAGCGGATTCTCATTTGTGAAGTGAGTTGTCTTCATTATTTGAAAGTAATTATTCAGATCACTAATATCAGTTACTCCCCATGCAGATTCACTTTGTAGAAGTCAAATATGAAAGAATTAATAGCTTGAAGAATATTTTATATAACATAGCATGTTTACGTTCACTACTAAATATAAAAAACTTGTAATGTTTTTCCAATGCAAAACACATGACTGCAGGTTGTCACTTTTCCTTTTTCAAATTTTACACCCCATAGTGATAAAAAAATGCTTCTAATGTGAAGAAAAACATTACCACAAAGGAAACAGTTAGCATGCTATATAGGTGGATTATCCAAACAAGCTAGCCTCCCAATCTGAACAATGTTTTCTAACAATTGCTCAGCAGTCAAATGGAAACCCAGGTGTGCATTTGAAATCTACTTCACATCCCAAAATAGTTCCTCACTGACAGCGATTTAGTCTTCTGTGTTGACACAACTTCACTGCAGTGAGTTTTCCACTTCCCTAGGTACGATATTACCATGGTAACGAGTTCTGGCACAATTACCCTCAGTCTCGGGCAGCATATTTACAGAGGGGCTCAAATGCCTGAGCTCAGTACTGGGTTGTCAAGTATTCCACTTTTGAAAAATGAGAAATTTACAGTCAGCCTCACTCCGCTGAGTAGTCTCATTACACCAGAAGATTGAGTTTTTCATCAAACATATTGCATTATTGATTTTGAAGGAATATTCCGTCACTGTTTGCTCAAAGTCATGTTTTTCAAATACTATGTGCCGTATCTTTCCAAATCTGTTATACTTGAGTCATAACTCGACACTTCACAAAGTGTTTTTTTTGTGTGTGTGCAAACCCACCAAAAAACAAACTTGGCTAAGTAGTATGAGCCCTAAATTTATTTGTGGAACCAATGTTTTAAATAATGTCAAATGATATAAGCAGCCTCTCATTTTACATTACCTCAACTTTTACATTTTTTCAATGAAAGTTTCATGAGCATGAAGTAAAACGTAGGAAACTTTGTGTTTGTTTACTTCCTGTATGAGTCATTAGCCTTCGGCTTTGAACAAATGTTTTGGTACTTTTTCTTTAATCCCAAAAATGTTGTACATTCTGGAAAAAGGTGGATTAACAGAAATAAAAATATACATAGAACACAAACGTGAGATTTAGATGTAGCAAACATCTAAACAAGAAAACAAATTATTCATGATCACAGGATCATAAAAAATGAAAGAGTGTAACTGAAATATGATAAACTACACATCTATAACCCTACATTCAAAACAGTCACTCCGAACAGAATATTTAGTAATTATATACTAATCTAAATGTGTGCAGCGTTGCCTTGCTCATTATCCTTCTTTTTTCAATTCAAACTAACATTTTTTGCTAATATCCTTATTAATGGTCACAATTTTAAAAAGTGGAGACACACTGTGTCAAAGGATTGGAAAGTGGGATAAAAAGGAGCAATGTATGAGGGCTAACATTACCAACAAGCACAAAAGGATAAGGCTTGTTTTTTTGTGCAGAAAGATGCAGTGGTGGAGTTGGTTGTCCTGTAACTGGAAGGTTGGTAGTTTGATCCCCTCTAGGGTCATTCTGTAGTTGTGGCCCTGGGCAAGCCACTTCATTGCCTGTATGGGTGTGTGTGACTGGTGGGGGGTGTTTAGTGGTGATCAGGAGGCTGTAGGCTTGAATTGGCAGCCATGTCCTGTCAGACTGCTCCAGGGCTGCTAGGGGTTACCAAGGTAGCTTTTCACCATCAGAGTTTGAATGTGGAGTGCAAGAATAATGCATTAAATATTGCAAAGCGTCTTTGCACTCTGGAAAAGCACTATATAAATTGAATGCATTATTATTGTTATTAATATTGCACTATTTGGATTGTTAGTACTGCAAATTTTGTTACTTTTAGCTGGGAAGTTACCTTTTTCAATCAATCAATCAAGTTTTATAAAGTGCTTTTTTAGGAGATGCTTTCAAAGCAGCTTCACAAAGTCCTAGTGTGGAGGTAGGTAGGGTAAATAGGAATTCCCTCTTTGATGTCCCTGGGCCCCTGTTCACCTCCCCAGCAGAAAGAATATACAAACTTAAGATTCATCAATCAATAGTTTGCCAGACAGCACCTGAAAAACAAACAATCAAAACAAAAACAAAGACAAAACAGAAACTAACAAACGAAAAACACAGACAACAAACAGGTGATCAGCATCAGCTGCAAGATGAGTGATAAATGATGCATATAGTTTAGACACATTGAACCACATTGTTTTTAAAACATGTATGATTATAGTACTCAGACACCATAACCATTTGGACGAACACCAGGAGCCAATTATTCGTATGCTCAAAGAAACAGATATGTTTTTAAATTAGTTATGAACTCTGTGAGTGTAGTTGAGCTCCGTTTGTTCCAGAGCTTCGGGCTCTTTATGAGAACGCTCTTCCCGTTCTGGTGGATTTACTAATCTTCGGAATAATCATCAATCCCTGCTTCTTGTAATCGAAGAGAGCTTAGATTGAATATGAGTTTTAGCGTATTCTAATACATTTCATTTTATTTGAGAAATAGTTAATAAAATCATTGATCCAAAATTTTATAGCTGCATTTCAATCTGTCGATGTTTGACTGTTTAGTAGATAAGCCATTGTTTCAAATAGGTGTGGGTTCTTTTGGTTTGTTTCTATTCATTTGTGATAGTAGTTAGTTTTTACAGGGTTTTAATGCTAATCTACATTTAGACATGCTCTCTTTCCAGGCAAGTTTGAATATAAATTAATAATATATTCATATAATTTATAACAACTTTATGCTAATCTGGGATTGAAAACGCTTTAATGTTTAAAAGTACTGAAGTATAACAATGAAGCTTGCTTCAGAATGGTTTAGAAAACAAAAGTTGCAGAATAACCATAAAATATTTGTTTAGCGTGGCTAAAGGCTTCTTACAGTGTTGAAAACAAACATTACATAAGGCACACTGACAGTAATGCTGCTGACGAACAGCAAGCAAGAAGATACTATCTGCAGTTGTGGTCTGGAAGGGCACCTGGGGGTAGCTGTTGTTGGTAGCTTTTTATGTACATTGAACACCGAGAAATCCATCAAAGCCCTTGGTTTGAAGGGATTTTCTATACTCACTATTCTCACGTTTTGAGTACAATGTGCCAACGTTCATGAGCTACTGAGTCAGTACACGTTCAAATTTGTTTCAAATTGAGCGAAAGATTCCCATCACTACCCTTCCTATCTGGTTATTAGCTGCGGCCGGCAGCTCTCTGTATGTTCTGACATGATGTGGATGATCTTATGAGGCCTAATCATTAGCCCGGGACGAGCTCCCTGAGACCCCATCCAATCACAAGCTCAGTCGAGCATCACGATCAGTTTGGGTTAGTCTAAGCAACACGAAAACTTCTCTGTAGGAAATGGGAGCCTCTTCCTATCAGGCTTCGGTTCTCAAGCACAGGTTCAGAGTGCTAACGGTAAGTGGCAGCTCAGTGAACTGTTGTATTCCTACATGCTAACACTCAGGGAGTGTTTAAGCTAGGTAAGTTTTTGGTTAAATTTTTTTTATATATATAGAAAAGAATGAGAATGCATCCTTGTGGAATAGTAACAGATGCTAATATCCTCTTTCAGACAGTATCAACATTTAATTTTTATAAGTGACCCACTTTAGCTGGGGTTACTGATTCTATGAGCCATAACTGGAATAACAACTGACAAGAGGCTATTTAAACCAGTTTATCTTAAATAATGCAGACAAGCCCTGTTCAACTGAGTTTGTGTAAAATGACTAAACTTTCTATCTTGAAGTATGCATGATTTGAAACCCATACCAATGAGTTTTTTCTTTAGAATGATAATTCTTAGCACTGCTGCTCACTAAGGAGTATACTTGTATTCCATTAAAAGTGTTTACGGGAAAACATCATAAACAGGAACATTAATACTTTGACTATGTTTTAAAAACAGTTACATTTCGTGTTATCTAAGTTTTTATTTTGATGAAAAGAAGCTTCAAAAGATAATTACAAGGGAAAGTACTATGGCAACACAAGATGCCCATCTAATTACCTTTCTCCCAAGCAACAGAAATCCAAGAACACCTACAAGGCCATTCTTATCATTGGGTACCAATCTTGGCCACTCGCATCATTTGCTTCTTTGCCTTCGGTTTTGCACGTCAGAAGGGAGTTCTTTGCCAGCAGAACTGCCTCCTCGAGCTAAGCTTGAGGCCATCGAACAGCCAACGGAGAGGAACAAATGATAATTTGCATTCTTTTAGACAAGTACTGTGGCATATTACCTTTAGAATGGAGGAATTGATGGATGAGTGGCTGAAGGAATGGATGGATGACTGGATGGGATAGTTGCATATATGACTGGAAAGTATGAAAAAGGGCCTTTAGTTTTATAGCACATGCACGATTTTTAGAAAGTACATTGTAGGACAAATTCTGAACAATATTTGCTTGAACATTGGTTGGAGCGGTAAATCAATGAAAATGTTATTGAGGGAAGGATGTTTCTAGTTGTGTTCCTTGTTCACCTGTATTTTTGAGTATGTTGTATTCCTCTATGTTATTTATGAGTGTTGTCCATTAACATTCTTTGATCGTTTAAGTTTTGATAAATTCCAGGGTTGTCATTTTAAAACTGACCGCTGGGCTCTATGTTGTGATGAGGATGATTTTTATATTCAGCTTGTTCTTCCTAAGGGACAAAAAAAACGTATGTATCTCAGTTCATGGCCACTATATGACAAATGTATGCCTTGATGGACAGAGGAAAATCTGATAGATGATTCAATGTTCTTCAAATACTTCAATTCTCAAGGGTCCTTTCACAAATGCTTACTCCAACTGAGGCTCAAAGTTAATCTGTATTTTTAAATAAAGTTCCACTACAAGGCATTTCAGTCATTCTCTACGTTTAAAGAGTATAAAGTCAGTTTAGAACTGTGTAGAGGATGCTGTAAAGATATGATCGACCTAGATAATAATGACTGAAGTAGACTGCTGCTCTGTTTCAATGCATTTACAGACACGTTAAACATGCTTGACATGATTTAGATTATAAATGGTATATGACAAAGTAAATGTTTTATTATATAAGTCACAAAAAAATGTTCTCAGGGTCGAGTCATTCATTTAATTATTTTTTCAGGTTTGCAGTAATTTTTTCAGCAATCTTGAACTGAGTTAAAAGCACTCAATTTTAAACCAAATGTTTTAATTCACATTATATTTATTATCCTATAATCACATCCCTGGTTACCGAAACTCCAACAACTACAGTGTACACACATGGTATGGTACGATATCAATTTGATTGTGTTTTAAGCCAGAATATATCCATGATGGGGAATGGTAAAAAAAAAAAAAGCAAATAACTACTACAATAATGAAATGGATGAATCCGTATGTGGAATAAGCCAACTAAAATTTCATCTTAGCACTTCCGGAATATCAGATAAAGGTGTGGATGAAAAAAAATATTC
Source organism: Danionella dracula (assembly GCA_900490495.1). Classification (NCBI taxonomy): domain Eukaryota; kingdom Metazoa; phylum Chordata; class Actinopteri; order Cypriniformes; family Danionidae; genus Danionella; species Danionella dracula. The sequence goes on along the minus strand of UELW01000778.1, from coordinate 20,843,297 downwards.
TTAAGAAATATATATATATATATATATATATATATATATATATATATATATATATATATATCTCACAGGCAATAAGGATTTAAAACTATCAATTACAAGCTCTTTAAAACATGAACAGATCCCCCTCGCAACGTTTCATAATGTGTTCTTTAATGGCTCATATCTGCAATTGACTTGCTTTAAATGCATTTCTCCTAAAAAAAAAGCTTGCCAACAAAGCTAAAATCGCCCTACACAACTTGATTCTAGCATCTATCTCTGGAAGCTATAAAAAAGAGCCCTGCGCCTTTATATCATCTTTCAAAGACAAAAACCACTAGGTAATTTGTTATGTTAATGTTAGTCTACCATCGAGTAGTATTTCATCAGTCATGCTGTGCCAATCCATGTCATGAAGACCAAACCAAACCTGATTGCCTAAGGTTAGAATGACGAATAGTATTTGAACAGAACATTAACACAACTGTGTGCAAACATTTAGCCATCACTGAAAACAGTGAAAGTAATGTTTGGCACAATGCACATTTTGTGCTTCTTTCAAAAGAATCTGCCTTCTTTGACTTAAAAAAGGGTATACAAATGCCTTTTACTTAAATTCCTGATGAAAACGTCTTTAGAAGAGGTATGGGAAAGAGTAAAAAGCTGAAATTATTAGAAATTATACAAAGCTTATAAAATTGTTGATAGGTTCTAGAAACAAAATTCATTTAAGGGTCTAGATGTGTTGGGGAAGACATGCTGACATTTAAACTAAAGATCATACGAGGGATTCCAATGTGTGGTTAAGAAGTTTTGAGGAAAACATTATAAATGAGTCATGCAGTTAAGCGATCGCTATTAAAATAAATAAGCTTTAACATAAAACAAAACAAGGATAGTGTCCATCAGAATTCATTTAAATGGATAGCATCCATCGGAGTATTCCAGGTGTAAGTTTTTAAAGCAAAAATATTCAATTGTTAAATATTTAAAGAATACCAGTCCCATTAAGCGGTCATACATACGGTGTAACCACAGAAAAGATGACAAAAAGTAAATAACCCATCCTCAAATGTATGCAACATTACTAAAGAAAACAAGTTCATTCACTATTGTTTTTTCATTGTTTGATTGTTTAATGTGACGGTGATGTTTAATCCACTAACATCACAATAAATCGGCAACAGAAAAGTACATTTTATGTTGTTGTTTTTTTGTTACATTATAATAAATCATTCTCACTGACCAAGTCACTGCTCACAGAATCCAGTTCCTTCATGGGTGATCAACACAAAATCCTTATTCTGGTATCACTGCATCACTCAAAAGCCAGATCTGCTTCGTTCCACCTCTGAATAAAGTTTTTTATATTTTTCATCCAAACCGCAGGTGACATCTCTATAGACACCCACAGATTTGTACAAAGTCAAAGGACGGTATAAAAAGATCACCCAGATACTTTATGTGCTTTCAGGGGATTAAAAGGACCTTAAAAAATCAACAAAATAGCTTTTTCTTCACAAAAGATTTATTTCCCCTTTGTTTTCCCAGCCAATACATGATCTAAATCGGTTACAAAATACATACTGCACATGCACAGAACCTATGCACATATCATTTTATTATCTTTTGTCACAGAAGATATGAATCACAATATTTCAGAAAAAAGAGATGAGAGGTTAGATTTGACTCAATTGCAATGTTTTGTATTGCCAAGAAAAAACATTACACAAGTCTATATTCAAGTTCTCTCTTTAAAAAAACTTAATTCCTTTGCTTTACATGTTAAATAAAGTTACAACACTCACTATTATTAACAGGGAGTTCACTTGCGATTCCTTCATGGGCACCACCATGCCTCCAGACCTTATCAATGTAAGCAATTCATGAAGGTTTGATGACTTATCTGGGTTTATTGTACACATATCAATAAAAGCATACACTATATACTCTTTAAAGTAAGGTTTCAGAGAATTTCATTATGACCTATGTGTACTAAATATGTATATAGTAGTTCACTCATGATTAATCGCCTAGTATTGCAAGCCAAGATGGAGAACACATACTTGACGAGCAGTCAGTTTTAAAGGTCCAGGAGCAGGAAACGGCCTGCGAGATCTTGCACAATTGTTAGTTTAGTTTTTGATTAAATCAGAGATAGTATCAAGCAAGTGGAACCATCTGATTATTGGCCAATTAAAAGGTAAGCTCCTCCTGAACTTATATAAATGAGGTTAATTTACAATTTACATAAGGGTTTTTAAAATCACTCTCAGACTGCAAGGAATACTGGTTATATTACAACAAACTGCCGCAATCTGTTGGAAATATTCCACATTTTGAGCTACAATAACGTTGATCTGCTTCTGCTTAGCATAGCTGCCCCTGTTTTCGTCAACGTAAGTAATACATTAAGTAAGATATGATTATGAAAAGAATAATTAGAGTGGTTTTCTTATTCTCTTATTGGCTCTACTATGACTTTTAAATCCTTTTCAGTCAACAAAATGCATATTTTCCCTGAATGGCTCTGCATGCTCCCTGGCTGCCTTCATATGTAGTCCTGAATCTGATATGTATCTATTATTTTATTATTTTTTTTTTTTGCAATGCAATCTGAGTCTGAATGCTCATGTCACAAACACGAGTCACTGAAAAGTGCCTTTTATTGAAATCTTTTCAAGACACACAAAAACATATTTAAAGTTTTGAATAGTGTTTTTACCCAAGGGCTTCCAAAATTTTACTCTAATCAGACATTTACATCAACAAAGCCTAGAGATGCATTCTCATCTGTGTTTTTCCCATTAGCAATGCATTTCCTGGGTGACACCTCTTATGCACAAGCATGTCACATCAGAGGTTAATTTTGATCTCACAGAAGATGAATGAACAAATAATGAACAAAAACCTCAAATCTGATTGGTGTTTGAAAGGTGTGATGATGTAGCTTATATGATCTCAGAACTTCAGAGTTTGTCAAGAGGTAATAGCCAATCCAAGTTACTTTTATAGGTCTTTTTTTAAGTGTAAATTTAGTGATACTTTAATTTGCCAATAGCTTATTCTCAAAGGTTCTCATTTCCAAATTCTAAAACTCTAAGAGAATCATGAGCTTTCTTTGAGGTGAGTAATCCATTTGTTTATAACCGTTTTCTCTGTTTTGACAGGACTAAATTAATTACTTTTTGATCTGAATGAGGGATGTAATTAGAGTACTCTAAAAGCAGCAACCAACCCTTACATCCCTTCTGCCAAAATGCATCATCCCACACCATAATTAAACTTTAGCTCATCTGTCAAGAGCATACTTTTTTACTGGAAGAAACATAGACAGCAGGTGCACAAAGCTGCATTACATTGAGTGCTTTAATAAGATGTTTAAAAAGGGTTGCTTTAGCTTTGTAATTAATCCTTCTTTGAGATTGCCTCAAAAGGTTTTTATATGTGTTTTAATTTGAATACATCATAATGCAAAATAACTAGAAGACTAGAAGAAAGTCACCTTTCAGAGCAAAGCTTCCAGTTATGGGACAAGCAATACATTTGGTTTAATTTCAGCTATTTACACCTTTCTTTTGAGATTAGTAGCTTTGTTAGTTTACTGGCTCCATAAACAAACTAATTCTAATTCTAATGTCTGTGCAATTTTTCTTTTACTTGAAGTCAAATTTTTGTAAGTGGCTGATAAATAAGATATGTTCTTTGTTGGTTTGTTCTTTAACAGGTCGAGAAAGGGGTTAGACGTGTCTCCACTCAAGCCAGGAGTTAGCAAAATTGCTCTCTAAAAGGTTTATAAAAATTAAGTCACTGATCAAAAAAAAACTATGCACTGTTTATTTCAATACCAGAGTATTAAAGCCATGCTTGAGTTTCTTTTGAAAATATATTATTGTAATATATTTTCACAAGGTTACTGCAATAAATGACATAAAAATCATTTGCAATTTACTACAGCCACTCGTATATGCACTTTTCCTTGCTCTCTTATGCCTTCAACTCTTGAAACATTTACAGAAGTCGTATTTTTGACACACATATTGATTCTTGGTGAACACATAGAAGTAAAACATCATGTTTTCTAGGACTCAACTTGATCAAATCCCTTACATGCTCCATGAAACAAGTCTGCAAGACCTGGCATTGCTGATTGTTTAGACAAGAAAGCCAGACCAGACTACAGTACATGTATGCGGTTATAAAATCAGAATGAACTTCCTGACCTGATTCAGCCAGCTTTCACAAAGTTTCAAGTTTGTATGCACTCTGCAGAACACAATGTCTCTTTTCTGTCTGGGGATGGCAGATTTTGTTCAGGAGAGAAAAACAAGGACTCTTGACTTGTGCGATTCAATGCAAAGCAATTTTTAAACAGCTCTGGGAAAAACTAGACCGCAATTATTCACCTCCTGTTATTTCAATGTGTCGAACATGAGAAATTAAATTCAGTGAAAATACTTTATGGTTTTCATGGCACACAACAAAGAAAGTAAAAACCAAAAAACTTAATACACTTTTGTACACCTAGAGTTCACAAGGGGTGCGGGAGAGGATAAGTGTCAAGGTAGAAAAATATGGGATTAAATTAGCGTCAAACTTCTGAGCGCAAAAAGTCCAATTTTGAGAGCGCAAAAAGTTAATTGGCACGCGTGTGAGCTGGATGTTGTGACTGAAATGTTCTTCTCACTTACAAAAACATTTGACCGAGTAAAAATCAATTTTAAATGTAATCTCTGTGCGTGTGCGCAGACGATCTTGTTTTTTTCTTGTAACAATACCCTCATACCCACGCTCATTCGAAATGAGTCTGGTTAACAGGCCAGCGAATAAGAAACTAGAAGACTCCTCTTCTCTCTGGCTGCCACTATGATTGGTAGTGATAAATCACTGATGTAATACATGTAATACACAGACAACAATAACCAAATAACTACCAAGTAAAAAAAAAGAAAAATATAACAAAATGAGAAAAAGAATGATTACAAACAGATAAAAGTAAAGACAGTCATATAAAACCAAGACAATGCAAATATTCTAAGAACAAATAACACCTAAAAAAGCTACAAATACAATTTTTAGATAATTGGTTTGCTAAAATAATTACACAAATGAAAATAAGTAAATTTAAAAAAAATGAAGAATGTTAAAATGACCGGGTAACATTTGACACCTATCAAATAAAGCAAGCTAAGCAAAAAAATACATATCTCTAATAGTACAACATCAAGCAAAAAATAACATTAATTAGAAACAGCATCTACAAAAACAAACAAAAAGAACAAGGAAAATCTTAACTTTTTGATGCAAAATATCCAATTGTACACTACAGTAACAATTACTGATCATCCCATGTTGTGCCACAAGCAATCACCACACCAAAATAATAATCAAATCACTTGAGTAAATTTAGTTTTCTTTAGTCTTTATACGTGAGAGCAATAGATCATTCAAAACAAATATATTCCACTCATGTCGAGGTAATGGCAACACAAATTAATCAGTGACACTCGATGTGATAAATGTCACTGGAGTCTGCGGGGAGCTGAAGTATCTATTGATTGGAGAGAAGAAATTATTTCATTAATTACTATGTATATCATTGATGCTTCCTAAAGGAGGAAAAAAGATTGGTCCTAGTAATGATTTATAGCAGTAGGCCCAGCAGGATGTGCTCAGTTAACAATCTCTAAAATTAGCCAATGGCAAAGAGGCTTTCATGGTGACATCAGAGAATATTTTGATGTTCTCAAACTGCCAATTGAAGAATTAAAAAAGAGCACTAACTATACACAAGTCAAAGTCAAAACACACCAATTTACAACAGTTCTGTCGAATAAATGTTACGTATAAAAATTAAAAAATAACTAAAAAGAATTTTTGAACGTACTAGGAAAGTTTTAAACAAAAATTGTCACCTGCAGTGCAAACCTTAAATAATTTTAAAAAAACACTAGCTTGACCAAAACAAAGCAGAATGTAGCTAATCATTAAACTTTTAAACACAACCAAAGATGATGATTTAACCATTGAACTTATCTAATGTTTCATCACTTGCCCGTTTGACTTTAGGTTTGTTGACAGCCATGTATTACGCAGTAACAAAAACAATTTGTTTTTGTTTACAGCACTGCAGTCTTGACCAATGAACACAGAACCACATCTGGGTATGGAAATATACAGCTTTAAGGGAATTGTATTTCATGGTACTTTAAAAACAAATCCTAACTATTGTTTTATGTTGTTAATGCTACGGAGAGATGATAGTGTGAATGCAAAACATAGTAAAGTAAAGTTTGATGAGCAAATAGAATGTTGAGGCAACATCAGTGAACCGTTTATTCAATATTGATTGGTCATTTGCAATCTGGGATTGCTTGATTTTTAATCTCAGAAAATGTTTAATAAATATTGTTGCAAAATAAAGTAGCAAGAAGTCCAAGTGAACATCATATACTTTTATGTGAATGACACTCAAATCAAATCAAAATAAAAGGTTTTTGAATAGCACTTTTTTAGCAGTAGCTTCAAAGAAGCTTCAAAAAGGCCTAATTAAGAGGTAGATTAGAGTTTCTATAGGGTAATTCTTTAGGGTAGAAATAGAACTACCATTTGCTGCTACCTTAGTAATTAGGGGCACTAGTGGACAGCTGCTAGGGTAGTGCAGAGTGGTTGCTGAGGGAAAGTTATCGTTATAAACCACTGTTTACATTCCAACTCATCTTGGAAAGCTAATATGATTGCATCTTCCAGGCAGACTGATCTAAAAATGTGTGCTAGAGGATTCCTGGGTTTGTAGGTTATGGCTCGAGTGAGAAATGAGTCCCTGAGCACTGGTATTTTTAGACTTCTGTCACTGCAGCTGTTGTCAGTTTCCTGCTGGTGGGCCACTAGTGAGTGATAGCGAACATACACTGTATTTACTAGAGCTCAAGGCGGCAAAGCAACCAGACGTCAAAGAAATCAATAGTCACTTACAGACCATGGGAATCATTATGACAAGAAGCAGCCTGCTCAAATGGAGCCGTCTCATTCATTGTTTCAATAGGATAACAATGAAGCTTTAGATTTTAGTCAATAATTAGGTTTATTCCATTAATAAGGATTTATTTAACTAAAGTATTTAGTCCAACAGGTAGACCATAAAAACTTTACAGGTAGACGATGTCCAGGGTGCCATCAATGTCTGTAAAGATACTTTTAATCGAACGAATACCTCAAAAGAATTCTATGATAAACTTCTATGCCACTTCTGCATGTGCATAACCATTGTGTTTGAGTTTTTAGGTCAATAATGAGAGAAGAACTTCTTTCCGCGTCAACAGATGTTGTGCAAATATTCCAGTATTTTGTACAGCTCTGTGCCAACACAACACTTCTCGAAAACAAGTGAACAAATATTTACAGAAATGTAAATAAAAAGACAAACATAAGATACATATTAATTTAAATATCACAGTTAACAATATCTGTAAGGTTAGACAGAGGTCCTGCGCTTGCATACCTACATCATTAAGTTCTTGGACGCACCCACCATCAAGGTACCACATCCTCTAATTCAATACTTGAGAATAAAAGAAACTTGTGTATAGATTTGAAGTACTCAGAGGTGATTGCATCTAAATAAATAAACTAGCAACAATTTCATGCAAAAGGATGTCCACTGGTGAAGAATAGAAAAAAGACAGACAAAGGAGATTCAGACCAATCTCTTAAAATCTGTTTATGGATATTTCTGAAGAAAATATTAGCCACATTTTTTATTCTGAATTTTCCTGCAAGCTTTTTCAAACTGCATGGATTCAGGCATGTGTGACTGATTTAAAGCACATTAAAACAGAACAATGGATTAAAGGTACCATTTCTTACATACAAATGATGGCTGCACTCATTTTCGTGCAAATAAAACGGTTAATGGTTAAATTGGTTTAAAATAGTTAATCTTACCTTTGTGCTACTAAAATAGCCCAATTTAAATGTGGGGATTCTAGCATCAAAAATATTGAAGGCTAAGGATGTAAAAAAAAATTTTTTTTATAAAAATCACTCACTCATAGAGCCATCCGACTCTCATCATGCTCATAAAGAGCTCAAGGCCAATCCATGAAGCTTTGTAAAATCTAAAGCCTGGAGAGCATAAAACCAGCATGAGACTGAGCAGGATTGAAGCCGCTGGGAACTAAGCCAACACCTTTCTTAAAAGCTACAGCCCAGCAAGTGCTTGAAATCTGTTTTTTAATGTTCACGCCTGAGAGTCAGCAACAGATGCTGACAAAGACTATTTTTTACAAAGAATTAAACTTTGAGTTCTCCTCATTAATCTACTAACCTTATTGACACTACGTAGGGCTGCAAGCATTAGGTCCCAATATTGACAACTACATTTGATAACAAGAACATTGATCAAATATTTTGGTGAAACTATATATGAATATATAACTGACGAAATCAGATTCTTAGCTACACTGAGAAGATGCATATGGTAATCATATTCTTGTTCAATTTTTAGACGTCTTGCACAATCACGTTGAGCTTTCAGAAGTTCATACCTGCATTTTAGTCCTCAACTATAATTGTCCAATTTCCTATTTGGTGGAATATCAGACACTCATTTGTGATATGCTAAACATGGCTCAATTGGTGGAAGGTGGTATCTTTGTTTTGTGTTTATTTAGCTCAGACTTGAACCAGTCATGACCAATATGGGGCCCATCTGAGGCCCTACAATCTAAACTCTGGTCACATAAAATATTTCAGTGTGGTAATTGGGTTAAGTAAATGTATAAAAAAACAAAAACAAAGTTTGCCCAGTTAAAAATGTGACAATGTACGTCTGAAAAGGTCTTTCATTATTTCCTCATATCTGAAAGTAATTACCCCATAGTAGACAATGGGGTTGTGGTTGGTGTGTGTTTGTTGACATCCTCTACATTATACATTATAAAACTTAAGCCATCCAATAACTAGGAGATAAGAACAAGCATAAATATAGAGACACTATACACAAATGTCTCTTGCATCCTTCTTCGAAAAGCAAATCTACAGGTCACTGTCGGATAAGTTGTTTTGCAAGGTGTGACAATAAATGAAAGAGAATGTTGTGTTATTATTAACCTACAAATATGTTTGTATTGTTATTAAAAACCACTAAAAAACTAAAGCTTCAAATGACTTAAAGTCGTATGGTAATGTACCAATATTTTTTCATGACTTTGATCTCTGAAAATTGTAATTGAATCTAATTCAAATGCTACATGGTTCAATCCAACTCAAAACTATTTTGAAGAGACAAAAATCAAAACTTGTTTTAAATAAAAGTCACACTTTCACTTTTAACTACTCCAATCAGGAGGCTCAAGCCACATCATGTAACGGGATTTTTGAAGGTCAAAGTTGTAGAATCTGGAATCTAACTATTTTGGCTTGGTCACATACAATCCCATTAAGTGATAGAAAATATTTTGTAATGTGTCCAGTGTCACCCTGTAACCCAAGACCGGTGCCTTGGTAAAAATTTTGGAAATTATACCTGAAAATCTGAGAATACAATTATTGAAGCGTTGTTATTGAGTTCACAATATCACAGGCAAAAAAAAAAAACATATTTACATTTTTTTAATTGTATCTCTACACACAGAACTGTCCAATAATGTCACTTAGAAATAGCTTTAGTTCTCTCAACATTCACACATTCTCTCATCTTAGTATCACCTAGATAACATACCTTATTCCCATTTCCAAGTTGCCCAGATAATTAAGCCTTGAGTGACAAGACTAGCTGTTGATTTTGTTTTAGTTGTAGACCAACTTTTAGCTCAAATGCATCTTCAAAATCTGTGTTAAACAGCAGTACAATAATTCTATGTCTCTGTCCATAATAAGAATAAATTTTAGATTAATAAATCGCATTGCAATTTCAATCTCGAGGGAGATGCTCTCTCTAAGTGCGGGTGTGTTTGGAAGAAGCATATTGCAATGTCCTGATATCAGAACCATGGACAGGCAGCAACCATGCAAGAGGCAACTCAATTTTCCACCATCACCCATGCATCAAAAACAGTTAGGCACTTTATTCTGACAACTTAACCTATTTTTCAACAACAGCTAAATGGGAAAAATTGGGAATTAGTGATGGTAAGGCCAGCAGGGGCGTGCACACTGTGATCTTTGTGGGGCCGAGTACCCCAGTAAACAGACGGACCAGTGTACTGTAAAGAAGCACTGCTTTTTCAATTTGACATCAAAACAAGGTCCTGACCCTCTGTAGCCATTATAAATCCCATCACATCCTGTTGAAAAGGGTAGGAGTGTAACCCCAGCATCCTGTGTAAAATTGCTCACTATTGGTTTTGACCTGTGAATGCTGCACACAAAGCTGATCGATTAAGAGATTGAAATAAAATCTCCAAAATGATGCTAACTCTCCTCTGAATTTGGGTTCATAACTAAGTAAAAATACAGGTGCTCATTGCTGTGTTAGTTAGGCTTTTCAAACCCAGCTAAACTCCTGGTTTTAACACCAAGAAAACTGTTACCTCAAGGCTAAACCAAGAAGCTTTGAGAAATCGCATGCCTGAAGCACATAAAATAACCCTGAGACTTGAGGTAGGCCACAGGGAAATAAGCCAACATTTTTCTATAAAGATGCTGGTGGCCAATGGGGCACGATATGTGCTTTAAATTTGTTTCTTAATGTTCTGGACTGAGCATTTTTGACACAGACCGGCTGGCAGTGAGTGTGTCCCGAGAGTAAGTGTGTATTTTCGTGAATACTCTCTATGTAGGGCAGAAAGTCAAGCTTTTAGAACAGATCTACTGATATCGCTGTGGCCATGAAACCTGTGAGGTAGGATGCGGGACGAAGCAGTTATAAACGTTTCAGTTTCTCATGCGAGTGCAGAGAGGTTTTGTCTGTTATAGTGCAATGTTCAATGGAACAAAAAAAGCAGCACACATTTAAAAGGATGCTGATAGTTTGACTTTTGCCTAGTTTGATGTGAATCGTCACTAAATGCTGTTTATATATATACTTTTACAATATTTTTTATCATTTTATATCATTGCACTATTTGTGAACTATAACTCAGTGTTTAGACTAAAAGCAAATGAAGCCAACAACATATCTTTACTTACGGAAGGATGGCCACAAACTCACTCGCCTCACTCAAAACTGAAATTATGCTTGATTCGCATGGGGCAGACCTTCTCAAAGAGCGGAAAAATGTTAAATGCGAGGTACGAGAGCGTTTTTGTTCTTCAATTATGTTACTCTGGAAAGCTGAAATCTGTGATGATATGGTCGGCCTCAGTCTAAAAGAGCCTCCAGAGACACACACAGCTTGGAGAGTTTATTTGAGTTGATCAGTAAAACTTTTTTAACTAACCAGGCTCTCAAATCTCTTCATTCAATGACTTCCAAACAAAAAACTTATTGTCATGCAATTATAAAAAAAAATTGTCTATAGAGTCATAAAGGGCTGGAGGTCCACACAAAACAACGACCAGCTTGTCCTCCAAGTTTGTTGCCGTTCCTAAAAAAAAAAAAAAATCTACAAGAGAGAGTTCCTGATTGGTAGACTCTGCATGAATTCTTGTCAAAGTTCAAAGTTTTCATCTTGGGCAAGCAAAATGTCATGACGTGCTGCTCGTGCCATACCATTCTCATTCTTTGTTCACTTTAATTATTGTCCGCATATGATCGTCTCTTCACATAGACATAACATGTAAATCTCCTGTGCCTCCCACTTTATGTTACAGGGGGCTAACAGCCAAGTGGGGGCGCTCTCTCTCTCATGCTCAAGAGCGAGAGCGACAGGTTAACTAGTAATTCACAGACGCACACCAAGTCAACCATTTATTTGTATTTATATCTATATAATGTTCATGTTATATAATTTACCAGGAAGGGGAAAAATAATGATCAAGAAGGTATATCTTGGTCTTACTCCCTTGTTATACGTAATCGTGTTCTTGGCTTTCAACTGTCATTTTATGGACATTCGCTCTTATGGTTTAAGGCACTGCTGAAAATCCCATTCATAGAATTAAAATGTTATAAACACAATTCTTCATATAATCTACCTTTGTGAATGTCTCATGTAATAACATAAATGCCTTTGGCTTTTAAAGACAGGTGCAAACAAATATATTGATAAAACATTTCTTCCTAAGTGTAGTCGGAGTGACTTATATTCAGATATGCTCTATACTTCAAAAACTATGAAATCTTTTTTCTGTAGTTTGCATGAACTATAATTCCACAATAAAAAAAATCACGTAAATAAGTTCACAAAAAAATTAAACAAAAATAACGAATCTTACATATTTAACAGTTGAGCAAATGCTAGTCGATAGAACATGCAAAGCATACAACAAATATAAAATATTTATACGATATAAGTTAAACCATTTTGCAAAAAAACATTTCCAGCATTTACATTTTTCCCCTTAATGTGTCCCCGACAAACAAACTTTAAACATGTATGTTATTTAATCTAAAAGATTTTCAGATAAGATATCAGAAAATACCTATAGTCTGTAAGATCACAAGAGTAAATCTTACAGAGCACGAGATTGCACTAGAAGACAAGTGGGATGTCATTAGCTCTGTTTATCTGTGATTCAGAACCACGATAAGACTGAATAATCCTCTCACATCATTACAGGCAACTATAGACTGCTACTATTCTAATTGCTGTATCAGTAATCACACTCTTCAGAACCGAGGGGTGGGATGCAATTATCATATCATATCCCATATTTGGAAGCTTTTACAATTCGGTTACGGCAACTAGTTAATTCACACTGCAGCAGGATTGATTCTCACTAATTACACTGGGATTTACATTACACATTTGTTCACATATCTATGTGTACATCTTACCAATGCTTGAAGATAATCCTACTAGCTGTGGGAAGTGAGAGAACTAATTGAAGAATTTGTTCTTATGAAGTAAAGTAAGAACTGCATCTAGAAAGTCACATCTATACAAATCCATTTCCGCGAGCTAACCCATTTAACCTACATGTTAAGAAAACTCACAGAGAACATAAGATGAATCAAATACAAAGTTGATTCAAAGGTTTCTGTTCGGTAAAACAAGGCAAACACCTGTAACATGGATTTAGAATAATCGTATGTCATAAACTTATACTGTATTACTAAATAAACTGAGAAACTTTAAAAAAAAATTATGTTGGCAACTGTACATTTGATTTTAGCCTATCGTTATTAAAACATTCAGACTTTATTTTCACGAGTACCTAATCACATAAAAAGTCTAGTGTCTCAATACTTTAAACAAGTTAAATGAAATAAGTGTAATTGTGGGTCACAATAAAATTGTGCAACAATTCAACACATTTACAAAACATCTAATTACTGACGAAAAATGTAAGGTCTAAAAAAATACAAAACATTTAATTGTTTGTCTTAAATCAAGGTTTATTATTAATTATAAAGCTAAATTCTTCAGTTATTATTTTTGTACAATACAGTGAATTACAGACGTAGATGGATGCAATTTTCAGAAAATTCACAAAGATATTATAAAAAGTTTTATAGCTTAATGTTGACTGTGCAGAAAGAATGTCATTAAAAAATGTTGGGTTTAAAAAAATGTGATGTCCATTAAAAGGGATGTAGGGTCTGAAGTGGTTAATGCACCTTTGATAGAATTTTCAAGTTTGTTTAATTTTTTAAAAAGTTATAAAGTAATGTATTGTAAAAAGTTAGCTAAAAATACAGTACATTTTTACAGCTAGCAGTTATACGCTTATATCTCATGTGTAAACAACATTTTCCATTACATAAAGGTGTGGTTTCAAGTCGCTACCTAAAATAAGGTTGTAGCCAATCAGAGGGAGTCCCTACACAAAATAAGGATGATGTGCTATTGGTCTATGGTGTTTTGGTGATTTTAAGTGTTCACTGACTTCAAAAAAATGTACACAACACCTTTAATAGAGTAAATAATGAGTGGGTTGCATCAAAAGGTTCCGAGTAGTATCTCATATTTTGGCCCAGACACAGTTTGACATGTTTGTTGTGTTGAGGGTATTACAAATATATTTAATGGGGTGTAACTCACAATAGTAGCCTAACTTAAACCTTAAACTGCCAGAGAAAATCATGTCAAAACCACTTTGGAATTGATATTGAAAACAGATAAAGATTGAAGGGAGACAAAGAAAATAGCTCTTTAGAAAATCCCCTCTGAAGAGCCTTGATCAATACATTGATTATGACAGAACAACCTGCTCTGGGCACACAGCTGATCACAGAAAAACAGCATGCATGCACTCATAAAAGGTAAATAATGTGACTTTTAAACGCACTTTAAGCTGTTAATCATGTGTCCTATAATCCCAAAGGAAATATAACAGTGAAGCATGATTCATTCCAGCACATGTACTGGCATGTTTACGGCAGTTTGGGCACTCGAGGGACTCACCTGAAAGAGTCGCAGTATATTTGCGACCATAATGGACACTGCACTCGCCGAAGCCCCTATGACTCCCACTACCTTTTCGGGTTTGACAAACACCGGAGGCTCTCCGTTCGTACACCTCACATCCGAAGTGTCTTTCTGAATGAGAGCCTGCACGAAAGTGAGCGACTGCTCCAAAGCGTACGTGTCTCGTGAGCAAGTGTCTAACACCCGAGCTCCTAAAGTGATGTTAGGCAACAGCTCGTCGTCGCTGTTGATTTGGTCCAACGCATAAAGCATCGCCTCCAACCTGTGAATTCCGTTCTCCTTTTTAATATCTCCACAAGGTTCCCCGGAGACTCCTCGGGCATGGACAGGGAAGAGTCCACCCAGGGTCACATCTCCTTCAATTCGAATAGAATGAGGAGCGTAAATTTCCTGTGAAAGTGTCACGTCCACGAGGGCTTGAATTATCCAAAACACCAGCCATGGAAAGCACGCCATGGTCTGAAAAGGCACTTATAGCAGTAATTACAGACACAAAACGAATATGATATCAGTTATGGGCATAGACCTTCTCAAAATGAGGTTGGCGAGGGAAAAACAAGAGATTTTATCCACAAAAACTGCGAAAAAGGGATGGGTTATTCCTGTGGAAAGTGCGCATTGTATGGTGACGCTTGTTGCTTAGATATTCAACATGGTTCGTTATTTCGCTTGTAAATTGAGCGGATGTACACAGTTTCCTACCTTTCTTAAAGTGGCTGTCCTTAAACAAGAAATAAATTAGAATTAAAGTAAAACAATATTCGCCTAAAAGGCATCCAGTCCACGTTCATGTTGCAAAGCCACTGTAGAACCATCGCGGCGAGTTTTGAACGGTTGTCCTCTTTGTAAAAAACAAACGCGGACAAAAAGTTTCCGTTGAAAAAAGCGCGTAGTGTTTGCCGCCAAAGGAAAAATTACGTCGATAATCGATGTCAGGTGAGAAATCCGTAACATCCTCCCATCTCGTCTTCAACTGAGCCTCCACTCCCGAACCAGGTGCGGGTTTATCTTTATGTTGGTGTAGAGAGAGAATGGAGGAAGCGTATTTTGCGATGATTCGCCTTGGAGTCTTGCAGAAATCCTCTTAAGAGAAGACAAGCGGTGTCTCCTCCTCGCGCTCCTCTCTCCCTCTCTCTCCCTCTCTCTCTCCACCCAGAATCAAATATGGATTTGTCAAATGACTCAACGCACGATCGATGTCGTGTTGCTCATCCCGCTCAGCCCTCAAAGAAAACAGCCTCTTGTATGAGAAGCCAATTATGAAGAGATAAAGTGTTTAAAGTTGACGGAAACCGTCCCTGACGTTCCAGTGAATGCACCACATGCATATCTCAATCAAAGCCTTTCAGTAATTACTGAACAGAAATGCACTTATTCAAATTAACCCTTAAATGTTCGTTTGTTCTCATCAGAATAGCACTATCAGCCACAATTCATTGATCAGCGCTAACGTGGAGTGCAGTAAGTTTCCGTTTTAGAGAGCAGAAGTGTTTTTTGTTGACTGAGGCTGTCAGGAGAAAACATTATTTCCTTCTCTCCCTCTCTCTCGCTCATTGATATATCTGTTAATTCCATCGAGAAAAGCCTTGGTTTATGCATAACTTGTATTACTAAATACATTAAAATAAGCTGTACTGTAAAGGGGGAAAATGCAGTTGAACTCATTACCATGTGCAACACATTCTTTTTATTCACTAACATAATTTTATTTGGCAATTCAAATTTTGGTTGGCTACTTCAAGTTAAATATACTGACCAATAAATGAATTTACATGAAAACACTTATATGACTAGCTTGACAATTTTTATCAAATAGATGCCAGCCAACTACTCAATCTGCAGTTTCAGCAGCCAATTAGAAGCTTCCAAATGAGTTTTCCTTTGGATTGTCACAGGATTTTCTTCATTAATTACTGGGCAAGGCAGCACTCACAAAGATAATAATGATGTCTTAGATGTTGGTAAGCCTGGCTTAATCAGATTCTTGTTCAAAACTCAGATACTTTTGGCCAATATGTAACTTGTATTAGATATTTTCAAGACAGTCTGAACAGCTCAATTTTGATTTTTTTCAAATCTGATTGAGCTCGTTTTCAGATATGGTCTTGAATCTGATACGTATCCGATTTTATGCCGTTGCGCACAATTTAGATATGGTTTTTCACAGGTAAGAGGTTACAGGTTCTTAATACTATTTAGCACTATTAAAGTTGGCTCTGATCAGATATTGATGCCAACAAATCACCAACTGCATCCGAGAGCAGACGATTCAGTGTTTATGTTAATTAACAGTGTATTCTGTAGTTTTTTCTTCTGTGCACATGTCTCACATTGGAGCTGCATTTAGTTCACACAAAAAGTGATAGCAGATGCATGTTATTTGTAATGCGAATGAACTCATCTGAGAAAAAAATCTGATTTCACAAAAAAAGCAAATTGAGCATTTAGACCTGCTATCTGAACATAGCCTTAGTGGGTCAAAGTGTAAGAAAGCACAGAATGATCAAATTGATGTTTGTTCAACACCACAAATATCTAATAGCCTTTACTATTAATCTTATGTATGGATGCAAAAGTTTTGTCTTTCCTTCACCTTCAAGTTCTTTCCCAAAAGCAGCCTGAATTCTGATGTCACGTGTACAGTAGTCTGAACCTAACAACTAGTCAAGGAACTGGATTAGACGATTACAGATTTTGAAAAATCCAGCTAGAATGATACCTTCGCATACATGTTCGTCCATGTCAGGCACCAGTGGCGAAGCACTTTCCTTGAAATGTAGAGTTCTTATGTTTTAGACTCTCTGAGAGTAAAAGTGATCATGTGGATCTTTGATTTATTGTCTCAACAATCTTCTCACTATACGAAACCATGCTTTACGTGGTTCTTTTTTTCTCTAAATCATTCCAGTTCCCAGCTCTGTCGTGAGATCATTACTATCACATGGAGTACTTATCAGCTAATTTTTATGGTATATAATGCTTAAATTCCAGTGTTTGTGGTGTCACAAATCATTTAATCCTGCCCATAACTTTTCTTAGAAGTTTGGGTGTAAAGACAAACATCACAGTCTCACAACAACTCTATTAAAATGTAGTAAACAAGGCGGAGATGGAATCAGCTATAACTTGGCGGCATTTCAACTTCAAGACTTGACAATTAGCCATATAGTTAAAATGCAAAAAAAAAGTGGTCATAGGTCCTTAAATCCATGCTCTCATGTTTACTGTAGATTCAAGCGAATTGTTGCCATTAGGAATCACTCAGTGTTTTCTTGTTGCAAATTTTCATTAAGCATTAGAAAAACTTGAATAGGTTTTAAATTGGATCAGAGTATATCTGATGACCACAAAGTATGAGCTACTTAAAACTATTTATATTAGTTAAAACTACTCATGACATTGTTTGAGTAACCCACATAATAAAATTTAGCCTCTCAGTCAAAGGTTCCTTTGAAGGGAGTAAATCAGAAGAGTTGAGTACTTCTTTGTATCCCAAAACAGACCTTCGAAGCCAGGACCTTCGAAAACAGACCTTCGAAGCCTAAATGGTGGCTAAATGGTGTTTATGAAAAGAGCATAGGATTTTTGATCAACTAAATATAACAAAATTACTGCTCAGCTTGTATAGATTTTTGTAAGAGTATGAGATATAAATATATCTCTTCTTGAACCACTTTAGCAGTTTGAGACCATTTGAGTTGATTATCCATTAAAAGGGAACTTGTTAGGAAAACTTTTCATTTGTAAGGTGCTTGGTCATAATTGTGAGCATGTTCTGATCTTATTTTTTGGAAGTTCATTTTGAGACCCTCGAGTCTGATTTGTTTTGTGCTCAAGTCTTTTGTACCTTTTATATTTAATTTTCTTACTCAAGTTGAAAGAGTCACAACACCTTTTGTGTTGGTGTTTTTTGTTACTGGAAGTAAAGACTTTTTGTTTTAACCTGTGGACTCCTCGTTGTCTTCCTCCTCTGCATTTGGGTTTACTGGAGCAAGGCTGCTCACTCTGAAACAACGGTTACCAGATTCCAGCTCATGCTGGATCGTTACAGTTTTCAGTCAGAGGTTAATAATGTCACAATTCACTTTCTCCTTCCGGACCGGCCCACCACTAATGATTGACAGGAGCATTAGTTGTTCAAGACATGGGCAAGTAATGTTGATTACATGCTCAAAACAAGTGGACAACTCTGTTTTAGCATGTTTATATAAGTTATGTGGAAAGGAAGGCTCCTGAGTCAAAAAATAGAGAAACAGAACAAATCTGTTAAATGATTTATTTAGATTATAATGACAATATGATCTAAACAATCAACCTCTCGCTGATCAAAGAGTCAAAGACAGTGATTAGAACTATGGGGCTGTATCCTTGAGCAAACATACATACATGGTCATGAAACCATGTGGTTCTAAAAACACACATGAGTAACAAGTCCATCTGTAGCAATGATGTTTTTTTTCAGAATTAGAATACTTTTTGAGCAAAAATACAATTATAAGGGCAGTGTTAAATAGTCATATGTCTATTCAATAATAAGAATTAAATAAATTCTACATCACCAGTAAACAACTTCATAAATCGTTCTCAATGAAACAGTCTAAAACAGCACACAATCACAAATTTTTAAAGTTTGATAGACGTGCATAAGCTTGACCCAGGCGGATTATTGATGGGATTCAGCAGGCCTACTTTTGTTGATCCACTTTGTTCTTGCAGTCAAAGGTTTAAGACGACGTTTAGATTCATATTGATTTGTTTGTGGTAAACCACATCAAGTGCACTTCAGTGAAGGACACGGATTGTGTGTTCATGGATTTACCTACTCTAACCTTACGTCTTACGTCAAATTGTCTATTTGAATCTGTCATCAAATGCCTGAACACTTTTAATTAGTGTTCTGCAGTGAAAACAAAATGTTACTTTTTGTTTTAGATTTTTGTACAGTCAGTTGGACTGCTAAGATAGCTGGGATTGAGAAAGGTAAAAGTTGGCTATCTGATCAGATGTAAAACAAAATACAAAGAAAAAAAAACCCTGGTTCATTGTCAGGTTTTGCTATCTGTTTTTTCTTAGCCATGCAATTCCCATTGGATATCTCAAAAACTAATGTTATCACAGCATAAGACATTGTTTTTTTTTTTAAATATAAGCAAGCTATATATATATATATATATATATATATATATATATATATATATATATATATATATATATATATATATATATATATATATTTTTTTTTTTTTTTTTTTTTTTTTTTCTTATCGTTGTGTGCCAGCCTTAGCGGGTGGAGCTTGTGGACAGCATTATCGAACAAGATAGCTATGTTAAAGTGATATATTGCGCGAGGATGACTTTAAAGCATTGCTCACGATGAATAGCAGGTGAGTGCATGGAGGAGGTGCTTCAGTCACCATTCTCCTTTTCTTCAATTACACAATATCTTCTCCCACAATATCTTCCACTTCTTTCAGCACACTTCAATTACAAATACAAAGAAACACCTTAATGCTGTAGTGCTAGCTTAGTGGCTAAAGCTAACAGTGTCATTATATTCCCAAAATCAGTAGAAAATATGAAACTCACCAAATTCTCCCACTTCTCTGACTCTCGCAAGAGGATGGTCTTTTTTTGTAAAAGGTCTTTCATGCAGCACCAGTTATCCGTACATTCTTCAATATTTTCTGTAAAGACTTCACTCCAAAAAAAATGAGTCACTTGTCTAGAGCAAACAGTATTGTTTTAGGAATTCAGTAACTGCAAAAAGTTCAGACTTTTCTACTTCTGCATTATCTGCATCTCCTATTACCGTATCATCTGCCTTATCAGGCACCATAAGCAAGCTTGCAGCTAGAAATCTTAGCTGCAATTTAGTGTTTCCTGTATGACTGCATTTTCGCATTGACTTAACATGTAAAACATGTGTCATTCTTGCTTTTCTGCTTTTCATTGTGAACATAGCATATCAATGCCTGCATTTTACTTATAGGAAGAGTATAAGGAAAAATAGAGCATATTTACAACTCTTATTTGATCTTATTCATACTAAATTCATATTTAATGGCATAAAACTTGTTTAAGTTATTAGTTTACATTTAGCAGCTTCAGTAGATAAATAAAAATGGATCAACTGCACTCATATAATGTTTTGCAATAGTTATTAAAATGGCTGATAACTATGTTATCTCTGTCCTTCGGCAGCTTTTGCAGCTTAACAACCCTATTGTTATTGATGGGAAAAAATTGGATCACAATTTACAATCGTGTGTGCGTGTGCATGTATGTGTTGAGAGAGAGGGGGGTGGGGTGTCATGGAGGTGTCAACAAAGATTGGTTACCCAAAGATTTGCCTTTTGGGGGATCCTTGAGTAACTCTGTTTGTAAAAGGGGGTAAATTTAGAATGCAGTTCTGAATCATGCTGGTGTAAATCCAAACTTTACATATAATGGGAAATCAAAAACATGTTAAAATCACAACATCTATAATGGAAAATCTGTAGCTGAAGGAGTTCACTTATTTAGAACACCATCACATGCATACTTAGACTTTCATAAGGCAGACTTTAATTATTTCTAATCTTAAATAATCAATAAGCCACACACTTCAATGACAGCTGTCTGATCCATGACTCCTGATCTCATATTACAAGACATTTAAAATTATATAAAGCTTTGTGAACTAATATGAACTGCCATCTTCCAAAGTTAGCAAGGTGGGATTAATTCAATTTGACAGGACAAAATATAGTTTTGACACTTTCCAGGGGTATCTATATGACTCCGATTCATACATCTTAGGAAACCACTGTTATCATAACCCAAGGCCTATATGGAACTGAGTTCCTCTCCAAAAGATAATTTAATGAAACACTTACATGGAGGGATGTGATCATTATCATGACTGCTTATTTCTGTACAGTAGATTACCATGATTTACATTAAGGGGTCCGTTGAACGCCATGGAACTACAAAGTGTGCTACATGAAAGATGAGATCAATTATGATATAATTTTAGCTTCTAAAAATTAGTAGAAAGTGCAACGTTTATGTTGAGTGAGTTAAAGTAGACTTTACAATAATTTTTTTTCCTGGTTGAATTTTAAAGCTCCACTGCTGCAATTTCATTTCAAATTTATGGGAAAAACTAGATGTCCCCTATCTCATTAAATCATTGGTACAACTATTCAATAAAAAGGCATCATAACAACAGTGAGGACCCAGAATCTAATAATCCTTAAAAATGAACGTTATAAACCTAATGTTGAAAAATTGCTATAAGAACCTTGAGCCAGACTTCACTGTCCTATTAAAATCAAGTGGATTTGGACGAGTAAAATAGAAAAGACCAGTGGGAGTTACAATAGAACATAATGCATCCATTTCTCAAACCAGCAAAGAAGAATGCTCTGAACTACACCTCCAGGTTTTTCCAACCATACTAGTTTCTGATGTAACTTATGATTGATTGTTGGAGGGGACGTTTCTTAAGGGAAAAAACTTTATTGTGAAAGATGGAACTTCCTACCCCAGGCGATGCAATTTGGAAATGCACAACACATGATAAATACTTTCATTTTACAGATTTTGCATTTTGGTTTATTTTTGGGTGGTTATCTTTAGTTTCAGATGTAGATTAGGTCTCAATAAATGCTGGTTTCAAGGCATCAAATCCCAATCAATTTAAATCTTTTCACATTATGACCACAGCATAAATCTGATATGCATAAGATTTTTTGCATTGCTAAAGGTCTTGACCATTCATATCGCATTTATTTTACATCATCAAGCCCTACAAAAAATGTGTTTTCCCAGATGTGAGTGGTTGGAAAAGACTGTCTTTCCCTGAAAACCTTATAGGAGGGTGCTTATAGGTTTAAATTAAGTCGGTGTTGTTAAAGTCACTCTATCATGAGCCAAGCTAGAGCCATGAAGTGACAAAAGAGAATGAGTACAAAGCAATCCCTTTCCCGGTGAGAGACAGGGTACTTTGACAGGAGACACTGAAGACGAGAAGATATAGTGAGAGAACATCCATTGCCGGACTGCTGGGAATTTGAGTATTTTAAGGGGAGAGGAACACAGGTCATCAGATGCTAGGATGACAAGCTTGCAGAAACTATGCCGCAGCATAACAATAGTGTGAGTAAACCAATACACAGAAATAGACAAATAGCTGAATAGAATTGCAACGCAAACCTCACCTGAATGAACTATAACAATCTGAAACTAATGTAGATACACCTGAAGGTGCAGTACATAAACACACTTAAACAGGTTGTTGACATACTCATTTAATTACCCTAACACTTCCAACTCTACATTCTCTCACTCTCTTCTATCTCACTTATCCTTTTAACAATATTTTGTACTAATACATCTGGCTCTGATTAGAAATTAACGTCAACACAAGCCATAGAAATTAGCAAATGCTTATTTTTTTCTTTTCATTCAAACATAAATACATTTTTCAAATAGTTACACTTGATTGAAGCTGCATTAAACTTTCCAAAAATGATTTTTATTTGAAAATGAAAAGGAGGCACAATCCACATTTTTCTGGTGTGTTACTTTTAGAGTCATACCTCCAATCAAGTCGTACGTCTTTAACACAGCACAGCGCTGACCTAAAACCGCATGAAACCAATCAGTGTCCTGCAAGGATCTCTGTCCTGCATCTCAAAACAGCATAACTCATTACACACAAGCACTCAACATTACATTTAGTGGTGCAAAATATTCTCCCAGAATATACAGATCTAACAGAGTCTTTAAGCTGATTTCACAAAACAAAACGCTATAGCATGAGAGACAAAGGACCTCTCTCAATAGCATGGCCTTAAATGACTTTAGATGGAACAACATTCTTGGAGGCGGGGTTTCCCATGGTGTACCTCGACTGTTTATCCCGGATTGGCTATCAAACATGCCCTTAAAGTTAACGATCTCTCTTAATCTCTGAACAAAGAATATACTATATACTAAAATACAAAATAATGATAATTTTTTTACTTAGCTTGCTCTAACCTGGTTTCTGTTAATCAACATAACTAATGGTTCCATCCAAATTAGGAAGATACATTCCACAAATAATCCTGACAAGGCACACCTGTGAAGTCAAAACCAATTTAAGAAACAAACTCACGAAGCTTATGAGAAGGCCAGAGGTTTTAGCGCAGTGAAACCAAATTGTGGCAAGTTTTAGAAATCTAAAACTTTTAAATAAGCTATAAATATTAATAAGCATTCTGAACAAATCATGTTTGTCCAAAACTTTAACTCAAATGCATACTTAAAAGAAGCAAATAAAACTATCACATGCTTAACACAAAAACACTTTGTCTAGCCCAAAAACATAGTGATGCTCAATTCTGTTTTAATTAGCTGTTTTCAAACATGTTTGGTGTTTCTAAGTGATGCTACATATAAAAAAATAACAACGAAACACAAATACTGACTAAATGCAGACTATAGTTATTTTATAATGCAATGTTGCTGTAGCATACAAAAAGTGTTTTTGTACTTCTTGAGTTAATACATATCGCATTGCGAGTAGTGGTAATCATTTAAGGCTTAAAAGTTATGATGCCTTCAGTGAAATTTCCCTTTATAAATAGTCCAGCAAACAAAAGTACTATTAAAAGAATAGGAGACATAGAGAAGCTGTGACCGAAACTTTAAAAGTAAAAAAAGGAATATTCCATTTATGTAAAAAAATATTCTTACTGAATAGTTTAGGTTTTTTTTTTTGTATAAATGAGCTATGCTATATCATGTTTTAATCTTGTATACAAACCGTTAGAAGCAAGACTAGAAGGCTTAAAGGAAATCACAAATAATGTTTCTCATTTAAGTTGTCCGTACTATTAGTTTATCACGGTAACTGTTTATAATGTATTGGGCACTGTAAAGATTAAAATGTTTGTCTGAAATTAAATACATTTTTTTTATGGGCCAGATTTTGGAAACAACTATGTGACTGTTTGGAAAATTTTTAAAGATCTTTTATTAAAAAAAAAAAACATTGTATTGTTTTACATTTACAGACCAATAATTACTTTAACTTTTCTTATGCAACCCAAAAACAAAAGGTATCTTTTTGTCTGCAAGTATGAAATTAACAGGTTTTTTTTAATAATTCTTGGCTGGAATACAAAAATTACAGCTTTAATGGGATTAAACAATATAGATGTCATTCCATGCGATCGGTGTACATTAATATTTCAAAACTGCATGAAACAAGTGCCACATGACCAACATAATAAATAATTGAGTGATCCACTTCAAAAAGAAGTTTGTGATCTCAGGAGGTTTGTAAATCTGTTCAGAGGAAAATAATTCTGGTCAAAAGGCTATTGTTAAAAGGGACCAACCTACGGAAAATAAATTATTCATGTACACAAAGAGGGTTTTCTCCTTGAAGTGTGATAACTAAAAGGGATTAATGGTAGTAGACCACTGCCATAAAAGTCATATTTTAGTTCACGGCATCAATTTTTTTTTGAAACACCACTAGAGGGAGAAAAAAAGTTGTTAATGATTAAAAGCAATCACATCTTCTAGTTGCTATAGTTAATGTAGAGATAGATAGTTAATGATAATTACGCAGTAGTTACTGCAGAGTTGGATAGTTAATGGTAATTACAGCAGTAGTTAGTGTAGTTAGATAGTTAATGGTAATTACCGCAGTAGTTAGATAGTTAATGGTAATTAGTAGTTACTATAGAGTTAGATAGTTATTGGTAATTTCCTCAGTATTTACTGCAGAGTTAGATAGTTAACGGTAATTACTGCAGTAGTTACTGTAGAGTTAGATAGTTAATGGTAATTACAGCAGTAGTTAGTGTAGTTAGATAGTTCATGGTAATTAGTAGTTACATTAGAGTTAGATAGTTAATGGTAATTACCTCAGTATTTACTGCAGAGTTAGATAGTTAATGGTAATTACAGCAGTAGTTAGTGTAGTTAGATAGTTAATGGTAATTACAGCAGTAGTTAGTGTAGTTAGATAGTTAATGGTAATTACCACAATAGTTACTGTAGAATTGGATAGTTAATGGTAATTATTGCAGTAGTTACTGTATAGTTAGATAGGTAATGGTAATTACAATAGTAGTCAGAGTGTTATTGGTAATTACCACAGTAGTTACTGTAGAGTTGGATAGTTAATGGTAATTACAGGAGTAGTAACTGTAGAGTTAGATAGTTTATGATACCGCAGTAGTTATTGTAAAGTTAGACAGTTAATGGAAATTACCATAGTAGTTACTAAAGTGACTACTAGATTTTAGACGAATCTCATTAATTATTACCTCCAACATCTTAAACTATTTTGTTAAAGTCAAAGTCAAATAAATTGGGAAATAAACTAGAAAAAAACCTGAGATTGTAGAAAAAAATACTTGAGAAACTTAAAGGAGCCATGAACAGATCATCATGTGGGGCTACTTGCTATTCAATACAATGAACATAAACTTTCGAGTTAACTCAGTTGTGTATTTCTTAAAATACTGAATTTGTTATAAATGTTAAGGGTAACAAATTGAACATTAATATGACTTTGCTATGGCAAACAACATTATCAAGCTTAAAATGACACTGAACTGAATATCAGTTCAAAGGTAGATTTTATTATAATATTCCTGAACACCAAGATGCCAAAACTGTGAAAAAGACGTATAGACAGAAAGAGCAATATCTACAACCTATAACCACTGCCATTGGCTTAATTTTTCATTCTCATCCCATGAGCATGGATTACCTATCCTTATCTAGTGTTTATTTGTCGAGCAGCGCTTACGATCCATAGTAATCTCATTCATTCTCACAGCCATAAATCACCATTCTCCACCAACACTGGCCTCCAAGAATGAAAAACATCTGTGACAAAATCTCACAAATTCTTTATGCTTTGTATTGAGATGGAAGTCCTCAAATCTGTTTCCAGACATATAAGACAGTGAATCCCCCTACATTCTCTCCACAAGGACAGGAAGGCACATTTTTTGGGTGGCTTTGACAACATTCTAAGACTATTTTTGATGTATTGAAAACCTTGAGTTTGAAGCATCCAACAAAGTAGAAAAAAATTATGGTAATGGAAAACAATTGGAAACAAATGGATATCTGTGTGTTGTAGTAATCAAGTCAAACCTATATATAATAGGTAAATAGTGCTAGTGCCGTCAATTCAGACACGTGTTTAATTACTTAGTGTAAACAAAAGGCTTTAAACTAAAACAAAACATAAAAATTATGAGATATAATTGATGGGTTTTTATTATGCAAGGTGATTATGTTTTTTGTTACATGCTTTTCAAGCATACAGTATGAAGTTGGGTATGTAGTGCATAAAAAGTCAAGTTACTGTAGCTATATTTTGTATAGTACTGAATTTCTAGATAATAGGATTGCGATATTTTTTATTCATTGTGGCCACTTGTTTCTTTTAAGTGAATTAGTTGTGTCAACTTCAATATATATATGTTTGTTTAAGTAAAGTGTTTTACTCTTTGTATATAAATAAAATTTTACCTAGATTTTAACTTGATTTTTATTAGACTTTAGTGCATAGGAAACATTAATCTGAAACAAAACTTAACATCATGGATGAAACTGAAGATGAACAAGCTTCAAACAATTCACAAAATTAAGATGGCCTTTTTTTCTATGACTCAAACCATTTATCAGCACACAAACTAATGTTCAAAGTATCATTTCCTAAACTACTAGACCTAGTTGTGCATTTGAGCACTCACCAAAGCTAGAGTTGATTCAGGAGAGCAAATATTGTTTCTCATTTCTCTGTTACGAAGCAGTTACATGCTTTTATGATTCTGCTCATCGGGACCAGCTGTTCCACAATCTGTTCTTTTCCCGACAAGCAGCGTGGTGTTTATTTATTTATCCCCTAACCAAATTGAGACCTGTAAACCGGCCATCCATCCAGAGTGGGACGCTGACGGTGATGTATCACCTTCAATCACATTAGATCTGCAATATTTCCATTATCAAGTCAAAAACTGGGACACTAATGTGATCAAGAGAGATGGGTGGCTGTACTCAGAGCTTGACTGAAACCCAAAGCGTTGAGGACAAGACTGGAATCAGACTGAAGGCAAATTAGCATTGCGGCTAAAGCTAGTGATTAGGACAGCTCACTTGTTTCTTCAGCAGACAAGTGGTCTTTTTCAAACAAAGTACAAAAAAGTAAAGCTGAATTCATGTGTGAGGAAACCTAATTTTTGGAAATAACGATACAGTTACACTGGAAACCCTCTAAATATTGACTAACAAGCTAACTTTAGCTGAAAAGCAGATACTTGGTGTCATTTCATTTCAGTCACCTGTATCATAAACTCTAAAATAACTGATCCTGTTTCATGCTCCCTCTGCACAATATGTAAGAAATCTCCTTGGATTCATCTATGGTAGGACAATGTGTAGGACATTTCATGTGTACACTGTAGAGATTTTTGGTAGTTGTTTTTCTGTACCTGCTCTTCTAGCACTGAGGTCCCGCTGTTTTCTTGTGTTTGTGTAAAGTTTTTGTGGTAACTTGTTACTCCGTCACAACTCAAATCATAACAGTATGGAGTTCCACAGAAATGGCACATTTTGATAAAAAGTTGATTGAGTGATTTATTTTTTTAATTGTATCATAATATTTTTATTATTGTTATTGTCTTTAAATAGTTTTAAGCCCAAATAAGCCTGGCCAAGTATAATGATATACTATTTGTTGCCTGTATATAAAATTGAAACCCAGGTTAATGTAATTAGCTAACAATGCAATCTTAATTCATTATGCTGTCATTTTTACACATTAGCCAGGAATTCAGTGAACCATTATGCATGAAATTTCTAAACAATCGGACTCACTCATAGCCCATGGCATATAGTGAATCCACAAAATGGATCCTTTTATTCTTTCTGACTAAAACTGTTTATCATTACGTAATTTCACTTAAGGGATTATTTATTTAAAAGATTTTGCACTAAAAACACAAAATATAATCAGCACAGATTGTGGTCCAGTGATTATCAAAAATTTCTTGATAGACAAAGTCTTGCCCTTACACCTCTTCCCTCAACACTGACCAGGCTTTTTTAAAGAATAGAGTTTGGCTAATGAGTGAGCGACACAAAATTAAAAGGGGAGCAAGTTTCCATTACTTTTTTAGGTTCAATCAACCTGTTGGGGTTTACGGTGTAGCAATGGTCTTGAAAAAATGGCTAGCTAAATGCCATTAATTGTTAGTAAAGATGCAGTAAAAATATATGTTATTACAGGTTACCATTTTGGTGTGTCAAAGGCATTTTTTTCAATCCCCTAATAGATAAGCACTCAAAATCAGATTGAATCACTTGTGTTGCCAGAAATGAAAAACTGTGGCTCACTTGAATACATCTTTCTATTATATGAAGGAATACAATCGTCCTAGGCTATGTGCAACGAGTTGTACATTTTTTTTCTCCAGACAACAGAGAGAACAACCATATATCACAACGCTAAAGAAAAATATTTTTGGTTGTGATTTGTTTCTGTGACTGAGTTGACTCTTTCTTTCTTCATCAGCGGGTAGTAAAATGTAAGAAGAGGATGTCAGACTTGTGTGAAGAACAACAAATCAACTCTAGTGCGTTGCATTGATTTTAAGTAAATACCAGTCCTTGGTTACATTAGATTTTTTTCAGTTGATAAGTGAGCTTTATCTTTATTATGATTCATTTATATTCATAACATCTCCAGAAGCCAAATTTTCAAGTGAAAAGTTGCTGCAAAACATCATTCTAAAACAGGTTAATGGATGTGGCACATCCACCTACTAAAATAAATTTAGCAATTCATGCTGAATATTATTAACCAAGAGTGAAAATGTTTCATTTCCTTTCATAAAATAGGTATTAGGCTTTCCGCTTTCATTTCAGAGCTCTAATTCTCAGAGATAATCATAGCCATTTGTTTAAAGAAATTGCAGTGTTCTTGAAAGGTTACTGAGGGTTTCAAAGTATTACCCTGGTTGTAAAAACATTGAGGAAATTGTGCAGTTGTTCTGGTTTTAATGATAACTCCGAGTAACGCATGTAAATTTATATTTTGGCTAGAACTTGCTGCAGTATATTTAGAAGAAAATACAATTTTGTTGTGTTTTAATTTAATAGTTTAATGCAGAATAAAACAGATTTTTTTTAATCACCAACAATCTTTCACAATTTTAAATTACCTTTACTAAGATTCCATAATTTTTTTTTTCATTAAAGCCTCCTGGTTCTGTTAGTACAGTACTTATTATGATGACTCGTATTGTTCTTCTGAAATCCTTCACTTTTTGAGCTGAAGTAAAAAAAAAAAATTCAGCAGCAAGTGAAAGCAATAGCTCACGCAGGTGGAAGGGATTACTGATTATAATAGCTGCTCTTTACATACTTGCATGAAAGCTCCCATGAGCCCTTCAAAAAAAAATGCTGTACTTGTTTAATATTTTATGTATAATGGCCATTTAAAAGGAACTGGAACTATGAGAACTAAATCAAAGAGGGCAACAGTCCTGAAAACCCTAGCCTCTTTATGTAAGTTAACATCGCACAAACATATT
Source organism: Danionella dracula (assembly GCA_900490495.1). Taxonomy (NCBI): domain Eukaryota; kingdom Metazoa; phylum Chordata; class Actinopteri; order Cypriniformes; family Danionidae; genus Danionella; species Danionella dracula. The sequence continues at coordinate 20,813,248 of UELW01000778.1, read as the reverse complement.
TAAAAATGTATTTTAAACTTAAATTAAATGGTCTACAAGCACTGGTTGGTCAAAACCATAAATCTGAAAGGAGAACATTCAGGAAAATATGTGTCCATTTATTCTGAAGGAATCTAAAGTTGTAGAGAAGGTTAGTATGGTAAACCTAAACCCTGGGAGAGTAGCTTTAACTCCCAAATAGGAATTAATGAATATACCCAAATGAAGATCATATTACACAACAAATAGGCAGCGTCTAATTTTAAACAATAAAGTTGAAAAAGAATGTGCATAGTAGTGCAAAACATCTATTGCAATGGACATAAAAATGTAACCTTGAGACTAACCAATTTTATGATTATCTCATATTTTAACAACGCTTGGAGAATAGAAAGGTCTGAAACCAGCAGGAGTCAGCTATATAAATACCCAGGTTATCTTGACTAATTGGTCCAGAGAATGGTCAAAGTTGAGCTGACTTCCAACGCATTTCTTGAAAGTTAATCATAGACAAGTTAAAATATACAGGAAAATAGAATTTTCTTTGTAATTATTTCATCATACACCACTTTACTAAACAACAATTGCACCCCATATGGTATATTAAAATAAAATCCAGTAAATATAATAACATTATTCAAAGTTAATAAACCACCATGACAATATCAGCAAAATACATTTGCGTTGGGGGGAGATGACAATTTTTATTCATTTATTTTTTTCTTACGTGTTGCCAAAATTATGTCTCTTCTACCTTACCAGACTCAGACTGTTGACTCTTGAGCTCTGGGTAAAGGTGGGAATTCTGAAAGTCGTCCATCAAACATTTAGCAATCCCCTTGTACCCCTTTCACAGCAGTGACCCTCTCCCTCTCGCTGAACACCAAAGGTCTACTGGTCACTTGAGGGAGATCATCATCCGCTGTGTACAGTTCAGCCAGCTAAACCGCTGTAAGATATTTGCTCAATGGCATTTAGACTTTCCCTTTGGACTCCTGAATCTCAGTGCCATGATGGTGGGAAGAAACCAATGCAAATATGTTTTGCTGTACGTGTTAGTTTGATTGAAAAAAAAAATGCTTATAAGTTACTTTAGACCATCTAGTAAGTTATCTTGTTAAGGTGAATGAGTTCAACTTCAAGGTGTCTAAAAAGATATTTAGGATTCAAAAATAAGGGATTAAGCAGAAAAAAATTAATTAAAAAGGGAATTTGTATGCGAAGGTGAATGTGTGTAATATCATCCATCCATTTTCATGTAGGGTTCCCTATGATTACGAACCAAATAACTAGTTTAAGTGCAATGTAGCAGTGTTTTATTTATTTATGTATTTAATTATATATTTTAAGAGTTAGGGTGTGAATAAGTTAGTGATGGAAGAGAGAGAAAAAAAATCTCCAAGCCTGGAATTGGACTGGAATTTATGGACTACTGCCATGAAGCATAAAGTTTATTGTAATAGTACTCAAGGTTAACGCGATTAATACACACAAAGGTAGTGATATCTCTAGTTTTGTACACTAAATTGAGTGTTCTTAACATGAAATTGTATTGATATGTAGTTGCAAAGAATTCTGAATTCGTACTTGAATATCGCATTTCTGTGTTTTACTTATATCTTTAAAATGTAAAACTTAACTGTGAAAAGATTGGTTGAAAAAAAAGTTGGAGGCAAATGTATTTGGAAACAGATTTTTGTTGATTTAATCATTCATGATATAAACTTTAAACATTTAGTTTTAGAACTCATTCATTTGCAACTGTTTCCTAATTAAACGGAATAAATTAGTTGTAAAAACATAACTGCTATTTTTTGTCTGTGTAATAATGAATATAATAAACGTGTAAAAAGCATTGTAGCAACAATAAAAAAACATTTTCCATTGAGAGACTCATTGAGTGTCAAATACATGTTCTGTCAAATAAAACAAACTGCTTTGAGATCAGTCATCAAAAATTCACCTTTTATTTTACTGATCCATGACCTGACATTAGCTGTTAAATACTTCAATGTTTAAGCTGTTCAATGTAGTGTCATAAAATAGGCAGTGGAGATCTATGCATCCAACTCAGAAGTTCCATGCATAATTTGTACTTAGTATTTCTGGCACAAATCCCCTTAGATGGCTCTGGGGAGAAAATGACATTCCCTCTCGCACTAGCAATTTAGCCAAAAAACCTGCTGCAAGTTGTACAATTAGAATTTAACATCGCTAATCCAATTACAGCCTTTTATATGCCTAATCGCTCAATCATTTGCAACCACTAAGTACATTGCTTTGTCAAATAATGCATTCAGTATCTCCCCTATGGTTAGTGGGGGTAAGAAAAGACTTCAAATTTTCTTTAAACAGATTCATTGTGTCCGAAATATTGGATCTTTTGTGTGTTTCCAAAAGAAAACACATCTCAATGCAAGCAATAGCTTTTTGTGCCCTACAACAGATAAGCTAACACTTTCTGTGTATAGGTCAAGGAGAGATAATCACTACAATGGCAAATATACTAACTTGTCGATTTGTAGATAGCACACTGAGATTAAAAACAACCTCTGTCAAGGACATACATATATACATATAAACCGCCAACTCTCTGGCATATGTTTTACGCAGCGGATGCCCTTCCAGCCGCAACCCATCGCTGAGAAATCACTTAACTGTATAGATTAAAAATAAAAATAAAAATTGAAACTTAACCTTAGGTTGTTGGTTTGTTCTTGAGCAGCAAGGGAGTGGTGCTCATCATACTCAGGGAACGTGCCAGTGCTAATGTATTTGAACCCATGAAGTACAGGTGAGGCACAAGATAGGTCAATGGTGTCAATTTCAGTGCCCAGAAACACCCTAAGCATTTGTATTTTGAATGAGGTAGCTTGCTGACCTGTCAATTATAGCTGTAGTAAAATACAGTAAAGGCAGCCAGATAAAAAAAAAATAAAATAAAAAATCCAAATCACTTGGAATCACATACAATGGTGTGAAAAATTCTGTCTAGTGGGTCTTCGATACTGCACAGTTAAAAGTATTGGAGAATAGTTACTTATAGTGCCATAAATTTAAATGATCAATCAGATTAGGGTAGATGAGGAAGCTATGGAGGGATGAGGTGCTAAAAGGTGGTGCAGGAATAAGATTCATGTTACAAGAGCTTTACACACAGATCTTGATAACAACCAGCTGGTTGATTGCAAATTACGATCGGCTATGAAGAGCCCTTAAACAACACATATGGTAACAGTCATTACCATAGGCTAAAAATGGAATTTAAAGCCAAATGCTATACAACACAGGTCTTAAAAAAGAATATTCAAAAGTGTGAAGAGAGAAACTTTTGACCCACTCAACTGAGATTTGGTAGAAATCATCGAATGCAAAGCATAAACAAAGACTAAGGATGCTAGCTCTGAGCTGTTACTTTAACAAATGTAGTGGCATTTGAGCTGTGGAGAATTAAGCCCCAAAATCAACTGCATCCTTCTCTGAACTGCTGGTGTCTGAGTCCCAAGGCTTAGGTTGACCTTTAATGCTGGTTTGTGTGAACTGCTGCTTCCCCGTCTGATTAACTGGAGAGGAACGGCACATGGATTCAGGCCAGTTTCCCCCGGGAGAGAAAAGAAGCACAGCAGCTAAACACTAATGTCAAGTATTGATAAGAACAAGTAAACATTGCAAAAGCTGGAGTCAATACATTTACACTTGAGAAAGGCTGCAAAACATAGACTTTATCCTTTGTTATAGACTTGAGACAAAAAGTTTCAAATAGTGTGGTCAGTTGTTTATGGAGCATAAACAAGTTTTATGAAGAAGATTGTTATTGAATTAAGTTAATAAGTAATTTAATTAAGTTAAAATTTAATTAATAAAATTAAAAAGATACTTTGTGGATTTTTGCAGTGTTGCAATTTGCAAATATGTGATTGTTGTAAACAGACTATTCACACAGGCTTTTAATATTTTTCATGTAAAAACAATATATTTCAGAATATGTTTTCATGTAGAAATCAACAGAGACTTGGCAATTTGACTTAAACAGATTTTAGGACCCCAAATATAGTTTTTTAATCTTTTGGGATGCTCATGTTTATTAGACTCATGTGTATATAAGCCTCTTCTTTATTGTCCTTACATCTTATTGCGCTGCTTTCTAAAGACTGAGTTTATGCAGGCATCCTTAATTGGTTCAGTTTTGTTATTTTTTGCTTGTTGATAGCCCACATGCCTCAAGTATCAATGTTGTATACGCACAAAAATCCTGTGTATAACATCATTCATTCTCAGATTTAATATCAGACAGTTGAGTGTGTGTTCCTTCATGCAGAAAACAGGATTTATGTCTTTTGCAACAGGTCTCCAACAGGTCATAAAGTTTTGAAGCTTTGTGGCCAATTTAAAAAATACATTTTCTTTAACATTTAAAATAGCAGTTATTTATTATCGTTAATAATAATGATAAAATGTACATTTAATGTTTAATAACATTTTTACTATAGGCAAAGGACAACGCTGAAGCAAACAAACCAGGGTCTTGGTTGCTTTAATTTATAAATTTTTCTATTGTTTCTACTGTCTTTCTACTTAAAGTTTTATCAATTAATATACTGGTTATTTCCATTATATTAAAGTCATCTTCATGCTGCACTTTATCAACAATTCTGTTTTTCTAAATAACTTGGAAAAATTACCAAAATGTTTTTTTTTTTTCAATTTGAAAGTAACAGTTAACTAAAGATCCATGACTGACGAAATCATCTCTACAATGGGTAACAATTCTGAGGTGACACTTAAAATCTCCTACCAGTGGAAACCAATTATTTACAAAAACAAATAAGCATGAAGATAGCGGAATAGTAGAGGACCTCATCTTTGTGTACAAACAATTAAAAATAACAAGAAAAAAGTCCTACTCTGCACATCATTAAAGCTGTACATGTCCAATCCTATGAAATAGTTTGTTTGTGAGTGTGTTGCATGTAAGATCATGTAAGTTTAACACATTCATCTAATGTAAACAAAATGACATTTATTTGTGGGGTTTTTGTTTGTTCAGGCAAAGCTTAATTAAAGTTCCTGACAGGAAACTGCATGGAATGTGTCTAGGTGTGCAGGGGTTTAAATAGATTGTTTTAATTAACTGGTGCTGTTGCAAAAAAAGGAATGTTACTAGAGGTGTAATTAAATAATGTGAGTGATCACACTTTAGAAAGTAATCCACTACACATCACGCTACAAATTAATGGTATTGTCTGAAAGATCAAATAACAACCTGTTTCTCCATGAATGTTTTTAGCTTCGATATAATGCTGAGAAACCTGACAGAGCTTTCTGTTGCTCTTCACAGTAGGACAGGATATACCGCTCACCCCTGATGCACTGAGCTCATCGTTCTGATGGCAATCATGCTAGCTCATTGATTTTTTTTAGGAGACGCTAAAAGACTGTTGCCTTTCATAAATTAATACTAACCCCTGTGCAAATTTATGCCTGACAATTGCTGACGTCTTTCCAATAAATAGTATCCTTGTTTTATATGACAAAGGTACACTGTCTTTGACTTTTGAAATGAGGTCACAAAGAGGTTTTTGTTCTGCACTGGGAGAAGTTGTGTTTATGGTGACTTAATTACACCCCAAATGCACCGCCAAAAAGTGTATTTTAGAATAAAATCTAAATAAATCTTGATAGGTCAGAGGCCGAGTTTTTTTAGGGACTTGGCATTATCCATGTTTTTAAGTGATATATAAATTTTATGTGTTGTGGCAGTTGGAGGAATTGGCAATTGGTTTTGCCTTAAAGACACTTTAAGAAGCTCTCTTAACGGAGAGAGATGCAACCACCATGATGAACCAAAGAAATGTACAGTGGCAAGAGCCACTACTCGTGTTCTTTTGGCTCAGATCATTTTTTAATGAACTTTCTCAGAAACTTTTTTTGTTTGTCTTTCGTGATTAACAGTATTAATTCAGTAGAAGAGAAGCACATCGCTGCCTTGGGAGGGGGGCGAGCATAACCATGCATACACACAGTATCTTAGTTTCTGCTCTAATAAAAGCAGTTAAAGTGTTTCAGTTCTGAAAATGTTACTCTTGTCTTATCGTTGCCTTTTCTTTTATTAGTCCAAATGTACACACTTAAAAAATACTTTTTTCAGCATCAAATCTGGTTACTGGGCTCGTAATCATAGTGGCTCCTCGTTTGGTGACATTTAATACTGATCTCTAAAGGTGCCATCTAAAACTGACCTTCAAAAGAACTACAGTATTTACAAAAAACTAATTTCGAGCATCTGGTTCTTTACAAGGAAAACATGTTTTATAGTACCTAAAAAAATGATTAACCCCTTAAGTATCGTAGAAGCATGTGTGGGTTTTTTTGGCTCTACATTTCTTTGGTTCTAAACATGGATGGTTGTAAATAGAAGGTATGTGATTAATAGCACCTGTTTTTTTCTTAGTTCATGACCTCACTGATGAAGAACCACAAGCTATTGCTGTATTGTTTTTTGTTATTATTATCATCAGTACAGAGCACCTCATTGATGAGGAACCGCAAGCTATTGCTGTATTGTTTTTTGTTATTATTATCAGTACAGAGCACCATCAGTGTTCTTGACTAATTCCTAAAATGAGTAGCATTTAAAGTTTTATGTAGTTGGATGTTAAAGAAGGTGATTAAGCTGATGTGCTATTGGCACTGTGTTGAATCATGTGAGACTCTTCTCTTGACCTATTGCCATGGTTACACATCTAATTGATATAAACCCTAAAAATAAGCCTCAAAGTACATGCTGATTGTGAGCAAGATAGATTGGAACTCACACCTACAACACTTGGGTGGTATTCATCGTTATCTGGTATTGTAAGTTTTTGCATAAACCCTGGAGTACTGATAAACTAAATAGGTGGAAAAGGGTTTAGGTTTGCTTTTTTTGAGTTATGACACACTGGGTAGAGTATTTCATAATTTGGGGAAATTAATGTTTATGCTTAGGGCCATAGAAAAAAGAAGCATTTAGGGTTAATTGGGACCAATCAGACGGACTTAGCCATTTTGGGGCGCAAGGCACATGAGCACATGCACATGAAGCACTATTTGTAGTTATTAAATTATGTTTTTAACTTTCAGGTCAAATACCTTTACACTTTTTTTTACTCTTTTAAGGGACAATTTGGCAAACTTCCAGGGACATTTTTGGGAGTCTTCATGGTAAAAGCATAAATTCACAATATTTCTGTTGCACCTGCTCCTTGTTATCTTCACGTGTGTCTAATTTTGTGATTAGCTACCTTATTTAGTCTTGCTGCAGTGGCTCTCATGAACCACGAGTTAAAAACCCGCCCGTATACTCTGGCAAGCCTGAGCATTGTAAAGCCTTCATCACTCAGTGTGAGATTCTCTTCTCCCTCCAACCAAGCACCCACGGTTCGCAGGAATCGAGGGTGGCGTTGGTTTTATCCCTTCTTTCCGGCCCGGCTCGGAGCTGGGGAACTGCAGTGTGGCGTGCCAAGGCCGATTGCTGCCAGTCATTTGAGGCATTCAAGGAGGAGATGATCCGAGTCTTCGACCGCACAGTCTCAGGGTTTGAAGCCTCCCGGTCCCTGGCTTCACTGCAACAAGGCTCTCGCTCGGTGAAGAACTACGCCATTAAGTTCCGGACCCTGGCAGCTTCGAGCGGGTGGAACGATCCGGCACTCACCGCGCGCTTTCTAGAGGGGCTCCGCGCTGAGATCAAGGAGGAGCTGCTCATCCAAGATCTTCCACGCTCCTTCGACGGTCTGGCTGAGCTGGCGCTACGAGTGGACTCCCGCCTTCACGCACGCAACGCTCGCAGGTACACTCCCGGAGATCTTCGGCGCTCGTCGGCCATTTCCGGCGAATCTGCCCAGCCCACCTCTCTCCATGAAGCCTCTCGTGCTGAGGCGATGCAGCTGGGGAAATTTTGCATATCGTCGGCCGAGAGACAGCGAAGGCTAGATCTCCAACTTTGTATTTACTGCGCCGAAGCGGGTCACCGCCTCCTTCAGTGCCCACTACGAGACAGATCCACTAGGGGGAGGAGTCTCCGGGTAAGCGCCTTGTCAGTCTCTCCTCCTCCTCCCACCCAGTCTCGGACTTTGTTACCGGTCACCCTGTCTCTTGGTTTGTCTGTTGTAAGTGTAAATGCCTTGTTGAACTCTGGAGCTGACGGCAGTTTTATTGATGAGTCTTTTGCATGCGCTAGTAAGATCCCTTTTAGGAAATTAGAGGATCCCTGCTCTATACTTTAGAGGGGCATGTTATCGCTAAGATTACTCACTCCACTGAGCCTGTAGACCTGCTAGTGTCCGGAAACCACCAAGAGAGAATGAGTTTTTTTATTTTTCAGTCATCCGACACCCCTGTGGTGCATGGGCACCCGTGGTTGCTAAAGCATAACCCACAAATTGATTGGCTCCAGGGGAGAATTTTGTCTTGGAAGCTTTCTTGTCACTCCTCCTGTCTTCAGTCTGCTAGACCTTATACAGTCTATCCAGGTACCCCTCCTGAGGGGGTGTCTGATTTATCTATAGTACCTAGCTGCTATCACGACCTTGGTCAAGTTTGGTCAGTAAATCTCTGGCTACATCTTTACCACCCCACAGACCCTACGACTGCGCTATAGATCTCCTTCCCGGAGCTGTTCCTCCCAGGGGCCGTCTTTTCGCACTGTCAGCTCCTGAGAGGAAGGGGTTGGAGAATTATCTTGAAGAGTCTCTTGCCGCAGGAACCATCGTTCCCTCCTCTTCACCGGCTGGGGCGGGCTTCTTTTTTATTAAGAAGAAGGATGGTTCTCTTCGGCCGTGTATTGATTATCGAGGGCTCAATAAGGTTACAGTAAAAAACAAGTACCCACTTCCGCTCATGTCCAGTGCGTTTGATCTCCTTCAGGGGGCCAGCATTTTCACCAAATTAGATCTTAAGATCTTGTTCGGATCAAAGAGGGGGAACGAGTGGAAGACCGCGTTTAACACTCCGCTCGGGCACTATGAGTATCGGGTTCTACCTTTCGGTCTAGTCAACGCACCCGCCGTTTTCCAGGCATTCATTAATGATTTCCTCCGAGACATGATTATTGTATATGTCTATGTCTATCTCGACGACATCCTTATCTTTCCATCCGATCTCCAGTCACACACCGTTCATGTGCGCAATGTTCTCCAGCGGCTACTGGAGAACTGCCTATATGTTAAGCCAGAGAAGTGTGCTTTTCACAAGGAGTCTGTGCAGTTCCTAGGGTACATTGTTGGGTCAGAGGGTCTCCAGATGGACTCTCGAAAGGTATATGCTGTTACCGACTGGCCCGTTCCCACTTCTCGCACAGCTCTGCAGCGTTTTTTGGGGTTTTCCAATTTTTATAGGCGGTTTATACGCAATTACAGCCAGATGGCCGCACCCCTCACTGCTCTCACCTCTGCCAAGGTGCCATTCATGTGGTCTTTTTCTGCGCAGCAGGCATTAGATAGGCTCAATAGTGCGTACACAACAGCGCCCATTCTTATTACCCCGTCACCTCATTTACATTTATGCATTTGGCAGACGCTTTTGTCCAAAGCGACTTAAATTAGGGGAGAGACACTATGCAATTTGTTACACCGTCAAAGTCTATCTCAGCTTCTCATAATAGAATTGTATCAACTGATCAATAAACCTAAGCAGTGAGGAAGTAGAGGAAGAAAATAAAGACAGAGGAGGGAAAAAAGAAGGTAGTTTTTTTTTTTTTTTTTTTTTATAGTAGGTGTTCTCTGAAGAGAAGAGTTTTCAGTTGCTTTTTGAAAGCTGTTAGTGTTGTTGCTTTCCTGACTGGATCAGGGAGTTTGTTCCACCATCCAGGGACAGTGAAAGAGAAGGTTCTGCTGAGAGATCTTCTGCCCTTGTGGGATGGAACCACGAGTTGCTGTTCCTTCTCTGAGCGCAGGCTTCTGGAAGGCATGTAGGAGCGTATGAGCTCATGGAGGTAGCCAGGGGCTGATCTGGAGATAGTTTTGTATGCCAGCGTTAGCGATTTGAATTTAACCCGAGCTGCAATGAGACGGTTTATTGTGGAAGTCGATGCATCGGACACAGGGGTCGGGGTCGTACTGTCCCAGCGGCTTGAGTCTGATGGGAAGGTACACCCCTGCACATACTACTCTCATTGCCTTAATCCCACGGAGCGGCGATACGCGGTAGGAGACCGGGAGCTCCTTGCTATTAGACTCGCCCTGGGGAAGTGGCGACACTGGCTAGAGGGCGCTTCGATTCCCTTCATTGTGTGGATGGACCACTGTAATTTAGAGTTTCTCCGCTCAGCTAAAAGGCAAGCTCGTTGGTCTTTATTTTTTACGCGTTTTAATTTCAGCTTCACGTATCGTCCCGGTTCTCGCAACACTAAACTTGACGCTTTGTAACGTCAGTTTAGCGCCACACTCACCACTGATTCTAACTCGCCCGTTATCCCAGAGGGGAGGGTGATTGGCGCCCTCTCCTGGGGAATTGAACGCTCGGTTCAAGAGGCCCTCAGGGGAGGGGTCAGCTCCATTCCTTCAGGATGCCCTACTAATCGTCTTTTTGTCCGTAAACACCTCCGGGACTCGGTGCTCCGTTGGGGTCATTCCTCCAAGCTCGCTTGTCACCCAGGTGTCAGGAGAACGTTGGAGATGAACCGTCAGCGCTTCTGGTGGCCCTCTCTGGTCAATGAAGTGCACTGGTTTGTCCGCACTTGTGTTGTCTGTGCACAGTCCAAGGCAAGTTCCAGGCCTTCGGGCGGGGTTACTACCACTCGTCCGTGGTCACATATCGCCCTCGATTTCGTCACGGGTCTTCCGACTGCTAAGGGTTACAATACCATTCTCATCGTGGTGGACCGCTTTTCGAAGGCGGTACATTTCATTCCGTTGCCAGGTCTTCCTTCCGCTTTAGAGACAGCGCGGGTTGTTTTTAGTCATGTTTTCCGCCTTCATGGTCTTCCCCGGGACATTGTGTCGGACCGAGGTTCTCAGTTTACGTCCCAGGTTTGGAGGGAGTTTTGTCGACTGATTGAGGCCTCGGCCAGCCTTTCCTCAGGGTACCACCCCGAGAGCAACGGTCAGGCAGAGACGTCCAACCAGGACTTGGGTCGTATGCTGCGATGCCTTGTCAGGAGTCGCCCTGTGTCATGGGTCGACCAACTCCCCTGGGCTGAATATGCCCACAATTCTCTCCCCTCCTCTGCGACCGGGGTCTCTCCTTTCAAGACATGCCTAGGGTACCAGCCACCCCTCTTTGAGGCCCAGGAGGGGGATGTAACGGTTCCGTCTATTCGAGCCTTCATTCGCCGTGCCACCCAGACCTGGCGCTCAGTTACTCGTTCGCTTCGTGTAGCTCAGGAACGCATGACCAGAGGGGCCGATAGACACAGACGGCCTGCTCCACGATATATTTGTGGCCAACGTGTATGGCTTGCTACCCGCAATCTTCCCCTTAGGGGGACCACACGCAAGCTAGAACCTCGCTTTATCGGCCCTTACTCCATTGCTAAAGTTCTCAACCCTTCCACAGTACACCTCAGCTTTCCCACTGACTTGAGTCGAGTACATCCCGTTTTTCATGTGTCGTGTATAAAGCCTTTTCTGTCACGCTCTTCTCAACGCCCTCCACTCACCACCCCGCACTCAGACACCCCCCACTCAGAGACCTCTGCTTTTAACCCCATTTATAGAGTGAGACGCCTGTTGGACGTTAGACGAAGGGACCGGGACCGCCAGTTCCTCGTCGACTGGGAGGGTTATGGGCCCAGGGACAGGAGCTGGGTTTCTTCCAGGGACATTCAAGATCAGTCCCTCATCAAGGAGTTCTACAGATCCCGTCCATCCTGTTCTGTCTAGTCGCTAGGCGGCGACTATGGGGGGGGGAGTCCTGTTGCACCTGCTTCTTGTTATCTTCACGTGTGTCTAATTTTGTGATTAGCTACCTTATTTAGTCTTGCTCTGTTCAGGTCATTGGTGAATCTTTAGTTATGTGAGCAAGAGTATTCTGATTCCCTGCAACTGCTGTAGTCATCAGTAAATAAAACAGGTTTGAACTCACTGCGCTTGGGTCCGCGTCTGTACTGCCTAACAATTTCTTACAGGAACAATTACAGAAAAGTGGTGTCTTAATATACAACATTTTTTTTACATTTGCTCAATTTTAGGATAACAATGTTGAATTTTGAAGTGCAGCATCTATGTATATACTTGCAATATCAATCAATAAATTGAGTTTTTATGTAGCGCTTTTTTAGCAGTTGCATTCAAAGCAGCTTCACAAAGTGCCAGTGAGAGTCAGGTAGAGTAATTAGGAGTTCCCTCTGTGAGCTCCCTGGGAGCATCGCTGACTGAGGCAGGTGCTATTCACCTCTCCAGCATAAAGAATATACAAACTTAAGATCCACCGACAAACAGTTCGCCAGACAGCACCTGACAAAACAAACAAACAAACAAACAAAAAAAAGAAAAAACAGAAACTAACAATAAGTTGCAATAAAATATAGTTAGAAAAATGTAACACAGACAACAAACAGCTGATCAGCATCTGCTGCAGGATGAGTGATAAATCATGGGGATAGGTTGTGGGTACATTGTTTTTTCAACATTTTGTATGTTTATAGCACTCAGACACCATATCCATTTGGACAAATACCAGAAGACAATTATTTGAATGCACAGAACAGATATTTGAAACATATACATTTTTAATTTAGTTCTTAACTCTGTAAGTGTAGCTGAGCTCCGGTTGTTCCAGAGCTTCGGGCTTTATATGAGAACGCTCTTCCGCCTCTAGTGGATTTACTAATCTTCGGAAAAATCAGTAGTCCTGCTTCTTCTGATCGAAGAGAGCAAGCCGGAATATATCGTGATAGGAGACTGCTCAGGTAGGCCGAAGCCAAGCCATTCAGCGCCTTAAGGGCAAGGCGCAGTATCTTATAGTCAATGCGATATTTTGCAGGAAGCCAATGAAGAGAGCACAGAACCGGTGTAATGTGATCATATTTCTTTGTTCTTGTGAGAACTCTAGCTGCTGCGTTCTGTGCTAACTGTAATTTTTGTAGCGTGGTGGCTGAACAGCCAGCTAACAGAGCGTTACAATAATCCATTGTGGAGGTAATGAAATCATCATGATTTCAGCGACACATTATGAAATCTTATTCAGATAGGTATGAGTTAAACCATCTTGTCCCGGATGGCTTCATCGCTCTCTAGTCTCTCGAGGAGAATCCTGTGATCTATCGTATCAAAGGCTGCACTGAGATCTTGCAGACCTAGAAGAGAAACTATAAACTTAAAAATATAATCTAGAATATAAAAAAAATACAATTTAAATTTAATTTAATAAATGTTAAATAAACAATTGTTCTATATGCTGAACTGGAACAAGGTCCATTCTATATAATATATAGTATAGATATATAATATATATAATATATAACCTTAGGTTGGTGACACTTAACATGTTGAAGACCCAAGGCAGCGATCTACCTTTGCTTTACCCCTGAGGACCAGCAAAGTATAGTATGTATACCTATGTGCACTTATATTTAGCTTATCATGCAGAAACAATCAGAACTAACTAGTTTTATCCATGGTAAAATTTTATCTTCAGCATGATCCTGATTGGTGTGATGGAGACGTTCCCTTATAAGAAGTTTCAAGTCAAAATTTTTATTTGACCTTTGTTGGGTGCAGTAATCTAGATTTGTCCTCCTCATCATTCACCAGTACCCCACCACATATTAGTTACGTTTAACTACGTATAACTAAACAATTTACAGTACCGTGCAAAAGCTTTAGGGGAAAAGGGTGTAAACAAAGTTTTAAATAAGGATGGGGAATTACATGTTGCTGTGACTTTATTTTGGGATCCATTGCTGTTCCCAACACCTGACAAGTTCTTGAAGTTTCCAGATCAGACACTTGGATTAGAGTCTCTTTTTTTTTAGCTGTGAATCAGGAGCATTGTAAGAAAATTACATTATTTTGCTTAAACATTTATCAGCATTCTAGAGTGTGTTGGGAGTTCACTGAAATAGGTTTGTCTGCTTTAAGATTAGTTGCTCGTAATAGCTACGAGCACACAAGATTGACAAAAACTGTGCACCTGACACATTACGGTGCTGCTGGCCACTAGGAAGCTATTAGGGGGACTGGCATTGATTTATCTATGCGTGTTCGGCATTTGAAGCTGTTCTTGTCACATCTTCCAGTGGAAAGGCCACTGATGTATAGATTTCTGTTATGAACTAGCGGTGAAGATGTCTCAGTGAAAGCAGATGCATTTGCAATTAGAAAATGTTAAGAGAAATGGAAAAGAACCCAGGGGATTAGTTTCTTTATGAAAAGATCTCCATGTTCTAACATAGCTTAAGAATTTAAAAGATAGATAGCTAGGCGAAAAAGTGTGACAGAACTTCTTGTGCCCCTCTAAGAACATACAATGTCCTGAACTCCATTGTTTCCTTTTATTTTAGCCAAAAAGGCATGTTGGCTACTGTAACATCCTGCTCCCAGCATCAACAAAGACACATTGTTCCATTAAGAACAAGATTGGAGAAGTGTACAGGCTCCTTTCTATTACAGAAGGAATTTATTTATATCTCAATCAAGAGGGAGAAGCCAGGAAATGAGAAAACGTGGAGTAACAAAAAACTAGTAAGCGGTACAAAGAAAATCATAGTGGTCTCATTCCATCGAACAGAAATATCGGCTGGCTTATTGGAAACTTAGTTTTTAGGTTTGGTTAGACCTTTTTCTTTCCAAACATTATTAGAGAAAAACATACACATTTTTTCTTTGAGAATAAAGTGACTTTGTCTTACAACTGCTGTAAGGAGGAGGTCAAATAAATTTAATACTAAACAGACTGTCACATTAAAGGGTGTGGAGATGATGAGGTGGGTCTTCAGAAATATTTTTATTGAACAGAAACTTCCAAAAATCACAATAAAAGTATAGAGTTTGCACAAAAATATCGAGTTCTGTGAAGGAGACTAGACAAGGATGAACCGACGACTGAATTGTTAAGGTTTGTTGACTCCAATAATTAGAGAAGTGGGAATGGTAAATGTTTTACAAATTAAATCACTGAGAAGATGCTATAAAAGCAAGACTAGCGGCACAGATATTGACTTTCTGCAGTACACTTCAAGCTTTATTGTTGTTTCGGAGAAAGCAAATAGAGCACCTTTTGGCAGAAATCCACTTTCGCCAACTATTCTGGGAATGTCTCAACACAAATGGAGAGAAACTTAGTCAGTTTATGGGCACCTGGTGTTGTATGAAAGCACATATAACTTTTGCAACAAAAAAAAACTGTCTCAAACTAAGGAGAGTCAGTAAAGAAGTCAAAGATTTTTTTTGTTTTTCTACTCATACTACATTGTTAAAGAAATGACACTACATTAGCTTTAGGCACCAAGCTAACATAAGTATCACAGAGGAGCTGTTTTATAATGTTGGTTGAAACACAATAGAAGACATTGTTTTGTTGCTTGGTCTGAGCTGATTTTTGACAGCAGATTAAAGCTGGAGTTTTTATGGTTGTGGTACTAGCAGTTTATCTGCTTTACTATTATTCAGTATGAACCATAGCACTTCTTAGACTTACCTCTCATCCAACACCATACCCATAACTCCCTACTTTATCATCTCATGGTTCTTATTTCTTCTTAGCCTTAGCTTTATTTGTTAAGCACCTTGCAAAACATCTCAAATTGACAAAAGGGCTTAAAGAGCACTCATTCATGTTGTTTTATAAACATATTTTATTCACCCCTAAAGAAGCAACTGAGAAGTGCACAAATGTGCTTTACAGATCAAAGTCCCTTTAGGGCAAAATACAAATGAGTTGGAATCGCCTGCTTTAATTATCACTACTAATCTTGTTTGGTATACAGATATACATTTGTAAATCTATACTGGACATCCTTCTACAACTTGTCAAATAATGTATGTGCGCACATTTTAAGCAATTATAAGCTGCTCTCAGATTGGCTGTAAAAAGGAGATTGATGAATAAAATTCATTGATTTATTTAAAAATTGTTAATGCTCAATCTCTGTCTCTAATAAAACCACAATGAGCATTGCATGTTAAATATTTTAACAGCAAAGTATTCCGAATCAAACAAATGTGCAATTGCTTTTTTTAACGAAAACATCACAATCTAGAGTAGTGACAACATATCTCATAACCAAGTTTCAGCAGCATATTTAATAACGTTACTCCAATTTCAGCTTAAGTGAAGACAATTTCAAAACCAGGTCATCTTCAAGCCATTTTTAAATGAGATTCAGCCATATATTAAACACTGACAGTGCAGTTCATAATTAAGAATGATGAAAAGCAATTCAAAGTATCGAGAAACAAGAGAAGACAGATGAACCCTCATCACGCTCCCATTTCTTCCATTAGAGGACACATTTAAGTTGTAAAAAAATCACTAATTATCCAACACTGAATAAAACAAGACACAAATTACACAGACTGTTTTATTTATCATTTAATTTAGACTTTATCTAGGATCAAATTTGCTAGTCGGGAGTGTTTTTAAATGGGGAGCCACAATATGTACCCCTCTTCTTCACAAGGTGCTTCCTCACAACGTTAAAAATCAAGAAGTGGGATGCTGATGGATAGATTATCCAAAGATGGTGGGAGCGGCAGCAGCATATGTGTTACACTTGTAGCGCCTGAGATAGGGCAGCAGTGGAACAAGTGCGTAGTAAGAGATTTACATCCTTCAAACATCTAGAATAATTGTAAAAATAACTACTTTAAAAGTTAAACATAATGGTAAATGAGAGACCATTTTACCATTGATAGACAGAGCCGATAATGCACCTGTGCCTCATGTACAATTAATGCTATAGATATTCTGCCATATAGTAAGTCACAAAACCATGATGCCAAAAACTAACATTCTATCCATTAAAAATTACATTGAAATTATGCAATACCACATAAATAATTCACGACACTTTACATCTGGAGAAAGTGTTGTAATTTAAAACCACTTTGAAGCCCATGGGTCTTGTAATGAATGCCATTTTATGCCCAGAACACTCACCAGACACTAACTCAAGCACAAGACACAAAAACACAGAAGCTCAGCTCTTCTATAACTTTAGCACTTGTAAAATGGATATATTTGAGCAGTTTATTGATTTGATATTTGCTTGCTGAAAGGTGATTCTCATCTATTGTTGTGAACATAAATCACAACTTTTTGATATCAAACCACAACTATTATCATTTAACTATTGATCTGAGGATGACGTACTGAACGGTTTGGTAAAAACATCTCTAGAAGCCATTTAGCATTACGCAGCCAATTAGATTCCAGGAATTATTGAAAGTTGTTAAATTTGGCTTGTAAGCCGATGTAACAACCTTGAGTTTCTTATCTTATTCTTATTCTTGAGTCATCAATTCCTCATCTCAAGGACCTCAATTGCAGTCCCTGTCACTGAACTGGACTAGGACCCTCACAGAATTTAAGCCGAACCCCCTCTACTGCCCACTTCACTTCCAACAGCAACCAGCTTTTCCCTTGAAATATCCCATCCAGGTGCTAACATGGTTCAGGCATGCTTCAGTTCAGAGGGAAACTGGTCATAGGTTGCAGGGTGGTATTGATGGGGTTAAAATAAAAGAATTTTATCTGAAATTATAGTTCCAAACATTCAATTTAAAAAATAATCTAAACTGTTTACAATATAAAGTAAACATCTCAAATGTACTGCATTGAGGTACGCACTCAAAACAATAAACTGCACTTTCATTTTATTGTTTATTTCCTACACCTGAAAAGGTCTTTGTCTGCTTGTAAGGGGATAAAAAATTTGGACCAAACAATTTATAAAAACAATCTAATAAACATTTGTAAACTGCTCTTCAAGGCATTGAATCAAAGGATGCTATTATTTTAAAAAGGACAATTAAAAACTTGAAAAGTGTAAAGAGATTGATGATGTTTCATTCCCATAATAAATACGCATACACATGGCAGTGCCATTACTTCTCAGCCACAGCTATAACAATTTGTAGTTTTTCCTTGAAAAATATAATTTCAAGCTCCTGAATAATAAAACACACCCTCATTAATCTATACCACAACCATTAATAATGCTGTTTCTAAGCTACCTCCTATCACGAGTGACTGTAGACCCCTGTCACATGAGACACACTTCCTCATTATGCACCAGCAGTCATGGTGAGAGAGCAATACGCATACGCAAGCCCGCATCACTCCTCCGCTTTTTCCACATCTCCTGTCATTTCAGCAGTGAGCAGAATCTTGTAGGAGGCACCGGTGTCCCCGCCTGCGCTGCGAGTTTGCTCATCTTCTCTTTCCTTGAGCGGTGACACCAGAGCAGATGGTGCTGGTCTCAAAGGCCCACGACGCCGCTCTCTGAGTAATGTTCTCTCACAGTGTTTCCGATCAGTGTTGCCAAATTCCTTTAATGAAAAGTAGCTGCAGCCTGCTTGAGAAGTCGCTAAATGTTAGATAATGCCATGAGCTAATTTGCATTTCGAGAAAGCTATGACGTGCTAGCAGGCCGGAAAGCTTCAGTTTAACAAAGTCAACTCCCCTCCTTAAAATATAAACTAATATCTATTCATCCATCCACCAATAAAACAATGTGTTCAGGACTGTGCAAAAGTCTTAAACATTTGTGGGGAAAAATGCTTTAAAGAAAAAAAATGCTTTCAGAATTGATTATCAAAAATGATTTGTTTTCATCAATTTACATGCATGAACAAAGAAAATAAAACTCAAAAGCCATGGCCACACTTTGCCAGGTAATTTTAAACTAAGCTTTTCATTTCTGACTTGATTTAAAGAAAAAGCCAATTCAATACGTGGCTGTTGAAGCCAACCCAACTTTAAATTGACCAATCAGAAGCTTTAAAACTAGTCCATTTGAGCGTATTTCATCATCATTTCTTCCCTTTAACATGAGAAAATGATAGATACAAATTAGTGTTCCTGCATCAACAAGGTCTTCAAGCACATTTGAGTTAGCGAATGAAATAGGCAACGTTGAGGATTGAAGAGGCAGTGGTTGGCCAGGAAAACTTATTGCAGTTGATGAAAGACTTAATTAAGTAACTCTGTGCATAATACGCAATACAATTTTCAATTATTGGAAATAAAATTTGCAATATAAATTGACATCAAAATTCGAAGGTATTTTCAGACGTTCAGTTTATGATGTGCAAGCGATTAGAAAGGCAGGATTCTCACCCCGCAGTATTGATTGACATGCAGTCAACTGTAGCTCCTCCTGTTTGAGAAATATTTGTCCACCATTGTTTCCATTTGAGTTCTAAGGATCTCCACAAAGAAGCATCACTGCTGCTGCTGCTCATTTCCAGGATGTACCCTACTTGTGATACCTAAACCTTAACTTTAATTACTTCTATCTAGGTCAGAGGTTTAAAATAAAAAACAGCTTATTATAATGGCGATATGTTATCACTTGTCATGGCTCCACCTCATCTGGAACTTAACTTGTTTGTTAACACCCCCCACAGTTTTTAACTATAAAATATTTAAAATGGTTATTTTTTTTCACCATTACGAGAGCCATACATTCAACATCAGATGTAAAAAGGGAAATATAGATTTCCTCATAGACTAATATTTTTATTTCAGGAATAAATGTGTCAAAGACAAAATAAAGTACTTTTTCTAAAACCATGCAGACATGGAAGACATCGCAGTTTCTTCATCAGCCTCTATCTAGCTCAAATACCTCTCAGCATCATCTCTCAGCTTGAACACCTGGTGCTCATCTCCCATTTGTCTGTTTCATCCTGTTCTTGCACTTCTACTTGTCCTTAAATCTAAAAACAGACAAATGTGGATTAAATGTATAAATTAAAAAGCAAAATGGATACTCTAAGAACATGTTTTCTTTCATACTTTTCAGAAGCAAGATATTTCACTAATCTTGGAGCACTCTTTTTAAACAACCTGTTTTAAACTTTCTGGCGATTAATTTAGTGTTTACATAATTTACATAATATCTCTAAAGTGCTGGTTCTCTGCTTTTGGAAGAACGTGTAGGTTTTTTTTGACAGCAAAAGCTATTAAAATAAGGGAAAACAACTTAAAATGGCCAGGTTTACATTGTTTACACAAGTCTGTTTTAGAGTTTCCAAGGCCTTTAAAACTCTTCTTCTTCAATCATGGTTCATAACCCAAAGCTACATTTGCCTTTTTTGTAAGATACATTTTACATATATGAACATATTTAAAATAACATAAAAAGCAACAACATTTTTACCATAAACTGCTTATGATGAACTAAAAGTGAGATGAGCATTTTAAAAGTGCCATCAACAATGATGGATGATTAAACAAATACCACAGAAAGGAATCAAATTATCTTTCATACACATGGAAAAGTGTGTTTTCACCTAAAGTTCAGGTCAAACACAAGCATTAAATAACTGATCTGACTAAAGAACATTCAAAGTAAATGAAGTGCAGACTGAAGCATTAAATCTCATTTTATCATCGACTTAACCATATAAACATTGGTATTTTATCATACAATCAAAGTTTTTGAAGCTTTTAAAGATGAGCCATTTGAAAGATGAAACGCTAGTAGATCAAACATGTAATTTCTCGTTAAACCCAGTTTATATTACACTAAGAGTATTTGTTTAATCAGACAACAATGCTATTGGACATCTGTTTGATGTGTTCCATGAGTAAATTGATTAAAACAATATCTTGAGAGAAGATTAACCAGTCATAATTGAATTTGAGAGCACAATATCCAAAAGCCAAATCAATTCCTGAAAGCATAAGGCAAGAAAGCGCCAAGATTAATAGTTGTTCAAGATAGCCTGGGGTCAGTAAATAGTAATTAACTGAGAAATGCACTAACCATCACATCTATTGGTATTCCTTTGCTCTTGTAAGAACAATCAGAAAAATAAAGTGGGCATGAGTTTGAAAGAAAGCAGGGAACTTGGAAGAAAAAAGTTTGGGAATTAAAAATATGAAAAGACAGTGATACTCATAGTAAAAAGATGTATTCTAAAATGTTAAATATCCAAATACTGTATTTATACTAATGTACCACACATCCATGTTAAAAAAGTTGACACCAGGTTAAAGCAAAGTGGCAATAACAAGTAAATGGATCTCCAATCAAAATTTCCCCACAACAAAAAACAATCAGCCACTACATACACATAGTAAACAGAATTTGTTATGTTTATTTTTCAACCTCATTAACTTGAACTAAACATTGCAAAATCTATTGGCATGCAGTACACTTTTTAAAACAAGCTACTTGTACTTGTAGTACTTTGTGTTACTGTCTGTGTGTGTCTTATCTGCTTTTATTGTTCTTGCTGTGATCTGTATTGTACTCCTATGTAAGGTGCCCTTGTGTGTCCTGAAAGGCGTATTATTATTATTATTAAATGTATTATTATTCTTACTTAACGTTAATATTTGTTTTCCCCAAAAGTGGTATTTATTTGAATATTAACTAATGATCCCCTTTTATGGGTGTGACTTCCACTCATCTGTTAAAATTTTAGCAGAAACCACACCCACCATATACAAGTGATGGCTAATATTCATTCCTTTTTTTTTTTGCACTTTTTGCAACTAAAGATTTAGAAACAAACTTTACTGCATCACTGATGGGGTAGGAGGCGTCACGGTGGCGCAGTGGGTAGCACGGTCGTCTCACAGCAAGAAGGTCGCTGGTTCTAGGCTCGGCTGGAGCAGGTGGCATTTCTGTGTGGAGTTTGCATGTTCTCCCTGTGATCGGGTGGGTTTTCTCCGGGTGCTCCGGTTTCCCCACAAGTCCAAAGACATGCGGAATAAGTGAATTGAATAAGAACGATTGCCCATATTGTTAAAGTGTGAATGTGTGTGTGAATGTTTCCCAGTGATGGGTTGCGGCAGGGAAGGGCATCTGCTGCGTAAAACATGTGCCAGAGAGTTGGCGGTTCGTTCCGCTGTGGCGACCCCGAGGGGGAATAAAGCCGACATGAAGATGAATGAATGAATGATGGGGTAGGTATACTTATAATTTGCTCAATTTCATGGTTGTTTGATTAGCCATTAAAACTTAGCAGATTCACTCCCTTGTTCGCTGTAGCAAAGGTGGAGAGTATTAGAGTAGCAAACTAGGTAAGCTGTTTAAGCAAGGGGTCCCATGATAGCGGGGTAGCTTGCACAAGTCTTGCAATTATCCTGTTAGTTTGTCCTTTTACACTGTGTTAGTAACAAGCTAGAGTGGAACCACCTGATCAAGAGGCCAATTACAAGACAAGCTCCTCCTGAACTTATGTTAATTGATTCATTAACCTCATTTAGCTGGCAGGCTATGCTTGCTGCATAGTACACATACCTGTGAGCATTTTTAAATGAGAAGACAGTGTCCGTCTTCAGTTAAACTCATCTTTTCCACACCAGTTCTTCAACGAGTCCACATTTCCAACTCACCTCTCTGTACTCACTTAATCCACATTTTATGATTTTGATAACGTGATACGTGAACTTGATAAATAGTTTTTTGTCCTTGTTTCCATATACCTCATTAATGTTTTTTTTATTTGTTCTTTCCTTATTACACATTAGGTTCTTTTTCTAGCTGTTTTTTGTGTGCCTCTTGTTCCTTACTCAACAGCGTTCCACTCCAGTTTATATGGCACTGCAGTGTAGAGACGCAATAGTTTAATAACAAGATTGATCCAGGTCCTTGTAAACATCAACAATTTACCAGAAACACTGGATTAAATAGTAATTACCATCTCCTCTCCATTCCTAGCTATAAACACCATAGACCACCATTTTGCTTTTGAGTACCCATGGCTTCAAAGGTCTGTGAAATTTTGGAATGTAAAAAAGCACAGAATTGCGCTCATTTACTCCCAAGTTTCTGGAATAATAACAAGATCTCTTTAGGTGATCTTTACTCCCCACAAAACCTTTGTGTTACCCTCAGCTCTGGCTATACAAGTAGTTTTACTTGGCCCAACTAATGAAATATGATATGTGTCTGGACCAAGCCTGGATTCCACATATGGTGGCCTAAACTCTGGTCTAAACCTCTGGACACTGCAAGTAGGCAAAGACTCCAGTATTTCCACTCCTACGAGAGATACTGTTTTACAAACATGCCATCATAGGTGAATTTCAGGATGAAAAAACTAAATAATCCACATTAGCTTCCAGGTGAAGTCTTTTTAGACTGACACGATAAACTTGTCAGTTTTAAAAACACATTACTAATAGTTTTCAGATTAAAGATATAGAACAACAGATTCTATTGATTTGCTCCACAACATAATTGAAAAAAAAAAAAATTAAACCACCAGTCATAGAGTAACAGTAATTTATTTGAAGAGTGAAAATGGCTTCCGATAAAAGTGCTTTTTATAAAGGCTTCTTTTGAAGTGAAAGCTGTGGTTTGAAAAGCTCTATCCTCATAGGAGGTAAAAGGTCATGTTATCAATGTAAGCACAACACACTAGCCTGCGTTGTCCTTGAATGCACCAATATATTTAATAACCCTGTGTCACAGCTTTCACATTGAGTGTTGAATGCACTTAAATGGGTTTTACAGACACAGATACATTTGCAGGTGACCCAAGGGGATCAATAGCCTAGAACATCATGACTCAATAACAATATCAATCCAGATGGATATAGTTAGACAAATTAGACCAGGGGCCTGTACCTTGAAGCCGGATTATCTGGTTAGCCAGATAAATTTAGGATTAGTTTGCAGCAATCCTGGGTTTTGGATACTGTGAACAGATCTAGGAATTAAATCAATCTTTGCCACCCTGGTTACTTGTGCCACACGGATTAGAGATGGCACGCTTACATTCGTCCCATCAACGGTTATAAAATTACCTTTTAAGTAAGGTAACACGCCTGCTTCACCTTTTCTTCCCAAATCATGTGCATATTTCTGCACAAATTGTTAGACGAAAACTTCATAGGAAAGAGTTTTTAGGAGACAGACAAAATAATTTATTAGCCTTTGCTGACACGTATTAGCATTAAAGAAATAAGTTCTCCATTGAAGGAATAGCTTACATTTGTGAGCTTCTTCAACTGCACGAATACACAATATAACATGTGACACATAGAATGATTGTTATACGGCGAACTTGCTCCTTACCTAACTTGTTCCAGACCTTCATTTTTATCTGCTGCCATGATTGTTTTGCATTACATCTTCCAAAAAGAAAAAGAAAAAAACATTTATACAAATTATATAGACATTTACCTTTTAAATGTAAACATACATTTAGTATGTGGACAAATAAGCATTTACTTTATTTTGTATTACAACCATAAATACATTAAAATTCCATAAAAAATAAAATGTATTGGAATTAACAAGGCAAAAATATGTTACCGCTATCATATGCGTCTCACGCATAACACATAACTTTACATTAATTCAGAATGTGCTTCTTTAACTTCACATTCACACAATCAGGTATTTTCTGCCAAAAATCTTGTCTGGCTTTGCCAGCAGCCACAGTTTTACTACGACACAAAATATATGTTCAAATAACCATCTTATTTTTGAACTATAATCTCTTGTTCTTCCTCCAAAGACAAAAAAAATGATATCGCTCTATCCATGTTTATCGTGATTGGATATTTAGTGCCTACATCAGTCTTTTACATCCACATGCCCGTGAACTAATCATAGCTTTAAGATCAAAGCCTGACTCGCTTATCAGGGTACCAACTAACAGATGAAAAGGTTAGATTTTGTCAAGTCGAACCCGATCCAGTAATGAGATTGTTCAGCCACATTCATGGTACAGGCCCCAATAATGGAATTAACCTAAACATTCTTCTATATCCAATGAGACAAACACAAAGTTCCACCAGTTTTATGAGTCAAGCGATATGAACATTTCACACTATACAAAGTCCATGTGTGAAAATCAGCTTAACTTGTATCCCTTTTGACTTAGACATTTTCATTCTACTTCTTTTATTTTTAAACTTTCACAAGAGTTTCACAAAACAATTCATTTTTTTTCATGCTGGCATACAAAACTATCTCCAGATCAGCCCGTCTACCTCCATGAGCTCATACGCTCCTACATGCCTTCCAGAAGCCTGCGCTCAGAAAAGGAACAGCGACTCGTGGTTCCATCCCACAAGGGCAGAAGATCTCTCAGCAGAACCTTCTCTTTCACTGTCCCTGGATGGTGGAACAAACTCCCTGATCCAGTCAGGAAAGCAGCAACACTAACAGCTTTCAAAAAGCAACTGAAAACTTTTCTCTTCAGAGAACACCTACTATAAAAAAACTTAAATAAAAAAAAAACTAATACCTTCTTTTTTCCCTCCTCTGTCTTTATCTTCTTCCTCTACTCCCTCACTGCTTTGGTTTATTGATCAGTTGATACAATTCTATTATGAGAAGCTGAGATAGACTTTGACTGTGTAACAAATTGCATATTGTCTCTCCCCTAATGTAAGTCGCTTTGGACAAAAGCGTCTGCCAAAAGCATATATGTAAAATGTAAATGTAAATTTAACATAGATGAAAGGAAATGTTTCACTTTAAATCTCATCTACCTATATATAAAAAGCTAGTTATGGTGTTTATGTGCTCCCCATAATTGTCCCTTACTCGCTTTACCTTTACAGAAGCAACCACTCATCAGTTTCCAGGGGGAGGGTTAAGTGAGACACATAGAATTAGGCTGTGAAAGGTTCAAAACAACCATTTTTAGATAGCATTCATAGGTCTTAAAACGACAGTACTAAATGGAAACTAATACCTCTTTTAACCCACTGATACAGTACAAGCTAATCAATATGGTAGCAATGTAGCATTAGCTAACTAGAAAAAAAAAACATTAGCTTACCTGCTAATTGACAAACCATGAAAGTTTCTCCTCAAAGACCAACTCCAATAACCACGAGACACATTTCGCTACTCATCAACGCCCATTTAAAAGCTTAATGGTTGACTGTAAGTGGATACATTTTACTGTTAGCACTTTTTAAAGAAACAAACATGACCTACATTGCTAAGGTGTGTTATCTGGAATGATGTACAAACAACTGAGCATGCTCAGTTTGATCAAGTGCTGTTCAGTATCCTGCCCTCCAACAGGTATTCAAAATGCAGAATAAAAATCATAAAAAAATATAATAATATTACTTTTGTCGTATTTATTTTACATTCCAGAATCATATGAGTGAATGTGTATTTGTGGAAAAATTGCCAAACCATAAATGACATTTTTTTTACATGAAGTGTGGTCAGAGTCTATGTTAGTCAAGCACAAATAATTACAAAGTTTAAAGGAAAGAAACATGATGCTTCAACTTGATAAAAAGTCTGAACTAATTGACTCGAAACTTAGTTGTGGTCCAGTGGATAAGGAGATCGACTTATGATCTGAAGTTTGCAGGTTCAATCCCCAGATCCACAGAGTTGTAGTTGGTGTGAGCGATGAAGTGCTTCCTGTCCCATCTTCAACAACCACAGCTGTGGTGCCCTTGAGCAAGGCACCAGTTTCCCTGTGCACTGCAGCCATGGCTGCTAACTGCTCCAGGTGTGTGATCACGGTGTGTTTGTTCACTGCTGTGTGTGTACACTGAATTGGTTACATGCAGAGCACAAATTCCAGGTATGGGTCCCTCTATATCTGGCCAACTGGTCACTTTCATAGTTCTTGAAAATTAACACCCCATTGACGGTGTCTATGAAAATTTGCAAAAGTAAATATTACTTCTTTTTTTGGCATTTTGTGAAGTATTTATAAATGTTCTCACTCAAGTAGCCCCTTCCTTAAATATTCAAAACAATTTCTATATAATTCAAACAAATAAATACATTTAAATATCACAATATAAAATTTTCGTAATGTTTAGCATTTTTAACATGGAAAATAATAGGAATAGAATTCCAACCTCAAGGATTTACAGTTCAGTTTCTTCCAAGTACACACACATGGAGGGATAGCCGGAGGCTGCTGTTTGTTTAAAATAGACATACAATTTTTCATGAGGTGGCCTTAATCATTTTCTAGGCATATGCAGTAGTGTTTGTTCAGAACATTTAATCAAGCAAACTTTTGGCATTGTCATGAGAAGCAAGGTTAAAAACAATCCTGGATGTCCTTTACTCTTAATATTATTACCTCACCATACAACTATATTAGGTACACCTGTCCGAATGCTTGTTGAGGCTAATTTATAATCAACTAACAACATGGCATAAACTCAATGTATTCAGGCATATATACATGGTCAAGAAGATCTGTTGCAGTTCAACCTGCAAAGGAATACACACTTTCATAAAGCGTGAATCATCTCAGAATGTTTTCTTGTACATGAAGATGAGTTCAATGTAGTGAAGGGCAAACTGAGGCGTCGTGAAGCGCTGAAGCAGATGATTCAAAAGTGCCCTAATAATTCAAGGCTTCCAAACAAACCGACATAGTGACAGCTGTAAGTCACTGCTCTCATACAACAACGAACCCTCACATTATATTTTACATGTATAATATTATAGATATATTTTCACCAGATTTAGAGCAAAAGGTAAAAAAGTAAAAAGGACTAAAACCTTTAACCAGGTTTTGATGTCTTGAAATGACATCAAATGCCTTAGACAGTGCTAAGGTTCTGTGTTTCTGACCAATCAAACATGGTTGCGGGTGGTGTGCCAAGATGAAAACTGTACTCAAATGGCCTCCACGGTCACCAGATCTCAATACAATAGGGCACGTTTGAAATGTGGTACACATTCACATGAGGGATATGCTAACAAAAAATCTGCAGCACTTTCTGGGTTCTCTGTGTATTATTTTCAGGACCTTGATGAATCTATGCCATTAGTGATTAAAGGCAGTTCTCAAGGCAAAAGGGGTCAACCCTTTACTATCAAGGTGTCTGTAATAAAGTGGTTGGTGAGTGTTCCTGCATGTTTTGGAAGCCATTTGACCCGAGGTAGCATATAATTTTTTTAACATTCTTCTCAAATGCATCTGTGCCAGTGTATTGAATTCCATATTACATTTTGGTGAAACTGTCAGGTTCTGTGCCTTAATTGTTCAGATTTTGGTTTTGTCTTATTAGTCTTAGTTAATTTTTATCTTTTATTATTTTTCTGTTCTGGTTTTGAGATAAGGCAATTTATTATTGATCCATCTCTGTGGGTGTGTGCGTGTGTTGGATTCCTTCCTTCACATCTTCCTCAGACACCTATCAGCTTCTATTTTATATCATCCAATAATCATTGCCACCCTCTTTATAAATGACTGTTCCCTATCACCACTTTCAACCTGGACATGAGCTGTGTGAATTAATACATCTAACTGCCTCCCTAATTATTTCTAGGAACAAAGGAAAGGTGTTCACAAGTAACTTTGGGAATATAATCTTAAAGGACGAGCCGTGCAAGAAGAACACATAACTAACCAACATGCTGAAGGAAATGTCAGCCACTTGCAACTTTCTTTAGCTTAAAAAAAGTTTTGGAAGAACTAACAGGAAAGTTTCATCATTAATGACACCTTCCTCACTGCCAAATGATAAAGTGATATTTTTGGAATGGACAATTCCCTCCTTGTCATATTGCAACACTTCATCCTTTGTACTGGCACTCTTAGGTGGGCTCTCAACTTGAGTACCCTTGAAATAGAGGGATGTGACAATGACCATAACTGGTACTGTTTGATGATGCTCACCTGAAGCAAAAGAGGCTCTGTCAAAGATGGTATTGTAGCTTGAAAACCTCTTTGGGTGCACCTTTTACCCTTTGAATTCTCACTGAAACTTTTGCGAAGAACAAGAGGGGGATTTATCTACTGCCATCTTCTAAACCCATATTTTAGCTTAGAAGCAAGGAACATTGCTGATAAACTGCACAAATAAAATAGACACCAACCGATTAGAGTATCAGACAAGGACAATAATTGCTTTCAGACAAGAAGGGGCGTGGAACAAGCATGGCCTTTCTCTCATCACCTTGACAATGGAACCAATGAAAAGCTGAGCTTGAATACATGCTCTACTTGTACAATTATAGCTGGTCTATGGTATAGCCCTTTCCCGTCCCTTTGTTGTGATGTTCACATCCATTTTCAAGAGATTTTTAACTAAAATTTAATCTAAAACAGTTTGGATGTTTATCCCTTTAAGAAACCATTGGCTTAACCCTTGTGTGGCCTTCAGGTCAAATTGACCCGTTTCTAATTTTTACAAGAATAAAAATGTTACAAGTGTATATTCTTTCTAGTAGGGACTAATTGCAATAATTCAAGATATGTTCCCTATATTGTTTGAATTTGAGATAAGTCATATATGTTAATGAGTTATGGAGTAAAATTTTGATTTTTAATAGCTTTTAAAATAAGAATATTCCAACAAAGGTTAAATCAATGACCAATAAAACTTTAATGTTAAGCTGCTTAACATTCACAAGCAAGTTCTTTACACTGTGTGAGAATCACTCGACAAACATCACCCCCAACTGTGCCTGCCACATTTACAATAAAATGAAGTCCATGGCAGTCACACATTTGCTTCGACTGTGATGGTTTGTGCTCAATAGTAATGTGTGCTTGGTGCAAGTACCACTGTCCCCTATAATGTGACAACTTGTTTGCTAATTGCTTAATCGGGGAAACCAAAACAGAACTTCAATCAATGATTCCCTAACGGATTCTTTGTTCCTAGTATCAAGCTCTCATTCACTTTATAACACCATTGATCAGAATCTCCATCACCACAGGAAGCAAGAGGAGTGGGAGAATGACAGGTTTGATGACCGTCTCTGCTGCGTTTGCAATCAAGGGTGCTGTGAAAAATACATGCTCCATGAGACATCACATATTCTGTTCGTTGCTGTGATCAGGAATGATGCAATGTGCTCTAGAAAGTCTAGTTCAGCCTCATGCATTTGTCACACTGGCTTGATCCCTGACAGCTTGTTTTCTGGGGTGACAATGAAAGCAAGATTTCAGCATTTTATGTTTTACAGGCATCTCTGAGAGCAGTGGTGTTTGCTAAGCATTAAACAATCGTAGCGTGCCATACAGTTGTTGCATCAGCTCAGAGAAGCTTGTCAGTGTGTTTCTCAGTAGCTCCGAATGAAATGATCAAAACAGCCTGCCTTACACTGGAACTTTTGAAATCTTAAGACTTTAAAATTAAAAGAAAAAGAAAAGAAATACTTTCAAGTAACATGAGCCAGTATTTAATTCACAACAGATGCCGGAGAACATAAATTAAAGAAATAATGTAATAATTAAGAAACAAACACACCTAAAGCAAGCCTAAAGCATACACACCTAAAGGTAGAACAAGATCATACTACTTTGTGCGATGTTTCTGATTGATACAAACACAATTTGACATGAAAGTGTGTTTATCAGTAAGAAACCTTTGAAACTTCAATACATAAGGTTATGTCAACATTATGTGTATTTGGCAAGATCCTACCTGTCATTTGGTATACATACATCTTAAAGTATTGTTTTTACTCACTCATATACTATGTTTATGAAACAGACCTTAAAATGAATGTTTACCATTTTAGGATATTATTTGAGCGGTTACAAAAATCAGATTCCATGCAACTAGGGAGCAAATAATCACATCCAATAATGGTAATATAAAAATGAATATAATGCAGTCTCTTTATGGCAAAAAAATGTGGCAGAGAAAAACCCTAAAAGTGATAACACTGTAAAATGATAACATATATTTCCTATTTTCATGTAATTTACATGCTAACTTCCATAATTTTAATTCTAATTGTAGATAAGTCACTCTCACATAATTGCTCAGTCTGTCATTGCTTTGCAACCTGAAGTGCAAACACTAACTAGCAACTTATTTGCCAGTAACTGGCAACAAGCAGCATCTTGAAATGCATGGGACATCATATATGGCTTTGATACAACTTTATAAACAAAAAAATCCTCTTGGTTAACAGCATACATTGTGCTTCCTGTAGATGCCAACTAAAGTTCCACCATAAAAAACGAAACTTTGTGTAAAATAATGAATAAGTGTTATTTGGTCAAAACCTTTTAAAAGAATGGATAATCCTGAATCTATAATCAAAAAAGTTATTTAATTTTTACTTTTGTTTGCAATCCTACAAAAATTCCTTCGTTGTCTCTGACAACAAATTGCATCTCGTAAGGGCGCATCAACATTGAAAGCCTAAAGACAAACATGTAAAATGAGCATCATATGCCCCCTGTCAAAACAATATATATTTTAAAGAAACACATAATTGGGTTCATTGTGAAAGAGTTTGGGTGCTGAAATTGCCTGCATGAAAAAAAATGCCCTTCTACAGTGAAGACTGAAATGAAACACATTTCCAACCAACCAACCAACCATGAACACTTGAGCAGCTGCAAACTTCAAACCAAATGGAATCCATCTCTCTGTCTGTGTGTCATTTTCATTCACTCACATTTATTGATGCAGTTTCCCTCTTTTCCTCCTTTATTCTCTATTTATCACTCCATTACTCATGATCATTGTTTAATGACCGATGCATTGTCACCTCAATACCAAGGACCCTGGCTTCAGGCAGTCTTTCTCATGTTCAGGGTGATGATCATAATGAAGGCAGCATACATTCAGTTCACTTCAAAAAAACATAAGAGCCTCACACCATGGCTCTCTGATGTATTTCTGCTATACGCTGAGAGCATTGAGAAAGGCAGCATGGTGCCAACACAGGAATGTCTATAATTCGTCCCGAACAACCCTGTGGCCTCCAGGTCTCACACATAGTGTTTGTTTGATTTAAGTGCTGTCTATAGTGCATGAACAAATCCAGTTATGAGAGCCGAGAGCTGGAAACAACACCCTGTAAGAGCTGCGGTTGTCATGGCAACATAGAGTGAACCATGAGGTCTCAATGGATAAAAAGCCTCTCAGTTCTGAAACACAAAAAATTGCAAACAAAAAAAGCATGGCCTTTACCTCGGGAAGGTGTGTGTGTTAGCATGTGGGAGAAAGATTTGAACATAATGCATTCTAAAAGTCAGACGGATGACTGGGTTACAGCATAACACACAATTCCCTGTTGAGTGATAAGTCAAATAAACTGAGAGAGTTATGTTTACAGTGACACAAACTCAAGTGTCTATGCACTCTTAACAAATGCAAAAGAAAGCAAAATAACCAGGTAAGAACGTGAATGGATATTTGAGTTTCAAGACAGATTTCATCATAGTGGGAGTGTAGGATTGATTTATATATACGTATTTAATTATATTTTTCTAGTTTAATTCCAAAATATATTTGTACTAATTTATCTATTTTTCCACTTTGTAGTTACTTAGCTAATTTTGTTAACAGTAATTCAGCAGTGCTTCATATTAGCTTATTATTTTCCACCAAGTTTCAAAAGTTCCTGATGGGTTTCTTGAGAACGTTGAAGAATGAGAAGCTGACAATTGATTGGTCAACGGTATGTGCCAATCATACCGTTAACCTGATTTACTGTTAATTGTGGTCGTTGTGGATACAATTTGATACTTATTCTTTACAGAACCAAGCACACAAAGTGCATATATAAAGTAATTATGTTTTGGCTTTATTTTCTAAACTTACATATTGGTGGGCATAAGTTTGTCTTGCTTTTAGATTTCTTGTCTGTATCTCTGGAGAGATTTTTTTTTGTGATAGTTTTTCTCCAGGGTTCCTGTAGCTCATTCACAGACTATTACATAATACATTAACATTCCAACATACATGTTAATTATTTATTATTATTAGTGCTATTTACAGTACTTCAGTGACAGGTGCTTGGAACCAAAAAAATGGTGTAGAAAAGACACTGAAGCAGGGCATTTTGGGTAAATTATTATGCTTTGGATAAATTATTGGAGATGGTGCTGCATTTCTTGTTTGTTTACAAATATATAAACATTTACAATATTATTATACATAATGTTATTGATGATGTTTTTTCTTAATTATATATACAAAAGCGTCTACCAAATGCATAAATGTTTCTGACATTGAACAATTAGTATTTAAGCAACTGCAATGCTTTGAAAGCACATCATTTAAAATTTGTCTAATATATTCTTTATTTTGGAGCTTACTTTTTCCAAATATATTGTAAATGAATGTTTAAAATGCGTTTATTATTTTATTATTGGATGTTAAACATGTCTTAGTGTTTATGTTGGTAGATTTTACACTTGAACGGTGAGGATATTGTGTTTTTGTTGTTCATAATGCTTAGAAGGTTTAAGTGAGAATGCAAATAAAAACCGCTAACTTGATAAATTTTGTTAATATTTCCTATGCAATGTTAGAGAGCTACAGAAGGGCAATTGGAACCTAAAAATTGTTTTAAACGAGCAAACTTAAAGTTTACTTCAAAAGGGAATATCTTGTTTGTGTGTGTATAATAAACTTTTTTTAACCTTGTAACTGTGACTAGAAGCAATTTTCCAATAGCTCCTGATGGGAAAAAAGGACTTCATAGAGTATTAGAGTATAATGCAATATCTGTGTTATTGACCCTGAAATTAAAGATTTGAGGGGCTGCTTGTCCAAAACATAAAAAGCATATTCTTTAATTTCAGTTACACCACTTCCGCTAGTTTCTGGTGAGGGTCATATAACTCTTCTGTAAAATCTGGCATACGATGGGATGAACGCAGAACAGATCACCAGTACATCAAGGCACATATTAATGTATTTCGTTTTAATCCAGGGTCAATTCAGGGTTACATTAGGGTGAAATTAAATTAGGGTCAATTGGGTTTCATAAAGGTTGCCTCTGGACTACAAAAACAAGTTCTAGTCACTTTGATACAGCTGCGAATTATAAGCAAATCAAAGTAACCCATTCATCTTGCATTAATGGTGAGAGGACCTTCCTTCTGAGTCGCAAATCAAAATCCTAAAGTTTAGGCCAAGTATGTTATATATATTTAAATTATATAATTTCAACGATTTACATTTTTTATGGTTTGACCTCATAATCTCTAACCCTGAATGACTTTAATTCCATGACTAACAACATAATTATATTGTTTTCAGTATTCCAATAAGATGATAAATTGAATTTACAGTGGCTTCAGGCTCACATATTTCTGCCTTTTGCCGTGTAATTAGCAGTAAAATGAGTGAGACAGCTTTGAACATAAACATAACAACTTTGACTTATTATATAAATCCTCTGACTTAACCCTTAATCAGCATCTGAATATCAGAGACGGACATTATGCCTTCTCTCAGTTAATGCAGCACTTCATTAAATCTAGTGCTTTCAGCAGTCTGCATTAAAATGAATTGACTTAATTAAACATGATTAATAATTCACTCATCCAGTAGAAGTAAGACTGGGAAAAATGTGAATATTGAACGTCTGCTCATGAGCTGTTTTAGAGTTTTAGGCATGAAATTATGTATTTTCTTTAGGTGGATCTCATTAGACTTGGTGGTCCCTGCGACTCACTTCTTACAAAACAAAACTAAAGCTATGCTATATAGGTCAAATTAACTATGTGTATCTTTCTCCCACCAGAAAAAAAGAATTAACTGGTAATATCAAAATGTTAGAGTGTCGCATTGGCACTTACAGAACCACAGCGGAAACATTCAAGTATTGAACTGCTGGCAGAGCATGAACTTTAGACACTTTGTATTTGACATGAATGTGGTGAGTGTGATGCCACTCAGGTTTTAACAGAAAGCAAATGAGGCTCAGGTTTATGTAATCAGCCACTTTCTTTCCAGGCGATACTACCTGAGAATAAAAAAAAAAATCAGTGCTGGTGAATGGTGCTCACTCAAGCAGTTCCATTCTTAATTATGCTAAATTGAAGAAAACTTTTAGATAAAATGTCACCTACTGTTACGGCCCAGTGATGTTACAGGCTTCAGACCGTTTCATTGAGATTGAGGAACTGCTTGGAATGTCAAACGAAAATAGTCAGACACAAGATGGGTGTATATACAAAATGTATTTACAATTAACGGTGAGCTATTTATCTACACTTACTTTGCACAACCCAGAGATCACTAACAATACATACCAGAAATCAACAATCAATAAAACATTAATGCAATTTTGCTGCATGTAACAGTGTAGTGACCAAAAAAGGCCTTATTCAATTCAATTTAATAAGGCCCAAACTCCTTAACTATTCTTCTAAATGAAATTAAAAAAAACTGCAAGTAATGGCTGAGACATCCTGCTCCACGTCAGAGAGAACGGAACCACCCATCAGCAAGCCTGCATCGTTTACCATAAAGAGGCAAATAAGAAAGTAGAAAGCTCAGTGTATTTTAACTCAATATTGCAGATGCATTCCCGAGGGCATCGTTACACCTACATACCTGTCATGAAAGTAAATTAAAAACCTTCTGAAACCCAGGGTGTAAATATGTTAAGCTTTATTTTTAACATTGCTATCAATAGGAACATGCTCACTTATGGAGTCAGCCTCTAGTAGTTAGATGCTTGTAAAATGGTGACGTCTTATTGGACCAACTAGCAGGCTCTGGGAAATCTAATATAGAATAGTGTTTATTTTGTGTCTATGAAAGCCAGCAGGGTTGATTCTGGGCAGGTTTTATTCTCCAGAGCAGCATGCATCCCACTATGTTAGCATTATCATGAGATACAATGAAATTAAGAAAAATGACTTTTGGTAATAAATGAATAGGATTTAACTGAAGTAATATTAGAACTTATTGTTTACTTATTAGAACTTTTATTGTAGACCCATGCTTCTGGATGGGTTTAGGTCTTTAATGAAGGTGTGCTGGGCATTATAAGCTATGACAGCAGGAGAGAATTTCAGCCAACAGTGAATTTCATGAGCACAGTAAGCAAAACCGATGAAAATGTCAGAATGAGATGCCCAGACAGGCTTGATTCTAGAACATTGTGTAATGTTCTACAGAATTTTCAATGCTTTTAGTCCTCAATTTGTGACATGCTTGTAAAATCCGTTTTTGAGTGGTAAGCTCTAAATTGCTCAGCTTTGCGAATGACACTGATGAACACTGATTTTGAAACACATCTCAGAATAATGATGAAAAATTGCCTTTCAAAACAGTTAAGTTCTATTTCAACAATTATCTCTATGTTGTTAAAGACAGCCATACGCTAGCTGTAGACTAATATTTTAAGAGCTAAAAATATTTTAATCACACTCATTTTGAAATTAGACCTGCAACAGAGACAAATAATTTACAACATCATGACCCATGATTGTTTTTCAAAAAATGGAAAGCAATAATAATAGCAAAAACAGTATAATGGCTCTATAGCATGAATCATTAGAGCTAATTGTTTTGTTAAAAAACACCACTGTATGAATATGTTGTTAAAGTAGAGGTCAGTATTTCGCATTAATAGCCATTGTTATAATAAATGACATGTACTAGATGATACAAAACAAGTTTACTCATACAGTGCAAGCAAAAGTAGTCATACATTCAATATCAACCTTTGTCTTATTAAATTCAATCCTTGCCCACAGCCTTTGCTTTTATTTGACTTTGAATCATAACTGGGGAATTTTCACCATACAAGTGAGCCATGAAAATGAAGTGGATAAATGTTTGGAGTTGCATTTTCTACCAAGAATGCATTTGTACTAATTTATCCATAATCTGGGTCTATCTACACTTAAGTTGTTTGTCGGATCTTTAATTAAGTTTAATCAAACAGCTCTAATAGATGTAATATGCAAACTTTCAGAAAGATTGGTCTGGCCGAGTCCTGCTAGTATATCAAAACTAATTTAGTCCATCAAGGAGAAGCATGTCGAGGTGCTGTCGGTCTGCAGCAGTGGACTTAACATCCTATTGAGGGCCTCAGCCCTTGACATTTTAGTGACAAACCTCTGGTCTACAGTTTCCTACAGTCAACAGTTTCATGCTGTCTTTGCCAGCCCATTCTCCTCTGTTCCAGGTGGTCTTAGCCATTCCTTCTCTACAGGTTTTTTTGAGCTTTACTCCTTTGGAGTGCTTCCTTTGCTGTTGGGACAGTCAAGGTCACTTTCCACATCATCATCAACATTATTAGCTTTGGCTTTGCTTCAGGTGTGTGGATCTTTCAGACCTCATGTATAACGTAACCTCACATTGCAAACCTTGGTCTCTCTTTTAGTTCTTTGAGCCTTATTGAAAATGTGGGCTACTGATACCGGAGGGTCTTAAAAACCTCCACTGGTGTCACTAGACCCTGTCCCCAGAGCTTGTTATACTTTGTCACTTTTGTTTTTTATCAGGCACTTTTTGGTTCCTTAGTTCACCTACCCTTTTAAATCTACCATGTTTGCACTCTGTTCTTTCATCGGCTCAATCCTGACTCTTGGTGTATTTGTTTATGTGAGCTAGATCTCCTCTGCACAACTTATGAATGAGAATTGAAGAAGTATCTCTGTATGTCTTGTGTCTTTGTATGCAAATTAAGGCAACAACATTGACCAGTTTGTGGGTTTGATAACCAGAATCACAAATTCATTCCTCTATACATGCCTTGGAAAGTAGCAGTTTTCAGTGCTGAACCATTTTTTGTTGTCAAATAAAAATGAATGAATCATACTTGTTCAGTTTGCAAAAGAGCAATATGTGGCCATGAAATAAACATCCAAGTTTTTATTTGATTAGATTTTTTCACCTACTTTAAATATGATGTTATTTCGAAATCAAAGTGATTAATTCAAGAAACTGACTGATCTTCATCTCAGGATGAACAAAAAAGAGAATGTGGCAAAATAAAAAGCATTGCGATGGGGTGCTTCATGCTGTTGCACTCGGGAAAAGACTGAAATAAACTAATGGCTGGAAGAAGCCAGACAAATCGAAGGTAATTTCCAGATAAAAGCTTTGACAAGGCAAACCAACGAAAGTGAGCTTGCTTGAATGTAATGGCTTTGGATGAAATACTATTTTTGACTTCAGAGTGCCATATCCATTTGTTCAAGAGCTATAAAATCATGAAAAGGGTGAACTCAAGTGAACTAAAAGATTCTATTTTCTACCTAAACACAGTGTAGCTAATTCAAATATCAAAAATATATCAGCTGAAATTATGTTATACTGTATTATACATGTTAGGTTTTCTGCTGCCTCATCTGCTCTATTACTATCAGCTGCACCTCGCCCATCACTCTGCTTCTTTAGAATCATCTTTATTATTACGCTTCAGCTCTGAGCGTATGCTTACATTCTCTTGTCCTCATGTTTTCTTGAATATTTGCATCCACTGGTTTTGGAATATTGTTTGTTGTGAGACGACCGTGCTACCCACTGCGCCACCGTGACGCTTCTATATATATATATATATATATATATATATATATATATATATATATATATATATATATATATATATATATATATATATATATATATATATATATATATATATATATATATATACACATACATAATTGTATATGATCCTGAGCTCCTTCAGATACCAGTATCTTTGTCTTTGTACACAAAAATGTAAGAACACCTGTAATAACCTCAAACATAGATATATTAAGAGGAGTACTAGGATTGTACATAAGGTTCTTTTGCTTTAATGTCTGTGTTAAAATTTTGAATGAAGGTACTAATATTAAAGCAATGCTTTTTAAAGTTTAAGTAGTGCAGAAAGTCTTTTGCTAATGCTATTGCATAAACATTTACTTTTTATTAAATGCAAATTCTAGAGGTTAATGTAATTTGACTTCAGTAACTGGTGTGAATGCATAAATACATTTAATTTATAAATTAATTTATACATCTCCTAAAAAAATCCAAAAGTGCCTAATACTTCGACTTTTGACAATATAACAAACAATGAAAGTTGCAGAACTCAAAGGTTTTGAAAGTTTTATTGGAGCCAGTGTCAGTTTAACCCAAGTGATTCCATAGTAGGACTTTATTTTGCCCCTACAATGATGCACTCTCTACACAGCTCAGCTTGTGCACTGAACGGTCAGCCATTTTTAATAAATGTAGGCTGCAGCTAGCAATTATGCTTTGCTAAAATAACATTCCTAAGAATAAACGTATTAACAAAGGGTGCACCTATGCAAAATGTTCTTACTATTAGACACTAATTTTATATAGTTATTTATTATCAAATTGTAAAGTTAATGCTTTGCGTATTTTTTTTATTGTGTTTGACAAACAGAACACTACTTTTTATTGCCTTTTTTAAGTTGTCATTTGTACGCTTAAAAATACAGAATTGCATTGCGGACATTGTGGGATTGCGTAGGTATACTCGGGAGCTCCGATTTCCCCATAAGTCCAAAGACATGCGGTATAAGTGAATTCAGTAAGAACGATTGCCCATAGTGTTAAAGTGTGAATGAGTGCGTGTGAATGTTTCCCAGCGATTGGTTGCGGGCATCCGCCGCATAAAACATGTGCCAAAGGAGTTGGCGGTTCATTCCGCTGTGGCGACCCCGAAAGGAAAAATCTGACATGAAAATGGATGGATGGATGTATTTACATTGTGGGATGACCTTAAAGTCAACCATTTCTGTCTATGTACAGCTTTAAAAAAAGTAAACATAGCTGAATCTGAAATAGTTAATTATAAAAGCTGGCATTTCAGCAATCAAACAATGTCAGATCCATCTGTTCTGCTGGCGTTAACATCAGCCAAACACACACGAGTGCCCAAACAATCACACACAAAGACTGTGCCTGAACTCTTGTGCCTTACATCAGCTTCAGATAACGGGCCTTAAACAAAAAAACAATCCAACCTCATTTCACTTTCAATATTCATTCCCAAATCAAAGTTAAGTTTCGTGCTTCATGTAAAACTGAATTCTTATAACATTTTCAACAGTTAGCATTAAGGAAGTTACACAAACATGCCTTAAACTATCAAATAGTTAGAAAATAGGGTGATGTTCAGTTCAATTTTCATTATTTGGAGGGAATAGTCAAAACAAGAGGTGTTAATGGTCCTGGAAATCACTGGGGATGTCTTAGCTGGTTGGTTGCTGCTAGCACATATCACCCACTCAATTAAAGAAGCTGAGGTAAAGAAAGCCCACGGGATGCTGGGAAGGAAGACGAGGTGTGAGTCGTGTGGCAGCAGTGTGGAGGCTGTTTGAGGAGGAGGAAAATCCACAACAGCACTGAAGCAAGAGAAAGAAATTTAGTCGTGACTTTTGGTTTTGTTTGTGGAGTGGTTGAGGCAGCTGGGGTGACTATTGGCTTTCATGAAAATATTACTTGCTCTAATAAGCAACTAATTATTATGAAAATTTTATCATTGTGCACTCAAAGCAATCAATGTGAAATAAACAAACGACAAACGCAAAACATGATATAGTATATGTTTTAAGATACAGTGATTTCCAGCACAACAAGGTTTATTTGTATGTGGTATTGCATGTAATGACTGGACGGATTAAAATGAGTCACTTTGTGTATTTCCTTACAGCGAAATATTAAATGTTTTGGTTGCAGTTTTTCATGCTATTTAAAGGGTTTGCTAGGCATATTTTCATTAAGAGTATGTGAGTACAGATTCACAATCACTAAAATGTTCTTTCTTCTAGGAAATGTAAACACAACATTGAGAAGTGTTGCTAATTGATGTGCCTTGCATTAGAAAACTCTCAAACTCAATTACCATGTACTCTCCCTTCATATTGAGTGTAATGAGCAGATGTAAACTCTTCAATAGCCATCAAAGACATTTTGCCAGCTTTCAGCTTGGCGTGATGCCTGGACATGACAAAATCCCACTTTGCTTTTCAACACTTCCAAGTACAGACAATACTATTATGCATTTCTAGAAGCCATTCATTTTGAGATAAAAATTCTGTCTTCTGACCTACAGCCCTGATTTTCTCCTAAAAATCTCTGAAACCACACCACCATGATTAAAAGTGTGTGGCATGAAGTCACAGAGAAGAAAACAGCTTGGGAAGCAAATCACGCCTTGCGGGAAAGAGGATTTTAATAGTCGTGAATAATTTCTGAGATCTGCTAAACTATTAGCATAACATGGTTTCACATTTGACTGAGTTTGACTTTTGACAAGAAGGGTTTTATCCAAACTGTTGTGTTATAAGAACCCTACATCACTGGATGTTTCAATTGGTTTTTTAATTGATTCAATGGCTCTATTACCAAGCAAAGGGCAATTGAAGACTTCCTTCACGCACAGCTCAAAGTGGCTGAAGGTGGAAATGCAAATAACTATGCATCGCTTCAAAAAAGGACTGCTAAAAACAGTGAAATCATGACATCAGATATTTTTCCTTGAAACACATTGAAGTGTGGCGGTGAAGTTTTGATCTGTCAACAAGTTCTTAACTGCTACTGTATCTCACTGTTTTTGTCCATTCTTCTGCACAGTGCATTTTTTATATTCCCACAGTGCACACGGTTCATTTTCATATTAAAGAAACAACAACAAAAACATACACCAGTAATACACATCAATAGCAATACACAATCAGTATCTTCAGTATCTGACCTTCATTATTGTGTTTAATGCAAGTTAAAACCAACGCAACAACCCCTGACCCCCCACCTGTCATTTAACTGTAGTTCAAAGGTAAATTGAACCAAATAACATCCCTTTTGACAACTTACCAAATACATATTTTTTAGTTCTGATTTGGCATAAAATCTCATTAAGACAGCTCATTTGAGCCATAATGCACAAGTAGCAACAATTTGTTCACAGTGAAGACACATTCAGAGAACATTCTGAGGAATATTTATCGTTGAATCATGAAAAACCAAACATTTAGGAGAAAACATTTTTTTAAGAACAATAGCTCTTTCTCCAAATGAGGTTAATTTAATCTCAACAGGAGCTTGCTTATAATTGCCCACTATTAGTATAAAAGCACAAATTAAACAGGCAGTTATCAATATTTGTGCAAGCTATCCCTCCCACCACTCCTTTGTGTTAAATGAGCCGGATAGACCTACCTGGAGTGATAAATCAGACTTCGCCATCTGACAATCTGATGGACAAGCATGGTTTTTATCAGGGGAATGGTACTTGTCTGACTGCAAGTGGGAAGTTTGGTGGAGGGGGAATGATGGGTTAGCAATGTTACTTAACAGATTGACAAGCTGTTTATGACTGCTAATGAATGTTTTTTTCTGTACCATTTGGGTTTTTATTGATTCCTTGTACCTATGTCTGCACTTTTAATTCTATACATATATAGTTTGAATTTAATCAACTTCCTAATAAAAAAGTGCATTGAGTCTCTAGTAATTGTAGTAAATTGTTTTAGGTTACACTACTATGGCATACTGTACAGCAATGTAATCTGCTACCTCAAAACACTGAGGGTAAGAAAATAATGTCTCTGTACAATGATTCTTGTAAAAAGAATATATGACATTAAAATCACAGAATCTATAAAAGAGTAGCTTTTGTAACAAATGTGAACTAAGTATGATAAAACCATGATTTGGAACCTTGTTCCTTTACTTTTCAAATGAAAAGACAATAATTCCATGACTAAGTTTCATATCCTCTAGTGTATTCTTAACAAGGGAAAAATCGATTGAAATAGAGACATCTAATATCTACTACCCAGGAGTTTTTGGCAGGCATGCGGCTCACTCTCAGAGGAAGGACTTTGAAGTGCACAATCATTAAGAAACGCCATTTGGCCTCATCATCGCCACTGATGAAAGATGGGCTTTTTTTCAGTCTCTGCCAAAAGTATTCTTTGTCTGTCTGGGCTTCAATGTCTGTTTTTTCCAGCTTTTAATCTTCACCGTGGTGTTACCCTACAACCCTCCCTCGCTCTGTCAGACTCAAAGTATTGGAGATTGTGGACACAATTCACAAAGCTTCATAAGATGGCTATATGAACCACAACAAAAGACGTGGTGAGACTCAGGAATGGTTGATTGTCCTCAAGGGATGGTGAGAATAGTCAGAACAGACTTTGATCTTCCATGAAGACGAATGGCAAGCGAGTTCCTGTGTTGAGTCCAAGTAATGGGGTCCTGGAGCGAGAAAAAAAAATCCCCTAGAAATGGAATGATTATGATGTATTTTGATTTACACCAAAACATTTTGTTATTCTCTTTATAAAAAAAGTTAAACATACACGTCTTTTGGAAATGTTTCAAATGTTTCAAAATCCTTTAAATGGAACAAAACAGATTTCAAAGGCAGTTTAAAAAAAATTAAATGAGGTCTGTAAATGAGGGAAATCACATATTATTATATACATTGTTTTACCAGATAAACAGATATACCGTTTGTTCATTGAAGTTCAAATATGGGGCAATTCTAGGATCCAAACTTTAGGTGTGCTCAGCTAAAAATTAACTTGTTGGTCTTGAAGATTCCTGACACTAAGATTTTGAGAATTTCATGGATAAATCCTTAAATAACTATCTTACCTTATTTTATAATGACAATGTTAGACCTATTTCTACAAATTCTCAAGTGAAACACTTACAAAAGTAAAATGCTGCATTCTGGGGGATAGAGTCTCTTGGGAAAAAAAGCCTGCATTTTCAGAATAAATGTTGACATTTGTTGACTTTTGGGTATGTATCGTTGGTCTTGAAGCATGACCTAATATTAAGAGGTTTAGATTAAATGTGTAAATTTAGAGCATTATTACTGTTGTTATAATATTTAGGTGAATAATCATTGATACAAGTGATGATTATTTGACTTCTGTGACTCAGCGACCAGTTACCAGCAGTCTCATAAGCCTGCAGTAGTGTGTAGATACAATACAATTAACTGTTTTAGCTCTTCTCAAAACAAGAAAACTAAATGTATAAAAAGACGACATTGTTTGAGAGGTGAAAATATGAAATTTTGCAGTGCTATAGAGAAAGAGTGTCTAAAAAATAAGCTTTCAAGGTCAAATCTGCCAGCAGAATTTATTTTCTATACGGAATGATAAAATCACATCAATTTCAGTAATTGTTTTGAATGTGTCAAATGTTTTAAAACGTACAGAGTGGTTTGTGTGGTGAAATAGACATCTGACATGATGAACCAGAATATCTGAAGTTCTAAAGCAAATACAACTTTCATCACTTGTGTAATCCTGCCAGAGGTTTGTGTGGTAGCAAAACGTGTAGCTAATGAACTCGCACCGTAAGCATTCCTCCTGAGGCCTGACATATCCAGACCTTCATTATTATAGATTGCTGTATAATCTCTCTTGTGGGTCAGAAGAGAGAAAGCATTTGTTAAACATGGCGGAGTTGGTAATGACCTGCTAAGAACATTAGGCGAAAGGCTCAATATTATCGCTGCACAGCCTTATAAAGTCTAATTCCCAAAGAAACTGCTGACATATATTACATTCTGCATTTATTTACTCATTAGTTAGTGAAACTATGGGAGTGCTTCAAAGTTTAAGTTTTACTTAAAGTTTTGGCAACAAAATATGCTGAAAAAATAATCTACAAATCCCCTGAACATCCAAATCTGAATTTATTTGTATTTAGTCACTTTAAAACAGGGCTCTTGAACTCAAATTTACGGAGACCCAGTATTTTTTCCATTTAAATAGTGATTATTGTAACAGTTGTTCATTCTCATTCAGCAATGTGTTTTTTTTTATTATTAAACTTAAACTGTATGTTTTCTATGTCTATTCTATTTCCATTTTAGTTTAGAATCAACTGCTTTGAGTTTAAAATCAGCTGATGTCATAAGTGTGTTCCCCTCAGAATGATTCGTCCATGGATGAA
This sequence comes from Danionella dracula, assembly GCA_900490495.1. Classification (NCBI taxonomy): domain Eukaryota; kingdom Metazoa; phylum Chordata; class Actinopteri; order Cypriniformes; family Danionidae; genus Danionella; species Danionella dracula. The sequence continues at coordinate 20,768,548 of UELW01000778.1, read as the reverse complement.
TGCGAATAAATGTGTAACTGAACACACCTTTTACCTGATGGAAATGCAACTGCAATCTGAAACTGCCACAATGAACTACAGTTGAGCAATCTGGGGTTTATTCACATGAGCGGATAATCTAGTCTTGCTTATTTTATTACTTACTTTAAAAAAAGTAGAAGCACACAACAATATTTTCTCAATTTCAGAAGCCTGATATAAATAACTCTCACCAGAACAGTAGGATCTAAAAGTATTTCGTTACATTTGAGTCTGACCAGGAATTGGAAGAAACCCACATTCTCCCCATCTTTCCAATCCTTTTAGTTAATGCTTATTGCATCACAAGTATGGCCAAATAATTTGAATGCCAATTTGAATAATAGCACTGTTAGTTCAGAGTCAGTTGTATCTCCTGGTTATCAATGGGATTTAGCATGCTAAAAAAAAACATTTTCACTTTTTACTACTTTTTGTTATTGCTTCCTAAATTTGTCTTTAAAACATTTAGAGGTGTTTTTTTTCTTGCCATCATCTCCTGTATATCAAAGTAAAATGATTTCATTTCAACTTAAATTTGAGTTGAATTTTCTCTGATTTAAGAATTTAATTTTAGCATTAGGACTTGGGATGTGAAGAAAGGAAAATATCGTGGTAAGAACATTTGAGCAACCTACAGGTGTGTTTTAGCACAACGATAATATGTTTTGTCTTACAAAAAAAATGGGTCAGCTTTATTAAATTACATATTGAAATGCAACGCAGATGCTATCCAGTCACAAATATGTCTTGGATAGTCAACCAGTTCAAATATATTACTCTTTATGTGTGTGCGGTAGAAATAGTAGATGTAGAAACTTAATATTTATATTTCAGGATAAGTGTATCAAATTCTTTCAAGTCCATAGTTTAATGACTTTGATTCTAACATTCTACTGTCTCAGCAATCATTTAATGTCTTCCAAGACATTCTTGAGATTAAAGCAAAAGCAAATTAATAACAAAAAGTACTCGAAGTTCCCAAAAGGTCCAGTGCGACTCTAATTGGCTTTTTTGTGACCGTAATATCTTATTAAAATCTCTTGTGTGAATATTTGACCATACTGGGCCTTGAAATTAACATCCTGCATATGAAAAAGTCACTTTTCCTGACACAACTTAGTTTGATTTCAGGCAAAATTATTTTTAATAATTGTGGCTTCTTAAATTAGTTTACTTTCAAGGATAGGTAAATCAAAAGATGTTCTAGGCACTTTGAAAGTGAATGCCATAAGTTAGAATTCAGTTTTGGTTCCTAATTAAACACTATATTTACTTCCGGTTGTAAAAACTTAATGAAACATATCTGTTTGATCTGTTTAGATATCAAGCCAATTGTTGCACATAAACGACAACACAAATGTAGTTTTGGTTCTCTCCTTTATTCCTTGTGTTGAACTCACAAAATTATTAAAAGGTTTAATAATTAGTCATACTGATGGTTATGCACGTCAGTGCGTGCGCACAGTCAAACGGTCCCTAATATGATTCATGAGTGCACACTTGTATAAATTAAGCCTTGTATGTGCAAGCAGACTTGGCGTGTACAAACGCACACCAGGCGAGTTGTCTGAAGGGGGACTCCCCCCTTGAATATCATGGTGAAGGGCTGGTGGAAGGTTTTAACTGTAGATCGAACTGTAGGTACTGACCGATCTGAAGGTTTATAAGGGGAATATCTGAGGAGGATAATTAGGTGGAACGCCCAGCGCTAATAGATTAGTTGTCTGCATGTGCTACTCCCAAACGTTGTTGTCAACATCCCTAACAATTTCAATGACTAATCAGATCAATTACACACACTTTTGCACAAATATAAGCAAAAACCTAATGCTAAAATCTTTTATGTGCATAAAAACATTTTTAGTCGCTTAACAGACTAAACCATTATATCAAATCCAGCTATTAGCCAAGTTGGTTTTGACGATCTAATTCACTTGAAGATCCATTACATAATTCAAATACAAACACTACTACAATCAAGAAAACGTATTAAAATAGAACAAGAAAGATTTACATTTGAAATAATTGTGTTGTTAACAATAATGCACTCTAAGCCTCATATGAAAAAAACTTGATTGAACGTTTGATTGAACACATGCCTGATCCATGCTTTAGTTTTGTTTCTGATTTACTAGTTGAAATTTTCCACAACTACACCAGCCATCAAAGCTTTTAAATGGAATTGTTCTGTAAGCATTCAAATGAAACATCTGCTTTGTGAGTAGTTATGTTTCCAAATAAGATATAGAATCTCAAATTCATCATTTTAGATTAACTGTATACAGAACAAATGAAAAGCAAATCTCTTTAAACATTTGACTTCAGGTGTGCGAATGAAATAAAGAGCTTGTCTGATGCTGAAACAGCACTGGCCATCCATCAGAGGAAGAGAAAGAGAAAGATGGGAAGGAGAGGGTCTTGACCCTTGAAACTGTGAGCAGTTGCTCAGCTTCACGGTTCATCCTCTATCGCAACAATTCAGGTTAAAGAGATAGATTATTTAGAGCAGAAACACAGGGATGTTGCTGAGAAACTAAAACACAGCAAAAGTACCAATTTATAAAGACAACTTAAGGAAGTTTTTATCCTGACATTCTTAGTGATAAAACTTTCAAATTAACTATGTTTTTACGTGATAGACTTGTGTAGGATGCAGTTTATTTGTTGAATGAGGCATGAGATGCTAAATTCCCACATGTCATTGTGATGATTTAGGACATTTGACACCATCAACCCCTGTTGCTCATTATATTCATTAGAGTCCATCTCCAAACACCCCTCCGTTCATCAGCTGTTGTAGTTCCTGTTAGCACTTCATTGTTTAGACTCTCTAACTCCTTCAATGTTTTTTTTTTTGTTTTGTTTTGTTTATTGTTCTGTTAATACTCACCTACACTTACATCCTGGATTCTTACCTGGTTTGTGCGGTGTAGTCATGCAATGTTCTTCCTGCTCCACCACTATAAAGTCAGGTATATTTCAGTGTTGCAGATAAAATGTGTGTGATTTATATTATGGCTACTCTTAAGATTCTTGACAAAGAGAGATGTTTAATTTAACAATAAAATGTGAAAAATGTGTCTCTTTCCAATAGAGTCTACAAAAGGCAAGAGTTTACAAAATAGAAGAGCATAATGCAAACAATGTTCTGACCTAAAACATGTGACATAATAAAATAAAATAATAAAATTCAATATTTGAGACTTGATGTATGAGACTTTATATATTTGATACTTTATATATGGCACAATCCTATTTTATATCAGTGGAAACTGTTGTTTTAAAGATTAAAATTATAAGATTCACAATCATATTTTAAAACATTCTTCCTCAATACTTTTTTTCCAAAAATACATTTGTAATGGACAATAAAGACATAAAAAATTAACAGAAAAAGTTTCCACAATTGTCTAAAACTAAAAAGAATCATAATGACACACGCACGCACACACGTATGTATGTGTGTAAGTGCTTGTCTACAAGGAAGATTTTCTGAACATATTTTTGAATGTTCTAATAAATAGCTGGTATGAGACCACGAATACAGACCCTTCTCGCTCCCTCTTGGAAAATTTCTTTCTTGTTTGTGTCTTAGTTAGCCTTTTGTGTACATTAATGAACATATTACATGATTTTAATACAAAAGAAGCTGTGTATAAAAAAATGACTGATTTAAATTAATTATCTAACTAGGGTAAAAGCATCAAAGTTTACACATATTTAAATATGGTGGAAAGATTATGGACATTAATGAAACATTATGGACATTAATATATAAGATGTGGACATTAATGTATAAGAGGTGCTGTCTAGTTTTGTTGATCTCTAGGTAAGCAGGTTCCCAGATTCTTGTATTTCTCTCTTTTTTTGTTCTTTGTTGTTTGCATGCAGACTTGTTAAGTAATAAACATATTTTTGAATGAAATATGATTTCATTGACTTGTTCAAAGATTCATTATTTTCATTAAGGAGAATAAAAAGAAACAAGTCACTAAAATGAATGAAACCATGAATGAAAGCATTTCTGTGCTTTTGTCAAGAATTTATGTAAAAATATATGTTTGCAGATATATAAAACATTTTAACAGCTCTACTTAAACAAAGTCTACAATATGCATAATATGGTGTAAGGTATTTTGCATGATGTGACCTTTGAAATGGTTTGTTATGCATTGTAAGCCTTTTAATGAAGCGATAATTACTCAGTGGCTGGCACTGTATGTACAGTATGTAGGTCAGACATCTTGTCATTGACACTGTCAGGGATGTAAAATGGAAAGATTACAGATGGACGCTCATTTCTCAAGAGACTGAGCCCAGAGGAAGCCATGCTCCAGTTTGCATCTGCTCTTTTCGTTCTCGATTTAATTTCAGGCCTCAGCGAAAACCAATAGATTCTCTGTCTTTACAACAGCAACGAGTTATGAAAGAGTCTGTTTAACAAAGCACAACATTGTAATTCCTGTGGAATTTTTCCTTTGAGGTTTGTCTCTATGTATTTTTAATGCATTTCCAATAAAAGTTATTTTGAAATACTGCAGAGAATCAATTCATTCATATCCATTATATCAAAAGAATAATACCTAAACACACACTTGACTTTTTTAACAGCCGTTCACCAGTGAGGAGAGGTTTGCAAGCAAAAATTAAGGCAGCTTTAAAGCTTTAACTCCAAATCCAATATGAGCATGGGACAATCACTGCATTTCTTTCTCAACAATTCCTTTTCTTCTCAAGTGCTGTCCATTTTTTCTTGAAAAACCACTTCACTTTCGATCAAAGACTGTACGAACCACAACAATCAATCGAGGGCGTTGAATTTCTGTCCAAAGCTGGAAGTGTCCACTGACCTTACATGACAGCGAGACAGTCAAAAGCCTGACCATTCAACACGTCTTTGAGACATGGAATCAAATGCAATACCTTGAAACTTGGCTAACAATGTATTGTTGAGCTTAATTTGATTTTGTAGACATTGCCAACATCTGAAATGAGACAGAAGCACAATATTTGAAACTGGCTTTAATTAAATAGAAGTTTAATTACAACCTGGGGAAAAAGTGTTTGGACTTCTCGAATCAATAAAGACTTGGAGAACTGGATATGGATTCAATTACCTACTATGTGCTGCCACTATCATCACCTCTGTCAAGTGTCTTTGTGTGTAATCCGTTGGGACTGTCACTTTGTCGTCACTGTCTCTTGGGTGCTGTCTTTGTGTTTACTTTCCTTCTCTCAAACCAGCATTAAAGATCTATAATGAAAACATATGTGAAATATAATGAAAAAGTTCTAACCTCCTTAGTAGTCACAGCAAGGACTGCTTAAACTGAAATAAGAAAAGAATGACCCCTCTGCTTACAGTAAGTCACCAGCCAACACAGTCCAAGTAAACCAATAAAAAGAATGATGGAATACATGTTCTGATTGCTATAAATGTCAAAAAAGGGGGACATTGAATTGGATTTGCAGAGACCGTGGAAGTCAAATATCATCATAGAAACGTATGGAAAATCATGGAAGCAAATGTCAGACTCGACTGGTCTGGAGATAAATGTTAACCAAATGCATGCCAGTTTAAAAAATATTACGTTTATTAAATAAAGCAAATAACAAGCCTAGTGAAACAGGAGGGCAAACAACCCAATAACCTCTTAAACTCAAACTAAAGCACTGTATTTACATTGTCAGAAATACTCAAAGCCACTGCACACAGCAAAAGTAATCACCATAAAAGAGCACACAACAACAAATGATTGATGGTCCCACAAAGAACCAAAGGACCAATCAGGGGGTGTAGCTTAGTGGTAGACCACATGCTTTGTATGTATGAGGTCCTGAGATCATGGATCCCCCGCATCTCCATGAGTGACATTGGAGGTTTCCCTTCTTTAAGTCGCTTTGGACAATGTAAATGTAAACACATCAAGGAGAAAACCATGTGAACTAGCTAAAAGCTCTTACTAGAAAACGTTCCCACGTGTCGGGAAAATGTTAAAATAAAATAAAAATTAAAGGACCACACACTTTAAACAATAAAAAAACAAAGATGGCCACCCCCAGTCATGTGATGGCCCGAAAAAAAATAAGAAAAGGAAAAAGGATGAAATTCTAATTTACCTAATAAATAAAAAGTTAAAAACAAAATATAGTCCATATCTCCCTGGCTAACAAAACCAGGAGAAAACAATAGTTAGAAACTATTCTAACTATGGCACACATGCTCATAAAAGACTTTTCAAAACACACATGCAGGCAAACACACTTCAGTACAACAGCAACATCAAAATACATCAATAAATAAAGCCTCTCAGAGACGTAACGTTGACATACACCACAAATTAACATATATTCATATTTTGTACAGCAAGTATGGGTAATGAAAACAAACACAGACAATGAGGAGACACTAAATAGGAATGAAGACAAAGGAAAACGTAAAATACTTGCTGGTAAGGATAAAGAAGATTTTCTAACACCAATTACAGAGCAACAGTGAGTACAGAACCAGGAAGTGTATGGAGAAAAATACCTGCAACACAACATGTGCTGGACAGCGGACTGCTGGGAAGTAGAATCTCTTAACTAGCTCAGCAACACAGGTGATTTTATATCAAGGTGACAAGAAAATGACATTCTACTGTAGGGAGCTAACAAGTGGGGAGTAGATCGACCACATACACAGAACACAATGATAGATAACCTGAAATAAGAATAAATATAAATATATAAAAAGGCTAAAGTTAAAACTGAGTCTGACAGAAAAAAGAACAGATCACTTTACTGTATATTACACAAGATTAAACTACTACTAAACAAACAAAACTGATATTATCCCTTTGATTGAATCTTACCTTTACATGAAATGCCAAGAAATAGGATGCTTTAAATGGTTTTAGTTTATAAATAAACGCAAAACTTTCTAAAATGAGGACCTGTAATTATCCAACATGCCTGTTCTTATGTTGTCGCCTGCCTCTGCAGCCCTCAGTTTTGGGTCAGTTGGCACACAGCTGTTTTTCTGCATTGTTTCCCACATCTGCTGTTATCTCATTAGCAAATGTAACTGACAACGCTCACCATAGCACCCTATCTAATTACCAGAGCCGTTTGTAAACTACTGGCTTTTCTACAGAAGATTTCAACAGAAAGCCTGGTCAGGTAATGATGGTAATGTATTATTTGAGGAATGCGGGGAACAAATATTTATAACTTTAACTAGCACTGTTACAAACATATTCTAGAAACGGAAGCCTCCCCATCCTTGTATTCAGAGTGTCCCATAACCAAGGCTAGACATTGTCTCTGGACACTGCTCCTTCAACATCACCTATAGTCATTTTTCTGGTGAGCTTTTAATAACTCCTTTGCTATCCATATCAGCAGTTCACCATGCGGGTCAGCCTTGGACTAAATTAACGGCTTCATCTCCAAATTCAGACTCGGTATTGGAAACCACTCATTTATCATCCACCATAAATCCTATGATATAAAATGCTATTGTTGTTTCCATTGGTTGGATCATACTGCTGAACTCACCTGGACTTTTTGTTTGTTGTCTTTCTTCTGCTCCCTGCTATTTGGGAATGCAAGTGACATGATTACTCATTAGCCAATGAAAATATTAACATTTAATTCATGATTAGTTAATAATGTATTGGTGATATGTTATGATATGTATTAATCATGAACTGTACAAGAGTCATATCAATTAATACATTGGTTGATGCCTTAATTAGTGATTCATTTCTGATTTTATTTATTGGGGATTTATGCACGAACTAAGGATGGTTTATGTAACATTATTGCAAAGTGTCACCTTTAATTTTGTCTTTAGTACTTTATAAGGGCAAGTTTCTTTGAAGGACGGCATTTTTGGAGCTCTCTCCTTAATTTCTGCTCCACACCTGTCCCTGATTCCCTTGACTATTCCTTGCTTTCCCTTTCAATAAGTCAAGTATTACCCAGTGTTCTTTTCTGTTCTTTGTCACATTGTGTAATTCATTGCATTATTAAATCAGTGTATTTATGTACTCCCACAGTCCTTGTGCACATAATAGCAGATCTTGATAAGAATATGTGTAATTGCATCCCCATTCAATTCAGTTTTGAGTGTTTTTTTATGTAAGTACTTACTTTGGGTTTGATTCAAAGTGAGTGGTTTTAGGTGGCAACAAAAATAAACAAACATTCTGAATTAAAGGTGATGAAGAACTTCTGGGACAGTCAAAGTGCTGAGGAAAAGTGTACCAAAAAAATTGATAATATGGGCAGCATGACAAGTTTGTCTTGCTCCAGCATTGTGAAGGCCTGGAAACTTGATAGACCCAAAACCCATCTGGCTGTGTGCCTGAGGTGTTCAGTTGTTTCTTTCAAAAACACACCAGATTGGTTTTTAACAACAATGATTTTCAAATTTTTCTTTTCTCACCCTTGTTTTTAATCCACTAAATGCTAGCCATAATCATGCAGAAAATACTCTCACTTAACAAATAGTTAAAGAATATAAATTGTATTCACAGCCACAAAACTGATCAAGCAGTCGACTTTGTTTTGAGTAACATGGTAACAAGCTAGATTGTGATTTGTTAGATCTGTTGAAGTCACCTGTGATGAACACATGTCTGTTCAGCAAAAATGCAATATTGATGTTGTAGGAAAAAGTTATTGGAACCCCAGGCACCCATTTAGTGGACAGGATACCTGGCAGCCAAGTCGAAGGAACTGCTTTTTGGAAGGACTTGCTTGTTTTACAAATTCTCTTGCGCAAAAAAATAGAAGTTTTGTCTTTATAGCTGCCCCCTTAACCCTCAACGTCTTAGAGGGTCTCTATGACAAACACATGCTGACTGATCTCAGGTTAAACTCTGAGAATGAATCCAGGTTACCAAAATACACTAATATTTGCTTGAGTTTTAACCAACATTGTTATGTGAAAATGCTTCTAAATGTATTTCCTGAAACAAGATGCTAGTTAAATTTCAAGTTTTGATGGTGTACCATTTATGCTCCTTTAGTGAACTTCTTTGGCAATACTTGATTTTGTGTCAGTCCCTGTGACTTAGCATTCAACAGCTTGAAGGTGAGACTTTCAAAATAGTCTGTGATTGGTCACTCAAAAGAGGGACAGCTCCTTCTTCCAAGGCAAAGTGCTTTGTCTTCGTCATGTGCGACTTCTAAATGTCGACATGAGAAAGCGTGCATGGAGCAAAGAGATTGAACAAACACCAGATGCAACACATGTTTTAGATGCTAAAACGCATTACGCTGGATAAACTCCTTAATGCTCTGCATTGATGACTTTGAATTTCCAGACTCTAAATTGACCCTTGTCAGATACATGCGTTCAGACGGCAAACTATGAGTCTGTGTGTGTGTGTGCATGTGTGTTAGTTAGTTAGTTATTTGTTATATGCTTGTTAGAAACTTTGTCTCACAAATACATATTTTGTCTACTGCAGCTTCTGCTGAATTAAAATTGTGATCTTGTTACCTAGCTCAGACTCAATTCAATACTTTGAATAAAATATTTGATCTAGATTAATTACCTAAAGTTTTATTTTACTCTTACAGGGCAATAGTCAGGAAGGGTTTAAGATAGCGAATTTAAATCATTCTAAATTGTTACAAGTGATTTGATTGCTAATAAAATGTAGAGGAATCAAACTCCCCCACTTGTTTTTTTCCCTGTATGGCATCGCCGATACTGAAATGTGTATTAAAATCACACATGACGTGAAAGGGCCTTAATGCACACTTTTGAGGGGTTTTTAACATGATGAGGTTGGAACAGTTACAGAACAGCCACCAATCAAGGCAACTCTCTAGCCTGGACCTTTTCTTAGCAATCATGAATTCTTTTATTCATCCCTGCAGGCATGAAATGAACAGTTTGAAGATGACTCAATGCAACTTTCCACTTACTCTTCTTGGATGAGATCTTTCAAAGCATGAAAATAAAATAAAATTTCAAAATAAAAAAATGTCATTCATTCAGAAAGTCTTTTGATTGTTACTGTGCTGTTATCCTTTCAGTCTTTTATGTTTTTTAAAGTCCTGTTTTAGTGGTTTTGCTTACTTAATCGTAAAGGCATTGCTAATTAAAGCTTATTGATTGAAATATTTAGCCTCCACCAACCAGAAATATCCATAACCTTGATATCTATCATTTCTTCATGTATTCATGTCTTCATGTCACTCTTTAGGAGTGTTCGCATCAATATTTTACAAGAAAATCAACATCTGAACACATGGTAGTTCTTGAAATCAATTTGTAGACATTTCAAATTGGTTTTCACGTTTTCCTTGCAGACGATGATCAAACATACCCTATGATCATGCTGCTCAGTAGAAGTGGACTCTAAAGGGCTCAGGATGATTGTATTTGCTAATAGTGTTCATTCACTGTGCAATACATTGTTTTTACTCTATCTAGTAAGAAATAATGACAGCAATCTACATTTGTGTAAAAGAAGGTCTTTAGTGCTTTTTTTTGCATAATGTATGGCCTTAAAGTTAAACCCAGCATTGTTAACTACCATTACATTAAACACACTAAACCAGTAGATTAATTATATCAAGTAATAGATTGATTAATTTTTTATTAGTATCAGATTTTTTATTCAATCATCCATAACTCATTATAAATTAATGGTTGTTTATGCATTAACAAATGATGATCTCTCTTAATACAAAGTGTTACCTGAAAAGACAGTTAAAACAGAATGACATAAGACTCTCTCAGAGATTCCAGACAGTCTGTGAGGAGATTATAGAGTACATCCGATGCAAAAGGAATGACAGAATTCATGATAGTACAACATGAGAGGGGTAGACAGATAGTTGGTAACTTTCCACTGATCACACAAAGGCTACTTTCAGACTGCAGGTCTTAATGCCAATTTAATTTTTAATTTTTTTTTGTGAAATACAATTTATTTTAGTGCATTTGTTCACAAACAAATAGCATGCACCTGCTAATCATCATTTGTGTAGACGAAATGCAGCTTCAATGTTCCCCAGAATGCACTCCTAACACAGAAACACCAAAACCCCTGGTTTTGGGCCCTTTTGAAGCTTTGTGGACACAACTTTCTGATTAGAGCCAACATTATTAGTGCTAAATAACATTAACTCAATATTAACTACAATGTTTTCACTCTGGATGCTGCTCACCCAGGCAATAACTTTTTCCAGCTCTTACCCTCCAGCCGGCACTTCAGAGCCCCAAACATCAGGACATTCTTCCCTCAGACCATTCAACTCCTTAACCCATAACTTTTCCCACCAACACTCTCATATATTTCATCTAAATATTGCACTAAGCAACAGGACTCTGATGTGGACATTTCCAGTCGCTCCACATTCTGTTGTTCTGTTGCTGCACTTTTTTTTCACGCTTTGGTCTGCACATTACCTCCAAAGCACATCTCTTAAGCACCTTGGACTTTAGTTACAGTTCTATTAATAAATACTTTTACTACCTCTATTTCTAGAATATTACTATATTCTATTTACTTTTAACCTATGTTACTGTGCAACATTATTGTGTCAAAGTCAATTTGGAAAGTCATTTCACATATTACATGTTACATTTGACATTTTGAAGCAAGATACTGGAAGATATTTGGCTTTATCAAAAAATATTAGGAAGATACAGTTTAAATAATTCCACCTCCTGTCCTTTTACTAGCAGCACCAAAGAGGACTGACTATAAACAGGAAATCTTAATCTGCAGCAGCATGCCACATAACCCATCTGGCATGTCTATGGAGCCCTATACAATAAGCCCAGACCTAGTATACCCAGCATCTGTTCAATATAATAAAACCTTGACATCACCTCCAGCACATACATAAAATCAACAGTTTCTTCACAGCGACCTTTAATTAACAGACATATTTGAAGCATGTTTCCCAGCGATGGGTTGCGGCAGGGAAGGCCATCCGCTGCGTAAAACATATGCCAGTGAGTTGGCGGTTCATTCCGCTGTGGCGACCCCGAAAGGGAATAAAGCCGACATGAAGATGAATGAATGAATGAATGAATTTGAAGCATGGTTTAAAGCTAACAGAACATATTTTCCAGTATATGAACAAGTTTACCGCGTCACGGTGGCGCAGTGGGTAGCACGGTCGTCTCACAGCAAGAAGGTTGCTGGTTCGAGCCTCGGCTGGGTCGGTTGGCATTGCTGTGTGGAGTTTGCATATTTTCCCCGTGATCGCGTGGGTTTTCTCCAGGTGCTCCCACAAGAGATGGTGGTATAAGTGGTGGTAAAAGACATGCGGTATAAGTGAATTGAGTAAGAACGATTGTCCATAGTGTAAAAGTGTGAATGAGTGTGTGTGTGAATGTTTCCCGGAGATGGGTTGCGGCTGGAAGGGCATCCGTCTGCATAAAACATATGCCAGAGAGTTGGCGGTTCATTCCGCTGTAGCGACCCCGAAAGGGAAGAAAGCCAACATGAAGATGAATGAATGAACAAGTTTTAAGTGCGTATTGATGCCAAAGTACCCATCATCTTACTTTGGATTTCCAACATGTACATGTACATTTGAAAAGATGTAATAATTTTAAAAAAAGGTCGAAGCACAACTTTTGTGAACTAAAAAGGTGGTCACTATTTCATTTGTGACGCATGAAGCCATAGTTTTAGGATTTAGTAAGCAAAATGTTTCCAAGCTCTAAAAGAGGTAGGGTTGCAACCAGTCTTTTAAAATACAGAATCTTCCTGTATTTGAACAAGAAATTGGCTCTTCCAAATTAAATTGATACGGGATGTTTTCTGTCCCGTATTTTGCTCTGCCCGGATCAATTCACCCAACACCCCTGATGAAAAAGCATTCTACTCTCATCCACTGCACTGATGGAAACACACATGATCCCACCTATCAGAAACAGAGCCTTATTCAGGAAAATAAGGGCCACCTCTCTTTTTTCAGGCATTAACAGTTGTGCTAAAAAGGTAAAGTTGCATTACATTATTGCATTGCAATTGATTTCAACTGTATTTTGTTTAATTTATACTTTCTGCCATTCTATTGTGAGTATTTTTCAGCAAAGTGGTAATTGAAAAGTTGCCTAAAATGTGATCAAATGGTAAAGACAGCATTGCTTTTTTTGCTTGTGTATGCTGTTGAGTTTAAACAGTAACCATTATTGTGCCTTGAGTTTAGGGTAGTATTGGGGTGTCTGCAAGATCAAGGAGTCTGGTAAAAATATTTAGATTTTTTTTAGGCTTCACTCTAGTTGAGGAAAGGTTTGATGAAAAGTTTTTTGATTCAATAGATCGTTTTATTCTTCTTTTCCCCATGAGGTTATGCATTTCCTCTTCACTGGCATAATTTTGGTTCCTGCAGTTAATCTGTTCAAAAGCAAACCCTCAAAAAATGTCTGATTTACTGTACAAAGATAATTTAGTTTGACGGATACAAACTGATCAAGCATGGTAGGCACCTGTAAACACACACCCACACAAAACAGCTGTGCCTCAGCATCATCCAAAAATGTATACTTCCACCATCTGACATCTGAATACATCAAGCCTTTCACATTTCTAATGTATTACACTCGGAACAGATGCTTTGGTCAAGACGTGATGGCTTACACAGCTTTGACACAAAAAGTATTTTGCAGAATTGAGAACCCTCAGACATGTTTTTGCCTCCAAGGCCAAGCTGTCGAAATCACTTCAAATGGAATGTATATTTGCTTGTAATGCATGTTCCTAGAGGGGGTTCTTATAAAAACAAGCTAATTGCCTGGATCTGTCATGACTAGATTGGTCAGACATTCAGCAAGCATGCTTTGAACCTTTCCTTGATGTTTAAATTATTTCTTGTATATTATTTGGTGTTCAAAAGGGCAATACCCATACAGTATAACAGAGTAGTAGTCATAGCAGAAAAACTATTAAAGCTCAAGTCCCAAGGACATGATTCAAAGTCACAGATGTGCAGGATTCAACCTGTCATATTTCTTACTCAACATAGCCTTGGTGCTTCCCTTGATAATAAGTTTTAAATGGAACTAGCTACTGGAAAACTCCTGTATCGATTTCATTTTCAGTCCACTGTCCAGAAGTCATCATCAGAAATAGTTTAGCTTCAGGAAATCAAATGGTCTTCAGTCATTGAAACAAATTTACCCATTCAGCAATAAATCAATTCTCATCCATTTGTAAAGCAGATCCAACAACATCAAGTAGCATATTCAGATATTTCTGTAAGGAACAGCAATTTTTTTTTATCATTTAGTCAAGACTACAAAGTTTGCAAAGCACATTATGAAGCAAAGGCCTACATCTACATAATCATATGTTATTACCAACAGACTGTTTTCTTCATTTCATAGCATCTCTGTAGCAGGCTAAGTTAGAAGATATCAGATCTTGACCTGCCTCCTCTCAGACTGGACCAGAGCTCGACCTGCCTAACCTCAGACTTAAGCCAAACTTGACCTACATGTCCTCAAACTGGACCAAATTTTCTCGTGATTGTATTGCCTCGGAGTACTGAGTGATTACATTATATGGTGGCATCATTTTGTTTATTGTACTGACTATTTTATGTGAAGCATTTTGGAGCAACTTGTTTGTTAAAATCAGTGCTGTAAAACTGATATAAAACTGTACTGTTTCAATAAAATAGAAAGGCTAACGTTTATGTGATTTTACACATTATAGATAGCAACTAGTCCATAAGTATTCTCACAAACACATATTGCAGATGCAATAAAGTTGAGATATACACTGAGATGACATTTTAATTCTCCTCTTGGCCTAACACAAACAGATGCATAATTCTTCAGTGCTATGTACAGAACTCCTAATCTCATAATTATTACAAAATTCCATTTAAAGCACATTCCATCATCTTGGAATTACAACCGTGTAAGTATATCTCTGAGCAATGTTTGTAACAATATCTCTGATTCACTAAATATGTCATTCGTGTTCTACACCACAATTATCTGGATATATTGGTGTCCATCAATGGACACAGTGAGAGAAAGCAAATAGTCTAAAGTCTATCCATAATAGTAACAAGGGATATAAGAAAACAAGACTTTAAAATGGCTAAAACATCTGATGCTTCACTTCTTGATAAAGTTAAACCCTCCAACTGGAATTGAAACAAATCTAAAGGTGTATTTTTTTCTTTAATTATAATTGACATTTAGCTGTTTAGCTCAGTTCATGTAAGCCACTTTAACACAGCTTAAACACTTAAGATGTAAATGATGAAGTCATCAGGGGGCTAATTTTATTAAGGCCAGAGAGTTTAAGTATAGTTTAATCACATTTAATGGCAAGTTAGCAGTCTAGCCAACCTGCAGTGCAGAGACGCAAACACCGTTTCAGCAATAGTCTGAAGAGCTGAGTTATTTAAAACCACATTCTTTAATTTTCTGGAATATATTGTGTGATTTTCAACAAACTAGTATTAGTACCTAAATCAGTAAAAAAAATATGAGTAACACTTTTATTCACTCTTTTATTGTTGAGTTACTAAATACAGATGTGTATACCACAATCCACTTTCTCCATAAGCGAGTCACATTTGAGTCATATTTTAAGGATCTAAATGACGTCAACATGTTTTATTGTGAGTAAAGTGAATGTTTGAAAACCCACTCAGATAATATACATTAATTCAGGGAAAGATATAACCCATAACTGATTGATTTCTGCTGCCACACTTTGATAAAAATTTGTTGTGGGGGTGGGGTGGGGGGATTGTATACTCTATTCTGTCACGAAATAATTGAAATAAGTAGTTAGTCTTCAAAACAATTTCTTCATAATACTGTATTACACTTGGCTACTTTTACTTTAGCAGGGATAATTTAATTTCCTGATTTTGAAAGGCACTCTATAGTTCCTAAGTTAATGGTGATAATAGTCTATGGTGATTCTTTTTCTACCCTATGGAATTATCCAATAGGGTTTTTAATTAAACTATACTAATAAATTTGTAAATTTGCTTTAAAGCAAAGGGTTATAAAACACATTTGGTTATGTTATTTTAAATAGTGTTCACCTTCTTGTTAAAATCAGTCAGATTCAATTAACTTCTACCCAATCGCTCTGTTCAGATAGCTCCTACTGTCTTTTTAAACATATAATTACAAAAACATTCTGCTACTGTACATGATGCTACATTATGAACATTTTGATTTGCCAACCTTTTTGCAACATCTAGTCAGAAGTTAGAAAAATGAACACTAAAAAGGAATTTCAAGGTTAATATGTGCAAAGCTGTTGGCAGCACACCGTATGCATCGACTTGCAGCAAATCTAGTCTAGCAAGTTCTTGCTCCCAAGAGGGTGAGTTTTAATCTGGTCAGATGGCTGTGACCAATGAGAATAGATTTTCTAAACTCTTTAGGTGAAGAATTTAAAACAATGGTAATCTTTAGAAGATTTTAGTCGGGATAAAAATGTTATGAATAGTGAAGACAGTAAAGACCTGACATAAGCTGTTACTGAAATGTTAATTGTGACATTTTATTTTCCTCTTGAATTTAGTTTATAATACCAACCACTACCACAGAGTAGTATAAAATGCATGACAACAATTCGATTTGAAAAAAAATTTAATTTTAAGTTTGCATTCAGGTGTTTCAAGGGATACCTTTGTGACCATATCAGGTGGAATTATGATGAGGTGTTCATAAAAAAGGTGAAAAACAATTATTTGAATTATTAATTGGAGTGATGAAATCAAATTAACCCATGACAATATCATGACCATGATCCATGTTGCCAACTCCTCAGTAAGAAAAGCCACTATTCCAAAAGTCACAGAATTATAACTAATTTGCATAAATACCACATAAAATTAAAACTAAAAATTAAGGTTTAAAATAACTCACTAATGTGTAAAAACTACAAGTAAGAATTAATCAAGCAACCAAAGAATAAAGCAAAACAAGACATTATTATTTTCCTTAATAAATTGGACATTTTATTAGCAGGCCCAGATGGAACCTGCTGATTCTTATTTCTGCAGAGAATGTAGTGCCTAGGGATGAGTACTAATACAACATACTATTGTGGCTTAAGTGCTGAAACCAGAAAAATGTTGGTAAACTTCTTTTTCTATCAGACCTTTAAAAATATATATATATATTTATATATATATGACAACCCCATGATGCAAGAAGTACATCAAACATAATGCAACTGTACATTAACAATTTGTATTAACTTGTACAAACACAATTTGTACAAACTCTTTTATTTTTGAACAGTTAGTTGGAGACATATTTATGTTAAAGATAACAATACTTTCAGATTAAGATGGGTTTCTTTCAGATGCATTCAAAATATATTTCATAATTTTTTTTGTCAACAGATTATACAAAATTTAGATGACAATAAAGCCATCATTGCAACAGTGTAAGGACTGTACAAATAAAATAAATAACTTGTTTCCTCTCACAGATTTTAATCCTGTCCATGACGCCATTATTTTGTTGAATTACATTTGATAGGTTTATTAAAAAATATGTAAGGCTTTTAGAAGTCAAATCAAATCAGGTTTTTTTTTAAAAGACATTTTCAGCCACAGCCAACTGGCATGGCTGACCTGTGTCTGTCTCCATATCGGGGGAGATTACTTCTGTGTTCTTCCTCCCTATTACTTTAAAAACTGACCCTGCTCTTATGACAACTTATGCAAATCGTTTCTGATCAATGCAATCAGATTCTTTTAAATGTGCTTAGGTAGGAGATAGAGACAACACCTCTCCCCCAAGAGGGGTCGTAAAGAGAGGTTGTGAATACGAGGGGCTTGTGAGGATCATGAGATCTCATTAAAACACACTCAAAGTTCTTTACAAAGTCAAAGCATTTTATAACACATTACTGAAATAACTATATTCTATTCATTATTTATAACTACACTGTAGTACATCAAACCTAATGTAACTGTACATAAACAGTGAGCGGACTATACAAATGAACTAAATAACTGTTTCACAATTTGTGTTGAAACTAAATATAAGTTTCCACCTTTCTTGTTTTTTCTGTACAAAATAATCTAGTTTAAATCAAGCAAATAAGGCCTTCTTTAAATAAACAAGATATAATTCCATATGCCTGTTTGCAAAGTTATTATAAGTTACTTGAAAGTAAGGGAAACATTTAGTTGCAATTACTTAAAAATGTATGAGTTACACTCTAAGTACCTTGCTGCATAGAAAAAAGTAACCAAACAAACAATAAAATTATAAAGTAAATAACTAACATAAGTTTGTCATAGGAAAAGTGAGGCATACCAGTATTCACATATGTTGCATCTAATCATTGACATACATAGACATTAAAATGCAGAATCTCCTGTTAAACTACATCAAGTTGCATTTTAATAAATCTATACCCCTCATCAATAAGCTTAGTTCTGTGTAATACAGAATGCGAATGATTTCTCCAAGTTTTAGACAGCAATATGCTATCCTGATATATCTACCAAAATGTAATCTCTCTCAAAGGTTCCTGTACATCTATCAAAAGACAGACATGCACATGCATCTCCACATCTTGATTACTCACGTTTTATAAACCAGGAAGCAAAAACTTGAAGCAAGCCATCTTGTAAACAAGTCCTGGAAAGGCAGCCTAACATCACCCGGTGAAATATCAACCAACCACTTTCACAACAGCTCCCAAAGGAACCATTGGAAGTAGATGGAAAGTATATTATGATAATGGACTGCTTCTCGTTCCAATTAATAACTTTTATCCATGGCGAGCTGGAAACATGGTGCAACGTCAATGCAAACCTCCTGAAAAGCTATTATCTGTAGCTTTTCTCTATCTGACAATACTACGGCACTAGCTTTGATTAAACTACAGATTTATGCAAGTGTGAGACAGCACATGCATGGCACAATCCAATAATTGGATTCTTCAAAATGGGAGGTGTGAAAGGAGGTAAAAGTATTTCAAAAAGCTGTAACTGTCAGGTTGAGAAGGGGGTTAAAGTGATATTCAAAGGCACATCTCATGTTGACCTCATTCTGCTGAACAGACAAACCCTTGATGTGATATTTCATCACAGAAATCTGCTGACTGACCACAAGAGATCATTCAACTTCTAAGTAAAGTGAAGGCCAAGACTAATAGCCTTTTGATTCATTTGGTAGAGATCAGGACATGTTCAAGAGGTTGCAAAGTTGGATTAAAACACCACCGATTTCATGTAGCAGAGTGAATCCCAATGGGTCACAAAGGTTCAAAAAGCCGTTTATAAGGTTTGCTTGAAATAATGAAAGTATATTATTGATTTTGAAACTTCTTAACTCTGAGGTCCCAAATATTATCCAGTTCTTTATGACATTATACATATCAGATGATCATTAGCAGTGGAATTCCTATACACTTAGATAATGTAAAAGCTTTAGATTTAGGAAAACATTGTTTTTGTTTAGATAAAGAGATTTCCTAAACATGGGTAAACTTCATGTTTTTCTGTGTGTAAAAAAAATGTATAAAACCAGTTGACCAAAAAAAAACATTTTCTTCTAAATTCAAGCCAATAAAATTCATACACAATGTATAGCTTATTGAATATCTCTGTTTTGAAGCCAACTTGCAAGGCTAGCTGCTGTTAACAAAGTTATTGTGAAATGTTGAAAATAGATGCCTATTGATGTTTTGTGGTCAGATTTTTTTGCTAAATCTTTGCTACCACTTTATATAAGCTTCCTTGGTCATGTATAACTAACAGGAAAATACTACATAACTAACAGATAATTATTTGGTAACTATTAGGTAGTAACCAAGTAGTTACTCTTAACTTATTAGTAACTCCCATTGCCATTAACTATTGCATTTACTCACAACTCCTTAATAATTCAACAAACCCGTAAATAATTATCCTTACAAATGAAGCATTATATTTAGTCCTAACTTCTAAGTAAAATAAAAGGATTTTTTTCATATAACAAAAAGGTAATTGTTTGGCCAAGTATTTAGAATTTTTCTTCATAGTTAGTCTTCCAGGTGCCTTGTAATTTCCCTATAACTATGTGGTAATTAACCAATAACCGTTCAGTAGTTACCTGTGTTGTCACTTTACAATACTCTTCCAGATTCATAGTAATAACCGGATAACTATGTAGTAAATTCAAAAGCTAATGTTAATCATCATGATAGATACTATTAGTTATAGTTACTGATAACGGGTGTTTTTGATGGTGTGCACAATGATTCGGATGTTATGGATGCTTATTTCATAATATTCTTCAGAGTCTTGGTTACAGAACCACAATTGAAGACTAATACCAGTTGCAAAGCATATGTCACGACCAAATCTTATCAATTTGCTAAAAGCAGATCTAATCATTGTCAACTTTCACAGAATCACCATCTCCAGGAAGTAAAAAAATAGTCAATAGTGCCATTCCAGTCACTCTGCTTGAAAAAAACTCTAGCTGATTGAATGTTTTTTAACCAAGCTAATGCTCCATGTCTCTACTATCCATTACTTAGTTCCATGATAATCCATAAACCTTGCTGTGACTTGGGATTTATCCATGTTAAAATGCTGTCAAGCTAAAATTGGGGAAAATATGTGTCTGCATATATAGCTGTAAAACCCCAAACCAGTGTTAGAATAAGTAGAATAATCCAGCTCAAAAAATAAAGTACCTGAAAGGTTGAAATAGAGAGATTGACTTGCTGTGCATTTAGATGCCAAAGCTGTGAAAACCTAAGAGCCAGTACTTTCAGCCACCAAAACACATGTGACCTGCCACCACTTCATTCTCCATTTCCATAAATTCCCAAACAATATGGACCAGATCCAATATCCACAGTCATCTTGACTCCTGCCAGGCCCAGCTGTGCTCTCTTTGATTGATTAGCACAAGTCCTTTGCTCCATCTCGCCTGTGGACCAGGCAGGTGGCTTCAGTTTCAAGGATCTCAAGTCTCACATACTCACAAAGCTGCGGTTGTTGACAATCTCTTGCTACAGTGTTCAATATCCTTTAAAAGTGTGTGAAAGATTGAAATTTTATTGTCCTCTGGTTTTATCCTACAATGTAATTGTAGAATACTTGTGGAAAATTACATTAATTAAAAAACACAGTGCTAAAGTTAATGTTATAAACCTACTACCGGTTCAATTAGATTTTTAAATGTGTGCTAAGATATTAATTCATGCCAGATCAAGTTTAAACTTGTTGAGATTAAAAGAACACGATTTATGGTATTTATTACAGAATTTATATAACTAGGTTTTTTAATGTTCCAACTGAAATGTATACAAGTTGTTTTCATGTATCTTCTACACCAGCTTAGAGGTGACTTCATGCCTTTTCACTTTGTTCACGCTTCATACAGTCAAGCTATAAAGCCAGCTTATCCAAAGAAAGCCATAATGTACTTTAACAATAATATTGAGCCATTTCTGCATGTTTTTAGTATTGTCATTTTATAATAACGTTTGTATTCACATTGAAACGAGATGAAAAAGAGCAGAACAACAAGAATACCCACAAATGTTTCTGAAACTAAACCACCATGGCGCCTCCACTCTGACAGACAACCTGCAAATGTGTTTTAAGGAATACATGCTTCTCTAAATTGTTCCAACATCTGGCCTCAAATGTTTCTCCTGTCCTTTAGCATCCTCAGTGAGATGCTAAAATCCATCCATCCATCTTCATGTCGGCTTTATTCCCTTTCGGGGTCACCACAGCGGAATGAACCGCCAACTCACTGGCATATGTTTTACGCAGCGGATGCCCTTCCCTGCCGCAACCCATCGCTGGGAAACATTCACACACTCATTCACACTTTAACACTATGGGCAATTGTTCTTATTCAATTCACTTATTCCGCATGTCTTTGGACTTGTGGGGAAACCGGAGCACCCGGAGAAAACCCACGCGATCACGGGGAGAACATGCAAACTCCACACAGAAATGCCACCTGCCCCAGCCGAGCCTAGAACCAGCGACCTTCTTGCTGTGAGACGACCGTGCTACCCACTGCGCCACCGTGACGCCCAGATGCTAAAATGTAGACTCCAATTAATTATTTCTATCCTTTCCTACAAAACCTCTAGTTTTACCAACTAAAAGCCCTTCCTGTGATAGGCTGTGTTGTGCTGGAGCGCCACAGTTGCTTGAAGACTACAACATATGCAGCCATTGTGTGTCATGGTATAGTTCTTCTCGAGTCCTCAGACTGGATTTCCAAATGTAAATTCATTGTAGCATTATTTTATCAATTGGAATTATTTTAATGTTAGGTGTTTTATCATACATGTTGCATTCAAGGTTTAGAAAAACCCTTACATATGGCTAATAAGAGTGTCTGTATATTGAAGTAAAAGTTCAAGGATCATTGCAGACCTGTGTGTCAGATTGCGTCATCTGTGTCACAGAGTAAATGTCTAAAGAATTACTGGGATCAAAAACTGTCAATCATGAGTACATTTAGGAATGTTATATTACAAAGTGCCCTTTTAAGTGTGATTTTTTTAGCACTTTGGTTCAATGAGGCTGTCATGATTGTAAGAACTCTAAAGTGTCCTTCAGACCTCAGTTGTGGCCTTCTTTGTCAAATCAAAAGCTTTTTTTTTTTTTTGAAAGTATTCTGAAGGAGATCCTTTCCTTTGCTTTGCTGGAACTTATTAGACCTTGAGTCTGGCCTGGTCTAGTCTCAGCCTCAGACTTAACACCAGCGGGACGCTGGCTAAATGTCTGACTTGTTCGGTACGAAAAGTTGGAAACTCTTCCAGAATCCTAAAGTCATGATCTGATTGGTTGAACTTGACTGGATTTCCAGGAGAAGCGTGTGTTGCATTTGTTTTCAGCCATACAATCGAGAAAGGCTGATTTTACTATCTGTGCACCCCCTCGGATTGATTATAAATTGTGGGTCTTGACTAAATAAAGCTAATCTTTCAATGAATGTCTGGCTACGCAAGACTAGGACTGGTCTAACAGAGAATTTTGGCTCGCAATTAGCGATACAACAACAGCTATATGCCCACTTGTAATAGCTTAAAAGGCTGCTGAAATATATTTTTTTATTATGTGATTTTGTTTATGTACTTGTTCTAAGTTTAACACCAAGTCTGCATTTCATATAAGGCATAGAATGTGGTATTTAAATCATAAATTCTTTACACCGGGCAGCAGGAGGAGCTTTTAAGGCATTTAGGGAAAGCCTTGGGGCTGTCACAGTTATACCCCGGCAGTGCTACCACCTAGAGGTTAGAGGTTCCCTTCAAAATTATGAGATTCTTGTTTAATTATCTGACAAGATCTTATACAGAAAAAGGACCATGCTGCTTCACCCTTGCATGCAGTGGCAAACTCTGGACACTAAAGGAGATGCACAAAGTGTTGTGCTTGAATTGGAATTATGGAAGACTTGTCCTGCACCATGTGATTAAAATCGTTAAGGTTGTCACACACTTCCTAGAGTATATACTCTATTTTGACAAGGAACCCCAGCCTGGCAAGTATGCTTTACAAAGTCCAAAGACTTTTTCTTTAATATACCCATCTCCCTAATTTGCCTCATTAGATGTCTTCACATCTGAGGTGTATGTAATCAGGAACCAGATGGAAGGTCTGGGCAAGCTGATGATACCACAAAGATGAAGGTTGCATTTTTCCAGTTTTAATAACTGGAAACGGTGCCAGAGACAGCAGAGGATTTAGAAGGTGAGACATCAGAGCCAACATTTCAGATTGCTATAGATTTGTGCAGAAGTCTTAAAAGAAAAATAGTTCAGCAACTAAAAGGCATAGGTGTATAGGCACCCAGTGTGTGACAGCCAACTATCATTTAACAAAAACAGACTGAAACGAACATTCCTTCTTCTCATATTGGGGCATAAATAATGACACTCCATTAGCTTTATCTGCTTAGCCAACATTGTACTGGTGATTAGTTTGTGTATTTGTAGTGTGAAGTTATTTGAAGGGTGGCAAAAGAAGAAAATACTAAAGTACAGGAAACCTGAAATTGAAGCCCCTACTCCATGGATCTGCCTTTTTTATGGGCAGATTTTTAAGAGCTGATGGTTTCAGCATTGTAGGCTTCAACTTTGGTGTGGGACTTGTCATTTATCTGCTTTTTGGTGTGTACATTAAGACATTGCAATTTGTGCTCTCCAGTGGAGGGCAAATTGAAATCCATGTAGCTAAGTCTTGGGTTTTTTAAAAGTAGGTTATCTTTGTTATCACTTTTGTATTCATTCCACACATATTGCACAATGAAAATGCTTTCATTTGTGCTTTGTAGAAGGTGGTGTCTGATTGGTCCACTGGAAAAGTATTCCCATAACCAAGTTATTCTCTGTTCCTATTTGGAGAACAAAGAATTTTTAAATAAAAAAACTGCTTGTGACATATTCCAATCCAAATTAATTCTTTTTGCGTGTCTGTTTGAATACGCTGCATTGTGGTGAAGTGTTATGTCACTTTACATAGCTATAAAGGTGTTCATGAATATTAATTCATTTGCACTGACATTGAAAGGTAATCTTCCTGGAAAATGTAATCGCATTATAAATATTCATAAGTTAAAGCCTTCCCAATTTTCTGTTCAGGAACTGATATCCTTTGCCAACTTTGTTGAAGTGTATGATAATTTTAATCTACATAAATGCACTTCTGTTGCCTGATAAATATGAAATTTAAATGCGAAGGTTGTTTCCATTTTTTAAATACTGAAAATGTTGCTTGGCACGCATATTACTGTATCTTTTAATAACAGCTTTAAAGCATCTCCATCTGCTGATGCTAAATAATTTCTTTATTTTTTCATTATTTTTTAGCATCAGTAAATCCCAAAAATGAAATCCCAGAAATACCCTTGATTTACAAGCTAAAATAAAAAGGACCACATCTTACTGTCTGTCATATGTGAAACATGCTAGCACCTTTGTGACAGAAAAACACTATGTATTAATCTGTTCGGCATATTAGATAAATCATAAGCTTACACTGTGCTTAGTTTTTAAAGAAAATTTACTGTTGACTGCCTTGACATTTATTCATTGTAAAACTGTTTATACTCTGGTATATTTTGAAGAGGTTAGGTATATTTCTGAAGATGTTAATATTTCTCTCAAAGAGCTATGGCTATGTATCATTCCCCTTAACGAGATGAATGTTATGAGAAAGTAAGGAAATATATTGCTATCTACAAGGACTCATAAAAAGAGGTCAGCCAAATACTCAGTAATTGCATGCATCCACTGACTCTGTTCTGTCTGTTTTGGTGTGCATCTTTTTTTTTCTTTTTTTTATTAGGACTTTGTAGATTGCTCGTATTCCATTTTTGCTCAAAGTAAGGCAATTTCCATTTCTGGCTCCAAAGAAAGCACTAACATTCTCCAATGATGAGCGTTTTAGATTAAATAAACTGTAACTCACATATTTTCTCAGGATTCTTTCTTGTTAAACAGCACCATCTGAAAACAATCCATCTTTGTACATAACACTCAGATGTGTTACAGCAAAGAGATCTGCCTTAATTACAGTGTCTGAAGTCAGTCAAGTACAAGCTCCACATTAGAAACACTAAATGACCTGTTATAAGCAGAGAACACTTTCATTTTAAGTACACCCCATCATTACAGAATTTTGAAAAGTGTGTATGCATGTTAGAACCCTTCAGTCAACATTTAATATGATTTAAAAGAACAAAGTATTTAATAAAAAATCAACTGAAATGAAAAATCAACTTGCATTGTGATTAATCACGTACAGTTGTTTAATTGTAAAGCTTCCATCAACTCTTAATTATCTTGCTACACTCAGCTGAAGATATTTGCTTGCTTATTCACAAGTCAAAACATACAACTTTATACTCAACCATATTCCCATAATTTTAATATTTACAACATATTCTATAAATACTTCCAGTGTTTTAATAAGATTGGAAGCTAATCCCAATAGTCTACACACATGAAATAATACTTACCGTTTACCTTCAAACCCTTCGATCAATAGCTTCAATTGGGGTTTTGATCTCAACCTAGGGTGGAAATTGTAATTATAAATATCTTGAATGACCTCTTGTCAGCCTCTGACTATCCTCTCATTTTGGCCTCAAAGTGGCCTTCGACACTGTTGGACATCCAATCTTGCTGCAGAGAAGAGAGTCATTAACTTGTTTGAATCTATCAGGTTTTTTTTTCATCTTACAGAATAATCACCAAGTTTGACCAAGTACAATTCATCTTCCCAATGAAGATAATTTATAAGATACAATACAATTTATAAGATACAATTTATAATCACAACTGGGACCATGTCTCTGTTTTCAAAAGCCAGCAAGTACATGACAGGCCATCAGGCATTGAGAGCAACTGAGAACACTACTGTTCTGTTTCTTACAGTGCCTTATTTTTATGTTTGCAGTCATGTGAGGGCATGCTCCTATTCCTCATCTGAATACATTAAATCATATTATTGTATCCAGAAGAATACAAACTCTGAAACTGTAATCATTATCATGTAAACATCCATTTGCAAATAGCAGTTAATAATTACTATACCTCACACTTCATTGCCCAGATTCATTTTCAGTTTATAATTGATCCAACGTTAAACAAAACAGATAATGATCTTGGAAAAAAGAGCCATGTAATATAGTTCAACTGCTTACAGTAGTTCTCATGCTAACAGGCATGGCTTTCGATTTTTTCCCTCTGAGTAAGTGAAAATCATTAACGGAGAAATCAAACAGTCAATGCGTAGTTTGAAGTCATACACAATATATACCATTATTATTGTTGAAGAAAATATGTTTTAAACAGTTTATAGTTAGTATAAAAATCACTTGGGGACAAATTAGTAGAAAAGTTGTGTGCCTTAGGGGAAAGTTTGAGGCAATTAGTAGCACAAAGTGGTGGCTCAAGGAAATAATAAATGCCAAAGCCTTGGAAACCCTTGTGGCAGCTTTCACTTTCACAAAATCTAAAACTTATTCTTGGCAGCTTTTCTTCCAGTTTTGTTCCAGGGTTTAATATGGTTTCTTTGCAAGACAGTGATGTGTGTGGAAAAAAAGTAAAATTGTCCTCATTGTTAAAGTGAAACTTTGCAACCAAAATGGAGCGTCCAGTCAAGACATTTTACTTTAAGTGCCTTTGGTGCCAACTCATAAAGTCACAGTAGAGTCATAAAATAAAATCCATATTCCAAGCAAAAGAAAAAAAAATTACATTTAATATAACAAAAACATAATTTAAGCGCATATATCCAGCAAAAAAAAACAGACCTTTTAAAAGAAACATTTAGCAAACTACAAAAGCTAAATAAAATCTAAAGAGAAAGATTTTGTGGCTAGTCTAAAAAATCTTTATGGGTGTACTATTCTGACCCGTATCTGGGAGCTTGTTCTAGAACACAGGAGCTGCAGAACAAATTAACCAAGGTCTACTTAGATACTCGGACACAATGGCTACAAGTTAATAACCTAACTAAGGGAGTAATGGGATTTGCTATGGAATGGAATGAGAAGATAAAGAACTGGGATGAACCAAATAACCACAGACCGAACTCAGCTAAAGAGTTGATTAACCAATGTGTCTGAAATGCACAAGTAGAAATACATTTCATGTGATAATATAAAGGGACAATTTGAATTATGCAGTAAGATAAAACAGTATGCGACAGAGGTAAGCAAATGGCTTCATTCAGCTTAAATTTACAAAGTTTTTTATTTAAAAACATGCCTGTATAATTTAACATTAATGAACATTAAAACAAAACATTTAGCTTATGTTCCTGATTAATGGTGTTGAATTCCTTTTAGGAGAGGTCTCCGTAAATCAAGAGTGTCTTTGCCACAGACTGGTTGTGTCTTGATAAAAATGACGTCCTTTCTAAAAGAGAAACCTAGTTTTAATATTCAATAAGGGTCTTGCTCCAACTCAGGGTTGACTGAGTTCCTTCTGTCAGATGTACATGAAGATCAATGAGTTGTTAAATTAGTCACTAGAAATGACTGTTGAATTAGTGTGGTTAGAGTAAGCTGTTGTTGAAGACACAGTTAGTCTACCTCGCTGTGATTTCCACTTTCGTTGTTTACATTAGTAACCAGACATGCTTTTCTTCCCCCAAACATCCCCTAATCTCAGCTAATTCATTGATCCTCTAACACTTGAGGTTAGTTGACAGCTCAACAAATATAGACAACGCTTATAGTATTGTCATTTTACCACAACAAATATACAATTAGCACTTCTTTTCTATGGTGTCGCTAATGCACCAACAAGTGGCTCATCAAATACCTTGAAACACCAGGAGATGAAGAAAGCATTATTATCATGACATAGCCGAACGTCAGTCCGCAGCTAGGAGTACTTGAAAAAAATCAGACACCTTTGTTTTAAGCAGCAGACTGTTTCCTTTCAGATTTTTAGAGATAAAGGAAAACCCATGAGTCTGCCTGAAAATAGGAAACAAAGCCATAGATGAATAGAAAGATCACAAAAACTGCACAGTAAAGACAATTGCCTTAAAAAATGATCTTTGGGAAAAACTCTAGCACAAGTGCACACTCCCAGTCCCAAAGTCATCCATAATTCCTGCCACTGTAATCTATAGATCCATAAAGTGCTAAAAGTGCTCTTCCTGTGATCATATACAAGACAATTAGGGACTTTTCAGCCTTTCATTTCTGCCTGACATATGGAGGTGTAGCAGACCACTATCCCTCTGTGTTTTCTTTTGTTCATTAGCCTGTCAAGTCAGACAGCAATTAATCATTTCTACCACCAGACATGAAATTTACATAGGGTAATAGCAACACTTTGTCTCTTGAGTTTAAGTGCAATTTCCCGTCATTGGCTCAAAATCAGGTTAGTCTTCCAAGGTAAATGCTAATGTAGACACTTTGTTTTCATACTTAGTGTTAGTTTTAAAAGATGGCTTCACTGCTAGTCTTTTATAGATGTTTACACTGACGACTTAGTGTGCATAAAAATAACACACATTTTTACTCTCTCTGGGATTTGAAAGATATCTGGTGGATTTATAGGTGATAATTTTTGTCAAAGAGATGAAGAAAAAATAATGAATGGTACTTTTATAGTGCCTTTATACTCACTTTAGAAAACCCCAATTGTGCTTGCTTGCTTCGGTCTGAAGGATGTAAGAGATCAGTGACAACCCTGGCCAAGTTGGAACAGAGGTGTGTCAGAGGGTGGCTTGGTGGACCTGGACATGATTCATGAAGTGTGAGCACTCTCTGTGGCTGAGTTTGGGACATAGGGCTATGAAAATGACTCTCATTCATCAAACATAGCAGAAAGAAGGATTCTGCTGGTCCACTGTGAAGGTGGAGTGTTAATTGGATATTGGGCTATGTCTCTCAGACAATTAAAATACATAAAAATAACCACAAAGGAACTGTTGAGTCCTGCAATATGGAGAACTAGCTTGGCACAATCTATCGATAAACTGTAAACAATGAAAAGAACAGTCTTTACATACAGGAAACGCTAATAAAACCAGAACACTTATTGGAACATTCCAACGCATTCTCAAAAATCCAATTGATGAAGTGAATCCAAGCTAAAGTATGATTATCAGTCTTTAAAAATACAGTATTGTGAGAACAATGACAGCCAGACACATGTGGTTTTGTGACCATTTAAGGAATATGGTGTAGCTAATTCCACAAGAGGAGTTTAAAGAAACAAAAAGCTGATTATTAGCCCTCTCTAGGTAGAATACAGGCTTTCGAATTCCACTTCATAATTTCTTAGCTCTATTCAAAATAAATGTTTTATATATAGATGTAATTGTGTCATGATTAATGATAAAAAAAAAACTTATCATGCCAGTTTAATGTGCAGGGTTGGTGAGTCTTTAGAAAGAGTGAAAGGGGAAAATGGTTATACTTTACCCAAATAAAACCAACCTAAATATAAGAAGATTATTTCAGGCACAATAAACTAATTAGTATCTGTCCACAATTTCTGAGAAGTGCTTCATGTGGTAACCTAATACTTGATAAGCAGTGCAAACTGATTTCTAACATTCAGAAAAAACTGCGGCTGAATGTATGCATAGTCGATATATTATATAACATATTATGCCATTTTTTTATTTCAATACTGTATATTTCTGACATGTATTAGAAGAAGAGAGAGTGTAACATGCTGGTTAATCTATTCATTTGCTTCATCAAGAAAGAATGGCGTTTTGCTAAAAATAGTTTGAGTGTAGCATATAAGCCAAATCATCACAGGTGGCACTACTGAATCTCATCAACATCTCAGGAAGGAATCAGCCTTTAGGCCACTCTTTCTTAATGTCTAAATAGAAAAATCCAATGCCACCCAAGTTTTAATCCTGGTTGTGTTTGCACGTGTGTATTTGAATAGAATTATGTTAAGAAGAACAATGACAGAGAAAATGCATGTCCAGTGTTTTCATCGTTATACTACTTTTAAAGTACTTTAAGGTATAAGATGGATAAGGCATATAAGCACAGCATCATCTTAGAAATTATGTTTGTCTTGATTGTTTTGAATTTGAGCACCATAGAAGCATTTTAGCATCTTCCTCTTATGTTAGCAACTCAGGCTTTTGAATGAATTTACAAGTTTGACAAGTTTTTTTTTTCTTTTTAGTTTCCCAGCGATGGGTTGCGGCTGGAAGGGCATCTGCCACGTAAATTATATGCCAGAGAGTTGGCGGTTCATCCCGCTGTGGCGACCCCGAAAGGGAAGAAAGCAGACATGAAGATGAATGAATGAATGAACAAGTTTTTTAACACAGCCCTCAATAAATGAATAATAGTTGGTGTGTATTGCCCCATTTGATATGTTTTTGTTACAATGCATTAAACACAAGGACAATCTGTTACATGCATAGGGCTGGAAAACTGTAGGGTAAAAAAAGTTTGTAGTGTTAGAGTGTAAGTAGTAAGAAGAAAGTGTTAATCCTCTTCACACACCAATCTCACACAGAATAGTCTTCTTTATGATACAAGTATTGTGGAAACTGGAAAAAATGGTCTCGGGTCAGTTCTTTTGGTTTAAGATTTTACCCATGCATCCACAAGGCTTGACAGTCATTACATTTATTAATACAGGAGGATTTTACCCAAAGGCTTTCCACTCTACAGAAGAGTGGGTAACTATGGAAACATTCAGACAAATGGATGCTGCAGAGTCTCACTATTCCCCAGTGAGCAGCTCCATTTGTAATTTCATCCTTTTTAAGTGGTGTTTATTAATTTAGTGAGTCCAACCTTCTAGATTTTCTTTGCAAAGATATGACGAGTAACTGATACAATTTAAAAGTTTCCAATACAAAATGAAACACTCAAACCTCATGGGCTCTAAGGCAAAAAAGAGAGATACATTTCAGTGATCTCAGGGTAGTTGGTACTTGGTACCTCAGTTAATATTTGAAAAGTGTTTCATGTGCAAGTACCACCAGCCAGAAAGGCTTTGAAAAAATCCTGCATTAGTACATTGAGTAAAAAATTTTCAAGTGATGATTTGCTTAGACAGTCTAATAGGAGTTTGTGGATCATTCAGAATAGAACTCACACATAGAATTGTTAATCTTAAAGGTACACGCCACTACCTTTTGAGTAATGCTCATTTCATATAAGTTGTAGTTAAGGTGATAGCACTTTTAGCTTAGTTTAGCATACCATGTTCTGCAATAAGTTTCATGGCATATGATTATTAGATTATATAGATTGAGCTGGACCTTCAATCGTTGTTCACTAAGTCAAAATATTATAATTGCATTCTGGTTTATTGCTTTTTTTACAATCTTATGCTGGAAAGTTTTAGACTTATTTTTTTAAAACAATGTTAACACAGTGCACAAAAAAAATCCAACCAATTAAAGTTTATTGACTCTATTTTAAAATTAAGTTCACATTATCAGTCACTGGATTAAAAAAAATGTGAATCATTTGTGTCAAGCCTGATGTTAGTTGATTAAATAAAGGATCATTGAGTAAATTTTGGGAGACCAAACTGACTCCTCATACAATGTACGTGGAACTTTGCTTAATAATTGTTGGTTGAAAGTATTTGTTTGAGAAATAGTTACTGTATTAAAATCTACACATTAATAAAAAATAACATTTCCGGCTTTGCTAAACGAGCCTGCCTCATGGTTACATTTGAATGCAAGTTTCAAGAAATCGGATTCTGACTTATTTGAAGGGTCATGTGCAAGTATGAGTCACAGCAGAGTAGGAATGAGGAGACGGAACCTACTCAAACGTACTGAACATTACATAGGATGCTGGAAAAATAAAGATACTGGAGAAGCAAGATCATGGAGCATGGGTAACAAGCACACTGAACATACCGGTTGTTCAATGTGATATAATGCACACTAATTCAGGACAAAGAGAAAGTGGTGTAATGCCATGGTCACACTATAAAAACAATTCCATTGACTTGAATGGGATTGAGGTGTGAAACAAGAAGTTCCAGCCTATGCATCTGATTTCCAATTCCACTCAGATGAAAGGTCAGTTGAATTCAACTTTGACCCTCAAAATTATTTGCCGCTGCACACCTATGCAGTGATCATCAGTGCATAAAGAGTCCTTTAGGCCATGAGGAGAAAGGCATGGAACATGAGCTGGTCGTGAGGGACAATCAGTCCAACTAGGTGCAAGTGACAGAGGGAGACATGGCAGACAACATGGCATTATTTATTTAAATTGTGGTTTTTTTTGTGAAGTTACTGAAGGTGGCCATTAATACTGCTAGAAAGTATTGGTAAACACATCTATAGCATCTGAAGATGTCTTTAAATCTCCACCATACAAAAAAGAAACCATCTGTTCAATAATCCAGAAATGCTGGGATGCCCTGAAGGCCCCATGCTCATAAATGTTAAACTCTGTCAATGTGTAATATTTTCAAAAGCAACCCTCAAACTATGTAAATTATAATTTCAGCAATAAGAATATCATTCATACAGTATTGACCAAGACACACAATTATGATAAACAATAACATTCCATTTCGTCCAAGCAACACATCATTAGAGTTCCATGTTCGTAATGCTGCACAGTAAATGTTGATTGATGGCAGAATGAATGATAGGCCTACGAACAGCTGTAGCTTCCAGCATTTCACCTCACTGCTAATTAAAGTGACACCTTCCTAATGAATACAATGATTTTCACACTTGAGCATGAGCTTAATTCTTCGAGCTACTGTGTGTCAATTATGTTTTGAAAACTGCTGTGGACATGAATAAATTCCACCAATTCTGCTTCCATTTTCATGAAGCTCTTGAATCTGAAACCTCTGAATTAAAACTTGCCATAATTTATTGATCACCAAGTAGTTCCAAAAAATGTCTTTCTACCATGGATATAGAAAGGTATTTTATATAATAAGAGTAAAAATTAGCTCCCAAAACGCAAAAAAAAGCAAACCAGGAATTGATGAATTGTTCCCAGTTACTCAAATCTAAATCCCACTTACTTTGGCATCATACAAAGAAACAAAGAAATCGTTTTGAAACAGTCAAAACAACAACTTCGGGCCAAGTTTGTAATTTGTTTGACATGTCTGGCAAACATCTGACATTGACATATTGTATGTGGGTGAAACAAGGTCCATGTGGAGCTGCTGGTCAAAAAAAAAATATATATATTTTTTTTATATGCTTTTCCAGTTTGTATCCCTTTCTATTCTTGGTTCAAAAGAAACTAAAAAAATACCCTTTCCTAATCAACATAACGAGGAATCCTGTATGACCTTGCACCTCCATTTATTCATCAATCCCCAAAACTATTTATATGAAAATGAATGTTCAAAATGGAAGCCAAGAGAGAATGTCAGAATAATAAGAGATGACGAAATATTTGTGACCGCATCAATGCTCAATGCATGACAGGTTTATGGGTGGTATGGGCCCTTTGCAGCTGCCTATAAATTCTCCCTTCACACCACGAAGTGCAGAATGCTAAATAAAAGATGAGGGTGCAAGCATGGGAAGCGTCAATCTGTCATTACATATACCTCTTAATGCACTGACCAAAGAACTGCACCAAACATGACTAGAATCAATGAAACTCCAGTTTGATAAGGATAGAGTAGAGTTCTTTGAAAAGAATGTGCTGCATAGTTTATTAAATTCATGCAGGAATGTGACGTCACAAGTGTGCGAAGAATGAGTAATATAAAGTTTGATGCCCTGAACATTCCCACAAGGTCCCCTTGAAAACAAGTCTGGTTTTATTGAACTGGAGCATTACAAACTAATTTTGTTGGAAAAAAATAGGCCAGCAAATAGCGCTAGCGACTTAAAATCACGACCACGCAAAGAAAATGGATATAATAACGATGGACTCTGTCTCAGAGAATGACTCATGAGTCTGGTGTAGGAAGGAAAGGATCACAGGGTCTTCTCTTAGACTTCAGAAAAAGAAAAAGCATGCAGCTTCAGACTGTCAAGCAAGAGTTTAGATTCACACTGATGTCGTGATGCCACCTGCAGATCAGTACTTAATGCAGGCATGATGAAAATAGGGAAGAGAGCTGTTTCTGAATGTAACACCTCACCTTAGTCTCTCCTCAAAACCTCTACTCACTTCTAGTATTGGACAACATTTGAAAAAGAAATAGAGTGTAAATATGATAGAGAGCTATTTCCTTTTATCTATTTATAAATCTGGAACCTTTCACTCTTTCTTGTCAAATGTAAAATTGACTAAAACTGCCATTTATCGATGGCAATTTAATGATTTAGTTTAAAGCTATTTTTCCACATTCTGTAATATTTTCATTACTCATAACCAGGGACGGAACAAGACTACTCAAATTGCATACTCAAGTTTTCTGTCTAAAAAACTAGTAGAATAAAAACACCACTACTTCAGTTAAAAACTACTTAAATAAAGTTATCTGTCTAAACATCGACTCAAGTAAAAGTACCAATACTTCAGTGAAAACACACTATTGCACATTATAGAGCAACACAACAATTTTTTTGTTTATCTTATTCTGTATAGTGTTAAATTTACACTATTTGTGTTGACATTTAACCACTGCCCCAGAAATCAGTATTATATACGGAGTCTTGCACTTATTCATCCCAAAGGTGTTCTATCGGGTTGAGGCCAGTCAAGTGACTCTGCTTCTCCAGGGAATGCATCTCCTCTTCTCTAAAGTTGCATTTTACAAAACTGTATTCAATTGTTTTCATTGCAATTGTTGGTGTATGGCTTGGATACAGTTGTTTGCCCATGAAAACCCATTTATGAAGTTCTTGGGCAGAACTTGTTGAGCTAATCTGAAGCTCTGTAGTAATTGAGTGGAGACTGTTTGTGACTTCTTTGGAGACCTCTTGAGTTAGCTCAGCCTGTCTTGTCAGTCAGGCTATCACTTTATGGTTTTGGTGTGAATGCAAAAGTCAACCCCAACAGTAACTCAACATTTACACAAAATGCTCTCAAAACATATCTCTCCTCTTTGGCCAGAGTGTATCGATATGAGTGAAACATCCACTGTTAATAAGGTTCTTACTATAAAAAACAACTCACCGTTTTAAAGTAAGTTTTCATATTTTCAGGTTTTAAATTAGCTTTCAATGTGAAACTCATTTGCCATCTTGGTTTTGACATTTCCCAAGAAATCAGTTTCTTATAAGCTAAACATTAAAGAACTGTATAATCAAGAAGTCTACCTTTAGGAACAGGTTTTGCGTCAATGCCCTCATATGAATTTTGCTTGGCTTTGAAAACACATATGCTGAAACCGTTCCTGACACACACAGCATCTGCTTTCAAAAGATTTCTTTTTAATTACTACAGGAAAATGTCTGAAGGTCTATGCAAAATAAAAAAAGCATTCACTTCACAATAACAACAAAAATAAATGAATGCATATTTTTAACCTTCATTATTGCTAAAAATCTATGTTGCTAGACAACAGTGGTATAGGAATAGCTTTTTTTTCTTCTGAGAGACTTGTATATCAAAAGCCAACAAAGACAGTCACGAGCAAGAAAGGGATATTGCATAAGTATTCTTGAAAATGCTCAAACAGATAAAAAGTTTAGGAAAA
The DNA here is from genome assembly GCA_900490495.1 of Danionella dracula. Taxonomy (NCBI): domain Eukaryota; kingdom Metazoa; phylum Chordata; class Actinopteri; order Cypriniformes; family Danionidae; genus Danionella; species Danionella dracula. Next base: position 20,732,474 of record UELW01000778.1, on the reverse strand, counting down.
CTATAGCATCAGTTCATAAACAACTATGTACAGGGTTTACTATTGGAAGTTTTTTTACTGGGGGTCACACTATTGTCATGTGTAAACATTTTCTTCACGGATACTCCCTGTATATCTTCAGCAGAGGTTAGACGTGAAGTGAACATAATAAATTCAGAAGTAATATGATTCTTTGGAACAAATTTGTTTACAATTTCAATATCTACTTCATGATTTGACACATTTCTAACAGAAAAGTACAAAACTTTCAGAACAGAAAATTTTATTGCGCCCTCTATTGTGTGACCTAAATGGTTTGCAGACTTGACCAACAAACACTCTCTCAACTCTCTCCCGGTGCTCCGGTTTACTCCACAAGTCCAAAAACATGCAGTATAAATTAATTGGGTAAAAAACGATTGGCCATAGTGTTTGATTGTGTGTGTGTGTGTGTGTGTGTGTGTGTGGATGTTTCCCAGCAATGGGTTGCGGCTGGAAGGGCATCTGCCGCATAAAACATATACCAGAAGACATATACACATATGACAACTCTGGATGAATTCATGTCTTGTTCTTTTGTTGAAGATTCTCACTATGTACAGACTGTCACAGAGGCTAACCTCGTCACTCCCTCCTCTGACCAACAGAGGGCACCTCCGTCACATTAACTCCTGCTCCTCCACACTACATTCCCCATACACCCCAGGGACATCCTGATTACACACCCAGCTGAGGAACATTACCATCCCTATTTAAACAGACTGTTTCCCTTGGCTCAGGGCGAAGTCTTGTTTGTATCTTTACTGCAATTCTGAGCGTTTACCTTGTTTGTCTGCCTGCCTGTTGTGACCCTGCCTGCTCTCCGTTTACGATCCTAGCCGCCTGCCCGTTGGACTAATCTTGCTGATCTCTGTTACTGCCTGTTTGCTGCCTGCCCTGACTACCTGCCTGTTGTTCTGACTGCGAATACAATAAAAGCCTGCACATGGATCCCAACCCGAGTGATGTTTCGTTACAGAAGACTTCGACAACTTATGATCCAGCGGCTATCTCGCAACTCTCCTTAGCGCTGTCTTCGCAGGAGAATCAATTCGCTGCGCACCAACATCAGCTGAATCGCCTGACATCCCTCACCGAAGAACTGGTAAAAACGTCAACGAATGCTCACGTGGCTCCCGCTGTCACAGAAGCACCGCAGGTCAGTCCTCACCTCGCCTTTCTGGAGAAATTTGACGGTGATCCTACGAAATGCAAGGGGTTTTTGCGGCAGTGCTCTCTCTTCATTCGCCACCAACCCACGCACTACACCACGGACACCAGTAAGATCGCGCTTGTCATTTCACTGCTATCCGGGAGGGCACTAGAATGGGCCACGACCGTATGGAGAGGTGAGGGCACTGTGTTTCCCACGTTTCTGGAATTCACGGAGAGCTATAGCAGGACGTTTGATCACTCCCGCGAGGGCAAGAGCGCGGGCGACATCTTGCTGGAGTTATCACAGGACAGAACGAACCACACTCCCCACATACCCTGCGCAGAGCTTCCTGTCCAGACTCCGTCTGCCTCATGTCCTGAGAGGGCCGGTCTAGACACCTCCACGGGGGTGCCACAACCACCACCACCTCCGAAGAATGAGAAGAGGAAGAAGAAGAGGAGGGGTGGTTCAAACCCCTCAACTCTCTCTTTTCCAGTCAGTACGACCGAGTCTACTGGTCGGAGGATTAGTGGAGACCACGCCAGTGTTGCCCCGGAAACGCTGATCCCTGAGGCTGAAGGGAGAGTCGTGGTTGAAGTGTGCCATGCTCCTGTCCTTAATAATGGGGGGTCTTGTTATGCCGTCCTGCTTGTTTTGTTACCCCTGCGCCTGAGTTTGCCTGCACCGCCCCAGCGCCTGAATTTGCCGGCGCCAACCCAGGTTCCGTGTCTGCCGGCGCCAACCCAGGTTCCGTGTCTGCCGACGCCTGCGCCTGCCGGCGCCTCCCGAGCGCCGCTGTCCTGCTCTGCCGGCGCCACCCGAGCACCCGGGCTCTGTCACAGAGGCTAACCTCGTCACTCCCTCCTCTGACCAACAGAGGGCACCTCCGTCGCATTAACTCCTGCTCCTCCACACTACATTCCCCATACACCCCAGGGACATCCTGATTACACACCCAGCTGAGGAACATTACCATCCCTATTTAAACAGACTGTTTCCCTTGGCTCAGGGCGAAGTCTTGTTTGTATCTTTACTGCAATTCCGAGTGTTTACCTTGTTTGTCTGCCTGCCTGTTGTGACCCTGCCTGCTCTTCGTTTACGATCCTAGCCGCCTGCCCATTGGACTAATCTTGCTGATCTCTGTTACTGCCGTTTGCAGCCTGCCCTGACTACCTGCCTGTTGTTCTGACTGCGAATACAATAAAAGCCTGCACATGGATCCCAACCCGAGTGATGTGTCATTACACAGACAATGTTTACATTCTCGACTGACCGCCTGATTCTGGGGTAAGGAAAGTGAACAGATTTCCATTGACACTAAAAATGCTCAACTTTAATGCTGAAAAAAAAAAACACATTTTAGGCATTGTGTCACAAGATTGCTTTTGTTGTTGATTTTTTTTCTTGTTAATTTGGACCCTCATAACAACTGACAGTGAGGTTTCTCCCTTAACCATTTAAAAGTTACATCAATATTAAAAAATTTGCAGGCGTGCAGGCTTCAATTCCAGGCTTGCACTGTTTGGGAATGACAAACAGCCAACCAGGAAACGGTTTTGAATTTAACCCCTAATTAGAAAACCTATGGGTTACATAATGCACTCTACACTACATTTATACTTTTTACAGCCAATAGTTGGTACAAAACCAAATGAGAATAATATAAGAAAAACACGGATCACTTTAAAAAAAAAGCCTTTTAAGCTACTCACGCTGATACTGTACACATGTATATTCACATTCAAAAGGACGTCAAGGCACTCAGTGCAGGTACCATGACATAATTTGCAGTCATTGCTCATATGTCCTTTGCAAATGATAACCAACAAAATGCTTGAAGTTGAGCTTTTTAAAGGTAGGATGAACAACATTCTACCTGACAGCTGTATTCACAAAACTTCAGAAATGGTCATGTTGACTTGAATGCCGCTCAGAGAAAATTACTGTCATCAAAAACACGTTGAACCTGTCTGATGGACCCTAACACTCACTGTTGATGCCTCTCTCAGAGAACCAACACCTTACAACTGACAAAAATTATGTCCGTTCATACTCAAAATTGCACTTTAGGACATGACAGACAAAAAAAGAATGGTTTTAGCCACTTAAAAGGGAAGAGGAAACCTTGCTCAAAAAAGGGGGAAAATGTAGAATTATTTGTAAATTTCAGTTGATTTTAATAACACAATTACACTACAGACAACATATAAAAAAGGATTGTACTTAATAGTTACTTCTAATAAAAGGTGACTATAAAATTTACATTTCTAATTAATTAGCATCATTTTTACAAAACCTCCTATCCACTGACAGTGAGCTATTAGGTTCTGCACATAACTGATTTAGTCCCGTTCAGCTAATATAAGTTATTTCTATGAAAGCTGATCACACACTTTGAAAAACTCAAGTCTAAACCAAAGCCTGACATTATTTCAATGACTAATAATATGACGTTAAATGATGTTCTGTGGGCAGGGAGGTCACCATGAGGCCACTGGACCCTACAACTTACATAGCACATAACTGGTGGACACATCCTTAACAATATAAATATCTATTGCAGTGATGCAAATCACAAGGTCTGTGATTGATCAGTTTGGTAGAGTAACATATATGGTTATATGTAGCCACAATTTAAAGGTATTAAAGTACCAGTAGGTTCAATTCTGAGAGACAAATGTGTACCAAGTAATGAATTTAGTTAAACAATTCACATAGAAAATAAACACAAACTTGAAATCCAAGCGTGCATCCACTACAAACAGTGGTAAAAAGACAAAATGAGACAATGTTTAAACAGCTTAGTTGAGCGACTCAAAGATAATGTGTTACAATAACTGAAATAAAAGATTTGTGTGTTTAAGTGATTCATTAAATGACTCAGTTCAAAAGGATGTATTCAGAAAGAATCACTTCACTTCCTGGGATTTCAGTTCAATTCAGTTAATTTAATTCAGTGCCTTCAATTGAATTGATTCAACCAGGAACAAATCTTTCCAAGCTCAAGGAATGAAGAAAAAAATACACTACTCTGATAAAATAAGGATTTCCTCGTAGAGTAAGAATTATCAAGAATTTTCCTACCCAACCCCTGAGCTAGGATGATCAGATTCACTGCTTTGCACGTTATAATCATTTTCTCACATCAGTCAAAAAAAACTTACCTGTACATTTACAGTCATATAAAAAGATGCACTTGCAGTTAACATGAATACAGATAATACTGAATACTCTCAGATGAACATTTACACAGAAACTTTACATTTAAATAAGCAAAATGCTTATTTAGGAAAATCCTTTTTTTTTCATACAAAATAAACACTTTAAACTAATATGCAAGTTACTTGTTTAATCAACACATACTTAACAACAACTGTATTATGCTTAATTTCTCTCCATAAACGTGAACTTGCACACACAAAGTTCCAGTTATCACTCAAGATCATGTTAAAAAGTACACTCACTAGGCACTGTGAAGTGTTAAAAAATTTCATTTTGGTCAGCTTTTAAGACTAGCATCGGATCATCTTGAGGGTTTGTTATCAACAGAAAAAATGGCGCTGTATGCTTTTTTTAAACCATATGTGATCGGACAACTAATGCATACATGTGCATCTTTCATTACATGTCTATTATATACAACTTTTCAAATGTTAGTGTGTGTGTGTGTGTGCGCGCGCGTGGGTGCGTGTGTGCGCGCGTGCGTGTGTGTGTAAAAAATCACAATGTTTGATGTTTTATTATGTAATCAGAATACATGCATGCATTTAGATGTCTCAATATTTTATGAAGCCACAGTGTGTCTTCAGGCCTGCTTGAACCTGATTTACTTCACCAGCTTCAACTGACTTATGAGTCTGATCAACCTCCAGATGGATCTGTTTGAAATTCATACACAACCTAAAAATACTTCTCCCTGCGTCATTCTAAACTCTCTGTAGTCTGGCTTCAGAAGACATTTGTAGATGTAAAATAGTTGCCTCTCCACAGAACACGGGCTTGCCTGCAGACATCAATGCGATTCGGCTTTAATGGCATCTATAACTTGCTTTCATTTTCATTCTACTAGTTGTCTTTAAGGGAACATAAACATCTTTGACAGTTTAGGGGAAAAGCATCTGAAGATTATAACACTGCAAAGCAAGGGTTTGGATAATAACACTAAAATTGTATGAATTGATTTTATTTACCAAGTCAAGACAATGTCATGTCAGAGTTGTGATTTATTTTTTTATTTTTTTTGTTGTTGTTCTGTTAATTGTTTTTTATTTGTTAACTTAAACTAATTTATGGTAAAGCTTTTATCTTATATACCAATTATAGCCTGCACACCTCACACCCCTGAGGACTTTGAGAATGTTCTGGCTATAGAGAATGCACATGCACAGTCAAACTATAGCCTCACCAATGACCAAGAAGGGTCTTTTTACAAACTACAGTTGACATTCAATTCCTAACCAGTAATAATGGTGTTATTTTTTCAGATTAGGCACTAAAAGCTATTGACTGAGCAACAAGCAAAACAATGATTTATTTTGATCATAATGCAAATCTCCCAAATAGTTAACCTATCCATGAATATTCAGTGTCAAAGACTCGAACCAATATTCCAGCTCATCCAGACCACAATAAGCATATAGAACTGCAACGTTGGTGGTAATGACGGGGTAGGGTGACAAGACCAACTATAGGTCTTTACTCTTGGATGAATCTTTCAAGGCTGTGTTCAGAAATAGAGGATGCAAAAATACTTCACAAGGGCAATAGCTAAACAATTCTCTCAGTCCTAAGAATGTACAGGGTGAAACAAAAAGAATGCCACTTTGACTTTGAAAATCGAGAACACTGCAAAGAAGAAAAAGGGAAGTGCAGCTCTGTCTGACATAGATTTAAGAAAGTGCTGAAGTTTGTTTTGTTAATCAACCTGTATTTGTAAACTGACCTCAAATAACTCATAACACTCAAGTATGCTGGACTTCAAGCGACATGAATTATGTGCCTCTCCTCTCCTCCAGACTCTAGGACATTGATTCCTAAAGGAAATGCAAAATCAACTGTTATCAAAGAACATCCTTTTGGATCACTAGGGAGGAGTCCTGACCTTGTTGTCTTTAGACCAGGTAAGATACTTCTGGTTCTGTCTTTTGTTGAAACAAGGAATTCAACAGCTGAAAGCCATGTCTTGCATACACCTGTGCATCGTAGTTCTTGAAGCACTGACTCCAGCTGCAGTCAACTCTTTGTGAATCTACCCCATGTTTTTCAATGAGTTTTGTTTCACAATCAGGAAAGAAAAAACCTTTTGTGTGTTGTCCTCCTTGTGCAATGTCAATAGTTATCTTTTGAGCAGGTGTCAGTAGTATTCCCCATGGTCGCGTAGCCTACAGAACCAGACTGAGACCATTTAAAGGTCTTTGCAGATGTTTTAAGTTAATCAGCTGATTAGAATTTGTCACAAGGTGTCTTCGATAATGAACCTTTTCACAATATTTTACTTTTCTGAGATATAGAATTTGGGATTTTCATTAGTTGTCTATACATATATGGTGATAAATATGATGTGTTATAATTTTCAAAATTAAAATTAAGTATGTGAGTCATTGTTAATGAACTAATATAATATAGAACTTTCTCTAATGATATGATCAGCACCTATACTATTATACTATACTATAGCATTCTTTACTATACTATACTTAAAATACATTCAATAACTTGGCTTACATATTTTTATTTTCGTGCATCACCTAATCAAAAATATATAGAGAAGAAAATTAAAATATAATGAATGACATTAACATTGACAACCTAATTGGCTTTAGATGCAATCATCATGCATAATGTAAATGCATCAATATTGTATACTCTGCATACAGTTTTTCAACTCAAAGTGTTCCATAGTACATATCTGAATCCTTAGCATTGCCATCTGCTTGCTTTGTCATATTTAGCCTCAGACAACCCTTTAAAGAAAAGGTATTGTTCTGTCATGGAAGAAGAAAGTTCCAACTAATGCAATTTTACATGACATGAATTTGCCGTTGTCAAGATGCATTATTAATGCGCAACAAAAAATACACATTTTAGATAGTTACAGCGACCTGAAAACACCTTTTTAAAGATCGCTCCCTTGAAGTATCACTTACTTTAAGATCACAACTTAAGATCATTTAAATTTAATAACTTATCTAAAGCCTGCTGAGTTTAATTTTAATAAAAAAACAATTAACTGATCAACATTAAAAACAAAAGAAGCATTTATAAAATAAATGAAAGTAAATTAAATGTAAGTTTTATTGGATTTAAGAGAGATATTAACTTTTTGTGTCACTGTGAAAACAATAGGAACATTTTTTAAATGGTAAGCTACCTACCTCTTTATAATAGAACAACGAATGTTACTATGTCAGAGAAATGAATGAACCTTCAACTATCATTTTAAGGCATTTGGTTGCAAACATTGTAATTACTGTCTGACTGGGTTTGTTAAATGGTTATTTAATCTTGTGACTCCTGGCAGGAATATGTTGGCAGTAGGCCAAACTCAAATAATTTATAACCAGATACACTAAATGTTTATTTAAAAAAAAGAACAATAAAAAATCCAGCTCAAACTGTACAAATCCAGCAGTTCAAGATAAATCCTACAGGGTGAAGATTAAAAAAACTAATCAAACAGGGAATAAGATAGACATGATTCAGGTGACAAAATATGAAGGGGTAACACAAGAAAAGAGAGCACATAAATACAAAACAAAGGTATGTGCTCAACAAAACAAGGTTTACTTAAGGTTAAACTTTGGATAAACTGTCGAAAATCATAATATTCGTCAAGTACATTTTGATTTGTTTTTTACGTTTTCATTTTTTTTGCAAACCAACTAGGAGCTTACTAGTATAATCACTTGAGGGGAAACTCATGAACCAGCAAAGGCGCCGGACGGAGTTCGTCTATGGGAAATGAATGCGAGTAGACCATTTCTTGAGTTCATTCAGAGATGTTCCAAGTGATTTCCAATTCTAGGTCTAAACATTTGAGCCTAATCAAGAACAAAGCGGAACTAGACAATGAACTTCGAGTGACATGTCTAAAACAAATCCACTCCGAACACAAATGTTAACCGTGGCAAGCTGAGAAAAGTCATACCAAGCAGAGTTGTGTCTATACAAGAATTAGGTGGAAAAACTGCATTTGATAAGTTTCGAAAGAGAACGGGACAACATGTGAGAGCAAGGTTAATGTAGCTGAAGATGTGAGAATTACAGGGGAATTTAAAGTAAACAAGGTTAAAATACCTATTTTAATATAATTTAGATGCATTCACCGAGCCAGACTAATAGCCATGAGTGGCCATAGTTTATCCCTGCTTGTAATAACCCTTTCATTTCTACCAATCATAAGCAACAGTAAAGAGACATGGGGAAATGAAAACTTGCACAAATAATCAGGAGCATATGATGAGGTAAACTTGACTGTTACAAACCAGAAAGCCCAGGTCCCTAATAAGTTCTGTCACAATATCAAAAATAAAATGGAAAAATATTAAATAAAAAACTCCACTGTTAATGGTAGAACCAAAGCTGGCCATCAATGAGATCCCAAGCACATTATGGAATATACGTTTTTCCCATGCAATTGTCCAATCACATTGAAATCTCAGTACAAAGGAGGCAGGAAAAGGAACTTTTTAAGTATTACATTCCAGGAGAGTTATGTCAGCCACTTTTAATTAAAGCAAGTTAAAAGTCATCGGCTCAGCAAGAGACCAAAAGGCTCCCCTTGGCACATTATTTCTAAACAACCTTCTAATTTCCCCACTTCTTTACCCCAAAAGACCTTTGAAAAGCACAGTGAAATCATTGTGTATCACCGTGTGCTTGACCGCCTTCGGTCTAATTAGAAGTATGATAACGATAATGTCAGTCTACTTCACAGTTAACAACCAAATGTTCTTTTTCTCTGCTGCTCTTTCATCTGCTGTTTCTTTGGAAAATGACTTCCTTCAAGATATTTCACAGCAGGCAACAGGTTGAAAGATGTGATTCTTTCACACAAATGGGCACATGGTGGATTCAAGACGTCATTTGCGGAGCACGTCTCAGTTTCTACCCTGAAGATCAAAGAAAGTGACGATCAGGACGCCAATTATACATCTGAGAGATGAGGAACCAGCAAGAAGCCAAAGCACACTTTCAGTTCACATAAAAGATTATAAAGGTGCTGTTCTGGTGACAGAATAACTCAAAGGCTTTGTCTAAAATCCTGGTCATTAATTCGCTCTTGTCTTAACTAGTTTAATGTAATGCTTATTCAAAATGACTATCTCTTGATATGTTTTTTTTTTTTTCCCTAAGTTGGGGATATTACGTTTCACTGTAGGTGCTATTTTCTTTGTGGCATGTTGTGGGATGATCTTTACATCTACATTTATGATGTAGTGACCTTGCTTGAGATGAGGGAGAGTTTTCGTTATGTCAAAACCAAAATAAAAAGTAAACATGTTTCTCGCTGACTAGCCTGTGGACACTTCTCATTTTCTTGCTTATATTATACATATCTCATTCTTTACTGTGATGATATCTGTTGGAGCTCTCATCCCCAGCAAAAACACACCTCCCTTTAGAGCGTTCTTTGCCTTTGTTTGTAGATGATTGTCCATTGGGTGGCACCCACAGATTGATCTTGCCCTGCGATTAGCTGCGCCCAATTGTGGCAACTCCGACACAATTTAAAGGGAGTTAGGCATTAAGAGGAGGGGGAATGTTTTAACAAAAAGATTTTATTGAAGGTCTTTGACGATGGAAGTCCAAAACTATTGTTTTTATATAGTGCTGTGCCACTAATCAGATTCAAAGAAATAAGAATTTTAAAGAAATGAGAATTTGTGGATTGAGGAACACGTGCGTGAATCAAGCACCACCTGTGATTCACCACCAAGATGACGGAGTATGGCACGGTGCCATTGTTTCAGTGTCGCAGCATGATCTTCGAACAGCCATTCATCCCACAGAGCTTGTGGAACTCAAGAGCAGCAAATCAGGCTTGATTCGATCAGCTTTTCATGAACAACACGCAGCGCTGTTATTTGATTCTTTAATAGATCGGCAAATCCTGTTACCCCACTTCACCTGCTCACAGGGGAACACCACTCGTCACCGAACCTGTGAGTGATTTGATATTTGCAGAGGTTGAGACAGTTATCTGTGAATATCTGGTGCCATCATGCCAAGCTGGCGCTCTCAGCTTCACAAAAAATCAATGTGAGTTTTAGAGAGCTTCATCCATCAATCGCAGCATGATCAGACTTCTCATTAGCAGCACTATTGAACCATTCTGCCATCCAGGTTTGTCAAATGTCAGCATTGCTTGAATAATACACCATCAACGCAAGGTTGATCTATGATTTCTGTGCATAGAAGAACACTAGTGTGGCTGAAGACAAAAATGATAGTTAGTGAAACAGATAAAGAATGATTCTGGTCTAAAGGGAGCTTCTATTTAGCCTTGCAAACTGATTGATATATTTACTTTTTGTATGCAATGTGCAATGCCTCAATGATATATCAGAAGAAAACATTCTTTAAAATATCAAATTCACAAATTTATACAAGTATGTAAAAGCTTGCTTTTTATTTTCTTTGGAGACTAAACCACGTGATATTGATATCAGGGAGAAGAAGTAACTACTAATTTGATGAGTTTATTGAAACAAACAAGGATGGTGCAGGAAAGCAAGCCCTTTCTTTTGATGAGTAAGGAAAACACATTAAACTAACCATATATTGGTCATTGAACTTTTCATTATTACAATTTTGGAGAACAAAAATTGTTTTTTATGAAAATGTAAACATTTCTTTTTTCCTATCTTCATTTGTACACAAAAAAACAACAACAAAGCAAGCCCACAAAAACGAAAAATTTGTCATTGTTTCATCTGCGAGAAACCAGATGTTGTTAAGTTCATTGACGGGCACAGACTCCTGCTGATGAGATTTGATGGTTGAAGTATGTCTTTAGAAGCTTACGCAAACATAGTTTTAGGAATGTTTGCTTATGGTTTATCATCTGAAGCAGTCCCCGAAAGCCAGTTAGGGGAATATAAAGATTTTACACAAGACAGATTTAGATTTCCTGGCCTATTCTTGAGAGCTTATAATAAACAAATGCTTCTTTTTAATGCGTGTCATACAGGCAACAAGCTACCTAGCTGTTTAAGTCGGAAAATTCTTTTCTCCGAGATCATTGAAATGAGTTGTTGTCCATGTGCAAGTGATGAGATTGCAATCTCTTTTCTCCACACAAGGCAGAATTGCGGAACAAACTGTAAAACATCATGCCTAAAAACCCTGGCCTTGTAGGTAAAAATGGCTGCATTCATTTAAAAATAAAGGTAAATTTAGTGCATAAAACATTAGATAAACAGTAAGTACATGGGGCAGAATCTGGCAATTGATCTTGATGGCTCCTTTTTTTCTTGTAACTCTCCAATCCAAATACTTAACAATGCACATAAATTACCCCTCTTATGTACAGTGAAAATTTACAGGAACATTTTTGTGAACAAATAGTTTGTCATTGTTCATAATGCTTACACATTCATTTTTACATCATTTGATCTTTTTGTGCTTCTCTGACTGGTCACAATTGTAGAAAGCCTGTCAATATTAAAGGACATTATGTAATTATTTGTTTTGTTGTGAATCATAACAAGACATTACTCTTTTTTGCGATTTTTGAGCATTTCAAAGTGTTTCAATTTACTTCTCACTTCAGCCTGTAGTTTCAGACTTATCGGTTTATTCTCTTTAATGTCAGCACTAAAAGGAATTCCTAAGGCATCTTTCAGAACTGTGAAATGTTCTGTTTGGAGTGTGGATGGCTTTCAGTGCACTTTACACCTTCAAAGCACTTTTTCCTGATATCAGCTTAATGGTGATTTATAAGGTTGTGAAACCTGGAATTTTCAGGCAGAAACTTTAATCGACTGGTCCCTAACTAAAGTTGAAAAACAGATGAACATACAACTCAATCAAAACCTATGTTTATTATTTTGTTATTCGGCATGAATCTTTGAAAATCTATTTCCCTCCTAAAGTCATTCATTGCCCTTCCAGCCGCAACCTATCACTGGGAAACATTCACACACACACTCATTCACACTATGGACAATCATTCTTACTCAATTCACTTATACCGCATGTCTTTGGACTTGTGGGGAAACCGGAGCACCCGGAGAAAACCCACACGATCACGGGGAGAACATGCAAACTCCACACAGAAATGCCAACCGACCCAGCTGAGGCTCGAACCAGCGACCTTTTTGCTGTGAGATGACCGTGCTACCCACTGCGCCACCGTGACGCCCCTCCTGAAGTCATTAGCTTTAAAACTGCAAGTGTGGTTAAAGAAAGATAGGAGGTTATAACAATTAACCTAGTAGTTATTTACTGAAGAAAAATAGAACTCTAACTGAATTTAAAGAGCCCCGGTTTTATTGTCTTGAAAATGAATTTGTATGCAGTGTGTAGCATGGCTCCAAACTTGAACATCCAGTCTGAGTTTCAAATGTGAAAGCATGTGTAAAGTACATATTATTTTATTTATGTAGATGTAGTGAAACACTTTATCAAAAAAATCCATGCTCATAAAAATACAAATACAATTTTGAGGAAGCAATTTAGTGAAATCTATTTTTGGAACATTATCAATAATCATCGGTTATTGATCGTCTTAACTTAAGCCTGTTTTCATTTTGATGCTTAAAGCAAAAAAGCCACCACTGGTTCCTTTCAGCCCTCATTTCTCATAAGGGGTTTTCGGCCCTGGTCGCTCCCAGGCTTCCGGGGCCTTCCTTGTACATCTTGCTCAGTATGATTATTACTGCTTGACAAACATGTTTTCAACTGGGCAATTTGATCTAAACAAACCCATGCACTTACAAAACATAACTCTTGGGTTCTGCCCCTGTGAACTCTGTATTGTGTAACATTTCATAGTTTAGTTTATGTTTGTTTAGGTCTTGATAAGATTGAATTTTCTCAGTGTGTTTTTGTGTTCACATCCCTCATTGTTTACAGCCAGGAGTGTTTCTTGAGGCTGAGAATTTTGGCCCAGCCAATAGAGCACAGACTCTTATCACGATCAAAATGTGTATTGGCATTATGGGTAATGAAGGTTGTACTATGCTTTATGCTTTCTAAAAAATAATTTTCAGCGTTTAAGTTTCTCTATTCTTTTACTTTTATTTACCTAACTAACATTGTTTTTGTAAGTCCTTCATAATAATTTATAAAATGCCACCAGACATCAAATGTTCTTATTCTTTATGATTTTAAAGAATGCTTGATCTAGAGCTGCCAATTGTGGTCGTTTTGGACTATCTCAACAAAAAGACGCACACGACCAGTGTATTCTGGTGTGCGTGAAGAAAAGAGTTTAGGAAAATAATCCGCTTTGTAGCTAGTTTCATACACTACTCAGATTAAAATAGATCTCTGTTATTTATTTGACGAGGTTAAATCTTGAGGTATTGAGCCAGGCAATATGACTCCTTGAATCTACAAATCTTTTTGATGTCGTTCAGCATTTCTTCCAAAATAAAATTTTCTGGGAGTAAACAAAAACATTTGGGGCTAAAGTCAAAGATGCCCAGACGAGGCGATGCCCCTACCTTCAGCAATTCTTACTCTTGACTTCATCAGCCTCAAACACAATCATAGTCTGAGTTCCATCATGCAGATTTTATAAACCTTTTCTGTCCTTAAAATCTATTCAGCCTTCCAAAAATGTCACCCTAACTGTATATATATTTTCCTAAGCAATCTACTCACTTTACTCCCCTTTCTTGCACTCTGAAGATTCCTCCATCATCTGTTCTAGTTCCTTGTCCACTTCTCTACAGTGTTTCCGTCTGCCTTCTCTGGTACATGTTCAAACCCCTGCAAAGACAATTCAATGAATATAGTACAAGTACTCTCAAATAAACATATTTCTTTCCTTAACTTAGTGTCTTTTGTGGTGTTTACATTAGTAAAAGCCCATTGTTACCCTTATGTCCATTGATATATTTTATGTAATTTTATGTACAATTACATAAAAACAGTAAACCAAATTTCAGTCGTATGAAAGTCTAAACACATCTTTTTAGCCTAGCATTTGAAAATCTGTAATTGTTTGATTGTTGATTCTCTTTATGGTCAGGAATATGTTTGTGTTATAATTTGTTTTGTTCAGAACCCTCACCAACTGTTGATTTATTGGTGTGCTGCTTTATAAATAATCTTTGGTTTGATTTGATCTAATTTAATTAGTTAAAGCTGTTCCATCCTTAACAAAATCTGAATATTTTGTCTCAAGTTAACCATGACATTTTTTTAAATGTACTAGGCAGTTTTTATAGCTTATTCACATCCACACTGTTGATAATAATGCTTCAGTTGAGAGTTTAATAAAGATGTAAGCAATCAAACCCAACATTTCACTCACCAAATAGTTAATTTTTATGTTAGCTTAAAAATCCACCTATAATTTTTCTCAGCAATTAAATGCTGTGTATTTTTTAAAAACAGAAAAGAGACAGTGTCTTAAACTGAAATCTTGTACAGAGAGCATGGCTTCCAAAGATCCATTATTGATTCAACACTACGCACTTCATTTATAAAAATGAAACTCACATCTGTAATATAAAGTGTTCTGGCTGTGGAGAAGATTTGTAATGCCTGACTGTAAACATGTCAATACCATGGGGTTAATGGACTCCGAACAGCCATTCCACAGCCAAAGCGTGTTTGTTTGTTCACAGATTGACTGTCCCTTAAAATTTATGATCGCTTGCCTACTATAAATCACTGTTAAATGCGTGGAGGTATTTCCAAATAGTTTAGTCATGTTTTTTTCCTGCTGGGCTTCCAGAACCCTTTGATCTGAACCTTGAAGTCTGACTCATTTTCCTTCATTTTTCATTATGATCAATAACTCCTTCAAGATGACCGCTTGGAGATTTTTCTAGTCTCTGAAGTATCTTTGGTTTATGTTGATGTTTTTTTACATTTGGTGTTTTTCAGCTCTTTGGTAGTTAAGTGGTTGATTTTAAGTAAAATTTTCTTCTTTTGAATCAAAGCTGGAAGCCTATTTTAGTACGATTGCCATCTGCATGTTACTCCAGTGGTTATAATATGCCTAAATTGAAGGAAGGTCCAGAACCTTTCTAGAGTGGAGGATAGAGGATGTCTTTTCTCTTGTGAACAGAAATTTAAGCAGCATTTTTTTTACTTTCAAGATGTTGTTTAATCACTTTGGCCCTCCAAACTGAAAAAAGAAGAAAAGAAAGTAGCGAACCATTGAATTCCTCTATCTCTTATTACATGCTTCAGAGCTGTGGCACAAACCTTGCAAGCTCCTTTGAACGAAAGCCCTTGGAGAAAGATGGTCAATCAAGTGTGTGTCTAAGGAAAGACAAGGTGACTAATACTGAGATGGGAACTGAGTCCTTTTGTTGAAGACAGGACTTATCTCAGCCGCCAAGGGCTGAGATTGGCACTACCATTGTCACAGGGGATATAACTCAAACTGGCTAAAACTGCTTTTATCCCAACCCACTAAATTCTTCTTTAAGGTTAAGATGATGACTGAGAAACTCTGAAAAGTGAGCCTTATATAAGAGGAAAGCTAAAAAAGACAGGAACATGATCACTCGGCTAACAAAACTCGGCTATGGTTTAACACCAAAAGTGTTTTAGCACTCCAAAAGAAATGTGGAACAAATAGTGTTATTAAAAAAGAAGATTCACTTGACATGGCCTTCAGGTGTTTCCAGTTTTCTTATTGTTGCATCAACCTATTTTCCACCTTTGAGTAGATCTTTCCACTGGCTGAAATAAAAACATCACAGTTATTAGGTCTTGCTGCCGTCACTTAGCAAGCATTCTTATATTGAGTTTTATGTCTTTATGTTTTATTCTCTTGATGCCTGCTCTTGACCAAAGATAGATTTTTTGCAACCTGCAACTGACATAAGCTTCTTATATGATTTCTGCCCAACCCTGGTAATTGGATTACACACATTGTTGCCTGCTATTTAGTCAATCTTTCTGGAATGCATGTTTTCTGGACTATGCAGTTTCCTGGCCCTTATTTGGACCCTCATCCTGCTGCCAAGTTGTTTACAAACACTACCGTTGTTTGAGTTAGGGAAATCCTTCAAGCAAACGTTCCACTGTGTTGGTTTAAGCTTGTTATTGCTGCCAACCCCAACCTAGACTTGTTATTTGCAATTGTCTTCCTTCCTGTAAGCTAAACCCATTCAGACCATCTTACTGCCTGTCACTGAATAAGGGTTATTATTCTGACCATCTTGCTCTAGGCTTTTTGTTCATACCACCTCCAGTTTTTGCCAGCATAAGCACAAATATTTACTTTTACATTTATGCATTTGGCAGACGCTTTTGTCCAAAGCAACTTAGATTAGAGGAGAGACAATATGCAATCTGTTACACAGAATAAATGTTTATTTATTTTATTTTATTTAAGGACGAACTCAGAATTCAGTTCTTGGGAAAATGACGAGTTGACCAGGCGAGTTTGGAGCAATTCTGAGCGAAACTGAAATTAAGTGTTTACCCCTTTTCTAAGGTTGTAAGAACTAGTTTGTACTTTTCTTCTTTAATTTTGTAAATCTATTCTTTTGTCCTGTAACATGTTGTATAAGTGTGCTATAAAACTTGTGAAAACTTCTTTTTGATCTTTGATTAAATGTGTTAAGTTCCAAATATTATAATTAATGTTAATACATTAAAATAAATTCATAATATTATCCATATTTTCAGTGTTTTGTGGTGCCTCAGAAAGGCAGAACTTTCTCTCACTGTCCCAAGCTCCCTGACCCAGTCAGAAAAGCAGCCAGACAATTGTTTTTTTTATTTATTTTATTCTTCTTTTCATTTCTTCTGCTTTATTTCTTTCGTTCTATGCTTGGTTGATCAGCTGAGATAACATAAAATGGGAGTAGCCTAAGTTAAATTTTAGAGCATGTCACTTTAGATAAACATTTCTGATAAATAAATACATTTAAATGTACTGATGTAATTTCCTTATGCAAGGCCTGCCTAAAACTAGGGTTATGTTAAATTTTGAATATATGTGGGTTTCACCATTGAAACAAATACTGTAAATTTTATATTACTCCTCTGTGCATGATCTGTTTTGTGTTTTCTCTTGGTTTATTTGTTATCATTGGATACAATTTCTCTTTGGTTCGTCACTACTTGCTTAGCACATATCCAACATCGACATGGACTTATTTTTTACCTCTGAGTAGCATCTTCACTGGCTCACCTCTGCAAACTGTACGAGAACCAGCAATCTGGGAACGCAAGCTGTGTCCACAGTCACAGAGGACACCAATCACTCCAGACCAGGAGGGATCGATGGAGGCATGTTTTTAGGGTCTGAAGGATTCAAAAAGGACAGCATGTGCACAGTGCTGTGACAAGGGGCGATCCAGTCTACACTCAAATAAGTTCAATTCGATCAACCTAGCTGCTACCATTTTTGTTTCTTTAAATGTTTCATTTAAATGTTTTCCAATTGAATGGTAAGTCAAAACTGGTCAAATAGGCTTATGGTTCAGCCAAGAATTATAGCCACTGGGGTTTTATTAGGCTGAAGTGCATGGCAGGCGGTTTGTTTCCTCTCCAGATAAAAGTAAGCAATTCTTGCAAGTTTGCATGCATAAATTGATGTCTTATGACACATTCAAGACATTACACCACTCATCAGATATCCTATAAAGCAAGTAATCCATAACATTTGTAAAAAGCATTTTTGTTCTAAAGTATTGACAACTTAAAACAGGTCTGTGAGCCAGACGTTATCTGGGAAAAGCTTTATGGTGCATGCAGGCAATCATGATGCCCAGCAGGCAAGCAGCCAACTGAGGGCAAACCAAGTGTTATCTATACAAGTCCACTTTCCCCAATAAGATATCTTATCAAAGAGATAAAGTGGTGATATTTCTTCTCGGGGCTAATTTTCTCTGAAGAGAAAATCTTTAGAGTGTAAGGATGTTTATTTGCTTTGAAGAGTGAGATAAAAAGAGGAATATAAAGTAGATGCATTTGTCTGTAAATATGTGACAAAAATTATACTTTTTTTTGTTTGTTTTTTGTCCATTTACCAACACACAATGCAACTCTAAGCACACTGTTTTGGTAAAAATACATAGAAACTCTGTAAAAGACCTTATTTCTACCTTATAAATTGTCTTTTTAAGCCAGTTTAAAGGTTGGAGTATTATGCATGTTTAAAAAGAACGCATAACATTTAAATTTAGTCTTACCATACAAAATTTGATACTTTTCAGTAACTTGGCTGACATATTATTTACTATACTCGCATTGCTGTACATGTTTATAATATATTAAACAACACACAGTCTTGTAAACACCTATCCATCTCTATTCAGATTGCAGCTACTTGATTGGTTAAAATCTAGCAGCCATATTTCAACATTAGTGATCCTGATGCCCAATTATTAAATCCATGAATCATTCTCAGTCATGAAAATCATTCTCAGTCATCTCAAAGTCTCATCCAGAAATAGGCTCCACACTGAGTCTATCCCGTCTGGCTATAATAGCATTAATCTATATTGAATATAATAGCATTACTTAAACATCAAAGTGAAGTTTTTCTGATCTCCTTGACTCCTCATAGGAACAGAGAGATTGTGAGTCTGCGGTGAACACATTTTAAGAAGCAGTGTTTGAAATATGAATGAAGAAGCAAGATATGAGCTGCAGCTTAAAGAGATATAACCACACTGTGCTAGACTGAGAGACATTGAAACCTCTCTTTAAATAACTAGATATTTTTCTCAAATTGGAAATTTGGTCAGCAATAGAGCTGTCCTTAAAATAATTGACACAAATATTATTAAGTTACTAGATAATTGTAATAATTACTCATTATTTGCATCTTCCAGAGATCAAATTCACTACACTTTTCACGTCTATATCATAAAACGGGCCTCTCTAAAGGGCCACATAGGGCACACATGGGACTACACTGAGCCAAACCTCAGCCATGATAAAATATTAAATGTCCGTCTCAAATCCCACATTAACTACAATATTCCCTCTGCCAGAAGTGAACCATGTCTGGCCCACATAACATTTGACAAATGAATATCTGAAAAACGATAAAAACCTTTAGAGCTCCACTCTATCCAAATCCTTTTCAAACTAATTAAAATTATCCTAAAAACATTGATATTATTGTAAATATATTGTTGATATTGTTTGCAAATATATTTTAGTCTTAAAGTATTTGCACAAGAAACTGCAAAAGTTTTGCTGCGTATTTATTTTTGAGATCAATTTGTGCACTTTCTTGCACACAGTAAAGGGGAAAATTACATCTTTGAGCAGTGATGATTTTCAGTGTATTTATGCAGAGATAGGAACCCCGTGTACCCCTGTGTGCTTGGACCTTCAGCAAAAATAACAAGTAGATAAAATCTAACTCTTATATTTCCTTCTTGCCACTTTTTCAAAAAATAAATAAATAAATAATTAAAATAACCATAGCTTGTCAGACTAATTTCTTGCCTTAATATAAATAAAATTAAACAAGAAAAAACATGTAAACCTTTCTCTCCCAAGCCCTGTGAAAAAGTATTGCACTAGTGATGAAAATTCCAACTTCTTATAGCCAAATTAATTAAAAAAGTTTTTTTGTATGTTTTAGCTCATTTTAACGCATATAAATCAAGATGAGTTTCTATTTTTGAATAAATAAGCCATTTAACAAAATCTGTAAAAGCAAAATATTTACATTTAAAATGAACTTGGAATGTTTTCAACTACAATCTCTTGACTGTAAAATTACCTTTAGAGATGAAAATAAAAGTAAAACGTACATTACAAACAACAAAATGAAGTAAGGTTCATAAATCTAAACAGTTGATTCTTATCTGCATTTAACATTTATGTTCGTTATTAAATGAAATGCAAAGAAAAAGGTTTACCTTGAAAAAGTATATAATTGTCCTTCTGTTAAACCCAATGGAGGGTAGATCCTCGTTTATGAAATAAAGCCAATGTAGTGTTAAGGTAAAATAGAGTAGTTTTCTATCTAGTTAAATATTTACTTTTTAAAGAATATAGCATAATCAAATACACTATACAGTGAAGGAAAGCTTACTAATTATTATTTCTATTAATAAAAATAATGTTAGGAGGATAAAGGGGGACATTTTTATGCAACTTCTGAAGTCAACTAAATTGTTGTCTCATCTTTATTATTCAACTTAGTTGTATAAAATTTTTGTTGCAGTTTACTCAAGTGGGGATGAAGTTGTTTAATTAAGTGGATTAATATTCAAGTTGTTATTCAAGTGGGTTTTCATTTCTTGACTAGTCTATTTTTCATCCTTCGAAAAATGGGTCTTGAAAAACATGCCATCATTTTTTTATTAACAAAATCAACTATAATATAAAGATACAAAACACCCAATCATTTTGTCCATCCTAATAATTAAATTTGTCAGAATATTCAGACACTGCTTTGATACTCTTTTGTCTCCTGAGGACTGAAGTAATTCAAACTTCTTCATGAATTTCCTTTTACTTGCTACATTCTTAACTTTAAACAGACAAACTCTTAAGCCTGAGGACTAAATTCAGCTGTGTGTGCGTGCGTGTGTGTGTGTGTGAGAGAGAGAGAGAGAGAGAGCGAGAGAGAGAGAGAGAGAGAGAAGCCCCTGTTGGCTCTAAGTGGGTCTAATGAGGCATGTGCTGAGAAACGTCCTGAATCCTCGACACAGTGCAGGAGGAAAGAGACTTTAACAAGCATGCAAAGCTATGTTTTTCACCTTTGTTCTACAGTAATGAAGTAGACAATTATAAGGATGCTGCAAGGCTATTCATTTATCCAGTCGCCTCAACAAGAAAAAGATCAAGGACAGTTGCTAATGTACAAGCATCATGGTTTGTTTTAAATTATTACATCTGTCACATGAATTTGTTACCCATAAGTAAACTTGTGCGTTTAACTGTTGCTTTTGCACTTGTGTTTGAGGTTTCTGGTCTAAAAACCATTCAAAACATGTGTGAGTCATTCCAAATATTTTCTAGCCCAGATGTCACTGATTTTCACAGTTTAATATTCCAAATAAATTGTATAAGCCCACCACAAACTGACTCTTGCTCACAAATAATAAACAGTTTCTGCTGGACTTCTAAAGCACCCAGAGGCAAACCTCATGGAGAGAAGTGCCAGATATCTCAGTATTTATATTAAAGTGAAATAAAATATTATTTTTTTCAACCAGTGCCAAAGTTTCTGAAGAATCGACTAAAAGTTTTGGAAGCTTTTAAAGGGTCTTCTTCTCTATTCAAAAAATGTTAAAGAGTTCTCTTTAAACTGGGCCAAATGACCTAAAAAATGAGACGTGACTTAGTGTCAGCAAGGACTGATAACCAGGACTTTATTTCTGCTGACCGCTCACACTGAGCTTTCAAAAGTTTCCTTTTAAAGGGCATGGAGCCCTGGACAATGCCGCAGCCAGCAGTGACAGCTGGGGTCTCTGAGGTCCAGCCACCCTTTACAAGGTCAATAGAGTCTGGTCACTGATTGCCAAAGAAAAACAATCTGCAGGCTGGCTCCACAAGCCTTGTATATTAGTGCACTCAACAACTCCAAAAAGAGCTATCAAAATATCTAACATCCAACACTCTTTCTTTTACAGAGAATGTGTTAAAGGATGGAGACCTTTGTTCTTTGCAATTAACAAGTATATTGTAATTCAAATCAAGTATCAACAGGCATAAGACAGTAAAAGGAAAGACGGATAAAACATCAAAAATAAACTCTATCCAAAAATCTAAAACTTGGAAAAAAACCATAAATAATTCAAACAAGTTTTGTTAAAAGCAAAGGGTACTCCAATTCTTAGTTCTGCTCAAAGTTGTAGAAATGCGGTAGAAGCTGTTGTTACGGATTCCAGACAAAAAATGTTAAATTTTAAAGCAAACATTTGAGTTGAAATTTGAAGCAATAAATTCTCAAGTTGCTCAAGAGTAGATTGTTGAATATTTATAGATTCACTCATAAATCCAGGTTCAATTGAAATTAAAATGGATGCATCATACCCATGATAAAAAGAATATATGCATTTATAGAATTAACTCAGACAATAAAGCTTAAACATCCTTTAAACTATACACAGATATACATTAATGTATATTAGTAAGTTAAAGTAACTTACACACTTGCATTTAAAAAGTAGAACAAATGCTGTTCCTCATATAAAGGTGCATTATGGCAGGCATCCAAAAAAGAGTGTTGAAGTCTTGCAAGCACTTTTTATAAAATTAAGATTCTTCTTTACCCTTTTACAGTCACTAGTCGACTGAAAGATCAGGTCACTCTTCCTCCCTCTCTCTCTCCTTCTCTTTTGGGGGTAACGGTTACACAGCTTATGTTGCAGAAATTTTCTTCTTTTACAAACCTTGTCAGGTTTTAAACCAGTAAACTTGTAATAATTACCAGTGACACCTGATTGAATGTGTATTTGAAGTAAAGAAGAAACCATCATTATTACACAATAACAGCCAAAAGCTAAAATGTGTGTGTGAGTATCTTTAAGTCACAAAGAGACTTATTATTGCACAAGCCTCTATTGATCCTGTTAGGGTCAATAAAAAAAACAAGGTAACTTAATAACACTTTACAATGTAGTGACATGAATCATTATGAGTTATTGCATAAATTAACTATTAATTCATGATGAGTTAAAGATGAGGTAACATCTGTATAAAAACTTGAGCCATATAATTTAATAAATCAATTAGCGATTTAATTACTGACTTGTTTCAGATTGTTAATCAACCTAATAGTTGACACTTAGTGATGATCCTGTTTTATTAGATTAGGGTTGTCCAAAGTCGGTCGTGGAGGGCCAAAGTTCTTCATATTTTAGTTGCAGCCCTTGCTAGTATGCACACTAATCTGGCATTAGACAAGCAAATGGAGCCTCAAATAGTATGATCAGGGGTTTTAGATGTTGGTTGAAGCTAGTCTGTGCAGGGCTGTGGACTCCAAGAGCAACTTTGGACACCCCTGGTTTAGGTTAACTGGTAGGTAACATAATAAGTATGAGACGGTAGATTCCAAATGCAACTGACACTGAAAAGTCACCCACATAGAGAGAAAGAAGTATAGAATACGAGTTTAAATAACATCACAGCTTCATTCTCACCTCTCCTAAAACCCCAGAACAGTCTGTTGAGATCACACAGTGAGTACATTCCGAAATGGAAAAACAAATGTCACACAGGAAAAAACAGTTCCGAGAAGGTGAGGGGGAATAGAGCATTGCATAGTTAGCTTAAATAGCTCATATACATCTATATACACTCAATCGTTTAAATAGGAGAAAAATGAGCGCTGAGAGCAACAGGTTATTCATTAAATACTAACAGGAGATAGTGAGCTCACAGGTTAAATGACAGCAAGCTAGAAAGAGCTGAGTACCAAACATGGGATGGGAACTCAAGCACTAATTTTCCACCATTGTGTTTTGTAATGATATATGACTTGACAATGTGTCTTTCTTTCTCTGCTATCATTTCAACGAAAGCTAACAGAGTCAATTTAAAGCAATAAAAAAGTGTGACAAGTTATCCTGTTGATCATTGATTGGTCAGTCGTCGCACTCACTGATTGGGTAAAAAGGAATGCAGAAAACTCTTGCGTTCTGTGCTTTTTTAACATTTCTTGGTCTTGCAGGCAAGTTTTAAACTTCAGAAAGAATTTAATATGTGGTGGGTGCAGAACTAAGTTCTGTTCCAGAAAACCTTGAGTGTGTGTTATCTATTTCAATATGAATTCATGTCTTTAAAAAGTAATGGAATGCGCACAATTGACTCATTTTTAAGATTAATTTGAAAGGAAAACCTTAACAACTGATCTCAAAAGTTGTCTAATGCAAAATTTTTCTCAGTGATTTAAAGTTTGAAAAGTCCAATTCTCAACAAAAACACTTCTGACGTCTACAGTTTAGAACATTTTAAAAAACACCCACAACATTTTAAATGGATCTACCATCTCTTTACAGATATTTCTTTTAGACATCTCTTTACAGATATTTTCTATATCCACACTGGAAGTAGAGGATAAAACAGGAAATGACTCGTGAAAGCTGTCACATTAGCACAGAATCTCTGATCACTGGAACAAAATACTTCTTTGGCTCAATCCCCAGCCTACCTGACAGTGATATATAATGACCGCCAAGAACCCAGCGCTTCAGTGCTTTCCTACTGGGAATGGAGAAGGCAGCCAACCACAGGCACAGTGCTAACAAAACAGATCTGAGCTCAGCAGAAAGCCTCCCAAGGCCTTTGAGCACTGAACTCCAGCTAATATGAAGGCACACAAACTGCTACTCCTACAAAAGGTGCGACTGATGAACAAAAAGTTTCACTTTCAAACAGGGATAATGGGGTATAAAACAGGATGTAACACTTCTTTTTGAAATGGCACCTTTTATGTCTTTTTTACATGATGTGAAAATAGTGAACCCTGAATGTACCAAAATCAGATTTCAATTGAAATGTACAGTTCGTACGCTTAATTAAAAATGTGTTTTTTTTTTATATATACTTGAATGCTTGGTAATGACGCCATTGTTTTAGGATGCTTAAAGTATGATTAAAGCATGAGCACGGTTGGATACAGATCATAATTCCACTGAGATGCACTGTTGAAAACAACAAGCCTTTAAAAACAACAAGCAGTTGAAGCAAACCATATTTTACTGGACTGAGACTAGTGATGATGCGAGTTTTTCAAGGCTTAAGAACGGAAAGAAGAGTAAGAGTGGTGAAACAGAGAGGGAGGCAGAGCAGAAAGTTGGTGTTTGTACTTCTACACAGGTAGAGGAAAATTGCTGCCATGCATTGCCATATATTTTGTTTGAAAATATATTGATGCATGTTAAAATATTGAGCTTTCAATCAGTCTTACCTATTACCATGTAAACTTTTTTTATCTCTATATAGCTCAGATTTTTTTTATACTATTTTACCTTTACAAAATATATAAGTGACTTTATTCAATTGAACCACTTTTGTGTCTAAAAACCAAAAGTTTAAAGATTACATTTTCTTGTCGCCACAGCAGAATGAACCGTCAACTCTTTATGCGGCGGATGCCCTTCCAGCCACAACCCATTGCTGGGACACATCCAGACACACACTTAAACACTATGGACAATCGTTCTTACTCAATTCACTTATACCACTTGTCTTTGGACTTGTGGGGGAAACTGGAGCACCCGAAGAAAACCCACGCGATCACGAGGAGAACATGCAAACTCCACACAGAAATTCCTACTGACCCAGCCAAGGCTTGAACCAGCAACCTTCTGGCTGTGAGATGACCGTGTTACCCACTGCGCCACCGTAACGCCCTCTAATAGACAAATGAACACTTAAACAATCCACAAATGCATGACAAATCCTTCACAAAATGTAAACTTTCATTAAAATGAAAAGTCACATGATCATCAATAACTTCTTTTCATTCAAAATTCTGTTAGTATGTTCTCAAAAAAATGCATTAGCAAAGAAACTTTGGTGTCCAATTTCAAAACACCGAATGGCTCTTTTAGCCTCTGTCTGATCCCTACCCAGAACTGATTCCAAAACTGAGTATGTTTAGCCTGTCTTCAACAGATCTGTATTAATAATGCAGATGGTGAGTTAATATGAGGATGTGAAAATCTCTAGAGCTACAGTTAAAGCATGATGTTATGCTAATAGTTGGGTTGTGTTATACAATGGTCTTTTGTATGCAAATGCAACAATGTTTCTAATAAGAAGAAGCTAATTATGATAGCTTGCAGATGTTCATGCAGATCATGTTAGTGAGTTGTGTGTACATTGACATGGAAGAAGCACTTTTAGTACAAAAAGACATCTAATTTATCACTAAAAGCTCTTCTGCAAAAAAAGCTTTAACGTTACATTATATATATACCGTTTTATCAGCTTCTGCCCATTAACAATTTTTGGTTTTAGAATTTGAAATGCTTATGAATTGAACACCCGCAATCCGTGTGGCGCGTCAATCTCTGGTGAACACCTGCCAGCTCGTAGATGAAGTTGCTTTCTATGCTGTAAGACTACAACTCCAGATGTTAACACTCAAGTCTAAAACTGTAAGACATTAGCATCGCTCCATAACATGAAAAAATACAGCTAACAACAAAATGAGTTAGTTCAGAACGACTGAATGTCAGGAACAAAAGCACTCAAGTGCAGCTGCTAGTTTAAGCAGCTTCTTAGGTGATTTAGTAGCTAGGCAAAGTTCACTTAATTAAGGGCTTATCTTCCATACAGAGGCCGTCATGTGCTGCTGTGTCTAATTAGCTTTGCAGTAGAGGATGTAGTTTCTCCACAAAAAAAATGCAGGAAACTCCCCAACTCATGAAATGGATACTAACAATGATAGTGTTGGTGAGCAAAAGTCTTTCTTCCCAAAATGTAAATGTATGCAACATTTACACAATTAAAAGTAGTCAAAACTACCAATTGGTGTGTTAGCTTGTTGCTTATACCAAGGGAATTAAAAAAGTTTTTTTTTTTTCTTATAAAGGGATACCCCACCTCAAAAATGAAAATTTTCATTATGTCAAAACTCAATTCACATGGATTTACACACCTTAACAAGCCATTTAAATGGGATTGATTGTCTCGATCTGCGATTTGAGGTTAGATACTAATTTATTAGCATGACAGGAAAACTGAAAGATGCAGTACGAACATGACAACATCCTCATCAGAGTGCGAAGTGTAAACCCCTGGAGTGAACGTGTGCTGTGGTGAAACAAACTTTCTGCAAGTGAAGACCAGGAGACAATAATGAGGATTTAAATCTGTATTTTCTTTCCTCTGCAAAGTTTTACCATTATGATATTAAACTTGTATCTTGCCCCACTAGCAGATGTAGACATTTTTGGCTAAATGCTTTTTAAGGTGTGAAGATCTGTATAAAATTTGTGTCAATGGAGCAGTCATAGGCCTATTGGATTATTTCCAAAGTATCTCAAAATGTGAGGAAAGAAGCTTTTGGGGGATTGAAACAACATGGGGATTAATGAATACATTTCATTTTAGGTTTGAGTATCCCTTTAACAACAAACTCTCTTGAAGTTTTGGATTGATGGAAGAGTGTCTAAGACCAGATTCCACTTGTAGCTCTTAGTTTTGCTCATTTAAGACAGTAGGACTTTCCCAGATTTCATTATAAAAGTCTAAAGTTTGATTTGAATGGCATTTGCATAAGATGTATAAGATGGAAAAACAAGAGACAGTTGGCTCCCTATTTGCCCAATCAGTCTCTACTTAAGCAACACACACTTGTCATGCTCCATTGACAGACAAAAGCATGACTTGTGTTATCTTTGGTTTACATTTTAGTTTGCTTGATTGTATGTAACATACCACCCTCCTAATCATGGGGGCAGAGACTTCTGTACCTCCAGGACACCCATAACCAGCCTGGATGAATGCCATCTGTTTTTTGCCCTATAAAAGCCTGTGTTTTTTCAGTTGTAGTTCACTCCTGAATCGTTGCTTAGTTATTATTGCAAGTTGTCACTGATGGCCAAACATAACAATTAGTCATTTCTGACTAAAAAGCTCATTCTTTGGTAATTCAATAAAATGTTAAGCTCCAAACATTCAAAAATGCACTTCTTTGGCATTTTGTTTCCAGCATGAGTCTGCTGCTCTCACATTTCCGGGTCAAAGAGCGTTTCTCGCTGATCATAGAGAGGGGCTGCACTATATGATTGGTCAGTGGGTGGGGCTAAGAACTTGGGCATAGTTAAGAACAAACCATTTTCAGCTCACATAAATAGAAATATATGATTGCTCAAACATGCGTGATATAACCTGAATACAACTTGTTTTTAACGAGGGAAGAACAGTTCAAGATGCCAGGAATGTCAGAATAGTCACATTTTCATAATATGGCACCTTTAAGTTTATTTGCACAATTTTTTATGTGACCTGTTGTTTGGAGAAACTTTGCATTTCTTTATTTTTATGCATTTTTGGAATATTGACTGTTTCTATTTTTAGTTTTTAATTAATGTTGACATTACATTTACATTTTGTTGGATTTTTGGTGAACTCTGGTATAGGATTTTTTTTGTTTATATTCATGTCTTTTGGCCTAGATGCTGACAAACAGCTCTCTCAAAATTGCACAAGTCAGTCACACAGGAAACCTGATTTTTCAATCCCACCATTACTGTCATCAGGTCATTACAGCATAGACATCCCAATATAATGAACATTAGAAAGTTAGTTATCAGGAAGAAAAACACTTTCACACCACAGTGTAGTAGAATTTTGTATATTTTTTAAAGCAAAAGTTGTCTGCATATAAGTATGCATATAAATGGAGATTGGCTCAAAACAGGCCTTGAACACAACTAATAAGACTTTAGAATTGATCCTGCATGAGAAATTTAAAAATGTAGAGCGGATTAATCTTTAAACTTTCCCTTGAGGTCAAAACTGTAAACATCAAGGACAACCTTGTTAAGAAAGAAATGCAAAAAAAATTATACATACATATATCCATCATTACATGTACTAGGTAATATCTCAGCTGTAGTTGAGTGAAACGCTGCACTTTAATGAAGAAGTTCTGTTTTGCAAGGTTTAAACAGAGCTTCTGGAAACAATATGCAGGAAACACAAGAAAAAGATACATACAGTGCAGATCAGCAAGGTTAAGAACATGTTGAACATTAAGGACTAAAACAAAGTTATTATCTGTTTTGGACAATTAAACGCAGACCCTAATCATGTCATCAGCCCAGAAGTTATACGATATTGATTATAGAGCATGTTTTATGGGATTAAGCCTTTGTCTTTGTAATGACACTGGTTAATTTTTGCCAGGCACAGTGCTCAAAGTTGCAAAACAGAAGCTTTAGAATCAACAAAAGTAGACAGAGCGTGCAAAGCACAATGTGTCTTCAGGCCATCAGACAAAATGATTCATCAGGGGAAAATAAAGCAGTAAAACATCACAGTTGCTGTTAACATTACCACAAATTCACACAGGCTATGGTTTTATGGTATTTGC
Organism: Danionella dracula; assembly: GCA_900490495.1. Lineage (NCBI taxonomy): Eukaryota > Metazoa > Chordata > Actinopteri > Cypriniformes > Danionidae > Danionella > Danionella dracula. The sequence goes on along the minus strand of UELW01000778.1, from coordinate 20,703,132 downwards.
CAGTTGTGGAGATGGCTAAAAATCATAGAGGTGACTAACTGTCTTTGGTCTTTAATCTATGCAGCCAGTTATTTAAAAAGTTGTTTATTTTTGCCAAGCAGTGAAGGGAGTAGACCGGCTAGACCATCATATTGTTTAAAAAACAAACAAACATTAGAACAAAAAACTGTTCAGTGCCTGATGTCAACAACTTCTTTTAATTAATGTTAGACTTTCAGGACTCAAAAATACAAAAGTTTGTTTGTAATTAGTGTGTGATGTCATACATATGGTCTACAGTATAAGTACTGAACATTGAAGCATGAGCTTTATGTGTCATCACCATAATTTGAATAGTTAGATTCAATAAGAAAACAGATTTGCTCTACCAGTTATATAAGTTATACTCAGGGAATATTACTCAATAATTCTCAATTTTTGTATAAATCTGTTGAATCAACCTGATTTACCAAAAGAACAATGGTAATGTCACTTTTTTTGTAAACAATATCACAAAATTACATATTTTAATATAAGACGAAACAAATTTAAAAATTTTTTTTTATCATTGACGTGGTGTTGAGTGTGAATGATTTGTAGCATCACTAGCTTTCATCCATTTTTAGTTTTTAATCAGCGTCAGATTTAAATTTTATCCATCAAGCCAGTGTTTAATCAACTTACCTTATTTCTGTTTGTCTGTATTTCTGTAATAATAATAATAATAATAATAATACTTTTACAATTATTAGAGCATTATTCACACATATATTATTCCACATTAACATACTGGTGGTCATAAACTACCTTGGTAGGCCTCAGCTATCCTGGGGCAGTCGGACAGGACGCGGTCAATAAACCTTTCTAGCATAAAACTTTTTTCAGGAGGCACCTACACCATCAAACACACCCACCAATTACACACATCCATACAGGGCAATATGGGTGAAGTGGCTTGCCCAGGGTCACAATGGCTGAATGGCCCTAGTGGGGATCAAACCGCCAAACTTCGATTGTTACAGAACGAACAACTCCGCCACTGTGCCATCTTTCCGAAAGATGGATACTTCTCAACATAAAAAGCTGCAAGTGAACTTGTTTATATTTACTCTATGTAGTTGCTGCTAGAGAGCAAAGTTGTTTTTTATCTGAAAGAATTGTCAAGGTGAGTGCACAAAAGTGCATACTTACATACCACACTATAATATGCGGTTGCACTCCATATAATTTAAACGAACGGTGTACGGTGACAGCTGATCTGAAATAAAAAATGACAAGTTGTAGCTGCTGTCAATCAGTAAAATCATAAAAATTGCATGATTATATGGTGGCATGGCTTGAAATGTGGTTGCAATAAAATAATGGAGTTATGATAGAAGTCAATGGGGCACAAATGTCCACTAACAGTAAAAAAATCTGCTGCTGCATTACATTATATTTTGAATAATCTGGACATATATATACTTTATTAATACTACATTTAGTAACATATATATTCCAAGGTATTATTGCCTAATTTACAAATTGATGCCTATTTTATTATCAATATTATTACATTCTAACATTTTATGCAATTGTAGCATCAGAGGGGAATTGGATAGAGTTATTCTAAATTTGCATGTAATTAACCAACTATGCCAACTTGTGACATTAGAGTGGAATTGGAAAGAGTTATTCTAAATTTACATGTAATGAACTGACTACGCCACTTGGGTGGGGGCCCAAGAATTACCCCAGATAAACCTAAACGACACAGATTCGTTGTGGCGGAGGCAAATAATCAGTACCAGAGAGGAACAGTCAACATCTTTATTTAGTATAAAGTTGGGCACTAATCATAATAAATTATCACGCGCAACAGAATAAAAAGGGAAACCCTGTTCAGAGCTGAGGCCACTGGAACATTCTAAATATCCTCGTGTACAATTTCCACAACACAGCAAATGTCAAATGTGAATCAGGCAACAACCACAGCACCCCAAAATCTGGATCAAATTTAGTGGTCCTGTTGCTCAGCTCAGAAAGGGAAACACTCATCATACCATCACAAATATTATGCAAAACCTTTCACATTGATGAGACACACACACAACCCAGAAAACAGCATAAAAAATGAAAACTATTGCACTTATCCCACATTAAATCAGTAATTCAGTGCGCTTGTATAGCTCCACCTTATGAAAGAGAAACCCACAATATTGCACTCGTCCTCACATTAAGTTGGTTCAAGGGGTTAGCAGCCTGGCATGGGGGAAGGGGGGCACTCACCTTATTGTACACAGCCCAAACTGAGGATGGAAACCACGCCGAGGTCCTGGGGGCTACTGCCCTGCATATTTTGGTTTAAACCCCCTACTATTGTGCATACTACTCCAGCTTCAGACAAGCCAAGAGGACCTTAATCGGTTAAACAGGTGTTTCAGTGTGGTAGAATCAAAAATTCAGTTCCAAGATCGGTGACACCTAATCTGTGTTACCCACAGGAAGCAAAGCATATGATGTGAAACCAACAAGTCTATTTACTAGACCGCTACTACAATGATTAATGAACATACATACACATACATAGAAACAAAGGAACCAGGGAATGAGTTTGTTAAGCGTAATTTTAATCTCAATGTCTAGCATTTAAATAGCTAAAAACCTGGGTTCTCTGCTCAAACCCATCATTTAAACAACTTAAGTTCTACATTATTTTTGTGGCAAATCAGAAAGAATGAGTGAGCACTGCTACTTGCGTTCTAATCTATGAGGTTTTGAAAGAGATGCTTTTGTTTTTAGTGATGCATAGATTATGAGAGATGAGAAGTTGTGATGAAATGAGGACCATGAGGGTTTACTGCAATTAACTTCTACAATAGCAAAAGTGATAACAGAATCTATCAACAGTAATATTTGAGTGGCAACCAGGGAATGATACTAAAGTCTGGATCGCTCGGGAACCAGGCTGTTTGTGGATAGTGTTCAGGTCATGGAGTTGGAGTGAGTGAACAACTGGTTTAGAGTGTGCTTGGCTTTTTGTTTTGGGGATTTGCCAATCATGTGCCCCTGAACTACTCCCTTTGTTTTATGAGAAGAGCAAACAATACCTTAAAGTCATTATAAGATACTCATTTTTATTTGATCTCATCAGCACATATTCAAATGCATGGAGACTTATTATCACTGCCATTTTGCTTCCGGATGATAACCCGGATGATGAAAGAGGTAATTTAAAATAAAATGTGTAACGCGTCATTTCAAATCAAGTGACAGACTAACAAATAAAGACAATGTGCAAAAAATGTTTCTAGAGAAGGTAAAGCACAAAACCTATGAACAACTAAGCAAAAACAGTCTAACTAAGCATTCCAATCGCCGCACTATCAACACTTTTATGGTGTGAAATGAGATTTAGTGCATCCCAAACTGTAACAAACTTGAAAAAAATTAGTAGTGCTCGGATGTATAACTTTTCCGGTTCGATTTTGAAGTGCCGATCCATAGAAACTCAACTGGCTGATCTTACCAACGATCCACCGTGCTCGGGTGGGAGGAGTATTCTCTTGGACCCAAACAAGCGAGCCCTCCATGTAAGCAATATGTGAGCTAACACAATAAGATTAGTGATAAAAATGAATTAAGTTAGCGACCTGTAAATTTAGCAACCTGCTAAAGCATGCTAGCAGAAGCATGTCCAAGAAACACAACTTCGCAGAGCTAGCTCTGCTTAATCACCATGTCAACATAATCTCAATTTGATTAATTGTAAGAAAATCCTTAAGTATTGATGAATTATAAGTAAGCAATGATTAGCAAGCTAAGAATGCAAGCAATACTGCTACTAACAGTTACCTAAACCGCTAAAGTATGTAACACAAATCAGTGATTAAAATAAGCAGGCACAGGCAGGCAATAAAAAGTGATTAAATAAGTAGGCACATTGTTGCTCATTTTAAATTATACAGAGATTTAAATTTAACATGACATCCTGCATATCAACATCCTGTGTAATTTATGAGATAACTGACGGTATTGCAAGGTTAAAATTCACAGCAAACAGTTCATATATGCCCTGCAATCTATTTTGAAGTAGTTTTTAAAATTGAGTCAAATACCTCTCACTAGTCATGCGTTTGATGGACAGCATTTTATGAAATTCATCTCAGCAGCGCTATGACTGCTGTGCTCACAAGGTTGGTCCTCTCAACCAGACTGAAGAGTGAATCAACATTTAACTCCTTGTCATTCAACTGAAGAATCCAAGGCTGGCAATATTACAGCCATGGAGCAATACTATAATAATGTGGATGGTGAAGAACTTCTACTGCACCGAGGCTTGCTCCATAATTCATCACATACTCCCAGAGTTCTTTTTGCATATTGGTTTTCAACAGCTTGATTAAAATTGGATCACGACTGAAAAAGTATATGAGAGAAATAACTAACATTTAAGAAGATGAGACGTGGGAGAGGATGCAAAAGACCTCTAAAAATGTATATATGTTTAAAAATGTGTTTTAATTATTTGGGAAAAGGGCAATACATACAGCATGTTGTGCAAGTACAAGGACAACCTTATTCCTTCCCTCTGAAACAATATTCTCTTATTATATTATCTTACATTTTCATTGTTGTTAACCAATACAATATCCATTCTCTCATGCCATTTACCTGTATCAATTAGGAAAGTAGGTCCCCTTCAATCCTCCACTTCGATTCAATGATCGAAGCAGATAAATTAAACTCAACATACACTCGAATGAGCCAATGAGCGTGAAAGCCTCATGTTCGCGAGAGTTACAAATGCTTCGAGTAAAAGTGAAAGGAGATGCATAACATTCAACTTTTTTATCTTCTGTGGCCTTTCAAGACACTGTAATACTGTGACCTGCTGCTAAACAAGCTGCAAAGCTGTGCGCTGCTGCTGAGGAAGCTGCTGTGACAAAGAGCTGAAGTTGATCAAACTCAATGAGGTCCTGTGATTGCCCAGATTTTCAGAGCCACTGACAACCTGATGAAATGCACTATCCCAGGCTCCTCTTAGGATAGATGCACTGTCTTAGTTAGCTTAATTCACACAGCACAGGGGTCGGCAACCCAAAATGTTGAAAGAGCCATATTGGACCAAAAGAAAAACACAAATATGCCTTGAGCTGCAAAAAATGAAAAGCCTTATATAAGCCTTATAATTAAGCTAACACATGCTGTATGTATCTATATTATAAAAAAAAGTGACTAAGTTTGCTAAAATTGCATAATGAGCCTTCATGATTAAATGTTCATTTTCCCTGTAGTGCATCCTGTAGAGAATGACACACCACGTGACAACAAACAGTGCAATAAAACGATGATTTTGTTCAAGAAACATTGAATTCTCTGTTCTCCTCAGTTATTTTTCTCTTTTTCCCTTCGGGATCCATGGCCCATCACACAGCCGCTGGTTTGTTTACGACAGCCCACTGCCTGGTATCCTGCCTTGCTGATAGAAACATGTGTGCAGGCTATGACGCAAATCTTCGCTGACAGAAATATTGAAACTAAATATTTCTTCTACACTCTTTTACAGCATTGGAAAACGTTAAGAATGTTTGTCCTTCTATAAAAACCATATTAAAACAAAAAATATTTTTACCTCCCCCATCTTTTTACATTTTCAAAGATTTTTGAAAAAGCTCCAGGGATCCACTAGGGTAGCGCTAAAGAGCTCTAGAGCCACGGGTTACCGACTTAAACATTGATCTTAAACATTTTGATCAGCACTTTGTCTGGTTTGGAGGACAGCAGTCTCTGGATTGTCAAGGAAGTGAGTGTCTTCTCTAGAGCTGCACAGGTCGAAAGTATACATCCATTTTTGCTTTTATTCTCAGCCCATGAAATCTTCACGTTTATGTGGAGTTTGATTGGTACTCTCTGAGGTACTCCCATAGTCGTTTATCCACGTATGTCTCAGTTCCCCATTCAGAAACTTGATTTACTCAAGTAACCACAGACTTTTGTGTTGGTGTCATCAATAAATGTGGGAAACTCAACACTTTTGACATTCCTGACATACACATGATTAGAACATCTTTTTAACATCTCAGGTTTGCTAAGATATCACTGTTTTCCATCTGAAAACCTGTACTTTTTTCAGACATCTAATCAGCCCACCAGATCAGGGACATACGCAGTGTTTTCAACAGTACTGTAGAACCGAAACTCATTTAAGTCTTCAGACAATTCTACATAAACATGTTTCTTTTTTATAATTTCTTGTAAAACTGCCAATTAAAACCATATTGCAGTATTTTCAAGCTTGGCAAGCACATTTTTTCCCGATGTTTCTATCATAGGATTTTCAACGTATATATTGATGCCTACTAGGCTGAGCTAAGATTCCCCTTCTAAGTGTCTTATTTTTGTGTACTTCGAAAACTCTCCTGAAGCTAAGATGTTGCAGTAGCTGACATCTTTAAATTGGAGATCCAGCTGTGCATGAAACCAGCTATACATCAATGGGTGATTTCCTGAAGCTGTGATCCTATCTCAAACTGCCTTTTCCCAGGGGCCTTTCATGTGATGAAGACCATACCTGCTAATGCCTCATTACCCAGCAAAAGCTTCATCATGGGTTGATGGGAAATCTCTACACATCTTCTTTCATTGCCTGAGTCCACTGTCAATCTTCTTCTCCACAATAAATGAACAATGTTTCTTTCCTCTTTACGAGGGAAACCATGGATTAAGTTGAATGGGTATTTTCTTAAACCAATCATCACAACATCCTCATCTGTGCTATGTTTCCTTTTCTTTCATGTGTTTAATTAGCTTTTCCTTATGAACATATTATGAACTTTACCCAAACTTCCCTTTTAGAGACTTTTAATTTCCAGCATTTGGAGCAACACTCGTATAAATATAAATAATAATCATTTCTGGTGCATCCTGAATTTTCCCCTGCTCCTATTCTTGTTTTTTTTTCCATATAATTACACAGCACTTCATTTCACCCCACGGCTCTCGTATCTTGAATACAAACCAGCACTTAAGACTGCAGTTGCTGTTAAGGTTTCAAAAGAAATAAACAGGCTTGTTTTCACTGGCGTGTCCTTACTGGCAGCACTTAACAACTTTCCCATTACTGAAGCGTGAAGTGCATTGTGTTAACTGGCACATGATTATAGATTTCTTCATCTGAATCCTGAGATTGCATGCAAAAGAGAATAAAAAAAAATGTGAGAAATCGAAATTCAGATTGCAAAGACATGCTTTAAAGCCTGGCTTGGTTTGTCTAGATAAAGAAGTCTTTTACATTTTTACTTTTACATGTACATTTAAGAAGAAATTTGAGATTGCTGTCATTTTACTGAAATGTATATTGTGCCTACATGACCGTTAACACACCCCTGAAGATTATTTACTCTCAGCATCTTGAGTAAGGCAGTCATGATTTTAGGAATTACATTTTAGAAATTTACATTCGTGGCAGTATTTAGATGCATCAAGAGTACCAGTTTTTCACCTATAGGTTACTGAATGCCACAACATGAAATAGATGACCACTCCATAAAGGTAACTAAACTAACTCTGCTGTGAAGTTCTTACTTATCTTTCTGCCACAATTGCACAATTCATATAAAATTGTATCTCTTGAGAGTGAATGTAACACTGTAATGTAGTGACAGTATTAAAGTCTGACCTGAATGCATGTCTGCACCAGTAACCTGGTGTTGTAGTGAATCATCCTTCATCTTTAGGATTTTCCTGTGTGTATTCCTGATTTTAGTACTTAGTGGGGAATAGTTTTCAGTGATCGTATCATTGCAAACGTGAGAGCAAGAGATTGATTAAGTTAAATGAAGCATATTGCATAATTCTTCACATCGCCAAATCAGGTAAGCCCCTAAAACCTTAAAAATAGATTAAAAAAATTTGCTATTCAACTTGATGAACCAACAGACTTTGCAGATTTGGTAAATTTATTGGAATAAGCAAGAACATGATGGTGTTGCTCACAAGGACTTTATGTTCTGCTAGTCACTACAGCAGAGCACATATACCACGTATTAGATGCATTTATTCAAGAGAATGAACTAAAGCTGACCTCCATTGACCCAGACGTCACAAAACTGTGGCAGGCACACTCGGCATAATATGGTTGACTAAGATTCATATAAGAAGAACGATGCACTTTGCTCCAGGTCTGTTGTATGACACTAATTCTCTTGCAGATTTAATAACTATTATTATAGTTTTTCACACAGGGGAAGCTCTCTCTAGTGATTAATGATGTCTTATCTTAAACTAATACATATTTTTTATTAGGAACATGTCTGCCTCTTATTTGTAATGTGCACAACTGGCTAAATAGAAAAACCTATACACTTTGGATATACTAGTCATGTATTGGAGCACTCAATGTTTTGGTATTTGGTGAAAAAAGTTTGGCAACCACTGCATTAAACTTTTTCATATATATTTTTAATATTAAAAAATGAATTAAACCTATATTTATATAAATTATAAATATAGTTTATCATTTCCCAGGACTCAGAGGGGCTTTACATTGTTCAGAGCATTATTCATTCACTCCTCATTCACATATTGGTGGTGATACGCTACCTTGGTAGCCTGTCAGCTTCAGCTGCCCTGTCCTGCCCCCACCAAACACACCTCACCAGCCCTACCCCACCACATACATCAATACAGAGCAATGCGGATAAAGTGGCTTGCCCAAGGCCACAACTGTAAAATGAAACTAGCGGGAATCAAACCCTCCGGTTACAGAACAACCAACTCCATCACTGTTCCACCTTTCAATCAAGTTTTTTTTTCAATCAAGTTTTTATATAGCGCTTTACATAGTCACCTCCCCAGCAAAAAGAATAAACAAACTTAAGATCCATCGACGAAAAGTTTGCATGACAGCACCTGAAAAAACAAAACAAAAAACAAACCGAGACAAAACAGAAACTAAGAAATAAAAAACAATGGTTAGAAAAATGTAACAGACATCAAACAAGTGATCAGCATCAGCTGCAGGATGAGTGATAAATGATGGGGATAGGTTAGATAGGCACATTGAACAACATTGTTTTTTTCAACAGTTTGAATGTTTACAGTGCTCAGAAACCATATCTGTTTTGACAAATACCAGGAATCAATTTTTCGTATGCTAGAATAAAGAGATATGTTTTTAATTTTGTTGTGAACTCTGTTAGCGTAGCTGAGCTCCGGACAGCAACCAGAAGTTTGTTCCTGCGTTTCAGAGCGGTCTTCACCCTCTGGTGGATTTACTAATCTTCGGAATAATCAATAGTTCTGCTTCTTGTGATCGGAAAGCTAGCTGGAATATATTGTGATGAAAGACTGCTCAGGTAGGCAGAAGCCATTCAGTGCCTTAAAGGCAAGCAGCAGTATCTTATAGTCCATGCGATATTGTAGAGGAAGCCAATGAAGAGAGCACAGAACTGGTGTAATGTGGTCATTATTCTTTATTTTGTGCGAACTCTAGCTGCAGCGTTCTGGACTAACTATAATTTTTGTAGCGTGGTAGCTGAACAGCCGGCTAACAGAGCATTACAATAATCCATTCTGGAGGTCATGAAAGCATGCACTAGTTCTGAAGCCAGATTGAAGATCTTCATAACAGTTGCTCTTCTGTAAGAGGGAGCTGAACTGTGCTATTACAACTTTCTCTAATATTTTTTTACAAGAACGGAAGGTTAGAGATTGGCTTATAGTTGGATAATTCAGTAGGATTCAGGTGCGTTTTCTTGATGGTGGTTTAATTACTGCATTTTTGAGCTATTTAGGAACGTAACCTAGTAATAGAGATGAGTTTATAATATTCAGAAATGGTTCTTGAGCTATTTGTAGCATATCTTTCAGTAATTTTGTTGGTACAGGATTGAGAGAGCATGGAGCACCTTTCTGCTCTTGGTTTTAACCTGTATTTCTTTTTCGATAACTCTAGATATTTATCTAAATACATGTCCAAATTTGAGTAATGTTTTATCTTAGCTTGCATCACTAAATCAATATTTTTAAGTAAGACACAGTTTTAGTATTTTAACAAACCCCACCATAACCTCCGATTACTTCTCTCAAATTCAGCAGATGCTTTTACTTGGCAGCTTCCCAGATTTTCGTGATAGTTAACAAGCCAGTAAACGAGCTAGCTCCTCGGACTATTAAATATGTTTGCCTTTGGCTACTTTGCTTTGTTTGCTGATGAATTGTGCGCTCACATGTTGTGGTCTAAAGCGAAATTACCTTATAAGGGTGTACCTTATGTATCAGACATTGATATAGACTGGATAGCCAACTAAATATTTTGTGTTGTTTTCACAGGCAGTTGTGGTCTAGGGGATAAGGAGATCAACTTGTGATCGGAAGGTTGCATATTCGAACCTCAGATCCACCGAGTTGAAGGTAGTGAGTGATGAAACACTTGCTCTCCAGTCAACAACCATAGCTGTTGTGGCCCACTGCTCCGGGTGTGTGTTTACAGTGTGTGTGTACACTGGAATGAAATAAATGCAGAAAAAAATCTTAGTATGGGTCACTCCATAGCTGGCCAACTGGTCACTTTCACTTTTATTAGTTGTGGTTTTACTCTGATTTTGATACAACTTTTTGACAGTACAGATATTTTAAGCACATGAAATATTTACATTTTTACCTTGATTTCCTGGTAAAAAGACCCGAGCTATACATTCAATTCCTATATAAAATCTTTTAAACACCTCTTATGAACATGAATTTTTTGATAAAGTGGTTTACTGATTTACATTTGAATTGTACTTTATTTGGGGATATCTGGCAGGCTGAGAGCAGCTTGTAAACCGCTTGGTCAGAAAGTAACTTGACATTACTCCCCTCTTCATCACTCTTCATTGGCTCCCCATTGCAGCTCGGGTTAAATTCAAATCGCTAACGCTGGCATACAAAACTATCTACAGATCAGCCCCTGTCTACCTCCATGAGCTCATACGCTCCTACATGTCCTCCAGAAGGCTGCGCTCAGAGAAGGAACAGCGACTCGTGGTTCCGTCCCACAAGGGCAGAACTTTCTCTTTCACTGTCCCTGGCTGGTGGAACAAACTCCCTGATCCAGTCAGGAAAGCAGCAACACTAACAGCTTTCAAAAAGCAACTGAAAACTCTTCTCTTCAGGGAAAACCTACTATAAAGATTTTTTTAAAAACTTTCTTTTTTTTCCTCCTCTGTCTTTATCTTCTTCCTCTATTTCCTCACTGCTTTGGTTTATTGATCAGTTGATACAATTTCTATTATGAGAAGCCGAGATAGACTTTGACGTGTAACAGATTGCATATTGTCTCTCCCCTAATGTAAGTCGCTTTGGACAAAAGCGTCTGCCAAATGCATAAATGTAAATGTAAATTTTGATAATTTTACAAAAACAGTTTGATCATTTTAATCCACTTTAATAGTTGTGCATTTGTTAGTTTCTGGAAGATGTTCTTGATCATTTTCCAGACCTTTTTTTGTCTAAGTAGAATTTCCTTGGCGTGCGGTTTTGAGCCAAACCTTCTCAAATTTTCTTCCAACTATTTCAGTAATTACTGACTTTTTTTTGTGGGTTAAACATGATTCAACTTTTAATTAAAGATGTAATGCATAATATAACATTGTTTTTTTTATTCTTTAATAAAATTTACTTTTGTGAGTGAAAATGCATATTATTATATAGAGAGATAATTTCAACAACATCACAAAATACCCATTATGGCTACACCATGATAATTTGTTTGCCAATATAAACTGTTAGGGTGCTGCTTTTTCTTTTTATGATCTGCTTTTATTGCTTTGTCTCATTGACAAACCATTATAGCCCCCTCATTCTGTTACTTCCCATAATGCATTACTCCAGAACTGATCATTCCTCAGACACAGGCTCTCTCTCTCTCTCTCTCTCTCTCTCTCTCTCTCTCTCTCTCACCATTATCACCATAGGAAGCAGGCTGGGCCGACAGTCATCTCATTTCCTTACCGCCATTCCTCTCTCCTGTTCTCCGACGTGGTGATAGTCTAATTAAACCTGACGCACATTCATGTTTATGCATGTGCACATCCTCCATTGGCTTCCCACGTGTATCTTAGTGGGACTACATGCTAGCATGCCAAGTAGCATTTTTATCTTTTTGTTTTTGTGGCTTTTCCTTTCTCAGAGACGTATATAAATAAATAAAGCCCCTCCCTCCTTCGCACGCCGTTCTCATTTTCCTTCTTTAGACTTGACAAAAGCTAACGCCAGCTGAAAGCATCTCTGCCCACATAAAAAAAAATCCTGAATCCTGAAAAGAGGTGCAATGGGTTGCCAAGTCCTCCCTGCAGATATGAAGAAAACCACTCCTTTGAGAGGACTAGGAAATGTTGTTCCGAAGATCATTTCACACTGAAACTACTGGTGCCAACAGGATGATATGAGTTTATTGTTGGCTGAAGGAAACCTGATATTACTCTGAGATGTGTTAGTTCTTGGCGCCTCCTTGCAAGAGCAGTGGATGGTCCATTATTGTAACATTAAAGTTATCATAGCAGTAAATCTTTCAATTTAGCAGACGCTGAATATTCTCACAGACTCTCAAGCTTGAGTGTTCACTACATTAAGAGATAAGTGGAGAGATTTGGTTACAGTTTATAAACCATGAAATAGCAATCCAGCTTTAATCTGATAAGTAGACAGTGTGGTTAACATTGGCAAACAACACTGTTTTAACAAAAACTGTAAAGGCTTACATGTGAATGATTATTGCGAATGATTATTAATGTCAAGGCAAGAGATCAGACAGTCTGGATGGTCATGCAACACGAATGGGGTAGTATGTTTAAAAAATACAAAACTCAAAATATAAATCACATCAACACATAAGTTAAAATAAATGTAAAGTTGCTTTAAAAATGAGATTTCATTTTTACTCAATTCTCCAATCTGATCAAGTTGCATCTTGTGATACGAAACCTCGGGTTACAGTTGATACAACTGAACTTTTGATCATAGCAGAATTTCTCAATACTTGACAAATTTAATTATGTTTACTTGATTTTTCCCAAATGTTAAGTTTACTTAAAATATTTAAGTATTGGTAAAATGTTTGAATATATTTTTGAGAGTAAACCAAATAAAAATCAATTTACTAAATGCATACATAACTTAATATTTATCAGGAAATGTACAACAAAAATGTACCTGTTTAAACTTACTAAGATGTTCCTTAAAGTTTTCTTTGAATGAATAATAAATTCTTAAGTAAATTCTTAAAATATTTTTCAAGTAAACTGAATTAGTTGAATTTACAGAGTAATTTACCTAAAAAAACCGGATTGCCTTATTTATTCAAAGCAAACTTAAAAAAATCTTTGTAAGTTAAATAATTATCAACAGGTAAATTGAATTAATCAAATTTGAGAGTATATTTACTGATTATTTTAAGTTATATATCTATGCTCAATGACATTTTGTTTTGTAAATTTACTTAAGTTTTGTTAGTACTTTCAACATTTATTCAAACATTTTACCAATACTTAACTATTTTAAGTAAACTCAACATTTGAGTAAAAAGAAGTTAATTTAATTGCATTTCTCAAGTAAAGTATACAATATGATTTTACAGTGCTTTTTTAACTGTTCGGACGCATAACCAAAAGTTCTACTGTTAGTCTTTATTGATCAGAGAATGTACATGAACAGTGAAAAGTTTTACTGGTTGGTTAAAAGAAGTAATCTAGAGCTGCCATTTTGCAGACACAGACGATTCTTGGCACAGGTGAGGAATCTGTTGAGGATGAGAGGACTTTTCAACATGAGAACCCAAAAGAGCAAATATGGGGAAAGCTATTGGGTTTTTCAGGATATGCACAAAATAACATACAATAGAACACCAGTCCTTTACACAAACTTGAGTGCTTATCATTGTCTCTAATATAAGATGACAACCTGAGACCCGGAGCTGAAACCAGAGTGATGTGAATGTGAAAATTGGGAGTCAAGAGGAGTAGAGGAGTCATCGGTGCACAGAAAAGCTTTTTTTTAAAGATCAGATGAGCTGTTAAACTCTATTATTTGGAATAATAACAGCAGCAGTCAAAATGGAATTCTGTGAGAGAGTGACAAGAGTAGGAAGAGGGGCAAAGGACGTGCAACTATATTAATGAGGGTGTAGATTTCACACATGAGTGAAAACACAAGAAATGTTACAACTAACTGAAAGTAAGGAATGTTTAAGACCGTATTATGAGAGTGACACCAAAATCTGCAGTTTGATTAAAGTGGATATAATTATTTCTATCGAGTAATATTAAATGTAAGCTAACTTAAGCTAAATGGCTAGCTGAACTTTAGAAATAATTAATTGTTACGTTAAAAATCTGTTTATATTGTAAATCAGTTTAGATTTTGATGTATAGTTACTCTTTTGAAAATTCTTATTGTTTTACTTGGAGTCAACTTTTTAAAATCAACTTTTGCCACAAGTGGACATATCTGATGCAACAGCTAGAACTTAAACTGTCATTGGTGTGCGGAACTGCTTTTTCGGGGGCTATGCATATCTGAAAGTATGCATAGTGTTTGTGAGCGAACCAACTGATGGTTGTCCGGTTATTGGTGACAAGTTTACATTGATTTTTTCAGTTTTTCAAGGTTATTTCTTAGATAAGTTTGAAAAGTAAGTGTCAAGATGTCCCAGACAGCAGAATCAAGTAGAATCAAATCTAGGGCATCCCAACTGAACAAAAAGACAAGCGCAGGAAAAATGAAAGCACAAACACGACAAAAACATTGCTGAAGAGTAAAAACAAAACAAAAAAATTCTCAAAACAAAGTACAAATTCAAATGCACACAAACATATATAAATAGCTATTTATATGAATTATATATTATATTATTATATAGAAATTACAGCACGAATGTTCTAATATTGTGGGATCATAAAAGCACTCACAGACAAACAGATAAAAATAAAATGTGCCCATGCAAATGAATCAGTCAGCTGAGATAAATACTGGTACAGAGGAAGACAAAGTAGACTTTGTGTGCAGAGTGTTAACATTAAAATAGACACAATTTTAAAAAAAGATTTAAATTAACCAAGAGTTCTAATTTACAATTTGTAAGGATACTGAATTTTGATAAAAAATGGTGAAAGGGTTGTGGTGAAAGTCATGGAACAACTGGCAGTTACAAGCAGAGGTGTCAGATGAAGAAAGCAGCCAGCGAAAGAGGTGGCACCTGCAAGAAACTCGTAACTGCTACCACTTTAACTGCTGTGACCATTGAAAGGTTTTTCTCTGTGGTTGGACCAACACATTTCGAAGAGGCTCTGTCTAAAACATCTTTGTAGCTTGTTGCCCGTGCTACTTGGATTAAAAAGAGGTCCCAATAGTTTATTAGGTGTGGCTAAATCTCAAAGTATTGGGACAGGAAAAATGAATCTTTGAATCTCCAGCTAACTTTACTGAAGTCAGGTCTAATGCAATTAAATTAACATAAGGACAAAGTGTTAAGGGCTAAAGTCCTGAATCTCTAGTCCAGGAGACACCACTGAATTCAAGTCTAAATAAACAAAGGGGGTTTATTCACACCATATGCCAAATACTTACAAACACAACAGTCTTAATTGACAGGAAACTAAAGAACTATTACAAGAATATAATGTGTTTACTAAAGCAAACTAAGTTATCAAACCAAAATTAAAGACAAAAAAAAATACATCTCTTTGAAGTACACTTTAGAAGATAAATAACTCCATCAGGAAGGTCACCCTGAGTGTTAAGGATGACCAGACCATGAAGTAGTGCCAAAGAGGTGTTTTAGCAGAGGAATGGTGTCCATCTGGTGTGTAGGATCCAAGCAAACTCTTACTTGGCAACTTCTTACTTTACGTGTTGGCAATATTTAAAAAAAATGTCAAGAAATCCATTGGAGTAATTAGCAGATTAGGGCAATGTATAAATATATTGTTTCACTGTGCTAAATTATAGAGTTAATCCAAAATGTTCAAAACTAAGCCAGTAATATTCTAATGTCAAATCGGTTAACAAATAACTCTATGGGGAGGAGCTAATCTTCAAATGACTCATAGCAGAGAGGAGGTAGGTGTCAGTAAGAGTGTCTGGGAACTCAAATAAAAGAAGGATTTGATGTTGAGATCTCAGACTGTCTTTAAGACCGGAGAGAATTCCTAGAGCTTTGTGTTATCTGTGCATTAGAGCTTGAGCGGAGACTAGAAGCACTGCAGCCCACATCTGTGTACTGTACTTGAATGCCATCAAGTGGCAGCTGAACCAAGATAATGTTTTTCCTCAGGCACTCTGTCAACCCAGACTTGTACGTCTTGGAAATGAGAATCAAGATGCTTTCTCGTGCTTCTAAAAGGGATGGAGAAAGTCAGATGAAAAATACATGCATACATGCTTTCATTTCCCTTTTTTGATTTCCTTCTATATACAAAATGCCACACACAGCTTGTGTCAGATACAATTGAAACACCTTGACATTTTAAGGTTCTTGTTGAAAAGTGTGGTGGAGATTAATCAATCAACAAAGAGAATCGCATGTTTGATAACACTGTAACTGATGACTTACTGGCTTCATTATTTAGTCACATTTTACTGCTAATATATGTGTTTTCTTTCCCTCGTGGCAGTTAGTTGGGGAAATCAAAAGCCTACTGTGTGGGATTTTACTGTCTGTCTGCGTGTGTGTGTGTGTGTGTGTATTTTATATATATATATATATATATATATATATATATATATATATATATATATATATATATATATATTTATACATCTATATGGACTGTGCTGAATAAACAATGCAATCGTGTGTGTGTATTATATAAAAATTGTACATCTATATGGACTGTGCTGAATATACAATGCAATCGACAGGTTGAAAAATATATATAAATAATATATATATAATTTTTTTTTATATATATTTTTTTTTTCAACCAGTCGATTGCATTGTTTATTCAGCACAGTCCATATAGATGTACAAATTTACCATGACATAGTTAAATACATTCAATGTGTTCCCGTTTCTTTGCATGCATCATAGCAGGGAATTGCTCTGTTTTCATTTTTGGGAGAAATAGTATCAGGGTCTCGGCCACAGGTGGAAATGGGAGAAATGTCTTGATTCATTCATTCCCTGTAACTTCAATGCAATGGAAAAAGCTGAAGCTTTGGTAATTATGATTGATAGTGGTTCATTTCGCTAGCTATGAAGGAACAACATTAAACTGAGGGAGAAACCTGAAGAAACAGATGATCCCACATCTGCTATGGCAATCTTGGATAAAGCTGTCATACAGAAATGGTCCCTGTGCCTACTTTAGCCTTGAAAACGTATTCCAATTTTGGTTCTGGATCACCTGCTACAAGCTACAATGTATGTTTAGATGGGTTAGTTTTCACAAATTAAGCACGATCCACATCTTCCTTTTTTTTTTGTCCTAGCCTTTTTTTTCACTGAAGAGTTTTTTAGTCTTATGTCAGACAGTTCAGAAAAATTAATAAATTGTATCAAACATGCAATTTAAAACTAATATGAGAAATGAAAATAGTCATACGGTTATATTAAACTCGGTTTAGCACTACATTTTCCAAGTTTAAGTTAATCAAAAATAAGATATTGAAATTAAACGTATTGTCCCTTTATCATTAAGAACAAAATAGTTTCGCAGGGACATTGGGATGTCATCCTTGGAATGTATATAGACCTACACTGCAAAAAATGGACTCTTGGAACAAGAAAAAGAAACCTGAAATAAAGTTAAACTCTTCCTATTTTTGACGTAGTGGTATGCTTCCTCTAACCTGTAGTAATCGGCTGACCTGAGACACAAATCTAAATATTCACTAAAGCTGTCCTCGGGTGTCAAGAGATGTGTAAAACAAGACCAGGTAAAAATCAACAATCTGTTGATCATGTTTGACTTTTAGAAGTAAGCAGGCTTTGGAAGAGAGAGAAAATTAGTGATCTTCCGTTACCTGGCAACCTGGGAGAGAGGTCATTGAGTATTCTGTGGACAGACCAACATCAAAAGGTAGCAAGAGCCTGCAGATGTGTAACAGAATGTCGACGGCTGAGCTTCCCAATGGGTTTTTCCTGTAACAGTGAACCATGAGAGCAGCTGCCATCAGGTACAAAGCTCCTGTGCTTTGTTTGGCCAAGAAAAGGGTCATTTTTCATCAGCACCGTTATGTTAAGACTATAATTATAAGTCAAGATGTTCTTTGTCAGATTGTCCTCTTGTCTCAAGATGAATACCCTTCCAGATCATCTTCTAAGAGAACCATTCAGCGGCAACTATCACGGAACAATTAAAATGGGATTTACAGGTCTCTTACAAAAGCCATAACTAATCTAATGGTGTATTAGTTTCAGATTTTCATGCCAGATAAGTGACAGACAGCAGCTTCCAAACTAGCTTGTTTTTACGAAGAAAGTTTGACTTGTTTAAAACTATTTGTGTTTTTAATTCATCAACATCTGTTTGCTAATTGTAGATATTTTATGTATATATTATAAAAATTTTTAGATATATCTGTCACAATCTTCTGTAAAGCTCTTTGAATTATCATGGGTGTTGAAGTATTTGAAGTATCATGAAATGTTATATGCTAATAAACTTCCCTTACCTCTGTTCATGAACAAAAAATGTATGATTAAAGGAAACCACTCAAGCCTTTCTGTGTAATCCTTCACTGTTGCTTTTGAGGCATTGGCAAACGTCAATGAAAACACTTTAATAATAGAATGAATTCAGAGACTGCATCGTGATGTTAATGATTAGAAGATGTACGTTACATAATGGACTTTCTTCTTTTGTCTAAAACACACTTTTTAGTCTTACTAGAGATCAGAGGAACTCAATGATAAGTTGTGGTTCTGTCCTCAGTTTGTTTTTAGAAGCAACGTTTTTAGAATAAACAATCAGTAATTAGAAGCTGCTCTATTTGTGCAGCAATAGCTACCAGTCAGAGAAAAGACTTAAGGATGTCGAAGTGCTAAGCACCTCTTTAGAAGCGCAGTCAGGTTTAATTACAACCTGTTTTATTGCATAATGTGACATTTTGCGAGAAATCATAAATTAAAAGTAAAGCGTACATGAGGATTTGATTGGACTTTGATTTTAGACGTTTCATGGTTTTCAATTGACATTCGACATGCAGAAAGCCATCGTATTAAGACTGAATGAGATTATGTTCAAACGATCATGTTTATAATTTATGAATCATCTCTACTTCACTTAAAGACAATACAAACTTAATATATATTTTTAACAAATATATATTTTTATCAGAATTATTAAGATTTTGGATCCCTAAGATAACTACCAAAGAATTCCACAAAGCTCTCATTTATAGAGATCTAAAATTTAAACAAAATGAATGGATGAATTGTGCCAGATGAGCAACGACATATCCCTTAGAAATGAATGTGGTATGTATATTTTACATATTGGTTCAATCATGCATAACTAAGGCAAGAAGTCCTTCTTGAAAGTGAAAAAAGTTTTACGGAAAATTGTAAAAATACATAAATCCTTTTTCCATCGACCTTCTTTTCCACCTTTACCAATATTTCATATTCACAGTAGATTAGCCTTACAAACAACCAAAACTGGAAAGATTGCTATAAACATAGGGGTATGATAGAGTTATTTGTAGACACAATGACTACTTACATCAACACACCTCCTAAAGCTGGATTTATAGTTGTGCGTCGAGCCTAAGAAATGCCTGTTGCGCAAGGCTTCATGCAAAACACATTTTTCAACAAAACATTCAAAGTTGTGCGCTTCATCCTGCACTGTCTGTGCACTGAGAAATATTGCTATGATAAGATTTCCAACTGCTAGAAAACAAAAACACAACACAGAGGGTAACAAAAGGCAGGTTTAATTTACCTTATAATTCATGTAGATATAACTTCTTACAAACATCCGCTGCTGCTTTAAAAGCACCGTCAATAAACTGATCAGTATCACATGACGTGATGACAATGCTAATTTTTAGCTAGCTAAAACTCACCACAGATAACAAAGGAAAATTATTTACTTTATCGCCATAGTTTTACTTCATTATCCAGTGTTTCACACAGAGCGCAAGTCAAGAAAGAGAGTGAAAGTACTTGCTCTACCCTACTTCGCCCAATCACGGAGCTCATTCTCTGTAAAGCATTGACTTGACTCAAGGTTAGAAAATTTCAGAGGTGCACGTTGAGGGGTCAGGGGTTACTTAAGAGAGACACAGAATACATTTGGTTGTAAGAAGTAGTTTTTCCCTGAATATGAGTAGTTTTTATAAGTCGTTTTTAACTAATTTGTGATCTCCCGATTAAAACAGGTTTTTCTATTAGCAATAGAAGGTCCAACCTATTAGTATGTCCAGATTAGCTTCTTGTTATGGATTGCAATGAAATCAAAGTTTGTCTATTTCACACAAAGTTGTACAATGATCTGGGCAAGAAAACTTGACCACATAATTTTGGCATTAAATTAAAATTTTTATTCTATTGATTGTTTCTAAAAACAGAAGTAGCTTTCCAAAACTGACTAACATTTTTAAACTGGCTCCATCACCCTAACACAGCGTAGCAAAACATTGACTAAATGAAGGTTTTGGCCCTACTCTGTCCAAAGGCAGTAGGTGTCCAAAAAATAATAGTCATATTTGAAAGGGTACAGCATGGAAACATTGCAAGGTCCTTGAGGGAGGGAAGGGACGTCTCGATGATCTCAGTCATACGGACAATTCTGTGAGGTCTCTGGATGGCTGATTTAGAGCAACAGAGCTAAAACCAGTGATGCAGGAACAAAAGAAGAGGCTTAATGACTACAGAGTAGAACTGGGGCAGCGGTGTCTGTTGGAGGTTGAACTTCTTCAGCTGGAATAGGAAGTGGAGCGTCTGCTGGACCTTCTCAATGACGAGTCAACGTCTGTGTTTCTCTTCAAGTTCAGAGAGATGGTTGTGCCCAAGAAACAAAATGACTTCACTGTTCATGATGGTATCAATTTTTGGTGCTTGGTGAGCTCCAGGATGTTCCGACTGCACCAGAGAGTCAGCTGCTTCTCTTACTATTTGTGTATGCAGACTCCTCACCATCTGCAAACCAATAACAGTGTTGTCCTCTTTTAACGTGAGGAGTTTCTCAGTGGAGCCATGGGAGTTGAAGTCGTTTGTGTAGAGTAGCAGATCATGGAGTTTTTAAGTTTCATTTTCTCTACACTGCACTAAAAAACTGATATTCTACACTGAAATGTGTGAAATATAATAAAGTCCTACTATTTGCTTCACTTAAACACCTAAATAATAAAACCACAAGAACGTATAAACCCATTATAAATCCAATTAACTGGAATGAATTGTCACACAATGGACTCTGAACAACTACATAAGTTTGCCGTGAAACAGAACAAAACAAGGTATGTTACAATGGTAAGACAACACATTAAAACATTATTATTATTATTATCTGTAAAAAGGAACAACATGTGTATATGAGAACCCAAAAAGGCAAGGGACATTATGAAAGGGACTCAAAGTCACTGGTCTTCCACAGAATAAGTAATAAAAACCTAACTTTGAGTAATTTTGAAGACAGTTAGAAAATTAAGACAGTTATTTCAAATATGTTATATTTTTTATGCATTTATAGTTGTTTGTATATAATGCAGGTTGGTCTGTTTTTGTGCATGTGATGCACAGTTTGAGACTTTACAGTGACTCTTTATTAAGTCTCTTTTACAATATTATATATATATATATATATATATATATATATATATATATATATGAGTAGCATAGTTTTGTTTAGTTTTTATTTTAAACTATACAGCCATAAAAATATGTTTTTTAATCATTGGATCTGTACATAGATTTCATTTTACTGGTAAACTAGTCCTTGAATGTGAGGATTTACACTACATGTTTTTCTTTGCTGTAAGTTGCCACAAAAGCTTATACACTTCATACTTCACCTTTAAAAATACTAGTAATATGCTAGTGCAGATCTGTACGGGCTCAACAAATAATACTAGAAGAATTCATGCCCTGGGAGAATCCTGACTTCAAAATAGTGTTTAACCACTCGATTGGAGATATGCATATTATAATGGGTAGGGATCAGAATGATGAATTAAGCTGAAACCTGTAAAAATGAACCAGCTGCTTAATAAATGTGTCCAAGTTTTTCATCCATTTATTACCAATAACATTGTTCTTTGGGGAGAACTTCTAAAGTATTTGCTAAAATTAATAGCAAAGTAAAACAAGAGGTGATGCCAAAAATGTGCAAAAGTTGGATTCAATACAGGCTAAAACATTGATTGACCTCTAAGGAATTACAACCTGCAAGCCACAATTGCAACCTACAACAACATACACAATAATAATGAGGTGACCTTTTTGGAAAAAAAAAAGATCAAAACCTTTCAATAAACACATTTACAATCAATAGCAGAACCAATATAGGGCTTACTGTTAAACATTCATGAGTCTTTAAATCCCGACTGTATTTTTTAATAAACACAACATTAAAAAAAATATTAGTATTGTTTTTTTATAGGTTGAAAAAAGGTTGTTCTAAAATGGATAGAGCAAGGGAAATGAAGTTTGAATCACTTTAGGAAATAACTAGAATGAATTCTCCAGAAACTGTATCAGCATTTAAGGTCTCAATAATATCACTGAATTTCCAAAAATACTATTTAAATTAAGAAAACAAATTTAAAAAGAAGATTAAAGTAATTAAGATACATACATTATACAAATAAAATCTGTCAAAAATACATTAACTTAGTACATAAAACAATGCCTTGCTCAACACTCTGCCCAGAACTCAATGCACACCTCTCAAAGGTCCATCAAAAGCTTCAATTCTCCCTTTTGGGTCAAATAGAACACCCATTAATGCACCAATAATGCCTTTGAAGTTTTATCATCAGTGCTTTCACTCTCATTGAAATGCAGCAAGATAAAGAAATAAAAAATTACACAGTCATGTATCACCCCAAACTCAAATTCAGTTAAAATCTTAGCATGCCACAATGACCTCCCTGTAGCTTGGGTGATTTTAATACTAATACAAGTTAATCCCACCATTTTAGCATTTCAGAAGATTTTTGTACTTATTCCCTCTTTTCTTTAGAAAGAGTCTTTAAACTGTTGTCAATCTTTTTTAAATTAACCGTAAACCCAGAAAAGTTTAGGTCATTAATTTTTCATCAGTAATTAGGGTTTTAATTGTAAGTATGCAAAATATGTTTTTTATTGTACTTAAAATCATTGATTAGTCCTAACTGTAAATACAGATTAGCCCTTTAATATGATAGCAACTAACTCAAATTATTCAATTGGATTCTACTTTAGTAATTAATTCATCTATTTCATACATTGTTATAGTTGTAATCTGAATAACTGTAATAATATAAACGTCAGTCCAACATTGTAAGTGGAGTGCGGACAGGCAGGAACATGGTATTAACCTTTAAACCATTACTGACGCATTTAATCCAATAATCATTAGTGTTGTTTCTTCACACCTCGTCTCTCAACAAGGGGAAGTAATATCACCATAAAAACAATATAATGAATAGTCAAACATCAGAAACACTTTACAACACTGCATTAACTATTTACATTGATAATTCACGATAAACAGCACATACACAGCTTTTTAACAAAAACTTGCTGATTATCCACAATCCGTTGCACTCTTTCGAATCTTAAATGAGCTATGTTGTATACCTCAAAACAGAAACATTGCTCAGCTTATTTAAATTAAATCTCACAAACTCATAAATATATAAAACAGCTCTAACTACTCAAGTATGTTAAGTAATGTAGCTTGTTGTGTTATTTAAAGTTGATAGAAATAAAATTGATTAAAACGTTCAACATTTGAGTTTACACTGTATATATCTCCTTGAAGGAGTTCTTATTCATTTGATTTATGTACGCTGAGATATTTAGCTGACTCAAAGTCAGTAGGAGTGGAACTTTTCTTCATACTTATCTGTGTTATTCACCTTTGGTACAATCAACAGGTACTTTTTTCCAATACAAAAACTATCCAAATCTGTTATTAAAACCTCTTTTTAACAGGCTCATCCAGACTCCCCAAACATCATAATCCATCCCAGCAGCAAGAAAGATGAGATCATTTTTATCTGAAGACCAAAACCATCTGCCTACAAGCTTTGACATTAAGGAAGAAAAGCTGTAAATTGGATTTTGGCAGGTATTATCTGTTAGAGAGATGTATGAAAACCCTGCAAACAGCCGAGAGGGTAAACAAGAGAAGCGAGGAGAGAAATAAAGACTTGCTTGAAAAATGACCATGCGTTTAAATCCAGGGGAAAGACTGTAAAATATTGTGTGAGGTCTTTGATTGACCGAATTTAGTTTGTTCTAGTTGTCATGGATTGTCATATGCATTCCAGTTGTCATTGGTTGTCATATGCATAAAATGTGGAGAGGTTGGGTAAACAAGGCATTAACATCCAATAACGTACCTTTGACATGTTGAATTCACAATTGTTGTAAGTTGTATAACACTGATAACGGCAGCATAAATATCCCAATTTATAAATAACGGTTAGTGTTGCCAACTTAGTGAGTTTGTTGCTAGATTTAGCGACTTTTCAGACCACCTAGTGACTTTTTTCATCCAAGCTACTACACTGCAAAAAATGTATTTTAAGCAAAGCTGAAAATGCTTAAAATTAGATTGAAAATCTTGATTTTCTTATTTTTGGAAGAATTTTCTAATTTAAACCTTTTGGGTATAGATTACTTTGCTTATTTTGAGAAAATAACACTTATATTTTCTTGAGGAGAAAAAAAATCTTATTCTGGTCATTTATGTTCTTGAATTAAGAAACTATGTGAAACAAGTTGCCGATTTTGCCACTGATCTTAAAACAAGAATCTTAAAACAAGAATTTTTGACTCAACATATTCTTATATCAAGAATGTTACTTATATTTTATTTTAAGAAATCAATATTAAATACTGGTTAAAAACATGCATCTTGGAACAAGAAAAAAAAATCTTAAATCAAGTTCTAGTCTAGATCAAGTAAAGGTAAGAACATTTGATTTCTTGAAATAAGATTCAAATGTTTGTGAATAAAAATAAGAAAAAGGATCTACACTGTAAATAAATCATCAATACCGCAAACATTAAAACATTAGAATTTTCCAACTTGTATCTAGTCACTAGTGGTCTTAAAACTAGACAATCTGTCTTAAAACTAGAATGTTTTCTCTTATAGTTTTATATAGCTTATGTCTAAAAATGCATCAATAGGCCTAAATATTTAAATTATTTAAAATTCAAATTGTAAGCTAGAATTTCTAGTTTTAAGAACCCATATTCTACTTTAAGAACTAAAATTAAGCACAAACTTTCTTAATTTAAGGTCGTATATACTTATTTTAATACTAAATTTTCTAAGCTAGTCTTAAATAAAAGAGAAAACATCCTAGTTTTAAGACAGATTGTCTAGTTTTAAGACCACTAGAGACTAGATACAAGTTGAAATATTCTAGTTTCAGTGCAGTTTTACAATTTGTAAAGTCTTGTTTTGAGAGTTTTTGTCTATTTATCAGCTAGACTTTTTTTCTAATTTTAAGAAATTGCCAAGTCAAATTTGCTTACCCCATTGGCAGATTTTTTTGCTTGATATAGGAAGAGTTTAACTTTATTTGAGGTTTTTTTTCTTGTTCCAAGAGTGCATTTTTTGCAGTGTAGTGACAAATCTAGCAACTTTTCCTGTTGTTCCTGGCGACTTATAGCAACTTTTTTTCGTTCTGTCTGATGGGTGGAGGAACAGCTGCTGCAATGTCTGTGCTATGCCTTTATGAGTGCCTGTCTTTCACTCACTGTCTTCACTGCCCTGCCCCTGTCCCTGGGCCTGGGCCAGTTCCCCTCATGGCGCAAGTGCTGACGTCACAGTCACATTCACTAAACATGTCAGCTGATGAGTACTACAAAAATGTTTTATTTACATATTTGCACAAGACACTATTGCCTATGCCTGTGTGAGGTTTTCCTTCCTCACACAACATCCATCATCATAGGCATTAATTTAATAATGACATGAAACCCATGTACCTGTGTACCAGTAGGTCAGTCTAGCATTAACCCCTCCAGTTGGCGTTTGGGTTCTTTGGTGGAGTTAGCTGCCAGTGTGTCATCACTTAATATTGGTAAAGGTAAGGCTAGATGTAAATTCACAGATGGTGACGGTGTAAAATTCCTTAAAAAAGTGAGGGATGTTTTCCTCACCAGGTAATGAGTAGGATTGGTCATTGAAGTTGAGTGTAATGCCTGAAATTCTTAAGAACTCCAGCCCCAAAACCACAGGAAAGGCCAAGTCCTTATCTTCCATCACATAAGCTTTTACAGAATTTGTGCTTCCATGTATATCGACAGTCCATGATACTTTTCCCAAGGTTGACTGCACATAACCATTAGCCAGTGAAAAATATTGTCCCTTACTGGATTTCAAGTGTTCATTCTGAGTTTTCAAGTAGACTCTTGTACCAGGGAGTAGGAACTACCTGTAACAAGAATAGCTTGGTACATTTGCTCTCTAATGATGGTAGGTAGGGTCAGTATAGTTGACATCTCTCCAGAGACTTCAGAACAAACAGATTGGTGAGTGATAGTGTGTCGCCCTCTAGGGAACCTCCCTCTTTATGATGACTTCATTTTGGTTTCTTGCTGTCTTCATTTCCAACAGTCTTTCTCTTCTTGCAGATCTCTCTCCGATAGTGTTCCAGTCTGGACCAGATCATCAACAGTATGTACTGTTCCTCTTAGCAAGCTTTCAATCCTTGGGTTGCAGTTGCGCAATGTTGCCTGCAGGATTTCATGCTCGAACATCGATGGTTTTAGCCTAAGGCATAAAGCTCTGTACTGATATGCAAATCTCATTATGTCTTGAACCTGTTTTCTTTCCCTGATCCTCCTTTCCACCTATACTTGGTCCACTGCTACATGGTCATCCGATAAAAATGAATGACGAAACATTTTTGAACTGTTCCCAGGAGTTGCCCATCTTCTTCTCTGCTATCCAACAGCATGGCTCATTACGAAAGGCAGCATGGACAAGATTTCTTAATCTTTCAAAGGTTGAATTGCCAAATACTCTAAATAATTGAGCAGATCTTCAAACTCTAGGCATCCAAATTTTGGGAATTCAAGTTTGATTGGCATCTTAAAATGTACTCCTCTGAAAGATCTAGGTTCAATTGTGGCTTGGTTGAAGTTTGGCATTGATGTAACTGCAGTAGATACTTGGACTAATGATCTGAGTTGCCCATTTCTTCTCTTCAAACAACCCATTACAGCTTGTGCCAACTCTTGAACCCCTTTCTCCAGGTTATTCCTCACCAACTGCGACTCTTCTTTCATCTTCATGAAGAAGGGTCCTTCAAGCTGCTTGAGGTCATGAGCAGAAGCTTGTTGCCGTTCTTCTAAAGGTTCCAAGTGGCTCTCCCTTTTGTTTTATCGTTTGTTGCCCTTGCCTGATGTTGTAAGTCTCTCAAACACAAATCGGGGGTATGTTCAAGTGCTTCCATTAGCATTTCCACTTTGTGCATTCTTGATGCCATGTCAATTGGCTTAAACTTTCTTCTTCCTCGGGTGGAGGAGGTGGATGTAATTCAATTTCATCATAATCACCTTCTTGACCTAGATTTTCTGGTTCTGGGTCTAAATAAAGATTAGCAACGAGCTTATGATGTCTTGAGTGGGTTATGAGTAATAAAAGGTTCCGAGGTAAAGTCTTCTACTTCTTTACTAAGTGCCTCTGCCATTTTCAATGTATGAGTTCGAAGTTGTAACCATTGATCCTCACCAAGTCTCTAAACCCAATAGCTTTCTCAAAGACTCAAAGAAAAAAACACTCGTTCTTTTTGCTTTGTTCCAGATAAATCACAAATTCAAGGTTACAATTATTATGCTCAGGCCCCTGTACAGGCACCATATTTATGTAACACATTTATTTTTCAATTTAGAAACATAAAAGTGAAAACTGGAATAAAACAAGAGACAAGTGCTGTTTGCATTCAATATAACGTATACATCTTATTTCATACACCTCACCACAAACATATCTTGTCAACCACTAATAAAAAAAAATCCTTAAACTACTGGAGAATGTCCATCCAAAGATCGCTTTCATTTAAATTTACATTTATGCATTTGGCAGACACTTTTGTCCAAAGTGACTTACAGTAGGGGAGAGACGTGTCAAATTCAAAAAGACTACTTACGTTCATTTAAAGCTTGCAGGTACCAGCCTTTTCATCAGTTACTATACACAAAATACACCATATACACAGAAATTCAAAAGCACTTTTAGCACAAAAAATGTTCTTATGTCTTGGGGCCACAGTATGAAGGATTTGTACCCCTTCATCATTTGGGTGAATGTTGAGCAGGTTTGTCTTTGATCACAGCTTTTAAATGGATCAAGAATCATGAATCAAACAAGAGTACCAAAAAAATAACATAGAACAGAAGGTCTCAGTTGAGTAGAAATTAAAGCTTGTGCTATTAAAAGTTTAGCCCTAATTTCAATCTATCCTAACATTGTTAGGATGAGAACATGAGAAAAAAACATGAGAACTTATTTTCATTTAATGATGATCAATATAAATGACCAGTGGTCAATTTCATGTAAACCTTTTGGTGGCGACACAAATATGTTTAGTCTTTTCTGGAATGGTCCAGCAGGTAGAACAAAATGTGTTTTCTTATTAAACTGAATTTATTCTGCCTGATCAAGTCTTCTCCCCTTTTGCTCATGGTGCTCTTAACACGTGCTTACAGAAAGAGCTGGCTCTGAAAGTCAGGTTAGTTTGGTGACAAGACCTGTAGATCAGACACTAAGAGAGTTGAACCTAAAACACAAGGGATAATTATGTGTCCATGAGTGTTTAGAATTCTGGTGATTGGGTTAATATTGGTTTGTATCTGGGTAAGATGAAGGCTCTGGTGACAATGATCTTGGTCAACGTATGTATGTCATTACAGCAATGCTTTTGGAAATTACTGTTTTCCTTGAGTTATATAAAAGAAAAGTGTTTCTCCTTGTAAGAGGGAAGCAATTAAATATACAGACACTTCAGGCATGACATTCCAAGGCCACCAGAGCACCTAATCAATAGAGGTGTTTGGTCTCAGGTACAGAATGTGACTGTGCATAATTTGACAAGGTTTTTGATTGTGGGGTGAGTCAGCGGGGGCATTTAATAATGTTTCTGGTGCTATTATAGTCAGCGCTGGAGGTATGCTTTATCTTGATTATTTGGGCTGCAGTCAATTCCTTCTTGACTGAAGATTGTGAATGGCTTCTGCAGTTAGTGAGTAATACCTTTTGGGATTGAATATATAAGAGATTGTGTTTTGTCACTTGCCCTTGACTGTCAAAAGCAAAAGGGAACTGCAGCTGCTTCATGTTTAAAAGTGACAGCTGCAAATATATTTGAAATATATAAAGAGTGATTTCACTACCTTTTTGTTTATTATGTATTAGTAGTTGCCTAATGTCTGTAAGGAATACTTGTTAGGTCAATTTCTATTCAGGTGCAGGTTCCTGTAAATTATAAACACATAGCAAACATGCTAAAAAGCTAACTCCTTTATGACATTTGAACTTGAATTTGAGGTGCACCTGTACTGCAAATACTATGTTTTTCTATCATTGTATATAGCTATGAACAAGATCCTTACTACTTCAAGAATAGCAGCGGATATACTTGTTTATTCCAGGAGCTTAGAATGAGAAGTAAACTGATTAAGAAGCTGGCTTGCTTGGTGAAGTATGACCGTGGGTAGATTGTTCTCATCCCTAATAAAACAAATGAGAAAGATGTTAGGGGTAACTGGAGAAAAATAAATAGCTGGAGAAAGACATCAAGCAGGTGAATTGGTTTCTCTGCTCAAGGGAGGTGATTTCTCAGTAATCTTTTATCAACAGGCCATTGTATCGATAAAAGCAAACAACAATTTGTGAAAAATAGCAGAGGCTTGAATTAATTGTAGGATTCTACAACAGATCAATAAGACGTGTTTTGTCAAAGAAGTATAAAATTACTGTAGTTACCTCACTTTGCAGCAAACATTCCTCTGAAGGCCCAGACAAAATTTAGATTTTGTCAACGGATTTGCACTGCAAAAACAATGACAATAGAAAGCAACTTATACAAATAAAATACTGCTGCAACGTTGTGTCATGACAGGGCTCAGGATGAGGAATGAGTAAGATCTAGATTTATTGATACATAACAACAAACATAGGCTTCATATAAAGAGATCAGAGTTTGTGTTGCATGTTGAGAACTGGAATCAGCGATAGAGAGATGAAGAAGGCATTAGATAATCCAAGGAAAACTAAAATGCAAGAAGCAGGTAACACTCAATTTATGAACTTTTGTTACTTTGTTGTTTTATTGCACCCTTGTTCTCAATACATAAATAATACAAGTAATCACATTTAAGTAAACTATGTTATGTGTAAAATATGATATCATAACTTACTATAGTTAAGTGCAAAACACTACACTTAAAACATATTTGTTGGAAAAAAATAATTTATGCTACCAAATAGTGAAACAGGCTCTTTTTTGTTTTAAAAGATTGGTTAATTGATTGGTTGGTTGGTTTTTACCAAACAAAATATATCCACTTTTGTTTCAGGTGATGTGTTAGTAGTAATGGTAGAGTTTGTGATGTATATTATATCAAAAGACAATGACATCAGGATTTGTGGGACATCAGCGCGGTGTGAATCAATGTGATTCAGAATTTTCTGCAGTGGAAATCGCTCAATAATCATGGGAGTGCTTTTAGCTGTCTAATTGTACAGACAAGTGAGTGTCTACAGGTGTTTTCTCATTTAGAGATAATGCAGTAAATCCATTACAGTAATTTCCAGTATCATAGTACAACCTTTCTAGCACTGATATAGTATCTGCCTGTGGCAGATTTAGTTTGACTGAAACCCCTCTTGGTAAGTACAACAGGCAACCATGGGTAAAGACAACTGACCATGCTAATTTACTACCAAGACTCTTCT
The DNA here is from genome assembly GCA_900490495.1 of Danionella dracula. Classification (NCBI taxonomy): domain Eukaryota; kingdom Metazoa; phylum Chordata; class Actinopteri; order Cypriniformes; family Danionidae; genus Danionella; species Danionella dracula. The sequence goes on along the minus strand of UELW01000778.1, from coordinate 20,672,059 downwards.
TTGCCAAATTAGCTCAATTTAGACAGTTCCGTTTTATTTAATGTTTTTCATTTTTTGACATACTGATAGTAAAGTATAAGACGTATGAAGATTCATATGTTGAGATAAAGTAAATCTTTCTTCCTACTAGGGTTTCGACCAATCCCTTAAAATAATAATGTTCTCATGTTTGAAAAATGTGTTTGTTCCATTTAAATCCAAAGTGCCATGTTTTGTCCTGTATTTTGAAAAGGCTAACATTTTTCAATCCTTTTCATCCTTATAGTTAATTACGCTGAGTAATTGGTTCTTCTAAATATCATACCTCAAGATTCAAGCTATAAGGTGCAAGAGATTGGCACTTCCAGAGAATAACAAGATAAATCTCACCCCTCCTGCTCACGGAACAGCACAGTCTTCAGAATTGAAATATGAACGCAAAACTACAGTCAGAGACTATTATAAGAGAGAAATGTCTAATCCCTAGTTAGATGTGATAAAGGTGATCACTTTAAAATCAGTCAGAAACTTTAAGCAGACATAACTCCTCATCAGGCTCAAAGAGTCAGCAAGACCCTTCTATTAAAATGTGGGTTCTACTAACTTTTACAATCCACACAATTTCTCAGAAGGCTGCATTAACAAGTAATTGCATAATATTAAATGCTACAAACTGAAGGATTTAAGCTGAAAATTCGAATTTCCAGAATGTTACACTGCATGACACGCTGATTTTTTCTCTTAAAATGCACCAAATAAAAGTGTTAAACTTAATAACTCACTCCTAAGATCCATTCTGTTTTACCTATAGCGAAGCAGATTAAACTAGTTTACCTTAAATTTCACTACTTTTGAAAGAAACTATACTCAAAAAATTAACCACATTTCATTTGTAGGGATATATGCAAAAACCACGTTTTGATATTTGAACATTTTTTGTCGTTTACCCCACATAACCTGATGTCCCTTCCTTATTTTACAACATAAAAGATGGCGACTCTTCCCCGACTACCTCAACCCCATCCCAATTGAGTATGAGAAATCCTAAACAAACCTAGCATACTTCTTCAAGCTAGCCAATCACAATCATGCAAATTACTTGTAAGAGCTCAGTCATGTTTTGTTTCATTATGCAGTTTCATTTCAGGTGTGTCTGTGATAAGAATAGTTACAGCACTTAAATAAAAAAAATTGAAATTCAAACCAGCATTTCTTACATCTTAATCTAAACACCAAACATTAAATTGTAGCCATTTTCTTTTCACCTCCTTCTGTCTATCTTCCATCATTCAACCCAATGGTTGTCTAGCACAGGAATGTCACAAGATAAACTCAGCTCTCTCAAGTTGATTTCTTTCAAAGCACCTTCCAGAGTCTTCCCACTTTAAGTGACACTATTGATTGGCATCTGGTAAAGTCCATCCCCTGTGTGTTGAATCATTCAGTTGGCTGGTTGACAGAAGGCGGAAGATGTCTGTCAGCCTGATTTGACCTCTTTGGCTTCAGACAACGTCATGGCCCTTCTTTTTTCATTAGTTCATCTGCTGAGAGGAAAGGTGAAAAAAATAACTGAGCTTCAAACATGCTATTTTTAAGTCTTTGGATCCAGTCATCTCAAATCACTCAGTCAATAAATTTTTATATAGCGCTTATTTAGCAGTTGCTGTCAAAGCAGCTTCACAAAGTCCTAGTGTGGATCAGGTAGAGTAAATAGGAGTTCCCTATCTGAGGTCCCTGAGAGCCTCGCTGACTGAGGCAGAGCCTAGTCAGCTCCCCAGCATAAAGAATATACAAACTTAAGATCTATCGACGAAAAATTCGCTAGACAGCACATGAAAAAATCTAAACAAAAGCATCTAGTTCCTTTGTTAAACTATGAAACAAAAAGCCAAGAAGTAATCTCAAAATATTTTCAAAGGGCAAAGAGGAGCTAATTAGTGAGCTAATTACTGTAAACATGCTTCCACTGTTGAGTATATCTTGATAGTTTCCAGCAACAGGCTTTGAAAAAATACATTCATTTAGTAAAAATATTTTACCTAACAGTTTATTTCTTCAAGTCTATCTTGATTCAATTTCAGACATAAAAAATAATCAAATATTAGATGTTGTGTTTACTTGGGAAATTCGGCTCCCTGAGGGCTGCTTTATGTAAGCCAACAGTCAACAGCCTTTGTTGTTAATTGAGTAATAAGTCAAAGCAATGAAACCAGTTGCAATTAAAGTACCAGACCTCTTGCACCACATCGATGGGTAAAGCTATCACTCCAATCACTAGTCAGAGGCATTATGATTTGCTTGGGGATTGAAGCAATAATGGAAATGTTTACAGTCTGTCAAAGCTACCCATTCTCACAATATATTCCAACCGACATTCTCTCTTCCTAACATTTCTCTCTGTCATCCTTTCAGCAGGCTTTCTAGATTACTGGCTACACTTTCATTGAAAACATGATCGTGTAATTTCACCCACCTCCTCTATCAGACACCATAATAGCGCCTGTCTGCAGGCCACAATCATTGCACTGTCTCCTGTTTGCTTCCACTACAGGGGAATGAAACAGTGTCGCACCTGGGGTTTGCAATGCTTTCTCATTTGAGGAAGCCTTTATCCACTTTCTTTTTCTGTCAGATTCTTTTCTGCACCCGAGTTAATCCACTACAGCGGACTTTCATACCAACAACGCTGACTAGGATAGTCACATCTTAGTGGAAACCCCAAAATATTAGACTAGCAAATGATGAACATTCAGATGAACTTTCAGGGATTGAATAATAATAATAATATATAGGGTGACAAAGCCAGCAGGCTCGGAGACCCTAATAAGGAGGGAAATCTTGAATTGGCCAGTCAATTTAGGTTTATTTTAAATCTTTATTTAGTGCAAACAAAAAGATTTTAAATAATAAGCAAGTGGTAGGATAGATCAAGTTCGTACTCTCATGAGTTGGTTCTTCCTTTTTTCAACTGATATCGCTGGCATGTCAGTCGTAAAGAATCCGATGTGACTAAAATGTGGACAAGTCACTCTTGAACTAGCCGGTATGATATAAGTTGCTTCTCCTTTACTTCCTATAGAGCCACTTAGTCTTGTCAGGTTGTGCTCCATGTGCGTCTTTAACTCAATAAGCACTTTTTATTCATTACACCTGCTTCTCATCTCTTCATCAACCAACCATCATCGAGTAACCTACTAGAAAAGCACTACCTATCCCTGTAGTCATTGTCACTCATTGATGCCATACCCCTGGAACTAACGGTACTGGCAACAACAACAACTCCCTGACTCCTGGATAGCGATTATCTTTTCTTTGGACAAAACTTCTACTAACTCTACCTTGGCTTGTTGTTCCTGTTGTTATGCAAGAACATAACATTTTCACATAATACCCAATAACACCAAATACCACTTAATTAACAGTACCATATTGCCCTAAAGTGGAAATATGAAATATTGATAGAGAATCAGAAAACACATAGATAAAATAGAGCTACTCTGTAGCTTTTTTCCCACAGTGTACATATCTGCACTATTTCCTTTTCAAGTCCTGGGAATGTGCATTTGAAAAAGGTCATGTATTATTGCAATTCAACGCTTATCATTCTTCCGGTTGCTGAACAATTACAGAGAAAATTAGAAGAGCTATCAATAGCTTACGATCAAAATTCTTTAAACTGAAGTGAAGGAAGGGGGCCCCAAAGGACTACAAGCAATCCCTAAACTGCCTTATGCTAATATTGACTAATCTGGTAAGCCGAAGCGGCCTCGTTTCTATTGCACAATCCAAGCTAACTGCTCAATTAAAACAAATCAGGTTTAAAACAAATCAACAGCATTAGCAATCCTAAATTAGTCTATAGAAAGAAAGAGGAAGATTATAATTTCCCTTGAGGTAATAATCTAGTTTGTCAGAGTGAAAATGAAACAACTTACATCTTTCCACCTTCTGTGCACTGATTGTTTCATTGGTGCACAAGTTCTATGAAAATCAGAATTATTTCCGAGCAGCTAAATGTGTCTCCGCTAAAGAGAGCAGGAACACCAACACCTCAAGTTATAATTTGACAAAGATTGTTGCACTTAAGATGCATTTAAAGGAAAGGCTGACATGAAAGGAAGACTCAAAGATATCGGTTTATTTTCTCTTGTGGTTATTGATGGAACACAATTGGTAGTTATAGGTTATAGGTTGCTAAAACATGTGATTGATGTCCAACTCCTCAAGGTTTAATGTCAAGATGCCAGACTGACTACAGAGTTAGAGAAAAGTTGAATTGGTTGGGGTTAAAAGAAAGCTATTGTTGAAGACAACTTGTGGATGTAGGTGAACATATGACATCACATAATGATGTTGACGTACTGTAATTGCATGTTGCAAAGAGACCACCAGCTAACAGGGAATGTTCCTGTAACCTTCGCTAATGTTCTTTAAATGTTGTCTAAATGTTAGCACATAACACTCTAGCAATGTTCTAATAACAGTAAACAATAAATATTATTTAAACAACATTCACAAAATATTCCTAGAATGTCTTTCATAAGTGATAAATGTTCTAAAAACATTTTAATAACCTTGTAAAAAAAACTGGGCAAACAAACATGTATGAAACGTGATCTTGTAACATAAATGTGTCACCTGAGCCTTCTCCAAGCTAAATTATTTAATCAAATAATATCAATATTTTTATTAATAAATTAAGTCAGAGAGCCTCACGTTCCATTATATTTTTTATGATGTAAATTTATTTAAAATAATGTAATTTCATTGGTAACATGATGACGTGTAAGAAGGTACACATAGTTTTCAACATAAGACAACTTCTTACCTCAAATTTCAGCTACCTGTCAAAGTGTCACATGACAAATATTTTCATAGGTTTCTACAACTGGTCTAGATGTGTTGCATGTGATTTAATAGAAGCAGATGGCATTGTTTGACCAGTTTAACCTACCCTTCAGGGCTCTTTATGCATTATAATCATGCTGATCAACATGATATTATTTCTAGTAAAAAAAGATAAATTGACATGTCCATTTAAGATGAATTAATATCTGCCTGAATATGCTGAATTCAAACCATGACTTTAGGGAAGGGGTGTGCAAGGAGGGCAGCTGTCCTGCAAAATTTCACTTCCATCTTGAAACAGCATGCCTGATTGCACTAATCAAGTTAATCTTGGCTCATTTGAAGCAATTTATTTGTCTTTTATAATAGTGTTGGGGTAAAAATACGTTGTACCTACCCCTAATCTAGACTATTTGGAAGCCACAATTACTACAGAAAGTATATGAAAAAGGCACTACATATATTGAATTCCTTCCAGGGAGTGCCAAATGAAAGTTTGCACTTTGACATGAAAATTCACAAATATTACTGTAAATATCAAGATGTTCAAAGTTTACTTTAAAGTGCAACGGAATTTTGAATGACCATTTTTATTTACACAACATTTTAAGATCTTTTAAACTTTATATAGATAAGGGATAAATTTGAGCCAAAACGAGACCAGACTTATTAAATCAAATAGTTTTACAAATGATAGAAAGATAGTAGAAAGATATCATATGATTAGGCAACAATCTTAGGCCTCAATTCTTGTATTAACCACCCTCATTTCCAAAAATCCTTTTTTCCTAATTTCGCTTTGCACAGTTTCCTTTTTAATGCTCAACAAATAACCTTGTTATACTGAGCTAATTCTATGTAATGCAAAAACTCTCGAAAAAACAAAACAGTCTATTTGCTAAGTTAATATAATATAAAACAAACACAGCTACAAAGACAGAATTAAATTAAATTTTCAGAATTGCTTCGAGGGTGTGCAAAAAAGCTTCCTTTACTTGAAAAAGTACAAATATTACTAAATATCCAGAAACAGGTGTAATCAATTACAGGAGTAAGTTTAATACTTAAATAAGGTTGACAAGTTATCAATGAACAAAACACTAGAAATGCACAAGACTACATAAAAAGTAAGATAACTATATATAACACAACATGAATGCATATGAACAAGGGAAGCTATGAAATGTACACTACAACTAAAACAAACTGAACACAAAATGGAAAAGTAAAATAGAAGCCTAATCAGGGAAAGCAGCAAGGGGGCTCCGAATGTGGGCAGCCAGAAAAAAAATTGGGCAAAGATTGATATTTGTCTGACATCCCTGTTTTTTTATTTGCCACTAACAAATGACACGTGCCCAAACATGGTTGAAAGCAGCGATGGTGTCTTTTATTATGCAGCACCAAAGACATGAGGCAGACCTTACATTTAATGTTACCTAAAGTTTTAACATGAGCCATGTGAGCCAATGTGTGGTTCTTGTCTAGAATCAAGACAATAATCAAGAAGAAATTATTTGCCATATTTGGGCCAAACGTAACAACTCAGAATTAGAACATTTAATGTGTACTAAACTAAATAAAACGTAACCCAGAGAAGAGGAGAAAATCCTATACAAAACAAGACTAAATCAACTTAATGTTTTTTTAGTTTATGTTCTCTTCAAGCAAATGGGTCCTAAGTAACGTTTTTCAACCAATAAAAAAAACTGCTGGAATGCTGGAATTTTAATCAATCTTAAAGTCTCCTCTGGCAGAGAGCTAACGATCCCCAACCTACCAGAAAGTAAAGGCATTGTTTCTGACAGCACACTCGGTTTCCTGAATCTCCAGCAACTACAGCATCTTCTCTCAATTTACTCAAGTGTGAAAAGCACTGGAGAGCATGATATCCACTGGAGACCTTAACATAAATTGAGCTGCCTGTTGAGTTTTCATTTGCTGGAGGAGTCCACTGGAGATCTTGATTGGACAGGTGACATTTTGTTATTGGCAGAGTTTTGCAAGAAAGAAGTTTCAAAGAGCCCACCCAGAGTTGTTTAACACCTGAAATGTGTTTCAAAAAGAGCATTCAGGAATGATATGAAGATGATTTAAATGTAAAATGTTGCTAAAAACACAGATTAAAAACTAGACCTCTACATCTCCATGTATAACAATAAAGGAACAAATTCTTTTAACCAATGGATGAATAATTATTGGTTTCTGCTGTGTGATGCTTCAGGAAACCTTCATAAAAAATATTTTTGATAGCCTAGCATTACACAACACATTATAAAGCAAATACAAGTTGACAAAAATAATTAGTCAGGGTGAGTGAACAAAAATGTTTGTTTTGTTAAAAAAAAAAAAAAAACCTGTGTCCTGATCCAAATACTTGTACTTCACATACTCACTGCAGTGGACAGCTATTTAAAAGTCCTTTTCTCCTAAATTAAATATCAGTATAGTACCATCTGATTAATAATATTATTCTATTAGTTTTTACTTTTTTTTTCCAAATAAGTAGTAAATTACAGTCAACCATGTGTACAATGTGGACATCATCCATCACCAGATGTATTTGTTACACCTTGGTCTTTCACCTGATTGTAAGATAGTGAGTGTTTGCTATGATTATAGGGTTATTATTTAACATACTGTTTTGTGTAGACTAGATGTATTTTTGAGTAACAGGTGTTAATTTGCCATATTCTGTAGACTGCAAGTGCAGCAAAGAATAAGGTAACCTATAGAATAGTCTCAGTAAAGCCAGTCAGGGCTTGGATAATGTGTTTTTATCTATACTGCAGTCTGGGACACACTAATTCCTATTTTTGCACACAAGTGTGGATAGTGCATCGATTGGGACCCAGGAATAGTGTGGGTTTAGCCAGGGCTCATTAGTGATGTTTGAGTTCAATTCTCAAAGTGAAGTTCCGTGAACGCAATTTCGGAAGGAGAGATCAGCTTATTTTAATCTCGTCACATACGCTTGCATTTTCTGGGCAATTTCTATTTAAGCAAACTCGTGAATAGACTTTTTGTAAGAAAAACATATTTAGAGAAAAGAGAACCCTGCCCTCTTTGCAAAACTTTACATGGCCATTTTTGTAGCATTTTTTTTATTCTCAGGGAGACAAGACCTAAAACAGACGAGTCTCATAGATATTTTTGACTCATTTGCGTTCTCAGCTAGGATGGATTCACCTTGGACCAGATGCTTGGGAAGTCTGGAAATACTATGCTTTCCAAATGGGGGATTACAGCTCATGACAGCAGGAAGATGATAGGATCTCACTGCTGTTCAAGCCAAAATTTGTACGCAGAGTCAGCCAGACATCGATTGCAGAGTCAGCACAGTGTCAGGGTTGAGCGGCAGCTTTGATTGTGGCTAATCAGGCTCAATCATCTTCACACTGATTGGTAGAGAGCAGTCTGGGAATGAAGCCACTCTGCTTTTTCTGCCTGTAAACGAGTATTTTAGGGGATCTTTTAAGATGTGCTCTAGAGTCATTTATCTAGGTTTGGGTTTCTTTCGGGGATTAATAATATTGTTAAATCCAAACTACAATACTTTTAATTAGTTGTAATCAAAACTCACATTAAAAAACTAAATAACAGCATGTCTGGGTGAAGTTTAATCTTTGATATAATTTACATGTCAAAGTTTTCTATTTAATATTTCACAAAGTTCATTTCTTTAGAAATGAAATGAATAATTTTCTTTAGAACCCAATTTGTTGTCCAGTACCTGGACAAACCAGCCAAGTTACACTTGTTGTACAAGGGACAAGACTAGCTTATTTAAAAGTTTTCATTGTTATTGCAAACCATATCAAGGCTATCTCAGTGTCTGTCATAATCACCTTTAATTAAGACGTTCATAAAAATTAGTTCCATAATTTCGCAACAATAAATACATTTGCTTTAAGTAATAGGAAACTTTCCCCACAAATTAACGTTGAATACCTGAGCTCCTCTGACCCTGGAGTCATTTGCTCAGCATGCTTGACATTCGTCAGCTCACAGACAGAGGAGGCTGAGATATTTTGGACAATGGGTTTAATGTATTCTCACAGCTTTGTCCCAGCCATCCAGTCTTTGTCTTTTAAATTAGTTTCATTAAGCTATAAGCAGTGAAGCTGAGATATGACTCATTCATGTTTCATAAACCCCACTTTCTTTTCTGCTGATGTAATTCATTATCTAACTTCCATTCTAGTTCAGTTTCAGCTGTTTAAAGAAACATGAGTTTATTAGCCATAACTGCCTTAACATTGAAATGGCCTTTTCTAAAAGCTTTCAGTAATGAACTCAATTTAAGATAACCTTTACTATTTGCCTTTGTGAATTCATGGATTTGTTTACAAACCAATTTCGCTCAAACGCACAGTGAAATCAACAGCTTTTGTTTTCAATCTTATCACAAATTGGGTAAATGCCAATATACACCAACAGTTCAGTCTTTTGGCTTCACTCTCTTTAAACTTTGAGGTATTGCATTTTTCTGACTTCTGATATTTTTATTATATAGGGAAAAGTTTAATATATTGACAATGTCACAAACATAAGGGATAAATCCAAATCCTGATTGAGCTGTTGGAATAGCAAGGCCACTTTGTATGTGAGATGATCCATAAATTAGATTAATTAATCATTTAACATATAGCGCCAGTCTTACTAGTTTTTGAGGTTTCAGATTCTTCAGTTTGCTCTATTTACTCTATGTACATAAAAAAGTCAGTTCATACCATTCTTACAGACTGTTCATATTTTATTGGTGACAAAAAGAGTGAACAAGTGTTTTGGGATATATTAATGCATCATTAAATCTTGTAGTTACTCAAAATTTATTTTATTTTTAGTTACATTTTTCTAAATTCCAGGTTTACTATATATACCATATTAAGATTTACCTCTCCAAATGCCTAAACCCTCAGAAATGTTTTGAGTGCATGTGTATTTTTTTATTTGCCAAGGGCAACATTTTAAGCTTTAATATGGAACCTTAAGAAACTGAAATGTAGTTATTTATGTATGAGGGGGCTGGTTGTCCTCTGGCTCTATCTTTTTTCTAGCTCTTCTCCTGCAGGCTTGGCTGCTCACAAGTGACTCTGGGAATCCCCAGGGCTGGAGGCCATGTGAGTGGAACCAGAAATAAAAGACACCTCTCTGGGCAAAGTGACATCTTGAATCCTTCATTCCTATGACTTGCCCTTCAACAGTAGATAATGGTGCAAGGATTATGATAAATTTCACACTGTAAAAAAATTTAGAAATAGAAATACAAGACGCCATGTTAATTTTATAGAATAGCCTGTTTTTGTGTGTTAGAGCCTAGGGTTTCATATGTATTTGTGTTGCAAGCTGGAATAACCTGCTTCATTCCAGTGCCTAAAAAAGGTGCCATTACATCCCAAACACCTGCCGGCTATTGTTATCTTCTTTTTCAGTTGTCAGTGGAAAAGGTAAATCTTGAATCCTCTTAACTTAAATATGTGATTTTCATGTAAATAATCGATTTCTTATGTTAGTAAATTTGCACATGCAGGCTTGATGTGTTGTATTCAGTCTTGAATTAAAGAGGGGTCAGTCAGTAGCTAGATATTATATTGTGTAGTGAGCAGGCTTTGAAAACACAGAAGCTCCTCGGATTATAGTTGATGAATATAACTGACAATGAAAACATCGAATTCTGTATCTCAGAACATTTGAATGATACTTAAGACAGATTCTAATACAATATTAAAAATTGAAAAAAGTTTCAACATACATTGTATATACTTCTGCACAGCACTATCGTGGCTTAAATGCAGGCATAGAGTTAATCAGTCTGTTGCACAGCTCAGGTTTTATAAGCCCAGGTTTGTCTGATGGTGGCCTTTAGCTGTTTTAATTTGCTAAAGTCTGGCACATTGCACATTCCTCTTCACAATACCTCATACGTTTGATCTGGCATTATGGTCAGGCGTGTTTGCTTTCAAACTGTCTGCAAGTACCAATCTGCTTTTGGTCAGTTGCAGGAAGCATAACATACTTTAGGATTTTCTGGTAGAAGGCTGCATTGAACCTGGACCTCAGAAAACACAATCAGATGATATGGCACCCTAACCATCACTGACTGTGGAACTGTTATGCTGTACCTCAAGCATCATGAATTATCTCTCCTCTTTTCCTCCAGCCTCTGGGACCCTGACTTCTGAAGGAAATATGGCATGTACTTTATTTAGAGAACATTGAACAGCAGCAGTTCAGTCCTTTTTCTCTTTATAGACAAGGTGGGAGGTTTCTGATACTATCTCTTGTTCAAGTGTGACTTAACACAAGGAATGCAACACATGAAACCCATGTCTTGCATTACACTATGTGTGGTTGTTCTTAAAGCACTGGCTCCAGCTGCTGTCCACTCTTTGTTAATATTTGTTTCACAATTCTCTCCAGGGTCTGGTTATCCCTACTGATTTTACACCTTTTTTCTACCACATCTTTTCCTTCCCTTTGCCCCTCTATCAATGTGCTTGGATCTTTGTGAATAGCAAGCCTCTTTTGAAATGACCTTCTATGTTTTGCTCTCCTTGTGCAAGATATCAATTGTCATCTTTATGGCAACTCAAGTCAGTCTTCGTCATGTTTGTGTAGCCCATAGAATTACACTGAGAGACAATTTAAAGGCTTTTTCAGGTGTTTTGAAGTTATTAGCTGATTAGAGTGTGTCAGGCGCAGAGGCCAAAAAAGGAATGCAGACCCCAACTGTGTGACAGTCTTTAAATAATAATTTATTTAATAAACAAATAACAAGGGAAGGTAGGTCAAACAAAGCAAAACCCACGAGGGGGGAAACAATGAATAAGATACAAACTAAAAACTGGGTTTAACAGGGTGATAAAATTATAGCACAAGACCAAAAGACAAACAAGAGCAACGCACCAGTAAGGTGTAATGAACCACAACCAAAAGAAAACTGAGGGACGCTTATAAAGGGAAATCAATCAAACATAAAGAGGGAAACTACAGGTGTACTAACTGAAAGCTGGAAAATGAGAAGAGCGGGGAAAGGGAGGAAAAAACTAGACCATGTACAAAAACAAATAAAACAAATCAAAGATGGCCACTGTCAGTCACAAGACCTGAGCCATGTGGCTCCATATTCCATAACTGAAAACAAGGTAAAACCAAAACTGAGGGAAGGACTGTCAGTGATCTGACCCAAGGTGACAAAGAAGATACTTGGCAGATTCTGACAAGAGTGTACCACCAGGTGCAGGTGTCTTCAATAATGAATCTTTCACTCTATTTAATTTTTCTGATATACTGAATTTTGAGTTTTCATTACTTATCAGTTATAAAAAAGGCACCTGTATAATTATAGAGAATTGCTTTAAATCTGTTGTACCTGTTTGAATTCATGCTGGGTATGATTCTTAATAAACCTTTTGATTGATAATTTATAATGATCTATCTTTAAACAAATAATCAATAAAAAAATATTTTAAACAGCACAAAAAAATGTCTAGGGGTAGAAAGATGGCGTAGTGGTGGAGTTGGTTGTTCTGAAACCGGAAGGTTGACCATTCAATCCCCACAAGGGCTATTCTGCCATTCTGACCCTGGGCAAGCCACTTCATCCACAATGCCCTGTATGGGTGTGTGTGACTGGTGGGGTGAGTTTGATGGTGGTCAGAAGGCCGTAGGCGTGGATTGGTAGCCACTTCCGGTCAGACTGCCCCAGGGCAGCTGAGAGATACCGAGGTAGCTTATCACCACCAGAGTGTGAGTGTAGAGTGAATGAATGAATAATGCTCTGATAATTGTAAAGCATCTTTGAGTGTCAGGGAAGAAGAGTCTATGTTCCTTCTCGTTCCTCCCAGAGAACTGAGTTTGTGTTCTTGTTAAGAAGAAGAATAAAGAAGTCTAACTCTGCACTTGGGTCATCGTCTGTCTTTGCCTAACAGTTACTATGGACCCAGCAGTGGCTTCGACTGTCCAGGACGCCCTACAGCATCAAGGGACCGTGCTCGGATGGCACGAGTCCGAAATCTCTGACTCTCGTAGGGTGATCAACTCACTTGTGAGTGACCTCAGCTCGGCTCTCCATAGCCTTCAAGTCTCCCAGGGCAGCACCAACCACTCTCCTGAGCCTGGTTAAACAGCTACTCCGCGCTGAGATCAAGGAGGAGCTGCTGATTCAAGATCTCCCGCGCTCCTTCAACTGTCTGGCTGAGCTGGCACTGCGAGTGGATGCCCGCCCACACTGCCGCAACACTCGCAGGTGTGTTCCCGGAGATCTTCGGGGTTCTCCGGCTTTTTCCAGTGACCTGGCTCATTCCTCTTCTCACAATGACTTCTCTCTGGTGGAACCAATGCAGCTGGGGGGCTTTCGCCTATCCCCTGCCGAGAGACAGCAAAGAATTGACTTTCAACTCTGCATTTACTGCGCCGATGTCGGTCAGTGCTTCTCTCAGCGTCGGCTGCGAGACAGAACCATTAGGGGGAGGAGCGTCTTTTCTCCTCCAACTCTCTCTCGGACTGTGTTGCCTGCGTCTATTTCAATTGCGAGAGTTACACACTGTACTGAGCCCGTCAATCTCCTTATTTCTGGTAATCACCAAGAGAGGATTAGTTTTTTTTTTCCAAACACTCCTGTGGTGCTTGGTCACCCCTGACTGATCAAGCACAACCCACAAATTGATTGGCTCCAGGGGAGAATTTTATTCAGGAAACTTTCTTGCCACTCCTCTTGCCTTCTTTCCGCTAGACCCTGAACTTGCACTCCCTGTGCGCCTCTTGAGGGAGTTCTTGATTTAGCTGCGGTACCCAGTTACTATCACGACCTTGCATTCGTTTTTAGCAAATCTCTGGCTTCATCATTACCGCGCCACAGACCCTATGACTGAGCTATGGTCCTCCTTCCTGGAGCGCTTCCTTCCAGGGATTGTCTGTTTTCCCTGTCTGCTCCTGAGAGGAAAGCGATCGAGAGCTATCTAGAGGAATCTCTTGTGGCAGGCACCATTGTTCCTTCTTCTTCACCGTCCAGGGCTAGTTTCTTTTTTATCAAGAAGAAGGACGGCTCACTGCGGCCTAACCACCTCGTTCGCATAAAGGAGGGGGATGAGTGGAAGACTGCGTTTAACACCCCGCTCGGTCACTATGAGTATCGGGTTTGGATTTTTGGAGTCGATAATGCTCCCGCCGTCTTCCAGGCATTCATTAACGATGTCCTCCGTGACATGATTAATGTATACGTCTATGTCTACGTCTACCTTGACGACATCCTTATTTTTTCTCAAGACCAGCAGACACACACTGTTCAGGTGCGCAACGTTCTCCAACGGCTGCTGGAGAATCGTCTGTATGTTAGGCCGGAGAAATGTGCCTTTCACAAGGAATCAGTGCAGTTCCTGGGGTACATCGTCGGTTCTAAGGGCCTCCGAATGGATACTGCCAAGGTGTGCCATTCCCTCTTCTCGCACTGCTCTGCAGTGGTTTTTGGGCTTTTCCAATTTTTATAGACGTTTTATTCGCAATTATAGCCAAATCGCTCCCCTTACTGCGCTCACCTTGTTAAAGGTACCATTTGTCTGGTCTCAGTCTGCTCAAGAGGCGCTCTTCTGCCTTAAGGGTCTGTTTACCTCGTCACCCATTCTTAATACTCCTTCACCGCTGAGACAATTTATCGTTGAGGTTGGTGCCTCAAACGAGGGGGTCAGTGCTGTACTGTCTCAGCGCCTCGGGTCTGATGGCAAGGTACACCCCTGTGCTTGTTACTCGCACCGCATTAATCCCACTGAGCGGCGCTACACTACCAGGGATCGTGAGCTCCTTGCTATCAGGCTTGCGCTGGGGGAGTGGCGGCACTGGCTAGAGGGAGCCACTACTCCCTTCATTGTGTAGACAGACCATCGAAACTTAGAGTTCATTCGTTCTGCTAAGACCTTCACACATTTTAGTTTCAACATTACATATCATCCATGTTCTCGTAATGCCAAGCCGGATCTGTTGTCACGTCAGTTTTGCTCCGCATCCACTACTGTCTCTCGTCCTTCCATTATTCCTGGGGAGAGGGTGATTGACGCCCTGTCCTGGGGAATCAAATGTACCGTTCAAGAGGCTCTAAGAGGAGGAGTCAGCTTAATTCCCTCTAAATGTCCTCCCAATCGTCTCTTTGTCCATAAACATCTCCGTGATGCCGTGCTTCGTTGGGGTCATTCCTCCAAGCTCTCCTGTCACCCATGTGTCAAGAGAACATTGGAGATGATCCGGCAGCGTTTCTGGTTGCACTCTTTAGTCCAGGAGGTTCACGGGTTTGTCCGCACCTGCTTAGCCTGTGCGCAGAGTAAATCCAGTAAAGTGTCTCCCACTGGCCTACTACGGCCTCTCTCTATTCCCTCTCGTCCGTGGTCGCACATTACCCTCGATTTTGTTACGGTGCTCCGGCGTCTAAGGGTTATACCACCATCCTCACTGTGGTAAAGCGCTTCTCTAAGGCAGTCCATTTTGTGCCCTTGCCAGGTCTTCCCTCTGCCTTAGAGACAGCATATGTCATCTTTAACCATATTGTTCGTGTTCACAGGCTCCCCCTAGACATTGTGTCTGACAGAGGTTTGCAGTTTACTTCCCAGGTTTGGAGGGAGTTTTGTCGTCTCATTGGGGCCTTTGCCAGCCTTTCCTCTAATTACCTCTCCCAGAGCAAAGGCCAGGCTGAGAGGGCTGACCAGGACCTGGGTCAGATGCTGCAATGCTTGGTCAGGAGTTGTCCTGCGGCATGGGTCGACCAACTACGCTGAGCTGAATACGCCCACAATTCTCTTCCCTCCTCTCCTGCCGTCATGTCTGGGGTATCAGCCATCTCTCTTTGAAGCCCAGGAGGGAGAGGTGGCTGTCCCTTCGATTCAAGCCTTCATTCGCCGTGCTTCACGTACCTGGCATTTGGTTACCCGTTCTCTTCGTTCAGCCCAAGAGCACATGATTAGGGGGGCTAATAGGCACAGACGATATATATGTGGTCAACAGGTATGGCTTGCTACTCAAAATCTTCCCCTTAAGGGTACCACCTGCAAGCTAGATCTCTGCTTCATTGGGCCCCTCTCTATTTCTAAAGTACTCAATCTGTCCAATGTTCGTCTTAATCTTCCTGTACACTTGAGTCGCATACACCCAGTATTTCATGTTTCATTAAAGCCATTCCTGTTTCGCTCTTCTCAACAACCCCCCCCACATCACACCCCTTCTAACCCCATTTGTAGGGTGAGACGCCTTCTGGATGTTAGGCAAAGGGGTCGTGGCCGCCAGTTCTTCGTCAACTGGGAGGGTTATGTACCCAAAGACAGGAGCTGGGTTCCCTCCCGGGAAATTTTTGATCAGTCCCTCATCGACGAGTTCTACCTCTCTCATCCCTCCTGTTCTGTATAGTCACCAGGTGGCGCCCTGTTACACCTGCTCCTCATTTAGCTCACGTGTTCCTAATTTTCCTCATTAGTCTCCTTTCTCGTTACTGGTGAATCGTTTATAGTATTGTCAGTGAGCAAGAGTCTTTGTCTTCCCAGAAGAACTGAGTTTGTGTTCTTGTTAAGAAAAAGAATAAAGAACCTCTGCACTTGGGTCCGCGTCTGCCTTTGCCTAACAGGCTGCAAAAAATAAATTAATTTATATCCTTCCACATATTTCCATGCAGTTTTTTGCTATGGAAGTACACAAAAAACTCAACTAATGTATTTATGACTACGCAGCTTTACTTTGAGGAAAAATCTATATTGTAAAAGTTTTCAGTTCAATGCCATTCATGGTTCAGTGCTAGTCTGTTAAAATGAGATGTGGTGTAAACCCCTTTTAATGGAAAAAATTATCCAGAAATTTTAAAAATAGAGCATTTTCAGCTGGTTGCAATAGATGCCTTGATGCTCGATCAGCTGTCAAAGGGCTTACATTTAATTTAAACCCAGCCAAACAGACCATCAATCCACCTTAGGCAGGTTTAATATGTTTTCCGTTGGAGGAACATTAAGAGACATGCTGTCTGGAGAAGCACAAAAGCCCAGCATTATTCGCTTTTTTTCACACTGACAACCCCAGCAGCTCTGGAGAACAGCGGTGTGCACAGTGTGGATTAGTTCTACTGATGGAGTGATCAAGGGCACGAAGGCCTTTGTCATCTGGACAGTGACATTAAATGGAAGCTGTATCCCAGACTCACTAGCAAAATGTGTTGTTGGATTACAGAAGCCTGCTGCTTGATCCTGAAGACTGAGGCCTGCTGAGCTCCACCAAAGTCCAACAGTCTTCTGTTCCTAAGCTGGAAACAGAAGGCTAGAGATAATCCACATCTGCTCTTGGTCATTTCTTTAATTTTCCTGCAAGTAAGCGTGTGAAAACAACATGGCATATTATTTGCTGAAATATAAGGAAAAAATTATGTTTTGTGTAGGTAATTACCACATAGCTTCACTGTCTGCAATTCTGCTTTAGATCAAGTGCCTCAATCCAAGTTCATTTTAAAAATATTTTAACTTTCTGCGTAAAAATTGTTGGTCCTCTGGAGGCTCACTAAACATCTGGTTTCAGTAATCAACTAGTCTCCACAAATGCTTCAATATTTCACTCTCTCTTATTATATTAAAGTCAGATGGAAGGAAGTAGGTTCATAATCTGCTCTAGGCATTATTTAGAGACTGTATTCAGAAATGTGTATTTACTCAATAAAAATATCTGACTTCTGACTTTTAGTATAGTTTTTAGTTCTATTAGCTCACGTATGTCTAAAGATTAAGCACTTTTAGGTTAATTTTATCCAAAAGAGAACTGTAGAAAAACTGAACATCTTAAGCTATTAACCTGACAAAAAGGATTACACACAAAACGGAATAAGCAAACCAAAAAATTACATTGATTTTTAAATGGTTAGTGAGAAGACCACTGGGGAACCATTGCAGAAAGACTACAATTTATGATCGATCATCATTCTCCAACTATATTTTTGCAGACTGAGCTTTAGTACATATAATTCAGCAAGTTTGAAATGTAAACTAATGTTTAAATTTCCCTGATATGAAAAGATATGAACATATCAGAATGAGGTTTAGTTCAAGTATTCTAACCAGAATAGTTGGATTGAAAAAAGAACAAGTTCACAAATTTTTTTTTATTAAATCTTGATCCTTTTCATCTACCTAATAAACCTTAACTACAACATAAAGAGATGTTGAAAGAGCTTCACAATATTTGTATGTGATTGCAGTACCAGTTTGACCACACAAAGAATACTGTTCTTTTAAGAGGAATTAAGAATCTGTGATTAATTGTGATTGTTATGTCAATTGTTTCCCCTTTCCGTAGCATGTCTGCAGTCTTCAGTCATTGCTCTCACATGCCTTAGATTATCTGTTCACTCGACTACTTCATGTTACTCATTTATACCTCTACAATATGCATCTTGCTCTTGAGTGTTCCGTTCCCTGAAAATATGTTTTCACCATATAGCTACAGTATGTACATGTTAGGAACGATGTGTAAATGTAAAAGCATTTTTGGGACATGTAAACCAAATTCTAAATTATTATGAATGACAGAATGACATTTTTTTATTCATTCAAATTAGCAAAACTCTTTGCTCTTTTTTATCCTTTTGTATGGTTTGACATTATTACCAAAGGTCTGCTGGGTTTCCATTAGTCTTTATATCAGATTCAGCTTTATTTTATTGCCTGCGCAATGTGGAAATGAAGCAGTAAAGTCACAGATCATCTCCTGTGGTCATAATCCAGTCATAAAAGAAGAAAGATAAATGAGGAGCATCATCGCTGAGTCTCAGGCTGTCCATTTGCACACCTCAGACTACTAAAATCTTCTAATAAAATTTCTAACTGTACGCTTAAATTTGAATACAATGGTTATATTAAAGTCAACTGGTCTGAGTTTTAAATGAATGAAAATTCTTACAGAAGCTTACGATTGATGTATTGAAATCTATTGTTTGGAGGTTCTTCTTAGAACCTCCTTTAAAAATGATTAACTAAAATATGTAAATGATAAATTCCAACTTATATTTCTACACAATTTTTATACCTGCTACATGATTTTCTAGGTCAGTTGTTTTCCCTGTATTAGTATTTCCACACAATGTTTTTGTTACAGTAGGTTGTTTCATTTAATCTCAATTCATTTTGATCTGGTGGGTTTTTGGTTTGTTTGTTTGTTTTTTGTTTCTCTTCTGCTAGTTTGCGATCTTGTGTCAGTCTCCACTTGTCATGGGCAGACCCATTTGTGGTTGTTGTTATGTTGTTGTGGCCTTTTCAACAGGTTAATGCAAGAAAATTACGTAATAGGAAAATATATATTATAAATATAAATCAACATAAGAAAACAAAAGTCTATGAAATAAGAAACAAAACAACAGAGCAAATGTTTTGCATTATCTGATCATTCCTGCATATTCTTAGACAGACTGATCTCTCCTATGAAATAAGTAAAATCCTGTTTTGTCAGGAAGAGACTCACAAATGAAAACACCATTGAGCTGATAGTGAAAATCATATCTTAAACATCTCTGCTGAATCTGCTGATGCTCTTCCTGATTTGTTCAACTCAAAAGTCTGTCATTGATGACATTGCCCCTGTGAAAGTCAAGAAGAAAGCAGACAGACAGAAAGCACCTTGGAGACATTTAAAAAAATACAAAATATGAAAAGAATGCAGAAAAGCTGAGAGAAAATGGAGGAAAATTAAAGTTGTTTTGCACTACAGTAATCTACAAAGAGAATGTTATCGCGTTTAGCATTAAATTAAGTGCTGCCAGGCAAAAACTTCTCTCAAACATCATCAAAACAACTTTAACAAATTACAATTTTCAACTGTAGCGAATCTAAGCCCCCAGATCAATCAATAATGGAATTCAGTCCTGTAGACAAATGCAACGAGTCTTCTGCATTCTTTGTAGATCAGATCATATTTTTGGAAATGGGATCAGCTCTTCTCCCATCAACCCTGGGATCAACACTTGTGTAACTTCAATTAAATCGATGGAAGAATTCTGGAGGACACAGTTCATAGCCTTAAATCGTCAACTTGCACCCACAGCCACTTTCAAAATAGTATTTTAGTGACCAGATACAGATCTGGTTGTAAATTCTTGTCTTACTTCTTTCAGGTACCTTTTTATAGACCCTAGGTTGTCACATGGCAAACTGGACACCAGTTTCTTGCAGGGTCCCTCAAGGCTCAATTCTTGCACCCCTTTTGTTCAGCCTGTACATGCTACCACTGGGTCAAACAATGAGAAGATACCAGATTGTCCATCCTAGTTATGCCGATGGCATTCAGATTTACTTTCTCCAAATGACTACTGCCCTGTAAGCTTTCTCTGCAAATGCTTTGACAAAATAAAGAGCTGGACACAAACTAAAAGTCATTTTTAAATTCATTGCTTTTGGGAACAAAGCGGAGATTTTCAAGGTGAAAGGCTATCACCTCAGGGTGATTCTGGATTATGATCGGAGCTTCATCAGTCACATAAGATCAATAACTAAATTTCCCTATTATCATTACATTTACATTTATGCATTTGGCAGATGCTTTTGTCCAAAGTGACTTACATTAGGGGAGAGACAATCATCTTGGAAGCGTTGCACGGATTAGATGCTTTAGATGCTACGGACTATTGTAATTGTCTCTCTAAAAAGCCCATTAGACAGCTGCAGCATGTTCAGAATGCAGCTGCACAGATCCTGCCAAAAAGTCAAAGCACTGCACTTATGAACTTGCTTTTTTAATTCTGTGAATTGTAATGCTTTTAATGTCCTTTTATGTTTTTTAACCCCTTGCTTTACTGTCTGGTTTATCTCTGATCTGTCTTATTTTTTCTGTAAAGCACTTTAAAATTTCAATGTGTACTTTAATGTTCTGTACAAATAAAACTGCCACAGTAAGCATTGCAACATAAAATGTTACAGGAACGTAACAGCTACAGCTGTGATTCCTGTTTTCTCTGACCTCTAGTGGCAACATCTAACATTGTGCTGTCATGCCAGCTTTATGTTACACATTCTTCTTCCAAATGCAAAAAGTAAACTGTTTTTATACCCAAATTTAATTTTACAAACAATTTGAAATGAACATAAATAATTGTACTTGTATATTAAATGTTAATTTCCCCTGTCTTAATCCAGATAATACAGCTCTGCTTTAGTAGCTACAGAGAGAATGAATCAATGAGGTATGAATCTAGAAAAGATTAAAAATCATTTTAAATCTGCAGTGCCAATAAGAGCTCTTTATGAAGCATTTTTTATATAGGGCTTATTGACAGGTCCAATAAAACAACATTTAAATTCATGTTAAATAATATTTTCCATCGTGGGTAATCCCATAAAACCTCTCCTGTAATGATGGCAGAGATTCGTAATTCAGGAAAGACCTCTTTCAGCTGAAAGGCTGAGTACGCCATATGATGATGCTAGGTCATTTGGTCATGCACTCTGGGTACAGGTTTTTGGTTACAGGTGTCAGCAAACTTGAAAAACAAACAAAAAAAACTAAAATCAGAAACAGATAGGAATTTTCATTACCTGCTGGAAGTTTTGCTCTTTCGTCACATCGTGCTAATTATCTATTTAATTTGCAGAGCTTCTTCGTGATTTATCTATATTTATTAAGTGGAATTTTTCAAGAATTCCCATTTTTACTTTACAGCATTTTTTCTTTGTACCACTAGAGAGCAGCATCACATCACCCAATGCACACTGTTTAAGCGTTTTATTTGAGGATAGCTTAGAACTACATATATTATTGGCCTGATTCTCATCAACAAAACTCTGACTGTGACTGCTGCAGTTTTGCAGCTTAATTTTTCACACAAAAAATATATGATAAAAAAAAACAATTACAATCGTATTTGAAAAGGAAGAATTAAAGTAAGCTTAACTCTGATAAAGTACTGGTTTCACAACCGACTCTAACTGCCATGGGGGATTATTTCAATGATAAATATAAATGATAAAAAGAACTAAACTTATCCATAACATAAATTGTCTTTTAGGGAGAAAACAAAAAATATGTCTAAAGACTTTATTGTATGACAAAAATAATTACAAAAATACATCCATAAAAAGTTTATTAATACGTTGGTCCATTTTTAACAGTATTTTACATCATGGGATCTAACTACTCGTTTTAAAAATTTAGTGTTCCTTCAAAAAAAACAACACAACAATAGAATTTTTCTAGTTTTACCTGAAAATATCCTTTAAACATTGCAGAAAATTTGAAATTGTCTTATTTGTCAACAAAGGACAGTAACATGTTTGCTGGGGGCTTTAATGCATTTCAAAACTTCATTTTCCATAGTCCTTTTTTTCATTTCCAGTCACACTCATCTGTGTATTTAATCTGTCTTACTTCACAGTTGTGTTTAGTGTTATTTACAGTCAGTGATTTTTTTTCTCCCTCATTATCTCTTATTTAACAGAAGTAGTTTTATTTTAGTTTTCATAGTGTGAACTTTTCTTTTGCGCTCTCGGTTTGAAACCCTATCCTGTTTTTTCTTTTTAATTGACTCAATATCACAAAAAGAAGTTTTCTTATTAATACACATACTGCACACTCAGGCCCATAATGTCCTTTCATGATGCGTTTGAGTCCAATGAGCCATAATCATTTATGAGCAGAATTATCTTTTACCATGTTAATCACAGCTGTTTACCTTTCTAATGAGAGATGTGAAAATAGTTTTCAAATTGTAAGCTTAACGGGGAACATAGATTTGTTTTATTTTGCTGACACAGTGAATACTTTGAAGTGGCAGAGTAAGAACAGAAATAGGAAAAGATAGAAGTGAAAATTATTAAGAAGGGAAAAAGTGGAGAAGGTAAAGGAACGGTAACAATAAGAAATAGACAAGGAACAAGTGAAAAGAAAAAGAAAGGGTAGGAGGACAAAGATGAAAAACAAGACAAAAAGTAAAAGAAGAAGAGTAGTGAAAAAAGACAGCAGTAAATTGACAAGAAGCCTTGCAAATCCTTTATCATTGTAGTTTTTCATCCCAAATAACATTTTTGAAAAAGTTTTATCATTTTTCCTTAAATGCAGCTTTCTGCCCAGCAAACTACCTATCCATTTATCTAATGTTCATCAGTAAGGTCTACTTTCATGGAAACTTTGTTTTATTAAAAAAATGAGACGTGAAAAATTACCCTCCCAGTTAGTAGTATGTATCCTAAGCAGTCACATGTGTCTGTTTCCGTGGTTAAGGTAAGTGGATATACTTTCCTCATGATTTCACAAAAGCTTTTCATACTACTTATTCTAGCAGAAGTAAGAAGCTATACACCATCTATTTGGGTTAATTATTGTTTATTCAAACATGTACTTGTATACTTGTGTCACAATTTGTGTACATGTAACATAAAATTGTCTTGTATCTATAACTGTGCTACGGATTGACAGTGGGAGAAGAAAGGGATGGAATCACAACCACACATATCCAGAAAAGTTTACAAATATGATTGCTATTTATAGGACCCATAATCATTCACTCTTTACACTTGGTACTCCCTTCGCTGCACTGCTCAATGTCCCTTTCAAATGCATTATTTAAAAATTACTTATGGTTAGACTTGAACTGAAACAGTATGGTTTTATGGTCTCAGCAGAGGGAAGCATTGAACAGTTCCTCGGGCACTGGCAATTACTTTGCTTTTTAGAACAGAATGATTTTAAAAGGTTGAGTCTTACGAAACATAACACAGTCCAACTTATTTAATTTATTCTGATAATGACTTGTTCTGTATTTGATTAATTTCATACTTTAAATACTTTAATAAATTACTGTTAATTATAAAAGCAAATGTAAAAACAATGTTTCATTTGATGTTCATTTTACCAAAGTTACTACAATTGATGGGTAGAAAAAATCATAATTATTATTATTATTTTTAATTTAAGGTTTTAATCAGCTCTAATCAGCTTTAATTTTTACCATTTTTGGGTGGGCAAGGAGACTGGAGACCTGGACAATTTAGCTTCAACCTTCATGCAACACATCTGACCAAAATACCCATCTTGCCTTCTTTGCTGCTACAGTTTGAAACAGGTTTGGAGGGCTGCACCTTCCTTGAAAGACTTATAGCCAAACCCAGATTCTAGGGAGAAAGATTGTGTAACTGAGAAACATAAACAAAGCAGATTGATAACATTGTATCTTGAATCAACCTTTCTAGGGAAATGCCCAGGTTTTATTATTCAATCTGTTCTCTAATAAAAAAATGATATAGTTTTCTTGTAAAAACAAGACTCAGTAAGCTATTTCAAAGTAAAAAAAAAAACTTGTGTATTCATATACACAAATTTTAGGCTGTAATCAAAAGGATAATACACAAGAAACCAAAAAGTGTTGATAGAAACATATAACACTGAAAGTTTCAGAATAAAAAAAATTAAATATGTTATAACTGATTTTATTTAAAGCGGCAAAAAAAGAGTTCTGAGTTGGAATTTACCTCATGGCTTTCTCTTTCTATGTAAAAACACTATTCACTTAGCTCCACCTTTTCAACCATTGAATGACAAAGAAACAAATCATGGAGAATTCAGATAAGAGAAGAGTTGCTAGCAGTAACACAATGCTGATAACGGATGGCAGCACAGAATAGAGACTAATGCTCTAAGCATGGTGTGCAGCTACTGAAGTACTTAGTACGTCAGATCCTAATCTGAAAAAGAGAGGATCAAGTTAATTTTAATGTGAGTCCATAGCAATAATGAGATATTTTGCTTGCCTGATTAAAATATGCATATGCTCAAATTGGTTTGTGCATCCGTGTCACATTCCCTTCAGAACTTTCTAAAGAATTCATTCAGTGACAGATCTAGGTAACTAGTTATGGATGCAAAATAAGCTCCTTTCCTCCCTCCTTCTCACGGCTTTCTGGAGGTTCAATAACTCTAGCTGTTTGCATATCCACTGATAGGATGTTGTTCTTTTGCCATGATTGCACAACCCAAGCTTCGATGGTTAATAGTACTGGGGCCATCTGCCTCAATATAAAAAAAAAAAAATACAAGTTATATGGAATATGTAAATATGCATTTTAGTCCTCGGCCACATGCTATTGTTAGATCCTGAGAAGAGAGTACATGAATATTAAAGTTGTTGATCAACAGAAGCACAATAACATTGATATAATCTGAAACACCACCCCATTATATCCTCCGCTTTATGTTATGAGAAATATGAAGCTATAATGTGATTTTTGTCAAAACTATATCAGTAATTTTCGAAATTCAAAATTACGTTTTATTTTTTCTAAAATATCAGTCAATGAGTAGGGGATAAACGATAAAGAGGATTGCACCCATCACTGGGGGACACTGAAGGGGACCACAGCAGGTTTTTATACCAACAAATTGTGAGTTACTAAGTAAAGGAAAGTATAAAGATTAGAATATTCTTCATATTCTACATTTAAGTGCTGAAAAAAGCAGTTAATGTCTTTGCTTATAAAAGTAAGAAAAATATTACATTTTTTTTCTATAATATTATTTTCTATATTCAATTTTATTTTCTAGCTATTTAAATGAATAGCTCAGCATAACATTTACATGTTTTGCAGTAGACAACATTTTTTTGAAACTGGATCAGATTCATGTTCAATGTAAGAGAAATGAATTTGTTTGTGAAACTATTAATATAGTGTGCAAGCACACAACGAAATCTAAATATATCTAAAACTGAAATGTCTCTGGTTATTTCTGGTGGAGATCTATAAGCTGACTCAGTTTCCCAGCAGTGGATCGATGTGAAACTGCAGAAGTGACGCTCGGCTTGAGTTTATACTAGCTCATTCACAATCTCTGCTGCATAGGCACTAGAGTTAAATACTGTGTTAAAACTGAAAGACTTTGATCTGTTACTCAGAACCAACAGAAAATCGGAATACATGGATGTCGACAGGGAATTTACACATCTATCTAGCTCGTTTTACAGATACTAGATTTTTTTTCTTTACTTTTCTTACTCTATTATAGATAAACTCAACAATGACCCCTCAATCGAAGAACTCTAAATGAGCTCTAGGCAGACCCGTTTCAAAAAGAACATTTCAAGGTGATAAAGGGAACAATTTATCACACTTCCACAGGTGGAGGTTTTCTGAGGACTGAGGTTTTCTTTTATTACACATTTACTAAAAGTTCTGTTTTAAAAATCTGGATAATTTGCTCTTCAACTTGATTCCTGTGTATATGAACAATCATATATTTTATGTCCTGAAACAAAAACAAGAAAAATTGCAGCTAATCTTCTTGCCTTAGATATAGAGTCACTGAAATAAATGAGGCAAAGTTTTTTTTTTCGGGGGTGAAGTCAGTATTGGTTGTCAGATTGTTTGACAAATACTGTAAGTTCAAAACTAGTTCTGCAGTGTTTCACAGAATGTTTATACCATGGAAGCTACAATTGATTAGTTTATAAAAATGTATTTGATAAAATTGCAACACAGAATGGAAATGTATTCCCCCAAAGATTGACAGTGTAACAAAAAAAAAACTATATATATACTTAAATCATGCTTTGAGTTGGTGAATAAGGTGCTTGTCTGATCTTTTACCCTGCAGTCTCTCACCTTCATCCAGCTCTTTCAGACTGACAGATTCTGCTGAAGTTAGCTGACACCTGTAAAAAGCCTTCCTTGACTTCAAGATCTAAAGCACATCTCTTATTTACAGCTTGAAGTTGGCAGGAACCTGTTTGGAAGCAGACAGAGGAACGTTTGCCCAGCGGCTGTTGTGCCCAGCCAGGGCTGCTGGCATACAAATGGAAGACGCTTCAGTCTGACAGCGGTGCTAACAAACAAATGCTACTCATGTCGAGGCTTGCACATCACGAACACCTCACTATACAACTGCTTTAAACGTGAATTCTTGCAGACCATAAAACAAATAGCTGTAGGTGTTCTGATTCTCAATTAAACTTAATTATGCTTAGTAAAAAAAAATAAAAATTGGGTGCAATATTGTTTTCAAATCTAGTCACCATTCAGAACACAGCAGCAAATGAGGACAAGAAGACACAAAAGATATATAGAATCTAACATAGTGATTCTAACATATTTTCATGTCACACATTAGCTGGGAAGATTAAAGTGATTTGAATCTTTAAAAAATTAATATTTTAACTCTTTTGAATATTAATTAGTGAACAAAATTTCTGTTTGACTAAAAAAAAGTGTTAATTAAAGTCACATTGTTGTCAAGGGGAAACAAAAGAAAGAATTAAGAGCAACGCAACGACAGTTGAAAATAATAAGAAGAATAAAAAGGAGTAAAATGTAGAAAAGAAAAAAGAAATAACCGAAGAAGGCAAATATGGATGTTAATTAAAGAGAAAGTAAACAAGAAAATAAGGTAAACAACACACGAAGAAGTGGAAAAGTAGGATCAGGAAAATGAAATATGAAGGAAAAAAAGAAGAGAAAGAAAACAGAAGAGAAAAAACAGAAGAGTAAAAAGATGGAGGATGAGGAAGAATAAGCAGTAAAAGAAAAGAGTTAAAAGAGGAAGAAGTGGCAGAGTAAGAACAGAAATAGGAAAAGATAGAAGAGAAAAAGATTAAGAAGGGAAAAAATGGAGGAGGTAAAGGAACGGTAACAATAAGAAATAGAGAAGGAACAAGTGAAAAGAAAAGGTAGGAGGACAAAGATGAAGAACAAGACAAAAAGTAAAAGAAGACGAGTAGTGAAAAAAGAAAGAATAGTAAAAGGGAAAGAAAAATTAATGAGAGCAGGAAAGAGAGATGCAGACAAATAGAGAGAACGAACGAAAAAAATTAATGGGGAAAGAAATTAGGAAGAAGAGGGACAGGAAGAAGACTACTTTGAAGATAAAAAAGGAGGAAGAAGAATTAATTATAACTACTTTTTTCTTGATATCATTTCACATTTAAAGGATCATGAGTTTGAGCTTGTGTTTATATGGACATTACTTGAGAACGTTCAGAGATGAATGCTTTGTCACAGACTGTTTATGGTCGAGTGAGTCAAGCTATGTATTTAAGCAGAGTGGTGTGCTACTCATGGTGTAAAAAGCATCAAACTACTTATTTGTACATTTCTTGATCAGTAACTGACAAATAAGAGCTAAACACTCAACAAATTGACCATAACGTATTTTTTGTTTCAAACAGCAGTCAAAATGTTGGAATAAGTGTTGGAATAACACCGTCAAAGCAGGTTTGTTCTTGTGCGCTCCCGCGTAACACTTAACAATTTGCACAGTTTTTAGCGGCCTAACAAATACACGGTCGTTGAAATGATTAGTGGATAAGTTAAAAAAGATGCTCCATTCATTTTGAACAGTACTTTTACAAAGCATATTTATCCAAATAAACCACAGTAGCTCCCATTTTACACACTGTTCACATGGATTGAATGAGAGTATGCGACAACCCAAAAGGGTTTAAATGTTAAACATAAAGAATAACACCAGCAAACTGAAACTGATTTTTAAATAATTTTGGATAAAACAATTGACCTAAAACTGAACACAAACCAGATTTCATTTAGGATAAATAATTTAATGTTAATATTACATCAACACACTCTCACACCAGAACTCAAATTTGCCAAGACCATAATAAATCTACAATTCCCTTTTACTAAAGCAGCCTGAGAGTGAAAAAAAATAAATAAAAAAAATCGACAATTCCATCGGTATACTCTCACCGCAAACATTCACACTAGAGATACTAGAGAGCTACATGATAGGGTCAAACATATACCCTTTTTTTTTAAATCCCATTGCACAACACTGTGAGAAATGATATAACAGTCCAAATCATGTGACAGAAATACTAGTTTGGCTATCAGTGTTTGGAAGTTTAGTGATAGAAGTATAGATGATAAACAGTCAGTAAGCGTTTGCAACTGAACCTCCAATTTTCAATAAAAACTTTTTTTCCCCCCAAACTATGACTTTAAGGGAGACGTACCAAAGTGAGACACAGCATAAACAACCAGCAAATCATTCCAGTGAAAGCACACCCCATGCACACTGCACTTAAACCTTGATGTGTATTGCAACAAAAAAACAGTCTAGGAAAGATCTGGGTTGGAGGAACGTTTAAAAACCCAACCGCAAGATGAAAGACAGAAAAAAGAGAAAATGTGTTTTTAGAGAATAAAAGCAATTCCATCAAACGCAAATTTTTATCAGCAGCTCACAGATCAACCGTCTTCATGTAAATGGCTTGTTTATCCTGAACATAGAGATACCATGAAGAAAAGAGAAAAACAGAGCAAGAGGAAGGAGAGGAGAGACATACAGTAGATGAAATGAATAGAGACAGCCTGAAGAGCCTAGAGTTAGAGAGGACAAGAGATTAAATGTGAAAAGGTGAGAAAAAAAAAGAGCAAAGATAAGAGAAATAGAGAGGATGAGAGTGAGATGGAGTTCGAAAAGGTCCTGAAGATAATCATTTTAAAGGTCACCTATTATGTAATTTTGACAATGTGATTTTTGTGATTCGTGAGCGTGCCAAGTGAAGAAAAACATTTTGGATTGTTTATAATTAATTGTTAAAACTGTCCTTTGGGGGGGTGAACAAATGTCCTGGGTTTATGCTATGTAAAGATGGTAGTCAGCCAGGATAAGTAAAAAATGTGTTGCCAGTGTGGCAAGCCATTTTACATTAAAAACTGTTACTTAAATATCTGTAAAAAATAATTTTGGAATAATTGTGTTCTTATGATGGTTAATATCTAAAGTTCCAAATGCACTAATATGAGGATGAATATATATTAATATATTTAAATATATATTTACTAAAAGAATAACACATGGCTTGCAACATAATATTTAAATGCAAGCAGTTCTGAGGACAGAGAGGTTTGAACTTAATTTTTGAGGTGACTAAAATGATGGATTGTTGGATAGGTATTTGCCTTCAAAAACAAAAATCAAGCATTGTCCCTCAGTTACCCCTTCACTGGCGATGATGAAGGATCTTGTGTTGGGAAATACATCCAGGAATGGAGCAGAAGTAATGCCTGCTACTTCGTTCATTTACTTTCAATCAGAAAAAATTACCACTTAAGCTTGACTCAGCAATCGCAATTGTTACAAAAAACGCTGTGGCAAAGCCTGCAAGTTCAGTGAATCTTTAAAATATTGAGGGACAAATACCCATTCATTTTCAAGGACAATGTTAAGTAAACGGTGACCTTTGACCTCATCTAGAGACTATGGGTCAAATATTTTGCACCTTAATCAGCATGCTATTGCTCAAACTGATAAATTACTTTGTCAAAGCTTGGCCACTAGTTAATTCAATGTGAAAAAATCTCTGTATTTCCCCAGAATTCTTTAGTGATACCAGTATTAGGAGATAGTGACTCAAGTCAGACCAGTTTGAACAATTTGAAAAAAAAATGTAAGTCAGTAACTTCACGTGTCTAGGAGGTAAAATTTTTGACAAGAAGAAAATTAACATGTTTAAAAGCTAGAACAGTATGTTTGCTTTCTCAAACCAAAACAATTATGAAAATATGAGGCTATATTGACGTGGGCAGAGGATTATATAAGGGGAGAAGACTGGATGGAATGAGACAGATGTGAAAAACAAAAATTTGTGAGACAATATTTCAAGTTAAAAGAAAAGTTAGAAAGTGATTTGTATTATCAATATCCTGTCCATCACCAAGATCTGATTTTCGTCTCTGTGACTCCAGCCAGAAAGTGTGAGCTCTTGAGGTGAAGCCTTTGAAGAACGTGAGCCTTGTGGCAGCTTTAGAGCATGTGAGCGTGTGAAGGGCGTACTAAGAACTAAGAATTGGTTGGTTTGCTGTAATCATCCACTCCAGTGATAGTGGCCTTGCAGAAGAAGCAGTCTTTGTTATTCATCAAGTGCTGATTGATACAGGCCCTGAAATAAAGACAAACGGTGCGAGTGAGGAAGAGAGAGATGGGTCTGTCAGTGACATTTAATCATTTAAAAAGAGCTGAGTCATGTCCCTGCATCAGTTAACATGGCTGTGCTTCAGGCAGACAAAGTGAAACAAAAACACATGTAGTAAACCTGAATGACGGAAATGAATCAGAAGATTTTAGCAGATCATTTGAATTAACTGTCAGTTAGCGTTAGTCTAGGAGGAAAATTTGAACATCATTATATGGGAAGCCTGTTTATTAAAATTAAATAAATCCAACTCATTACTAGGGCTGGGGAGACAGAGTTTGACATTGATTCGGCAAAGATGGCTAACGGTGAAAGAAGCAAGGGATTGCCTTACTGTTCTCTGTGCTAAACCTTTGCTCACTCGACATCATATTGAAATCCTTTATAAAAAAATTGGAATTATCTTTGTATGATCTGCTTTGCTCAGGCATTAAAGGCAAAAGCTGCAAGGAGTCAAAAGCAAAATACTGTAGTTTAGAAGCTTCTAATTGGCAGATATAACTTGAGGATCGAGGAGTCGCCTGCCATTTTGGCTTCCTCTTCACAGTGCATTTTTCAAAAATGTGCTTGTTTAAACCAAAGTTTTTTTGTTTTAAACAATATATTTTCTTTAAAAACTATGTACGTGTAGACGTGGCCTTGGACCGAGATGATACTAGAAATAGATTTTTTCTCCATTTACACACTCTCAGAGGGAAAATAAATGCATTGAAAAAGGCATATTAGTAGATATTTAACCAATTTACTCACAATGTCCTACAGCAAAAAAGATGACCTCAAGAATAATCCGCAGAATAATAAATTAATTTAAAGTTTATTAGTCTAAGGGTTTATTTTGTGAATCATTTATCTACTTTTCATTACAATAATGGGGAGATAAAGAAACAAGAAATCGAATCTTTACAAATTTGAATTTAACTAAGGAGTTTCTTTTATTATAAGCAACCCTTTCCTCCAGTTTTAGATGTCTCAGTTCCCACAAGGAATAATAAACATATAGTATGGAATTTTATTTGTGGAGAAAGTTAGCTTCACACCAGAATCCTAATATGTTAATGGTACAAGAACTGTGTTGAGAGAGAGCTGGCAACGACTCACTTGCAGGATTTGTGAGAGCAGGGCTTGAAGATGGCTGAAATGGAGTGTGCATAGCAGATCGGACAGAGATCGTCCTCGCTGGTTGGCTAAAAAGAGACAAATTGAAAATAGTTTAAGGTGAAACTGAAAGACATTCTCTATAAACATGTAACTGTTTACTGTTAAGGGTTCGAAAACGTATCAGAATGTGTATTTTTTTTCCTCTCAAAAAAACAAACTACTGTTGCATTTATGGACAGATTAGTTCGATTTGTACCTTTTTTTTACTTTTTAACTTACTAAATTACTTAAATCTGCCAGTATTGTGAAGATTGGTATAAATATACATAAATAAAAACTAAATATCCAAATTTGTACAGGGTGTCCTAATTTTCCCCATGAATGTATGTAATATAATTTTTTTACTATTTTATATATTGAAATATGTTTTTATATGTAAATGTTGGAATTTACAAATTCTAGCAAGAATTTTTTATTTCTTCATCTTCCATCTGTAACCTTCAAACAGGGGATTATGGTATATACATAGTGCTTTTAAAACCTGTAAACATTTATAAGGGTATTCAACTCATTATTTCAAAACTCGAATAGCTGTCAGATGAACATATTTTTAATTTCCAGCTAGACAAATGAGCTTAGGCTCCGATCCCTTATTAAAAAAAAGGCAAATTAAAAAGTAAAGACAGACAACAGACACTTAAAACAAATAGCATAGACACTTAAAACAAATAGTACTAAATATAAAAATGGATGTGAAGTTTTATTTTGTCATTCACATGAATCTGCACAACACAAGCTGTCACAAAACATACATGACATTTGTAAAAATAGAACTGTAATAAACAGCCTCCTCTTGTCTCATGCGAGCAAAACACAGGATAATATATTCAACACAGCTTCTTAAAATGTCAAATGAGAAAATTGATAAACAAAGACATAGTTTGAGCAACATAGTTCATCTGTTGTATGCATTTTTAGAAGAGAACTGCTTGTTAGAAAACCCCAATCACTCAACAGAAGTTTATTTTGGTCCCCTGTCATTTCATTTTATTTTATACAAACATATGAGTCAGAACACAATACCCTGAACTGAGGTAGCAGCCACTTCTATTTGCACAGACAATAACTTAAATGTGCCATATCACCCCTTTTGAAATCATTTATAATAAAAATTCGACCCCTTTAGACCATCACCTGCATGGTCTAAATAACCTTCAAAAGTCAGTATTTATCGTAAACAATGTTTTTGAATCCATGAACAAAATCATCTATTGGTAAGCAAAAAAAAAGAAAAAACACTTTTAAACACAAAATTCCAGAAATTAGCTGAGATTTTCATTCTGCACACTTCAGAATGATTGAATACACTTCTTGAATATGAAAATCACTAACAAAGTTACTGTTTGATGGTCAACATAGATTCGAGAGATATTTGAGGGAAATCGGCCCTTTGATATCTGACAGTGACGTGACAATGAGACTAGTGTGATGTTGTCAATGGCGTGAATAAAACCCATTTTTAAAACAAACAAATTTGTTTATGTTTGGGAACATCCATGGTTCGATTTTTGATTCAATCTACTCTTATAAATCACTATCAAAGCCAAAAAAGGCTCACCATGGCATGAGCCCTTTAAGATGTTCCTATTGCGGATTCTACAAAAAAAAATTGACCTCGACTTTGAAGACCAGAGCAAAAATAACCGAAGAGCTCAGACCAGGTTAAGTTAATAAGACAATTCATTTTTCTTGAACAAAAAAATTATTTTGAAGCCTCTTTCGTGGCTCCTCAAGGTCACTGCTCTAAACAAAGCCATTTTGTGGAGCAAACCATCTAAGGCATCCCAATTTACACTTACAATAAGCTCACATTTCTTTTGAACATCTCTTTAGAATGAACGGTTCTTTTGTTTTTATTTCTGGGCTTCCCTAACGTCCTTCTCATCTCAAAGTCGAACTTTGTTCCTAGGAGAATGATTGGGTTACTGTCTGGTTTCTTAGCCGAGATGAATGAAACACAAGCCCCTTAAAATCTCCTTCTTCTTGCTGCACTCTTGCCTTCAGATCTGGTGTCTGAGTAATGAGGGGAGATATCCACTGTCCCGAGGTAATTTCAGGAGCAGACAGTGACCTTGACTGGTCGAGGTCACCCGTTGACGGCGGCCTAATAAAAAACCTTGAGTACACTCAATTCCTTTCGCTGTTTTAGACCAAAGACAAAGAAAATGAAACACCAGTATAGGCTGTGTTTGTTTAATTTCTCATGAAGATCATTTTAAGAAACAATGACTTTTGCTAATCATAAGTTTGTCATGGTAAGAGATTCATTAATGAATTCCACAAAAATGTAAAAAGCAGTTAAAATGAATTTTCTTATTACAAATCAAGTTTTGGGATGAGTTTGAAATGTGCATCTATGTTAAGTAACTGTATTTAATAACATGTGGATGAACACTCTGAACACAATATGTTAGTGGTTTATATGCATCAAGTTTTTTGTGCATTTTGTGAAAGTAAAACAGCATCTACATTTCTGAGTGACATAAAAATTCAAATATTATTATTTAAAAAATGGTTTTAGTACAAAATCGTTTAAATCAGTAAACCAGCTTCTCATAAAATCTTTGTTTATATTACGAATCTTTTAATCTTTTAAGGCTTTTAATCAGGCATGAAAAGGCACCTTCTGGTCTTAAAGAGTCTGGCCAAAGCTTCCGCCAGCAGAAAAAAATGGCATTTTTAAGTCTTGGCATTAACATAAATGTAATCTTTTATTTTGGTTTAGAAATTTTGCACCAACTGCACAGTTCTTAAAATGATGATGCCTTGTGATAGACTAACCATGGCAGATAATATAAATATTCATCTTCACTCCGAAAATAATGTAATACATTTCCTAACTTCATAATGACAAAAATGCAATGTTGTCATTGGTGCTGCAGGAGAAACACACCCCCTTAAAACATAGTGGATTGGATACCCCCTAAATGAGACCTTCAAAAAATTATATTAAACCATCTGATGAGTATTTTGAATCAAAACTTGGAAAAAATTTTAAAATTATTATGCAAAAAAGGCATAATAGAAAGGAAAGGAATTCAGTCTGAAGACTGCCTGTAAACCTATGTTGCCTCTTTAGCAAGATGAAGTGTATAAATGTGCAAATACCAAAATAACCTTAAGGCTTCGTTGTTCATGTCTCCCCACTCTATTCTAGGTTTTGTCAAACTGCTGATATAGCACAACTGTCTTACAGTTACACACAGCAATCAATGTGTCATGGCAAGCAATCCCCTCAGACTATAGCTAAACCTACTGGAACATTGTCAGTATCTTCATTGGAAGCATGGGTTTGATGAAATCGATGACTTCTACAACTGATTACCCATCAGGATATTATTGGCTGAAGTGATTTAATGAATCAAAACAACATTTATGCATGGCATTCATGTTGTTTGCCATAGTATATCAAGCCACAGGAGATGCATGCTGAATACAACTTTGACAAATGCCCTTTACTA
This sequence comes from Danionella dracula, assembly GCA_900490495.1. Lineage (NCBI taxonomy): Eukaryota > Metazoa > Chordata > Actinopteri > Cypriniformes > Danionidae > Danionella > Danionella dracula. The sequence goes on along the minus strand of UELW01000778.1, from coordinate 20,636,695 downwards.
TCTGACGAGCATCTGCTGACAGTTGACATTTAAGAAAACTGGACTCTAGTGATACCTGCTCATTTCGGCAGCTATTATTTTTTTACAAACAGAAAAGCTGATGATGCATAAGTGTTAACCTGTACTTAAAAATACGTTTTCCCTACATAAGCTGACATAAACCGATTCCATTGATTACAAACTGTTTTTTCAAACTGACAAGCAAGAACTTTATGTCCACAAAACATTCACACACAATTTCTGAGGTTGGTATGGAGGACATAATGTACAGCAATTTAATTGTTAACTTAGAGTTCCACAAGTCATTAATTAGTTCTGAAAACAAGTCTTTTTTTAAGTGATATCACAGCCAAAAGGACTCCAACCCCTTTTTGCAATATTTAGAATAACTATTGTTGTAGAATATTTTTTTCTATTTTTCAAATTTTAAACAAAATGTGGGGTTTAGAAACTAGATTGTTCATACACTCCTGACAACAGTAAAACTTTAGTACTGTAGCTGTGATGCGAAATGTAATAAATAATCGCAAAGCAACACAATACTGCATTAGAAATACTTCCATAGAAGCATAAAAAAATGTTTTGCAATTGCTTTTTTTTCAATTGGCAACTGTTTGGTTTTTGACCCAGTATTAGAATTGGCAGTGTATTATCATATTTTCTTGCTGTGTTTTATCTGAGCTGGGTGTGTTTTGTAAGTTGAAACTCAAATTTCTTTTGATTTAAAGTATTACAAATATATATTAAACATTTTTAAAAGTAGTTGGTAGTAGTAGTTGGAGTTTCTGTGTTCAAAAGAAGTGGTTGTATTGTGTGACCAGTCTCCTTGTAAAGACCATCTGAGCACCTATCATGGGAAAAAGCTGCTTCTGCAGCTCGTTAGAGAGCTATTGAACCCCCTTGAGTTTCACCACTCCAGGAATTGAGAAAAGATGAGAAGATGAAGATGAAGTCTTAAGAGCAGCCAGATCTCGCAGCATGACTGGTTTGGCAAACGGTACACCGTAAGAACGCCAGGGGAGCTCTTCGTCCCGCTTTACACAGATAGTTTGTTTGTTTGTTCGTTTGATTATAGCCAAGACAACAGCATAGAAAAAAGTCTCTTTATTTTTCTGTCGGAGTCTCAATCTCAAATGTGGAAAAATCCACTTCTTAACAATATAATGAAATATTTAAACATTTCTCAAGATTGAATCAGTTGTTAATCAATATCCGTCTTTCAGATTGTACCTTTTATATTTGTCACTATACCCTTGCTTAACTTCTTTCCTGCTCTCCTAAATCATTATCACCCAAACATTCATAATTTAGTTAACTCCCTGTTCACTCTTCATGAATATACTAGAGCAAAAAAAAACTCAAATCATAATTCCTTTCCTTCTAGGTATACTAAAAGGTTTGAAAAATTAAATGTTGGGCAAAGTTTAGTATAATTAAGTGTTGTCTTACTCAAGTGAAAATGACTTACCGACAGATCAGGTTTCGTTCTCCTCATTTATGATCCACCAAATATTGTTTTTTGTCTATTTTTGATTATTGCTGTGCCCAGGAGGAAGCGATCTACTCAAACTCTGAGCCTCATTAGCTTTCTGCTAAAAGCTATTGCTGACATCATGAACACATTGTCCATTATTAGCTACAACTGCTGCCAGCGAAGTGTTAGCTAAAATCACAAAAATTATTTTAACTCTCTATAATGCCTCTCTTTTGTTAGCTAAATAACTATAATTGGGAAAACATGACTTGATATGGTTTAATTAATTTGAACCAAATGAGATTTCAGTTTGTATCTATAGTGCACTACACTAATAGACTAACTTTATTCATAGTGAACCTTTCATCTCTTCTACTCATTTCACAAGTCAGAATGTTCCTGTCGTTATTCAACACAATTACAGTGCTGTGCTCCTAGACTTCTTTAACTGTCTACAATTATGAAATAACAGTTTAGCCTTTAACAAGAAATTGCATGAAACAAAAGATTATGTTAGTATACACAGCACCCTTTTCAGATTTTCTTTTAGACTTGTTTGAGAAGGTGGAATGAGCAAAATGATTAAAAAGTTTTTTTTAAGCATCCGATAAGCCTTGGACCTCCTTGCCAAATTCAATTGCAATTTACAAGGCTTGCTTTTTGTCTGTTTATTATTAAATTAATCCTGCAGCACAGTTGTGTTTTGCACATTTTTACAGATCTAATCTTCACACAGTTAGCATGCATACAATGAGAAACAGAGATATGCATATTTTGAAATTTAGAGCTTTACTAAACTAGAGGAATACTAAAACCAACACATTTTTCAACAACACAAGCTGAATAATTCATATATCAACAGACTGCTCAACCTTCATAATACCAATGAGAAACGGAATCTGGTTTAAGCTCACTGAGGCACTGAATGAAACATTCTTATGCTACACTCATCACTGCTTTTCAGTTGACAACAAAAATATCTTAGAAGTCAATGTGTCAACACACACAAAACATAGACTCTCTGAGGAAAGCAGGGAAAATAGGTTGAGTAGGAAGCACTTTCAGCTGAATTAGAATATCTGGGATGCGTATCAACACTTCAATGAACATCATCTGTTCTTACAAGGAACATGCTGGGTAGCTAAAGATGCAAGTTTCAAACTGTTTGTTTTTATTTTGTAGTTGTTTGACTGTATTTTAAATTTGGCCTAATAGATAGGCAACTTGATTTAAAACCCAAAGTCACAACGTTACTTCTGATTGGATCACCAATCAGACCGCCTATGCCATCAGATAACATTGAAAACAAACTGGAATGAATCCCCTTTTCTTATCTTATTTACTCTTTGTACATGATTTCCAACCAGTGTAATAAATTTACTTTTTTTGTGCTAACAAAGGGTTATTTCTTTCTCATTCACAGTACTGTGGCAATGCACTCAAGCATCATGTATTCGTGCAAAGTTTGTGTTGAGTGATTTGTCTGCTTGATAATTTGTAGAAATCCAATGTTGGCGTTCACAATCATGCATTTTTTGTAGCTAGTATCTAGTTTGTTTCCCCAAATTTTGGTTTGGTTTGGTTGTGGTTAATAACCTCCCATATGGGTTTATTGCAGACCTTATGCTTTATGTCTCTTTCTGAGATTTATGTCACATATTTTACTCTTTGTACTGGTTTCTTGTGCCATGTGCTCTCTAACACTCACATTATCTGGTTCTCGGTTCTATCTTGGTACCTTTTTTGATTATCCTCAGTTTTCCTATGTAATAGTTACTAACTATTCTATTTTTTCACTTTTTAAAAATCTGTTTTACTTTTGCAGGTCAAAGTTGTTGGTTTGGTCATTCTCCACATTCAACACTGTAATTAATGGAGCTTTTTTGTGATTTTTAGAATATAATTTTAATTGGCACTTGCAGCTCGTATAATGTTTCCTAAAAGTGGTTAATGAATGTGATTTTTTTCTCTTAACATTTCCAAATGTCAAAGAAAGAATCCAGTTGATGAACATTATATGGTATTTTTTTAAATTCTTTTAAAAATTCTGATTTTGATCATTAAAAGGAAATCACAAAGACTCTTATATTGACACTGCAATTAAAACAATGCAAACTTATCTGTCTAAAGATTTAACTTACAGTGAAAATATCCTGTCAAGTCAAATATTGATCTCCCATGAACCCAATAATATGATAAATATAGATAACTTAACCCTTTCCTTTGCTGATGGCCAATCTTAAGTACAGACCACCTTTAAAAGTATCCACTTCATTTTCAATAAAATGTATAATATTAATGTCTGTGTGTGTATGTTAATGTAATTTGAAAATTTTAAGTAATTTGCAATAAATATGGCCTAAACTTTACTGCAATTTTTATTTCTAGAATCCAAACTTTAAACTGATAAACTTAATTTATGAATTAATCAGTAATAATTATTATAATAATTAGTTATTATGTTGTCTACATACAACACTACAGCTCTCCTATTGACTGTTCTTATAATTTAAACTTCTCATCTGATGTAACAGCCAGCCTAAAAGCTTCTAGAAAAGAAATAAATTTAGGGAAAAATCCTCGGTGTCTTTTAGGTCATGATGAAATGTCAATCTCGACTCCTTTAAAGTGGCTGGAGTGAGAAACTGATCTTTAGCTGTGGGTGTAGAAATTGTAGCTTTCCTCACAGCCAAAGTGCACTGGAAAAATGTTCAGTAATTACAGGCAGTCGGAGGAGAAATAGCCATCAAAAGTGCCACCACTCCATCCACAGTACAAATAACTGTATTTTTGTTGGAATTAGGTAAAGGAATTCCATTATAGATTAACTTACAATATGTTGGCTTTTAAAAACCATGCAAGTCAATTTCCAAAAAAGAAGCCTGCATAAACAGCATACAATTACTTTAATGTATTTTAATAATTTGTCAAAGTAAACGAATCATCTAAACTTGTCTTTGTAGTAAAATCTGTAAAAAGGATCTTGTGTTAGAGAACCACCAGTGTTACTCGATGGGGTTCATAACCAAGAAACAAATTATTTCCCTGAAATCACATCGAGTGATTATCCAATCACCAGAATCACTTAATATGTAAAATACTCCAACTCCCAGCCTTTTCCATCCTGCAACAGACGTAAATCATTGCAGGTACTTCCTGATTTTGGTTCCATATTCTTCCATTTTCCTTTATCTTTCAGTGTTTCTCTGTTGATTGTGACTCACTGTTACCTTACCTGACCGCATTCATCTTCACCCTGGATGTTCCTGCCATCTATGTCTCTCTACTGCTCGTCACCTCTGAGACTCACTGTGTGATTGTGTACACAACACCTTCTGTGATCTGTGAAATGAAAGTCTCATCTGTTTGGATGATTGTGTTAAGAGTAATTAAACTGCCATACCCTCACTGTGTCATGACATTATGAGGAAAAAACTTTCTTTTTACAATTTTCAGTCAAATACGAGATGTCATCAAATATGAGAAACACCCAAAACACACCGATGTGTCACAGTAACGAATGAAGTATGTTTTGCTAAACGGTATAAAAACGCTTTAAAATCAAAAAGTTACTAAAGCTTTAGAACTTTAGAAAACTAACAAAACGCTCCAGCTGATGGTGCCTACCCATCATCCAGCTCCAGCTGGTTGTTTAATAAAGTTTGTTTATCTCTGAGTGGTTTTTATTCCTCTGTAAAGCACTATGATTTGCCAATTTGTCTGAAAATCTGCGTTACAAACAAAATGCCTTTGACTTACCTGATGGCAAGAATAAAAAATGGATTGTACTATGGATAATTAACAAGAAAACACTTTCTGTTCCTTACCCAGAAAAACAATGCAACAAAATAAACCTCACTAATACTGAAATGTTTACATGTAAGTATAATAATAACAGCCAAAAATATTTGTTCATTGCTCTATTTTGTTTTGGCAAGATACAATATCTTCCATGAGCACTACGCTAGATTAATCATCCCTTTATAGCAAACTGCATGTTGTTTTCCCTCAGTTGTGAGTTTCTTTAAATAAACATAAATTTAATAAACACAAAAGTTCACTCTTTGTTTTCACATCCACACAACAAATCTGGGAACAAACAATTAATTGCATAAACTGTGTATCTCAGCAGAAACCCTCTCTCCCAATTAGCAGGTGATCCATAAAGAAACTATGTATTAACTATTAATTAAATCACTTGAAAATATAAAGCTAAGCATGACAATTGCAGTGATATAATGCAACAACTCATAAGGTATCCAATCATAATCACCACAGTAATACTATTAGCTTAACAGGATCACTCAAAACCTCAAGGGGAATAAGTAGCAGTATTATTTCTGTTTACTGAAATTCCCAATAGTGATATGGAAATAAATTAAGTATCTAATAGTCAAACCATAACACTAAGAGATTATAGTCTTTATTCTTCTTTAGGCTGTTACCGGTAATGATTATTAATGCAAAGTAATTATCAAAAAGTAAAATTGGTTTCCATTTACATCCGCCAGCAAATAATCCGATTTCTGCAAGTTTTTTTTTTTTTGCTTAATTTTTTTCACCAAACTGCAGATATAGGACGTGTAGAATAATAAATGTAGAACAAAACCAAAAAATTTAATAAATAAAAGTTAATTACTAAAACACAACCAATTAAATAAAACAACTATTGGATTTGTAGCTTAGCACAATTGTAATTTATGAAGATAATTCCATATCATGAAAAGTTGCAGCTGTGTACATAAATAGGACACCAATTTGTATCTTGACTAAAATTAACACACATATCCCAAAGGAAAAAAATGTGAAAATGTAAACGTGGTGCAAATTAAAGCATGTCTGCTCCCACAACTTGTTTGACCATTCACACTTTTCCTGTCTGCAATGTATTTCATTATATGTCAAATATAGCTACTAAAGGGAGGTGAAGTGGGATTGTGGTTAGTGGACTGGGTAATTAGAAAAGAGGGTTCAATGTCTTTCAAAGTCATTCAAACAACTAATAAATGCATAAAAACAAATCAAAGCACCAAAAGACAAAAATAAAAAGCAAAATGTAAACAGCTAAACATGCAGAGTTGATGAATGAAATAGAATAACGTAAAAGAGAGGAACAAAGGAAAGCGACAAAATAGAATGAAATAGAACAACATGAAGGAAGAGGAAGAGGAAGGGAAGAGTAGAGTAGAGTAGAGTAGAGTAGAGTAGAGAAGAGAAGAGAAGAGAAGAGAAGAGAAGAGAAGAGAAGAGAAGAAGAGGAGAGAAGAGAAGAGAAGAGGAGAAGAGATAAAAGAAACCCTGAAGCCAGCAGCCTTCATTAACAAATAATGAACACGTTAATATGGCTATAAATAGGCTGTTTGGTAATTACAGAAAACAAACGCATTTATTCCAACTCCAGTTATGATGCAGCAGACAGTAAAATTAGATTTAAAAGTCAAGAGAATGATCTGTTTAATCCAATCGGCTGCGCTGTCCTGATGGTGTGTCTGAATTAGACTGTTGCATTGTGGGAAACAGGGAAGGACGATATTTGATATTTGGTATTGATCATATTTCCCTGCAAAGGAGCAAGGGCTTGGCTTTCTGCTGTCTAATGTTGTGGTGGAGCAGCTTCTTTCAGAGAGCCTGCTGTGGGGAGAACTGAAAGCAGTTCCTATTACATTAGAACACCACACAAACCTCAAAGAACATTCAGGGAGAAAAAAACATTAACAAGCTTTTATTGCCACCCGACGCCGGGCAGTTAAAAGCCAGAGTCAGATTTATAGCTGAATGGGTTTGAAAGACTGTAAAGCAAGGTGGTACAGGAGGTGATCTGATCAGGAAACTCAAGTTCTTTGTCTTGTATTTTTGGATTTTGATTAATTGATACGGCAATGAAAACAGCTCTATTAGATGACAATCTGACCCAGAAATGTAAAAGTTTACATAGTTCAATGAAGAGAAATGAAGAGAAAGTTCTTCACTATGGACATTTCATCCGGAAAAGTGAGGGATACCGAAGCAGTGCCAGGCCAGTCTGGAGACCAGTATGTGCTGGACCTGTGTAAGAAGGTGTCTAAGAAGTTTCCAAATCAGATATGAGCCACTTCAGCTGACTCCTCTGAGACAAACCTCCTTTCCATACAAAGAAAGCTCAAATTTGCCTAGCCACCGTTCTTTTGGTTATGACCGAAAGTTCATGCACTCTTTCTGTGCCGCAAATACTGCCGGCCCACCTTTAAATATCATGCTCGAACCCTCCCTATTTAGTCATATATAATCCACAAAAGTTTTAGGCACACACAAAAACTTGCTGCCAGCTAAAACATTGCAATCTATAACACAACTAGTTTGTTTTGTGTGATTGTGCCTTCCTTCTAGATGTTATGGAGACTGAGTGTGACTTCCAGCTTTGGGTAACTTGTAATTCTGGACTCACCGCAGTGCTGGCAGCCGCCTGCTTGGACTCCTCGGTCAAAAACGTGAGCATCTGCTCCACCTTCTGTTCTTCCTCTGAGCTGATGTAATCTGTGTCTGAAAAAATAAACAAACATCAGGCTTCCGCAATTGATAATCATTTAGAGCTTTTATTACTGTAGAACCCAAGTTTGTGTTTATGGAAGATAATACATTGCATTTACATTAAATACATCTACATGAATACATTTGGCGGACGCATTTGTCCTAAGCAACATACAGTAGGTGACAATATGACAGTATGAAATTTGTGACAAAGCTGAGTTCTAACTCGGGTAGCTCAGAGCAGAAGTAGTATCAGCTGATCAATTAACCATTAAAGGTGGAAAAAAAAACATGAAAAATAGAATGCTGGAAAGTGTTCCTTGAAGAGGACAGTTTTTAGTTGTTTTCTGAAAGCAATAAATTGCTATTGCAAGCATTGCAATACATTGTCCTTAAAATCTCAGCAACATTCTCAATGAAGAGCAGCACCAATAGTTAACCACAATGCTGTTTTTACTGCTCCTAAAAAACTTTACCCACCAAGTCAGCCAGCACAATGTTCGAAAACGATTTCACGATTACGATTGTGTTTAGGTGTTCACGATTGTGTTTAGGTGTCTTTATCCTTCAAAATGTTATAATAACCACAAATACCTTCAGAGCAGTTTGACAGTTTTAGACTCTTATTGTAATATCTAAAGTCTGCTGGGTTATTTTATCCTTCAGCTTTTACTTTGCCCATAGCATCGTCATCTTCTCTGCAAGTGCCAGACTTGGCCTGACAAAGCTAATCATCATGGATCGGTACAATGTTTGGGCTGGTGAGTAGCAACGAGGATTGCGAAGAAAGATGAAGTGGAAAACAAGTGAGTTGCGGTTCTGGCGTTAAATGTGTTTACTGCAGGTTAAAACAAAATGTTTGCATTGTTGAAAAATAAATCCCCAACAAATAGTTGATGGTAGAACTGCAAGCAAGGGTTTTTAATCATACAATTTACAATACAAAAGGGCATCAGGCATAATGTACAAGAATAAATCTCTACTGATGAAGTAAAAACAAGTAAAAATGAACACAAATAAGATCAATAAAATTCAATTATATTACACATTTAAATAAAAAGGGTTAATAACTGTGAGACCAAAAATGATCTACTATTTTAACATGTATGTGTTGAGGCAACAACAAAACCGTATTGATGGTATCACAGGTCAGATTATTTTAATTAAAAAAAAAACAACAACATGTTTTATCTGAGCCACTGACGATGTCCATAATATGGCAGTCCTATAAGAAACATGTTTTTTCTGTTTTTTTTTTCACATAAACTGGTGCTTAATCAACAATGTAAGTCAGTGTTGCCGATTTCCGACAATGATAAAAAAAATAATAATATATAAAGGTCCTTCTAAAAAAATTAGCATATTTTGATGACATTCATTATTTTCATATATTTCAGATTGATTACACACAACTGAAGTAGTTCAAGCCTTTTATTGTTTTAATATTGATGATTTTAGCATACAGCTGATCTATCTAAAAAAATAACACATTTCATTCAATCAATAAAAGAAAAGTGTTTTTAATTCAAAAAGTCAACCTTTAAATAATTATGTTCAGTTATGCACGTAATACTTGGTCAGTAATCCATTTGCAGAAATGACTGCCTCAATGCAGCATGGCATGGAGGCAATCAGCCTGTGGCTCTGCTGAGGTGTTATAGAGGCCAGGATGCTTCGATAGCAGCCTTAAGCTCTTGGGTCTTGCGTCTCTCAACTTTCTCTTCACAATATCCCACAAATTCTCTACGGGGTTCAGGTCAGGAGAGGTGACAGACCAATTGAGCACAGTAATACCATGGTCAGTAAACCCTTTACCAGTGGTTTTGGCACTGTGAGAAGGTACCAGGTCGTGCTGAAAAATGAAATCATCATGCTTCCATCTGCTGTAAAGCTTAATGGAGATGAAGTGCTCCAAAATCTCCTGATGGCTTGCTGCATTAACCCTGCCCTTGATAAAACACAGTGGACCAACACCAGTAGCTGACATGGCACCCCAGATCATCACTAACTGTGGGTACTTGACACTGGGCTTTAGGCATTTTGGCATTTCCCTCTCCCCAGTCTTCCTCCAGACTCTGGCACCTTGATTTCTGAATGACATGCAAAATTTGCTTTCATCCAAAAAAAGTACTTTGGACCACTGAGCAACAGTCCAGTGCTGCTTCTCTGCAGCCCAGGTCAGGTACTTCTGCCGCTGTTTCTAGTTCAAAAGTGGCTTGACCTGGGGAATGCGGCACCTGTAGCCCATTTCCTGCTCAGGCCTGGATGTTTCTACTCCAGACTCAGTCCACTGCTTTCGCAGGTCCCCCAATGTCTGGAATTGGTCCTTCTCCACAATCTTCTTCAGGGTCCGGTCACCTCTTGTCGTTGTGCAGAGTTTTTTGCCACACTTTTTCCTTCCCACAGACTTCCCACTGAGGTACCTTGATACAGCACTCTGGCAACAGCCTAATCGTTCAGAAATTTCTTTCTGTGTCTTATCTCTTGCTTGAGGGTGTCAGTGATGGCCTTCTGGACAGCAGTCAGGCCAGCAGTCTTACCCATGATTGCAGTTTTGAGTAAAGACCCAGGCTGGGAGTTTTTTTAAAGCCTCAGGAATCTTTTGCAGGTGTTTAGAGTTAATTGATGATTTGGTAAATAGCTCGTTTAGAGAACCTTTTCATGATATGCTAATATTTTGAGATAGGAATTTTGGGTTTTCATCAGCTGTATGCCAAAATCATCAATATTAAAACAATAAAAGGCTTGAACTACTTCAGTTGTGTAATCAATCTGAAATAAATGAAAGTCTAATGTTATCAGTATATTACAGAAAATAATGAACTTCATCACAATATGCTATTTTTTTAGAAGGACCTAATATATATTATATAATATTATATATAAGTATATATAATATATACACTTGTTTTTTTTAGTTGTTTCAAAGCTAGTATGGATAACACTAAATATATTTTAAACCAAAATTCAAAATAGCTAATTACTTGGGGTAATAATAATAATAAATACTATTTTTAAAAGGAATACTCTTTGTGGGGATATTAAACTTAAGGGGTTACAATTCTATCTTTGTAACTCACTTTGACATCTAACTATTTCATCCTAGAAAATATGAGTTTGGGTGATACTTTCCGCTAGCTGATGTGTTTGATGAGAGCTAATGATGTGCTTTAAAACATAAAGGCATTCGCAGTGATGAAAGCACAAAGTTCCATTAAAACGGTTCTCAATTTGAACATCACTCATTACTATTCCATGCACGCATCCTAATGTACAGGTATAAAGTGTCAACAACAGATGTGGATGACTGAGAAGCTGACAGTGAGGTTTTTCCATGTACAGGAGACCCAGAGGAAAGCATGTTAGGCATGATGGCTGTCATTGACTGCTTCTACCAAGGGAAAACTGCCAAACCACATCATCTCAATTGCAGAGAAATGAACATAATAATTATATTAAATCTTAGACTAATTGGCTTGTTGGACACTTAATAATGAATTTCGTTTTCAACTTTGAAAAAAAAGAAATATTGGGTAGTAAGAACACAACACACATGAATGTGTTTTATATTTCCTTATTTATGAAAAGTGGTATACTATAGTAATTTGTTGTGGCTATGTCAACATCTTACAGTCAAGATCATTTTCTTTTTGGAGAAGAAAAGCTACAAAAACAGAGGAATTCCAACCTGTGAGTTAAAACTACATGTTTAAGATTAAATTTCTTTTTTAAAACCTCAAAGTACTATTTTATGTTACAATGCAAAACTGCACTTAGTTTTAATATAAAGCCGTGTATATACGTTTTAACGAACAATTCCAATGATTCAAATCAGTAATCTAATTCCTCACAGGTTTCTGTAGTGTAGTCAAAAATTAATCACAATTATTTAAAACAAACCATACCGGACTACTTGACAAAGGAATGGAATAAACTTAAATTGAAAGGGTATCAATAAACAGAGAGGTGAATTACTGTGAAGAGGTGATTAACAGAAGGGGTGGAGACAGAAGCACCTAGACTAATTTTCTCAACATGGACATGGCTATTAATATAGAAACAATTGAGTGAAACCATGAGAATGTTAATAATAAACTAGTTATTATAATCAATAAAGAGAATAAATGGAAACAAAGAAGAGAATCAGACCTATAATGATAAACTTTTGGGAAATTATTTATTTCAAGCAAAACAAATATTACTCCCAGAAAGATATTGCAATAACACATGTTCGACCATACACATGCATATTCACTTATTCACAAAAAAATACAATCCTTAGCTGGTCAAATAAAAAATGGACTGGTCAAATTCATCAGCACCTTTTCAAAACTGTGTCAACATCGTGTTAAAATCGTGGGCAAGTAACTGGTGTGAATAATAAAAAATAATATCTAAAAGGAAAGAAAAGAGAGAAGCTAACTTAGTCTTTTCATTGTGTGCCACATTAAGCATGGACAACAGAATGAGGAGAAGTCAGCTATCTGAGGACTTGAGAGCCATAATTGTAGAAAAAGAACAGCAATATATCCAAAGATCTAGACTTACCTTCTTCTACAGTACGCAATTTTACTAAGACAAGAAGTTTGCTAACCATTTCATCATAGCTAATGTCCCTGGCCATGAGAGCAAGAAAGATCTTACTGGTAAAGAACATATTTTTACTGTTTCCAGAAAATAAATGAGGCCTAAAAAGAACTTAATACAGTCAAATATGGTGGAGGTTCAGTGATGTTTTGTGGCTGTTTTGCAGCCTCCAGCACAGAGTGCCTTAACTGTGGGGAAGCTATTACAAAATCTGAGTATTAATAAAAGATGTTGTGGTACACTGTAGATAGCTATGACCGCAAGCTACATTTGGGTCTTCCAGCAGGACAGTTTCTCATGACCCAATGACAAAAAACTACAGAGATGGATGGCAACAAAGCACTGAAGAGTTTGGAGGTTGGCAAGAAAGAGTGCACATCTAAATCAAATTGAACATCTGTAGGGAGATGTTAAAATCTCCCCACAGAGACCTAGAACAATTTACAAAAAAAATTATGTCTAAGAGGAGTAAACAGTTTATTGATGGTTATAGGAAGACACTTTCTGAGATTTTGTGTGAAAACGTCAAATATATTTCTTTCCTGCTTTTTTGTTTTATTCCATTACACACAAAGGAAATAAGGGTGGATATCGCAAAAACCTTTTGTGAAATCATCTGCGGAAAAAAGCAAGAGCGCCACACAAGCCTCATCCACTTCAGACAAGAGACAGGAGTCTTTCCCACGCTACCCCCAGACATTAACTAGTGCTTCTAGTTCTTCTCCCTGGAGTATCTGCAACAGACATAGAGCCAGATCGATGCTGCAACCAGTCTCTGCATGACGCTTTGTGATGTGGTTATACCATTATGAGCATTTACAGCTAGTTTCAAGCTGGTTTTCTGACCAGTCGCTGGAAAACCTGCAGGTTCACAATGGACACTAATTTTGAAACATTAATGTTGACCACCTCCAGTCTGTCTGTCCTCCTCAATCTCACTGTTCTTCTGATGTTTGTGTAGCAAGCTGCTTTTTGATTGGCCACTGCCTTATTTATTGCATAAAGTTGCTGTGCATCAAAGTGTACCACCAACAGTTGTACTTTTCTACTAAAGACAAAACTGAGATTCCATGTCACCATTCTACTGAGGATTCTGTTGCAGCATACAACTACACGTAGATGGTTATATTTTGATTGGAGATGACTGATAGTCATACAAGCTTCTGATACATTTATTTTTTTATTAAAATGTATTTGCGATTTGATTTTTTAAGCTAATTTTATACCATGACACTGGTTTCATACAAAACTCTGCCAGTAAATCAGGCTTATAATGCATAATTCAGTTCCTCTGTATTCTTAAATGTGCCACTGCCTGTGTACCTACGTTTCATTGAAAAACTCATATGAACTAAAATTAGTTTTAATTAAATATTTGTTTAAATTATGGTGCAAACTACCAATAATATTTGTTCATAAGTGCCATTATTAGTATCAATGTTAGCATTGATAAGACATTTTACATCAAAGCCAACTTTTTACTTTAGTTGTACTTTAGTATTTTAGCTCTTCAACTAAATCTCAGACCATAAGCTACAATAAACAGAATTAATGAGATGTGCAGGGCTCAATGCTAATCACCCTGTAGGTTTGGACGGGTTGTCATGGGACAATTTGGCAACACAAATAAGAGAAAGCTTATTATCAGGTTTGAAAAACTATCAAAACATGCACCCTTGGCAAGACAAGAAATAATGAAGCTTTGGACATATTTCCACATGCTAATTCATCTTGTAATGAGCCCATTGGGAAAAAAGAACTTAAACTGATTAAGATTGTGAAAATGCAGGAGGAGAAATTGAGAATGAATAATAAAACAAAATAAATCAGATTCTTTCTTTCACAATTTTTCCCTTGTATACCTGCATTTCAACCTTAAAACCCAGTCTGCCAATAAAAAGAGTTTTGCTTTTAGTTAGGAAGTTTAACAGACACAAATGTGCAATCTAATTTTTAATCCTGAGGCTCTAGATGTCCTTGGGTAAACTGTGCCAGGGTGCTCAGCTGGGTCCTGAGGTTGAAGAAGCGAAAGCCTCCCTAGTGTCTGGCAGCAACAGGTCAAAATACACCCAAGGACAATTCCCAACTAAACCCATCTGAGAGACAGAGTATGATAGCAATGACCCAGTTTACGGCTGGAAAAAAGAGAGAAAGAGAGAGAGAGGAAGGTACTGGACATGGTGTCCATGGCGACCCTTGGTCTCCATGACAACCAGAGGACTAGCTACTACTTCATAAGCTAGGAGATTCACAACACGCTGTCCCTCAGAAAAGAAGAGGAAAAAAAATCACTTTGAATTGAGAGATTTGGGTTTTATGACTAGCTTAATATTTTTTGTTAATGGGTAAAACTAATGAACTTTATTAAAAAAAAAGTTCAATGATTATTTTATCATAGGAAAACAGGAAATAAGAAAACCGTATTTTAAGACATCCACAAATATTAAATAAATAAACAATATTTGTATAAACCAGTGGTTTCCCAAACTGTAGGACGCGTGCCACTAGTAGCACTTGAAAACTTTTTTGGTGGTACGCGAAGCCAGTGTCTGACATTACTATGGGAGTGGATGTCAAACAATTATCGGCCATGGGCATCTGACTAGTCATGGCCCATTTGTTGATTTTTTGAAGGACACTGAAATCACAGGTCCCTCCCTCCAGCATCTGTGTAAATCTGCCATTTAACCTTCCCTAGAAGCAAGAATAGTTTGATCGTGTAACGGACCAATGGTGTTTAGCCCCGGGAGCTCGCAAGCGCTCTGTTCCTCCGTCCAATCTCTAATCGAGTTTAATTTTAAACAGGATAAATTGGAGCAATTGCAGTTAAAATGCTCAATATCCAAGTCTGTTGGCACTCATTCTGCACAGGTAAATCATATGACTTTGAGCTTATTTAAAAATGAAGCTACTCACGCGAATTGCCCCCCTCTATGGGGGCACGTGCCTGTCATCACAGCATGAATATGTTCTCTTTAAAAGTTAATCAGAAGTTACCTTACAACTTCATTTATTGTTAATGTCTACAGATGGAATGAAGAAAGATGTTTTATCCCAAAATTGTCTGGTTTTAACCCAGAAAATTCAAAATTTTAATGATATTTACGCAATGAATACAGCACAAGCTTATGGTATGCTCTGCTAATATACAGCAACAGTGCTGCTGATCTGAAGAAACCAAACATCCGAGATGAGTATGTGAAGGTAGGTCAGAGTTCATATAAAAACATTATCTCTCTTAGCAATATTTCAACTATTGAAAGATCGCATAAATATATTGAGAGCACCTTAAAGCAGAGCTAATACAAAAAATAAAACTAAATGTTGTAATGTTTACATATGCCTAATTTACAGAGAGAAAGAGGGAGAGGGTTAGAGAATAAGAGAGAGAGAGAAATAGGAAGGAGAGAGAAAAAAGAGGGAGAGGGTTAGAGAGAGAGCAACAGATAGAGAAAGAGGGATAGAAGAATGAGAGAAAGAGGAGGGAAAACGTAAGAAAGAGGGAGATAGACAATAGGAAAATATGATATTTTGCCATTATACGTTATACTTTTACAAATATTAAGTCTTATTCCTAGCGTTAAGTCTGTATACTGCTGCTAAAATGAATAAATATTTTTATCAGCAATAATATTTTGTATATAATTATTTGAACTGTACTGAACAGAAAAGCCTGTACGCTGTGGCCATACTGGAGTCATGTATCTAATGTTGCTCATTATGGTGGTACTTAGAAGTGGCAGATTTTTTTCTGAGGTGGTACTTTTTGGTGAGAGAGTTGTTTGAGAAAAACTGGTATAAACAATCCAAGAATCTAAGAAGTAAGCAAAGAAGCAAAGCCAACTAATAAAAATAAAACTATAATAAAACCTAACTAAAACAAAGTACAAACCAAGTAAAAAATAAAGAAAGAAATGTATCAAAAATTTAATTTTTTTTTAACAAAATCAACAAAACAAACAAAAGCAAACAGCCAAAAACTAGATAAAACAGTTAAGTCAAGCAAAACACATAAAAAATGTAGTCAAAACGTAGCAGATCAACACAAAATTAAAACTAAATAAATAAAGCAACAAACAAACAAATCACAGCAAAAACACAAGCTAAATTATAAAAAGCAAACAAACTAAAAAAGTAATTTCATCATTTGTCATTTTGATGATCAGCTATGTATTTAAAATATATTTAGTTATTAGAAAGAATTGTTTAAAAACAAATAGAACAGAAAGAGAATTTGTTTCACTTTCAAATCACAAAAAAGTGAAATGCACCCATTATGTGCATGCTTTATCAGGTTTGTGTCAATGCTTTATTGAAACATAGCACTTTAGAGGTGTGGCAAACATGGAAAAACATCCGCTTAGTGTAAATAATTAATCAAGGCCATTAACAGAAAAGTGGTGCTATAGATTCAGTTGTAGTGTTGTAGACTATGATAAGAATGATCGATTCACACTGACGAAAAAAATCATGTTGGAAAATAGCTGTGGAGTTCAGGTTTGATGTGTCTTAACACAATTATACAAATCGATTTATAAATAATTATAAAAAAAATTATTCTAGGTACACAAAGGGTTATAGTCAGATGTATGAATGTCATTTCTACCAAACAGAAGGTGATGATCATCAATGTCACATAGATTGAAACCCAGTCAAGAACGTATACATAAACCCCTTGTGTAGGAGGCTTAAAACTGTCTGGGGAAAACTCTGCTACCAAGGTGAGGTTGAGAAAGATGGATTCTTATCCTGGCTAGATTGAGAACAGCAACAAGACACAAAGCATTTCACCACCAGCAAGGTCTCTCCCAGGCACAGATTTCTAAATAGGCTGGGTTTCCAAAATTAACTATCCAAAAACCTAATTCATTTTACACAGTATCATATTCAATTACTTGAAATCAAATCATATAAAGCCAAAATACTCTGTTGTGGAAATCTCTGAATAAAGATTATTGTTTTAGAAAAATCTTGTTAGATGGCAGCCAACACCTTGGAACTGATTCATGAAAGTTAAAGATTGCAAGCTCTACTATGACACACATTTGTATGAATGTTAACTTCTCAATCAAGTGTTAATAAATAGTCAAGCCTGGGTTTATTAATCTCTAGCATAATTGCCTCTTTGCCTCTTTCTTTCTTGCGTGTGCTAAAAGTACGTATTGTATGCAAATTCAGTGTACTCTTATATGCAAAGAACTATCCTTGGACGAGGGCCCTGAATTACTTACAAGCATGGAGAGAGAAATGTTTGCGGTCTCCATTGGTTGCTCCACTCTCTCTTTCTCTTTCTCCCTCTCCCAGCAGGTACTGGATGGAGCGAAGCTGAAAACATGGATCTGACAGCAAGACAGATGAGGCTCGCAAAACCCTGTTGACAGAAAGATCATGAGTGAATTCAACTGGTGAATTGCATGTTACTGTTCATTTGAATACACTGAATCAACATCTGGTGTTAGACTGAATGATATACGGCTGTAAATGTAAGTAAACATATCTGGTATTAGCTGTTGCTGTTCAGGGGAATCATCGATTGCTGTTCAGACGAAACAGCAGCTGCTATTCAGGTAAAATTCCAGTTGCTATTGATTTGAATAGTCAGCTACCATTCAGGTTGAATAATCACGTGCTGTTCATATGAATAATCAGCTGCTAGTGAACTGAATCACCTGGTGAATTTGGCAGCCATTAGAATGTTACTGAAATACGTGCAAATTTCCTAAATCCATTTAGACAAAATGTAATTTGCCTATTTAAGAAAAACAGCTACTACCATTTAGTTGAATTGCCTTCTGCTGTTAAATTCAATTAGCATCGTAGATTGTTCACTTGCTGGTTGGAATTCAGGCAAATGTGGGTGCCAATTGACTGCATTACCTGCTCCTGTGTAGGTGAATTGCCTGCTGATTATTAAGATCATATTTTGATCAGCTGAATGGCTGGATAGTTTTAAGTTAAACTGACATTTGGTAGCATCCATCTGCCATTCAGGTGAATTAACTTTTGCTTTTTATTTTGCAAGCATATGTTCAGGTAAATCACCAGCTTGCCTTTCAGCCAAAAACTAATTTAGGCTGTTTCAGTGAAGTTAAATCAAAATCTGATGTTAGCTGTCTGTAGTTCAAGAAATGACCTTGAGCCGTTTGTTTTGGAACAGCTTGGCTATAAAGGCCTTGCATTAACAGGCTGTTAACTGAGGTGAGGTGAATTTATGGCTTCTGTTCAGGTAAAACACCAAACCCAGTCAGACAAGCTCCCTATGATCTCAACAAGGATTCTTTGCTGGTTCTTTGCACATATACATACAAAGAAGTGAATTGGTTACTTTATTTTACCAATAAATTGGTTTAATCCAGGCTTATATAATATATTAGGGCTTACTGGTCAGGTTAAAGCAACACTTTCTTAAAATTATTAAATTTTTCATTATTGACTGAACTGGGATAATTATTTTCCTAATCTCGGAAGGAACAGTACCATACCTAAGGTGGCAGTATATGGTAGTTTTATTTCAACCCCAAATAATTTTCTTATCTTAATAAAAATTAGGCATTTGTAAAGCTTCTCTGAAACAACTGCTTAAAACTGTTATATAAAAAAGAAATTTATTGATTGACTGACACATAATATATTCAGCGTCACGGTGGCGCAGTGGGTAGCACAGTCGTCTCACAGCAAGAAGGTCGCTGGTGGCATTTCTGTGTGGAGTTTGCATGTTCTCCCCGTGATCGCGTGGGTTTTTCTCCGGGTGCTCTGGTTTCCCCACAAGTCCAAAGACATGCGGAATAAGTGAATTGAATAAGAACAATTGCCCATAGTGTTAAAGAGTGAATGTGTGTGTGAATGTTTCCCAGCGATGGGTTGCGGCAGGGAAGGGCATCCGCTGCGTAAAACATATGCCAGTGAGTTGGCGGTTCATTCCGCTGTGGCGACCCCGAAAGGGAATAAAGCCGACATGAAGATGAATGAATGAATAATATATTCAACAAAGCAATTCAACAAAGCAGCCTTAATGAAATTACTGAAAGTGCAATTCGTCAACTGCCAGTAAAGGATGGCGTCAACATGCATGGTAGATGGATGTTAACTCTGTTCATTCTGATTGTGATTTTGCCGCAACAGTGAGAAGCTGAATCATTATTATTATATATATGTAGACTGACTGAGGTCGTTGGTAATGGTAACCTCATCTCTGTCAATACCTTTTTTTGGTGAACACCTGTTTACTTTCCTACACTGTCAAGAAGTAAAAGGCTAGTTCCATCACTAATGCTTTCTTTAGAAATCAAAGTTTGACCTCACCAACACAAATTCATAGTATTACACAGTGTTCAACTGAATCCTCTTGTGCTATTCAACAGAGACAACTCAAACTGAACTCAAGCTTTTCACCAGATTAATTATTGCTAGTAAATTGGGTTAAATTAAAACTAGAATTATTTCATATTTGCTTATAGACAATCAAATAATCGTAATGAAAGTGATTATTCAGATCGGTATAATATGACAGACATGGCTTAAGGACAAGATTCACTAAAGTATAGCTGTACTAATGGAAACAAACTGAAAAAAAAAAAAATGTAAAACATCCAGAAGAACTGGATGATGAAAGTCAAGACTGAAAAGCTCTGTCAGGCAAACATATAGCCCGAGTTACAACACAGTTAAAAGAAGGAGAGATAGAGACTGGCAGAGATTGTTCACTAGAGTGCAGCTGTCAAACTGCGAAAGAACAGAGTCGCACACTCCTGTCAAAAACAAAACTCATGTGACAAACTCAGTCCCCAAATTGTCAAACAATAAACAATCTAAAAAAAAAGTTGTCTGTGTTTAGATAAGGAAAAATACTTAACTTAATGGTTTGTTAAAAAGGAGAATTTACAATATGTTATTTTGAATAATTTGGATCTACTGAATAAGGCATCTTAAAGCTTTCAAATTATTTTCACTTCATTATCCAAGTAAGCATGGAAAGATGTAATTCGTAGATGATTTATGGAGTTTGACATACAGGTTAGCGCACTGAGCTTTTCCTCATCACCTGCTGCATCCGTCAAACCCACACTGATCAATCTTTCATGTGTGTGTGTTTCTCTCCATATACACCCACTTGCTCCTCATGATGCAACCAAAGGAAAAAGGACTTCCCTTAATAATGCACTGTGGAGGGTTTTTCCACTCGGCTGGGTCTAGGGGTAAAACAATTGTTTTGAAAGTGTGCAATATCTACAGGTAAACAAAAAGAATACTGAAAGCAGCAGGCAGACAGTGAATATTGCCAGATAAAAAAAGATTTAGAAAGGATCCACGTCGGTCATAGAAAAAACACGTACAAGTGGTTTCATTGGTGCAATATAACGCTATAGAATAAAAAAAAGAATCAAATTAAATCAAATCACGTAACAATTCTAGTTGTATACTGCCTGGCAGGATTAACTAGAATAGCCATAAATAGAAATGGCAAAAATGTTTTTTCCTCATTTTATGACAGAATTAGAAACTAGTGTGTAACATCATCTCCAGTTCAACTGAAGCTAAAACCATGTATTTATTAGGTTAAATTTGATATTTTATATACATTTTAGCCAAGTTCATATGTAGCCCCTTACGTGAAAAAAAATATATTTATTAATATAGACCCTATACTGGCTGCATTTTATGTGATGTTTAAGGCATTCATATGAGAAATGTTTCCTCGTATGGATTGAATTGTTAAATACATTTTTATAAGATTTATTGTTTAAAATGTTTTCTCTTTTTTAAAATCTGTTGTATTCTTATTTGTTTATTCATTGTCACATTGGTCAGCTAAACTGCTGTTATGATGTTTTTTAAAATTAGTTTTACTTACCAAAATACCATATACTTATCAAGTAGAAGTCTTATAGGAGCTAGTTCTTTTTATTGGAGACTTTAAAAGACTGAAATTTAACAACCCAAACTTTATAAACAAAATTAAACACTACAAACAACATGCAACAATACACCATAAAAGTAAAACTATAAATCATGATAAAATGGACCTAATGTCAAAAACATCTTGTTGTGGACATGCCAATACTAATATTCATGCTTGCTGACAGCCTTGAAATCATGTTTTTGTTTCTATTTTGCATTTTTGTTTGATTTGTTTCCACTCATCTTTTAGTCAAACAAGTTTTTTTTTCAGTCCTTACTTATAGTTTAGAAACCCTAGAGCAGGAAACTCTCTCGGAAAGGGAACAGAGTGGGTCTATGCTCCGAAGTATTTTTTTATGTTATTGTAGTACCAGTGTTGGTCACAATCTTACGAAATGCACCTTTAAGAAATTTAATTCTTCATATTTGTCATCTGCATTGATCTTTAGTACTTCAACCTAGGACAAATAAATACATGTGTGCCCAAGTATACATACTGTTCAACAAGGGCTGGTACGACTGCTTGTTCTGTGCTGCTGGTGACACAATGCACACAGAATGACAAGAGCTGGCTGAGCACTGGCGCTCAATCAACAGAGAGCTGGAAAATAAATAAATCACAGAGAAGATCTGTGCCCACACACACAACCTGCACCTGGCAACCCGTCCTGCTGTTTTGAGAGTCCATGAGCCAGCGGTCAGTTTTTTCCAAGATGGTTTTCCATTGCAAATATGAATGAAGAATCGTAGAATAAGATGTAGGGTCTATTGACTATGAGGTTGTTTTTGCATAGCAACCAGGGTTTGTTTCATTTTAAAAGAGGTTGCAAACAGAGAAATGTAAAAGTGATTGATCGTTTGACATATACGAGTGGATGGAAAAACAATCAAAATAATACAAGGCAAAAAAATATATGTATACTGAAAAACAAAAAATGACTAAAATCTTGGACTTTTAAACACAACACAAACAGACTGGCTAACTAATTCTACAGTCGTTAATGGAATTGGAGTGACTGGGTTAAACTAGCATTCCAAGCCTTTCAACCAGTTTAACCTTAAAAACTCACCCAATACTAATAAATAGACAAAGCATAGACGTTTAAATATTTGTATATTAAAATAAAATAACCGTTTTAATTTAAATATAAATAATAACTATGATAATCAGAGAACAGAGAGGGAATGAAATGCTTCAGACCGACAGCTGATTTTACTTTTAGAAGTTGGTTTGGAAGAGGATATTTGCGGAACCTGCGGAGACCAACATTGAGTCATGGGTCCCTCTCTGAGTTCAGCCTGACAGATGAACGTGGAGGAGGCTTCTGGAAGAGCCATCATAACAACACACAAGCAGACACTGCCTTTCAAACACTCGCACACTTTCTTCAGAAACATGCCCAGAGCCAGTCAAACCACTCTTGGCATGGCTTTGGTCATAGAGTTAACAAGGGACCCTTTGGTGGATGGGTAGTCTGGCAGGGTGAAAATGAAAGAGAATACTGCCTTTTCTTTTGCAGTAAATGATTATAATTACATTTTAAAAATGTATAAAATAAAGGAGTGTTGCATGTTAAACCTAATGACAGAGTAAAATAAAACACAGTAATGTTTCTTAAATAAATACACATGAAACTACTCTTAAATTAGTATGGACTGATTACATGTCTATGTTCATTTATTAACACTTTTCCATATTACATGTCTACGTTCAGGCTATTACAATATTTGCCATTTATAGACACCATCTGTATTTTGCCATAATTTGTAATATTTGACTTTGGATACTCTGATACTGCACCTCTTCTGTAAGAAGATAACACAACTATTACAAGGGACCAGCTGACTAAAACAGACCTTCCAATCTACTTCCAAACATAACATATAAAAGTTTTTTTTGTTGTTGCAGAAAACAAGATCAATATTTGCCAAAATAATTAACTTGAAAGATCTTCCACCATCAGTGCGCCAAGACAGTGCAGTTCAAATCTTCCAAGCACTCTTTTAAATCTCATGCGTGTGCTTGTATTTCTTGACAAACAAAGACAGTACCGTGTGCACCTCATCTACTAACATATAAATATTATGTCTGTTTTTAAAACAGAGTCAAGTAGCTGAGGATAGGCTGATGTACACATGCTTAAACAGCAATAAACTATCTTCTGTCATTGTCTGCATGTCGCAATATCAGCAGATGAAAACTGTGTCATAAAAATGTGTGAAAAAAACACAAAGATCATAACTATATTTACAAATCAACTAAATATGACTATTTGTTTGAAAGGTTTCATGCTTCAATAAAGAACGCAATTGAAATGCATCATACAAAAATACAAAAATGTACCTTGCACTTAAAGAAGAAATATAAAAAATTAAGAAATGTTATTAGGTATTGACAAAATCATCTTGATAGGAATTAATGATGCACGCATGATTTTTGTGATCTGTGGGTTATGAATGATTGCATTCTTTGAGAATTTTGGAGTGATTTATCCCTACGTAAAATTACTTTGCTCTCAGCAACACCAGATGAATAACGCTATTCATACTGTTCATGATGCATCAATTTATTGGCTGGCCATGTAATTCAATTCACCTATAAACAGATGTATAAAACATTAAATTGTTTTGAATCTTCCCTGTCTATCAGTAGTTGCTCAAAAGGCAAGAAAATATTGGTGAAAAGGTTGAGGTTGATGAGGAAACAATATTTCACAGTGGACATTATATTTGAATAGTTCTTTACGATACATGATTAGCGGCAGCAGGCTGATTGCTAATTACAAACAACTGTGAATAACAAGTTAAAGTTCATCTGCTCTACATTAAATGCATGTTGCATTATGAGTGCTAAGTTAGTAAAATTGTAATATATGACAATGTTATAACTAGTTACTTTTTACAATTTTGCATATGTAATTTTGTTTTGTAGTTTATATTTTTCAAGCTTCCTGATAATTTACTAAGGAGTAATTTATGAACACAACAAATGTGATCTAAGACGAACAAACCTGAACGAATTGCACTAATCCTGACCGGGGTTAATATGAAACCTTGCTTAATATATAAGCCCAATAAAAGGAGGCTATGCAGTCCACATGATATCACATTGATCTTTCAAAGTTTTTTTCTTTCATGGCATCAGTCAATGATTTATAATAATTAATGAATGAATAAAGTGTATTTCATAATATTTCAATTATGAAGTTCATATGGAGTTAAATTTTTTGTATGTTTGAAATGGTTTGAATAGTCAGATGAACTATCTTGAGTGCCAGTTTCTCTCCCTTTCAGAAAATCTCCAAGCAAAAATCATTTAATACGTAACAATTTATGTGAATTTGCCACACCATTTGTTTGTTTTGCCAACAATGAGATGAAAGTGACTATTTCAAAAGCAGTGAGAGATACTGCATCTCACTGCCAAATGCAATCTTCAATACTTCCTGGAAAGGACTTATTGAATAAGCATTTTTGACCTAATATCATGTAAATGGAGCTTCATTTCCAGCCAGACTAGGGCACCAGGGCTCCTGAAGTATGTGTAAACAAGCCAATCAGACTGATTATGCACTAAGTGCTTCAATTCATGTATGAGAAGTACAGATCGTAGGCGTCTGGGTCTGAGACCATCATGAAACTGTCATAGCACACTTGGACATGTCTCAGAACCACATACTCTTTATCGGACAGCTTTTCTGCCCTCACACATTGCAGTGTTGTGATCATTTTAGCATATAATATCGCACGTTGTGCTTTGAGACTCTGAAATGAATGCATTCAGGAACCTTGAAATGCTACACGCATCCAATCAAATGTACATAAATAAAAGACACTGCACAAATCAAGCAATCATACTCCACAATGATCCCTGATCTCTGGTCTGACAGCAGCACTCTGCTTTATTACACTTGGGAATGAGAAACCACACAACAAAAGAAGCAATTTAAAGGCAATGTCTCATTTCTTTCTCATTCATTATGATTCTCATATCTGGAAAACGGTGCCACCAATCTGAAAACACAATCTTAAAGTACATTTGAACTGCATTCAAACAATAAAGCGGCACCTCTTCTAACTCACAAATATCAAAAGAGTCTTGTTGAGTTAGTGATAAGAATTCTATGAAGCTCCTTGAGCAGTATACCAATATACCAAAAGAAGTACTTATCATTAATGTATAAAAAAAGCATTTCATAAAACGCAAGGCCATTCGCAAACTTTATAATTAAATCATAATTTCAAAGAAATCTGAAAATTAAACGTATGGAGATGAAGATACAATTCCATAAAGAGCAAAAAGCTCTAACTTGGCTCTCTACCTATCAGTCAAAAAATTAAGACAAGGAAGACACTGTCGCTCCAAATCAAAGGAAGTCACAAGTGGTGTTCCCCAGGGGTCTGTGGTAGGTCCTCTTGATTATTTTACTTTTATAATCTGGGTTCAATATAATTGTGTTATGTTGAGAGAGCAAGTCTTGAGAGTAATCTTCCCGTAATCTGGAAGACCACCGTGACCAAGTCAGCCAAGTATTACAACGTCTCCGTGAACATCACCTCTACCTGAAAGCCGGAAAATGCGAGTTCCATCGGTCCACCATCTCCTTTCTCGGCTACGTGATCTCCGCTGTGGGGGTCCAGATGGAGAACGCCAAGGTGGACGCCGTAAACAACTGGAAGGTACCCCAAACCGTCAAGGAGCTCCAGCGCTTCCTCGGATTTGCCAACTTCTATCGACGCTTCATCAAGAACTACAGTACCATATCCTCACCCTTGTCATCTCTCCTCAAGGGGGGTCGGAGAACCATCGTCTGGAGCTCCGAGGCGGATCGCGCCTTCCGACTCCTCAAGAGCAAATTCACCGCAGCACCCATCCTCAGACATCCTGATCCTACGTTACCCTTCGTAGTCGAAGTCGATGCGGCAGACGTAGGAGTGGGGGCCGTACTCTCCCAATGGTCGAACAAACCCAAAGCTCTCCATCCGTGTGCGTACTATTCCCGTAAACTCACTTCTGCTGAGCAGAACTATGGCATAGGGGACCGTGAGTTACTAGCCATCAAGCTGGCCCTCGAGGAATGGCGACACTGGTTGGAAGGAGCAAGATTCCCGTTTACCGTCATCACAGATCATAAAAATCTTCAGTAT
Source organism: Danionella dracula (assembly GCA_900490495.1). NCBI lineage: Eukaryota > Metazoa > Chordata > Actinopteri > Cypriniformes > Danionidae > Danionella > Danionella dracula. Next base: position 20,610,081 of record UELW01000778.1, on the reverse strand, counting down.
CTCCGGAATGCCCAACGCCTGAACGCCCGCCAAGCTCGGTGGTCACTATTCTTCGCGAGGTTTAACTTCTCTATCACCTACCAACCGGGGAGCAAAAACTGCAAAGCGGACGCCCTTTCCCGCCTTCACTCGCCAGATCCCGTTCTAGATGCTCCCGAACCCATACTACCACCCTCCATCTCCGTCGCTCCCATCCTGTGGAAGATTGACGAAGAAATCCGAACCGCCACTCTCGAGGAGCCAGCCCCTCCGGGTCTACCACCCGGTTCAACTTACGTTCCGTCCAGTCACCGTCTCACCCTCCTCGAAAGTACGCACACCTCCCTCGGTTCAGGACATCCCGGCAGCAGGCGAACCCTCTCGCTCCTACGTGGGAAATACTGGTGGCCAGGTATGGCCAAGGACGTTGCCCAGTATGTCCGGGGATGTTCGGTCTGCGCCGTAACCACCACTCCTCACCGTTTGCCTGAAGGCAAACTCCAGCCATTACCCATTCCCCGCCGACGCTGGACCCACATTGGTATTGACTTCGCGACAGACCTGCCTCCATCACGGGGTTACACCACCATATTAGTAGTCGTCGACAGATTCTCCAAACAGTGCAAGCTCATCCCGCTCAAAGCCCTACCTACTGCCTTGGAAACCGCTGAGGCACTATTTCATCACGTCTTCCGCAATTATGGTCTCCCCGAGAATATCGTCTCCGACCGAGGACCTCAGTTTATCTCCAGGGTCTGGCGGGCCTTCTTCCAATTACTAGGTACATCCATCAGTCTCTCGTCCGGCTACCATCCACAGACAAACGGCCAGACCGAACGCAAGATCCAAGAAATCTCCCGCTACCTCCGGACTTACTGTGCCCATCACCAGAACACCTGGAGCCAGTACTTACCGTGGGCAGAGTATGCCCAGAATTCCCTTCGCCAGGCCTCCACGGGACTAACCCCCTTTCAGTGTGTCTTAGGGTACCAACCGTCACTGTTTCCGTGGACCGGCGAAGTCTCGGAGGTGCCCGCGGTAAACCATTGGTTCCAGGAGAGCGAGAGGGTATGGGGCTCAGCTCATGTCCACCTCCAACGGGCAGTACGGAGACACACCGACGCAGCTAACCGCCGCAGGTTACCCAACCCGGTATACCGACCCGGGGACAAAGTGTGGCTATCCACCCAGAACATCCGTCTCCGACTGCCCTGTAGGAAGCTGAGTCCCCGCTACATAGGGCCATACACTATCCACTCCCAAATAAACCCTGTCACCTACCGCCTCAATCTGCCACCTCACTCCCGTATTTCTTCTGCCTTCCATGTCTCACTCCTCAAACCCTTCACTGATCCTGTCTCTCCTCCTTCCACAGACCCAGAGCTGCCTCCCCCTCCAGCACAACCCGAAGTCGTGGGTGAAAACATCTACCAGGTCAAGGAAATCCTCGACTCCCGGCGGCGGGGCGGCCGACTCCAATACTTAGTTGACTGGGAAGGATTCGGTCCCGAGGAACGGTCATGGACACCCCGGGAGGACATCTTAGATCCCTCTCTCCTCGAAACATTCCACCAGCAACATCCCAACCGTCCGGCTCCTCGAGGTCGCGGCTGTCCACGCCGCCGGTCCAGGGTGCCAGGAGTCACCCGTGGAGGGGGGGTACTGTCACACCCTCTGCACGTTCTATCAGCCCCGATCACCAGTCACATTCTCCAGCCAATACACGACGCACTCAATCACCCGAGTACTAACCAGACACACCTGGGCACTCATCACCGTCATCTGTTCCAGTCATCAACACCACACTATAAAGACTCACCCACGCCGTTCACTCACCGTCAGGTATCATCTTCACTGGATCGTATCTCTCTCCGTCTTCTCATCCCGATCTTCTGCCAGGAGCTTCTGCTACTCGTTGCACCCAGAGACTAACCCCTGTCACCGGCTTGCTCTGCTCGAGGGAAGTAACGCTACTACCACCTAGACTCTTTATTGAACTGTCACTGGTACTTCGGTACGAAGCCTATTGTGTTTAATAAACACTGTGTGAATCACACCTTTCGCTTCTGCCTTCTGTGATCCGTGACACCTGTAAAGAGTTTAAAATAAAATTGATCATTTGATAATGGATTCTGTTCTCAGTGGGTATGGAACACATGCCACTTCTCGGGCCTAGTAGTCATCTCGTCCATAAGGAAGGCCTAACATGCTTAAATTGTTTTTAAAGTGAAATATTGTGTCAATTACCAGTCATGTGACTACATGGAAGAGAGAATCCATGTGTCCATTTGTAACTCATGCTCAAGAGGAAAGAGTTCCCCTTTACCCTGCCTGAGTGGTGTGTCTTTTGTAATATTTTTGAAACTTTAGTTACAGGCAGGATAGCTGATTGACTTTAAATTTAATTTCACTTAGACAGTGCTTTACAATTTAAATCATCAAAATTAAGACACCCCTTGTCAAAAGCAGTCCCTTTTGAGAAAATGTATTAAGTTTGTCACTGACTAGAACTGGCCCGAGTAATGGTTTAGAACATGAGCAAAAACAGCACCTTTAAATGGTACCTATAATAAAAAGTAAAATTTTGGAAATCTGGGGATATATCTGTGCATGAAAGATGTGAACAAACTCCCATTAGAGTTTGAAAACGCATGTATGTAAAATATGTACAATATACATGTACAATATATATGTACAATAAGTCCCAGTTCCTGGCATTGTATTAGCTCACAACTGACCACGCCCTTCTTCAAAGGACATTCCAAGTCTGAGATGAGAATTAGGTGGGTGAATAAGACCCTTGATGATTTTACAATAGGCAAAGCTATAGTATGTTTATTGAATTTCCATTTATGCTAATCTTAAACTTTTAACATAGTTTAGATATTCTAGTTATATTCTACCTAAGTAAGCATATTACGGTCTGTGATCTTCTTGACATTTCTTAGGAGACATATTTTTTTGCCCTGCATAACTTGCTGCTATACTTCTGTAATGTGTTCTTGAGGGTTGTGAAATACACCAGTGATCAAATGTACTATATATTATTCTACTATGAATCAGTGCTGGTGGCCCCTTCCCCAAAAAACAATAACAATAAACAATACTGAAACAATACTCATTCAAACAACAAAAATTCTATATAGAGTCAATTGCTTTAAAAACTAATTCATTAAACCAGAGTATTGTTTAATTTGTTTAATATTAAAATAGTTGGACTTTACTCAAAGCATTGATAATAATCAATGTAACATGAACTGTACTCATCCTCAAATATCAAAAGCACAAAAACTTTCTATTGCTTTTCATTAGTGTCTAACGTATAATATCTTCTGAAAAAAAGAAACACCCAAATAGTCTTCATGATCCTTCTTGGAAGAACATCACTCTGAATCATTGTTCGTCTAAAACTTTTCAGTGCTTACTGTAATTTGAAAACATTTTCTATTGTATTTCTAGAGGCAGATGGAGATGTCATGCTCAAGAGAGTGTGGTAAAAACGTCAGCAGGGACTCTGTAATAAGTACTTACATGGTTCGCTGCATCTTGGGCCAACATTATCAAAAGGTACAAACCAACTTCCTGCTGAAATTGATGATTGTCTGGAAACATACACCAGAGACTAGACTATTAACCTCAGGGTCCCTCTTTCTGTCTATAATTCCCTCACTGCCAGAGTTGTTTGAAAAATGAGCAAACATAGAGGCTGGAAAGTAATTTTCTGAACAATGCAGCATCTGGGGAGTGACAGTGAACAACTTTTTCTCTTTCTCTTTCACTTTTTCTAAATCATTTTGCCTGAAGTATAGTGACAATAAATTTGTTAAACTAAAAACTGGAAAAGATGTTGAAAAGTAATGGGTTGTGTATTGATTGTGAGACATCTCAAAGATCATTGGCTGTGGCCAGCAGCAGTGGTCATAGATGATAATGCATCCTGACAGAATTCAAAGCTAGCGCAAGCATGACCGAGGGGCTCATACAGCTTACACAATCACAAAAACACACAAACACCTTGAATGTGCTACAAGCAGGGGGAGATGTTTATTTTATGTTTATTTTATGCATAAATATTGCCTAAAGGTCACAGCCAAACATGTGATTTTCCGAAACACATACCAGTAAAGTAAAAAACAAACGTAAACGAATGTTTTAAACTGTATTATTAAGTAACTGCGATATATATATATATATTATTCCAGATATGTCTCCAGAAATTATATATATATATATATATATATATATATATATATATATATATATATATATATATATATATATATATATATATATATATATATATAAATATATATATATATAATTTCTGGAGACATATCTGGAATAATATAAGCTATTAGTGAACAAACACAAAAAAGGGAGGTTGTGGTATAACTCCCCTTTCATAATCTTGAGCATCCACCAATCAGTGCATCGCAGACCCTGACTTCAGAGTGCCCCTCCTCTCAAACACCATGCCTGTCTGTTTATAGAGCCCAGATAGAGAGAGAGTGGAGAGAGACAGAGTACACTCTCAAGCTCTGTGTGTATGCTGATAAGAGACGGAGGAAAAGGAGAAAGACCCATTCAGTTCAGAGAGCGAAATGGAGAACACAGAAAAGAATGGATGCTGAAACTGAGCATGTTTGAAAAGAAACAACAACCTTGGAAAAGAATTTGCGCTTTGGTGTATTCACAAGTCACCATGTGGACACTGGAAGCTAACAAGTCAAGAGGAGTTGGAAGATCTATGAGAGCAACGACGCCCACTGTTTGCTTTTCCAAGTTGTGGAGAAAGTGAATCTCTACGATTTCAGGACTACTTACAGCAAGTTCGAGATAACAGAGCTTTGTTTTTTATTTTCTGGCTGAAGCAAAGAACATTTTGATAATGCTATGAAAGACACAGTAGACTAAGCTGCGTGTCTTCGGATTAGATCAGGCAGACCGGACAGGATGCTGGCTTTCTCAAAAACATCTTATAACCTGAGGCAACAAGTTAACTATTGATTTAAGATGCTATAAGATGATATCTCAGATCTCGGAATTGGGAAAACAATACAAACTGTTGATGGATTGAAACACAGAATGGTAGGTTATGGCTTTAGGATGTGGTTCACTCGATTTATTTTCTATGATGACTTGACTCACTTTAACCTGCGATTGGACACAAATAGAACAAAGTCCATGGAAATTCAGGAGACTGACAAACTAGGGGTGTGAACCAAATGCTGGAAGTATCCGCTTGTAATGTCAGGTAAAAAAGAAACTATATATCCTACCATTTCAAAGATTTTTTATCTTTTATTTATAATGTGGACTGACAAAATAAACTAATGAATAATTATTTTCCCTTCCACCAGGTTTTCTGTAGGAATTGACATATTTTTGAGGACCAAACCACTAAGCCAAAAACAACTGCTCCACGGTCTAGATTTTACCCTGGTTAAGCTCTGACTACTCTGATTCCCAAGCAACGGATCCTGACGACACAATGCTGTGTGCTCTGGGTGTGACCATAGCCCTAACGCTGAGCTCTTTCCTGCTGCAGCTGGTCAGAGCTGATCTACCTTCTGGCTGTCTGATTGCATCTGACATCCTGAGCTGCACCAATCTTGGCCTTGAACAAGTCCCAGTAGAGTTGCCTGTGACTGCTGCAACCTTGGACTTCAACCACAATCTCCTAGAACATCTTGAGGAAGGCAGCTTTGCTGGCTTGCCTAAACTTGCAAGCATACGGTTGGCCCACAATCAACTAAGCGCCATCTCTTATGGAACCTTTCGGAATATAAGTAAAATACACCATCTGGACCTTTCTTCCAATCAGCTGACCATCATAGAGCAACATTACTTCCAAGACTTGGTAGAAATTGAGGAGTTGCTCCTGTACAACAACCGCATAGTAAGAGTAGAGAGCAAAGCCTTGAGCGGTTTGAGCAGCCTTCGGAAGGCATATCTGAGCCACAACAGACTGACCGATTTCCCTTTCTTTTCCATTCACGAACATCCTAATCTTAACACCCTAGATCTGAGTTCCAACCGTATGCCCAACCTTCCGGTTGAGGAAATTGAAGCACTACAGGAATCAGTTCAGCTTGCATTGTTCTTGCACAACAATACCCTCATTTGTGAGTGCTCAATGTACAGCTTGTTCAAAATTTGGGAGCAAAAAGGCTTTCCCTCGATCAGAGACTTTCAAGAGGAACATACTTGCTTGGTGTATGGAGAACACAAGGCATCAGTGAGGTTTCTCCAGCATGTACGGTTCTTTGAGAACTGCACAATTAAACGTTTAGCAGAGACTGCTAGTAAAACAGCAGAAGCTGGAAAATCTGCAATGTTGAATTGTTCAACAACACTAAATGGGAAGAATGTCACCTACTGGTGGGTTTCCCCACAGAAAGAATACATAATCCCACCTGGTAACAACAATACAATGCGAATGTATGCGAACGGAAGTTTGGAAATCCTTTCAGCACAAATAGAGGACTCAGGGTTGTACTTGTGCATGGCTCAGAGCTCTCAAGACTCACAAAACCAAACTTTTGAAGTGAATCTAACGGTGACAATCTACCATCCAGAAGTGGAGCCCTTCAATACTGGCTTCACAACTTTGCTGGGCTGTGTTGTCAGCCTGGTTTTGGTCTTAATGTACCTTTACTTGACTCCTTGTCGCTGCTGGTGTCGAAAGCAAACTCTGGGAGCGACTCCAAGCCCTGCAAATGAATGTAGTGCCCAATCATCTATCCTGACGCCTACGCCACCTGCCACCACTGAGGGTCCCGGCCGCAAGGTCAGTAACAACAAGCATGTGGTCTTTCTGGAACCAATCAAGGAGGCACAGAATGGGAGGCCACAGGCAGCACTGGCCCTCGAGCACCCCAAGCTGCCAGTAACTCGAAGCGATGATGACTCTGTCACTTCCATCTTCTCAGACACCACTATTGTGCCATAAAGGCTGCTTACGGTCACCCAGCGACCTGCTCATATTAGCATGTGGGTTTTTCGACTTGGCAGTTAATAACTGCTCCGCTACTCAGGACAGATCAGGGGGAGGGCTTTGGAAGCACATTACAAGCAGAAGAACAGAAAAGAAAGCCGTCAGAAAGAAGAATGACACAGTTGAAAGCCACAGGGGATCCATTTAAGGTTTGATAGAGCCATGAAGGTAACGGCAGGAAAACAATGCGTTTCTCGCAAGGATAACAAATGTTCCCTTTATAAATATTTGAGCCTTGATAATAACTCTGAATGCCTTGTCTGGAGCCTTTAATCTTTTGACTTCAACATAAGCCCTATTCTTCTATAGAAAACAGCATCATACAGTAAGTATGAGACACAAAACTTAATGAATTTCTAGTTTTCTACAGATAAGCTAAGAGTGTTTGTTTCTTTTTTTATGATTTGAACCCATGTTTTCAAACCTTTTGTTTTGAATAATTACTTGTTTCACAAAGATTATTTTGCTGGCAAAGCTGATATTGTTGATTTAGTTGCACCAAATCTATTTTAGGGAAAAGTGTTGTGGTCATACTCTACTTAAAAAGTGAGTGAACATTTTCTCAACAAATGCTGTTAGACATTTTATAAGGTAGTAGCTGTCAGACTATACATTCACTACCAGTCAAACGTTTAGAATCACTTTGAAGTTTCTTGTACTGTCTAATATTTTAAGACGGAAGTCAGCAGATGTTCTCAATGCACTCAAGTGATGCAGATATGCCCAAGACATTTTTACGATTATCTTGAGAAATAAACAAAAAAAATATCGTGGTAAAAAAAAGGGGTGGTTTTATGTATTTTTTGAGACTAAATCATTTTAAACTGTCAATTATATTAGTTTTATGTATTTTTATGAATATGGTTTTTAGTAAAAGAGACTCAATGGTGATGAGCCAAAGTAAATCCAATCTTTTAACTGATGAGTAAGATTCAAAACATCAATATGCTCACTACTCCTTTAAACAATTATCCATCCATCCATTTTCATGTCGGCTATTTCCCTTTCGGCATCGCCACAGCGAAAAGAACCGCAAATCTCCTCTGGCACATGTTTTATGCGGCGGATGCCCTTCCAGCCGCAACCCATCGCTGGGAAACATTCACACACACTCAATCACACTTTAACACTATGGACAATCGTTCTTACTCAATTCCCTTATACAGCATGTCTTTGGACTTGTGGGGAAACCGAAGCACCCGGAGAAAAGCCACGCGATCACGGGGAGAACATGCAAACTTCACACAGAAATGCCAACCGACCCATCCGAGGCTCGAACCAGTGACCTTCTTGCTGTGAGACGACCGTGCTACCCACTGTGCCACTATAACGCTGTAAACAATTATTATAGAATAAAAATGATATTTTTATTATTTAAAAAAAAAAATAATTGCCCATGATATTGGTTTTCTCATGTTATCAAATAAAACACACTACAAAATAAAAAAATTTCTTCAATTTGCAAAATGTTCATCTTTTTGAGTAAAAGGTCCAAAGTACTAAAAACTAACTAAAGTTAATATGCCACTTGTGAAAACGTACCCCATCATATCTGTTATCTCTTGACCAAAAATAAATCCCATCTGCAGAATTTAAGCATTCATTTGGATTCCAATGTGTATCTGACATTCAAACGTTTAGTATGGCCACACATCCATAACATAACAAAAACATTTTTGATATGAACTTAATAAATGAAAACCTGTACAACTGTTTAAGTCTTTTACCACAACCTAAGCTTTCCATGTCTCCCCTTGCCACTCATCCTTTCCCTTTCCTTGAATCTCTTCAACAGATTTTTAAATAAATCCTTTTACTTCGACATCGAGATAAATGTCTTTCTTGCTCTTAACTTCTTCATGGGGATGTTCCAAATGTGTGGATTATGACCTTTAATCTCCCTAACCAAAGTGAATGCATGCAATTGTGTTTAAACAAATGCCAAACTCACTGCCTACTGTCTAAAATTAGTTTTTAGGTTTAAACTTTCACCTAAAACACTGTTATACTGTTTGGCAAACCACGTTTATCAGATATACATCCATAGCTACACTGCCGCTTCCCATTCAAAACATGTTTTTTTGCACATTCACATCTGGAGTAATTTTGGTAAAATAAGAATAATTTAAAGGCATCTATTATTTTATTAAAAACAATGTTTACAATTGGAGAATCAAGATCAGTTGCATACAAACAAAAAAATACAAATTAATGTCATCACCGTAACCTTGTGATGCATGTCCTGCTGGGTTTACATCTTTTTATGGTAATTTATGTTCCTTTTCACAGGCTAGGTTGAATGATCGCAGAGACAAACATCATTAGGGTATTATGTAGCATGGAATCAATAACATCAGAAAACTAAAATGAGTCTGAGGCTTATTTCACCATCATATGATTTGAGCATCATCAGACATCGATGTCTTATAGTAACAATGCTACAAATTGGCTGGTGAATGTATAACGCCAGCCTATCAATTACAGAGCAACAAGTCTTTGTGGCTTATAGATGAATGCACAATGACTGAAGGGAAATCCTACAGTCATGGGCTGAGCTGTAAAGCAGGTCTAAAAATGCTCTTTCCTTTGCACCATACTGAGCTTCAGATGCCTGTGTGGGAAGAGCAATATGGGCTTTTGTTTGAGCCACAAGCGTTAAAGCCTTCCAAGATTTTCTCTTTATCATTGCTGCAAAAAGACATGGATCTAATGGACATTAACGATTTGTTGGCAACTGACTTAAGCTGGGGGGTGTTTACATTCCTAATGTATTTTGGCCATTCAGTTAGATCACAGCAAAATTGAGGAGTCCAAAATCACAGACATAAACTCAAGAAAACAAAATACTTTGTTAAAAAAAAATTAAAATAATGGTTTTATTTATTTAATAATACTAAATGATGTTAAATAACATGGACGACTGGGACCGTTTTACAGTTTGCAAAGCTTAGATAAGCACACATTTCAATAAAAAAACGTCCCCTTGAACACTTTATTGAAATTATTTTGACTTTGGTTATGTTAGCGACTAGTTTCATGGTTTCCAGGCTAACAGATGACACTAGTGTTGGTCTCTCATGATGCAATTACATCAGCCTCCCTTTCATTTCCTGGCTCTTGTGTGAGATTACCACCATTAAAGCTCAGCGGGACAAATCCAACAGTTTTGCCCAACAGCCTGTGAACATGCAAATGAAGAACGTGTAATTGATATGCCTTACTCTGGTCTCACACAATTACACTAAATGCACAATAAAACTGCATTCTAAAGAATCATTTTCTTTTTTAACAACTGGCTTGCAAAAAAAACTATTCTACTTAATAAATCCACATGAAATGTAAATAAAATTTGTATTACCATCATAATAAAGTTGGCTGACAAATAAAACCATACATTTAAATTCAAAGTGAATTGGATTGATATCGGTTTAAATAGCTAAGGGGTTGAAGGGGCAGCAACCAGGAGATTAATCCCCCTCCTTTACAACAGCTTTTCATTTCCTGCTGAAGGGGCCCATCCATTTCATTGGTGTTTCATCACAGCTCGACAACAAGCCTTCGATTACGAGCAAACAAATTTAGAGTGCTCATCAATCAAGAACATTTACAGCAGTTGGATTGTTCAACCCCTACAAACACAACCTTGGTTAATTTAGCAGTAACCTACATCTGGAAAAAATAGATTTGGGGATTTTCCTCTTTGGCACTTATTGTAAGATTAAGATGAGGGAAGAAATACTGGCATTATAGTTGGGTAGTTGAATATGCCACTTTTCCACTGAGCTGTTTTGTAATGGTTCAACTCAAATGTGAGTGCTTTTGGGTTCTTTTTTTTCACTAGGTATTGGACCTGATACAGGTACTTATAGTAAACACTGAAATTTGGTTGCATGAAGTGAGACGAGTCAAAGCAAAAAGAAAAGCATGATGTAACATTCTGTTGATTGTTGATTGGCCAATCACCGAGGTCACCGATTGTTCAGAAATAAATACAGTGAACTTGACTTATTGTCAAGTGCTCTACTACTTTCTTTGTTTTTACGGTCATCCTCCATTTTGTTTTTAAACAAAGCATTTAGTTTGAGAAGTTTTGGGTATTGAAAAGATTTCATTTCATACCGCTACCAATTCGATACTTTCAAAACACAACAAGTTCTTTAACAGTATGTTAATCAATAGATTTAAAAATGAAAAAAATTAAAACTGAGCACACTTACAGACTTTATGAAACAACTAATTTTCACACTCCACTGTGCAAAAACCAGAACAAATGATCAGCTATGAAAAAAGGAAATGCAAAACTTACTAAATTCCACTTATATGTTATCTTTAAACACAGTTTTCTTGTTAAGAAAACAGAATTTATGCTTTCATGGGCAAAATACACCTTCTTACTTTACTGATTTTGTTGCTAGCGCAACACTCAGACAACTCTACTGGTATGAAAGCTTTTTTTAAAGAATAAACAAGATTCATTTCTTCTAACAATAGGTACATAACTAGAGTTTGTTACAATATATTTAATGCTGCATGTGTAGTGTATGAAACAAAAACAGAACAAAGTTGATTATGTGATGCGTATTCATTGCTTGATCATACCGATCAATGTAATACCTCATAGAGTAGATGGAAAATCAATACAGCTTCTTTACTTTTCAATATAGCAGTAAAGCAGAAACTTTCTTATTCTCAGTAAAACAAATCCTTAACAGACAAAATTAGCTGAAAGCACACATCATCCTTGTAAATACTCCCAAATAGCTGAATTTTAGTATACAAATAAGAATCACAGATATCATACTGTGTGATCATTTACAAGTAAATGGGCTGAAAATCTAGTGTTGTATCCATTAAGCCACGACCCACATGTATTAGGTTCCACAAGGACATACAAGAAAGAAAGCTCAGTAATGGCTAAAGGGTTGACTTTCACCAACAAACACGTTTCACATTACTCAATGCTCCAGTTTATAATTTCACAGCGAGAAGAGGACCAATTTATTGAGGTGTGGCTTGAGACTGAATGAGTTCAAGATAGATATAATAACTTTTTAATATAAACCTCAATTTGGTTCTACAGAACAAGAGAAACTTTTGAAAAAAATTATTTACAAGTTAATAAGTTCCTAATAACATAAACAGCAAAAAATTATTATTTCTATAAAATAGATTTATCCCAAAAGTAAAGGATTTCAAGGCAAATGTATTATACAATAGATGTATTTCTTATACAATAGATCTATCTTAACAAAATGTATCATAGACAGAGTGGCACCTGCGTATTAAATTTATTAAAAGAGGAAACTGATCCAGCAGGAGAAAGTAGAGCTATCAGTGGTGATCAAGTCAAAGTAACAGCAACCCTTCCAGGTCAACCTTCTCAAGTGCACCATGCTATTGGAACAAGTGTATTTAAACAGAAACCTAACTGCCGTTTAATTAAAATAAAATCAAACCATTGATAAGCAGCTAGCTTTGAGAGCATTTTATCAATAAACGTATTCACACACTGTATTTAAGTAGGTTAAGTTCTGATAAATGATAGATATGTCAGTCAACACAGCAAGATAATATCCTTTTTCACTCTCTAACAGGAAAACAGGATGCTAAGACATGATCTCAGGCTTAAGTTAATTAGCAGGCATTGTTAATGAGCTCTCTGGGCCCTCCTTTAGCTGCTCTACTGCTATTTGATAAATATGTCCTGGGAAGCACTTCCCTGTCTTACTGCTATTAGTCTGTGTTTAATGAGACCATGCTCAATGACTTTTACCATATTAGTGCACAGGTCACAGAACAAAGTAAATCTCACAAGACACCAAATTTTATCAACACTTCAAGAACAATGCAGCAATGATTCATGGAATATTTTTGAAGCCAAAAAGCTTAACAGCTGATTGGAAAAGCACTTTCCAATTAAATGCAGACTCAATCCATCAAATGATTTAAGTCACGATGCAGCTTTACTAACAGGCATCAGGAATAAAATAAAATAAAAACAAGCACCTGTAAATATATTAAAAATGAGATTTTAAGACAAGATAAGATAGATTTTATTAATCCCACAATGGGGAAATTATGTATGTACAGCAACATAAAGACAACAACAACAACAACAACAACAGAAGAATCCATGGGATTGATAAGTGAAACAAGAGAAAACAAAAACAAACGCATGTTTTGAAAAAATATATTGCACATAGTACACAAAAGGAGTCGCCGCTTAGGACAAAGAAAATGTTTATGTATTGAAATGAGTTCACATAAAAAAAATGTATAACAATGTTGAAACTTTCTGCTTTATGGCACTAACTGTACACATGTTGCCTTGTGCTGACCAACAAAGAGGCATGAGGAGAGAACTTTTTTTCTCTACAAGTGAACTCAAAGAAAAGACGAGGGCTTTGTTAAATTTAGAAAAAAAAAATCAGATTTTAGTGAAATAGTGTTTAAGATCACAGAGAGAAGCTTGTCTCCCTAATCTTTGACTTAAAACTGAAAAGCAATTGTTTCACATTGAACTGTATGCAGCAAATGCATACAGGAGATATATAGGCATGTAGAGAAATTAAGACATCAACCCAACACATTTATCATTAGATATCAAAGGAGATTGGCAATTAATGTCGTTCTCAGCATTTTTTGAGTCACAGAGTGGGTGACATGTTCTTGCAGCTTTGACAGAGGTGTAAACTGAGAGTTAAGTTCTCAAAGTGCAATACTGAGCAGAGAGTGGAAATTTCATGTGAATGCTTCAATCAACACGTCCTCAACATCTTTAAAATGTTGAAATAAGTGACCAATAACAAGTGATTCTCCTGTGAATGTTACTTATTGTATAAAAGATCTCTTTCATTACTGTAATATGGTATACAAATGTAGATTGGACCGGTTTAATAAAAAAAGTATGCTGTAAAAATGAAATGATAAATAATCCAAAAAGTACCACCACTCCTTAAAAACGGTGGTCTTGTTCTTGTGAAAATGACTCAGATGGACAAGGTGTGAATTCTAGTGATACTGTGTCTGTTGAGAGGGATGCCAGTACTATGAAAAACATTGGTAGTAACATCAGAAAATCATTCTTTAAAAAATTTTCTTGTTAAAGACATTAAAACATGGGAATATTAACTCTAGGCATAAATAAAGTGTGACTAAAAATGCATTGATGTTTCTGTTTTATTTCACTTTAATCTCCTTTTGTTTGTTTAAATTGTTGTTTGTTTAAACTTTGAATTTTAAATATGATTAAATACGATGTTATACATTAATAAGCACCTTCTTAAAGAGTCAAAATTTGATGGATAGAACAGGTAAACAACTTGGAAGAAATTTATTTTAACAACATAAAACTAAACAGGGTATTTTATTCCAGTGTATGTGGAGAATATGATATCAAGATTGTTATTTATTAAAAATGACAGTTCTCACTATTTAAAAAATGTGAGTTAAATAAAAAAAATACTATGAAACTATTCAAATAATTTCATCTACTTGAAAAAGTCAGAAGAAATAATACATTATACATTGTATTATAAAAAGCTGATCCCAAGAAGTTAAAAACAAGTATATTCATTTCTTAAGTATACCTATAAAAAAATAGCCAAACATATGAGTTTAAAGGGGTTCTAAATCTTTGGCAACCCAACCTGACAGTTCCTTCAATTCTTTCCACAAATCTTTAGAAACCTAGCCTTTATCCTCTAACATTAAAAATGCCTCGACATATAGTGCAGGTGTTGATACTCAAATATTATTTGATTCCTTTATCCGACTTTCATTTTCAGTTTCAATTGTGACCCTAATAATATTTGTTTGTTTACAAGTGAACACATTTAAAGAGGCATCATTGAGAAGTAAAGTGGACAAGATGGATGAAGATGAAATAAGCTTAAAGCTAACTCTTTGACATTGAATGCAAACTTCAAAGTTAAATAGTTCATGTAAAAGCTGATCAAATCCAAGATTTTGAAAGTATCAAATGTCAGAGGTGCAATATTGAGAAAATCCTGAGTAGATTGCTTTTGCCTTTCTCTCACTGCACTATCTCTCTTTTCTTTCTTGTGTTTCTCTCTCCATCCCTCTGAAGATGTGCAAGACTCTCAGCCCTGACATTTGGACCACAGACGTTTCTCCACAATCATCTCTGAGGATAAAATGACAAACACATCTTGGGCTGTAACCTTCTTTTTTACTGCAAGAAGCCAGAGAGTACATCTTCAATAAGGGTCAATTCATATAGAACTAATTCTCAACATCTTCCCAGAAAACCACCTACAAACTGTGTTCTAACACTACGACCTGTGAGTCCATGAACAATGGTCAATTGGAAAAAAACACAATATGCAATGCCAAATCTTACATTTTGAGCATTAAAATGCAACAATGTACTTTGTACAACTTTGTACAAATAATTCATTTTCAAACATAAAATTTGTGCTGATACAATGTGGGAATAACAAAGTAGCACTTCCCTGTTTTGCGACTGTAAATATGATGTAGCACTGTCTTCATTAAACCAACTATACCCTGCAACGTCTGATTTTTCCTAAACAATAAGACAGCAGATTCAAACTGAAGACTATTTAAGGGTAATAAATGGGTTATATAATATCATGAATATCCAACTTTAAGAGTAAAAACTACATTTCCTCAATTTTTCATGGTATTTAGTTAGGATGGGAACTGCTTGATTGGGAATCTCCATAACTCAATATTGAACAAGTGCTAGCTGCTATTTTAAGAAAAGTTAACACAAACCTGAAAAAATTTAAATCTAGTGATTGAATTGGTCTACTGAGCATCTATTCATTGTCATATTGAGGATTTATAGCTGCTTTTGTTAGTCTTTTACACATTTCTTAAATTAACATTTAACAAGATAATTAAAAGTTTCAAATAGTGGGTACTGTATCAATTGCCTTTGGTCTTTAGGTTTTTGTACAAGTTTTGTCTGTTTTCATTTCAAGTCAGTCCTCTTAACTATTCAGCTGGGTGTTAGGAGATGGTCTATTCAGTTGAGTACTAAGGAACGGTCTTTATTTGTTTCACATTTTCAAGAATAAAAATATTGTAAACCGTCTTTGAGCTTTGTAAAAGCACTATATAAATTGAACAAATAATTATTGTTATTATTATAAAAAAATAGCTTTTTATGTGAAATGCAAAAATAAATTCATACAATAATGATAATAGTTTATAGCTATTTTGTTTGTTAAAAAAAGTCATATAGATGTTTGTTCTGAAAAAGAAAATGATATTAAACACTTGCATGTACGCTAAATCTGTAACATGGTTAGAAATAAAAAAATAGGTATCACAAAATAAAATAACATTTCTCTTTTTCGAATACCAATTGGTGAACTACATAAATTATTGACAAATATTGCCACTATAGTGAAAAAAAGTAGTCTAGTGTCAGATCTAAATGTCAGGTAGTCCTAGTAGTCCTTGAGGACCATTAAATCAGCCTGAAATTCTTTAGAGTTAGTGTCAAGTAAATCGAAGTATTATTGCCCTTAAAAAAGAAAGGAGCTTGGATAGTGGCACGAATCAATGTGGATAAATTGTCACTAAAGAACAGATCAATCTTTGAAACGGAGTCAAGCATGAACAAATTTAAAAAACCACAGAGGACAATGCTCCAAATCAACCTTGTCGAACTATTTTCTGTGAATTTAAAAGACAGAAGAAAAGCAATATATCTACCTCATCTTCCTTGTGCTTTAGAAAAAAATAATGAAATCAGCAGAAAGTGGTCATTTTGAAGAAATATGTGTAGAAGTGATAGTCTCTTTATTTTTTTGAATTTGTTTAGCTGTAGTAACAAAATCCATTTTTTGTTCACAAAAATGTGACATTTGTTTTTTTCCAAACCATATAGTACCAGAGTTAAGCTCATTAACTCAAGCTTTTCTGGTTCTGAAAATATGTGATATATCCAGGAATAATGACATAATTTGGGGGATTGCAAAAGTGATTTGTTAGACATTAAAAACACGTGAGTGACTAGTCACAATGTTCTAACGTTTGAGATCCACAGTAAAACGTTATTTTCCTCCTCGAACTATTTCTTCTCTAAAGCTGCTAAAGTCAGTGTGCAAATCTAATTATTACAGTACTGAGTGCTGTGCCTGATGCCTTTTAGCAAACCGTAATGGACAGCAATTGATTTTTTTTTTCTGGAGCCATATACTGTATGTTGACTATCAAACTGCACCCCCTTTATTCCAACGGAATGAAATTAAGTCAAATGCACAAATATAAAACATAAGTATTTCAAAATGTCCAGCAAAAGATATGTTGAAAACATTTGATGCCCATGTGAGCTTAAAAGATCTGGCTGTTTAAAACTAAATATGTCAAAAGCTTACATTGACCAAAAACTACATTTTCAATGATGCCATATTGACTATGATATTGACAAAGTTGACCACTCATCTCCACTACACGACAGCGTTTACACATCAATGCCAAAGTGTGGAATTGTGAAAATAGTCCCAAAATTTCCAGGAATAGAAAAAGTGTTGCAGAAGGAACACCGTTTCAAGAAAGATAGGAAGGTAAATACTTGGTTGTGCTTCAAGGAGAAAGACGTGAATGTGTTTGTATTACAATATAGTCGGTGTTGTTTGTCAAAGAGTACAATCTGTGTCTAAAATTAAACACCAAACATGAATCTAAGTACATCAACACTACAAATTACCCAAGATTTAAAAGAGAAATTGAGGTTGTAGCAAAGTGTTTCTACAAAATCCATAGCCAAAAACCCTGCAGCAGTGAAAGACAGTTTTGTAGTGGCTGAAGAAAACACCCATGCTTCGAAGTCTTTTTCAGAGGGAACATTTTTTAAAAAGTGTATGCTGAAGGTCTATGAGCAGGTGTGTCCTGGACAGTTACAGACAAAATGTCAACACTGGACTGAGTTAAGGAATTAGCAAAAACTTTTACAACACAGCTGGCCCAAGAGACATGCAGCTGCATAGCTGTTTCATTAACTGTTGAAAAAAGCACAAATAACACTTTAACTCTGGACAGCTACAGACAAAATGTCAACACTGGACTGAGTTAAGGAATTAGCAAAAACTTTTACAACACAGCTGGCCCAAGAGACATGCAGCTGCATAGCTGTTTCATTAACTGTTGAAAAAAGCACAAATAACACTTTAACAAGAACATTTCAAACTAATTTTGTGTCATAACTTGTTTTTTATGTTTTATTTATCTGCTCATTAGGATAGTTTTATCCTTGATTGATGGGGTTATCAAGGTTTTATAAGCTAACAAATTAAAAAGATTGATGTTATTACACAGCAACAATAAAACATGCTTTTTACTATGAAACTGTAACATTTGTCACTTAAATGAGCATTTAACATTGAGTAATTATGTTTATTTTACATTACATTTTATTCAATTTAGTTATGTTTTTAAGACATAGCTGACCCCTTTTGAGAAAAGTCATTATGCTAATGCGGCCCTCAGTAAAAATTAGCTTGACACCCCTGTTCAAAGATATTTTTGGTGATAAAAAGTTAATGTAACAGTGTAGTGGGTGAGTATTGACCTAAATTAGCGCCATCCTATAGTTACACCATCCAAGGAACTGGTAGAATGGACTGGTTCTGTGTTTTTTTTTTTTAGGAACAGAATATTTAAAGAAGTCTCTCAGGAGAGCGTGCCCCATAGCAATCCCAAGTGGGAGAACCGAGCACCAGAGCATCCCCGGTAATGGCTGAATGAAAGTGGCCCCGGTGAGAGGACGAAAGGGATGACAAATTCCGCCCCGCTTGCTGATATTTTGTCTTTGTTGGAAACTCTTCCCTTTCACACACTCATCCCCAGAGCACTGTTTGAACATTTTGTTTTATTTTTGTTGTGATAAAGCCATCCCTATCTCAATCAATTCAAAAAGCCATTCAATAACAGCAAAACCAAACAATTGGGTTTCAAAACACAATTAAGAAAGGGTGAAGCTGGCTGCATTGCTTCTATGCTTTGTCCTCTCTTAGCCTTGTCAGTGGTCTAAGGGAGAACTAGGCTAATTAAACTGACACACTTTTGGCTCTGCTTCATCTAGTCATGCATATGAATAAGCTTATAATGAAAGGGAGCTCAACATAAGAATGTCAAAACAAACACCACATAAAAGCTGTGCTTTATGGAAAGATTCAAATATGTCATTTTAATGATCAAGTGTGTTACTTCAGGAAGCATGTAATCATTGGTGCTCTTGTATTTCCTTTGATTAGAGGCTTGATTGATAGCACAAGAATGTCTACTGTAAAGACACTGATTTATTATAAACTTTTATTAATTTATAAAACCAAAAGTTCACTACCTCACATCAGAAAACAAAAGTTTCTGATCATAAAGTAAATGAAAGTCACATGAAAAAAGGCAGATGATTAACCATCTTCACAGACTTAACCAATAATCTAAGCTCTTTGTATAAACAAGAGAAAAGAAAACAGAAGATCTGACTTCATGCTAGACATCCAAAAACGTCATGCTAGTGCTTACACAAATAATATCTGATTCAATGTTTATCACAATGACTGCAAAAAATATAGATGATGTGATGTCACCTATTGCCATTGGACCATTTAATGCTCCAGTGAGTGGGATTTGGCCGCTGTTTGACAGATAGACAGAGACTGCACATGTGTAGAAGTTATTTTCAGGAGACAAGGCGGTTGAGATATTTTTCCAGCTGCGCATTGAATCTCACGCTCATTTATCCCATTTCCAATCGGTAAATATCTAAATGCAACTCAAGAGAATTAGCAACTGCAAGCTAATGAGTATTTTATTGTTCTTAGCATGGCTAGTTCTTAATTCAGTCTGATTTGACTTGCCAACGAAAAAACCCTGGTGTTCCTGGCCCCTTCTCGGATACTTGAGTTCGGTTAAAACAGTTTAAAGCAAATAGGCTCATTTTCATAGCATAATAAGTATTTGGGGATGTTTTGATTGAGTTTGATCAAAAATTATCCTCGCTCATAACCATGATGGCAGCAGACAGCCAGAACAGTACAGTGCATTAGTTTAGTGTAGTGGTCAATTTCATAACCACACCTCAATTTTTTTTTTTAACGAGCCATACAAAAATAAACTTTAAAGTAAAAAAAAAAAAAAACTATCAAACTTGGCTACTCTATGTATATATATATATATATATATATATATATATATATATATATATATATATATATATATATATATATATGTATATATATATATATATATATATATATATATATATATATAGTAAATAATCAAAATTGTTTTTTAACAACTCCATTCATGAAAAAAACATTTCAATGTTCAAACTCTCATTCATCTTACATTAGGGAATGGAGTTAAAAAAAAAACCTCTTGGGGCCATCCCGGCATAGTGGAATCAAGCAGCAGGTTGCATGAGACACACACAGTTTATCGTGACAGCCCTAACCCCAACCCAAAACAACACACATCAAAAAGCTTCCTCCTCAATGTTTCCAATGAGAATGAGAAAACCCTTAGAAGATCTTTACTGAAAGTGAGGGTATAAGTATCTCAACTGAACTTACTGATTAATGTCACCTGGAAAATTAACTGAGAAAGAGATGTTTGAACACTATATTTCTAATCAAAGCCATGTATTGTCTCCAGTTTTGTGTTCAAATGTCTCTTTCTTGGTTCCTTCAGCAGCATTCATTGATCAGCAAGTGCAGTTAATATATTTAAACACCTTGACTTGAAAACAGATAAGATAAGTCTTATTTGTTTTGTGGCAAAATATAAAGGGACTAGGCAATTTGGTAAATGGAATTTGCATCATGTAGATCTATAAAAAGTAGTTGCATTGTTAGTGAGTGATTACCATGTTAAGTGAATGTTTCAATGTTGTTATGAAAACGACTAAAGCGTTACTGTATGTTTTAGGAATCATGTGGCCATTTTAGTCTTCCAGTCTCCATGTCCTGTTGTCGATTTCATAGACTGTTTTACCTTTATGTTTTACTTTATTGTGATAGTTTATCTTTAGAGGTGAGACTGGACTTCTTCTGGGTTATTTTGTCTTTTATAAAATAGTCGACTCGCTGTCTTGAATTTGGGTTCCGCAAACCTCAAATACCTTAAGGGTAAAACAAACTTAAAAGTGATGTACATCGCCTCTGGGATCTGAAGTTGATGTTTGAAATCCCAAAACAGGCTGCTCCTAAACTGGTTTGGGTGAAATTGAGCTTGCCTAAGTATTTTTGAAAACCTCACCAACCCCTTAATACAGAGTAACATAGAACGGACTTCTGATCATGAAATTTAAAGACACAATTGATTTTCTCACCAACATATTTACCTTGATGACTCCAAGATGCACGAGACCTCCAAAGTCTTTCACAAGATCAAAAAATTAGTTTTTTTGCCAATTCGCCCTTAAATAGAATTCCTATAGCAAAATCTAAAAACTGGCAATTCAGTATGAAGAACGCCCACTGACTTCCACCTCTCGCTAAGATTCTGGCAGTCTGTCATCAGTATGTTAGAGAAGAAGATGAGGCAGCAGGAGTAATTCACATTGAGAAGATTATTAAGAAAGGTCTTCATGGCCCTTTGGGAACACTTAAGCCAAAGAGCAAGGACGAAAGCAAGGTAACACTCCTTAAGTAGTTAAGTGCCTAGAGATGCTTTATTGCCTCAAGAGAACAGCTTTAGGTGACCTACGAAGGACAAGATACAACAGACAGATCATTAGGACAACTCTTTTCCATTGAGGAGAAGAAAAGGTCATAATTTGGCACCATTTGGTAAATGATGAGCAGAACTGAAGAGTGAGTTTAAATCCTTGTAGATGTTCATAATAATTGGTTTTGAGCACACAATGATTGACTTTCTTTCACATATTAGCAAAGATGTTTTAAAATGGTGGTTCTTTAAGTCATTACTAAAAGGGGTTGATGGATCAACCTCACTCAGAAAACTTGGCAGAATTCCCACAAAGCTCTTTAGTAACTAGAGAAAATTGCACACAGACTAAGTGAGATGAGAGGGGATTTGCAGAGCTAATTGAACACAAATTAAGAATCCCAATTGCTGACCTCAACAACAAGAATCAAGTGCACTGCTGTGGAGAGTCAACTGAATTCATACTAAAATTGATCAATTAATACATCCATTTAAAGCATTCTATTGATTCTTTTTTAATTAAATCCACCTTCACACTTCCTACATATAACCATCTTGATCAAGGGTGGGCAAGTACAGGCAGCTCAAGTTTCACTTCAGACTTCATACACCACACCTGATTTCACTAAATAAATGCCCCTTTAACAAGGGTTAAAACAAAAACCAGCAGGAGCTGCGGCTCTTCAGGTCATGTGATTTATCTCAGTAACAAGGTTGCCTCTTTAGTACTACATGGTAGAGGTGAGATAATAAAAAATACAAAACCAGTGGTTGAAGTTGACAGGTATGATCCTTTATGTCCTACTGAGACGGGCCCCTGGGATGACTATTGAGGATGATAATTTTGCATCGGAAGCATGTCAAAGTAAATTATTGTAACATTTAATAGCGATCGTCTTATTAATTAAAATATGTATTATTCAATTATAGAGAGTATTATTAAATTATGTTGACGCTATAGTGAGGATGAACTTATGATCACAAGTGGGCACGCTGATTTTAGACACATGAAAGTTATTTTAATAATCTGTGAGGTTTGTGATTTCTGTCTACAATGTTTTCTGTTATTTGTGGGTTTCCTCATTTTTGTAAAAAAAAAACTACATTTTGTTATAAGCAAATGCATACATTGAATGGACAAAAAAAATATTTAAAGTGACAAATTCACAGAATTAATCACTAAAATCCATGCATCATTTGTTATTTACACAAAAAAGGAAAAAAAACCATTTTTGTTTTTTTTTCTTACATTTTTGTTTCTGTGATCAAAAAATGGAAAAAATGATTTACAAGCTTGCAGCCCTTTTTGTTTTCTAATTGACTTTTTGGGACTGTATAGCATGAACCTGGAAGTTTAATGTTGTCAACAACTTCATTGCAATAATCGAACATAAAGGCTCCATCAAAAAACGACATAAAGCATGGTTGCAAAGCATGGAGCCCAGCAAAAGAAGCCTAGCTTACCAGGTGCTAGCGATTCAACCACCATGCTTTATATAAAACAAGGCTAAGCACTAGGTCCAAGCAGCATTAAGGTTCAGGCACCAAAACACTTATTTCAAAAGGTGACAGAACTGTGAAACCAAAACCATTATTGAGTTATTAAATGATTGAAAATATTTTTTCTATTATATGCTTTGCAGTTCTGAATTATTCTCTTCAGTACACATGTAACAAATATTTGAAAATAGGTCATTTTCTATTCTAGAAATAGCTAAATTATCATCATCATGGGTGCTTTTCATTGCTAAGTCATTTTCTATGCCTGCAATCTAATCTTTGCCCTTTAAAATACAAACGCCAAGCATCCAAATGAGCAACAATTAAAAATAGGCAACCCTTCAAAGTAAGATATGTACAGGAGGTCAACAACAGGAAAAAGAGAACGGAATCAACAACCTCACACAGATTCCAGCAGGACGTCGAGAAGAGGGAAGGTGCCAGGTGTCACACCAATTATATTCTCATTAGCAAATTTGTGCCGGAAATAATACGCCAAATTTAGAAGCAGCTCTGTTTGTTTCCCATTTACCACATGATGAAAGCAGAGGTGTTCAAGAGTCAATTTATGTCCCTTGCAAACTCTAGGGAGAAAAAGATGATTATGGGTTTTCTGTGGGGATAAAAGTTCCAATTCTTTCAAGCGGTGATAATTGTAGCTGTTTGTGGAGGCAAACAGCCTTCATGGTTACAGAGATCAAGAAAGGAGAGGCGTTTGATTCTGTAATCTTCAACTGGCCAATCAGGGCAGATTGAACTCATTGACCAATCAAACAAGTGCCATCGAACCATTTAATTGTTGAGCTATTAAAAAATGTAACGGGTATTCGGATTAAGACATAGGAAAGTAAATCCTACATTGGATATTTTTATGACTTCACTTAAATCTAAACCATTTTGGATTTAAACTGCATCCCTAGTAATATTTTTCTTGTGATTTTAGAATAGCAAGTTTGCTCATGATAATGTATTATTTTCATGTGACCACTACATAGAAGATGTTATCGTCTCAGATAAGTTTTTCCTCTCATAATTAATTTTCTTTTGACCTTAACAGAGCAGAAGTTCTCATGATATTGATTTATTTTCTCATAATTTAATTAGGATAAACGTAAAAACGTATAAAACAGGTTAATGATAACATCTTTTTCTGTATTACCTGGCTCCCATTGAACAACATTCAATACAATCCCTGATTTCAAAAATAACTCTGCATCACCAAGTTGACATAAAATACATTTTGATTGATTGATTTTTCCATTTTTGTCAGGTTC
The DNA here is from genome assembly GCA_900490495.1 of Danionella dracula. Classification (NCBI taxonomy): domain Eukaryota; kingdom Metazoa; phylum Chordata; class Actinopteri; order Cypriniformes; family Danionidae; genus Danionella; species Danionella dracula. The sequence goes on along the minus strand of UELW01000778.1, from coordinate 20,585,664 downwards.
TCCTCTGGAACAACCCCATCTCTCACTGCAGAAAAACTAAATCTTTAGGAATTTAAGGAAATTCAAATAAGAATTGATGTAAAGATCTAAATAAAATTATAAGACAACATCTAATAATATGTTGATATCAAAGAAAATGTGTACATTTTCTCACAAAAGGAATTATCGCAAGAAAAAAGCTCTTATTATGTCAGTATCACAAGAAAATAAAATGTGATCATGAGAAAAAAATAAATGAATGCAATTATCAGTCTAAATCATGTATAATTAATGTTGAGCACTACAGTAGTCAGACACATGTTTCTAAGCATGTTTTCAGGTGAGACAAACAACAACAAAAACATGGGAACAACATTACATATCCGTAATGGGCACGATGTATTCGTTTGTTAAAAATATGAATATCATATTGTTCAATGACTAATTAATCCCATTAGCACAATAATTCATTTTAATTTAAAAACATTTCGTAAATGTTTGAAAAATGTAGTGGTGGGAAAAATGAAAAGTTAAGATGTTCGAAAGTTTTCAGTGTCATGTGACCAACTTGAGCATCTTTCACATTTACATTTGCTTTTTTCTAAAAAAAAACCTAATAGAGCATTAAAACAACATATTTTATTGCTTCTCGCTTAAATTTACAATCTTAGAATCTGCCTTAAATTGGTAATCAAACCGAACACAAACATGTACATTTACATTGAAAGGCCCAATCATAAAAAGGCCCAATTAGTAGACTTGGCCAGAAAAAAAGTCTTTAAAACCTAAATGTGAATATACCAAATACTTCACCATTTTAAACATATTTTAGCTCAGCTAACGCCAATCAAAAATATTAATTCGGATTTCAACCTTTTTATCCTTCACCTGGCAATGATCCGAGGAGAAGAAACACGATGAAAATGTTTAAGAACAAACAACATGACAGTTACATTTTCCCAGCATCAATAGACCATGTTAATCTCACTCTATCACTGAACAATATCTGTGTATGTTTGAGAACTACAAGGTAAATTACTATGAAAATGAGGACTCTACCATTCTAAAAATGCAGCTCTTTCACCTCAGAATGCACCTGAGGTGTTACAGTTCCCGGAGCGGGTAAAGGTCATCTTCTCGAAACACAATCTCTGAAGTTCAGCTGTAAACACAGGTGACCTGACAAGCTCGACGTCTGTTTCCATTGGGTTCCCAGGGTCACTGTAACCTTATAAAACTAGGAGAAAGAGTCTGGTGGCATTCAGAGCAAAAGGTCAAGCCTTATCACTGCCATAGGGCATCTTGAGATGATAACATGACACAGACGCTCTGCATTGTGGGTTAGTTAGAGTAGGCACTGTATGCAATGTTAAAGTAACTGTAAGGTAGCGCAGTAACTCCTATGTTTGCAATATATATATATATATATATATATATATATATATATATATATATATATCAGTCCAATCCAATTAAACAACTGTATTAAAGTACATTTAAAGAGATCCTAAAAAACTAGCCACCATTAATAAATGCAGCCATTAATTACTTAGTCATTGCCAACAGGACATAACTTACAAACAGCAAGACTAGCTGAGCATGCTCACACCTTGAGATTTATGCTAATGCAACACATTTATAGACAGTCATGTGTGACGTTCCAAGTGTGTGAAAACAGTGACAAGTGCATACTCTTTGCTTTTTGTTTTGAGATCAGAAAGTTTTCCCCGTCAGGGTATACTTTTTTTGGATCTAACTCATGGTGATAGAGGCAGACATTTTATGCTGTTTTAAATATTTTTTTATGTGATTGGGCATTTACTGGCCTTCTGGATAACCCCAGAATATCACAAAATGTGTACCGAGAAGATACAAAGCATTCAGAGGATTGGAACAAAATTAACAGTGTGTTTAGATTTGACTGCGTGTTTGGTGAAGTAACCTCATAAATGAAGATAAAAAAAGAAATGATTACAACTTTTGGACTTTCAGAAAGGTTTAATGCAGAACCATTTACACCTTTTCAAATATGTTTTAATTTGCATAGGCTGTATATGGTTTGTAAAATAATAATAGGTATAGTTTCACCAGTAGAGGTTGCTTTTTGAAAATAGGGTGGTTGGTTGGGCCAATACACTGCAAACCCAGTTGTTTTGTGGTCATTACTATTATATTAACAAAAGATAGCAAAACAATGTAGAGCCCTTGATCGGGTCAGTTTTAGTTTGAATCCAGTTTTAATTAAAAAATAATAATAAATTGTATGGATGTAAATCATTCAGAATTTGCAATGCACAAATTTTTAGCTGCATAGGGGTTAGCGAGATTGAAAATGTGATTTAAAATGACAAACTGATTGTGCTTAAATGGTTTTATTGCCAATAAAAGTAACATTTAACAGTAATTAAAAAGCCGCACTTCCTTTATTTAGTAACAAATCATTAAATGTTGATTATTAACATGAGTGAAATTGCCACAGCGTGCAGAGTTGGGATTGTTTAATGCAACTGAATCAGGTGTGGACAGCTGTACGGAAGAGAAAGAAAAGTTCTTGAACTTAGTTCTATAACTTATATTTCAGATGAAGCACCAGATTCTGTAATATTCTTTTCCAAATAGAATGTTAAACTAAAATACTTGCCTACACTATGCTTTGAAAAATGCCTGTGATCTGTGATTTGACATAATCATAATTGAATGTATTAATTTAAAGACCTTTTTGCATATCAAAAAGCTAGCGATATCCCTTTAAAAGCAGAAGAGTAAGGCTTCAGTCTCAGGGGAAACATCATGTTAAAGGTCCTGAGACTGGGTGAGCATCCGTGACATATCTGAGCCCCTGTTTCGTCCTTCCTCTGCTCTCTGAGTCTCATTTGGTTCAACTTGAGCAGGCTATTAGTTTTCATCTCCCCATAGGACAGTATGTGTCCTGAATCCTGCAGCTGTGATGCTAAGACACACAGCAGTTACTCATGCGGATCAGAGCAAAGCTCCAAAATCAGTCAGAATTGTACCCGTTACCTCAAAAACAAGTCAAGCAAATGCTTCTTCGACCAGACACAAACAAGCAAAAAACATAACCTGACTTACTTCAAGCCAATACTTGGTTTCAGTAGAGATTTCTATAAGGCTCTGTCAGCAACTCAAATATGCTAATTGTATAAAATAGTGTCGTGTACTCACCCTTGTTTTTTGGAGTCGACCAGAATTCGTACAAGGATTCCGGTCACAGCCACCAGGATGGGATAGTGATCTACACTCTCCAGACCTAAACACAAGAATTAACATACTGTAGTAATGCTTCAGTTTCAGGAACTGTATCCACTGTGGGCCACACAAAATTTATGCAATTAAAAAAAACTCTTTAAAACAAACAAACTGAAAATCTGAATTAAAATCATCATAACTAAAAAGTAAAAAAAAGCTAAATCCTTTATAAGAGCAAATATAAACTGAGAAACAACATAACGAGATGCAAAAGATCTGAACTCAATTTTTTTTATTAAAAAAACCTCTGTTGGAGCCAGCTATGAAGAGATGTCAGGACTAGAAACACCCCCCCCCCCCCCCCCCTCCTGAATTCACCAAGCTTGCTTATCAATAAAAATAACGATCAATAGACTGATATACTCTTACTCTATAATAGGGAGACATGAAACAATATCTGACCAGAAGAGAGTCAAGTAAAGTACATTCAAATTGTGTAAAAGCTGTTTTGTACCATTTAACAATGAATTTACAACTCAATCTTCAATTTAATTAGTCAGTGGATCATGTATTTTTCGTGAATGTGAATGCTTTTGTCAAAGAACAGCTCAGAAAAGAGTGGGAAAGAACAGCAAGCCAAGAAGAAGGGACCAGGAATAAGTTATTGTTTTATAATGTAGCTGTGCACCTTTAATATTGAGACACTTTCAACATGAAAGTCTGAAATATTTTCAAGTACATTATTAAATGTGCTTGAAATAAAGCACAAAACTAATTGAATAAATATATATATATATATATATATATATATATATATATATATATATATTTTTTTTTTTTTTTTATATATATATATATATATATATATATAAAAGTTTGCTCTGGGTGATAAATGAAAAAATGTGAAAAAGAGAAGTTCGTTCAAATCAAACTATATTTATAATCATAATGTAAAAACAGTCAAACATGTTGTGTTAAATGACTATCAGTCAGTCATGAGAGTCAATTACGTATTTATTGTTTTTGTTTAAGGAAACAATTACCTGGAAGTCGCAGATTGACCACCCGATCAAACAGATTTCTTTCTGCTGTAACTCGGTTCAAAACCTGGTTCAGGAGCTTCAGAAGGACAAAGACAATGATATTGTTGAAAAATACAACAAATAAAAAAACCATAAATCTTACAATTTAGAATTCATCATGCAGCAAAAAAAAAAAAAAAAAAAAAAAACTATCAGAAAAATAACAAGGTACACAAAAAAAGAGTCAAAAAAATGAGTAAAGGAAATGCGTAGGTAAAGAGAAGAAAAGCAAATAAAAATCTAAATACAAATACAAATTGCTAACGTATAAACAAACTAAAAGAAAGTAAATCTCAACAATATAAAACAAAAACATAACAAAGTGAGGAACAAATACAAAACATAAGCAATTAAAACTGTAAAACTGACAACCAGAACAATTAAGTGCCTTTATTGTTTCAACAAAACTCCGACCATTTCGTAATGACTACAATTTCTTAAATAACAAATACTGATGGATATCGGTAGACCACTGAAAAAAATATTGCACAACCAGAGTAAAAAGTTCTCCTCTTTTAAATCCAAAAATAAATACATTAAAAAATCCACAACTCTTCCCCAAAAAACTGGTTGGACCATAAATTAAATATGTTTGTCTGGCACCAGATCACTATTTTGACATGGAGTTCGAAACAAACACAACTGCTCATACATCAAGTCAATCGACTGTAATGATCGTCCCTTTCACTCCTTCATCACCTCACTAGGGCTCAGTGATTCTATTTCAAGAATTTAATTCAGAGCAACCAACCACTCCAGATCCAATTATTGACATTTTTAACAGCACCATGCATGTAATTGTACAGAAAGGCAGGAGAACTCCCGCAGGACCTGAATGTAAATGAAGAGGTGTGTGTGTGCGTTTCAGTGAAAGCTTCAGTTGATTGGATGGGTTTGTGCCAGGAATAAAAATCATGTCAAATTTTAGAAGAAAAAAAAAAAGAACCTCAACAAATGCTGAACCAAACATCTCCAATGAAGACATTCGCCAGAGGATAACACATACTGGCTTATCAATCTGCACCCAGAAATTAAAAAGACCTTCAGAATGTATTAACATTTAGTGTTTAACTAACTTTAGAATGAGGATAGAAGACTGTTTGTATATTATCAGTGGGTAGTTTCATGTTAGATAACACGAAGAGAAGAGTCTGGGTGTAACCTAGCCGTCTCAGGTGCTAATGTGACTCTGGTAGTCTCCATTGTCACATGCAGTCTTGTCTGACTCGATGCATGATGTGAAACACACACAAATACCCAAATTTATTTTTCTAAATAGTTTTCTATTAGTAGCTCATTAGTAGCTGAACGTTGTGAACAACAATTTATCGTAATGCCAACTAATTCAACTGTTGAGTTGCCAAAAAACTGGCACTTTTTGCTAATGTTTAGACGCAGTACTTTCACAAATCCAGGGAAGTTAACTCTACGCATTAAGATTGATCTATGCTGCACCGCCCCAGACCCACCGGCATCATCCAATAGATTGCTAAGTCATACTCAGCTGGGAATCGTCATCTGAGATCCACATAACCTGAGTTCAAGCAATTTCATCAGATAATTTTCCAATAGCAGCCATTTTGAATTAATGTAAAGGAACTACACTTCTGAGCACTGATTTTTCTACAGTTTTTTTTCTACAATTACCATCTCCCAAAGTAATTTTCTACTATTAAACTTATTCCTATGGAACTTTGGACTCTCTAGTCTGCTAATTTGCCTACCTCCCCCTATTATTAGCCCCACAATTCTCGTTTGGCTCTTGACAAAGGCATCTATCTCTCTCCCTTCCCAATCTCTCCTGATGGCTCCCTCTGTCTTGTGTTGCCCGAGAGTGTCCTTGTCCTGCTCTCTAAACTCTAAACGAAGAACTATGGATCTGATCAGCTGGTCTCTGAATGCAATTTACACCATCTTCTCAACGAGAAGTTGGGTTCAGGGAACCCACCTGCCCTGCAGGAACACATGAAGCCTTCGTCGTCACCAAACTGCTGACTTTGCTACCGTTCCATAGTAATGAACAAAAAATACATTACAGTTTGAAAGTTGTGAAACTCTCACCTGAGCCAATCGACGGAGCAGCAGCTCAGCAGAGGGGCGGGTCCAGTCCAGGAAGATTTCAGGCACTAGTGTGATGGTCATTTCCAGAACCCGTAGCAAACTGACCGAGAGGTCGAAACAGGTCGAGCACACCTTCAACTGCCGAGTGTCCACAAAGTTCCTCTCTGGCCGCTCAGCTGCCTGCTGTATCTGATGGAGGAATGGAAAGTGAACAGAATAAGAAGCATCCAAAAGAAACATCTTCAATAACCTAGCATAACCTCTTGAATCATGCAACAATATACAGGGCAAATTGACCGATTATGACAAAGTCCTCAAAAATTTCAAGAAAAACTTCTCTCACGACAAAAAAAAAAACCTATTTTAATGTTTGTACATTTTCATCCATCCACCCTTCACTCCAATTTAGCACGTACTGAAAGCTTGGCAGTAAACACATCTCAAACTCCCCCTGGAGACCTCAGCCTCCTAACCCGGATCATTGTAGATGAAAGGAACTCTAAGAGCCGACCGCCCTCCAGGCAAACCAGCCTAGGAATCAAAGTCCAATCTTGAGCAGGCAGAACTCAGCTCTTCAACTCTCCTGAAAGACATTGATTTAAGAGTGGAGGAGAAAGCCTGGTGAGAGAGTGCTTCCTCGTCTGAGGTTTAATTTGCCATCATTATAGATCAGAGAGCTTTCGCTTTCTTCTGAAACTTCCCCTGAGACGCTAAACGCCAGTGTTTAGTAATGACCCTGCCAGGAAAGGAACAGTTGTGCTCCTTTTTTTTTACAAAAGGTTGCTTCTATGGGATTTAATTGATCAAATTAGTCTTTAGCTCAATGAAGCTGTGAATGTAGTCCAAGGTAAACTAAAATGTCCATTTGTATAAAAAAAACTGAAGAATAAAACAAACAAATAAGTTTAAACATGGAAAAACAATAATTTTGCAAGAGTGAAAGTGAAGCATTCCTTGAATAGGAAACTAGAGTCGAATCAATCAAGAAAACACAGTGGTACTTGGTTAAAAAAAAATTCTAGAGGTGTTAACAGATACTTATTGTGCAATAATAAGTGACCAATTGAAAGGTATACTATGAACAACTTAGGGTTGCAAACGATAAAGTGTCGGGAAGAGCGATGGTGATAATTTCCAAGTGAAAATTTCAACGCATTTGGTAATCAAAGTTCTGACCATTTTTGGATTTTACAAGAAGGAAGGGAAGGTAGAAAAAAGACATGTTATTTGCAAACTATGTAGAGAATCATTGAGGTACACTGTCAGCTTACAAAGCTTTAGTTTCTTGTATGTATTTAGAATTTTTTAGTGTTCTGTTTTTATTTCTTTTGCCAAAAAACAGTTTGAGAATGTGTCTTTTGCATATTTATCAGAACAAAAGACAAAAAAAAAGATTAAATGGAAAATGTCATAAAATAGACTTATTTTGTTAAATTCTGATGAATATTAAATATTCTTTCCATTAATCAAGTTGCTTTTGAATAAAATCTATTTTAATCAAATCGCTCTTAATGCTTTAAATCAAATTGTAACATTTGTATCTAGATTTAAAATAAAAGAAAAATTGAGTTTTAAAACAATATTTGATCAAAATTTAAATAAACAGGTGAATGGTTCATCTCAGAAAGTTTTTGTTTTATCTGCCATGTTCATCTTTTTATCACTCTTATCTAAAAACCATGTTCTCTTGCTATGAATATTCCTGCTCTAAACCCCTTACCTCTGCTTCTTAAGTTCACTTACATCAATTGCAGTCTAAAGTGTTTTTGGCTATGAATAAGAAGCGTACTGGGCTAGCTGTCAGGGGAAGAGCAACCAAGGCCCAAGGACCCCACCGCCACAAAAAATGAGCGGTGAAAGGGGAAGGTGGTAGGTTTTGTCCTTTAAACATCAAAAGGGAAAACACGCTTAGGTAGTGTATATATTAGTAAGATGGCTGATAACCTGTGCCAGCTGGAACCAATGACCAAATATACAAGCCTCCTCCTGAAATTTCCATGATTTTTTTTTTTTAAATGTCAGACCCCTTCGATAATTTCAACAAACAATAAATCTACGAAGCAACTAAAAACTATTTTCTTTCGGAATTATTTACAACCTTAAAACAAACAAATTTCCTAGTGTAAGTCGTTTTGAACAAACTTGACAAAATGAACTAACTTCAATTTAAATGAAAAACTTAACAAAACTTACATGAAACACAAATGCCTATATGGTGAACCTAAATCTTCAGCAAATATGTGCCTTTAATTTTTTGTATTTATTTAATTTCTGTAGCTAAAACAAGCTAATTCTTGTTTTAGCTATCTATATTCAAATCTGTATCATCATGTAGAGGTCGACCGATGTGGGTCTTTCTCAGGCCGATGCCAAAGTTCATATTGCAAAATCTTGGTAACCGATGGCTGTTTTTAAAAGCTGATGTTGTTTTGGTACCATTAAAGTTGTTCTATTTTTAAAGTCAGCAGTGCAATCAGCACCAGCTTTTAAAATGAAGATGCAGCTTTATTTTGATGATTGTCAACACTGACTTTAAGTGCACACTGTATCTTTAACTTAAATGTTAACATTAATTGTTCTATGTGTCACTACCAGGACAGTGGAATTCCATTATGGCAACCTAACTTAGAGAATCCAGTGTCAGCCATGATACATTGGCTATGTATCTGGTTGAACCGTGAACCTGAATCTTGAAGTTTTTTTCATCTTTGACTCTTACCTCCTGTATCATGCCGATGAACTCTGAGAAGGCCCAGTTTAGCTGATTTAAGACGCTATTGAGGAAACTGGCAGCCATGTCTTTGTCTTGAGTAAGGAGCTCAGCCATGTGCCTCTGCAGCAGAAGTGATGGACAGGGCTCTATAGTCAAAGAAGAAAAGCATAAAAAAAATTAAGCACGTTAAACATAAAGATTAGGTAGTAAATAAGTAAAAAAAAAAAAAAAAAAAACTACTACTAATAATAATAATAATAATAATAAAAAAAATAAAATAAAATAAAAAATATATATATATATATATATATATATATATATTTATTTTTTTTAGATAAGAAATAACTTAACGAGTCCAGCTAAAGTTGGGTATAGACAAGGCATGATTTAATAAGGTAATCAGAGAATCCAGCTTTGCTGACAAGAACCTCTCATGGGAAAACATCATTATTCTCTACATTTAAAAGCAAAGAGTTTTTTTACCTAATCAAGTGACATTTCTAGTAGATTTGCAGTCCAAGATTAAAAAAAGAGCACTCAGAACAATAAAATGCTAAGGAAAGAAAACCTGAAACACAAAAAATAATTTTTGGACATTATTCTGAAATGATCAAACCCCAAAATATCTATATTTTATACTAGAAAGCTGTGGTGTAGCTGTTAGTAATGGTTTCTCAGATCCCAAACACATAAACAGTGAAAACACACCACTGTATCGTGCGAGTTAGCAATTGATTTTTTAGCAGTGAAATACATGGAAACTGTATTTACAAATATTTACAAATACATCTATTAGTTGTTTTGTTTATTGCACAATTTTAGGCTCAAGTGTTTTTCTCCATAACTAAATAAACCCTAATTCAAAAACCATGAACTGAAGTGTCCTCAAAGTACAGAGGTACCCACGCAATAATAGATTATTCAATGAGGGCGTCAACAGAAAATAAACACATTTGAGGAAGAGAAATTAGGAAAGATGTGATCTCTGTGCAAGTGAAAAATAGAAAATAAGAGAGAAACTAAAAAAATTTATTTATTTAGAAAGAGAACAACAAGAAGAAAGGAGAGGAAGAGAAAATCTACAATAAGAGGAAGACCTCAACGACAGTAAAAACGTCTCTCTTTTGCCATGTGCGGTCTCCTCCATTGAAAATTAAAGACTGCAGTATTCAATTTAAAAGCATCATAACAAGACACCACCAACCGTGCATTCAACAGACCTGCGGTTCTTGCAATAATACATTTTCCAGTGGTGACGTTTCCGTTAATGATTGTCTATCCATGACTTGTCTGTTACTCCTAATTATTCACCAGCCAGAGTTCTAGAGAGATAAAAACTCGACTACATACAACACTTCAGCTGTAAAATCTTATCATATTTCCCCTGTCCAAAACTATTTCAGGAGCATTTTCCAATTAATCTTGGAAGGTTTAAGAAGGTTTTGTGGGGTTTAAAGCTTTGTTCAGACAGAGAATTGGAAAATGCGCAGACTGTTCTTGAATGGATGTAAGTAATGTTTAACCCACTCGCTTTTATAGGTGAAAACCTCTGTTGGTTTTCCCTCACCTGACTACTCAATAATGCAATATTTGAACTTATTTTGCACCAAAGCAAAGTTATTTTAAAAGATTTTTTGTGAAATGGCATCACCGTAGTATCTAATTATGACAGTAAAATGGAATTATCTAGCTTCTGTAAACTACTATGGAAAACAAAAATATTTTTCTGTTATGTACTATTTTCAACATTCTCGGCCCCCAGTATAACAACAGGAAATGGCAACTTTGCTCAGTTATTGTTGATGTCAGAGTAGACAACCATTCAATCATTAATAATGTTAAAAATGCATGTCTAAATAAGAATTTTCATTGATTCCAAATCCCAAATTACTCATAGCATCAGAGAACACATCAAATCAATGAGGAAATCCAATAGGAGACTGTAAGCAATCAACACTGAACATTGCATGACGACAACAAATAACAAAACAATGAAACAACAAAATAGAGGCCTGATGGGAAATCATTGCATGTGCCCACAAGCCATTCTATTACGATTATCTGACCTCATCTTGAAAAGAAAGAGCACTCTCATTTATACACTCACAATGAGGACTCCGGGTAATTTAATACCTTATCAGGAAAAGCACAGCAACATGCTAAAAGCCTCAGAGCCCGGCGTTAAAAGCTAGAGCAAGCAAAAGCAATCAAGCTCTAAATAAAGCTAATCATTAGACGTGGAGGTGCAGGTCTCTGATAGAGAGGCAACCTTTATGTTTAATTAGATGAAGTCCGTGTAAGTGGCAGCCTGGAAAATAAGCACCCAAGGGCAATAAGGGAGGAATAAACATTAGAAGGCAGGCCTTAGATAGAGATGGTTGTAAGCATATATGGCACAGTATGAACCTTCCGAATATTCGAGATATTCAAGCAAATACTTGTCAACTGCAGTCACTTTACATTTAAATTATACGTTGTCATCATTAAAAGAATATACATAAACACCTATTCAACTAGACAAAATTAGATACCTGGGGAAAAAAACAACAACCCAGTAGCCATTTCGGTGTCAGCAATTGCATGTAAGCATGAAAAACAAAGTAAATGTAACCTTGGTATCTTTCTCATCTAAAAACTGTAAATATGCAAGTAGAAAGAACCAAGCTAGCAAACTTAGATACATTAGGAATTTTTTTTTTGTTACAATTGATAAAAAAGGGTTTATTTAATTTATTTTATTTTATTTTCACCCTTAATTCAGATTTTCAAAGCTGGTATGACTAGGAAATGCATTTGCACAATCATCTCTATAAACAAATATAAAAACAAACTTTCCTAAAAAAAAAGTTTCATAAGAAACCACTGGCTTGTTACACGTTTAAGTTGTTTTAATGCATGAAATCAGTCTCAACACAAATGGTTGGATTGTACACATTAGCACTTACTTTATCTCTCTATTTAGCTAACATTAGGACAAACAGACCTCAATTGGGACAATATCTACATTTTACAGAAACAATCACATATCAGACATTTGTTCATATCAGATTAAAGAGCACATATGAAAATGGCCTGGGTGGGACTTTAAAAACATGGGACTTGAGCTATGTCACTTTTACCTGCAGGCATACCTGCACTACATAGACAATATGTAGTGATGCCTTTTGTCGATGTTGAGCATGGTGGTTGAATCCTCTCACCTCAGATTGCTGGCTTTCTGGTGCCAAGGTTCACAACCATCCTGGTTAAGCGTTATTTGCCATATACGTCTGTCCTGTCTGTTTTTGATCTTTTACTGCCCATGTGCTTCCCATTTCCACATAGCTCCAAAATATATTTAAAGTCTTGGTTGTAACACATATTGTTTCTCTGTCAATGTTGTTGATCTTGTTTTATTGATCAGATAGCTTTGGTCTGTTTTCATGTGTCACATGCTCTCTTGTCTAGTGTGCTAACCCCACCCTTGTTATCTGGATGTTAGCTATTCTTTCTATCCTATGTGTACTTTTACAGTTTAGTGATATGACATTCTAAATGTATACAGAAACATCATGACCATAACAATACTTCTTAAAATGAATGGCAGCATTGAGCAAGCACAATTTCATGTTTGTAGGGTCAAATAAATTATATTAAAATGACAATAACACATTTCTGTACAAATTGAGTAGATATATGACAGTATTTCTAACAGTTTCTGTTCATTTTATGAACTGTTTAAAATGTATTACATTAATGCAAATGCAACAAACAACCCTGCAGACACATACATTGTACATCCAAAAACAAGCAATATTATAGCTCCTTAAAACCGCCTCCTCTATCTAATTTTAAACTCACAATGTCTCTTTTATACAAAATTGACACTTTCTGTCATATGTGCTGGTTATTAGTTAGCTTACGTTTCTTCCAATTAAAATCCCAGACCAAAAATTCACCCAAAATAAGTTAAGCGGACGGTTCTAAATTGACATAAAAGTTAAAGTCACAGGAAAAAGAGTTTAATCAAGGTTGAAGTTAAACTCAGCTGGAAACTGACTCCTGGGGGCAAAAGTTGAGGACTCATGGATCGGATTATTATTCACTGGCAATCCTCCCATCAGGGGACTCTTTCCACCAAATCCCAGAGAGACTTTTTCTAAGACTAATGAAAGTTACAGAGTTTTGCCAGTGCATTTGTTTATCAAATAATAAATCCATGACTTTGGACAGCAGCCTGTACTTTGAGTAGCATAATTAACCGGTGATTTGGACTAGGACAGACATTAATCACATGATAATTGGCACAATTACTGGGGGAAACAACAACTACTGGCAAGGACAAGACATGGCTAGAGTGGTGAAAAAAGCTGACAAACTAGAGCTTGATATAAGTCTTAGGGATCAGTGAGTCGAAGGCACAGCTAAATGCTAATCGTTCTGAAGAGAAACCTCTTTTGGCAGAGCAGACTGGCATTTAGGATGGCGTTTAATAAGGGTCATATAAAGGTAAAAGCAACCAAATAGAAAAGAAACTTACTTTGAAAACTAGCAATTGACAAATCCCCTGGGTGTCATGCAAATGAGAGTGGAAAAAGATGGATTTAGCATTGAGACAAGACAGCAGAGGAGGAATGTACTCATGCATCACATACAAGACACGCTTTCGTGTTGAGACAAGTGTCCTTTCACAAAGTGTCAACTGTATAATTTATTCCCTTTCAAAGAGCCATTAAATGCAACTAGCATCTCTTCTGCTGTGCAAATATGTACTTGTGCTACTTTAATCATTTCTTTACAGATGATATAAACTCTCTTAGAACATTTCTTGCACCAACAGTCAATATACATGTATTCTGAGCAACAAGTTTATCCCAAGTAAAGCGGGCCTTAGCAGGACAACCAACATAAAATTTGCAATGAGTTTGAAACAAGACAGGGGCAAAGAGAGGAAAGTTATTCTTGTTTAACACTTCCTATACTTTAGGAGTTTATATAAGAGACCTTAAAAATAAACATTTACAATGTAAAATCTAAACAAAGTGTTTAGACAGCTTTGAAAGAATATATATTTTCATAATCAAGCTTAATAAGAATATTTAATAAAATGAAGAACTCAATGACATAGCTTTGATGACAGAAACCAAAATGAAATGTCATGACCTATGTGTGATAGAAAGTAATTTCATTCAAAATGGTGAACGATTTCATAATTCATATAATTACCAACAAGTGAAAAGTACAAGTTGAAAACAACAGTTCCTGACCCCTTTAACTATTGTGAACAAATTTCCAAATATTGAAAAGCTTTGTGATTATACCAAGACATGAATAATTTCACAAACTTCACTTGACTTGAGGACCCTTTTATCTATTTCTTTTAATTGTTGTTTATTGAACAGTTGTTTACTGATTACTGTGGCTCATATACCAAATAAGATAAAATTGGGTAAAAAAAATAAATAAATAAATCACACTTATTATGAATTATTCTCAACAGACACTTCCACCCTTCACCCCATCACTCATGGGCCAATATGTCATTTTAAACCAGAAATAAAAGATGGAATTGATGTAATATCATTATTTATTTTATTAAAACATTTTTCAAAACTATCCATTCAATAATAAACCATGTAGTTCACATTTCTGAGTCATTATTCACAAATCAATGACTGTTTGCATTCTAAGAGTCAATAACAAGCATAAGGTAGACAAAAAACAACAACATTGCAACCAATTTCCACATGCTTTGACTTCTGGTCTGAAAAGTGGGAACTGATTAAATCGCCAAAGCCTAGTTGTTGTTTTTGTTTGTTTTCTCTTTTTTATAAACAACATTTCGCAGAACCATACTGTTTATGACAGAGTTTGTAAATTAATGAAAGTCTTTTGTAACTACACACAACTCCTATGATCACTGTTTTAGTTAGAGAAAACTGAAATTCTATTCTAGATCTACCATTCTATTATTACAATATTGGATTTTATTATTTTGTTTGTTTGTTTGTATGTATGTTTATAAATATATTAAGCTACTATTGTGAAATTAGATTTTGGGTTTGAATGTTTGTCATTAAATGCCCTTTTTGTAATGCTGCTTAGCACTTTGGGCAGCTTGCTATGAAACTTTATTTATACCAGTACATATCTACTTACATGCTTTATATACTTATTAAAATAATGAAAAAACTGTCAAACCTCCAAATTGAACTATACTGCCAACATACACCTTTTTACACAGCTTTTTAAATGAAACTCTAAGTTATTTCTACTCCACATGCAAAAAAAACAACAACAGATTAAAACAATAAGAGTTATATTATCTCCAAAGCATCAGGTTTTGAGTTTCAATCAAATTAAGACTAAATTAAGAAAAAAAGAGTTATGACCTTATATAAAAATAAAGTGAAAATCATTATAACATTTTTTAATGTATCTGATGGACAAGCATGCAACTTATGACATTATTTTAAAAAATGGATTTGCTCTGAAAAATATACTGTTATGAATATGTCCTTCAGAAGCCATTTTAACTTGTTTTGGGTATGCTAATGCTAAAATGTATGACTTGTCTGCATACTTTCTCTCTCTCTGGCTCTTCTTAACAGCTTTCAGTTTATTTCAATGGTGAATTTCAGCATTTCCATACTCTCTGTATCTCCTTGAGTAAAAATAGATACCAAAACAATTCTCTAACTTGGAATAAAACTATCCTTTGATTGGCTTTGTCTGCTTTCTTCAAAGAGTGAATTTTTCAACGAGTGCTAGAAGAAAATAGACAGACAAGTACTCACTCTGAAGGCTTGGCAGGTTGGCGTCCTCAGGTTTGGTTTTCAGCAGATGAGGAAGACGTGTGTATCTATAACCAAAACCACATCCCTGGAACAACAATATAAATCAAGTCTTAAGTCTCAGAACAAGGCTGCAGAAATGAGAGTCTCCTACACCTGCATTTTTTATGAGCGTTTTATTATTTTGTGTTCTTTTATTGATTGATTTTATTAACTGTCTGAAACTGCAGAAAGAAAATTACTTAAATTTGTATTTTTCTGTGAATAATTTAAGGCACCATCTATTCACAGATTTATTCATTTCAACAGTCTCAGGAGTTTCAACGTGGACCTTCTAACAGACTGTGGAAAATAACAACTTAATGAATTTACTCATTTGCAATAATTTAGCTTTTTCAAAATACAAAACAGTGTTTTACAGTGGTTAAAATATGTATATCAAATTTTAAGAAAACTATTTTAGAAAAAGAGTCAGTACAGCATTTATGAATGCATTTTGAAGCCATTATATAATATTACAAATCAAACATACTTATTAATTGAAATAAACTCAATGGGAACTCATTTAGATAACATGATTTTTGGACCTGAGAGCAGAACTGTTAGTAGCTGAAAAGGAGGTTAAATGAAATCCACAGATACTATACGTAATAGCTCTGGCCTAATGCACCTATTCTGAGCTGGAATTTAATGGCATAATAGAGGAAGAGGAAAGTGAGTGTGGTGGTAATAAAACAAGAATTGTTTGAAGCAGAATATAAAAAGAAGTGTGTTCGTACCCTCCAAAGACGAACCAGGATCCAATTGGTCTGAGCCCAGGGTCTCTGCTCATATGGAGCCAGCAAGTTCTTCATCATAGCCATACGCCTGTAAGACAGAATTATAATGACATTAAAAATCTTTTAATCTGAGAAACAGGATGAGAATGCAAAAATCCAGACAGCAGCAATGAATCAATTTGAACAAAATATTGCAATAGAAACAAAATAAAATGAAATGTAGCAATTACTACAGAACACTTAGATTTAGATAAATAAAAAAATGGAATAATTACATTCAAGCATATGCATTTACATGCATACATATATAAATACATAATGAAAAGAAAATAACTATACAAAACTAACCCTAACACAAAAGCAAAAATGAAACAAAAACATAGGTAAACTAAAACATATCATATAATAAAAATATGTAAAATGATGATTAAAAATAATATAGGAATATAATAATAATAATAATAATAAACAACTGAGAAAAAAAACTGAATACTAAACTAAATTAAATAAAAATATTAAATGTATCAAAATAATTTACCAAGCATTTTTATATATTATTGAAAACCACAACAAACAAAAGCTACTATAAAAGAAAACAAATAAGCAAGTGTCAAAACACAAGATCAAACAAGATCATAGCAACAACTAATTAAACAAATTAAACACTTTGTTAAACCAAACAAAAGTCAAGTATAATCAAACAAACCAAATGATAAACAAAAACAAAGCAAAGCTAATTCTAACATTAACTGTCTTAAAAACCAAGCAAAAATCTAACAAAAACATAAAAAGTAACCAAATCACTTTCATAGAAAAATTCTATTTTAAAACAAAGCATTGCATTGATAAACAATAAGCAAAGTTAAAGGTTTGAAATATGAATTTACATCAAAGCAATAAATGTACAATCAAAAACCAAAGAGCAAAGAAACGATCACTCACTGTTCTTCTTGAATCCTCTCAACAGCACGCAGGGATTGTGGATAACACACGTAACTGGCCAGAGCTTGCATCAGAGAATCCTTGATATCTATTGCCACAGAAAAAGAAGAAAATATGTTATGTTATAGAGGTAATTTTAGAACTGAATCAGATTTCATGAGAAAACTCCTTCACTATACCTGTCCCATGAACACAAATAAAGTAAATATCAAATTCACTAAACCTTTTCTATCATAACTGAGAGAAAGGTACTGATTTGGCTGCAATTTTCCTTTTCTGCGAAGTGCCCTTGATCATAATTTGAAAAAATAATGTAATCACAAGAGATGGCAAATCCACAGAAGAACTGTGCAGCTATAAAAAGCTCCAAATTCACATTTCAAACAGACAGTGGTTTGAAGCTCCGTTTCAAATATAGGGCTTGTTCACAAAGAACAAGATAAATAACTAAATAAAATTGCGCTAGAACAGAAATAAGCCTTTTCATACTAATGAGATGTTCAAAAAATGGGTCTTGTGTTATTACATCACATTAATAAATCTTACAGACTCTAACACATGAGTTGAGAGAAGTTCATTATCTTAACCTTCAATGGGATTAAGGAAATATTACAGGTACAGATGATCCCTTGATTTACTCTACCATGTCCGAGAGCAAGGGAAGAGGCTCTTAATTACACCTTTATGGAGGAAACGAAGGGAAAAAGGTGAAAGGTATGAGCAGACAGATGGAATAGGTTAAAGAAGGTCCATTTCAGCTGCCTATAATAAGAGAATTGCAGGATCTTTTGGAAGTGTAAGGGGATACTGATGAAGCAGAGTGGCTGGAGGGATGAGGGTTTTCTTACCCGTGCCGATTATGCGTGGATCTGCAAAGTGTTTGGCAAGGATGGCAGCCAGCTGAACAAGTGTCTCTTCGTAACCTGAGTTGCAAACAAAGAAACAAGATTGTTTCTCAAACAAATGCAGATCTGTAATGTATAATGTCAAATGTATAGCATTTTTATACTTAAATACATTTCTGACGTGTGTTCTATTTTTAATCGATAAGCACCTGCCTGAAAATGTGATATATTTATCTTGTTTGAAATACAAGTCAACTATAAGTGAAGTGAAGTGAAAGTGACCAGTTGGCCAGATATGATGTAAGAATGTGTGCTCTGGATTTAACCCATCCCAGTGTATACACACAGCAGTGAACAAACACACCGTGAACACACAACCGTAGCAGTGGGCAGCCATGGCTGCGGACCATGGGAGCAGTCGGGAAACTGGTGCCTTGCTCAAGAGCACCACAGCTGTGGCTGTTGAAGATGGAAGAGCAAGTATTTCATCACTCACGCCACCTTCAACTCAGTGGATCTGGGGATCAAAGCGGCAATCTTCCGATCACAAGTTGATCACCAGTCATCCACCAGACCACTGTCTGACCATATTTTGTCCATGTCAGGAACTATATTCAATGTCATTATTAAAGTCAAGTGTGATGAGCCTCTGTGCCCCATAGCAGTGAGTTCTAGGGCTCAGAAAGAAAAATCTAAAGTTAGTTAAATGTAGACATATTTCTGCCGTAGTAATCCAAAAGCACCTGGAAGCTCATCCATGCAGTTAGCTGGGCTGAAGTAGTTCTTGAGGGCGCTGTAGCTGTTCATGGCCACGTTCAGGTAGAATTCCGGCATGAAGGCGAATAGGGAGCCAGTGGCATCTGAATGCTCGATGGTGCGGATACACACTCGCAGCAGCCAATAGACATCCAGCATTTTGTCCTGTGTTTTCACAAAAACACACTATCTTAAAGGCAATACATGCACCAATTAATCACCCTTTGAGGATACACAAATTTAATTCATTTTCAATTTATACCACTAAATTAATGCTCCAGCTCTCTGAACTCTAGAGTTAATTAAACTTCTGCAACGTTATCTATAAAAATGTTTATATGCAAATTACTTTGGCTCTGATTGCCTTTAGCGTTTTACCTGCGAAGAATTATAATATTTAACAGTTGAATACCAACTAGGGTATCTGCAACTTTTGAAAATTACTTTATTTTAAGGGTTTAAATGTATGAATATAGCTTTTTTTGTCACAGTAAGAAAAGAAAGTTAATTCTTGCATATGTAAATATTCAAGGCTTTGGAATTTAATTTACATAAACACTTACTGTTTACAAAATGTAATAAACTGTCCATCAATAAATTGCTTATTATGAAGAACAGATGAAAAAAATTATGCATAAACTTTTCAGAATTTCAATACATTATGGACACTTGCTCATTAAAAATGTTGACTTGTCCATCCAATACGTTGAATTAAACCATAAACAAATAAAGAAACCGTCTGTATGTTAATTTAAATTTTTTGGTAACTGTTTGCAGCTATGGGATATGATTTTTGCACTTTTATATGTAAACAATATAAAGCAGCTGTTTTTTTTGTTTTTGTTTTTTGACAGCGGTACCTTGGAATATATGGTGGCGTTGATCCAGGCCAGTCTACGGCTCAGGTGATTCAGCTTCTCTGCAAACACTTTCTGGCTCTTCTGCAGCTCCTCCAGAATATCAGGCCTCTGAGAAACAAAATTTAACATTCAAAATGCCACAGATCAATTCAAGACAATGAGAGAAGTAGCTTGAAACCCTTTCAAACTTCTTTATTTCTGCAAACATGATCTCTGAATTACCTAATGATTCATAAAAAGTATCTGCAAGTTTTGAGGATTTTTAAAAGCCTATTGAACCCCATTCTGATTAAAACTGAAGACCAACTTGCAATAAATTGGCAGACAAATCTTAAGAGGATGACGAGGTCAGTTTCTTAATAACAAAGGCTATGCAGCCTTTCTCAGTACTTTCAGTGCACCTAAAATTGAAAGCTCTGCAAGTGCTTTATAATAAGCTGAAAACGGCTTATTATGGCATTGTTGAATTTAAGTCTTTTTTAAGGACATGAGGACAAGCTGTTCATAGTGAAAAATGTAATCTATACATTCAGTATTCTTACTCTACTTGGGCAGCGCACAATCTTCTCCTCTGTGTCCTTTAAAGCAATGGCATATTCGTGAACATCATCGGAAACCACCACCATCTGTAAAAAAACAAAAACAAAAACAAAGGAACTAAAGTGACGAGATACCGAAACAATTAAATCACTAGCAAAAAAGAAGAAGAAAATGGAGAAAAAAAGGAGTTTATCAACATATTAAATAAGTTTTGACACTTAGGGGAAAAGATTCAGTCTTTGACAGTGAGAATAACACAAGTAGGGCCTGTTTACAAAATCTAAAACATGTAATGCAATACAGGTTTTAAAATTACCAATAAAAAATCAGTTAGTGAATAGTAAAAAGGCCAGTATGAATTAAACCATTAACTGCTTGAAGGCTACATAGAAAACAAAAGCAGCAATTATTTTAAGAAGTGGAGGTTGTCATAGCTACAGTAAACAAGGTCGTTTCATTGCATAAAATTTAGTAGACAGTAGAGACATTTCCAATTAGTCCAATAGGAACCATTTTAAAAGTGTCTCTTGTGGTGGCAGAGGTGTTGCTATGGTATTTGTTAAATTAAGTAGGTTTTTTATGACACATGCCACTCATTGAATATGAAAACTACGGCTGTAGCGTTGATGATGTCACCTGTAGGTTTCTAAAAAAAAAACTGTTTTGTTGGAATTACAACAAATCATTGTTATGACAAAAGACATTTTAAGAATTACTTTAGCAATTTCTGGAGGAAAAAAATAGTTTTGGCTAACATTGCAGAAAACTGCTTGAACATGATATCAGAGTTCTGTTTTGAGTTTCAGTTCTACAGAGTGAATGATTTACTACACTCTGTGGTTGGAAAAACTTTACCATGTCAATGATGAAGATATGCTTCTGAAAGCACTGTGCCAAGTCAATTAACAGGCCCTTTCTAATAACCATTTAAATCCAATCTGAAGTATTTTTGGATGCCAACAGCATAAATCTCATCAGGATCCAACAGAGCTTGCTAGAAATCACAGCATGAAAGGTTTTCATCATTAGGCATCACCAATCAACAACTACCTTGTGAAACCATTCTTCTTTCTTCTTTCAAAACATCTTTATTTCAAAGTACTGCTATTAAGTTAAATAGATAATTGTTGATTATAGAAATGTATAAAATTAAACTATAGAGTAATTTATTTATTTATCTTTGTGACTAGCTTTTCTTCTCTTAAGGGGAAAATATATTTGTTTCAGATCTTTAAAGCCCTGAGAGCTGTAACTCAATTTTATATCGACTCTGCAGATCATCATGAATGAAAGCCTTTTAAGAAATCATAAACTAGTCAGGTTGACACAGCAGGTAGGTAAGCACTGTTATTCAGTTTTAGGCTTTTCCAAAATGCATTAACACTTGAAACCAGTATGTAACCAATATTAGTCACCGCCCACCATGTTGGTCACCAGTGCTGTTCAACCAGTACTTTTCAACCAGTAAACAGCTCTAAGTATGCCTCCCAACCATAATGTCTACAACCATAAATAAACTACCCCCAGGAATTTATGTCCACCTTTACAATTCCAACACCAGACTTTTTACTGCTAACATGTCATATCCAGTTCCAGGACCATGATGTGTGAATGTGGCAATATTGAGACATTCACCTTGTATCCCCGTGTACTGTAAACATGAGCTTAAGCGCCATTCTTGTCAATGATTTGGTCGCACCTTTTAGTTTTCATAATGCTGGTTGCTTTAACACCATCAACACAGCCAAGTGAAACAGTTTCCATGGTTACACCACACGTTCTTTTGATGAATGACAGCGCGTTTGCAAAATTACTCACAGCTCCCAATCTGACAGCCAATCCTTTTAATAATGAAATTGACTGGCTCTTCAAAATAAGATTTCAAAATAAAACTCTGGAGTAAAAAAAAAGGACAAAAGCATGCATTTTGAGGTTTTGAAGTTTGTTCACTTGTTTGTATCTCAATGGAAAAATTGTTCAAACTGTCAAGACCAGAAATAAATAAAGAGTAGCCCTTGTGACTAATACTTATCGTCCAGATACAGTATCATCAGTATATGTAAAAACTAGGTCATCTTTTGCAAAGAAAAAAAGAAAATCTTACACTGGACCTCAAGCAAAATGAATTCTGAACTTGTCCTATCCAGGATGCGGTTATCCATATTGCTTCTAAACTTCCCTTTGCCACTCTAATAATGTGCTTATACACAGAGTTCTGTGAACAAATAGTCTCTTTTTCAACACCCTTTGTGTCTTGTCCTCCTTGTGCAAGGTGACAGTGGTCAAGTTTTGGGCAACTGTAAAGTCAGCTGTGTAGCCTACAGAACAAGCCAGAGATACAATTTAAAAGCCTTTAAATGAGTTTTGAGTTAATATAGAATGTGCCACTAGGTGTCTTTCACAACATTAAATTTTTCTGAGAGAGTGAAATTAGGGTTTTCCTTACTTGTCAGTTATAATTATCAACATAAAAAGAAATGAACTCATCAAATATATCTGTCTGGGTTTAATGAATAAATATAATATACGAATTTCTCAAAAATTCAACAAAACTAATTATATGACCAGCATAGAACTTATGTCTTGTGATTAAAACAACAAATATCATCAAATTCTACACAAATAGTGAATTTTACTTATTATGCCTTTGAGTAAGCTGTTACTTTTTGCATGAATCTTAGATGGTTTCTTTCATTTAAGTTTTGGCTCTCCACTGATTTATCAGAATATCCCTGGATTAGATTGGATTAAAAACTTACATTAACCTTACTTGGCACATTGTCCTCTCGTCTCAAAATCAGTTGATCTAAACCCTCACTGTTCATCATTTTCTGGGATTGTCGGCCTCCATTTGCTGTATCATAATAAAAGTTATTGTAAAGGTATCCTAAAAAGACTATGTTAATAAAGTGTAAACTGCTTTTTGGAAACAAAAGTTAAAAGGTAAGACTTTGTTTCACACAGGGTATCTCCTCTAACTTGCACTAAAGGACACCACATTCCACTTTATAAAAATATTTTTAGGACACCTTGACTAACTTTTATTATGGCACGTTATTGGTAATCTAAACATAATGTCCCAGGTGAACTAAAACAGACTTAGCAAGCGAAGTATGCATAAAATGGAAGATTCTCAACTCACTCCTTGCTCCTACCTGGTCCATGACAATCATGTACACAGCAAAGTTTTGCTTTTTTTTCTCAGAAACACAATAGATGGAACTCTGAATTACACTGTGAAAACGAAGCAATTAAATGTAATGTTTCTTTTTTTATTCAAAGGCACAGAGTGGCATCCATAATTACGCCATCTGAATGGGAATCAATGGAGAAACTACTGGCAGGGCCACCGCTACACTGGAGGACAAAATTTTCATTTGAAGTGAATGAATTATGCAACATCACCCCAGTAATATACTGTATGAGCAGAGGATTTAAGCAGAGGGAGGAAATAGAGTTGATCGTTCTGTGTGATTGAAAGGCCTTCTCTTCTAGAGTAAGGACACGCTCAGGGATGTTGAACACACTCTGCCGAGCGAAGCACTTTAGAGCAAGACTGAGTTACACACACTTCACAAGCACCGTGACCAGCTCTGTTTAAAACGTCTGACTCTTTTCTCCTGCTGAGGAGAGAGTGAAACATTGAAGCTTCTGCTGGCAGGACTGGTTCAGTGATTCACTGGTGAAAGGAATTACAGAAAGCATTTATCAGTAAGCTGGCAGGCGTGCTCTAGGTCATTGGAAATGAGAGGGCATTGGACAGCCTGCTAAATCAGAGTAAATATACAACTTTGCACACCTATTTGTCTCCTGCAATGTACTGGCTTCTTACATTCATAAAACTACTGTGATTGATGTAAAAAAAAAATGAGGGTACAGAACTTGTTTGGACACTAGGTGGCCAGAGATGTGAAAGGAAACACATGTTGCTTTTGAAGAGTTGTTTTATTCTTGAAGATATTTTCTTTAAGTTTACCTGTAAAAAGAAACACCTGAAAGGAGTAGATGCATGTGAAGATGCATGTTCACTCACAGACCCTGTAGATACAGCAGCTCTTCAGTGTTGAATATATAGTTATTAAAGCCAACTGTTAAACTATACTTTCAGAGATAATGTGAGTGAATAAAACTGAGAGGTAGATTCTTTTTTTCAAATCCATCATATTAAAAGAGATGAGATCGATGAGTAGACTTCAGCAGACATTCTGTTTCATTTGATTAGAAACAGCATTGTGATGCAGCTCCAGACCAATTCTGCTCACACACTAAGTAATATAATTGTGGGATATTTATGCTGTTGTTTTCAGTGTTATACAACATATAATTATATTCCACATGTGAGATTCATGTTTTTGGTGTAAATGCCATGTATGGCCACGCACATCATAGTCACAGCTCTAATCTATAAAGAAGTTATCCTTTGTTTGCCTTTAACCACAAAAATGCATAATCCAACACTGAAAGAAAGGTTTACAGTCAATGCACACCACAGCATCTCATCATCCTCACCGTACAGGCCACAGTACAGGCTACTCGATTAAGCCCGAATGAGTCAAGTATTGTCCATCTACATACAATAGGCATCTTAACCATGATAACACTAGACAATTATTAAAGTAATTTTATTAAAAGTATCAGTTACTGTCTGTTATGTTGCTGGTGGGGGTCACTGGGTAATTCCTAATAACAATTCTTTCTTTCTTTATTTTTTTCGTTATTTCTGACTTCCGGTATGAAAATAAATTTCTCTGTATGTGATATACATTTGTACTGTGCCATTTCTATCACCCATTGGTAAATTCTTTGGTATATCTTCATAACATGAGCTGCCTCAACCTACGCAAAGAACCGGTATATAATTTAATAATGATTATTGAGGCCGGTGTCATGAATGTAGACCATGTTTGAGCACACCTCTCTACTTAGCTAGAGCCACACCCCGTCCAACTCTGTACAGCCATACACACCCATTTAGATTTTTTTTAAATATATTTCTGGCAGTTGAAACCTTAATCGTGGGGGGATCATGGCCCATTAAGACTTAACTTCAAATCCCCAATCAAGAACAGTGAAAAAGCTCTAAAAACTGTGAGTGAATGCTACCTTTAAACACATTCCCTGTTAGATTGACAGCTCAGGCTCTGTGTGTGTTCCCTTAGTCTTGACACATTCTCACATACCTTACCAAGCTGCTGATGAACGCTAAGATTGTACATCATCACCACCCCATCCAGAATTTCCAGCAAAGACTTCTCAGTGATTGGCTGGTCGGGCTCCTCTAACGGTCGCCCCAGCAACAGCCCATCGTTACCATGGCTTCCCTCGACTGGAGACGAAGGGGCCAGAGAGAATCACAGGGGGAGAAAAGAAAAGAGGGGGGAAAAAAAAGTCATTTTACCCCAGAGGAAGGTGAGATTTATTTCTATTGAGACTCTCATTGTGAAGCTAATTGAATTTCAAGTGAAGAACTGGGTCTGGATCTTCAAGAGCTTGGAACATGTTTAAGATCACTCGATAATAAAGCTGTCTTTTTAACAACACAAACTTAACAATGTATGAATAAAACGTATGGTAAGTATTTCAGAATAAACACATTTATCCTCTCTTACTGGTGTTTTTCATGTTATCCTTGAAGGTGCCGTGTGTGATTTCCAAAGACAAAGGCTGAGAGAAGTTGTTTAACCTGGCAGATTCCAAAACACATGTCACAGGAGCTATCAACATATCAAAGAGACACTATGTGTCTATAATATAGTTTTTAATTATAGAGCTACATTTATGGTTGATAAGATTAACAATCTTATTGCTATGGAGGGAAAATTATCATGTTCCCCTAGTCATTATGAGATATAAAAACCAATATGAAGCTGAGATAGGGATCTACAAGCCTGTTACGGTTGCTAAGGCAAACCGTCTGGTTGCTGTGGAAAGGGTTGTGTTATCATATAAGGTTCTCCTTGTTAATATGAGTTACATAAAAGAACCCCCAATATAGAGATATAGAGATAGAAATCTGGTGATATGGTTGCTAAGGTCAACAGTCTGGTTGCTATGGGTCAATAGCAGCATATAACATTCCGTTCATCAATGTGAGGTATATTAACCAACCCTCACATATTGATTATCACTTGAAGCTAAGACATAGATCTGTTCTTACAGTTGCTAAGGTAGACAGTATGGCTGACATGAAGTGGTTGGTGACATTATATATTTTTCCCTTACCAATACAAATTATATAAGACAACTCCAGATCTTACCTATATTTCTAAGGTGACAGTCTGGTAGCTTTGGAGGCTAAATATCTCGCCACTAACAGTTATTGTCAAAATATCTAAAAAATATAGTTAATAGCTTTTCCCATTCATCATTATTCATTATTTCTTCAATAATCGTGTTTTCGCAGCTGTGTGCAATAAAGTTACTCACTGTCCTCCTCTGTCCTCTGTTCAACAGCAAGGGTGTGAACTTTGACTTTCTCTGGGGGAGCAAGAGGTCGTCGGGGGGTCATTAGGCTGACAGCGGCAGTGCTCAGGAAGCGATTTGCTCTGCCCAGTGTTGGTGAACTCAACCAGCTGGGGCGAGCCAGAGCTCCAGCCATCCCCACTGCACCCACCGGTGGTCTCTGCAGAGAGAGAAACAAAATTAACCTTAACATGCTATTGTTTCATTGTAGTATTAATTTCATAAGTTTATCGACTGACTCTTCTTTGCTTAGATGAGAAAAAACATTTATATGACCAACTTAATAATTGTGGTCAGTGCCTACTGCATGTCACCCTGTAATTTTTGATATGTTGAATATGTTGGAAAACTGAAATTTCATATATCAATCTTAAGGTAAGGTAGTCATGAGTCAACCATTGTTCGAGAGTCATTTGACACCCAAGAAACACATGAAAATCTTAACTTTGTGGTGTCCAAGTTAAATTTTTCTCCCAGGGCTCTTGAAATTATTTATTGTATTTATTAGTCTTATAATTTAATTATCTGATTAAGATTAACCCACTCATCGTCAGTGTCTCTAAATCACAACCCACTTAAAAAAAGATGTTGATGTTGTGGAGTAGATCTTAAATAATGTATGAATGTCAATATTACTGTTTGGATTTGATGCCAGTTTATCGTATTCTTTTTCTTATTCTTATATGCTCTATATATTCTTAAGGCACATTAATTGTCCAGCCATTTGGTCAGCAAGAGTTGTTTTTAATTTATTAAATTAACAATGACATTGACAAAATGTGGAAAATTCAATGTGATTTAGGAAGTTGCTTTTAAAATGTATCTATTTTATGTTATTATTCATTTGTTTAGCTTGAAGACATTTAATGTGTTCAAAACCAAATATTTGCGTTTGGTTAAATACTATGATGCAATTCATGACCAACACCATCCCCCCCATAGCTGGGAATCTATACTTGAATGCTAAGTATATTTTAATATCTAGTTTCAATTAATTTGCTAAAGGGTGCGCATCAAGTTTCTGAGGCCCAAACACAAAATAGACGAATCAGGAAAATTCACTCCTGTAAATTGGAACTTAGAAGTGTCACAATTAGCCTTCCAATTTGCATTTTGGCAGGAGTCCATTTACCTGAGCTGCACCATTTTCTTCATTTTCATCCAAGTCATCCATCGAAACAGCCTGGATCTCTGCCGGGTCTATGATGATGTTGGCCTTAGCCGCCAGATCATCTACAACACAATCAAGGAGTCACAAAATCAATTATCAAATGATTAACCCACAAGAAATGAGCTGGACTTGTTTTAAAAACTTACTAAGAAGAGCCTTTTGCTACTGTGCGAGGGAGATCAACATTCAATCACATTGATAGATGACAACCTCCTATTATGAACACTTCTGTCTATAATTTATTATCGCACATTCATCTTCCTGAAGACAGCAGACTAATGCTTTCCTTTTCAATAAAAAGCTGGCTTATGAGCAATGTTTTATTCATGATTAAAATAAGACAGTAGTATTGAATAGTGAGGTTCAATACAGATAACAAAACACGTATCAAGAACACCAAGAAATATTGAACCATTCAAGTGTGCAGTTTGAAGTGAAATCATATTTTATTTCAATCAGATACTGACAAGTGTGGAGCTATGGCTTCAATAATCAGATGTCAAAGTGATATAACAGCTTCATTAACACCGCAGGGAGTGACCTCTGGTCGTCTGTCCACTGACCAGGATAAATCAAACTAAATAAACATCACAGCAATAAATCTGATACATATTGCACATCAAACTTGGGAACAGAGTGTACAGCCACCAGTGAAGACACCAATCTGAGCTGTTAGTCACGATTCTCTCCAAGCAACCAGTCAAATGTGCCAAAACCTCCTGGTGAGAGAAATACACAGTGTACACCTGCTTTCTTCTTAGAGAAAAGACCCCAAGATCTACCTTGATGCTGACAGGACATGGATGTGTTCAGAGAAAGGCACAGCAGTTTTACCTCAAATTGATGGCACTTAGTGAAGGTTGGGGTTAAAAGTTCAAAAAGCTTTAGAGGAGTTCGATAAAATATGCTGGAGAAATGTCAGACTGTCTAATGGGATTTTTTTATTATCACCCTCATTACAGCTATGACAAAGATTACTTTTAAACTTGACCTAAATCAATTCCAGCTAATCAATAAAGATGATCTTCATGAAGGCGAGTGGGGGTGATTTTGAAGTTGATAAATGTCAATTGGAAAAGTAAAGGACGTAACTATATTTTCTATTCAGTTAACATTTGAAAGAGTTTTTGCACTTTTCATGACCTAATTGTAAAATGTCAGAGGAAGCAAAGCTTTAATCTCACAAATATGCAATATTGGCTCAAAGATTTTGTAAATTTTCATTAAAAGTCTTTGTAAAAATAATTTCTAGTGCTCCCTACTAAAATATAATCTCTAAATAAAATTTTAAATGCAAAATATATAACTTATTATTAGTGCTAAAATATTCACTTTTATAATTATAATTCAGATTAAAGACAACAATTTTCAAATCGAAAACTCTAACGAAGTACTCCTGAAATGTAATGATTTTTAATTATCCATAATTCATCATATATGGTCCTTAACATGGGGGTCGCTAGACTATAAGCTATATATATGTGTTTTTTTTCTATTTATTGTGCTGTATAAATATGAAAAGCCACTAGGACAAAAGTTTGAAAACCAAAAGTTTTTATATTTAAAGACTTCATGAACGCAGCAATTTTACGACAACAGATGTAAAATGAATATATTTCTTACATAATAAAAACACAATACCAGTTTAATAATAAAAAAAGATTAATATGCTCTCATTACACAGTCAAGTACAAATTTGGCAACTTAAGCATTAAACTGTATCGCCTATTCTTGTTTTTTGTAAACTGATCAATAACTTGACTTGGCATCAGTTTGCAAAGTTCTTCTCTTTCAACTGATAAGACAGCGACATGGTGAAGACTTTCTGGTCCCATTGTGCAGTATAAGACAATAGATGACTCAAAAAAAAAAACAAGCCTTTCATAGTAGGATTATGTTTTTTTCTGTTAATATTTTGCTTTAGTCAATTACTGCATTACTCCGTTAATTACTTCATTAATGTTGACTTCTGGGATAAAGTAAATTGTAAACTGGGGCACGTGACCCAGTAAAATTGGTCTATCGACGTCTAAAGTCCTTAAATTGAATTATCAGTGTATGTCCAGACGTGGGTAGTAACTTATATAGCCTTTGGTACTGTGCAACGCTATTGTGTGGTTTTTTTGTACCAACACTGGAGAGTACCCCTGTACCACAACAAATTTCTTGTGTGTGGGCAACATGCACACTTGGCAATAAAGATTCTGATTACTAATTCTAATTACATTTCATTAATTAGATTTACTTGAGTAAAATTTTAGAGTAACTAATAATTTTTGGGTACTTTTAAAAACGTGTACTTTTAGTTTTAATAAAGTAATTTGTTCGTGAAAGATCTGTACCTTAATTAGTTACATTTGGAGGCACCCCTCGTTTACTATTATAAACTATATATGGAATTAATACATATTATTATTTGATAGCAAACTATTTCTGACAAGTTAGTAAGTGCCACAAGATATTGAAGAGGATGATGTGCAAGAGTTGGCTAACCTCGTAACATTTAGCATACCACTAGTTAAGATGATGGCTGATATGGAGGAAACATTTGAAAGGAACTTGTAACAGATTATCCATGGTTCAAAGTTAATTTACTTAAAAAAAAAGCAGCTTCATGATAAAGTGCATCCTTTGTGCAACCATAGAGAACAAGCCAGTAAACTCCAGCTCAAAATCGATGCTTTTCCATAAACTTGACTGTGAACAGTGAATTTGTCTTTTGCTGCTTTACCTAAGCACAAAAGCTCAAGAGTTAATAAAAAATAAAACTTTTAATGGAAAAACTTTTTTTTTTTTACTTAAATCCCCATTTTATAAAGCAGAACAATGGCAAATGCCAATTGGAACTGAAGGCTCATATGTTCTGTCTTGAAGCAGTGTGTTTAATAATTCACATAACTGTGTAGGTTTGACTTCGTAATTGATTTGTGAAAGGTTTCACCATTTTTCACCTTTTTAACACCTTTTTTTCCTTGGTATTCTTAGTATCAAGTGTAATTTTACTTATTAACCCTTAAAAATGTCTCAGTGAATGAGGAATGACAAGAGATTTCACAAATATATTATATTGTTGTGTATTAAACAAGCAACGCATCAAATCTAATAAATATAAAACTTGTGAAATATCAACAAAAGTTAAGCATTATTGTTTAAATCTAAGTTGAAATTAACTACTCTAAAGAATAATATTAAAGCATAACCCCAATGTTCTACATAATAGAAAGAGCTCCAACTCTCCCTGTCATGAGCTAACCTTTGAGGTTGAACATAATGATTAACAGAAGGCACCCTGTAGTTTTATTATGAAAGACACATGCAGCAGGAGTCCTACATTTCCACCTTACAGTTTGAAAATCAGGATTTTTGATTTATTTCATTTCAGATCAGAATTAACTAGTAACTGACATTTTAATTTTTTTTTTCATGAGATAATTTTGTACTTCGAATCAAGCAAAGTATTTTTATTGTACTTTTACTTTTACAATAGTTACTATGGTAATTTTTTGGATGCTTTACCCACCTCTGTTAATGTCAGCTGACAATTCAAAGTAGGAATAGGACAATAAACTGTATGTTCGTATAATAA
This sequence comes from Danionella dracula, assembly GCA_900490495.1. NCBI lineage: Eukaryota > Metazoa > Chordata > Actinopteri > Cypriniformes > Danionidae > Danionella > Danionella dracula. Next base: position 20,553,908 of record UELW01000778.1, on the reverse strand, counting down.
GTTGATTCGTGGTCTCAAAATCTGAACTCTCTTTTTTCTGATTGTTTTCACAAAACACAAAACAGTTCAATCAGAAGATGAGAGCAGAAGAGGATGTTTCAGCAGAATCAGCAGGGGAATGATGTAGGAACAGGGACAATAATTATCAGCGCTTAATCAAATGAGGCGAGAGCACTCAAGGAAGATTTGTGTTTGAAGAAAAAAATTTGATTAAAAGACTGGAAATTAATCAATTTTAAATGTGGCTATAAGTGAGTTGACACGGGGAGATGTGCACTTGTGTTTTAATGTGGACAGAAGAAATCCAATTCAATGTGTAAGGACGGATTGATTGAGGCGAAACAATGTCATTCGATCAGTTGTGCTGAATAACAAAGACGAGTTAAATATTTAGGCAAGTTTTACCTTGCAAGAAATTTTTTAAGGAAGTGGATAAAAATAACTTGAGTCTTGATAAACACATTAGGAAAGCAATCTATTACTTGAGGTAATTTTGTAGTCATTCATTCATCGGGGTCATTGAGAATTCTAGAAGATTAAGAAAATTAATCTCTGCATGCATTTAGGCGCATATTTGATTACTTTACTTTTCTTTTATTTTAGATCTTTTAAATATGTTATTATATCCTGCTTGCCCTGTCAAAGTTAGTGAGAGGGGAATGTATAAATACTTGCCTTCAAAGCATAAGCAATTCTTCTATGAACACTTTTTTGAAAGATCTTGGCTAGAAGAACTGAATACTTATGTGAATTAAATAAGAGTCAATAACACATAAAACACATAAATTCAACCAAACTCCTGATAAACACCTTCAGACCAAAAATGCATAATACAACAAAAAGGAGCTCTCAATCACTTGCATCCTTCACTCTTTCTTGCCCTCTTCCCAGCACTCCATCAATATTGTGTGCGGTTTGTGCCTTGAGTGAAATCAATAGCCATCTGCATCCTGGTCTTTCAGAACACCTGCATCATCCATCTCATCCCTTCATTTCACAACTTTAATGACACTACAAATCAAAATAACCACCAACAGCATTCCTAGGCTCTGAATGAACTCAGAAACCCAAACATAAAATAAGAGGAAGCAGCTAGCAAGATTTTATTCACTCTTTTTTTTTTATACACTTGTGAGGAGAATTGAAAAGCACCATTAATTTGGGAAATTGGATAAAATCAATATCAAACTGTTCAAAGTCAAACCAAACAAAAGGGTGAGAGAGCACGTCTCATGTGAGGGAAACAGAGAAATGGATTGAGAAATGGACTCTATTCTACTGAGAGGTTTCTACCTGCTGTCAGTCTAGACTTATGAGCAAATCTAATTGATCTTCAGCTCCCTCTACTGTTGCTATATGCAGCTGCATGCTGGGTGAGACACCACTTCTGTTGTTTGTTGGTACCAACCTTTAAGTGTTTTCTTGAGATGTGAGATGAGCCCTCCTAGACGCTGAAGGTCAAAATAATCCACTTTCCCATTATAGAAGAGCTGAGGAGGAACGTAGGCATCTGACAGACAAACAAGTTTTTTATAACATTTAGATGTGTGAATCATACATATATGTATATATGAACCTTATTTCCTTTGCAAAAAACTCAACATTTAAAGTTCACATATTTAGACAGTGTTTTGTGTATTACATTTCAGGACAAAACAAACTAGCATTTCTTCATCACATCACTTTTAGCTCAGTGATGTTCAGTGATTCAGAACCTTAATTGAAAGTCAAACTTTTTGAACATAACGTGGCTAATCGGTGCTTGTGCAATTTGCTCCTAAATGATCTAACTCCACCCAGGCACAACAGGTCTCTCAATGCTCTGCTAAAGTTTATTGAGTATTTTATATGATCTGCGGATGCGTAAGGCCGAAACGGGCCTTTAAGGGGCAAAAGTTTTGTGAAAGTTCTGATAGATTCTGATCATTTATGATTAAATAAAGATTTATGTGATGATTTGGGGTTTTTTTACGATCAGAGATTTTTGTCCCCATTAGAGTAATAAATTTGTATCTAACCCCTGATGGCAGATGACATTGATTGCATTTTTAAGGCTGCTTTTTTGAAGCTCTAAAACTCTTGCGATATGGGTGCCTATGGAGCATTCACAAACCTCCAGGATACTATCCAAATATCTCTAAATGTGTTCAGAGGAGGAACAAAGTCTTAATGTGTCTGGAGTAAAACTGGAATAAGTGATTGATGACTATATTTACATTTTTGGGGTGGAGGGGGTATACTTTTAACTAAATTAACTTATGATTCAAATCTGATACAATGAACTAGATTTCCTTCCTCTGTTTTTCTTTCCATATTAGTCATGCCATGTACAGTTACAATAAGAATATTAAATAACAGGTTGGTACATCTGATTTTGTAATTTAGTAGCATAATACAGCCTAGCAGAATTCACTGCAAAAAAAGATACAAAAAAAAAAGATTAAGCTCAACCTTCACTGCTGATGGACCCAGGGCTCTTCCTCTTGCCCTCGTCCCAGCAGCTCCTGATTGCAGTGATGAGTCTGTGCAAGAAACACACCATGTACTCGGGAGGGCACAATACTGTTGGATTCTGGACACAAAGTAGATAAAGCCTGAAAAAAAACAGCTCAAGTACACATCTCGTATCTTTTCATCAGTCTTATTTTGTCCTACCCCTCGATTGCTGGCATTCTCTTGAAGAAATTTTCGGAACTTATTGAGGAAAATGTATCGAGATGCTTCGCCCTTCCAAAACAGATACAATTTGATTAAGAAAAATATGCATCACAAATTAAAAATCGCGTTTTAAGATATCGGCAGTGACTTTTGGAGTAAGAGCTTTTATTTATTTATTTGTTTTATTTAAGTTAAATGTTTAAGTTTATATAGTTTATGTACTTTTAGTTAAGTTTATATTATATGTATGCGTTTGAGTTTAAAATTTTGTGTTTAAGCATTTGTATGTCTTGAATTCATGTGTTGACATGTTTAATAACTTGTCTATGTGTTTTTTGTTAATGCCTTTTTCTTTGATTTAATATTTATAAATGACATATGATTACACTTATACATAATGAACACATTTCTATTTATATGTTTTTGTTTCATTACTGATTATAGTTAAAAACACAAACGTTTTCTTTGTGTTTTATGTTTTTGTTCACAAGTCACATGGGAGAATAAGTGATGCTGTACAGTTGAAAACAGTCCATTGCACTTTCATATGAATTGTGTAAAAATAGAAAAAAAAATGTATGCCTTATATTTTAAACTCAAACTGAAATGTTTTTACATCAACGTTATGGGAATACCTACCGAGCCCTTGTCTTTGTTGTTGAGCATCAGCTTCAGTATCTGAATCTGCAGCTCCTCCACGACTGCAAACAAACAGAATGTGTAAAAGAGAAAGAGGTTGCAGATACGGGGTGTACTTTGTGAGTATATACGGAGAAAGTGAAAGATACCCTCAATCCTTTTCTTAAGACGATGACAGCCACGCTCATATGCCCGCCGTCTTAGTCTTTCGTCTGCTGTCTCCTCATGGGACTCTCTATCGTCTTTGCCCTGAAAATAAGTAAATTATTCATCTACTGTCCAATCTAATTAAAATTTATGAAAGTAAAAATGTCCCTGTTCCTCACTTCTTTATCAAAGTGCGTGGGCCACCAAGTGGTAGGGATGAGTTCCTCCAGCCCGGCTTCCTTTACTCTCAGAGGAGTTTTTATGTAGAAGAAAACCACAGAGCGCAGGACATCAAATGTGACTATGTTAAGGACCAAAACTCTGCAACAAACACTTACATTTTGTATTTAGCCTGATAATTATATTTCAATATAACATTTTATGAATTGACAAAAACATGTTTTATTCAATAGCGGTTATTTTCTTTATTCCATGGGTTTGCCATCAGGTGAGAACATGGATACTTACAATTTGGAAGCTGAATTATTAACTATATGAGACACATTCCTGCCTTCCATCACTGGCTACCTATAAATAGACAATTTTCCTCCTTATTTTCAGACTACCATGTACATTATAAAAGGTTTAACATTAACCCAGCAGTTTAATACAGTATTATTTTTCTTATTCAGGATAATATATCTAGCAAAAAAACATCAACATCAACAACAACTATCAGCCAGCATCAACACAAACATGCTCTGGTGCATTTCAGTTAACAACTTTACCTAAAGCAAACCAATGACTGAGCTCACTTTTCTAAAGCTCAAGATGATTTTTGATTGATGACTTTTCTTTTTTGACATATTGAATATGTGACTTTTATTATGACATCACAGACCATTCCATAAACAATTCAGTAGTTCTAAATCTAGGCATTATAAAACCATAGAGAGACAGGTAGAGGTTATCATATTACTCATAGAGACTAAGGGAATTAAATATGACATTATTGAACAATCCTTCCAACCAGACTGCTTACCCTAGTGATCATTTATAAAGCTCTAGATCTCGGCTTTAAGAAAGCCATAAAGACACAGGTATGGGTTAATTATATTATTCATAGTCACAAAGAGAAAGTTACAACAGCATTGCTGAAGTAACCGAGTAACCAGACAGTTTAGGATAGAAACCATTTAAAAATGGCTCTAGATTGTGCTCTTTATGTCATTCATAATGCCATTACTGAACATTCCTAGCAACCAGACGGCATTTAAATAAAAACCGTCCAAGCTTTGACAACTTGTATTTTGAAGCGGTTTGGTTTAAAAATCATCAACCTAAATTCAGGGGTTATTGAATAAATAGTCATTAAATCAATTAAAACAACCATTCGCAAACTTCTCATTTTAGATAATGATAGAAATAAATTAGTCGAAAACACTTAAAGGATATAAGACATTGCTGAGCAGATACTTCCTGGATTTCTCATGGTGAAGTATCGCTGTTGTTAGCCGAAGATAATGAATCTGAACAACACATAATGAATATTTTTACTTTTTTACAATGAGAGTGGGAAAAAAAGAACTTGTGTTGTGTTTCTCACCTGGAAACCCAGGTCAGGGATGATAGGAGAGAAGCGATAGGCCCTAAGCAGTGACATCATCAGCTGTTTCAGACATTCCTTCACCTCATAATCCTTCAGGAAGAAACACAATAACTAAAAAATGCAAATGCACACATTTTTTTTCTTTAGTTTGAAACAATATACACTCATACCTCTACTCCATTCATCCATATCTATGACTAAGCAAAAATCTCCATCTTTTAAAATATGTAATGAAACATGAAGCAAAATGTTCAAAAATTATTTGAAACTATTTTTCTATAGCAAAAAATTATCACGAAAACAAACCAATCAGTTAAGATTGGTACTTAAAGTCTTGTACATCTTCCCAGTACTGTAAAGAGGAGATTATAAAATAAAATAAAAATGAAGAGACTGCTAAAATGTTCTTTTCTAAGAAGCTAAAAACCACATTTTATTATGTAGGTTTCTTTGTTTGATTTAAATTTAGCTTTTTTCTATGTACAGTTATTACTGACCAGTGTCTTTCAATTGATCAAATAAGTATCTATATAAGTCTTGTTCAGAGGTAATTCTGTGTTTGGTTGTGTTTTGGAGGACCTCCATGAGCAGCCAGAAAAGGTCGAGCAGCTGCTGAATCAGGGGATGCTCGTCCACCGATCCACCACCCTCCAGGATGCTGAGCAGGAAGTTCATCAGGACATCCTCGACAAGATATACCTTACACTGCCAAAGTACATAAAATTTTTTATTTCAGTTGATTAAATCATAATTGTTTGCATTACTGAAAGCTCACAGAATGCCATGATTCATTACGCACAAGTGGTGCCAGCAGTTTTTTATGTGAATTTAATTGCACTTTAAAGAATTAAATCACTTTTTAAGAAACCAAAGGGGTTGTAACCTGAGTAAAACTATAGATGTCCAATAAGGAGTTTCCAAAATTTCCAGTTATTCTTCAATCAGAAGCTTGCACAGGTGTAACAAAAGTTGTGCATTGAACATCCATGTTATATGTGGTTATTGATGACCAAACCAGAAGCTGTATGATACAGGCTTACACAAAGATATTTCTTGTGAGAGAGTGAGGGGGTCAAATAATCTAATGTTTGTTTGTTTTTTAAGTGACAGAAAAAATAACAAGATTGACAATGAAATGTAAATCTTTAATCATGTTGATTGCACACCAAGACAAAAACAGCCACATTGCATTTGAGTTGCTTTTTGGCACAATCAGTACCTTTCACAAGATTATTAAATTATCTGTTTAGAAGAATGCCTTTTAGGAGAAAAATGCTTTGGTCATTTTTATTTTGACCTGCTCTACATAATCCATGTCTTTCATTTAGCAGCCATGCTAATCTAAACTTCAAATCTAGCAAATCTATGGACATTTTCTTACATCTGACATCAAAATTTACTTTTTATTGATTTTCATACAATTTGGTTAACGTTTATTGAAACCATGTTGACAAGATAAGCGTCACGGTGGCGCAGTGGGTAGCACGGTCGTCTCACAGCAAGAAGGTCGCTGGTTCTAGGCTCGGCTAGGGCTGGTGGCATTTCTGTGTGGAGTTTGCATGTTCTCCCCGTGATCGCGTGGGTTTTCTCCGGTTTCCCCAAAAGTCCAAAGACATGCAGAATAAGTGAATGTGTGTGTGAATGTTTCCCAGCGATGGGTTGCGGCTGGAAGGGCATCCGCTGCATAAAACAAAATGCCAGAGAGTTGGCGGTTCATTCCGCTGTGGCGACCCCGAATAAAGCCGACATGAAGATGAATGAATGAATGTTGACAAGTGGGGTATGCTTGATTAACTGCCAAAAGTTGCTAAGAGAATGTTACCATGGTGTTACTTCTTTGCTTTAAACTTATATGTAACACATACAAATGTATTAGAATTAATTTTTAACAAAACTTTTTAAACAGAAAACTATAATTGGGTCAGATGGAGTCTGTAATTTTTTTTATGATTTCTACATTTGTTCAAATCATGAACCACATTAATATCTTCTGTTAATACTCATCTCTATGCTGTCATTCTGCCTACAATCTAAATCTGGCAAAGATTCCGTCTGACCCTCATTATAATCAATAATGAGCTGCAACTTACCATTAGAGGACCGAAGTGGTTAAAGACATGAGCCAGCGTGACCAGGACAGTGGGATCTCCATGAAGGCGCCATGTGCCACAGTCTTTTTCCACAAGTTTCTCCTCCTGACCAGCAGCATAAAATCTGGGCTTTATCCTTTAATTATCCTCTTCTATGATCAGAAGGCAAAAGAGTGTTTACCTGTGTGTCGATGGAGGTGGACAGGACAGTCTTGATAAATCCCAGGAGCCTCTGAGCCTTGACAAGGTCTAATGTCGGGGGGGCCTGAAGAGGCAAGAAGCCTTCCACAGGGTACGTGACAAAGCAACAGGTTAAGGAGGTTTTGATGTTAAAGGAACACATACTTTTATGCAGGCGTCACGGTGGCGCAGTGGGTAGCACGGTCGTCTCACAGCAAGAAGGTCACTGGTTCTAGGCTTGGCTGCGGCAGGTGGCATTTCTGTGTGGAGTTTGCATGTTCTCCCCGTGATCGCGTGGGTTTTCTCCGGGTGCTCCGGTTTCCCCACAAGTCAAAAGACATGCAGTATAAGTGAATTGAGTAAGAACGATTGCCCATAGTGTTAAAGAGTGAATGTGTGTATGAATGTTTCCCAGCGATGGGTTGCGGCTGGAAGGGCATCCGCCGCGTAAAACATATGGCGGTTCATTCCGCTGTGGCGACCCCGAAAGGGAAGAAAGCCGACATGAAGATGAATGAATGAATGAATACTTTTATGCAAGAAGTTCTTTGTTAATACAGTGTTTAGAATCTATTCAGCCATTCAGCTGATCTGGCGATAGCTTGTAGACCGTAGCTTAGAATAGATCACTGACACAGTTTACAAGAGTAGCCTTGTTATACTAATAACTGAAGCACAGAGCTGAAAGAGATTAAAATTATTCTGCTACAGATCAATTTACAGATCATGATCAATAGTTGTGCTGGCAGTTTTGTGATGCTGATGCTTCCCTGTCAAAATCACATCTTCTGATCGATACTGTAATGACAGGTTTTACTGCATTTATTTCTCACTGTTTATTTTTTTTTTTAGCAATGCAACTCGTGGAACTCTGACAACCAGGGGAAGTTTATTACAAATACATACAAACCATGGTTTGTCACCTTGGGAGAGACTTACTATAAAACAACATTTTTGGTTTTGGACAGTTGGATATTTGTCTAAGAATAAAATAAGTTTTTTAGCATAAACTTCTCACATTATTCGACCACACAGCTTCAACTCACAATACAGTATATCCGCTAAAGCATTACCAAACCAATAAACAAAGTTGATCATCTCACAGCCTATAAAAGCTATAAAATGGACACTTTACTGTAGAGCTATTTGGGTTGGTATTTTGGCCAAAAATGTGCACATTTTCTGACAAGTGCATAGTTTGCTTATTATTATTGCACTGAAATGAGTTTACTTCCTAATAAAATGTAACTGTAAAAGATGATTGTTATTTTTATTTATTGTTTATATTTAGTTTCCACTGATCCCAGTACACAATGTGATAATTTTTCTGCTTTCTGTTCACATGAAATCACATGTACGCATGGTAATTGTGTCTCACTTTTGCTTTTATGTTGAACCCTTTGTCCAATGTTTGAATACCCCAAATCAGTATGGGACAGTGTCAAAAATGAAAAGGATATCTAAGAGGCCGGCTTCCAAAGTTAAAAGCTACCGACTCCTTAAAAGACAGGCTGATGGCAGGGAAATAGGCTATACCCGGTCCTGTCTTGATATTGCTGAACGCTACACCTAAAGACTGCCCATTTCTGCAGAGAAAAACACATTTATATTAATGACAACAGTGAAGAATAATAATCAAATCATAACGTTTGAAACATAAAGCAAATCCAAATAAAATAATATACTTACAGACAGAAAGTAATGGTTCCCTCATCAAAATCTATCAAGCAGCTGACAATGTCTCCTGCTGCCCAAGACTAAAAACAGAAACAAATATGTTCATTATAGATGTATAATATTTATAAATTTTTTCTCCCCTATTCAAAACTTCACTCTTTCAAAGTTACATTATGTCATTTTCAAAAGATCAGAAAAATTTTTTGAGACATCATCATACTTCTTTAAATCATTCTTAGTTTTGTTTCGTTTTCATTAACAGTAGTATTTGTCTACTAATAATAATAATAATAATAGCAAAACCTTCTCCTTCGCTAATGACTTTCATTCATGTCAATAACCAGAGCATCAAAGTCAGCATTTTTCTCACCACACGGATCGATATCTGAAAGTGTTGTGTAAAGCGCCAACTTTTACCTTCCCATAGTTGGTGGTTGTCACGTTCCACTTTCGAACTCTGTTCCCATCATAGGCGTAAGAATCTGGTGTGTCCCCAACCCCTTCCTAAGAACAAACACCACCTCAAACCTGAATTGTTTCAGACACACTCAGTAACAAAAACAGTTTGCTTTTTAAACTCAGCTAAACCAATAATAAGTAAACCTGCACGCAGTCACCAAAGGGCTCATACACTGGCTTATTGAGTCAGTAAGTTTCACTAAGATAAATAATCTGTGAATACAAATCAGCCTTCAGTTTAGATTTAAAGAGTATATAACTCCATGTAAAATTGTGTTCAATTTGATAGCACTTTGAAAAATCCAACAATTTCAGCACTTAGCCAAACCTAATTTTTTTAAACACTGATTAGACTACAGTTTTCACAAGTGATGTGTGTAAATTTCATGACTAGCTTCTAACAATGACATAAACGATTGTAAAGAAGTGAAACTTTAATGAATATCTGAGAAAAATAATTAGACATTCAAACTGTCCATGCTTAAGCCCTAGTAATTGTGAATTTAGTTTTAGCGTTTTAGGGGCCTTCCTTGTCACACAATTAATGACAGTTGGGAACAGTTTGACTCGCACTGAAGCTTTCACCAGCTCAAATTTGAAGAGTTTGTGTAAAACTAGCATAAAATCTTGATGTGTTCAAGTGTCAAAATAGAGCAATGAAAATTGAATAAAACAAAACATTGAGTGTTTTACCTCTTGGTTAAATCGGCAGTTGAGCGTGCACCATCCGATTTGCATTAGGCCTTGAGACGAGATGAGAACTTCATAGACCCATTTACCTAAAATCAATTTTAGAAGACATGAAACTTCTGCTTTCAGTTTATGGGAAATCACATATTTGATAACATGCTAATTATGTCTCACATTTGCTGTCATGTTAAACCCTTTTTCAAATGTTTGAATTAAAAAATAAAAAGGAGGCTACATTTTTAATTACATTTTTTTAAATTAAAATTTAAATTAAAAGCTCCTTGCTGGTAGAGGACACAATCATTGGACTGTTGTACCATTGAACATCTTCAATAACTGTGGTGGGTTGTAGATTTAGTGCCAAGTTTACACTGAAAAGCTGCACCGAAGAGTTTATTACACCATTCAAGCATGGAGCCAGACTCTGGAGTACATCACAGCAACCGAGATATCGTTTGTAGATACAACTCTGTAGTTGCAAAAAAAAACTGAAACTCCGAGTCGCACAGGGCACTCAAGTGTTTCAGCCTCAGGTGGCACCTTTGGTTTGAGAAAACACTGTGCACCTTGTTAGTCTAACACAGGTAAGCAAATTAACAGTGTTTAGAGACTCACTCATTCTATATTATATTCTATATTTACTCATCATCAATATTTAGAACTATGGGCCAACCAAAGAGCAATGCAGAAGTTTCAAGAGCTCCAAAAGTACCAATCCGCTTCAAACCAGAACAGGTCAGAAATTGCCATTGCCTATATCTATAAGTGAACATTATCTATAAGAAATCACCTTTATCTGTATAATTTGACTTTCTGCATGGACCTCTTAGTACAAAGCTGAAAAAAAATTAATGACTTCCTTAAAAATAAGTTAGAAATAAGCCTGTACTTATGTTGTGTATATGCAGGGTCAGTCACTGACTGATAAGGATGTCACCTTATTTTATTTAATAAGTGTTAATTTTGCTACTGCCTCATTCTTAAAGACATTGCAAGAGTCAGAACAATTTTGGAAGGCAGAACACAAAAAAACAACTTTGTCACAAAACAATTGTACAGATGATATACAATTCTGATGCTGTTGAATTGATACATTACCTTTGTATACGCATGTAGTGGCTCTGATAGAGCTGAAGTTACTGTGGCCGATGACCTTCAAAACAGAGAACAAAGCTGAGGACATTTTAACATTTAAAATAGTTTGAGATACAAAGAATAAAATTAATTGCAAAACATGTTGCAGTCTTTGCAAGAAATGTACCTAAAAGCTTTACCCAAGTCTACCTCAGACTAGCTAAATCAACAGTCATTTTTGAGTGTATATTTTCTCACATTAGTATAATTGACAATAATCCTAATAAACACCTCACCCCTAAAAGATCATCATCAACAAACAGCAGGCCTTCGAACCCACTGCTATGATCCAAGACGACAGTTGAAGGTCCAAGGCATCCCTCAACAACATCTGCAAGAGCAAAAAAAAAAAAAAAACGTTTCACTCTACATGTGAATTCAAATGCAAAATATACATATTAGAGAAGCACATTTTGAATATACATGTGCTGTCTATACAATTAAAGATAACGAAATCAATGATTTATTAAAGTAATTATATTAAAAAAGACATGTTGTATACAAGACATTAGTTGTCTGTTAACTTGAAAATGTACGACAATAAACATGTTGAAATACATCAGTCTCTGTGTAATGAATGAATACTTATTTTATATTTTGATATTGTAATTATATGACAAGCACCTGTAAGTTTTATTAGCCTGAAATTTCCATTTTAGTCCAAATGACTCAATATAATCACTCAGTTTTTATCGGGCTAAGCAAACAGGGGTGTAGCATTTCAAATTAATTCCAATGCACTTTTATATTGAGTATAGTGCAGTACAATGATTGTCATTTTATTGCTTTAGGCTTTATATTTAACTGCATTGTGACACACTGTGCTCTAATGTTTTCGGGGTACCTTTGGCATCCTCTAAGGGATTGTCTTCAGCCAGCAGTTTTTCCAGATGAGCATCAAGAACCTGAAAGTTTAGGGATTTCCTGCGGAGTAGACATACAGGTTGACAAAAATGAACATCCTACTTGGCAACTGTATTTATTGTTATCCATTTCAAGCCTGTACTTTACATTTCAACTGTACATTCACTGAACTAAAGAAAATGCAACACTTTTATGTTTACTTCTAAAACCTTCTAAATTTGAACCGAAATTTCTGAAGTTTCAGCTTGGCAAATCTGCAACATGGTATTCTCCTAAACAGTGAAAAGCCATCCAATCAACAAGAGTCTCAAATAGAGAGCAACGGCCTAGGGTCAGAGGACATCTGAGGGAAATATCCTTTACTCCATTATTCCTGCCACCTTCTAAAGGCAAACACGTTTCTGATATTTCTGTGCTCATTGTGTGCATTCTTTATGGTTTCGAGGGCAATGATATCCAGATGAACAAAGTTATTAACTGTTTTCTAACAGAACGGCTTTAATTAAATAGAAGTAAAATCTTAAAAGTTGTCTGGGAGCATGGCTGGTCTGTAAAGCTTTGAATATCACCTTTCTCTCAGCTCCATCAAGAGATATGTTTAGATCAGCTCAAGAAAGCAGACACCAGCTGGATGAGAGAGGGGCCCATGGGGCCGGTGACACAAACCTCTCTTCAAACTACCAACTTATCAAGCTTCACCAGAGATGGCAAAAAATGGCAGGTTTAAATTTCCTGGCTTAATACTTCCAGACTTAACCTAATCAAACAAGTTAAGTATGTCTCTTTTCAATCTGTAAAACATAGAAAACAAACTACAAAGCTGTTTTAGTTTTCAGTGCCTTTTTCTCCGCATTCCCCAAAACTTTCTGTGACAGCTTATGCTGCATCCCAAAGTGCATCCCACTTCCAATTTCCCACATGCAAAGCCCATGATGTAACGCTTTTTTTAACAGGACATTAGTGACGGGAGAAATTCTATAAACTTACTGAACTCAAATGCATGTATAAGCACTTGTGACCATGTTTCTGCAAATAGAGCAAAAGTGATCAAAGATACCACGATTTTGAACAAAATATGTGTTGCACACTGTTGTCCAATCTCAGGCTCAAGCAGTCTCAGAAACCATTCGGAATAAAGAACATTTGACATCTGGTGGCAATTTATAAATGATTAAGACACACTTAGTTAACGAAGTTAGCCAAGTAACTAAAAGGGAACTTATTGAGTAAAACCTTTTTTATTTTTATTTCTGATAACTATCCATGTTTAGCTTTTCTTATTTTGGCTGAAACTTAAATACTGGAATTCTTGTGATTATACATTTAGCTGTACCTTGTAAGCTAAGCTGTTTATTATAATCTGAAGACAAGCGTTAGGGTAGTAAATTCACTAAAGTTTTACATCTATTTTACATCTGAGCTATTAATGATTGTTGTGATTTAATTTACAGCATAAAAAAAACTCTGCTACAATTTAAAGACGGTAAAAGGCACAAGAAGGGTGAGGTACCTTAAGGGTGAGACTATTATAGGGACTCCACTATAAGCGTCAATGTTCTCAGTCGTTGGTTACCATGCTAAAGTCGATCATACGCCTTGAGGTTTGAACAAGATGTTAAGTGCATGGTTCAACTGTTACATTTTAGTGTGTAATATAACATCTTTTTTCATCTGGTTATTCAGAACAACACTAGAATTTGTAAGAAAAAAACAACTGTGGTTAGTGAGTGAAGTTACATATGAAGTCAATGTGCAATATGGAATCTGTGTGGCGAAGTAGGAAAAGGTATTAAGGGAATGTACTGCAACTACATAAACCAATCAGTAGTCTCTAAGAGTATTCACTTTAGGAAAACCAGGAATGGCGGAGGGTGGAGTTCGCCTACAGGAAAAGCTAGTGGTTGGGCCATTTTAGCATACATTCAAGAATGTTTAAAGTGTTTTCCAATTCTCTGTCTGAACATGACATTACATTCCAGATGGTGCCTAGAAATACAAACGAGTCCTATCCATGTCTAAGGACAAGCCTTTAACTAAAATATGGGCAAAAATGACCAAGTATCCACTTGCTCAAGAGACGTGTCCCTTTCGGAACAGTTCAATAATATCATTGGCTGTATCGTATAACAAGAGCATATCCTTACAAGTCCTTAGAAGGTCCCACAACAACTTTGACGGTGGGAACTGCATATAATGTTTTTTGTAAATAATGAACACCCAAAAATGATGGATGAGACATACCTGTTGGCTGCTGATGTTGGTCCATGTTTATTGGAAGAAGGAAACACATGATGCAGGTAATCACTCAGTAGCCGCTCATTGACAATCCCTGATAACACATCGACACATGCATGTTCAACATGTAATGATCACCCCCCAAAAAAATGTTTAAATGTGTATGTTTGGCATGTGACCTGGGACTCTGGGTTTGTCAGCGTCAGACGCTAGCCGATAGTTACGTCGGGACAGGGCTGTCCCTCCTTTTGAGCTCATATTGGCACGAGGCGGTGGGCCAATCTGGCAAGTGAAAAAAAGTCATTTTAAACACGTTTTGCTTTTGTTCTTCAAGATAATTGAGATACACAATATGGGATTCATGGCCTGAACACACTTGAGGCTGGCTCCATAACAAGGTGAAAATGTTACTTGTTTGTTTAAATTACACTAAAGCTTAAAACTATTCTTGATTTATGAGTAGGGACAGATGTTGTCCAGCTTTGGCTGAAAGTCTGACATGTAGAATGGGATGACCTTTCTCAACATTCCCTAAAAGTTATTTAAATGTGACAAAAGTCCCAAAATGAATGAGAATTCCTGAAGGTATTCTTTGTGATATGACATTAATACTTGACTTTACGGATTTGATGCTGTCATTCTTTTATAAATGACTTTTGTCATATGAATTTTTGTCACATCAGGCCATTTGGAACTTCATCAGAATGTTCAATGAAGGTCGTTATCATCCCAATTATTTGAAACAATGTGAGGACAATCTTTAAAAATGTATAAAAACATAATACTGTATATCTAGCAAGGTGCTGAATTTAGAATAGTAGTTTGGAAGGCACCAAACTTTAATGCCTGGTAAATAATTTAGACTACTGTTATAAAATTGTAATTAAATTGTAAAACTCAGAAAGCTCTCAATATTAAACTAAATACATTTAAATGGTTATCATTCACAAACCGTTCAAGTAAGTCTATTTATATACGATTTTATCAGAAATCTTTGTATTTGAATTGACATGCATAACGAGAGTATGCATTAACTAAAGTTACATAGAAACAGATACTATTAGTGAACCAGATTCTTTTGTTATATTACTTAGATATTCACATTTCAAAATTATGCTTTCAGTCTAGTAAATATAGAAGTAAAAATCATCTAGCTAATTAAAAGAAAGGAGACATTTGGACGCCACTCTTAAACTAACGTTACAATAATCTTCTCAACTGACCAGCAGGATGATTACATGCAGCTGTTCAGAACAAAAACAACGCAAACACCCTTTAGCCACCTTTTTGCTAACACGGTGTGATGTTACTGAGTCAATAACGTTAAATACATTTCTGTAAGCAGTTATTATAGTACTAAAGTACTGTCAGTTGTTTGAAACGTCTCATATGTGAGCAACATAAACAACATTTGCCTCTTTCAGTCTCGCGTTGAACATATCTGACAGCCATGAACACGTCAAACATAAAGCAGCAACATCAAGGCTTAATGCTATTAAAAGTACTCACTGGTATGGTGCGTTGGGTTTATTCGTAATAAGTAAAATCAAATAATATTATCTCTTTAATTTTATATACAGTCACTGCCTTTTAAAGCAGAATTAAAACTAAGCAGAACGATTGCGTTCACGAAGTGGGCGTGGCCTAATGGGTTTAAAGTACGTATGCGGGGCTAAAATATGTTGTCTTTTGGTACCATTTTTCCGATTTAAATAGGAAACCGTATATGTATAAATTGTAAAATTGTTTATTGTGTGAATTACCACGACAATAAAATTGTATGTGTTACTTTTCTTATCGCATTCATCTCGCGACCAAAAAGATATATTGTTAATAACTAACAAACATATTCGTAAAGAAACTTAAGTCTTTGAGTTAAAAACCCTTATTGGAATAGACTCACTTAGAAATCATTCAGTCTAACACTTACAACCCTATAACATTGAAGAACAGTAAAAGGACTGAAGCAGCTTATTGAGCCTTGAAGAGCCCCCTGCTGGAAGTATTTCGAGCTTACGGAACAAACTCGGTGGAAAGCTTGTTATTTAATTTTTTTGTTTGCTACGGGTAGGGTTTTAGGACAAAACACTTTTAAGAAGGAACGAAGGGGAAAGGTAATACCCCAAAAAGACCGCAGGAGTGCGTTGCTTTTACGTTTATAAACGCCACATGTATCCTTGATACAGTAAATGAACTCACCAGAAATAGTTTTGCATTACTAAGAATAGTATATTTATTTTCACATGCCTAAGTACAAATACCAGCTTGTGAAGCTCAGTGTTTTTGAACATGGTAGCTGATAGCTAGTTTAAGGTGGTTGTTGGCTGATGGAGCAAATCAAATTTTCCAAAAAATATCATGATTTGGTCATGCCAGATTTTCAACTAAGTAGTATATATTAATCTCTGATTAAAACATCAGGATATTCAAGTTTGTACAATATTCGTCACATATGTATAATAGAAATATAATACTATAATATACTATTATGCAATATGATTTCTAACCATAAGAAAATAACAAAGTTTTTACAAGGCCTCCTGCCTCCTCTAGTGAAGTCAAAAGGGTGATGAAAGTCCGTCAGGTCCAGGTTTAATCTGAGGAGTCAGTGGCAACTGTAATAAAACATAGATTTATCTTTTAACAATAAACTACAGTATCACATAATCTAACAGCAGTATAAAAAAATTAAACATATAAAAATGTTTAAAAATTAAAACTTGACTGTTAAGCTTGAAGGAGAAAATGGGGAATTGCACAATCACATCTCAGGAGAGACTGAGATAGGCCGTTGATAATGTGTTCTGGATTTCAAGCAAAACCGTAATCCAAAAGAAGACGGCAGAGTGGCTCAAGAATAAGCACAATAAAGCAGGCTCTCAAACCTATTCCAAAAACAAATTGCTTTTGAAGAAGTTGAAGTCTTACATTTCTGCAAATCACCTTCCACACCTTTACAAAGTTGAGAAGCTGAAAAGATGAGTGGGACAAAACCTCTTTCTCTCGATGTTTGCAAACCTGGTGGCCAACAAAAAATGTCCGAGCACTGTGATTGCCTGCAGGGTTATGGGATTGATTAATAAATCGAGGTTTGTGAAGAAATCAAATAATTACTTCACAATATTTTACAACTCTCTCTAACGGTTGAAATAAACCAACCATTAAATGAATGGAGTGATATTTGTTTGTGCCAAACACTCCAAATTCTGCAGGTTCAAATAAACATTTTTTTCTACTTTATCAGTGTCAAATTACAATTTGTATTAGTAATCTTTCCTAGGTTATAGAAAGGGAGGGAGGGAGACGAGGGTAAAGTGATTGCAACATTACAAACCTCCTTTAAATTTGTTTAATGCAATACTTCACAAATGATTATAAAATTGCTTTATTTAGTCATTTAAAACCAATATCAAAATCACGTGCAAATTTCATCAAAACTGCAATATTAAAATATTTTGATGAAAACATGTAAATGTAACAAACAGTTACAATTATGTTCGCAAAACAGTTGAATCTAAACAATGCACTTAATGCCAATCATCAGCAGTGAGGAATGCTCGTCTCCTGTCCACTACCTCATCTCCAAATTTCAGTTGGAGACAATCTGGATGACCAAGCCGTACATTCTGATCATCCAAAATAGTCCAGAGACGACCCTACACCTCCCCTCCTTGCAGAAACACTCCAGCTTTTTTTCAGATTTCCACTGGACATCAGCAAGGCCTTCATAACCTCCACTAAACTTCTCCTGGCGCCATCATCAGGCTCTGGATGTGCTTTTTGGCATCTAATATGAGCAGTGTTTCCTCCGGTGTTTCTCGGAACTGACTGCAATGTTTGTCCACTGACTCAGGAGGATCAGAACTTGAACTGGGCCCTGCTTCCTCTTCTTCTATTGCTGGAGATTGATTTTGGGCTTGTTTAGGTGGTTGTGAATGGTTTTCTAGCTACTTCACAAAATATTATAAAATAGCTTTATTTGGTCATCTAATAGCAACTATCAAAATCATGTGCAATTTTAATTAAAACTGCAATATTAAAATATTTTGAGAAAAACATGTAAATGTAACAAACAGTTAAATATATGCTCATAAAAAAGTTGAATCTAAACAATGCACTTAATTGCAATCATCAGCAGTGAGGAATCCTCGTCTCCTGTCCACTTCCTGCTCTCCAAATTTCAGCTGGAGCTGCTGGAGACAATCTGGATCACCAAGCCGTAAGTTCTGATCATCCAAAATAGACCAGAGAGGACCCTGCACCTCCCCTTCTTGCAAAAACACTCGAGCTTTTCTCAGATTTCCACTGGACATCAGCAAGGCCTTCATAACCTCCACTAAACCTCTCCTGGTCTCCATCATCAGGCTTTGAATGTGCTTTTTGGCATCTAACAGGAGCAGTGTTTCCTCCGGTGTTTCTCTGACCTGACTGCAATGTTGGTCCACTGACTCAGGAGGATCAGAACTTGAACTGGGCCCTGCTTCCTCTTCTTCTGGTGCTGGAGATTGATTTTGGGCTTGTTCAGGTGGTTCTGAATGGATTTCTGGCTGCTGAGAAAGTCTTGTAGATGCTGAACTCTCATGAGTGTCTAAGAGAATCACAGATGGTGCAACCAATGAATTTTCACCCTCGTCACTTTCATCCGCCTGTGGAAACAAAAGGTATGTAGTTTTAAAGGGCTCCTACTCTAGAGAACAGATACATGGGCATGAACGGAGTAAACACACTGATGATATTGGTTTGAGTTCAAGTTTAAGTAAAAAAGCATAAAATGCCCACCACTGACAATTAGCAAGTGCATTACAACACACTTGATAGTCGAAACAATGCTTAAAACTTGTGAATTACACACCCAAAACAGGTAAACAACCAGGTCGACCAGGTACTACAAAAGCACATTTGCATCTAAATACAAAACTACATTTAGTTTGAAATGCATGCAGACAACAAATGCAACAACTGTAAAGATTGATAAATTCACAAACGTCTAAACTTAAACGGTTTTGAGGTCTTACCGCATCTGAACTCTCAAATTCTCTTGCAGCCCTTGTAAGAAGCCCAAGTCTGGTCGAATCTGGAGAAGAAGTGTCAGGTTCAGTCGGTCTTGTTTTTTTCTTAGATGTCTGTGCACTTGATCCTGATGATAAAAATGTAAAAAATAAAGGGACAGAAAAAGAAAAACATTGAAGTAAAAAAATAAAATAATTACCATCTGGACTATCCTGTTCACTAGACTCTTCATCTGCTGTCAAGTGTCTGGTTTTATTGGGGCTTTTTCTTGATCTTGTTGATGATAGTGACCCTAAATCAGCAATAGACAAATTACATTTTTGACATTTTAACTATAGAATTGATGATTCTCTTAAAACAGAGTTAAGGTGAGACAATTCCTGTACGTGTGTTTGCTGGATTGGAGATGCACTGTTTGATAGCAGTCTGCATAAACTTAAGTTGATCAATCAGAAGTCTTCAGAAATTATAGAAAAGTTCCAGATGAACCACAAAGAACCAGCCGTTTACAAAAAATACTTTATCCAAATTTTTCAGAAATGCTTAGTCACACTGAAAATGGGGGATGACAGTCAAACTGCATTTACAAATTGTCAGGTTTGTCATATAGGGGGGATTCCGAAGACCAAAGCAGGAGCCAGGAAAGCAGTGTGTGTTTACCAAAAGCTTTTTTGCACTACCAAGTGTTTCAAACCAAACAAACAAACAATTAAAAGTCACAACAAAATCGAATAAAAGAACTTGCTCAACTGCAAAACCTGTAATTTCCCTACACAATAAATTGGGTCAAACCAAATGAAGAGGAAAATACTATTCTAAAATTATTTCACACAGAGCACATAAGTAAATTCATTCCAACATGCATAGAAACTATATGATACATAAGAAACCTAAATATAGATACATTTGCATAAAATCTTTAGAAGAAAATAAAAAATACTCACTCCAAGAGAATTGAACATAGGTAATGAATAATTTTCATTACCCCTTTGGGGACAGAAATGGTACACTCTGTCATAAACCAATCAAAACCCTAGATTGAGATTGAGGGCATCATAAACATGTGCCACTGCATATTACAATTAACATACAAAACACTTAAAAAGGCTTCGCTTAAACCCACAGGGGGTGATGAATTGTCAGAATCCCCACAGTTGAAAACCCCTGATTGTGATTGGCTGAACAAAAAAAGATTTAAAAATTAAATGCAGATGTTTTGGTCAACTACAAAGCTTTATTCTCTGCGGCCCAAGAGACATATTTTACCTGAGAAGCAGAGCATAAAACATAAATGGAACCATTTTTTGAGAGCTTTGAAAACAATAAATCTAAGATGTGCTCTGAAAAGGAACCTTTTTTGGAATCCTGCATTCATCCTAGAATCCCTCCTCCACATCCAACCACATGCTCTCTGGATTCCGGTCCCCTCACAGCTTTTATAGGCTATTTTACACCAAGCTTCACTTACATCAACACTTTGATCAC
The DNA here is from genome assembly GCA_900490495.1 of Danionella dracula. Lineage (NCBI taxonomy): Eukaryota > Metazoa > Chordata > Actinopteri > Cypriniformes > Danionidae > Danionella > Danionella dracula. Next base: position 20,533,091 of record UELW01000778.1, on the reverse strand, counting down.
ACCCACCACCTTCCCAAACACATTAAGGGTAGCTAGCGTGACCCTGTTTCTCAAAAAAAAAAAAAAAAAAAAACACTTGCAAACTTGTTGTAAAACAACTCACTCATGATTACAATTACCTTCAGCAAAATCTGGTCCATCAGAATCTTGATCTACCCTTGAGTTTGTAGAAGCAGTTCTGGTTGTTATTCGTCTCGCCTTATTGGGAGATGAATGTGTGTCTGATTCTAAACAAGAGGTTTGTTTGATTCTTAACAAAGATTGTAATAGAAAAACAATACGGTAAAACAACCCATGACTAAAATTACCTTCCGAAAAGTCTTCCGAGTCAGAGTTTGGATGTACCCTTGAGTTTTGGGAAGCAGTTCTGGGATGTGTTTGTCTTGTTTTGTTGGGAGATGAATGTTTGTTTGATTCTAAACAAAAAGGTTGATTAACAGAAAATGTGATGGAAAGAAACATGGCAAAACAAACAATGATGAAAAATACCTTCAACAAAGTCTGGTTCATCAAGATTCGGATCTATCCTCTTCTTTCTGGAAGCCTTTCGGGAGGTGATATGTCTCTTTTTTGGGGGAGATGAATGTTTGTTTGCTTCTAAACAAAAAAAGTTTAAAAAGTGATATTGTGATAAGGAAATAAACATGTTAAAACAAACCAACATTACCTTCCCGAATGTCTTGTCCTTTAGGATCTGTCTCTACTCTAGGACTGTTTGACATGTTAAACAATGTTTCTTGTTCTTCTCTGTGGACATCATCCTGACGATAACAGTTAAAACTCTGCAGAGATTCTCTATCACAGTTTCGAGGTGGTTCGCTTGTTGGCTCCTCTGGAGGAGAGCTGGCTCTTTCTGGTGAACTTGGAGCATCAACCCAAACATCTGTGTCGATTTGAGTCTCTGGCTCAACCATGCACCTCTGAGGAGACTTTCGAGAATCCTCTATCTCTAATACCTTCTTCTTCCTTACGGGACTCTCCTTGAAATCAAGAGTCTTTCTCTTGGAGGGGTTCTTCTTTTTGCTTCTTTCTATGAGCTTCTGCTGAAGGTGCTTCAGAAAGCGATCCTTCATGGATTGCCAAGTGTGATCCGTGACATGTCGCTTCTGCATCTCTTTCCACAACTGGTTACCTTTGGCTTCCTGCAGACGCTTTTTAATGAACCTCATGATGGCCTCATCATCATCGAGTGAGTAAGACATACGCCCAATAGACAGGTGACGACTAGCCATCCTTGTCATGATGGAGTTACCAATGGTGATCACATATTCATCTATATCCAGCTGTAGGTTCTGCTCTACACAGTCCCTGATGTATTTTGTGGAGAAGTACTTCTGTCCCGAGTTAGCCATAGTGATAGACACATCTGAAGGGTCGATGAGCAGAATGGATCCAGGCTCTTGATTTCTGCATAGAACACCTCCTCCATTTGTTATCAAAGGATAAAGTTCCATTTTCATTGGTCCAGGTCTCAGATAGAATCGCATTGGCTGTCCGCCGGAATCCTGGAAGAGTATTGGCATAACTTCCAGCTTTCTAGACATTGTGATGACTGTCTTTGGCTAAGTAAAACATAAAAATGTATATTTATAAATTAAGTTCAGTTTAAATGTGTGATGTTTATACTTGATGTAATCAACATTTAAACCCCTCAATGTAATAAAAGCCTACAAAAACATTTTCTGCTAATTCTTCTGAGACATTCAGCTGCAGCCCACCAGTTTAAGAAAGCCAGTGCCAGAGTGGTGTGGGTAGTCTTGTCATAACTTGAAAATATGGTCTTAATCAACATCTTACTCTAACCCTAACAAACAGAGCCTCCATCTCACACCCAAGTCACACCCTCGCTGATTCCGCCCCACTACACTGGCACTAGAGTTGAGTCTGATGCTGGTTAACAGCCGCAAACAGTGTGTGATGAGGTGTCGTCAGATATGCTCCTCAAGTAACTAAGGCAGAACCTGTCCGGGGTTGCTATACTGTTAATATAGATGTTTACTTGAGGTCCCTTTAAGATTGTGTTTCTCTCTGCCATACTAATGTGAAGAAAAAACAGCAAAATAAGTGAATGGGCTCTTGGAAATTAACACCTTTGAAATTGAAAATAGATTAAGAGATTTTTTTGATACACTGCTTTCACTTATCTGCAATATTGGATGATTAATTTTATTACCTAAACTTCAGCAATCAAACGTTGTGTGGTGCAATTTATTTAATTTTTGGCTACATGCTGATTTTCTGTGAGTTTTTTTCCCCTTCTCCAAAATCTAAATATGAAGCGTTGTGGTCCACTGATACAAATAAGTATAGATTTCCAAGTCCGCATACTATTTTTAGCCTGAGTAACTATAGTAATGGCTATAGTGTAACAAAAAAATTGCCCAGTGTAACTCCTCATGCTCCATCCCTTTTTTACTGAGAAGAAAGACCGCAATTGTAAAGCTTTGGATTTAAAGAGCAGAGTGCAATCTTCTGTACCAATGTTGCCAATAATCCGTTTAATTGGTAATTTTTCAGGAAGGTCAGTTAAAATATTCTACATAACTTCACTTTAGTGTATTTCTTACTTTTTTAGTCTTTAACCATAAAAGTATGCTGCGCAACGGTTATGTGCATTCAAACTTAAGATTATATGAATAAATAACAACATTTAACAAAATAAAAGTATTACTATTTCTCTTGAGCCTCTAGTATGAGGCTGGGTGAAATGCCTATCTATGTCATTTAAAAGCTAAACTTTTAAAAAGTGAAATTCTAATCTTATTTTCTCCACGGTTGGTAACGTTAAACAAAAGTTCTCGAAAAGTGGTACCAAGTTACGTTAGCTACAACAGTACGGCAGCAAAAACGTCTATAGTTTACCACTAATGTTTGTACTAGAATGCAGAAATAACAAATAATAACAGACATAACGTTGCTAGAAACTAACGAATTACTTGACCCTCACAAATGAACTTCGATTAATTTTAATGTATGCTTTATTTAATCATGGCTTTCTGTCAGGCTTCTTTTCGTCTGATAATTTACGGTTTAAGGCAAAACTAGTGTAAGGCAAAGCAAATACGAAAGGAAACGTATACTACCTGTATTGTTCAACAGTGATGAGCGGTGAAATCTCCTGAATTAAGCTACAACCTATTTTCAAAATAAGAGTCAAGATTTTCCCTAAAGCAAAATAAAGTACAGACGCCACGGAACCTCAAGTGACTTATATTTTGAAAAATCCCAAACAAAGATGACCGGACTTTGCAAAAACCGCGGGCAAGCATTAATCAAGAGGCAAACCTCCTCCTTTCCCGCTTGAAGCTCGATCAAGTGACTGAACTTCAGTGTCGCGAATATATATATAACATTGTTGTCTAGTTAAGTTTTGAGGGAGTAATATAATAGACAAAAATACTTTTAAATTGTATACTGCAAAAAATATGTATAACATTTTACGGAAGGGAAAGTGATAAGTAATACAGCGTTATACCAATTTACAGTTAGAGCCAGATTAAATAAATATATAGCTATCATCACTAAAATTAGGCGTAAGACTAAAACTTAACACTATTACAACGTAAAACTTCAACGTTGAATTATACATTTATTTATTTATGACATACGCTAAATGTAGTTAAATTAGGTAATTCAATAAAAATTAAAAGGATAGTATACATTTAGATATAAACGTCTCCGACAGAGGTTATTTTTATTTGTCGGCCTATTGAATGATTGTTTCCTGGCGCGTCATCTTCTGATTGATGTTCCTTTCAGCCAATGACTTCGAATAAGCAAGATCCAATCCCAAAATAGAGGCGTGAACTGCGGATTAACGAAAATTCGAGCGTTATTGAATTTAACCTAGCCGTTTTATTCTAGTTTCCGATAAACTATCCAGGTTCACAATGGTTTCTCATTCGCTTGTTCTGCCCATGATCTGCTTTACCACACTCTGGGGCCTGGTCGGAATCGTCGCTCCTTTCTTTGTACCGAAAGGACCAAACAGAGGGTGAGGAGGATGCTGGAAGAGGCCGAGATATCATACACATACAGTATACGCATGAAACGCATTGTTACAAAAAGGCTTTTTTTATAAATATGCATCAAACTTTGCTTTTATGTTTTACAGGGTCATCATTACAAGTTTGGTGCTCACCGCAGTTTGCTGCTATTTATTGTGAGTAACGCTTAATTTAGGCTAATAAAAAATATGATGTAGCATTTATTTCAGCAATAATGCAACCATTTACAAAAACCTCAACATTGACGACAAGCACGTTATTCAAGCGTATGATTATCTGGTGATTATCTGTATGATTATCTGCTGAAAAACCAGCTTGATCAATCAAAGCTGTGTTTTGGTGGTAGTTGGTTTAAGCTGGTCTGAGATAGTGGACCAGTTTGGCTTTAACCAACTGACATCAGCTACCATATTCAACAGCTTTGCTTTTCCTACAAGAGATAATATGGATATTTATATCGTTTTATTATTATCATGTTATTAACCTTTTACAAATGTCTGCAGCTGGTTGGTGGCTATTCTGTCTCAAGCAAATCCGCTCTTTGGACCTCAGCTTAAAAATGAGACCATTTGGTACCTGCGATACTACTGGGAATAAACCAAGGTAACAACACTGGTTACTTGTTTGTCAGTTCATGAGTTCATTCATTCATCTTCATGTCGGCTTTCTTCCCTTTCGGGTCGCCACAGCGGAATTAACCGCCAACTCTCTAGCATCTGTTTTACGCAGCGGATGCCCTTCCAGCCGCAACCCATTGCTGGGAAACAGTTCATGAGAAGTATAATTATTATTTTTTCTTGCAGGTGATGTGGATGATTCAAAATGATAATTTCGAAAATGTATTTAATGTACTACTGTATTTGTAAAGCTCAGAAAAGTATGGAGTGTACTGGATATCCTGTGTGGGAAATTACGTTAGTTTCAGATAAAAAAAAAATGTCTGGTTAGAAAACTCCCTAAATCCCATTCCCTAAATCAATTGCTTGTTCAGTAAAAACCTACTTAATGTAAAATTGCTAGATGTTTCAGTATACAGGTGGGAACAAAGAATAACACAAGATCTGTATTTATTTAGAGAAACATGATGTAACCTTGATTAATGAATCAATGGTAAAAAAAAAACTTTTTCAGTAGAAAATTGCTTGCTTTTTCTTCTTGCACACTTCTTGAATTTCAAAGTTGTGGTATTCTTTTTGAATCACCCTGTATTACTGTGATATGTACACAGTGCTATTTATGGGGTCTGTTATATTGAAAACCCAGTATGACCACCTCTAGCTAAGCTTTTAGAACATTATGGCTGGTTTTTAATTGTATGTTCGAGCAGCACAGATTAGCTATAACAAACTTATCGAACCAGACATCATGATGTAAAACAGCCTGAGTTGTTCATGTTGGTTTTTACACTACAGTGAAGAGTTAACATGTTTTGTGCTGTATTGTTTTATTTAGTTCATAACAGCAAGTCTCATTCTATTCATGTTTAAATTATTTAGTATTTATTTGTCAAGTAGATGCTCAAATGACATTGTGATTCCCAAGCTGTAAATGTTTATTTAAAAACTGTCGCACTGGTCAGAAAATAAATGCTAAGGTCTGAAGTTGAGTCAGTGATGTGATTCATTTTGAATTTAGAGTTTTACTACCAGTTACCTTATGCAGAACTTGTTTTCATATATGATTGATGCAATTTTTTAAGCCCCCCAACAAAGACTGACATAGAAATTCTTAGTTTTTTTATTTAAAGAAATTATAGATGTTTTAACACAAATGAAAACTACACATATCCAATTGCACACATATGTACAAAATTAAAAATTAATCGAGATTTATTTTTTAGGTCTTTGCGATCAACTGTTTATATTTGATCAATCAACAGCACTAACAAAAAGATGGACATTAGCTTCAGTGAGTTCGTCAATCCCCTTTTCTATTTCTTTTTTAATATTTTAATGATTGCCATGTGTTCTTAGTAGTAAAGTCTATAAGTATTTTTGTTATAAGAAATCTATCCGAAACCACCATATGTAAGCCTAGTTTATTTAAAGTTTATTTAAGTAGCCTACCTTAGATACCTAAAATCTAAGGTAGGCTACTAATTTAAACAGCCAGCTAGATTTGATATATATTCTAACTATATAGTAAAAATAATATGCTATTCATTTAAAGGTTTTTCGCTAATTCTGATGTGCTAGCCAAAACAAAAATTTCAAGAAACGTATTGACTACTGTTTCTTTAAGTAAGTGGGCGGTTCCTACAGAGCTCTAATTCTCATTGGTTTACCGAGGTAGTGTATGGGTAGTGTATTTCTTCACTCACTCAGCAGTATTTTTACAGTACAGCTCTCGTCAGATTAGCCGTGAAAGTTCAACGGCACATAACCGTTATTTACAGTTAATGCCCAAATCTAATAATCTACAGACTGCGATAACTACATAAAAGTAAGCGCAAAATGATCCAATCATGGACTCGTTATTTGTTATCTTACAAGAAAACGATCCTTTAGGAACCCCTAATTCTGATGATGCTTAAAAAAACGTGCAAAACAAACCTCATTAATACATTAAATATACGTCCCCACGACCTCATTGGTTAGCTAGTAGACGCTTAATGTGACGCTTAATGTAACATAACGAACATATTTTATAGTTCTAGCAAACACTGATAATGTTTTTGTGTTTTTGTCACATGTTAGTGTTTAGAAAACATCACAAGTAACATTAAAGTAAATACCAGAGTTATAGGCTGTAGACAATTGTATATAAAGTAGTCTTGTTTAACAATGGTTCTTAAAGAAACTTTAAACTTGATTGTCCACTATTTTTAGAGTTGATAAGTGTGGGTTGATGATTAACTGTATGGTAACACATATATTGACAAACAGCACAGTTGACCTCAACAGTTTCTCTTTCCAGCTGTGTCTGAAGCGCTAGCATGCTTGCACATCGCTCTTTCAGTTTGCTGAGCAGAAAATGTGCGTATGTTTCATGGAGGAATAAGAGCAACGATGCTCGACAAAGGCTGGACATCAGCGGCATTTATCCACCCATTGCCACTCCATTCACTGAGAAAGAAGAGGTTGACTACAACAGCCTGGATCACAATTTAACTAAATATGCACAGTATCCTTTTAGAGGTGGGTTGATTCAATTCTTGTTTTTATTGTTTAGACAACCTACATATGTGGTGTAACTTTTAAACTTTTGGGTTTTTGCTGACAATGGTTAACAGATTTTGCCAGAGAACAAAAAAATCTTGTGGAGATGTAGGTTAAAGTCCTCTTAAACCTAGACAGAGTACTCGACCTAGTGGTCAGTTTGGGGATGACATTCTAATACATGAAGGAATGAGTTTTTGTGTCACTTACAGTTCAATATATTGCTTGAGAACAAATTTTCTGTCTTTATTTTGTCTGAGATCTCAACAGATCTCCCCTTAAGCTTTCCAACTATTGGTAAAACATTGCTCTGTGCTTCAGCATGTTCTACAAATTCGTTCAGTATAACACATTTCTTTTGTTATAACAAAAAATTGTGTAAAGTAAAACATTTTTAAAAGTTAGAATAAAGTTAAATTATTTTACGTTCCACTTTGAAACTAAGTTGAGCTGTCAAGAAAAGTTTATTTTACTAGGTATGCACTCCCTTGGTTTGATTATAGAAGATTGTTGTTCTATTCTTGTAACTTTGCTTTATCTTTCGTCTTCGGTGACTTTTTCCATTACTTGTTGCATGTTGAGTTGTTGCATGTTGATCAGTGAATGTGATGACTTTTTCATGCTCAGAATGGCATGGGATTGGTTGTTTTTCATGTCAGTCAACAGCCTCACGGACGGTTCTTGACCAAAAAAAGCTGCCAAAGCCCTCAGAAGTTCCCTGAAGGTTTGGCTATGCTCGACTAAATTAAACCAAACACAGCTATCATATTTTGAAAACAGCTATGCTGAAATTTGCACTATGCATGCTAACTATATACAGTATATATATATATTTTTTAATAATGTTTTTTATGCTAATTGCTAACCTGCCAATTAATGCTAAACATAACATCATTCCAGAATCACACTAGTGTGTTTGCTAGAAATATGTAATCAGTGCATGTTACAGCAAACACCTCGAAACTGAAATGGAATTTGGAGACCTCTTGTGTCTATCTCGCTTGTAGAAAGTGTAGTAAACTTTTAGCTGCTATTTGGTATTTTGTCAATTCATGCTAATGTCCAATTATGAACAGCTTTTTCCTCTAGTTTATGCTGTGATTTAAAAAACATACAAGAGTGTAATTGTTTCACTTAACTTATTACCAATAAGTTTTTGTTAATGAGAAATGCAAGACTTTGCATTATTTTGTTTTTGCTAGTGACAAATATGTAACTCATGGCAGCATATAAAAGCAAATATACCAGATGCAAGATATCATTCTAGCTGGTATGCTAATGTCTTAACAATACATTTTTAAGAAATATGGTCTTACCAGAATGAATCCCTTTTTGAACTAACTATCACCAGAAATAGCATTGCCTAATGGATATAGGAAAACAAAATAATATATAATGTGTATATAATATAATATATAATATAATTAACATAATCCTATATAATGTGACAAATGTCATCTCTAAGCACATTACACATGTGGTGTTGCTAATTATGTGTATATATTGCATTCCTTTCAATCTAAATTTATGGTGAAAAGCTAACATCATAATTAAAATGCGCTTGTTAAGAATAATTGTAATTTAGATTTAGCCTGCTGCTGTTTTTTTTTTATAGTTTCACTTTTTTCTACTGTGTCTCTCTCAGGTCTGGTGGTGCAGGGTTCAAATGGTGAATACCCATATCTGTGTGTGGAGGAGCGGGTGGAGGTGGTGAGAAGGGTCAAAAAAGCCCTCCCCCAACACAAATTGGTCATGGCAGGGTCTGGCTGCGAATGTGAGCTATGGTTATTTCTCACACATAATGTTGATTTTATTTCTCCATTTGTCTTTATTACAGTACTACTATATGGGCTTTGATTTCAATAGCACCAACAATAATGCATCCCTTGGTTTGAAGGGTTCAGTCCAAGATTTTATTGTTGACCGGCTCCTTACAAAATCCAACTCACACATACGTTATGATGTAAAAAAAAATGTTTTACATAAAAATAGTTAACAATACCACCAGCAGCAATTGTTAGGGAAAACTTGTTATTGATTACAGATGACTACTAACATTTTAGTGAGTCATTAGTAGTAGTTTTCACATTGCTGATGTCATTCCACTCCTACAACAAAATATTTAATATTGACTTGTTTTCTAAGCTTGCTATCCCAGCTGTATATCAAGAGCGACATCTACAATGCTTTTTAGGTAAACCTTTTTATACTGACACAAAACATAATTAACTACTTTATTAGTGTGTTTTCTTTTCACAAATATTTAAAACTATATTTGTTTGCCTTTCTGTCCTTGTTGTTGTCAAACCTCAGCTGAACTGTATATTTTTTCAAGATATAGAACAACAGAATATATCGCAACACCCACCTATAAACATTCATTAATTTAGTATAACATTCATTGTTTTGTTGTTGTTTTTTAGCCACCAGAGGAACAATCCAGATGAGCCAGAGAATGGCAGACGCAGGTGCTGACTGTGTTTTAGTGGTAACCCCCTGTTTTTACCGCGGTCGAATGGACAGTAGAGCTCTTATCAACCACTACACAAAGGTATTGAATTTGTTCCATTATAACTTCAGTGAAAAGAATAGTCACAAATAACAAAAGCTATCATCTCAACCAGACTGCTTGATGGATCTGTGAAAATATATTTCTCATTTGCATAATTTAACCGAGTTATAATGTGGTTAGTCTTCACACTCCATCTGATTGAAATGCATTGTTGTTTTCGTCAACGCACAGGTGGCAGACTCCTGTTCTGTCCCTGTCGTGTTGTACAGTGTGCCAGCAAACACAGGCCTCGACCTGCCCATGGATGCTATCATTAAGCTTTCACAGCATCCCAATATCATCGGCCTGAAAGACAGTGGTGGAGATGTAAGCGCTATCCTTTTAACCATATAGATCTCTTGAAAGTTTCAGTATTTGTTTTCTTCCTACATCCTAAATTACGTTTACAATATTTGATACATTTTAGATCAGCAGAATTGCTCTGGCAGTGCAGAAAACCAGATCCCAGGGGTTTCAGGTGCTTGCAGGATCGGCTGGCTTCCTCATGGCGGCCTACGCTGTCGGTAAGAGATGTTACCTGATTGGTGTGTGTTATCAAAACTTTCAGAAATTCTGGCAACAAAGTTGCAGAACAGCTACTGTAAATTCCCATTCAAATACCAAATCTTGTTCAATGGATTCCACATGATTGTGCTGTAATCATTTTACATGTATCTATAATAATTGTACTGGTAAAACCATATAAAATAGCACAAACCTCACAAACAGCTTTTTAAAAACTCTTTACTAATCATGCCCTCTGCCAATAAACATTAAGGGTCAGAACTGGAGGAGGGTGAAAAGCATGGCATGGGATCACAGTGCACCACATTTTCACTCTAACTTTCATTACTTACTGAAAATTTTTGAGTTTGGACATTTTCAGTGCCATTTAATTGTTCCTTCAGTTCTGAAAGTGCAGTAGATTTGGCACATTTCAGTTTTCAAACAACCACAAAACCAGGATTTGAACCAAGGGTGGTAAATATTTACATCAATAGAAAATAAATTAGAGACATCTTTTTTTAACATACAGAGGAATTAAAAAAGGCACATAGTCCATCCATCCATTATCTTGCCGGCTGGTCGCCGCAGCGGAATGAACCACCAACTATTCCAGTATATGTTTTACTCAGCGGATGCCCTTCCAGCCGCAACCCATTGTTGGAAAAACATTCACAGGTTTGAACCAGAGACCTACTTGCTGTGAGACTACCATGCTACCCACTGCGCCACTGTGACGCCCAAGGCATAAAATGTATCTGTATTATGAAACACATAATTATGAATTAGATTGTTCTTGTAAAGATAAATTTAAAATTACCCTAAATTATCATTTATTCATAACCCACTCTTACATCAAAAAAAGTGGAAAAACAATATGCAAAAACGTAATATTAAGAAGACATCATTGGACTCCTTGGCAACTGGTATCCCATATTTATTAAAGTCGTAAACACATTTGGATCAGGATTAAAGGAGCAAAAAATAACAGAATTCTCATAATGAACAAACACGGTGCCGAGTTACACTAACATTAACATGAGCATGAGTTAGATTAGCTGCTGTTTATGTAGAAATCAGTCAGAGGGTCACTGTGTTTGTCGTGCAGGTGCGGTGGGAGGGGTGTGCGCACTGGCAAATGTGTTGGGGCGCCAGGTGTGTGAGTTGGCAGAGCTGTGCATTTCGGGACACTGGGACGAGGCCAGAGAGCTCCAATATCGCCTCATCGAACCCAATGCAGCGGTGAGCATCATGTCACCATGGCAACGGTGCACAATATACATCACAGATACATTTACAGGCATATAGACACGTAAATACTGCCCTTCCCCCTCGGGCAGTGCTTCAAAGGCCAAAGAAAGACTCAGAGGATGGTGGATATGTGCTTTATAAAGATGAAAGGAAGACGAATGATTGGTTGATCCTGAAGGGTTTGATTGGAATGAGTCGTGCTCAGCTTGACCTTGCTCAAAAGAGATTGCATTCAATACAGAAAAAATACTGTTGTTTATCTACTATGTTCGAGATTTTGCTGGGGTTTTTTTTTTAGTTTCATCGAAACAAAACCATGCCATACACATCATAACTTGTTTCTTTCACTGCACATTTTATTTGTGTGTGTTGCTTTAAACTACATTGTACATTTATTCATATTTATGTTCTGAAGGTTGTTACTTCCTTTTATTAGCTGATTCTGTGGAAGAAATTCACTTGAATGGGAATACGTGCAAATTGTCTGGACTGGAAACGCAAGACTTTGTGATCCATTGTACAAAGTCGCTCCAACAGAAAGTACCTCTTTGGGATGCAATTGGCTTGAAATGCGATTCAAGTATGTCAAGTGTCGCATCTCAACATGCCAGTCTGTCCACAACATTAATCCGAGTATCATATCTATGGGTGCCACTTGGAGGCAGGGTCAGCATTGGAGAGAAACGACAGATTCCCCATCTGTAGAAATGCATGTTTACGCAACAACAGCCCTTTGAATTATTTCTGTCTCAAACACAGACATTTAAAAAACAGAATAGCTTTATTTATGTCTTTTTGTTAAAGGAGACCTCAGATGAATATCAAATCTATCCAAGTGTTAGACAGAAATGTGGCTCATTGATGTGTGTACAAATCCCCCTAAGTTGACAAAAATCCACAACTCACAAGTCTGCTCATTTACTGTCATCAAAGGAACCTTAAAGGATGGATTGATTAACTTTTATTTATGGAGGAATGATGCAGTGGAAAAACTAACAAAACAACTGTTTGTTTGCTCAAGCCATTTTGCCCCAGGCTGTTTCTGAACGAGGGTCAATACAAAGCAGGATTTGCAATAAAGTTAAGACATGGATCTGTACAAACTGTATGTGATCCAACTGCAGAACAAGTAAGATTATTATTTTTAATCAAATAAATAAATAAATACATATCTACTGAAATGATGACACGCTGGCAAACTTTTTGGTACCAACACTTCAAAACTCTTGTGCTACAGCGCATTATTCATGAAGGAAAATAAATGATGCACATTTTTACTTTGTATTATTATTATATAACTCTCAAATAGATCCAAGTGCGTTATGAAAACAGCAGACAGCTAAACATGCCTCTGTACCAAGAAGGACGTGGTGAGCTGAGTCTGAAACACTTATTTTTGTCGGTACATTGTTGTACGCTTTACATATATAAACTAAAGAAACAAATGAACTGGTGTTAAAATGGCATCTTAGGTCCCTTTTAAGTCTTTGTGATTGACAACAAGATCACTTTTGTGAAATTTTTTCTGTATTGGTGTTGATTTTTGAAAGCACTTTATTTTGATTGGTTATAAGATTGTTTTAGTTCTGACACATCTTGGCAGATCATTAAAGAATTGTATAAACACTGTAAATAGAAAGCTGTACAAAATCTAAATTTTAGATCAACCTCCTGGAATTTTCTTTTTGGTGGCCAACTAAAATCTCCAAGTTTTGTCAAAAATATGGCTAAGAGTTGTGCCAAGTAACGTTTGTGTGTAAGGTAGTTTCAATTTTACATAACCTGAACGCAATGAAGTTTAGTGGCCCTAGAAGGTTAGAAGTTAGAGCTGTTCAAAAACATTTTTTGTATAGATGAGTTTGGAAATTCAGCAAAGCAAATTCTTGACTCTTGAAGAATTTATGCTAGCAGTTGCCACAACTTTTATAGTTTTTAGGTATTTCTCTCTCTCTTTCTTTCAAATGCTTAATCATTCTTTAAATGATTGATTGCTTTTACAGGTGACCCGCCAGTTTGGGGTTCCTGCACTGAAGCAAGTGATGCAGTGGTTCGGGTTCCAGCCTGGTGCGTGCCGCTCACCTCTGCAGCCACTGTCTGAGAAGGACTTACAAACACTGAGGGAGAAATTCTCCTCCAACGACTGGCTATAGACAAACAGCTATGTTCAACTCAAAATGTTACTGGATCAAGAGCTTACATGGAATTACTATGGAACTACTGTCACAATAATTTAATAAAAACTAATTTCAGATTGGAAATTGTTTCATGATTTTCTTTCAGCAGAATCAATTTTTTTTCACCAATTCAATTATTTTCCAAAATCACCCTAGTGGTCTGTTGGTGTAATTTTTTTATTTCAAATAGGGATGCACCAATACCACTTTTTTGCAAAACGAGTACGAGTACGAGTACTTGCATTTCAGTACTCTGATACTTAATAAAAACATGATTTCAATTTACAGGTAACAGCTTTTGTGATATAATTAAACAACAAACAAACAAGAGACTAGTTTGGAATTAAGATTTAATTTATTTACCATTAAAAGCATGTTGTAGGAAACATATCAAAGAATAAATCAGTCAAAAAAATATATAATCCTAATTCTTATAAATTAAGCCTGGCTGGTGTTCTAGCCGTGGAATTGTTTCGCATGTTTTATGGCTCGTTGTGGCGTGAGACTCTGGGGGAGTTATGTTAATTAGTGGCACGGGGCTAACACTGCTTGTCCAAAATATCCATGATGAAACTACACGCAGAGGAGGTTTACAGCAGGTTGTAGATAATTATGTTTGTAGTTTAGGCAGCTCAGAGTCAGTCATGTAGCAGCGGCTCGGGACATCAGAGCTCCAGAACATTTTACAATTCAAATTCAGATTGTTTTGGCATCTCTAGCTCCATAAAAAATGTATCTTTAAAAGCACCGTTAGAAATTAATAACACTTTAAACTTGTTTTGTTTGAACTCTTAAAATTCTAATGGAAAAATAATTGAACAACAAACTAATAGCACACTTTCTGTTTTGAAACTGACTTTTTTATGTTGTTGGCTGTTGTTGTTTTGTTTGTTTTTAAAACTGATGTCCCTCGAATGTTTATTCCGTCTAACACCACAGGTGGGCGCTCACCGCCGCCGAGACCCGTGAAAATCGTCTCATGAGGCGAAACCTGTGATCCCTTTTAAAAAGCAATGGTATATGAGTCATGCATAAAGAGAAGATAGTAGAAGAATGATAAATGGGATGAAAAGAGCATAAATTGCCGCATCTCCTGCCTCTTGCTGCGAGCAGAATAACAGAAACTCATGCGAAGAGCAGTGATTATCTCCTCACTCTGTTTACAGAACAACCCGACTGACATTTCCTCTCTGGAAAGTCTCGTCTGCCTGTCCTTGTTGTTGCCAAACCTGGGCTGAACTGTTTTTCTTCTAATATCTCCACGAAGGCTTCTTCAGTACCAGCCTTCACCCGGGGCACAGTGGTTCTTGCCCTCTCAGTCATTAATGCAGCCGCTCTGAAGAGGAATCCATTTCAATTCTCAATCCTCTTGCCCCGTGTTTATCTTTGGCACCAACCTTTCCCGCTCTTTCACTCTGTGCCCACGTGATAGCAGTTGTTTGAGGTTTTTTGGTTTGATATTTAAATTTTTGAAAACAAAAACGATTAATAAATGTTAATATATTCTTTCAGTCCAGGAAAACAACATTTAGCCTACAGAAAAAGTTAACATTAGCAACAGATTCAACTGAATTGAATTCAATAACCTCAAGCACTTTTACGATTATAACTTGAATAAAATCCCTGTGTATTGTTCATTTGAGTCTTTTTTAATCAACTTCAAAAGTACAATGAGTTATTTGTTGCCACATGAGGTCTGTAACATAAATAGGAACGTTTGTTTACTTGGTTAGTGAAATCATGAAAATTATTGAATTTACCGTTGCCTATAACATGGAGTGGCATAATGCTCTAATTAATGTCATAATTAAAACAAGCTGTCTAAATCACTGAACGACCACTAACTTTTCAACTTTTGCTTTTAGAAGTTGCGTCAAATAAATTGGTTCTTTAACATTCAATGTCTTTTTAATTCATCAGTCTGCTTTTGTGTCGACAGATAAAGCGCATTTAGGTTTATCAGTTCTCAACCTTGTTAAACACGTTTTAACTTTACACCACAAAAACAGATCACATCCATAGAGCATTCACTTAAATGCCTTGGGATTTTTCTCATTCCTCAAGCCTTGTGAGACCAATTAATTATGACTTTGGTATCTTCAGCCAATGTGAAGGCTTGGTACGCATTCGCTTTAATTCTTAGCACACTTTTAAAGAAAGGGTCTTGTTTGTGATTTGGTTAGACTTATACCTGTACTTGTCCTTGCTATTCATCTGGATCCTTTTTCTCTCACCTGCCTATCACCATCGCTTGCTTTCCAGTTCATGAAGTTTGGAGTCTCTTGTGTTCGCACTCGCCTATCTATAACTGCCTGTTTTTGACAAAGAATTTCAATAAATAGCAGCACTTGGTTTTCATTTACACAGTTTCTTCATTAACTTAAGTACATTTCAACGATGTTATTCAAATTAAATTAAGGATCCATGCACTAAAAGCAATCTGACCTTTCTTGAGTGGTTTGCTGTTAGTCACGCATTTGAAAAAAAGAGTACACTTTGCTGGAAGGCAACCATCAGTTTTTGTTAATTACAGACATCACTGGAATTTTAAACTTGGCACTTGGTATAAATTTTACAATTTTTTTCTCATCCTTTCTAAAAATTCAACTCGTTCAAGTCATGTTCTTGAGCACAAAACAACCTTCTGACCACAACAGATGAAATAAAAACTTTTTAAGACTGCATTTTTTTGTTCATTTAATATTGTCTGTTGTCAAAGCATTAAAATGGATCAAATTTCAAAACCTACACTAAAATTAAAAAAAGATTCTATGACTTCTGCGTTGTTTAAGTGAACAAACCTCAAAAACACACGGTAGAGGGGTTTTTATGTGACCCAGTTGTACATTTCTTTTTCATGCTGTGATTTTTTAAAGTAATTTTAATACTCTAAGGGCAACACGTTAGCGTCGATATCCGTTATACTCAATTTGAAAGTGAGGAAAAGACAGAGCAGTTGTGACTATTTCAATATTTCTCCATGGAAACAGGTGCCATGCAGAGTGAACAGTTTCTGCTCTTACTAAAGCATTGCACGGTGATTCAAATTACTGTGACCACACCATCCCTAAGTCAACACACTGAGCAGTTTTAGGTTAAAGTCCATGTTAAATACAACCTGGAGCAAGTTTTGTTGTGATGGGAAGGGCATGGCCTCTTAGAAGAGTCGGTGTTAAAATAAACCTCTGTGGGCAATTCACTCTCATTATGAGCAGATTTATAATTATCATTCCTTTCAATATTATCACTGTTAATGACTCTCTATTGTACTTGCACTGTCTTAAACTCACTTCCTTTCAAAAAAAACTGAGTGGAGCGTTTCATCTTCAAAAAATAAAGATTTGCTTAATTAAGAAAAACTAATCCTAATTTGCACATTTCCTTAGCCCATTTTAAAACAAAAATAACTTGTTTAATGAAAAGACTACTTTTATCTGCCAAAATAAATAAGTTCCTTTCTGCCTTTTATGCTTAAATGTGCACCTTAAAGAGTGTTTAGAGCATCTGCTATTGTTTGAGCTGTTCCTGTCATGCTTATTAAAGCACAAGCTCCAGCCAAAGAATCTTGCCCTGGATACAAATTAATTAACAATTAATTAGCAATTTAAGGCATGTTTTATCCAAATGTTACACTGAATAAAACATTTAATGAAAGAAGATTCCCTCAGGAGCAACTTGGGGTTAAGTGCCTTGATCAATGGAGCAATGCTAATTGTGGATCATCTCTGAACCTTCAAGGCCTTCATATACAGTACAAGTGCAGAGATGTAGCCACTTCATCAAATAGAAAGGTCTGCAACAATTATACGGATTTCTGTCAAAGCTGAAGTTTCTGCTTCCTTTCTATATTTTTATATTTATTTGCAATTTATGCAAAGTAATTCACTTTTTTATTTATCAGTGCAAGCATTTTTTTCTCTTTACTTGTTTAGACTCAAAATATTGTTTAGACAATAAAAGAAGTCCAGAAGACTCAAACATTCAAGGCAACTACAATATATATATTAAACTTATTGACAAAAGTTTCACATTTGTCTCGAATTTTAAAATTTTCTGAATCAAATTTGATTCACTCGGAATTGCCATAATTACATGATACATAATCGTATATTCATTTAAATTGAGTTTTTTCAATGTATAGTAAACAAGTTTATATCCTATTCAAAATTGTATGTAAAAATTTATCAACAGTCCCCAGGGTTTACTATTTGGTGGATTTACTATTTGGTTACTTAAAGGAATACAGAGAGACAAGAACATTAAAAGCAAAAAGGGGCCATGACACTAAGCTAGTAAGACATCTTTCCTAAAATAAAAACAAATAAGTTCAACCTTAATCTTTGGCTGTGCTAAAAGATGTTTGAGATCTGTAAGAAGGGAAAAACAACAAAAAAGCAATAATTGATCACTTGAAAATCAGCCAATGATAAAAATGTGTGTCACTATTTCTTACGCTATTAGCATCTAACAGTATTTTTTATCTGCCAATCTAGTCTGCTGCAGAATCAAATAATATCTATATGGTTTTGATTCGAAACTGGTCAAGCTTGAATTCTTTAGTGACTTGTGCTAGTTAAAAGTTTGTTCACGTTTGCTTTCATATCCTATTCCATAGTCATTGAAAAGTCCAGTGTCCAGTTGTTCTGAGTCAGTGTTGAAATAGTCTTAAACAAAAATGCTTCTGCCCCAATATTTAATGCTACCATTTAAATCTGATTCACCTATCTATGCTAACCTATGTGCAACAAACTAAAGCACCTAAATACATTTCAAAATGACAACACACACTTCATGGAACCTGGGGAATGAGCCTATACACAAACAAAGGAGTGCTCCTTTAAGATAAAACAACATAATATGCATAACTCATTTTGATGAAGGCTAATGTCTTCACAATTAAAGGTGGATGGGTTTCAGTGTTTTACACCGAACCCACACAACTAAACTAAATAACAGCAAGACAGAAAAACAACAGTAGAATTAAAGCAGTCCATGTTAAACAAATGGTCATTTGCATAATATATTCATGCTGTGGTGCAGTGCTGAGAACTGAAGTAACACATCTATCACAGTTTTATTGTCTCCAGATTCCACACCTTGCTCAAACCCCCCCAAGGCAGCATAAATACCAAAACATAATCTCTCGGAGAAGTACAGCTTCAATAGCGTTCAAACAGAGAAGGCCATTAGAGAGAAGCAGAATTTTACGACGAGTCAATTAGTAAGCTAATTATTTTTAAATTCAATAATCACCTTATCCGTTTCACCTGTAAACTTTAGAAATCACAATTGCAATAAAACACTTCACTCTCCGTAGTGTTAAAAAATAAGTTGCCAAAGAGAAAACACAATATACCAAATATTACTTTATATTACTAATAATGTTTGTATTATACCAACACACGTGTGCATGCCTATTTCCAGGTAAGGGGGGGGTTACTCTTACTTATTGGCCATAACGGCAGGAACTCCAGTGATTTGCTCAGAAATCAGCAAGATGTGGTCTTATGAAGATATTACAATTATCCTCCTAATGTTATACCTCCTAAATATAACAAATATTACTTTATGGTTTCAAAACTTACAGATAAAATAATATCTAAGATGTCCGCCTCTAGCAATCTGTAATTTTCTGTAAAATAATAAAATGCTTTCTTTTTTTCAAATAGTAGATTTCCGGTAAACAAAGTTTTTTTTTTACAGTTTTTTTTTTCTTCTCCATTGTTGAGTCTCAGAAAAAAATACTTCCAAACTATTTAGGATTTATTCTTTAGGTTATTTTTTGTAGCTGGTTTCTTTGTTAGACCCTGATTAATATTGTTCCTAATTTCAATTATAATTTCCTAGCATGGTTTAATAAGTAGTCACTATATCTATAAACTTGAATTTTTCAGTATTTATTGTTTAATACAGCCATGAATGTGTTGTATGGGATAAATAGGATGCATTTTGCCCTTTCGGATCTTTGTACGATCTTACTTATATTACAAGAAGAGCAGAGGCGGAAAGAAGAGAAGTAAATTAACTCACACTACAGTAATTGAGTAGTTTTTTGTTACTTTTATTTGAGAATATGATAAATTAAGTAAAGTATATCTTAAAAAAAACTTGATCCTATGAAAAAAATAGTTCACTTTAATTGATCTCCTTCACAGACTCTGACTCAAACCCACCCAAAATAAAATCTAAAATACTTGACCTTCAGTGTTTAGTGTTCAGGGAAACAAATGTGTCTGCTATTTGACGTTATATGATGTTTAGGTAAGCTAGTCTTATTTATCTTGTTCCTCCCGATATGATCTTCCACTAGTAGAGGCTGAATTGGTCACATAAAAAGATTAGATATTTTACATTTGGACTGAAAAGTGTTATAATACATATGTTTCCTCCACATTAGGAAATTACCATTTTAAAGAATGGTGACCACTAATTCTTCAAACAGACTGAGACAGCAGCAAAGGCTTTGAGCTTGTAAATGCTGTAAAATTTTCATTAGCTACTTTTTACTTGAGTACATTTTCACAGAAGTAACAATACTTTTACTTAAGTATAAGATTTCGGTACTCTTTCCATACCTGATAAAATGTTACACTCATGTGAAAAAGCTCATTGAAGCCCATGAATAGAGCTTTTAACCATTTCGAATAACTTTGACATTCAGAATCAGTAATACCATATGTACATTTTTAGAAAGAGTTTAAAAAGTATAATTTTTGTGATTGTTCTGCAAAATAATGTGGTGGAAACCCTGAAAGGTTTCAAATGAAATGCATTAAGAGTCCTTTCAGCACCAAAATGTCAGTTCTTTCTAAAAGAGCCATTTATTTATGATGATGAAATGCTTGCCGTTTGAGATGATGGCTCATGATTATAATGTTGAAGAATGCTTTTGCTCTGAAAGCTGTTGTTAAGACAAAATCTATAATGGTGCCATTTCTAGAAGATGGTAAAAAGCACACACAGTGTTTTTCCGCCAGTTTTGGGATACTTCACTATGAAATCTTTCTGATTATGAGGATTAATGGTATGCATTAACAGAGATATTATTTACTTGATGAGGATTTGCTTAAAACATGTTTGGCAGTTTTGACACAGTGGCTGTCCTGTGCCATATATTTAGGATAGCGTCTCCCTAATCTAACGAAGCTAATTCAACTCTTAAGCTCATTAGGCTTCAGTCTCCGGAGAAGGAGAATCTCTGGTGAGAGTTTACAGTGAATATCTGCTGTCGCGTTGAGCATAGGGGACAGCTTGGGTTTAGGGAAATCTCCTTTTCAGGCACAAGAGTTTCTACGGGTGTCTCTGGAAAGAGGAATAATGCTTGTTGCTAGTTTAAAATACTGTACATAATTGAAACTGGAGATTGTAGTACAAATTTAGCTTGTTTCATACTGGAGCACACTTGTTTACTCGTTTCTACAGCTACTATGTTCTATGGTAACTAAAAGAAATATCAACGCTAGGCCCTCTGGGTAAGGTGTGAATTAGCAGGCAAAAAGATAAACACAGTGGTACAGCTGATAGCATTGCCGCCGTTCCGTTATAAATGTCTCTAGTTTGAGTGCTAGCGAGGTTTTCCCTCAAAGTCCAAAATTTTTTAATTGACTTGTAAAAATAGGTCTTAGCTGTACTTTGTTACACAAGCTGATTATATAATAAGAGTATGTGGATAAACAGCCAAAAGACAGAAATTTACAGAAAATTTACAGAAAATTTACAGAAAATGTATTGAAGTAAAAAGAACATTTTGAATTTAAAGATTTCATTTTACTTAAAAAAAAGACTGAACCCAATTAATAATGGCAATCTGATTTTATTTGTTGTATTTGATCTTTGATAAGTAGATTGTAACATAGAGACATACTTTATTCACTTTAACTTTACTTTTAGATTAAAGCAGTTATACAAAGATGACGCGCATAACTTTCATAAAGAAAATAGGTCAACAAAATGTGTTGTGTAATGTAGAATGTAGATTTTCCGGGTGCAAGTATGTTGCATAATTCAATTGCACAATAAAAGCATATAATTTAATAAATTTTTTTACAGAATTTTTTTTCCTGTCCCTTATCGTTGATATAAACCTACATTGGTAGTTTATATTTGTTTGTACAAATAATGAGCAAATTATATTTAGATATATAGCAAGTAATTCAAAGTTGTCAAAAATGACATGTTTTTAATCGTGATTAATCACATGGTGTCATAATTGATTACTCTAATGAATCACATTAAATCAGACATGCTTATATAATATAATATGATTAATACAAGACACATTTTTTTCCATTTTCAAATTAAAATGAGAGTTCAGAAAAGTGCCATTTGAATCTAATTATTTGTAATTAATATTATATTATAACAGACTCAACCCAAACCTTTCATTAAAGTTAAAGAGATAAGTATAATTTTTGATCTAGGAAATTATTAGATTTAATTGGTTAAATATAAAATATTCATTGCAATTACTGCTACTAAAATGGCTCAGCAAAATAAAAACTTACTTTGTACAGAAATAGATAGTTAATAGATATTTTTTCTAGGAATTTAATTTATCACCATTGTTTCAGAGGATAATAAAAGATGATTGCTCTTGAAGTGTTTTATGAAGATATTCACTAACTTAGACTTAATTATGATTGTATTATACCAACACACGTGTGCATGCCTATTTCCAGGTAGGGGGGGGGGGGGGTTACTCTTACTTATTGGCCATAACTGCAGGAACTCCAGTGATTTGCTCAGAAATCAGCAAGATGTGAAGATATTATGAAGATATTACAATTATCCTCCTAATGTTCACCACTGCATCATGTTCAATGTGCGTTCACAATAACGAAGTGGAATTTCTCTGACAATATGTATGCCTCGGAACTCTATTGTCCAGTATTTTTACAATCCAACCAAAATATTAATCACTATTAACATCTAAATTGATTCCTGCAAAAACTGCTCAGTAAAGACATGAAGACACCAGATTCGGTCACTAAGTGCAAGTTTACAGACAGCAGGACAATTCTTGTCTTGCTGTTTTAGGATTTGAGTGAAGTGGATGGAGCTTGCTTTTTTGCCAGCTAATGGTTTGCTAAATTAGGCTTCCCATCTGTCGACTCTTACAGAGCTCGAGCCACCTATTCCCTAATCTTATCTCCAGATTCTGTGAGGAGTGGAGAAAAGGCTAAAACCCTCACCTCTTGTTCCTTGATCTGTTTATTTGTCACATTGAAGATCATCATATATATATTAAACTTATTTGTCTTTATTTTAAAAAGGTCACCCACCCAATACATTGGATTTTGGGAAGAATTTGATGGTGCATCTCTATCATGATGCAACAGTGCTCGATAATTGTAGAGCTCAATCTAGTAAATAAAAAAGAAATATAGCCAAAAACGATAATGCATTTTCACAGCAGCTATATTGAATTCTGCATTGTAATAAAGACAATATTGGTGCTATAAGAAATCGATTTTTGTGGTACTATTATTCTAATACTTTATTGTATTGATATTCCAATTGTGTTACAATGGGGCTCAAGAAAAAAAGTAGATAATGGAGACAGGGATCCACTGAGCGAATCAGGAGAGTCTGACAAACACTGCAGACTACGTTGAGCAAGCAAATAATGCATTATAGACAACTAAACATAAGACAACATCACTGAAGATTAGATGGTGAAGGCCACGAATCATGGTTCACAAACATTGCATGACAAGGCCACCTGCGAAACACTGAGAATAAATACATAACAATAAAAATTAACAAAGTATTAATTAACAAAAGTACAGAAAAAAATACAAATGTATAACAGTAAATACAATATAACATTTGAACAGGACAACATAAATACATATATTGAGTGAGACATGAATATCGATTTAAAGTGAAAAAGAATCCCCAGATAATGGCTTTGTTAAAATAACATCAATCGTCAGAAAAAGGTGCTGAAATGCAATGGAAAAAGATGGCGTTGCAGGCGAGGATTATCCTACCTTTGGTACGTGAGTCTAGGGAAACATTATGAACCACTCCTTCCGCAAATATAAGACCATCCTCATTTCGTTTGGTAAGGGATTCGGTTAGCGTTTGGGTCTTATTGAGCCTTTCAGACAAATGAAAGGTATTAGAAATATTAACCAACTATTGATGTAAATAATATACCTACAGGCAGTGCAGATCAGAGTATTTGACCATGAAATATGGATTTTATCTGTATAGGATAGAAACTAATTTGTGTTATTTTTGCAGATGTACAAACCCAAGTTGATAATCGGGTTTTGTTATAGAATAAAAGTATAATTTGTAAGCAGTTAATGCCAGGTGAAAGATTCGTGAGCATGGCACTGTCTATAATAAAAACTAAATAAATAAGAAAACTAAAATGCTTAGTCCACATTCCCTACAAAATAAGTTAATAATATTTTACCCTCCTTAGTTCAACTTTCCTTTCTTTAACAAATACATGCAGAGAACAGCCTACACCATGCACAGGATCAAGCCAATAGCAAATGACGGTTGCCAGATAATTAGGACTAAGCTGAATTTAACTTGGTATGTGTGTCACAACTTGTCTTTGATTCTCTTACAGCAGGAAAAAGAAAGGAATACAAAAACGACCTAATTATATTTTAGGAAGATGCTTTGAATTCAGGAGCTGTCTTTACTTTTGACTATAAACATGTTAGACGGTTGTTTATTAAAACATTTAATGTCTGAAAACCTGATACTGAACTGTAAACGATTGCCCAAAACTTCCAAAGAATGTCATTTACCCAATTATATACAACTTTTCAGACAAGTTGTACTCAAAAGCAATGTTCACAAATTCTCAGTTCTTAATGAATTGTTTGTTCTGTGGAGCTTTTTGCAAGAGAAAGTACAATTATTTCATCAAGAAAATCCAAGACGGTTTTATAGCAGTAATTAGCAGCACAAAGACTAAGGTCTGTTTCCTTTACTGTATTTAGCTTAATAAGCCTCCTGCTGCTCAGCTAATTACTCTAAATCACACGTCTCTTGCTTTGTTTTAGTTTGGCGTGTGCTTTGATTAAATGTGGAAAATGTTTTTTCGGTTTAAAATTTGGAAGCTGAGATTTTGTCTGTGATAAGTATTCACAGATCAGAGAAGATGTGCCAATCTTTGTTAAATCTTGTAATTGAGCATCTGGAATCTTGTAATCAGCATAAGTGATGTTTAGTGCTTGCAGGTTATTTTTGTGGCGAAGCACAAACATGCACCTAACATTCCATTAAGAGGAAAATAATGAGGAAAAAAAAATGTTTTGCCAACATTTTTTTTCTTTTAGTGAAAATACTATTCTTCGTTTTTCCATGACTAAGATTACAGGAAATGGGTAACATTTTTCACCAAATGCATTTGTGGAAGCAAAAGCAACTCATAAGAGTAACACTTTAGAATACTCTTTCTTGGTTAAAACATAACTAAGAGGGAGTTAGTGCCGAACTAACAAGTAATGATCTATCAAATGCTGTAACTATAGTCTCCTACAAAAGCTTGGTATTTGTTGTGCAGTAACTTTGTAAATTGCCCATTGTGAAGGTTCAGCAAATACCAAATCATCATCAAGAGCGCTCAGTTGTTGCTGTAGAAGTGCTGCCTTTCCTCCGATCAATATTGGCATGATAAGAATGACAACTTCTAGCTACACAACCCAGATACAAATGAAGGACATGTTACATTAGCAAATAATATATCATAAATACAACATACATGCATCGGTTGGGGCTGTAGAAGCCCCATCTTTGTACTGATTAATATTGCGGTGCTAATAATGCTAACAACTAGCTCACCCAACACAACACAGATGCTAAAAAAGAACAGGTTATATTTACCTCATTGATTATTGAAATAAAACAACATTGATTGTTTTCCACCTGTGTTTAATTATCCCGGTTCAGTTGAATTAAGTCACCTGTGTCTGTTCTCGGTTAGGTTAATTGTCTCCCTTTATAAGACCCCTTCTTCTTTTGTTCAGTGTTGCTGCATTGATTATGTCACATCTTTCTTGCTGTTTTATGTATTTAGTCCTGTTGTAGTCGTGTATCTTCTGCTTATCTGTTTACTTTAGTTATTGTAGGTTCTCCCCCTCGTGGATTATTTTGTGTTGTTATTTTCTGTTTTATAATAAAGCAACTGACCGAACCTCTGGCTGTCGTGCGTTTGGCTTCTGCTACTACCCTTCTCTTATAAGGATCGTGACAACATGTTATATATATATATATATATATATATATGTATGTGTATACCTATATATCATATATTATGAACACAACTCCATACATAGATCTGTTGCTGCTGTAGAAGTACATCTTTGTACTAATCAATATTTGCTTAATGAGACTGCTAACTAATAGCTAACCAAAACCCAACACAGATAAGAAAGGACATGTTATATGTTCTTTATTGCCACAGTGTTTATCATCTGGCACAAGCCTAGAAAAATGTGCTTGTCAGGCACAACATTGACCAATCACAGAGCTTGCCATCTGCAACTACTATTATATTAATTGTCCTATAACTGATTTTATACACGTATGAACTAAGTATGTTTAGGATGTATAAAAACTGTTTTAATAACCACTTTTAACTCTCAGTTATAATTGAAATCTCATATAGTCTCCACTGTTCTTCAAACATCCAAAGAAACAGTGTATCAGAGAAGCTCTTCCCTTCCCCCTTCCTTCATTGCTATTTGAACAACAGATTATCCCTAAACACCCTGAGACAAGGCTGAGGAGCGAATTAGGGAACGAGCGAATTAGGAAATGTGGCCTGGACATATTCAGGAAGCAAACAGGAGTTCAACAAATCTTTAATTTTTGAATGCTGCTCTTCCCAAAAGTCATGCTTGTCAGTGACTTTCATTAATAATTATTTGAAAAGAAACTCAACCGATCAACAGGTCAGTTTTGTTTCCATGGGAACCGGAAGAAACAAATCAGTGCAAGGATTTGCTCTGTACATAAGGGTCAGGTATAATTTTCTCCGAATCTAATTAAACAGGCAAGAGCAATTTTATATTCATAATAAACAGAATAATGAATCAAAGAAAAAAAAAAACATTTTTCATGTCACAACTTCATGTCTTTTCTATAGATGTTCAGAGCCAAACCAAGTAGCAAGAGCTACTGGGAATTTTTGTTAGCATTGAGTAGTATTTGCACTTTGCCATAAACCAGTTTCTTGGTATGGGAGTGTTCATCTATATTTTGTTATTGTTAGTGTAGAGTTACACTGAATGTAAAGGGATGCTAAAAACACATGATCACAATAACAGGTTTTGCGTTGGCGTTTTGTAAAAGGATCACAAATCTGCTTTTGTTAAATGGTAGCAGTCTTACAGTAATGTCTTTTCCCCCATTAGAATGAAGCACAATGTAAAAACTCATCAAGTTACTAATTATGTTATTTTAATCATGGATTCAACATTGCATGTACACATTGACTTAAAATGTTGAACACTCACTAACCATGCCAGATCCGGCCTTAATTTGAACTCATAGTTAAATCTCTTCCATTCAAAATATTGGTCTCGTAGAGCCTAGTTTTGTGGTATCATCCTTCATCTTGACTAATAGACAATGCTACGTTCTCGCTACTTTGTGTCCCTTCAGCTAGCAATGGCTAACAGTACAAGTTTCAGCCTATAGAACACAAAACAAAACAATACTTCATGTCACGATTTTATAAGTTGCTCTGATTCTCAAAGGATTGGACATTTGAAAGAAAAATTCTGGTCATTACAGAATTAACATTTAGCTTTTTATGTTAATCCACTACCTCCCTTCCCATTGCCATCTTCCCACTCACTCAACTTGGGGCTATTCAAGACTATTACTTGATGTGACTTTGGGGCTTTGTGGTTTAACATTCTAAACATTTATGGCAACATCCGAAAAGTTGTATTAGCACTACATGCTCTCTTGTAGCTTGGTTGTGGCCTGCTAGATTGAGTCACAGCCTTTAACTTTATTTTAGTGATTCGTTAGTCATGAACGAAACATCTCTTTGGACCCTCTCTTTAACATGAATGATAAGAACCTGGGACCCGGTTCTTGTATAAACAGCATTGTATAAACACTGTAAATAGAAAGCTGTGCAAAATCAAAATTTTAGAATAACCTTCTGGAATTTTCTTTACTAAACTAAAATCTCAAGTTTTAGCAAAAATATGGCTAAGTGTTGTGCCAAGTAAGTGTGTTTAAGGTAGTTTCAATCTTAAATAACCTGAACTAAATTAAGCTAAGTGGCCCTAGAAGGTTAGAAGTTAGAGCCATTGAAAAAACATTTTTTGCATAGATGAGTTTGGAAATTCAGCAGAGCCAATTCTTGACTTGAAGAATTTGTAATAGCAGTTGCCACAACTTTTATCATTTTCCCCCCAAAAATGTCTCTCTCTCTCTCTCTCTGTTTCTCTCTCTCTCTCTCTTTCTATCTATCTATCTATCATATTATATATTGTATCATGCATATATAATAAATGTATATTTAATAAATGTAATCATAATTAACATTGTTAAAAAAAATCAACATCAACAGGGAACATGTTATGAAATCCACAATAACTTTATTCATTAAACCTACGAAGAAGCCAGCTTCAGAGTTTACTTTACAGTACTACAGTAAACTAGGCAGTACATTTACCAACCTACATTTAGAGACATGGGGCTCTGTAGTTGGGGGTTATGGTAATGGTAATGAAAGACAAGAAATGCACTACACTACTAAGCACCATTCCTGTTCAAACAAAAATCTGCTGCCTTTTGTGGCTGTAACAAAAAAATCTTTTTTGATAAGAGCAGACATCCTTTTTGGTGATGAATGCAAAGACATTATCTATATTTTTCAGGACAAAAATGAAACAGACTCATTCAAATTGCATTACCTTTAACCCATTTGTACACAGAACACAGATTATGGCACAGTTTAGCCTACATTACTAAAACATGCGTATTGAGATGAGTGTTGAGTGAATAAGTGAGTGACGCCTTTGTCTTTTTCTGCGGGACTGATGCCATTTGTTTCTGCCAGACTGAAGGAGACCTTGAGGGAATATGGAGCCCTGGTACATAGAGCTCTTGTGATTGTGTCTCTTTTTAAATGGATCTTTTATTAATGGCATACATTTATAGGAAGTTTGAAATGCAAGGGAATGTATGAGTTTTTGGAAAGTATTTTATTCAGCTGTGTTTGGTGTGCATACTTTACGTAACTTTTCTGACCCTGACAGTGAGAATGCAAACTTTTATTATTTCTGTAGTTCACTTTAATGCAGAGCTCACTGAAACACCCTCTTTCAAACCACAACTACCGTTTCAATGAACCTTTTCAGATGAGAAGATGATTTGACATAAAATTTAACCCATATTGATCTGTTTATCAAACCTACCCTTCTAAAAGCTCTTTCAGTGATACACAAACATTGCTCTAGGAGACAAACACACAAAATTTAGCTTAACATTCACCCGAAATAAGCTCTAGTCCAATCTGAGGGGCAGTCTCTGTTTTGTTCCCCTCTCAATGTGTAATAGGAAGGTACTGAACAACAATTCATCTTCTGGCTGCAGAAAGCATGTATCTCGACTAACTTAGAAAATTTAGTATTAAAATAAGTATATACGACCTTAAATTAAGAAAGTTTGTGCTTAATTTTAGTTCTTAAAGTAAAATATGGGTTCTTAAAACTAGAAATTCTAGCTTACAATTTTAATTTTAAATAATTTTATTATATATTATTTAGGCCTATTGATGCATTTTTAGACAGTACAGTTCAGATATGAGAGAGGAAAAATACTTAGTAGAGCTCTGGGGAGGAGATCAGCAAAGGACCAGAGGCTTCTGCTCCACATGCCAGTGCTCTGACCACTACGCTATCAGTGCTGACAACTTATTTTGTTTCTGATGAGCTATATAAAACTAAAAGAGAAAACATTCTAGTTTTAAGACAGATTGTCTAGTTTTAAGACCACTAGTGACTAGATACAAGTTGGAATATTCTAGTTTCAATACGTTTTTACAGCTTGGAAAGACTTGTTTTGAAAGTTTTTGTATTTTCTTAAGATCCAACAGATTATGTTACCAGCTAGACGTTTTTGCTAATTTTAAGAATTCTGACCAACTGAAATTTGCCTAACCCATTAGCAGAATCTTTTGCTTGATCTAGGAAGAGTTCATCTATATTTAAGTTTTTTTTTTCTTGTTTCAAGAGTGCATTTTTGAAGTACATATCTCTTCCATCAAAGTTAGAACACAACTGGACGGTGTATTAAGGTTTGGGGTATTGATAATTTATTTACGATGTAGATCCTTTTTCTTATTTTCTTTTCACAAACATTTTAGTCTTATTTCAAGAAATCAAATGTTCTTACCTTTACATGATCTAGGCTAGAACTAGATTTAAGATTTTTTTTCTTGTTCCAAGATGCATGCTTTTAACCAGTATTTAATATTGATTTCTTAAAATAAAATATAAGTAACATTCTTGATATAAGAATATGTTGAGTCAAAAATTCTTGTTTTAAGATTCTTGTTTTAAGATCAGTGGCAAAATCGGCAACTTGTTTCACATCGTTTCTTAATTCAAGAACATAAATGACCAGAATAAGATTTTTTTTCTCCTCAAGAAAATATAAGTGTTATTATCTCAAAATAAGCAAAGTAATCTATACCCAAAAGGTTTAAATTTGAAAATTCTTCCAAAAATAAGAAAATTAAGATTTTCAATCTAATTTTAAGCATTTTCAGCTTTGCTTAAAATTCATTTTTTGCAGTCCACTCTTGCCTAACGAATACCAGGTGAATTTATTTTTTTTACAAAGAAATTTAGGAGCAGACAAATTGACGAAGATGTTCTGTATGGCTTTGTGTCAGGATCTACGCAGAATCTTGTTTGTAGATCCATGTCGCCAGGGGTCAGATCACTGACAGTCCTTCCCTCAGTTTTGGTTTCACCTTGTTTTGCCACCTCCAGCCACATTGCTCGGGTCATGTGACTGACGGTGGCCATCTTTGATTTGTTTGTGCACATGGTCTAGTTTTGTTCCTCCCTTTCCCCACCCTTCTCATTTTCTAGTTAGAGTTTTCAGTTGGTTCACCTGTAGTTTCCCTCGTTATGTTTGATTGGTTTCCCTTCA
Organism: Danionella dracula; assembly: GCA_900490495.1. Taxonomy (NCBI): domain Eukaryota; kingdom Metazoa; phylum Chordata; class Actinopteri; order Cypriniformes; family Danionidae; genus Danionella; species Danionella dracula. The sequence continues at coordinate 20,502,292 of UELW01000778.1, read as the reverse complement.
TAAGCTTCCCTCAGTTTTCGTTTGGTGTCGGTTCATTATACCCCTTACTGGTGCATTGCGCTTGATTGTCTTTTGGTCTGGTGCTGTAAGTTGTGTTCTTGTTTAACCCAGTTTTTAGTTTGTATCTTATTTGTGGTTTTCCCCCTCGTGGGTTTTGCTTTATTACCCTTGTTATTTTGTTTCTTAAATACATTACTATAAGACTGTCACGCATTTGGGATCCGCATTCGTCTTTTTGGCCTCTGCACCTGACACTTTGATTAATCATTAATTATTGCATGACTAATGCATTCATAAACTGATGCATAAACATTAATTGTTAGGCAGATTTTACAATACTTTTACAGAAAGCCTATTTAGAAATCCAGAATTACTGCAGATGTATGTTTTTGAGAAAAATAACTGATTTGTACTATAATTCTATAGAACAACTGTTTTGTCACAGCATCATTTGACTCTTACTACTAGGACAGTATATGTTGGGTGCTTCGACTCTTAGAAAAGAATTTAAAAATTTATTTTATATGTTAGTTTTGAAAATATTTATTCAGACAGCTGTAAATAACAAGGCAACAGAACACTTGAACATGTTATGAAATGCATCTTCTGACCTCCTTAAAGTGTGTCTCCTTGCCTTTCACTCAGTGTAAACTGGAATAGGCATCGGTAGACCTCTGACCCTAATTAGGGTAAATATACATAAGACGATTGAATGAATTGAAATGAATAAAAGTGCAATTGTCGTCATCTGCTTCCTCCATTTCAAAGGTTGGCAAGGTATTGAAGGTTTGAATAAAAGATTGAATACATGAAATCATTACACCTATTTGTGTTACATACCTCAGTCTTTGTAGATAATAATTTATTTAATTTGTGTTTTTTATGAGACAGGAACCTATGAATCCTGTAGGAGTTTCTGCCCCTTGGGATCTGAAGAATGATTTTCACCTCTCACCCCATTAGCTTTGGCCTTGCTTGTACCCATCCGTGAGCACATCTTGAATGAAAGCCTAAGAAATGCATCTGAATAGGGTCTCCAGGAGCCTCATTATACTGCAAAAAAAAAGCTTTTAAAAATGTATGGTTTTGATGGTCCCTTCTTTAATGGAATTTAAACGACCATTCACTTTTTGTTGAATGAGAAACTCACCAACTATGAAACAGAAGCTTGGTCTAAAATTTTACTTCACGAACATGTAATTAACTACTGCTTTGTAGAATATAACATGAAAAATCTGTTTCTTATGGAGTACCTTTTAAAAATTTTATTCATCCATTATTCAGTTCAGATGCTGTACTTTACTGATGACTTGCAAAGGTTCGATTGTTCAATTTGAACTCACTCAAAGAAAATGGTACCACCGCTGCAGGGGCTACAATAAAAACTGTCAATCATTTAACAAACATTTTAGCTTTAACTCTAGTACCTTTTGGCCTGTCAGAGTTAATTTAGACAGAATACAAGCTGCATCTCATTACACACCTGAGCTAAAAGTCAGCTTAAGTGAGCTAAAACTTCTCCTTTGTATGAAGAGTGAAATTATGTTGACTGAGAAGCCTCACAAATCAGGAATTCTGAAATTCTGAAAATGCTGAAAATCTGATTGGCCATGTATGAGTCTGATTGACATGTGGTTGCTAAGGAAAAGGAGGAGTTTTGGAGAAACCTCATTCACAGAATAGAAGACAGATGCTACGTCCCAATCTGAACACTATACACTGCACCATTAATATAGATACTTATTTTCAGAAGAAAATGTACATACTTTTTAGTGTGTGAGACAAGCGTGTGCACGGTCTGAGATGCACTAAAACGTCACGTGATGGAAGTAGTTTTGCCACGCCATCAAGCACAACATGTGCAGGAACTTAACTCCTTCTTTTCCATTCCTTCATTTAAAATATTCTAATAATAAATAAAACACTCTCTATGTTGATACTATTTATTTAAGAGCGTCTTCTTTAAAAATTAGTCGTATTACAGAGAGTTCTCATTTATTTAGGTCCCAGAGAAAACTCCTGCCCAAGCACAGTGGATTGTGGGTAATAAATACCCAGTTGAGTGTTCATCAATCTTCACTTCAGAATCTAACCGAAAAAAGTACAGAACTGAGCGATGCTTGAACACTTTTTTGAATGTACTCTATGGTTTGGCACACTCTAATTCTCATGTAGAACCCATAAAAGTGTGAATAGTGCGCGGATATAGGCGTAGCATCAGAGATTGGCCATGGAGGACTCTGTGATGAACACATGATTTGTAGAGGAGGAGTCTTAGTAAAACAGCATTGGCTAAAGAGAAGACGGGGAGATACCTGATTGGTCATGGAGGAATCTGATTAACATGTTGTTACTGAGGAAGAGGATGAGTCTCAGTGAAACCTCATTGGCTGAAGAGAAGTCACGAAGTTAACTGATTGGTCATGGAGGAGTCTGATGGACGTGTGGTTTTTAAAAAAAGAGTCTCAGTGAAACCTCACTGGCTAAAGAGAAGTCAGGGAAATATGTGATTGGCCATGGAGGAATCTAATGAACACTTGGTTTGTAGAAAAAGAGTCTCTGTGAGACCTCATTGGCTGAAGAGAAGTCAAGGAGACACTTTATTGGTCATGGAGGAGTCTGTTTGACATGTGGTTTGTAAAGAAGGAGTCTTAGTGTAACCTGATTGTCTAATTGAATCTGTTGGCAGGTGTTAAGGAATTGGAATAAACACACAGGTAGTCCAGGTTGGTTTGTTCACACTATGTATCCATGTGCTACCCTGGTAACCATAGTAACAACAGTACCTGATCACCCTTTAGGAGTGCTAGACCACAGTAATCATTCCCTGATTTTCTCAACTTGGATTAATGGTTGCTTTTAACAAACATATTATTTAAGATGTATGGTCATTTTTTTCCAGCAATCTTGGTTTAAGTAGCTTTGCTGGAATGGATCCGAGATACTTTCCAAGTCAGTCAGCTGCTGATGGGAGACACAAGCTACTGTCTTTAAGTCTTTAAGGAAAAGGAGAGAGTGGCATAAAATCCAGTCCTCTATTTTGTATAATTTCACAAAAGGAAACCAGGATTTTCAAATATCCCTTTAACGTTTTCATTCTTGTTATTACCACACATCGACGAGATAGTTCTAAAGTTTTACTTTGTTGGTATTCTTTTCAAAACCCAAATTGAACTTGCTGCAGAGCCAAATGAAAGAAGCCTCCCCTACGCTAGAACTTCAGCTCCCTATTGTTTGAAGATCAAATAACCTGGGTAATAACTCAGATGTATGCCACTTATTATGCCACTAGTAAGAGTAGGGCAAGCAAGAGCTCCAGTTGAGAGTTCCAAGCTCTGCAGCAAGCAGCTTTTCTTAGAAAGTGGAGAACTTCTGCCATGTGTTTAAAGAATGGAGTTCCATATGTTAAAGTAAGTACGCATAAACTACAACTATTCTCAAAAACGTAAGCAATCCACCCTTTAACCCTAGCACAGTTATGTACGCTAAAACATTCAAGAATAAAATGTATCTTCATTAAAAATCAAATGTAACTAACATAAAAGCATTCGGTTATTGCCTAATACCTATTTTAAACAACACAGATTTCATCATGTAACTGTTTATTGCAGGAGAAGAGTGCAGTCTGGGTTACATGAACACATTTTTCCTCATATGTCAAGCTCCAACAGGTGGGGAAATGTACCGCTAACTTTATCCTTTTAGTTTTGTACTGTAGAGCAAATGTTAATAATTACTTTGATAAGAGTAGTTGAATTGGTCAGTTTCCCAGTGATGGGTTGCGGTTGGAAGGGCATCCGCTGCGTAAAACATATGCCAGAGAGTTGGCGGTTCATTCTGCTGTGGCGACCCCGAAAGGGAAAAAGCCGACATGAAAATGGATGGATGAATGAATTGGTCAGTCTGACATTTTCTTTGATGTGCTATAGTAACTGCTATAGAATATCGTGCTACAGTAGAAATAGCAGAGTGAACTTGAAAATATATTCTTATTTACATGGGAGGACTACGAAGCTTCTTATTTGGATCTCTCTGAAAAGTGAAAAACTTTCAGAAAAGGAGCTTGTTGTTAGAAATTTGGAAAAATGATCACTGAATTAACTGCTTAATCCACGTCAAATTATAGCACTTCTTTTTCCTCCAAAGTCAAAGCAAAATAGTGGAATCAGTGGCAAAAATAACTGCCAGTTATATTGTTCTGCTTATTTATTGCAGCCCAAACATTAAAAAATAACTTAATTATGTGAATGCTGATGAATAACCACAACATAAACAAGATTAACAATAGACAATGATTAGTTGTGCAATATACCGTTTCAATGCACTTTCTGGAGCAACTTTGCTCTTTCACTTTTGTGAACTTTGTACTTTCACTTTTGTTTGATTCCACTTTATGCATTAAAATTCCCAACCATTCTCTCTTACTGTTTGTGTCATGATTGAATTCAAACACACTGCTTGGCTCATTTACAGAATTCCACAAATAGATCTGTATGAAGGTCCATCCATCATCTTGTCGACTTTCTTCCCTTTCTGGGTTGCAACAGTGGAATGAACCACCAACTCTTTTGGCATATGTTGTATTTTTCAGCAACCCATTGCTGGGATTCATTCACACTCAAACTTTTTATCCAATTGACTTATACCGGAGCACCTGGAGTAAACCAACACATGTGTGGAAACAATTTGTTGTGCATAGTGAGAAGCCATCACCTTAATAAAGAGTTTGTACAGAGGAGAATATTTTGGCAACAAATAATGTCAAATATGTCAAAAATTTATATAAAGGATGCCTTTGGAAAATGCAGATTTTTTTCAGCGTATAACTACATGATAAGTACTGTTTTATTGCTACATTTTGTTAATTAAGTGGATATGACAAAACAATAAATTACAAAATTAGCCAATTTTGTTTCTTTTAAAGAGTTGTGAAATGTGTTAAAGCTCGAGTGAGCTAAAGGTTTAAATTTCTTTAAATTCAAATTACAAACAGAAATAAATGCACATGTAATATAATTATGATCACAAACTTACTTCTAATCTAATTTAATTATTTAAATATAGTTCCCCTCTAAATAGGAGCATACATTTGTTAGTAAGGCTGGCTGTACAGTACAACAAACTGTATGCCTTTTTACTATAGGCTGAAGAAGATTTGGATGTGGGAGGAAGAGAGGGGGGAGCTGAGCTCTGCAGCAGCACTAGAGAGAGAGAGAGGGAGAGAGAGAGAGAGAGAGAGAGAGAGAGAGAGAGAGAGAGAGAGAGAGAGAGAGAGAGAGAGAGACTGCGCTGCTGATGACGTCGGCGCGGGGAAGCTCCGGCTGAAGGTGCGCGCCCCCGCGGGAGGGGCCGGTAGAAAATGGCGAGTCTGTGCAGAAGGCAGCAATGCACGATCGAGAGGCGCGGCTTTCGGCAGGAACTTGACTCGTGGCGACATAAACTCATTCACTGTGTAGGTAAGCTCGTTTAAACTACACGCAGGGTGTCCGGTGCCGCTGCTCCGGGCTCAGTGTGAGCTATTCTGGGGTTATTTGGTGCGCTGCCTTTAGCGGCGAGCGAAGCGGCTTTTTTGTCTCAACGATTTTTTTCTTGGCACCCGCTGGACCTTATTAAAGAGGGAAAAAAATCGCTGTAATGAGTTTGCTTCCGCTGCAGGTGCTTGCTTATTTTAGAGTGTGTAGTGTTTTATGTTATTGTGTGGTACTGGAGTTTTGGTGTAACGTCATGTTTTAGGTTATTTTGTGTTTTAGGAAATTTGGGCGATGTTTATTTATTGTAAGCAGGGCGTGTTACGTGTACTGAGGGAATAGCGCGCTGACCAATCAGAAGCGCCGCTGGTTTATTGTAGGCTACTGTATTATTTGGGGATGGGGGAGGGCTGTGCGCAATGCTGCAACGGGGAAATGTCAGAAAATAATTTTGTATTTTAGGGGAAGGTGGGGGGTTGACAAAGAAAATGACACTGCGCATATTGCTTAGTTGTTATCACGGCCTTGTCAAAGACAGATTATGGTTATTGCTGGACGATTGGATGCAAAGTCTCAATCCTAATCTTAAAATACGCACTCACATTTGGGTTTTTATTTCCTGTTGTCGGTTGCTAGCTTTGAAGCAGGCCAGAAATTTGAAAAATGTCGCCCAGACTCCAAATTACTCGGCGGTAGTGTCCCAAGAGCACCGTTTCAGTTTGTTATTCACGGATTTTGTTTCCGAATTTCCCCAAAATCTGACAGAAATGGTTGGGTTGCCGCCCCTCCCCCGTTCAATCTAACGTTTCATTAGCTTTGTTTAATCCCTTTAAATCGCCGTATCTGATGTTATTGGGAGATTATCTATTGAGTCTTAACCTCGAGGTTTTCTAGTTCTCAACCTTAGATTTGTGTTAATCTCGCTTTTAAAGGGAAACCCGTGGCCTTTGGCATCTGTTAACTGCAGCTTTACATCAAACGTTCTCTTATATCAACCTCAACAATGTATATTTCACCAAAATGTCTGGCTAATGCTGCATTAGTGTTCTTTAAACCCCTAAAACACATTTCAGAAGCTGCATATGTTGACAGAAATTGATATTAAAGCTACATTTTGTTCTAATGTGTATTACATATGAAATACTTGCAGGGCTGGGGGATTATATTTTAGCTGGTTTGCAAAGCCCTTTCAGTTTTTGTTGTAAAAAAAAAGAGGGTATGTTACAGGAAGTATCAATGCCTCGAGATGGTGTTGGGTGGTTTCATTGATATTCTGGTATGAAATATGAATGATATTTTAGCGCTTGGCTTCAACAAGGTTCCCAGGGGCATTTAAAATCTATTTTTCAGGATCTACAACCTTTGTTTTGTAATTTTCAGTTTAACAGCTAAAACTTATCAAGGTTTCAATATTAGAAAGAACAATGCAAGAATGTTTGAATGTCATTCCTTCTATTTATTTAATTTGATTTTATTATGATTGTGTAAAAATGAAACATAAAATTTTAATGATGTGATTGCATGTTTAAAACAAGTGAAAACAAAACTAGTGATATACTTAATTACAATATGATATGTGCATTCTGTAAAATATATTTTACATAAATATGAAGCTAAATCTTTTGACTAACTGAAAATGCCATGAAAAATTGTTAGAACTTTCCATAATGGCCAGTATTATTATTATTATCAGTAATATTTTCAAATCTTGTCTATCTCAAGAAGTCAAGTGTGTTTTAATGGTTTTATAGGTTTATAGAGCAAGTGTATAAAAAACTGTTTTAACGTTGTTCTTAACCTTTGGTTTTGGACTCAAGCTTTTGAAATCATGAAGTGAAGGCGATTCACACCTTTGTGACAGGAATTTACTTTCTGGCTCTGTTGATAAAGCTTTAGGGAGTATCATAAATCATTTCTTTAAACCTTTTTCAAAGGTCAAAGTTCAGAAATCTAAACTCTGCTCGCTGTTAACAACATGCCAGCACCATTTGAAGTTGAACGTCGAGAAACAGGTTTATTTGAGTTGTTCTGGTGGAGAATTTTACATTTTTACAATTTTTGTTCTTTGTAGTAGTTTTTTTTTCAAGCTAAAGACATTTTGGAGTACCAGGTAATAACTCTTATTTCTTTGCCAGTTGTTTCAAGATGTTGGATCCAAATGGAAATTGGTAAATAAATGTATGGTAAATAAAACATAATAATGATGATAAACAAAAAAAGCTTAAAAAAACAAGACTGAGATTCAACAAAATTCAAGTTTGTAAGTTTTGCTGCAAGTTTTTCTATATAATGTAGCTCTTTATTAAAATTTCTCATTGATTCCTAAAATATGTTTCAAAATCAGTGGTCTGGTTTGACATGACAGATTCAATTTTACAAACAATAAATGAGATGGATTTTTCTGCTGTGGACAGGTTGAAAATATAACTTTCAGGAAATCAGTTTCTACAAAAAAAACATTTCATAATAAAAGTCGGAATTTATAAAAATTGGACCATTAACATTAACTTGTTAATAATTTTAATTTACTGTCAGATTTAACCATGGTGTTAAAAAAAATGAGAACGTGACCTTAGTCTAAATAAAACATTTGCATGCCCTAACATACAATTTTTTTTAATATGTAAAGACTATGCTTTCTACTAATTCAAAAATACACCAAATTTGAACACCAAAAATAGTGTTTCCCACATGACAAAGCAGCTGTCTTTAGAACATGTTTGGTTTGAGTGCAATACTTTTTAATCTTGAAGAAACTCATTCTAGAAAAAGTTTTTAAATTGGTTGATCTTTGTGTTTATATTTTAAAAAGTTTTGTATCTATAAACATTTGGTCAATTTTCTATCATACAATCATATATAATACATGGTATTAATGATTAAAACAGCACAAGAAGCTGATATTGCATTTGAATACAGAACAGAACTTGAACTACTCCCTCATTAGTTTTTTTTAAATGTGTGGGATTTTGTTTTGTATGTAAACAGAGTAATTTTCATGTTAACTTCCATCCTTGACATAATCATAGGGCATCCTTGACATACTCATCTGTTTCTTAGCACACTTAGAGCCGAGAATGGCAGATTTTTCCAAGTTTAAAAGCAATCTCTGCTCCTGATCCCAAGCATGGTCAAGAACAGTTGCATATTTCATGTTTTCAAATTTACATACTGTTTTAAAACAGTAAAATCAGCTCCTTTCAATTGCACACTTAGCTCAGAAAGGTAAACATTCCCACAAGTGCCTAAAATGCATAGAATATGAACATTTTCTTACTTTTCTTACATTTTCTTAAATTTTTGGGGGAATTGAGAAAATGAGATTGACAGCTTAAGATAACAATTTATAAATTAAATTATTAAGCTATTCTGAATTATACGTTATTATAAATTGTAATATGCCGTTTGCCAAAAATACTAATGCAAATTACTTTGAAACAAAAAAAACCAACATGGTAAAATTCTCTTTTTTGAAAACATATTTATAGCGTGTCAAACCCACCTCATTGAAAAGAAAGTGAAATAATATTTACTTTATTTTAACCAACGTTGCTGAATATCTTGTTCAAATAATAAATACGATTAAACGTAAAAATAATGTTATTGGAATTCAACTAATTCATGAAAATACTTGTGAATTTTCAAGATAGTAATGCTTGGTGTCTACATAAAATGTAAAAGAGTTCTGAGACCTATATATTTTTAATCTTTTATAGACCCATTTACTGTTTGTACAGCAAGCAGCCGCTTGTCAAGATTTATGAGCGGATTAACCATCAAAGATCCTGAATTCTGTTTTAATAGCTCAACTTTGTTGAATGGTATACATTTACAAGGTTCCAATATAATATAATACTATAGTTGAGTGGATAGAAGGTGTAATTTAGTGACTGAATTTACAGTGACCAGATCTATCATGTTAACTCATCGCAGTGTTCTGGACAAATTATATTAATATTAAATTATTCCAGAATTCCAAATCAAGAGTAGTTTTTATTCTATTTCTAAGAAAATAATACTTTCCCCCAATCTGTTCTTTCTTCAATATGAGCGTCAAAAAGAGTTTTTCTTCTATTGGAGAGCTATCAGAGAGAGAGAGAGAGAGAGAGAGAGAGAGAGAGTTTGGCACCAAACAAGAGAGACGGGGTGGGGGGGTGGGGGGTGGAAGGGGGGATTTCTGACGGATCATCAGGGAAAAAACCTTGTTTTTAAACATGGTTTTATCAACATGTAGTCACGTTAAGCTTCAAAGTCTTTACTAATTTGTTGCAGAGTATTTTAAGAAATATTTTCTTTTGTATTTTAATGTTTGTGTTACCCCGCATTAAAAAAAAACGTATAAATAAAGACCAAACAAAAAACGTTCAATCTAGCTCGTTTCTTTTTTTTTTACTAGTGATCATAATTAACTTAACTTAAAGCGATGCACTCATCTAAAATCTGTACATTTTCTGCAAATTACCAACATAAATAGGTCTTAAAAAATGTTACACATTTCCCGTGGGCATTTTTAAAGGCTGTGAGATTAACAAGTAAAAGGTGCGAGGGCTCCAGTCCAGAACACTGATCGCTCATGTTGCCACTGCCTTCATCAATGCTGTAGTTTTAAAAAACTGCCCACAAACTCATATTACACATGTTTATTTGAGAAACTAAGCGCTTTCATCAGATATTAGTTATTGAAATTATATAGTTATTAAGGACCGATAAGCCCTGATTTGAAAATTATCGATCAGGATGTATGTATATAAATGGGGAGCACCAGTACTTCTGTTGCCAAAAATGTGCATGCAAGTTTTTGATCATATGAGCCATACATGAGGCATTAAAGTGTCAAAAATCTATGTTACGTTGTATTGTATGAGTAAAAAAAATCCATTATGAGAGAGGAACATATCACAAACCAGAATGCTATTCATTAAAAAAAAAATTAATAACGAGGAATTCTTGAGTTTCTTATCAAAAGAAAGAATAAATATATTTTCCTCCTGAAACCACAACTCGGAAATCACATGAATCTTGTTACTTTTCTCAGAATTAAAAATACTGTCTGATTAAGGCATTGATTATAAGACGATGATAAACAAGCTGCTGCAGTGTGTCTTTGTAGACAGTGGACCCATGAATAAATGCTTGTATGTGGAGAGCTGCTTCGCTCTGGCAGCAGGTAGAAGCTGCTCATATTCCTCCATGAGAGAAGTGCCGGAACAATTATATCTAAGCTGCTAAACAGTCCACTGAAATATATTTGCTATATGGTCTAAAAAGATGCTTAATCAAAGTGGCAGTACACAGAGTAAAACGAACACATGAGATAAGACAAACATGATATTTACAAATGTTTTTGCATCAAGGCAAATATAAATCGTCTTGTGACATAAATTAAATAATTATACATCTATTTAATATATTTTCAATAAGTAATTGATACATTTTTGTAGTAAAAATGTATTTTCTGTCAAGAAAACAGGTTTCCATTATTGTCATCATTTTTGTTTAACCACTTTGAATTTAAATTTTTTTTTTGAGAAAATTCATTACTATGCTTCAATATACTAGTCACATTGCATTTTGAGAGATCTGACAGTCTTCCAATGGTTGTGCGGCATGACAGAACTTAACATATAAATGCTAATTTACCTCAGTAAGCTCACTCTTGCACCTTTTCAATCTCGTGATTCTAGTTGCATCACATGATGTAATATAGGAAATACAGTTTAACTTTTCACTGGGTATTGCATCGCAAACCCAAAACTTCTCAAACTTCTAAAGTGAATCGAAATATATTCATTAGCAGTTATTTTTACCACTTAACAGATCATACAAGCATGAACTTGAGACTCTGATGCCAAACCAAATCTCCGTTTCAAGCTCTTTCGGTGTGAATTTGTCATCCCACATTTAGTGTCATGCACGAGAGCGTCACAAATTCAAACAAAACTGAAGGTCAAAGCTGCTCGCTGTGAGAACCATTACCATCAGGAAAAATGTCACTTTTTATTTTTATCTCCAGTCATCATCTACCTTCCCCCTCACCCCTCCTCTCCTCGAAAGCTTCCCTCTGCATCCGTTTTCCCTTGCTTTTCATCAAAGATCAGCAACAATCCTCAGGCCAATTATCATTCCGCTGATATCTCACTCATATTTAAGCCTATGTTGGTTTTTCTCTGACATTTACAGCATTTTAGCAATCAGTGTTCTACAGATGGGTTGCCAGTTTGTATTGCATTTAAAGGAAAAGCTCACCCAAAAAATTCAAATTAGCTCCCCTTGACATGGCTCCAAATTAGTTTCTAATTGAGTAAACAATTTTGAAAGACATACAGATGAAAATGTAATTTTGTGTCAGCAGAGATTTTCTTTTCCACGTATTGAGAGGAACTTCACCTGAAATTTTCAAGCTTGAGCGTCAAAATGTTTCCAACAGCTCTTGAGAATCCGCCCCCAAGTGAAGAGGTTGTTAAAGAAGCGTCTGCAGCTATTTGACGACAGTTTCCAGCAGATTTAATTGCTATGTAGGCTGCAAGAAGGTGCATTGATTCCAGTTGCATTCTTTTTGACCACTTCTGATAAAACACAGCATTTTAAATTGATATGTGAAAAAACTGTATGTATGGATTTTCTGGTGTAGTGCCAGAATACTGAAGGTATGTTTTCTCAATAAATCAGGTATTAAATCTACTGAGATTTCTTTGTGTAAAATACAGAAAAAAAACTGATAAACTGCATAAGCAATGTTTTATTATTTAATTCCCATGCCATCCATCTTCCCTTTTGGGGTTGCCACAGCAGAATGAACCGCCAACTCGTCTGGCACATGTTTTATGCGGCAGATGCCCTTCCAGCCACAACCCATCGCTGGGAAACATTCACACTTTTAACACTATGGACAATCGTTCTTACTCAATTCACTTATTCCGCATGTCTTTGGACTTGTGGGGAAACCGGAGCACCCGGAGAAAGCCCACGCGGTCACGGGAGAACATGCAAACTCCACACAGAAATGCCAACCAACCCAGCCGAGGCTACAACCAGCGACCTTTTTGCTGTGAGACGACCGTGCTACCCACTGCACCACCGTGACGCTTAATTCCCATGCCATTTATTATAATTTAGTGTTACTTTTAATAGATGTTATCCATTTTAAAACCATGTTTGAGTATTAACAAACCATTGTGATTACATTTAAATAATTCACTTAACATTTTGAGGTTGAAGTTCCTAGGTTGAGTCTCAGCCATTTTTTTTACTTTACAAGGCAGCAACAAAAAATAAAGAAATGGGGATAAAATGAGAAAATTACCACTGGTCTACGTCAAACCTGGGTTTCACCACTAGACTATTAGCTTATTGTGCTAATCTGATAAGGCAAGGTGATTAGCACTAGACCAACTCATGCAGGCTCCATTTTTTGGGGTCACATGTACCCTGCATCCACCTCACAGAGAGACGTCTCGCTGGGGGGAGTACATGTTGTGGAGTATGCTGGTGGTGGAATAAGAGATGGCCCCCTTGAGACGTAAAGCTCTGGGTGTTTTGAAAAGTGCTATATAAAGGCTATTAATTAATTAGGCTACAACTGAGCGCAGTTCGTTTCAAAATTTTCTCTGTGATTTGTTTCAAGTCGTTTTCAGGAAAAGCATAGAAGGGGCCGTTCCAAAAAGTGTTAACATTGCCTTCCTACAGCATCAAATATCAGAGAATGATATGTTAAAGTTCACAGTGCCCGATGTCGGTGAATTTTTATTTTTCTAAGCCATCTCCACACGTACCTGGGTATTTTCAACCCTAATAAGCTAATTAAAAAGGTGTCAAGAGTGTGTTAATCACATATGTTGCAGTTCATTCTAAGCCAAAATTTGAATCTGTCAATCAGAAGCGTCCAAACAAGTTTCTGTAAAAGTTGTATTTTTTCTCATTGCTGTGCACTTCAATAAGTGGGCAAAAAAGTTCACATAAAGATTACATAACATCCTTGTAAAAAAACACAAGGATGATAACATCCTTGTTAAAAAAATGTTCCCATCATTAATTTTGCTCTCAATCCTATCCCGTTACCTTCAGGTTTTATTTGTTTTTGTCCAAAATCTCCTTTGTCTAGGTCTATGAAAGGTCAAGGACAAATAGTGAGTGACGTGTAAATCGTTGCAGTCTGGTGGTTCTGTTCTGTGGTTAAATATGTTAAGTATATGCCATGTTGACAAAGTGAATAGAAACACTCTTCTCCATATGTCCGGCATCAGGCTCAGGTCTTTGTAAACAAACGTAGCTCTACAATTGACGAACAAACCCTTCCTCTAACTCTCTGAAAACTCCAGTTACACTGTCCACATGACAACGTTATACCCGGCATTTAAAAACTTCACATTAGCCAAAAATACCTGGTTTTGCTGAAACTGCTTAATTTACATGTGGGCGAACAGCCTAGTTGCACAAGTAGGTGTACGTGAGGACAGTGCCCTTGAAAACAATTTCATCGCTTAAACTTCAGGAACGAGTGAGTATTTTTATCAACTCATGCAACTTATTTTTTATGTATGTAAAATCCTTTTTGAGATTATTTTCACATGGACACCAAAATTGAGTGTTCCTTTTGACCTTTGAATTGAAGCTTTACAGCAGTCACGTTTTAGATAAACCACCCTGTAAGAGAGGCTGCACTGAACTCCCACTGAGATAATGCTTTTGGTTTTCCTTTGGGTTGTTCTCGACAGTGATGATCCTGGAAAGTTCTGGTATCTGTGTGCTTGGGTTTATTATTTGCTCTCTTAAAACCCGGGATTCTCATTCTGTCAAAGGGATTAAATTCCTACTGACTTTCTTGTTTCATTCAAATCCTGCTGTGCAAAATTTTAGGGTTTTAAGATTTATTTTCTTTAGAGAAGTTTTACAAGTTATGCTTTCGTAAATCTCCAACTTGAAGACCTTTGGTTTGAGCCAATCAAATATTCTTTAACCGGCTCTTACGAAACAACGTTGGGAGTGTTTCTTTTCTCCACAGAGGAGCCGCACAGACAAGATAAGCTCATTTTTACTCTTCCTCTTTCTGTGCTGCAGCTCCTTTTAGCCTTTAGCCAAACAAATCCCTGCAAATCTCAGTGTCAAAATCTGCCATATGGTTTACAGTTTTTCTTCTCTGTCGCTCCTGTGACACTCTTAGAGTTGTTTTCCATTAAAGAGTCGAACGCTTGCTGTGCTCAAGAGTGGCTTCAAACAGGACTAAAAAGCTCCTGAAGAGGGATTTTTTTATTTCATATTATGTCTGCTGGGCAAGGCAAGGGATGGCTAGAATTTAGATTTTCTGTTCCAGACATTATTTTTAGGAGAACAATACATCTGACAGGTGTCAACCTCTATATTAACGTGTATAAAAAAGGCTGAATACTGTAGGATATAACATAATGAAAAATAGCCATATGTTCATTACTTATTTTTCATTGGTTATTTCAAAACTTCAAGGAAAGTTTGAATGATTTAATGAAACGTGTCTTTCGGAATGATTTGTGGTCAATAATCATGTTTATTATGCTCTGGGTAGATCCAATCAGCTAGAGGTTTTAAGAACTGATTAAAATCACTGACACCAACTCGACACCGAACAATTATCGGCAAAAACTAAAAAAAAAATCACCTTTCGTCTGCTGTATGTGGGCAAAAAAACTCAAAATCAAGTACCCAAACGATGTTGATATTATAGAGTTTTATTGATGGAGTTTATAAAGCAAGATTATTTTAATCATTTTTTGTAAAGCAAATGCATTAACTGAAAAGGTTTGTGCTTGTATTGTATGAATGTTTGAAAAGGTTTTGGATAACATTTATTTGCCTTTTTAAAATTGGGTTCTTTCCTTTTCCTTGGTTGTTCTACTTATGGGACATACTTATTATGTTAAAGTAAAAAAGTATTTTGAAATAAATCACATGCACATAAAAAAAATTATAATAAAAAAAATAAATATATATATATACATATATATATATATATAGTTATATATGAAAACAATCAAGTTCAAGTATACTTTTATGTAATTTTAAGTCATTTTAATCTCAAGTATTGATAATTGTCATCTGGTTTTCTGATAGATTGCGTTTGCTTAGTATTTTGAATTGTGTAAGTTTTCCATGTAGCCTTTATGAAACATTTCTTTAAAAAGCTCAGGGGGTATCATGGTTGTCTCACAGCAAGAAGGACGCTGATTCGAGCCTCGGCTGGGTCAGTTGGCATTTCTGTGTGGAGTTTGCATGTTCTCCCTGTGATTGCGTGTGTTTCCCCCACAAGTCCAAAGACATTTGGTACAGGTGAATTGGGTAAAACAAAAATTGTCCGTAGTGTATGAGTGTGAAAGAGTGTGTATAGATGTTTCCCATTGGTGGGTAGCGACTGGAAGGGCATCCGCTGCATAAAACATATGCCAGATGAGTTGGCAGTATATGGCAGATGTTTTTTGCCTTCAAAATTGCACAAAAATGTGCTATACAAATAAAATGGAATTGCCTATATTTTAAACCATTTTTCCAAAATACAATTTTATTTAACCTGTGACCTCATTCTTAATTTTAATCCCTCTTTGATGGTGTAGGGATAATTGAAATTGACACTTTATTGATCACAAAGCACCACTGAACATAAGATGTGCAAAAGGCGTCAATTCAAGTCTTTTTAATTCCTTATGTTTCCTGCTGTTTTTTTTATTCTTTTGTCAGCTTGTTTTGAGTGGGTGGGACTGCTTTGCATCGTAAAGTGATATATACCCATGAAACCAAGTACTAAAATGAACTTAGTTCCTGCCCTTTAAACCATCTGCTCAGGGATTCACAAATCAATAACAGTACATTTAATTATCTTTTCACACAACTAACCAATTAGTGTTAGTTTTAAGTATGTTCTAGTGCTGTTTCCCCCACACATCCATGTGGTACGCAGCATGTGAAAGATCTTTTGTTTTTCTGTAGTTAGAGTGCATGTGGAAATCATGTGATGTGAACAGCCCTTCTAGCCTGAAATCTCATATCAATTACATGCTTCCCCTCCCTCCTCCTCCTGATGAGACATGATTTTATACTCGGGCGATTTGATGATGATTGTCTTTAGGGTCTTTGTGCGATTAAATGGGATTAATTGGGAATCCCAGTGTATGACTCTATTGTTGAGAGGGAAAGAAAGGTGGTTGGTTTTATTAGTAAAATCCTGAACAGTTTCTTTCGCTAACTGTACATTCCACCCCCAACAAATGTGTGTCTGAATATGAATAAGCAGGACATGTCTTTACCTAAGTTATTACTTTTTCTTCTTAATCCAATGAGGGGTAAATCTCATTAAAAATCGTATATTTGAGCAGAGTTTCAGCTGGCACTGTTGTTTTTGGGTTTAATCCTCAACACTTCAATTTAATAACAAAACCATGATATATATTCTTGAATATATATTGCAGTGGAATTTAATTTTGCTTCAGGGGGAGTATTAGCTCTGTTTAAATTTCAAGCAGCTGTGAAATAACCTTGTGTTGGGAATTGTAATCTTTCCCACTTTAATTCATTTATGCATTTGCATCGAACTAAGTAGTTTTAGACGTAAAGTTTCAAAAGTGCACTCGAAGTTTGTTTGAGAATTCAATAGACAGGATTACTTGAGTGAGGGCTGTAGAAACTAAAGACAATTCTGCTTGTGCTTTTCTTTATTATTTTTGAGACTGCATTCCAACCACTGCATTTTCTGTGATGTTAAGCAGCATTGTAAAGAGGCATTCCCTGTAGGGCTAGGCAATTAATAACATTTTGATAGCAATTTCTTAACTTAACACTATATAATCCATAAAACTATATAATCTCTGAATCCCATTCGAAGCCACACCTTGAGTCTATTTATGTGCTGAAGTGCAACTTCTGTGATTTATATTTTTTAATTTTTCCATAACACAATAATAAAAACTAATAAAGAGGTGAAGTAGCAGCTCTAGAGACCCTTATAAAGGTCAAGTGAGCTAATAGTTGCACACATAGTTAGACAACAGAAGTAGAGGTGTTTCCCAATCATTTGGACATGGCAACGAGGTTTTAAAACAATATTCCTTTGCCAAAATGTGCATGTATACGGTGAAAAGTTAAAATTGTTCAGTTGTGAAACATTGAACAAACAGTAAAAAGGTTCGTAAACTTAAATAACTTGATATGATTAAAATTAAATAAGTGTGAATTGCACTCCCAAGCCCGGTGTATCCCAACCACTGATCTTATGGATATAGGTGTGTAGTACCGTAGTATACTGCATTGTTTTAGACACAGGGTCGGTCTGACCAATCAGGTTGTGGTCAAATAGTGCCTACAGCACTTACTCATGCATCCAGCAGTGGAAGAGAGCCACAGTTTGTTATTACATTATTAAAGTTTCAATGTAATCAATGTTTTTTTTATATAAAAACTGGATAAACGAATAGTTGGAGCTACTGCATGTACTAAAATTAAGGGTGTAACAGATTATGGTTTGGTCATTATCCATAGGCAGGAGTGTCAATGTTATTGTTGACATTAAACTTGGATTTATAGTAAAAATGGAACAAATGCAGCAACAAGCTTCCAGTAGGTGAAGTTGGCACAAGTGATGTAACAGACGGCAGTTGACCTATTATCCATAGGTAACTGCTAAAAAAGCAACTGCTATAAAAAAGCTATGTAAAACGTAATTTATTGAGGTAGGGTGATAGGCTGGATAATAGTAAAATAGGTCTTACTGCAACTACTCAAGCTTCTAGGTGAGGTGGGCACAAGTTGTGTAACTTGTAAGTGTTGTTGGTCCATTATCCATAGGTAGGGGTATCAATGATATTGCTAAAATTAAAACTTGATGAATGTAAAATTGGACCTACTCAAGCGTCCAGTAAGTGGAGGAAGCACAAGCGGTATAGCAGCTTGCAGTTGTTCACATCCCCAAAATGCCAGATTTAACAAATACTTATAAAATATCTGCACATTTTTTTCAACAGACACTTAATGGGATGCTTTTGTTGTTTGAAATTTCCTTATTTGATTTTGGAGGTCTCCGATAAGAGGTTGACACACATGCTATGTGGAAAAAAGCTTTCATTTTCTTTTAATATGCTTTTAATTTTACTGGATTTGGTCATGACTGCCTAATGATTAGTTTAATGACTCGTTCCTACTAAACCCTTGCTTTACGTGACGCAACCAGTGCAGCTGATGGAGTTGAGTTCTTTCTGGCATAGTCTTGATCACATTTTAATGAGAGAGACGACAACCAATAAGTAAAGTACAATCAACACAGCATAAAGCAACAAACATCTTTTAAAGTCTACCTGTGATAGAGGAAAGAGTCGAGCTCACCAGAGAAGCTTCAGGCTAGTTGTGAGTACATACAGCATTCAGAGGCTTGAGTGAAAATTATGTTCCAGTCTGTTACTCCATAGAGAATAAAGTCTGTATTCACCAGATGCAGATATCCTGCATGCTAATCTCTGTGAAAGGCTTGCATAACCTGCTTGTCCTGGCATGACCGTTATCAGCAATAGATTTTGTCAATGGTTGGGGGAGGGGTTTGCTTTCCCAGCATGAATAAACGACGCAGGCATGAAGAGGGGCATCGTATGAACATACATCTGAGTTCGTGGGCTAATAGATTTGCTTCATAAAACACTAATTTCAGCGACTCTGAATCTAGTCTTTCTTAATAAAGTTCATAACTTGATACATAAAGCACTTATATTCAAAACTTGAACTGGGTGTTCCTCAAACTTAAAGCTACGTTTGACATCACATTAGAGGTGTCTAATGTTCTTTTTAAAGTAATTAAAAACAAACACATATCAACAATTGAAGAGTTGCATTCCCTGCATCATTCACATACCACCTATGGCAGAAAGTATGACAGGAACTGTGCTGGGTGAACTGTAGCCTGTGTGGGACATGAAAGCCATTTAAGGAGGCATCACTTTGAGCATTGAGGTGCATCATCTGCGCCTGCATCAAAATCAGATCAAAGTAAAGTCACTTCTAAATCAATTGGTCTGTTTTTGAAAAACTTATTTTTAAACACTTTGAGCATGGCATAGCTCATGAGGGCTTCCTCTAGACAGCTGACACACCCCCTTTAAAAGCCTCAGCCTGAGAAGGGATGAATTCCTCTCAATATGGAACACATATAAACCACCTGTGGCCATTTTTTTCATACGTTTAAACTGGAAAGTTTCAATGACTACTTTTAAGGGTCGTTTCATTACTTTTCGTCTGTCTTTGTTAAAACAGTAGGCTCAAGTACAGTTATACAGGTCCTTGCAGTGTATGAGCTTCTAATAAAAAGATAACAAGTGCTTTTTTATTGATCCTCTGATTTTCTGAAAAACATTCAGATCAGTGGCTTAAAATCCAAAATGCTTTGATCTTGATATTTGTGGTGCCTTATACCATCTACTCAATCATATGAACGATGCTTGTGATGATGGATTACAGCAAAACATCGAATGCAACTCAAGTTTCATTGAAATACTGATTTTTAAGAGATTCACAAGAGATCTACTAATACATATATTTGTTTTTAAAACAACTCCTTTTCATATACTATGTTGGTCATAAAGAGATGTTTTTGTCTCGTAAACTCAAGAAGACAAAGTGTCTTTTTGTACTTTAAAATCCAATTACTTCATTGCAGTGCATCAGCGGTGATGTTACCAATCAATTATGAAACATCCATATATCATAACATTCCCATTCAGTCTGAATGATGCATTCATGGAAAAATGTAGTTTATTTGTTCTTATAGGTTTGAAGGTTACACATTTCAATAACTTTGAAAGGACATCTACTGTAAACCTTGTTAGAAATGCAAGATTATAATTATTATTTAAAAAAGGAGGAGCATTCATCTTTCTTTTGTACCATTCAAGAGGTGGTGGCGGTATTAAACTTTTTTTCTTTTGATGCTTGAAACCCCTTTTTGTCTCTACCAGTTGCCAACATTGATTTCATGCTTGAAATAACAGTCTCTCTAGAATAAATTTGGGGGAAAAGCAAATACATTGATGTTTTATACATCCCCCAACCCTAATAGATAGCACAGATGAAAAGAAAAGATTGATCCAAGGTTCAGAGGCAAAACAATGGCAACGTACAAAATGAAGGCCAGTCCTCTTTATAGATTGCTTTCATTCTCTGATTTTCTGTGGTAGAAAATGGTTTATAATATAAAATGCTCCCTGCTCAAAGACGTGTGCATTTTGTAAATGTGCTATAGATCTTTTGTGAGTTTGTTTGGAAATCAGATTGGTGTGTGTGTGGGAGTTTTTGCGTGTTGGACTACTAAAATTGTTTGGGATTTGTTGAGAACACCCATCATATAGAGAAAGCAGAATAGTTCTTTAATAGTGTTTTTTTTTTTAGACACAATGTTTAAAATTCAAGTCAGAACTAAAAATCAACAACACAAAAACTGTACCGCTTGAACCAATGAATGCATTTCAGCTAACAATGTGTGGACTTCAAATCTGAATTTTGTGTTAGCAAAACATTTCAAACTGTCATTGCTGATTGTTATTCATAACATAAAGCCAAAACTCAAATTAATTTAGCTTTTTACAATAATTGGATGAAATGTGAAATGATCTTATTAAGAAGAAACAGCTATGATCAACACGTTTTATTAAGAGGGGCTAGGCCCTGATTGGCTTAGTTTTTAACCCCGACCCAAATTTATTTTGGGGTAGACAAATAAATCGACCTTCCAGATTAATTTACACTTTATTTAGTGCTTAATCAATATTATATAATACTTTTTCACATTAAATTTTTACATGCACATATACAAACATTTTTATTTTATTTTAGCAGAAGTATGTTTATCAATTCTTGCTTTTCAAAACTTTGGAAGTGTGTGTCTATATAAAAACACAAATGACACATTTTCTCTAGGCTACCTATTAATATGTAAATATATATAAATATTGGTATCACCATAGGCTATAGAAAAACCCATATTAAACTGAACTCTAGTCAATAACTAACTAAAATAGTTGATATGCAATGATATAACATAAAACAGTTGAAATATCAGTTTGCAAGTTTCTGTAGCCTATGGGGTTAGTAAGCATGACATGCCAGTGCAGCTGTCCTTTGGGTAGTTCCAAGTTTTCCTCATGACCTGTAAACTTTTGGAAATCACATAAATTTGTAATTTATCACATCATATTTATATTATTATTTTATTAAAATTTAAAAAACTAATTTTGAATTGCCAAAAAATGAGTTTATTCATCAGAAATGCCTCGATTTTGTGTCTGCCCATCAGAGAAAACTTGGAAAGATAACTTTTGCCTGTGACCAGCACTTTAAATTCACCTGGTTCATCAACAAAGAAAAGTCTGATAAAGGGTTAATGACGAGACTGGCTCAGTCACTGGGTGCTTTTTTCACCTTTCCCGTGTTCGTTGATTTGGAGGTCCATACACTAAGTTCATAATACATTATATATTTAATACACTAGGCTTAAATACAGTAATGAAATACACAATTTTACTCTTCATACATCAAGCCAAGCATACACTAAATGGCTTTTATAACCCTATATGGAAACCTGGTTTCAGCACACATGGAGTATCTTCCCTAAAATCCTAAACATGCCACACTACAACAGTTAGTAACATCCCTGTAGTGTGGAACGTTACATGCTATTTTTCAAAGCGTGTGTGTCAAAAAAGTAAAGTTTGCGACCAGATCTTTTTTATTGGCATTTTACACAAGTAGACCTATAACAAAATAAATAATTGATAAAACAGTACACCGACATTAGAAATCATACAGTGTAGAGTAGACTGTCTTATTTATCTGCAAACTGGGCCAAAAATACGAGGTGATTCAAAAACGTTTATGAAAATATTGCATTTTGAACGTTATTAACAGTGCAGAGTTGGTGTAGAGGGCTCAAATATTGATTTTAAGTGCTATAACAAGGGCATAACATGGGACCTTTAAGTTCAGTTTAAGCTCATTTCCTGCCTCTCCCAATCTCTCTTTAACTTCCTGTCTAGCAGGTTTCATATCATGAAAGACAAAAAGGCCATAATCTATAACAAATCTTAAAGTGTAAAAAATGATTAGTAGTTAAATAAACTCAACGTTCAAGGTCAAATTCACGAGTGCGCACTTGCATAAATTAAGCCTTGGATGCACAAGCGGACTTGCGAACTGTCCGATGGAGGGCTTTGGGCTCTGGTGAAGGGGTGGTGGAGGGTTTTTACTGTAGATCGTCAGAGGTACTGAGCGATCTGATGGTTTATACCGGATTATCTGTGGGGCATAATTACCCAGAGCTAATAAATTAATTGTCTGCATGTGCTACTCCCGAAACTTCCCGAGTCTAGTTTTAAAAATGTTTTAGTGCAATTATTCCATGCAGTTATTAACTAGTAACTACTTTGGGTTTTAATTGGAGCTTATTGGTAGAGAACATCAAATGTTTTTATTTTCTTTGTGAACTCGGCTTGAGCTTTAAATGAATTTCTGAAAATGAAGGATAGTGTTGTAATTGTGTTTTTATATAGGGAAAAAAATATTTCAGACCACTTTTGGTAACGTTTCAAACCTGCATTACAGCCGACTTAAATCTTGACATCTGCTCTAACTGAAAGCTCCACGTTTGGTACTTAATGGCCAAATAAACACTGCTTGTGACACTAATCACCACCATCAAAAGCTTAAAATTGCCTTTGGCAGTCAATCGTTAGTTTTTATAACGATTCCGCTACATGTATGAGATGTTCATTCCCAGTGACTGAGGTTCAGTGACCTAAAAGGTCCAGATAGCGCTGATGTCCTGACGGCTTCAGTTTGACAAGCACTTTTTCCTTTGTGCACATTTTTGTTAGCCAAATTCAAACTCAATCAGGGTCAGGAGGTGCCCAAACCTCATTGTTAAACTACACTCTAAAACACACTTGGATACTTGTAATGTTAATTCGGAACTAAAGAATAGAAGTCAAAAGATGTGAGTTCAGGAAACACTCAAGTTTTTCTGTGTGCGCTGGAATGCTGAACTTTTCTTTGCCTGAAAAGCATTTTTTAGGTTTTAGGATTTCATCGATTATAAGGTGCAGATGGCTTATTTAGTACTTGATGAAAACAATGTCAATTGTGAAAAATACCAAATGTTCAGTTTCAAAAGATTGTTGTATAGATATATTTTCTACATCTATTTTTACACAAAAGTGGTTGAAAACATGAAACAATTTAGAAATCTTTTTTTTTATTGATAGATAACAAGACAAAGTAAAAAAAAAAAATAAATACAAAATCTTTTTTAGACTGTCTCAGTCTTCCAAATATCCTGACATCGAATATTTAGCTATTTTTTTCCTGTGCAGCATGCTGTAAAGAGACTTGGCATCACATGAAATATGAAGTACTAGGATAACTTACCAGCAGCCACAGTGTGTGTTTTTCCTTTTATTGTCCATGGAAGTGTTTCAGAGCTGGAAAATAATTTGCATACTATAGAATGGAGCAGGTAGAATTTCTACAATAAAGTGGAGGATAAAAAGTGCAGCACAAAATAAACGTTGCTGAAGTCTGGAAAAAGCAATAATGATGAGAAGAAAATTAGTTAATTGTAGTTGATGACCAATCCAGTTCTTTTGACTAAAACACTGGGTTTTGATACTTATTGGTACTTTGCAAAGCCAGTATCCTAATGTCCTGCCTTTTGAAATTTAACTGGCCTCACTATTGCATCCAACAACAATAATATAAATTAGCACTGTTTATCTATTAAAAAGCAATAGCATGGTTCTCAAAAAAATGTTGTGATTAATCACAATTATTTGAAAATTTGTATGTGGGTTTTCACAATCAAATATTTAAATGTGAAATGCAAATAGATGGAAGAAAAAAACACCAATGGCTATTCTTAAAAAAAAACTCTAGTTTTACTATAATACAAATATTTGACTCGTACCTATTTGACAGGATTCTTCTAATTAACCCTTTCGTGTATTTTTGAACGAATCTGCCTACCATTGTCACAGAGGCTAACCTCGTCACTCCCACCTTAGACCAACAGAGGGTACCCTCGTCTCGCTAACCACTGCTCATCTCCTTACATCAGACTACATTCCCCATACACCCCAGGGGTATCTTGATTACACACCCAGCTGAAGAACATTAGTAGTGCTATTTAACAGACTGATTCCCGTTGTTCATCGCGAAGTCTTGTTTGTCTCTCTGCTGCAATTCTGAGCGTTTACCTTGTTTATAGCCTGCCTGTTGTGACCCTGCCTGTTTACCGTCTCTGCTTGTTTGCTGCCTGCCCTGACTACCCGCCTGTTATTTGATTACGTTTAATAAAAGCCTGCATATGGATCCCAACTCGAGTGATGTTACGTTACAGAAGACTTCGCCACCCAACGATCCAGCGGCTTTCTCGCACCTCTCCTCAGCGCTGTCCTCACAGACGAATCAACTCGCCGCGCATCACCATCAGCTGAATCGCCTGACATCGCTCACCCAAGAACTGGGAGAAGCGTTTCAGAGCTTACACACCCCTTCTCCACCAACAGCCATGACGTCAACTTACGCTCACGCGGCTCTCGCGGCTCCCGCTGTCACCGAAACGCAGCATGTCAGTCCTCGCCTCGCCTTTCCGGAGAGGTTTGATGGGGATCCCACGAAGTGCAAGGGGTTTTTGATGCAGTGCTCCCTCTTCGTTAACCAACAACCTGCGCTCTACACATTGGACGCCAGTAAGATTGCATTTGTCCTTTCTCTATTAACTGGGAGAGCTTTAGAATGGGCCACGGCCGTATGGAGGAGAGACGGCACCGCGTTTCCAACATTCCGTGAATTTACGGAGAACTTTAGCATGACGTTTGATCACCCCCGCGAGGGCAAGAGCGCGGGCGATAAATTACTGGAGCTAGCACAGGGCCGAAGGACCGCAGCAGAATACGCTCTCGTCTTTCGCACGCTCGCCGCGCAAACAGCGTGGGTGGAGGACACGTTGAAAACACTCTTCAGAAGAGGATTGATTCATGAGCTGCAGTCAGAGCTGGCTTGTCGTGATGAGGGGATGGATCTGAATCACTTCATTTCACTCACCATTCAGATCGATAACCTCATGAGGGCGCGACGACGACAGGTTCCCCGCAATGTTCACCGGACACCTGTTCTCGGGGCTACCGCAGAATCAGAACCCATGCAGATCAATCGATACCACATCTCAGCGGAGGAACGAAACCGGCGCATGACTCACCAACTCTGCCTGTACTGTGGGGAGCCAGGTCATTTGCGAACCTCATGTCCCTCTCGACCTAGACACACTCCTTGGGAGACGGGGAGTTTTTCGGTCCACTCTTTAAACCCGGAGACATGTGTCAACATCATGATAATCATTAAAACGGGGGAGAGCGAAATAAGAACTAAAGCCTTACTAGATTCAGGAGCAGCAGGGAACTTCATGTCTAAGGAGTTCGCAAGCCGACATCAGATACCCCTCACTCACTGTTCCTCTCCATTAACAGTGGAGGCGATAGACGGACGCCCTCTTGGATCGGGAAAGATATCACATCTCACTCAGGCGTTGGAGATGCACACCGGTATGGTTCACAGAGAGACGATCCAGTTTTACGTACTTCCCACACACCGTACTCCAATAATCCTAGGACTACCCTGGCTGCGAAGGCACGACCCACATATTTCCTGGAGAACAGGACAAATCATCAGATGGAACGAGTCTTGCTTTTCTGACTGCATCGCTCCTATCTCACGCCTGCCAGTTCAATCTGTTTCGGTATCGGAGGAGAGTGATCCTGATACTAAACTCCCGCCTGAATATGAGGATTTGTCTTTGGCCTTCAGCAAAACTGAACCCACGAAACTTCCTCCTCATCGTAATTGCGACTGCGCTATTGACCTCCGACCAGGAACAACGCCCCCTAAGGGACGGATTTACCCATTGTCGAAACCCGAGACTGAGGCCATGGAGAAATACATTGCTGAGGAGTTAAAGAAGGGCTTCATACGACCATCAACCTCACCCGCATCAGCAGGGTTTTTTTTTGTTAAGAAGAAGGATGGAGGACTTCGTCCATGCATTGATTACCGAGGTCTCAATGAAATAACCATTAACTTCCGCTACCCACTACCCCTTGTACCTGCAGCCCTGGAACAACTCAGAACCGCCAAATACTACACCAAACTGGACCTTCGAAGCGCCTACAACCTCATCCGCATTCGGAGAGGGGACGAATGGAAGACCGGGTTCTCCACAAACACAGGACACTACGAATACCGGGTCATGCCTTTCGGACTGGTCAACAGTCCATCCGTCTTCCAGTCCTTCATTAACGACGTCTTGAGAGATCTCCTGAACCGCACCGTCATAGTGTATATTGATGATATTCTGGTCTTCTCCGACACCCTAGAGGATCACATTCACCACGTACGAACCGTGCTTGAACGACTCATCGAGAACCAACTATACGCCAAAGCAGAGAAGTGTGAATTTCACCAAACCTCGACGTCATTTCTGGGATACATCATCAGCCAGGAGGGAGTAGCCATGGACGAACGAAAGGTGAGCGCAATCCTCAGATGGCCTCAGCCCTCGACCCTGAAAGAACTCCAACGTTTCCTCGGCTTTGCCAACTTCTATAGATGTTTCATTAGAAACTTTAGTACGGTCGCACATCCCCTAACATCCATGAGCAAGAAGGGCGTCCACAGACTCCAGTGGTCCAGCTCTGCCACACACGCGTTCCACCAATTGAAGCAACGGTTCAGCACAGCCCCCATCCTCCACCACCCCAACCCTGACCAGCCCTTTATCGTCGAAGTGGATGCCTCTAATACAGGTGTGGGGGCCATTCTCTCACAAAGACAGGGATCACCTCCCAAACTATTTCCCTGCGCCTTCTATTCAAGAAAATTAAACCCAGCCGAGAGAAACTATGATGTGGGAGATCGAGAGTTACTGGCCATGAAAGCAGCTCTCGAGGAATGGCGTCACTGGCTAGAGGGAGCCACTCATGAATTTACAGTTCTGACGGATCATAAGAACCTGGAATATCTGAGAACAGCGAAGAGACTTAATCCCAGACAGGCACGCTTGTCACTATTCTTCAGCCGCTTCAAATTCACCATCACCTATCGTCCCGGATCCAAGAACATCAAGGCAGACGCCCTGTCACGACAATTTGAGGACGACCAGACCCCGCAAACTCCCGAGTACATCTTGCCTCCCAGTCTCACAGTTGCACCCATCCAATGGGACATAACCACGGAAATTGAGCAGGCCAACGCACAGTCCGAGACCCCAACAGAATGCCCAGCCAACAAGATATTTGTTCCCGAGGTCTATAGAACCCGTATTCTAGAACAAGTACACTCCCTGCCCAGCTCGGGACATCCTGGGATAAACGCCACCATACAGCTTCTACAGAACCGGTTCTGGTGGCCGTCACTGTCCAGAGACACAGTCAGGTTCATTCAACACTGCCAGAACTGCAATACACAGAAACCATCACGACAATTACCAGCAGGTTTGCTACAACCCCTTCCTATACCACAACGCCCCTGGTCACATATCGCCATCGACTTCATCACCGATCTGCCCAGCTCCAACAATCACACCACCATCCTTACCGTCGTCGACAGATTCTCCAAGGCTTGCCGACTGATACCACTACCCAAACTCCCCACGGCCCTACAAACAGCTGAACATCTCTGCAACATGGTATTCCGATTTTACGGCCTACCCGAGGATATTGTATCGGACAGAGGACCTCAATTTACGTCCCGAGTCTGGACAGCATTCTTTAAGATGCTCGGGGTCAATGTCAGCCTGACCTCTGGATACCACCCCCAAGCCAATGGCCAGACCGAGAGGCTTAACCAAGAGATAACCCGTTTCCTCCGCTCCTACTGCAGCCAACAGCAGAACGACTGGAGTCGCTACCTGATGTGGGCCGAATATGCACAAAACTCCATCAGAAAACCTTCCACAGGCCTCACCCCATTTCAATGTATCCTGGGTTTCCAACCTCCCTTCTTCACCTGGTCAGGAGAACCCTCTAACGTCCCAGCAGTCGACGATTGGCTACGCAGGAGTGAGGAGACATGGAGCCTGGCCCACACCCAACTGCAACGTGCCGTCCGCCGACAAAAGGACCAAGCCGACCGACGTCGTCGCCACAACCCAGAGTACACCCCTGGACAATGGGTATGGTTGTCCACCAGAGACCTGCGCCTCCGACTACCATGCAAAAAACTCAGTCCCAGGTACGTGGGTCCTTTCCAAATTCAGAGACAAATCACACCGGTATCTTTTCGTCTTGCCTTGCCTAATCACTACCGTATATCTCCTACCTTCCATGTTTCTCTGCTCAAGCCCGCTGTTGGTCCCACCGAGGAGGGGGAGTCTTCTGACAGAGGTCCCCTGCCCATCCTGGTGGAGGGCGAGGAGGCGTACAGAGTGAGAGAACTACTCGACTCAAGGCGTCGGGGTAGAACCTTACAATACCTTGTCGACTGGGAGGGATATGGTCCAGAGGAACGCTCTTGGGTAGACTCTGGGGACATTCTCGACCCAGGCCTCACCGAGACCTTCCACCGTAACCACCCGAGAAAACCGGCTCCTCGACCACGTGGGAGACCCCGTCGCCGTCTGCTTCCTCGCGCCAGGAGTCGCTCGCAGGGGGGGGGGGCTCTGTCACAGAGGCTAACCTCGTCACTCCCACCTTAGACCAACAGAGGGTACCCTCGTCTCGCTAACCACTGCTCATCTCCTTACATCAGACTACATTCCCCATACACCCCAGGGGTATCTTGATTACACACCCAGCTGAAGAACATTAGTAGCGCTATTTAACAGACTGATTCCCGTTGTTCATCGCGAAGTCTTGTTTGTCTCTCTGCTGCAATTCTGAGCGTTTACCTTGTTTATAGCCTGCCTGTTGTGACCCTGCCTGTTTACCGTCTCTGCTTGTTTGCTGCCTGCCCTGACTACCCGCCTGTTATTTGATTACGTTTAATAAAAGCCTGCATATGGATCCCAACTCGAGTGATGTTACGTTACAACCATACTCTGAATGTCCTTACTCTGTGTTGATTTGTGTGGAGATTGTCATATTTCTCTTAGACGTTAAGGTTTTAAACTTTTTCATTAATTTCATCACCAGCAATGGAGCCTGAAGGAGTTTTCAACTGGAAAAGAAAGCCAGTAGACCCTTTCTAGCATTCATTCGACAACATTCCAAGCAATTTCCTATTCCGGGGTTAATGCTGCTTTTGACTTCAATAACACATTACAATTATTAAATATCAGTAGAACGATAGTGCAGTTTTGGTATATTTACATTGATTTGTTTAACATTATACATTTATAGCTCTGTATAGGTGTTGTAGAACATGTAGATTCTAACAACCATGAGTTTCCATCTTGGATTGACTTTTCTGCTTTTGACCTTTTTCTTCCAACACTGCCAAAGCTATGTCAATCTCAAACCAGGCAGCATTTTGAAAATCAAGAAAATATTAAACATTGACATTTGGGTGCATGGCTGTTTCCAGATTTGGATGAATAATTCTGATTGTGTGTACACATGGCTAAAACATTTATAAAGTAATTGAATCCACATCTTTGAAGGCTGGTATAATGTTGCTGTTTTCTAAAATGAATGCCTCAGTCTACTCTAGTGGTTCTTTCAGTTTTCTTCAGGACCATATTATTTTATTACATGCATGCTCCTAAGTTGATCAGATGCATCATTTTGAGAATCATTAAATACTCATTCATCTGTAAAGAAAGACTTCAGTGAAACGAGTGACTGAGAACGCTTACTTGATTAGATATATTCCCACTCTTTTATACTGCATGTAAAACAGCAATGTTTCATTTCAGCATATATAAATATATATTTATATATAGTCAAGTGAATGAGTGACAGGCAGCTGGAGACAAAGCGATGGAGGAAAGGCTAATTAAAGCCAAGTAAAGCGATCTTGCCCAGTGTCACTTAGCAACGTGCAAACCTTTTTTTAACGCCCCTAGGTTAGGAAACACACGTCTTAGAAAAGCTAGTCACTGCTGCAAACTTCCTTTCTCCTGCTCTCTCACGGATAATAAAATCTGTCCACCTTCGGACCTCATAATTAGCTTTTTCTGCAGTCCTTCAAATTAATTAGTCTGATGTCTACGAATGAAAAAGTACGCTAAGGGCAATTTGTCGAAAAGGCAGTCAAAATGGCAATGGCGCTCGCTCATTTCTGTCATTAATCTCACACTGGTGATGGACACGGCTCTTTTGTTTATGACTCAGACGTCAAATGAAACCAGTCTTGGATGAGATTAAAGCTTTTGAAGGAACAAAATGAAACCACTATTAAATCAGGCTTTTACCTAAAGCTCCGGCAAAGCGCTTAATGCAGCTGAGCCATGATATTTACAGCTTTTCTATTTTTTCTATTCACTATTACTGCCTTTAATTTTTCATTCTTGCTAGTCTTCATGCATATGATTTTTTTTAAAAGAGCAGCATGTAAGAAATTTTAACACAAGTAATCATAAAATGACCTTGATGCTCTGTGTCAAGACATTGAGGGATTTCAATACTGACATCACTGAGGTTTTCCTGACAGGACATTTGAGTTAGTATGTCTTTGTTCCAATCATCATGTGGCTAGCACTTTAAGATTCAAGTTCCATCTTTGCAAAGTCTAATTGACTTATTCAATTATTGTTGACAATTACTCCAACTGCAGAACCCAAAATAGACCTCTGCTTTCTCTGCATAAATTTAAAAATCATCTTATCATCAACTTATTATGTAAACCACTCACAAAATGCACAACATCCTTTCTTGACATGAACACGCTTTCAGACAGCAAAGCAATTTCAAACTTAAGACAATTATGATTTTACCATTTTCTGTAACCCTTTAAAATTAACCATAAAACAGTTCTGGTGGAGTATACCTTAGTATTTTTACATGCTGTGCTGTTATTCTTTGAGGATTTTCCAAAATCTTATATCGATACAATCCTTAAACCCACATCTAGAAGAATATTCTGCGCTATTATGTCGTGGTTAAGAGAGGCACTTTACTTTTTCTGCATTTTTAAATCATCTGCAGCATTAGACATGTTGTCAATGCATCACTGGAACAAAATCTCACACTATACACGTTTGTGTATATAATACATTTAAAAGATTTAATTTATTGTACCATAAAGCCTAAAAACCCTGTTTTCATTTCTGTTTACCAATCATTTCTTCATCCTAAGTGTTATAAACTCTTTTTAATATGTTTTTTTTATTATTTTATCAAGCTAGTTTTAACGTTGTTAAAATACCTTCAGTTTTTTTTTCCAAAAGGTTTTTTTTCTCTGCTGTTCTTTCAATTAAAACTTATTAATAAGCGCAAACCTTAAATAAGAAGGAGTCTGTTTGGATTTCTAAAGACAGAAAACTAGGCTAAATTACACTTTTCTTCTCTTTTTGGAACTGTGCGACAAGGTCAGCACAGATCAACTCTTTTGTGTCAGTGTTTATGGTTTATTTGGCTCAGAGGGAAATTGAATCCTGCATCTGTGCGAATGTATGTGTAGAAAAGCCTATAAAAGCATTTTCAAGCAAGTTCAGAGAATGGACAACTTTATTCCATTGATATCAGTCACCAACAGCTACGGCTATGCTATTCATCCTTCAGTCGTTTGTGTGTACACACTTTATTCTTGCAGGTGATTGAAACGCTTCTGCTGTTGAACTTTGAGCTTTCATTCATTTATTTGTTTCCTCAAGGGTGAATTTTTCAGCACCCAAAATCTCTGGTGCCCTGCCATCTATTCTCTTCTGTAACAACATGAGTGTATTTAACACCAAGTTGAAGGTTTTCAAAACATTCAGTTCTGCTCTTTCATGAGGTGAAGGCTCAATGCATGCAAAAGAATAAAAAGATTAGAGAATTTCACATATGTGCGTAAAAATGTGATTAAATGTCATGTATATATGTGTTGAATTATCAGTGTGAATACACTATTGATTAAAGTGTGTAAATAACAGATAATCATTTGTACCCTGTGATAGATCTCAAACAGAAAAGTTTTATTGAGTCTAAAGATGATAAGTAAAACTAGAGAATTTTTCATTTTATTTGTATAAAATAAACTGTTGTAAAAGGTTAGGCTGTGTTTTAAAGTATACAGAAACTAGTGGGTCGATAAATATAGGAAGTATTTCATAAATAAATAAAACTATTTAGACATATCAGTAAAACCTAATGCTTGGTTAACATAAATTATTTGTAAACTATATACAGGGTTTGTTCACATTTTTTTAAATAAAAGCAGCTTTTCCTCTAGGTTAACAACCCTGGGACGAGTCATATTCAGAGTTGCTAAAGAGATGTATAGGAGTTTGTTTAATATCAAAATCTGTTACCAAACAGAGATTGGATTACAATTTTTCAATGTAATTCACAAGCAAACAATGCCATAAAATTAATCTCTTAATTGATAAATTAATAAGAGAATAAGAGTAATTTACTAAGTCACAGTAAATGTTCCACAATTCATTAACACATTCATTATTTCATGTTGCCGGTATGTCAATATACAGTAATTATCATTTGTTTATTTCACATTATACCACTTATATTTGTCATCAATCTTT
Source organism: Danionella dracula (assembly GCA_900490495.1). Taxonomy (NCBI): domain Eukaryota; kingdom Metazoa; phylum Chordata; class Actinopteri; order Cypriniformes; family Danionidae; genus Danionella; species Danionella dracula. Next base: position 20,469,163 of record UELW01000778.1, on the reverse strand, counting down.
AAATATTTTTTTTAAATAACAACAATAAAACACTAGATTTTTTTCCTATACTGTATTTTAAAGGTTATAAAGAAACTAATGGCTTGATAAAAATAATAAGTATGTAAAGTAGAAAAAAAACTGTGAAATCTAACAATATATTGGGGAATTAAGGTGGAGGAGAAATTTCCATACTTTTACAGAACATATATTAATTTTAAGGGTATTTTTGTATTGTACGATGTGACAAAAATTAGAATCAATGAATGAAATCATCAAACTCTAAAGCGAGTAGCAAAAAAGCTTCTAGTCTAATGCACTATCCATTATTCTGTGAGATACCCGCAGTTAAGTTGTTGACTAACTCAACACAAACACTTATTAGATAGAAAATTGTTATATAATTCTGTATTTTAGTAAATAAACACAAGCATTACCTTCTCCACTGACCAACTAAAAAAAGATAACAATAGCCAGCTGATATTCAGGATATAATGGCACCTGTTCAATCAACAGACTATTCAAGAATTCAATGTGATTTTTAAAATCAGGGTAAAACCTGTAAATCATTCAAACTGACAGATTCCAAAAAATCACCAGACATTAGTACTTTATTCATAAGTTAATACACGTTATGAGTTTTATTTACAGTGTTATTTTCTCTTGGGCAGATGTTTTGTTGTTAAACTGCATTTTTTATTTTGTTATAGTCGCTTGAACCGAATGTTGTTTTGCAAGTTTTTAAATGCTCAATACTGTTTCATGTTCAACTTAGAGACTAATTAAAAAAAGCATAAATGAACACTTCATTGCTCTAGCTAAATTTCTTTTGGAGGGAGAAACGAAGCACATTAAAAATGTATTGAGTTTACATTTGTATGTCAAAGGAATTAAAAAGAAATTCTTAACAGCCTGAACAATTGAATTCCTCTTCTTTCCTGCTGCCTTCAGTCAGATAATTAAATAATTGGATAATTAATTAGACTTTCTGCTTTTGGCACATGGCGCACTGAATAAATCATTGGCCCCAACAGGATCGTTGAACTGCTCAGCATGAATCCAGCGTACCGCCACACTCAATTTCTTCCTTCAGCTTCCTGTCAGCAAAATCATGAAAACTCATTTTATTCCTCTCTCTTGCTCTTTAAATTCACGATGAACTGAAAGAGGCGCAATGACAGGTTCCTCATATATTTGGGATTGGTTTCTCAAACACTGCAGCTTTTTTGTGGGTTAACTCCTTAACCAAACAAAGAGAATGACCCAGTTTACTTTGCCCTTCCCCAATTTGAATATACTCAGAGTGAAATTGGATAAACGCAGTCGAAATGTGAAGGAACTACTCTTTAGGACAACAATGGATGAAAGAATGAAGGTGGGGGTGGGGTTGGTAACATATTTTGTAGAGGGATATTTTTTGTCTCGAGGCTGAACAATGAGCGATACTCTTTCAAACCCAATTGGTGCCAATCTGAATTTGATGCAAATAATAGTGGTGTTTTTATTCCGCTGTGTATTAGCAATATTTTTTTTTCTCTCTGACTATTCAAAATTATACTCATGCTTGCCCCTGGCTTTTTCACATCCATCTCGTGGAATGGCTACTAGACAGAGGTTGTAGTTGACACAGATTTGCCTGAAGAACAACCCCAACCCCCCTTTCTACCTCTCATAATATGACAAATGTTAAAGATTGGGGGTAGGGAGTTGGCTTAATTTAGGGTTAAGATAAACCACAGGGAAGCAACCATGCACCATCTCCAGTATGCTGATTTTAATGATTTAATGAAGGAACTCTCCTCCCTGGAGAGAGGAGGAGAGAGCCCTCTTTTTTCCAGTCTTTATGTAAGATGAAATTGATCTTTCATGTGGTGCTTGGATCCTTAAAATGTTACAGTAGTCTGAAAACCAACAGCAGAGTCTAGATTTAAAACCTGAAGCCTTTTGCTGCTAAATTAATTGCTGATGACAATGAAACATCGACATTGAATTTTAAAAAGGTATAGCATAATTTACATTATGCGAATATAGTCCTGCACCGACTTCTCTGCGGGTTATTTAAAACAAGATTAACACCTCTATTGATGTAGTGATCCTCCTTGTCATTGAATGGCACTAAATGTTCAACAAAAATCTAAGGAATGAAATTCAGGAATATCACAAAAAATTCACAAGAATCTAAGAAATTTCACAGCAATCCCCGGGTTTTTATTTTTCTTTGTGCGCCTTATCGAACAACTAAGCTTTTCAATATCCATATTGTCTTCAGTAAACTACTTCTATGCTATTTCATTCCATGAGTCGACAAAAGTGTCTATCACGCCCTTTTTTATGTCAGGAAAAGTACCCCAATCACGTGATCAAAAGAGCCAGTGTTCATTGGTCGACCGTGAGATCACACACTCCGATGATGTGCCAGAGATTTTTTCATTCGCACCCATCTGTCAGCCAGATTTGTGAGTTCACATTATTTTTGTCTCGAGGCACATACGCATGCGGAAATTTCTATTGATAATATGCATAGGTGTGTGGGGGCCTTCAATGTCAGGCCGGGTGCTGCAGGGCTCAATACTCGGGCCAACGTGAAAAAATCTCCAAAAAAATTTCATTCTGTCAGAAACATCCATCCATCCATCTTCATGTCGGTTTTCTTCCCTTGCGGGGTCACCACAGTGGAATGAACTGCCAACTCTCTGGCATATGTTTTACGCAGCGGATGCCCTTCCAGCCGCAACCCATTGCTGGGAACAATTGACACAAACACTCCTTCACACTCATACTCTATGGACAATTGTTTTTTTCTCAATTCACTTATACCACTTGTCTTTGGAAAACCGGAGCACCCGGAGTAAACCCACGCGATCACAACATGCAAACTCCACACAGAATTGCCAACCAACCCAGCCGAGGCTCGAACCAGCGATCTTTTTCCTGTGAGACGACCGTGCTGCACCACTGCGCTACCGTGACACTCTTCTGTCAGAACATACGAGAATATTTTTTACTTTTAAGGTATTTTTTAAGGTATTTTTTAACTTAATTTGACATAGCTCAGGGGTGAATTAATGAACAATTCAATAAGGCTTTAAATGTAATTTAGCACCATGAATAAATACCCATAAGAATGGCTAAAATGAATAATATGGTTGGTAATATTCATCAATCAGCTGCAAAGCAACTCATTATTAAATTTCACACTTGCTTATAATTGCATAGCATCACAAGCAAAGTGGCAAGCAATTGAGAACTGTTTTTTTTATTTTTTTTATTTTCATAGTTGATCTGAGTGGCTGACAGTGTTTACATAAAAGCACTGCTCTGATTGGCTCACAGCATACCGCACTTCTCATTCCAAGAATTGGCATCCATCTGGTAGTCTTTGTAATCGCGCAAACTACTTGGTATATTTCCACACCTTTTCCACAAAACACTCTGTATCCTGGTCCATATGTCACCTGCCATCCATATTCATCTTCTTATTTGTTGTGTTGACAGCAGAGACAACTGGATACATATACGATGTAACACAATAAGTTCTTGGCATGAACCACATAGGCCAATCACAAAGATTGCAGTCTGTAAGGCTTTGATATGTAGTTTCAATTCTGGACTTCGCATGGGGGTCAATGCACAGACTTTGCCAAAAATGACACATAAGTATATGTTCAGTACTAAAAAAGTGAAGCAACAGAGTAACACTGATTGCATCATGTGCGATTAATACATTTATATCCACACAATCACAGAGTCAGCAAGCTATCTGAAAATGTAACCACCACAATATTATGACATTTCTTTTTTCATATTACCTTTTTGGTTTGTGATGAGTGCAGCACACTGAACCCATCTGTGATTTCTGTGAACCGTTACACTACTTGTAATTGCGTTTCCACTAATTTCAAAAGGAAGCAATTTAACGTTTTTGCATAATTTGCATAATCTTTTTAAAACATTTACACTTTGATAAAACTTAAAAGTTTAATATTGAACATTTGGTTTCAGGGGGAAGACAGAATTGTGAATGATGTCCTTCAACCCTACAGTGGTCAGACTCGGTAGATATATTGATCCTTATCTACTGGTTGGATTCATGGGTGCTTGTTGCCCAGTGAAAGTAAATTATTCATACATCCACTACTCTATATATAGACTATTAATGGTCACCAGGAAGTTCAAAGAAAAAGCTGATGATGTGACCCTCACTGGTGTCGAATTGATTGGTTTGTTTCAGTTAGTTCATGGGATTTTCCCCCCCAGACCAGTTTAACTGTGTTCCATTTTCCGGCTGTGTGAGATGCATTCTCTATTTAGGATTGCTGATTTTGGGTTATGTAGTGAATGAATGTTAGACTTGTTTAGCTGAATGAGTTGCTTTGTTGCATCAATGTCCCACACACTTTTTCCAACATTAGCGTTTCTCTTACAGTTTTTCACCAGGGCTGATAAAGACATTACGATAGATACGGAAAAAGCAGTAGACTTTCATTTTGGAGTGGTTCAAAAGGTGTAAATGTCAAGCAGTGAGCCTCAAGGTTCAGTATTTGGTCAAGGTGTGAAAATCTTCAAATTGAAATGCCATTCCTACAGCTAAAAATAATTAGTTTTTTTTTTCTCAGGTTGCAAGACCACAAGGTTCAGTACCTGGTTTAATGTGTGAAAATGTCTACCTCGATGTGCTTTCACAATCGCTAAAAATAAATCTAATGGTACATCTCACCTTGTGGTCTTCTTCAAAAGTATTGCTATTTAATCTTGGCTGTTTCATTGTATCCATGTTCCAATGTCTCAATTATAACATAAATAATAATAATAATAACAATATATAATTTTTTTTTTTTGAAAAGCACCCATTTAAAATGCTATCAAAACACTCTGAGTGGTATGAAAAGCAATTGATCTAGCCACTAATTTGAGCCAATTTTTACCTACTACACATATTCACAGCTTGTAGATGCAGTGCGTTTCATTTACGAAACAAAACTTATCGTAACAGAGTTAAGGTTGGGTTTAGGGTTAGTTTTACCAAAGTGGAGATCTAGGGATTTATTTGAGCTAGAGTAATGCACATTTGTGTGTGAAAAAGGCCTCAGATATCTAGGTATCTTTAGGAATTAAATGAAAACTATATTTGAATGCAATAAATGTATTGTATTTGATTTGCTACAGAGAACATATAAGTTTAGTTATACAGAAAGTTGACCAAAAAAGTTTACATAGAATAACAAAAATATACCATGGGGCTACTTTCATTGGTAGAGGGTGCAACGAATGTTTTAGAATGATTTCTTTTGGGAAAACAACATACACACTAATATATACATATATATTTATATCCTATAACCATGTAAACTACATTAACTATGCAATCATTTACTTCAATTCTAGATTTTGGAGTGTTATGCATGTTATCAAAAGAAACACACTGTTATGTTTTGTCTGATATTTTTGCTTTGTGTGTTGTTCTGTGCGCATTCATTGTGTACTAGTGCAATTATCCACTAGAGCTTGAAAACCGCTGCAGTTTTAGCAGTAATGCTGTGCATTTAATGGACTGGAATGCTGGGACTCTTTGAAGTGCTCATTTTTGTTTTCAAAGCCTCCTTTGTAGCCAGCAACAATTTGGACTGCATGCTTTATAAGCAAACTGCAGTAGGAACAGCTGATGAATAGTGAAACACTCTAAACCTAGATCTTTCTGTTTTGGTCAGAATGACTGTCGTCTCTTGAAGGTCAAAAAAACCTGTAATTATGTTAGTTTGTGTAAATAATGGTGTTATTTAGCAAATTACATTTTAAATTATTAATATTTGGTACTACAGTTTAAGAGATATGCAGAGATTGAACTTCTTTTGAAAAAAGAGATAAATCAACACAATCTCATTCAATGTCAATTGAGAGCACTGACCTTAACAAAAATAAAAGGGGCCTTTGGCAATACTGTTTCCAGTGGCTGATAGTGAGTTTAATTTAAATCATATTACTTTAGTGTTTTTTTTTTGTGTGTTAGTCGACAGAATTAATTGTACTAGTAAAAAGAAAGAAAATCTGATTGAATTTAAGCTTATAATTAGTACAAATAATATACTTAACATGAATCAAACCCTAATTGAAATAAAGGATCTCATTAAGAAAATGAAATACAGTCGAATCATCATACAGGACCTAAAACATGATTTGCATTGTTTTTTATAACTTACATTTGACAAACGCATGATCGATTGTTTACAAAGAAACAGCAGATGTCAGGCTATTCAAACGCACAAAATTTTGTTTTTCTCTCTTATATTCCAGAACCGCTAAGGGCACAGTTTTTCAATACATTTGTATCAATCTGTGAAATATCCTACCGCACATAGACTCTGCATAGGCTGTTGTTATGCAGAGAGAGAGAGCGAGAGGGAGCTGGTTAATGAATGAGTGCTCTTTAGAGCTGTTTTCTACCCATGTGAGGCAGTCAGAGCGAGATTTTACACCCAACTCAGGAATAAACATACTCACTACACATTGAATTTCCATAGTTTTTTATCTAATGTTTCTCCAAAGCAACAAGCAGACGTTCACCAAACGAGGGCACACTAAAACAGAGGTTTCAAACTAATTATTCAAAGGTCCGGAGATTTTTTTTCTATTCAAGCTCAAAGGTTCAGAATGATTGATCATGAGCTAGATATGCTTTAATTTGTTTGTAACATTGGTGGAGCAGAAGGTTACTGGTTCAAGGCCAGCCGTGGACCTTTCTGGTGACCTTCCCACTCGATACTCTTGCCTTTTACACACCATAATCATGATTCATGAATTGGATTTAATGAAAATAAGTAGAAAATAAAAATACATGCTCTCAATACAGTATTAGGGTCTCCTAAAACTGCTGCATTGAACTGTGCATGACCTCCAGAGAAATGTTGTTCACAGGTTCAATCCTTTAATTTGCTGTATTTTAGGATTCATGGCATTTTTCATGGAAAACGTTAAAATGTGTTTTAGCAGGGGTGACATGTTCTGAAGTCTCATGGAAAAAAATATGGTTAATCCTGAAGCACAGCCTCATAAGAAAATGTGTGTGTGGGTTGGGGGGTTGGGGGGTTAAATTAACATATTTGAGAATGATAGGTTTAAAGGGTGGTGCAGCACCCCTTGAAAAGCCTATAAACACTTTTTCTGTGTTCTGTGGAAATTACTGCTGAATTATCAATTCATGTCTTTGTGTTGTCTTTGCATTCACAAATTATGCATGCGCTGAATTTTGTAATGGAATGGGGCAAAATAAAAGCAACCTTATTGATGTATGCCAATGTAGCTAAAACATTTTCACTTATATACTTTTCTCTTTATAATTATATAATTTAAAAACTGCATTTAAATTTTTCTTCTTGAGAACAGATGCAAAATATAATTTAGTTTTACACGTTTTGTTTTGTTTTTTGTTGTTGTCACTTTTAAAAAGAAAATCAAATAAACAAACGATTTGGGGATTCTTCTCCCCACTTTTTTAAACTTCTGAGGGGTGTTTTCGATCTGGTTGCTTTTTGGTTGCACTTTTTTTCTACTACACTGTGTAGACTAAATTGTGTACTAACCTAAGTAAAATTGTGTAAACTATACCTATATTTTCAATTCAATATTTTCCCCTTTAGAGTTTTTACTGTGTAGTTCATGTTTTAGATACAGTAACAGTAACAGAGACATAAGCTACCAAAATGTTCCATTTTGAGCTCTGCAACTACAAAATCAAAATGTTCTTCCACTCTCACAACTATAGATGTTTAATAAAGAGACAATTTACACATTTTCTGATTCAATCTCTAAGATCCACTTTCAGTGTGTAGTCAATTTCAAGCCGCGCTAATCTATCAAAAGATTTAAAAAGACCTTAGCTCTTACATGAATAAAATCCCATCATGCACCAGCAATGCATTGTTACATTGTGATGTTTTTACATTGTGAGTGTTTTAGCACTAGTCATTGGCTGACAACATGCACACAATAAAATTCTCAACCTACTGGTTATGTTTGTTTTAGAAAAATGACCTCTTGTGTGGAAGGTTTACCAAGATCTTAAAGCCCAGAAAATATACTTCAACAAGATGTTCGCCGTCTTTTATCTCAGAACTAGTTCAACTGATGTCTTTTTGGTGTTTTTTGTTCAGTGAGACCTACTAGAATTGAAAATACAAGGTGGAATTCATTTTAAAAACTAATTTTTGTTCCTCAGGGTCATAAACCTTTATATGAGACGCACTGCTGGAAAAATTCAGATGCCTTTCATATTGTGCTTGAATTGCCTTTCAAAGAAACACTATTGTAGTTTTAACTCTGAAAATACTGCTATTGTGGGGTTTCTTTCTCTGCATTTTAGATCAGAGTGCATTCATGCAACTGTTATAGATAATTAAAGCGAGGGGTAGAATAAAACCGCCAAAGCACTGATTTGGTTCATAAAACTGAAAGCAGTTGTGTGTGGGGGTGGACGTGGGCGAATGTGACTTGTACTCACAGACCTTCTATGTTACTAATAATGTACCTTTGTGTCTTTCACAGGCTTTGAAAGCATTTTGGAGGGGCTGTTTGGACCAGGACTTGTAAAAGATCTTACCCTCTTTCAAGGTCAGTCTTACAGTCTGGTCACTACAGACATAAAAAATAATAATAAATAAAAAGCATTTTTAATTGGGACTCATTAGTTGAATTAAAGGTTGATGATACTGAAGATGTTATTGAAGAGCATGTGGGAGATGGGTTTAATTCTATGTCTGGTCTTTTAAACAAAAGCTCTTTCCCCTTTCGGTTCGAAAAAAAAAGCCCATGGGTGTCATTTGCTGCACAATATGTGCTTCTGTGAGATGGACCAGACATAAAATAGACGAATAAGCCATTGATTACTTTAATTTTTTTATTTGTTTTTGTTTCTGTGATGGAACTATTACTTCAGCATTTGAGATTGTAGAGTATTAATTTCTTGCATGCTATATATAATTTTGAATACTTGTTTTTTTGTGATTCATTTAAGTCATTTAATTATAGGTTTTTTGATTTGATACATTTTTATGAAATCAATTTTTTATTTTTATAATAGTTTATTTGTAGTTGATTCAGATTTTTTATTATTTAAAATTCAGCTGTTTCTAAAATGTCTCCAATATCAAATAAAGATAACAATGCATGTGCTTTAAGTGGTTTTAATGTAAAAGCATATGTTTTTGTAACTCTTTTTCTACACCGTGGAATCCCTATGTTTGTCGTCTTGGGTTTGGATTACTGTAATACTCTCCTGGTTGGAGTCCTCAGGTCAACTCTGGCCAGGCTGCAGTGTACAGCATTCAGCTGCTTGTATATTGGTGGAGTCCAGAGATTGATAACACATCACACCTGTTCTGAAATTAGTCCACTGGCTTCATGGTCCCTTTCTGTCAATTAAAAAAATCACTTTGTGGTTTTGCTTGAGCGTATTTATCATCACTTTTAACTGCTTAAACCCTGAACCGTTGGCTCTGCTCCACTCAGTCAAAGCTGCTGTCAGAACCACATATGTGCACTAAAACTAAGTGGGAATGGGGATATTTCTGTCTACTCACTGACATTGTGAAACTATCTTCCAACTGAGCACAGAGATTCACAGAGATACACCACTTGTCACCTCTCTTTTTTTTGGGGGGTGGGTCCCTTTTCCTTGCAGAGCATGCCCAATACACTTCTTATTGCTTGCCAAAGCACGCCTGCACCTGGGCTATTTTATATGAGCAAATTCATGAGTTTTTGAGACTTAGTTGTTTAATCATAATAACAGTCCCAGAAGCAAAACTCAATAGCTAAAGATGTTAACCTCACAAAAATACACAGTTCTTCATTTGATCTTTTGTTTACATACACCAATTACAACCGATCTGTCGAATTAGTCAAAACATTTTTTTACTAATTTCAGTAGTTTCTGATGATTTATTTGTTTCATAAACGCAATCCAAATCAATTACCAAAACAGTGTTCCCATGGCTGTATTTTAAACCCAGCGCACCAGTGTCATTACACATTAGCAAGTTGCCAGAAAATGCTTAAATTGGGTGTTTCTGTTCAAATGCATAATTAATTGTTCATTCCTTGAGAGCTTAAATTATCTGATTTAATAACATTAAATGCTTATTTTCACTAGAACGAGCATGAAACAAAGCTTGTGTTGCTTATGTGCTGCTCTTTTTTCTCCAACATTGGAAGTGCAAATTAAAACTTCACACAGTGAACTTAAGTGTTTTGGGGGAAAGGTCATGTGGTTTTAAATGCTGTGAGTTGTTTTGCGAGAGATTGCTTCTAATTTGCTGGAATGTGGATTAAATTCACAAATCGTTGAGTGGATTGTTTGTGATGAAATAGTGTCCAAGAATTCATCATTAAGAAGTGATTAAAGATTAACATGTTCACTTTTATAAAATGAAAAAGTGTGATTTAGATTAGAAATAGAAATTTGGGAATCACTGCATTATGCAATAATTCATGATTTGTGTTGACCTATATATACAGTACACACATTAGTGCTGTCCTGCATTTAGAGAGTTTATTATACAAGAAGATTTTAGTAATATTGTACTCTGTGAAATCACAAAATGTGGTTCTCAACATATTACAGGCAAAAGGGGTGTATGTTTTAAGAATCACAACATGTTAAACTAAATCTGTGCGACCCATTTTATGTTTGCATCAAAAGAAAAAAATACAAGCAATTATTATTTGAAACGAAGATTCACTGACCTTTTCTGTGACAAACATCTTTCTATACAAATTTTAATGACCCCACACTGTATACCCCTCTACACATTATATTATTTATATATATTATTTATATTAGATACAGGGTCGGGTTCGGGTATACTGGTCCCGGGGCATGTAATAGTGTGAAAATTGTAGTTTATCTACCTTTAGTCTGTCTTGCCACACAAACATGAATCCCACATAAACATACAATTTTACAGTTTAATTAAAAAAAATATGACTGATGTGTGAACTAAAAACCCCAAAATAGTGGGCCCAGCAGACCCATTGTAGTTTGTAACAATAAACACCTCACATGGCTTAAATTCTAAATGTGAAGAAATAAGGTTAAAAACAATAAATAAAGTATATTTGCTGTTTATTTCACATGTTACTTGACAAAAGTGAATAGCTTTTAAGTATTTTAAAATAAAATTGCTGAATTGGGTAAAATCCTCAAAAGGCAATGAGTCCAGACCCACAAACGCTGGCTGGGTTAAAATTGAGCAAACAATACCGTTAACTTATCTGTGCCGTTTTCAAATTTATTTATTATTATTTTTATGTTTCAGATATAGTTATATTGCATACACGCATACATCATAAGTTGAGTATCAGCAAAAATAATAATTTTAAAATCGTTGTAAATAACAACATGTGTAACATTTGTTAACAATACATTTTTGACAAAAAAAAGGTCTCAAGAATTTAGATGTTATTAAGCATAAAAAATGAGCAACACTTAGTTTAGGAAGACTAGGAAGCTAGAAACAAAAACTAGACTTGACTAGCAGGGACCTCTTTTAAGTTTACAAAATAGACTTCATTCTTCAAATTAGACAAATTGACCAGTACTTCAGTAAAGTTAAGTACAATAATATTTTATTGGTTTTAATTGATTTAAGTAGTTTTAAGCAGGCACAAAAAATACTTTTATGATGTCCCATAATCTTCTTTTTTTAATTCTGAAATCTTAAACTCAAGTGTTATTTGTAATATCTATTGACATTTGAAATCATCCAAACACTCCTATATATAATGATAACAGCTGCTGATTGGCTACCAATTTTATTTATTACCTTCTGGTCCAAAGTCTGGTTTTGATTTATTTGACTAATGTTGTCTTGAGAGGGATTATTATAATACCTATGGTTGCTTGGGTAGCCCACATTCTCTAAATAGACGTATCTGCACTTTCCCCTTTTTATAGAGGTCAAGAGTAAGGCAAGTAAGGCATTGGCTGACTAACGGAGCTAAATTGATCCTTAAATTTATTAAAGTTTGGAGTTTATGGATCTCTACTTTACCCTCATCCTTCTTGTTGTCCAGTATTAGTATTTGACACTTGAAAAACAGACAATTCGTTTTGCCCTTTTTTGCGTTTTGCCGTTAGAAACCTAGTTTTTGTGTTTGTTGCATCGTGTATTGTCTGCTGGTGTTGAGGGATTGATTCAAAAAATGAAGTTTTGAACAAAAATATATAATCTTGATGGTGTTGTGTCAATAAACTATACTTTGTTTGAAAACACATTTCTAGTTTTGTTTTTGTTGTTGTTTTTTTGTTGTTGTTGTTTTTTGCAATGCTTTTACAATGGCTGGTTACACACACATTTAGCTTCAATGCTCCTTTCAGAAACTTGTGGGAGACACAACATCCATAGATTCATGAGCCTGTGCTTTTTACACAAGGGTGATGAATCATGAAATGTGAAACTTGTGTGTTCATGAAAAAAATTTTATTAATTAACTTTAAGCATCTAACTAAATTACATTTAAGACCCTTTTTAATTGAGTGTAAAAACTCATAAACTCAAATAATAATTTGCCAGCACATGTATTTACTGTTTGTTAAATTATTTAATTAATGCCAATGTTTTGCTATTGCAGATTGCGAGCCCGAGGGTGTGTCGGATTGGTCGTTTAATGAAAATTGTCTCTTCTGCTGCTTAAGACGTGAAAAAGTGAAGGTAAATAATCACCTACTTTTTTTCTCATCAGGGGAATCGATCGAAGCATTAGCATTTTTACATTTCTTTTTGTGACAGGCTTGGTTTTCTTCCAAACATTAAATGTGTTTGTGTTAGTGGTTCCAAAATATAACAGGAGAAGCTCATTAATGTACAAATATTTATCAGTCATAGGACAGGTAATTAAAGCTGTTTGTGAAGCTTAAGCCACAATGGATCCGTTTGAAATTAAATAAATGCACACAAAAATCAATGGCTCAGGGGACTTCGTCTACAACAAACAGCTTTGAAATTGAAACCTCTTTTAGTCTTTGAAATTGAAAGTCAAATTTGTGCAAACACAGCTAAACTTTTGCTGAATTAGATTTTACTGAATAAACTAAAAGCAAAACAGATATAACATAAATGTTGTCAAAATATGTTTTGTTGTTTCTAAGTCTGAACTGAAGCACTTTTTTTTTCAAAAAAAGCTTTGTTTGAAGTGTTTAAAAGCAAAGCAAAATATAATTATGCAGTTGCACAGCATCTTTTTTTTACCGTAATGGTCACAAAAATAGTTATTGTTAATGTAGAAATGTCTAGTGACAAGATATTACATACTATGCCAATAAATTGAGTTTTCAATTTTGTTCATTTTGCATTTGAAGTACCCAAAAGAAAAATATCCCCTAGATCAGTGATTCCTCTTTACAATGTTGATTGCTCCTATGTATTGGCTATTTTTTTAGGTTCTAACAGGACTTAGCCCAAAATGCTTTTTTTAACCATCACTTACATATCATAAAATTTATGCTTTGTGTAATTTGCCAAAATTCATATTTACTTGTTAAAATTTGATTTCTGTTGACTTAATTTCAAATTTTTGTCCCTCTGTCAGGAAAATTTGGTTGGGTCCAACAACCAAGTGTTATCAGAAGCAGAGGACTTCAAGCAAGAGCAGTCCAATATTAACAAACTTGAGAAGCAAGCAGAGGATTTCCTCAATGTTGTCTTCTACAGAAAGGGTAGGTTGGATTTCTGACTTTTGGTAACATAGATCAAATAGGATTTACAGAAGACTTTTCTATTCAAACTAAATGTCAGCGCAGAGGCACATTCGTCTCTTTTTAAGTTCTGGTGTAGCACAGGGTTCTATTTTAGGTTCTTGAAACATATGAACATTTACATGTATATTGAACCAGTTTCTAAAAAAGGAATAAGGCTTAAAATTGTACTAATGTTAAAACTGTCAGTTTTCCAAAAGGCTGTTCATTAGCAAAAATTGAAGAAACTCTCTTCCCTTTGTAATGTCTGCAGAACCTCTGCGCTGTAGGAAATGTTTTCACAGGCCAGATGCACTCATTGTTTTAACGGTTGAAACAACAGGTTTCAACTTTTGGTCATAATCTTTGATAAAGAGGAATATTAATAAAGAAGCATATTTCTGGATAAAGGTTTGTTCAAAGATGCAGACATTAGTTTTATTTGCCTGCAAAATAAAGATGATATCAGGAAATATAATTGTCCTTGTTCAGTGGGGGCCAGGATAATCATTGGGATAATGAAAGTTGTAATCATTGACGGGTAATTTAAACTTAATTTGCAGGCAATATAATGTTGCAAATTTAGGTTTTTATGTTGTTGAAGAAAACAAGAGGGTACCAGGTGTTAAAAAGAACTTCAAGCAAACACATGTGGAGAACAGGAACTCCCCAAGTTAGATGAGATAATCGAGTTGTTCTGTACTTGGTCAGCATGTTATGAAACTTTAAAAAGACTTTATTTTAGTCACACTTAAAAACATCCATCCATCCATTTTCATGTCGGCTTTTTCCCTTTCGGGGTCGCCACAGCAGAATGAACCGCCAACTCCTCTGGCACATGTTTTATGTGACGGATGCCCTTCCAGCCGCAACCCATTGCTGGAAAACATCCACACACTCATTCACACTATGGACAATTGTTCTTACTCAATTCACTTATACCGCATGTCTTTGGACTTGTGGGGAAACCGGAGCACCCGGAGAAAACCCACACGATCACAGGGAGAACATGCAAACTCCACACAGAAATGCCAACCGACCCAGCCGAGGCTCGAACCAGCGACCCTCTTGCTGTGAGACGACCGTGCTACCCACTGCGCCACCGTGAAGCTTCCACTTAAAAATGTTTATTTTAAATATTTGATATCACCCATGTCACTAAAATAAAGTCAGGCAATTTTATGCCAAAAGAATGTTGGATTGAAAAGAATATATTAAGAGAACATTTCACTCTTGTACAAAGACTGTTGAAAGCAGTTCAAGTTCATATGCTTTTATTAAATAACTTGGGTCTATAATCTTGTTCATTCAATAAGTTATTTTTGAGACTGCTACTCAACTAAATTGAGAAGTTAAATGAGCTTTTAAATACTTGTCATCTGGGATAAGTTGATTAAGTTGATACCTGTGTTTACTTGGGCATGACTCTCAGTCCGAAAAGTAGGAGGGGAAAACATGATTGATCTGGATACTTAGCTGTTAGTCTAACTTTTTGTCTTAAATAGATTTACTTGTTTATAACTAAGTATCTTGTAAGCCCAAAATCACATCAAATTATTAATATGGCTTAAGAGACATGTTTATCCTTTTTCCTTTTAAAAATAGTCTTTAATCAGTGCATTAATGGCAGCAAGGGTGAATTAATTTCAATTTAGTGTTCACTTCAGAATATACTTCATCCCTCGTTAGCATTGAATTAACAAATTCAAGGCAGTATAATTTCTCTTACTGTTATCGATAATTTTGAAAACCACTCAGGATCCCAAGATGCTTAACCAGTATAAAATTTTACAATAAATAAAATATAACAATATTTTTAGACTCAGATAATCATTATTTACTAGTGCATTAGTACATAATTAGTTTACTTAATTGTTAAAAAGTTAACCTTTAATTACTATGTATTGTAATCTATTGATCTAATAATTGCAATGTTAGCAAATGTTTTTATAAAGATGCCTGTGTAAGTTGTGAAATAGTTCTTAAGTAAAGTGGAATATGTAGACTTAAGTGTGCATGCTTGAAGCAGCAGTAATACTTATATCATAGTAAAGGATTATTATTAATGCTTTTCCTTTGCTCAACAGACCTCCCAAGATTCACAGACCCCCACATTCCTCTAGTGGCTCGTGAGATCATGCAGCGAATGATCCGACAGTTTGCTGCCGAATATACCTCAAAAACCAGCTCAACTCAGGACCTCCCCCCTCCCCAGTCCCAGCCCAACGGCACCAAGGACCAAAGCCTGCCGAAAGCGCCCTCTCCGGAGCCGGACGCCTCCACGGGCACCGGCCCCGCTGCCTCCGCACAGAACCCTGTCCTCAGCAAACTGCTGATGACGGACCAGGACTCGCCCCTGGACCTGACTGTCAGGAAACCAGAGGCGGAACCCAGGGAACAAGGTCTGAAGACTCTTTAGCATTTTTCATCCAACAATGAGCTGTAAAGATTGCTATTAAAGTTATTCATTGATGAACAGTTGTATATTTTGTATACATTTGAGGTTTTCTTTTATAAAATGCAAACCTTTTCATTGTATTTTATTAGAGGTGGAAAGCAGATAACTATGAGTACCTCCGGCTATATTTACTTTACATTTATTTACTTTAGTAAAACATTTTATAACAACTGAGCCTTTAAAAGCAAAAACTCCCCAACTATATAAAACTTCTTAAAAGCATTTACTCGTTTCGTTTTGAGTGTCTTGGTTATGCTTATGGTTTCTATGGGTGTTTTTTTTGGGTCATCCACAGAAATCAAATCATTAAGATTATGTTGGAGACTGTCTGAGATAAGCTGTACACATCTAAATGATCACATGTTCCCCCATTGTTTTCAGTTAAGATAACTACAAAGTAACTACAAATCCCATAAATAATACGTTAGCTTTTTGGTCCATAGCCTCAAATGACAAATAGATAAGAGAAATCATCTTATTTAATCAGATTAATTTAATTTTCTTTTTATGTAAAATATCTGGGAAATGTGGGCAAAGCTTAGATATTATATTGCTTACGAAGCATATTTATAAAAATCTTTTTTTTTTTTTTTTGCAGATGGAGTCCTCGACCTGTCGACTAAGAAGAACCACAGTCGTGGTGGCGTCTCGCTGAAAAGCTCTCATGGTTTCTCAATCATGCCCATGGTTAAGGGGTAAGAGGTTGATTTGGTTTTGGGCTCCACAAAATGCAACAGTGTCTATTACATTTACTTGATTATTGCTCTGACTAGAAAAAAAAATAGAATTCATATCCCAGCTTCTAAACGTTTACTATTTTCGGTGTTTTGTTTTAAGATCAGATTCTGATGGGATAAAAAATCCTACCCATGAAACAAGCTGCATTATCAAAATAATGATCAGGTAGCATGCTATTTAACAACCATATTTAAAAGTGCCACAATTTATGAAATGTAGAGTGCACCGAAATGCAAATCATGATGAATACATTTAGAAAAAAAAAATGTTACTCATTTAGGACAGGTTTTTAAGTAATCAGATGTTACCAGAAGCTAACATTCTTCATTATCTTTTAAATGAGTCAGCCTAATAGTGTGGGTCAACGTGTTCAATAGTATAACTCTTAACAGGTCCCCCAACCATTTGTGATTCAACTCTCTTTCCTTCATAACAGTAAGTGCCAAGGAGCTCATTTGTGAATCAAGGACCACATTTGTGAATCAAGTTAACACATTTCAACTATGAACAGCACTCGCACAGCTAATAGAAAACATTCTCATAACATTTGCTAATGTTAGGTTGTCTAAATGTCAGCTCAAAACACTTCCAAAAGAATGTTCAAATAACATTCTAATAATGTTAAATTTAATTAATTAAAACCTTATCTGAACAACATTCTCAGATCATTCCTAGGACGTTTTTTGTGACTGATGAATGTTCTAAAAACGTATCAATAACCTTGAGAGAATGTTCACTAAACATAGAAAAACTGGACAAACTAACGTATATGTAAAATAAATTTGTTAGCTGGGCAGGAACTAATATAACCCATTTAATTAAGCATTTTAATTTCCTCGATGATGACATATCGGCTCTCCTCGAATAGGATTGAAGCTGATTGACTTAAACCACATCGTCGCTTCAAACATATGCTGTATATGGTGACCTGTTGCATCCTGGCACGCTGCTGATTGGTTGGTGAGAGTGGGTGAAACTCAAGTACACAAAAGAAGTAAACAGAGATGTGATCACAATGACTGAAGCAACTGAGAGGAATGAAAATGACATTTGAAGTTGTTACCACATCAGTATGCTCCGGACAATAATTGAACACCTGCACAGAATGAGGAGGATTCACGAGAACCTATGTTTGATTGCAGCTGATGAGCAGAATTAGTTCAAGCTAAAAGCTAATTGTTAGCTCTCTCAGTCTCTCTTTCGTTTTTGCTCAATTTCCTTCATCGACACACTGATTGGTTTTAAGAGAAAAGCTACTTTATTTGAATTTCTATGTGTGTTTTCCTTCATGGTGGTCCTTGCATGTTGTGCTAGTTGCATCTTTATACGAGCATTAAATTGCTTCTCATCCTGTCACTTTTCTTTTCAAAGAGAGCATCTCAAGATGTTATCCCTGAATAATTCATAAAATGTATGCTTCACATTTTAATCCACAGGATTCAATTCATGAAAAAAATAGCAGCTCATTACAGTCTGGAAAATTCAGTGTCCATGTTCTAATTGTCTAAGACATCATGACCATGTAATGTTGACTAGATGTCTGAGGAGTTTGGGACACTTTAAAGGAAACTCTTCTGGAATGTTAAATTTGTGATCTGATTGGCTTTGTTTATGCAGATTCACGGGGAAGTGGGTATATGTTTTTGTCCTGCTGGGAAACTACATCCAACCATATGATTGCTCAAATCCACTTATTTTTATGAAATCTATTTTTTGTTCACACCAACAACATGCAACTTGTATCCATCATGTGTATGAACGCAATCAAGCTTGCAGTGAGGTGCACATGCACAGACAACGGTTTTTATGAAAACAAAAGTAAGCATGGTCGAGAATGTGATTCAAGGCGATTCTGTGGCTTTATTTAACTTAATTTCACTTCAGAAGAAAAATAATGGACCTGATTTATATTAAACTATTAGTGTTCATGTATTGATAAAGAGTTTGGTGTGCTCCTACTTGACTCGCCTGACCTCAACCCAATTGGATAAAAGAGAAGACTGTGAGCCAATGTCAAACTCACAAATGTGCTTCTGGAAGAATGGTCAGAAATTCCCAGAAACACACTCCTAAATGTTGTGGAGAGCCTTTACTGTTGAATTTTAAAGACATGCAACAGTTTTGCCAAAATGGTGTACACCAAAGAAGATAAGACCAGTATTCTAGTATATAATCAAGAGACATAATACATATTTTAATGGTTATAGCAAGTCCTAATTATTAACTTAACCTGACCTAAGCACTATCATATAATTGCTTGTATTTTCTTTTAAATAGGCGTTCCCAGAGAGCTGATCACAACTATCGAGATGTTGATGACGAGGACAACCTGCCACCAAGAAGTTTGCATGATGGTATCAGAGAGAATTGTGTTGGTTCTGGACCTCTTAAAACACCCTTGGCTCGCTCCCTCCTCATAAAAGAGGAAATTTTGAGTCAGAAACATCGCCTTCTTGGCCAACCCACAGCTCTTTCTCTGGCTAGCCTAGAGTCTGTGGGTCTCCTCAACAGCCAAGCGCAGTCACTACTATCCCGTGATGGGACTTGGGGCAAATCCCACCTAGACAGCCTCTTGAAGCTCAAACAAGCTAGTTGCAATCTTGACCTTAACGACCTGCCTCTTTACCAAGAAAACCAAGGAGTGTTCACCAAGGGCACAAAGTCGCTTGACACCAGTTCCATTATGGTGAAGAAAGAACCTGGTCATTCCCCTCCAGTGGACCTGAAGATCCCACAAGTCAGAGGGATGGATCTGTCTTGGGACTCACATGGTAATGCCTCAGATCTTTACACTTACACCTCGATAGCTATGGGAAACGTGCACTCAGAGAACGCGCTCAGTCGAAAGCTGAGGGCCATTTTGCCAAAGCAGAATCGCAGAGCTACTCTCGGAGGCCTTCTTGATGGAGGAGCTATGAGCGAATACTGGGGTGCAGACTTGGACCAGCCAAGCTTGGGACCTGCGTATCCTACATCAGACCCCGAGGCAGACCCAACAGGCTCCAAGCAGCCTCGGAAAAAAAGAGGGCGATATCGGCAGTACAACAGCGAGATCCTCGAAGAAGCCATTGCTGTGGTGATGAGTGGGAAGATGAGCGTTTCCAAAGCGCAAAACATCTACGGGATTCCTCACAGCACCTTGGAGTACAAGGTGAAGGAGAGGATGGGCACATTGAAGAACCCACCAAAGAAAAAGCTGAAACTGATGATGAGGGCAGAGGACCCGGGTCTCACCGCCGAAACGGAATCCACATCGACGCCTGCCACCACACCCATTGCAACACCAGTGGATGTCTTGCAGGGAGACAAAGTGGAGTAGATACACAAAACACCTCAAGAAACGTTAAGAGAGATATAGATTGACAAAGAAAAAAACTAAGGTGATTTGAGGACGGGGCTTTAATTGTGCCAATTTACTTGCAGTATCTGGGTGAGCACAACTGCAGGAATTCGAGGGAGGATTTAAGCCTGATACCTGGGAATGAGAAAAGAATTGGCGGTTATCACAGTGGTTGAATTGACACTGAAAGCATTTGCTGATGTTTTTGTACAACATAAAGCAACAAATGCGTACTAAAGCCATAAGAGAGAACCGATAGAGACGTTTTATTTAAAAAAAGAGAAACAAGCAGATTAACCCCTTTCTTTGCCCCTTCACTGGAACTGTTCCTGCTGTGCCCTTAATGCTCATGCTATTTCGACTGCATGCGATTTTGAGAAACAAGGGTTATGTTCAAGGCTGGAAAGGAACCCTTGAGTTTGTCCTCTGATTGGTAGGTTAATCAAATATTTCTAAACTAATTTATTTCAAAAGGAGTTGACCAGGGATATGTCCTAGGCCCACTTTTTATATATTAACAGGTAATCAACTGCTTTGAATTCTTTGTAGTTTCCTCCTTTTATATCCTGCATCGTTGAAACCGACAAAGAAGTAGACATGTCCATTTGAAAAAGTTAATCTTAAGATGAGTCATTCAGGGATGCATGTTTGTGATGTTGAAAAGATTCTTTTTATGTTAACGTTTCTTTAACTCTAACGCTTTCTTTTGCACTACACTTTCAGTCTGGCGCACGCCAGAGCCTAAATCTGGCAATTAGACCTGATTACCTCGACACTGCTTGCATTACGCACTTGCCATTCTTTCTGGGATACTACATATTACTTGTTTTACAGTTTTTGAGAGCCTCTTCAAATGTTTCAAATTCCCATGAAGGGACGATGCCGACTTAAACCACATGGGATAGGAACATATTTCCCAATTCACGTCTTTCTACTAAAATTACTCAAGGGAAAGTGCATGCAGTCAACTTGTGGCTGTTCCTTGCTGCTCCCTTGTCGCTGCTTATAGTCAGTTGCTGACGTGTATATTTATAAAACTGTTTTTGCAGAAAGTCGGCATTGGAGAGAGTGGACCATAGTTAAGGGGGGATATGTAGGAAGGGTCATGGTCCTAAAGCCCAGCTATATTATAAAGTAGTTTTTCAGACAACCAATCCTTTTATCTCAATAGTTTCTTTTCCTCAAGTTAAGCTCAGGGCAACTGAGACAAATATAGCGATCATGTTTTAGAAAGAAAATGCATTTAACATACTTGAAATGGAACCTGTGTCACGCTCAGTCGATGAGTTGGATCAGGGGCAGGGCTTTATTTATAAACACGCAAGAGTTGGATCAAGCTAAGCCTCGACTTGCAGAAATTGATGAGAGTTCATTTAAAACACTTTGCCAGTTGGGAATATTGTGGGATTGCTCAGAAGCACTTTGTTTAAAAAAAGTGATAATGTTTTGCTGTGTAGCTTTCGCCGTAGCAGAGACTCGCGATATCAAAGAGCGGGAGCGTTCTGAGACATCTTCTGTCCTGCAGCTTAGACCCAAACATGCTTGTTTGTTTTGAAAGAATTACCTCTTCGATACGCAGTGGTCGACAGCTTGAATCTTCAGATTTGTCTAGTGTTGCCTCACATCACATCTGCCCCTATTTAAACATAAACTGTGTCGTCTTATGTATATAAATGGAAAAAACTCTATGAAGATTTGGGAAAGACATGTTTCATATTGACGTGTTTGAAGGGCATTTTGGTATATCACTGCCTGGTGCTCACCCAGCATGTGACTTAAATTCTACTTCAGGGTTTCTGGGAATGAAACTGACTCTTTGAAATGTACCTTTTTATTTATTTATTAATTTAATAATTTAAGCTAATGGCATGCACCAGTTTGGTGGAGACTGAGTATGTATATATTATATGGCACTTGGTGGCTGATTTGTTCTCACGTTGGACCTTCATCCAATCATCACGTCAAACTTCCAAATTGTGTGGAGTGTGAACAGTTTTAAAATGATTAACTGTAATTTGTATGTGCCACAGAAACACTTACATTTCTAAAAGCTCACCAGTGCAAGTTTGTGTAGCCTATCAGCATTTGATGCACCAACACTTTCCCAATGCTGCGCATTTGAAGTGTCTAATTAGGATTTTAAAATTTATCAACAAATTTATTTTTTAATCATGGTGATGTAAAAAACTACTTTTAAATCCATACTTGCAGTTCATCCTGCCCATCTAGTTTAGCTTAAAAATCTAGTTTATTGTTTTTTGGATAACATTAAAATTTCAATCACTACAACCACAGTGCTTTAAATCCTTTACAATTATAATATTATAATGAAGGTTCGAAAAGTGCTTGAACAATTATTACGATTGATTTATTATGAAATGGTCTGAAAAGCATTTTGTGAAAATATATAGATATGATTTTTTATCATAGATTATGATAATTTATGTATAGTCAAAGTTTTGTTTGAAATATTTCTTAAAAACAATTGTTAAAATCTTCCTATACTTAACTTGGAACCAAGAAATACAAAATTGAGGTCAGTAAAAATTACGGAATCCTCTTGATTTGAAATAAAATTGAACAAAAGTTAAAATTTAGATTTTGTATGGTTATAAATATGTGATTTATCACAGCCAATTGGAACAGGAAACGCTTGCAAATAGTCCTAGAAAGTGCTTGAAAAGTGCTTGAATTTGATCTTTCTAAGCCTGTAGGAAAATTGCTCATTATTTTACTAAGTCAAATCATATAAAATTGGCACTTATTAATTCTTGCACTGATTACAATGATGTAGCTTTTTTGCAAGACTTAAGTCTTTGACCTTTGGCATCTTGAAAGTTTTAAACTTTCCCAGCTCGGCTTTTCTTTTTATTGTATCCAGCTCTCCGATTCACTTTGGTGCATGCCATTTCAGAGTATTTATTTAATTTGACTAATTAATGTATTACAGGGTTAACGGCTCCCCCTGTCCAAAACTACCCCAATATTAAAGAATTTTAAGCAGTCCAATGAATGTATAACCTTTACAAATATTCATTTAGAAGATACAGCACTTTCATGTTTCATACTTTGAACAGACTGTTTTAGTTTATCGCTTGCTGCTCGTCTTTAAATAGTTGATATTTTAATTTGCGTTTCTCAGAAACGTACACCTGTAGCCTTCACTACGTTATATCTCAGGATAGCTTCAGAGAAGGGTTTGCAATATTTGTCAGTTGGCTAATAAAGCAGACATAACTACCTGAACAAGAAGTGCATTGACAAGCTTCATTAACTGTAGTCATGCACAATATACCTCATCCTTGAGAACAAGCGCACCTTTCTGTGCCATATCCTTAAATACCATTCAGGGGCACGTTGAAAGGTAGCGTTGAAACTCTGGGAAGTTCATTTTATGTAACCCTCTTTAGTCTTCTGCGAGAGGGGTAGGAGTGAGGCGTATGATGACTGACTGACCAATATTTACACCCTTTTCATTCAGGTACAAAAATCGAATGTTTTGATCACAATCAAAATTTTCGGGCCATGCCAATAACGGGTTGCATTCTTTCAGCTAACTTTGATCTTGAAGGCGTATATCATTTTGTACTTATTTATGAGTTTCATAAGGAACACAAATGGATGTTTGAAGGGGAGAATATGGGACAGGTGGAAATGTTAACTTCTGTTGTTTTTGTGCTCTCTTGTTTTTAAACTGCTTTCCAAAAAATTATGTGGAAAAAAAATCTACTCTATTTATATATGATATATAGTTATCTTACTCTTGTTTTACTGATCAAAGAAATGGTGAGCACTCCCATAGGTTGGTAAAGCTTGGATCTGTTCTGGTTCATTCCTTTCTTTTTGAAAAGATGCTCTAAAAGATAGTCTTGTTTGGTTAATATGTTTTTTGACCTCCACTGCATATCCACATAACAGCATTACCTCAGGTGAGATGTTTCCAGAGCAGTTGATTCTGCATTTACTTGTAGAAATCAGGTCCACTACTTGACTTAATAGTTTCTAGAATGCATCTTCTACTCCTGAAAGAACAATGCTAGTCGTATTTGGTGTTTTATGGTAACAATGCGTTTAACTAAATCATGGGTCGTTTATGAAAGTAACATTGACATTAGCACAAAACAACGTATTGATTGGATACAGATATTTACCGCACAATTAGTAGAGTCTTGAATGGTCAAAACCATTGGCCGTTGGCGATCTAGTTTGGGATGATTTTTTTTAAGGCAGCCAGGATTTTACATTTTTACCTTTATCGTTGCAGTTGGGTTGCACTTAGCAGGTTTTGTTTAAACTTATACACAAATCTACACAGTTTTTTTATTGATTGGGTGTTTTATACAATTATGGATATTCACCCCTTGTAACTTTATGAACATATACTCATAAAATAGTTACCCGCATTTGAAAAAATACTTTCTACATTTACAATGGAAATATGTAGAATTTTAAATCATTTTAATAAATGGGTTTAAATATTTAATCCATACAAAATACAGTTTTCTACAACATCAATATACAGAATAAACATTTGTATGAAATATTTTCGTAAAATTACATTTGGTAATATACTGTAAAGATACTGTTTACAGTTGTACGATTTAAAAGTCGCTGTTGCAGATTTAACCATTTTTTAAAAAATTATTTTTTTATTTTGGTATAACAAAAAGGAACAGGCACACCTTTACTCCATGAAACGAAATTGGTGGCATAAGTTGTTGTCCTATTCAATTCCAGATATCTTTCTTGTTTAATGCAATCTATGCACTCCTTTGGCGTCGCCGTTGATTTGGCGTCGTTACTGTTTGGTGTTTTTGCATTAACAACTTTTATGGTTTGGTTTGTTTGGTGTTGCAACTAGTTTAATGCATTTAGATCATTTGCAGCGTTAAGATTAAAATAGCAGTTGTCATGGTAGAGCTTGCAGCTTTTGATGTCTCCAGCAACAATATGCATTAAGTTTGATACTCGAGTGAAGTTACATTTCTATAATAGTAGTGCCTGTTTTGCAGTGTTCAATCGCCACAGAAATATATGATTGCAATCATCTCTACTGACTGAATCATGTACAGTAACAATTAGCCGAGGATGCGTATTAATAATTGGTAACAACAATCAGAAATCATTCAAGTGACTTACAATCTAAATAGTGAGAAATGTATGCATCTTTTATGTACTGGTGAAGTGTGTCATTTGTAAATTAAAAATCTTGAGTGCAAAAATTTTAACTGTTTGACATTGAACCAAGCTTTTACCTTTCTGCAGTAAGACCAAAATTATAATCTAAACTAAAGTTATCAAACATGTTTAATGCTGTTTTAATAATGAGCCTCAATGATGATGTTAACTGCTTCAAATTTAATACTGATCGAATACTTTAAGTTACTTTAGAAACAGAATCAGAAAATAAAACACTAGTCTGAAACTGAGAAAAGATTTCTTCACCAAATTCTGGATAATGCAAGATATACAACTTTTTAATTATTATTATTTCCTGTGGAGACTGTGTTAAAATTTATCCTGGACACGTTTTCAATTATAAAAACTCTTATTTCATTTGAATATCCAATGGGTGCTAGGTTTTTTGCAAGAAACAAATACGCTTCTGATTAATTTCAAACGTGAACAGAATAAAACCTACAAATTACACACTTCATCTTTGAATTGAAACGTTCTGAGCTAGGTTTAAGCGAAACTGTGAATTTGAAGGATCAGAGGCATGAAAAGTCGACATCACTCCTCAACCTCTCCTCCCTCTAAAATGAAACATTAGTATGGATGATAATGAAGTCTCTAGACCCTCAGTGAGAGGTTAAATAGAGTGGTGAAGATCTAAAATGAGAAAAATAGTTTTTTTCAAATTATCAGCGTTCTTCTAGGGAACTTGAATCTTTCTGGCTGTGAAAAGGCTACTCTTGTGTTGTCATGACAATCTAGCAAGATCTTTCGCAAGTAAAGGTGTGCCTATTCCTTTCATCAAAAGAAAAATCCACTTTGGTTGTGCATTCCCAGTAACATGGTCAGGATTGTATAATTTATCACCAGAACAGTGCGAAACAAGTTTGGAGTTTTTCCAAAGTAGAGTCTTATTTTTTCCCTTGAATCTGCTTGACCTTCGTGTTCATCCATGACTGTTTTAACCCTGCACTACATTCTGCAGGTTTAGGATTATTCGTTTTGCTACCTCAAATAGCTGATGGTTTAGTCATAGGAGCCCTTTGGATAAAAAGCAAAAATGACTTTGTTGATGTTTGAACCGGATTGACATCTGTACTGTATGTAGCATCATGGAAAATACTGGCTCGCCATTACAAACTTCCTGTTGTGTTGGAAAGCAGTTACGTTCCGTTTGTATAAGTTCCCAATAAATCATGTTGAGAAGATACTGGTTCAGCTTGTACATGATGTTCCGGAGTTATGCATTTTAACTGCTTTTAAGTCCAGAGTTTGGGAAGAATATCAGGTTAACCGATCACCTCCAATGTTGGAAACACCTCCTTGTGTATACTCCTATGTAAAACCATGCTTTTGAGTTTGTGCCCTTGAAATTCAAGCCAAATGCTGTCTGTGGGCAGTTGTGGGACTAGTCAGTAGTGCGTTCATTTGTTGGCGTGTAACATATCTTTTACTGCGTTTTGTGGAACTATCCATATAAGAAGCTTTATGGAGCAAAAATGCCTTTTGCTACGTGTCCGGCTGTCTATTTCCAATAACTTTTGTTTAAATGTTTTAGTCTAGCATTGTAGAGGTTTGGTGTGGTGATGGTTGGATCCCTTCTCAAGTAGCTCTGCAGCTTATCTTGGAAAATACTGAAATCTTCTCTACATTTACTGGTGTTACTAGTAATTACAATTCTCCTCCGTTTTAAGACATACGTGCATAAATTGGGTCGAAATATTGATTTGTTTCAATTGGAACAGTTCGAGTGGGAAATGGGCAAGGCGATATTTGTGTGAGTTTGTTGTTATAGACCCAATAAAGCAGGTTCCATAACAGCCAGAACACTGACATCCTTATTAGTCCGCCTTTTCCATTCGAAAAGATTCAGCCAAATATCTTTAGTTCAGTGCTTTATAAACAGCAAGGATTGTAAAGTACAAATTACCCAGACACGAGATCGCTCTTTCGACTTTCCATTTGGTAAAGACTATTTTGTTTCTGATGTCCGTACTATATGTGATGTTTCAACTTAAAGAAAAACCTTACAACGCAGAATACCTCAGATAATAAATCCATGTAAATCTTGAACGCCTCCACATGTAGATAGAAACTCGTTCACTGCCTCCCCACCTCGAATGTCCACTGGGCATCTGTTTTTTATTCATTTCACTGCCTGTTGAGTTTTGTGGAGGTTTCATTCCTTCTCACCATTATTTATCATCCCAGGGACTAGTTTCTTCATTCAATGTTTGTCCGTGTGCTTTGCGGCATTCACATTGAAAGCACTTTGCAAGTTACTCGTTTCCATTAAGAATTGGTGATGAGTTGTAGACTGTTGATGACAGAGTCGAGTTTTTCGACTTTATGCAAATGTGTGGAGGTGAGGTGACAAAAACAGGACCGAAGGTAGAAATGTGTCACCTGCTAGTTGGAGTGAGTTGAACCAACTGTAAAATGACCTCTGGTGTTTTCATGTAAATGCAATTTTGGGAAGGTGAATTATTGACTCGGAGTGGGTTTACACGACAATGGTGATTGAAAAATAAAAATCGCTTTTTCAATTTGGTTAATTACTTACGCAACCCAATTCACGGGATTGTAACTAATTCAGACGTGGGTCCCAGATGTACTGTACATAAAGGCGTAGGGAAGAACTAAATGGTCAATCATAGAACATGCGTCGTATGTCTGCAGCGTTTAGTCTCACAAAATTACTACTCTTCTTGTGGCCCAAGAAAATCATACTCTTTTGGGAACACGGGTGCTTTTCACACCTGCTTCCTTATTTTCACATTTTTTATGGTCTGATTCTGAAGTCGAAATTACACCAATCAAGTGACCACCAAAAGCTACTCAAACCTTGAAGAACATCATGTTTTTTCTGACCACATCATGTTTTTTCCTTGTGGTTTTTTTTTCATAATCTTGCATGCTACTTCTCATCAGCAGAAAATCGGTTCAATCTGGCCAACGAGAGATGCATTTAAAACAATCTAAAATGTATAAGTTAATTTCCTTGTCAGGAATGATTTCACCAAGCTGCAGATGAAAAGCACCCAAATATCTCAGATCTGTATGCAGTTCTTACGGTGTCGTGTAAACCGTCCCTCAGTAGTACATGCATAGTTTTACTGTCAAAGAGAATGAGACGTTCCATATTCAGAGGTCTAGTTCATTTTACGTTGTGGGACATTCCAAAACTTTCAAACCATTCAAGCTTAGTCTTTGTTGAGCATAAGCCATAGTGTACGCACTTGTTGATTTCATGGTTTATTTTCATTATCAGCTAAACTGAATGTAGGGGGAAACGAATTGATACTCCTAACACACTTTTATGTACCTATACATACTTTAGTTATAGATTATTATATTGCTGTGTTCTTAAATATAAATATATATACACTCAACAGTCACAGTGCATTGTATATAATGTTCTGTATAGTTCTATACTTATCTTCAGGAAGGCGATTTGTATCTCTTCCTCATATGATTCAGGGAACAAACATTTCAGTGCAGTATATTTAGACTCTTAGACAGCGTTTGTATAGCTCGTTTTCATTCGCTCAGACGTCCACGTATGGGATCAGTTTCTCTTGAAGTGAGCGACACAAAGAATAAAATATTGTATTATTATTGTAGGCATCTAATGCAGAGAACTCTGTTGTTCCACAAAACAGTAGAGTATCTATTAAATGAAAGCGTCCTTTTTAAAATGGATCTGTATATAGTCGCGAACCCATTTGGAGATTTTTTATTTCATTTTGGTTGAAAAACAGGATTTTTAGTATTTATTGCTACATCCATTGATGTACCTGAATTTTCCCTGTGGAAAATGGCTATCAGCCAAGTTTTATGCTAATTGCTTGTTATTTTTGCTTGCTATGTGTACATGGACCTTGAGTTCAGAAATCAGATGGTTGTGAACACTGGATGTCTATCGGACAAGGTCCGAAAATCATCCTCATTCGAATCGAAGAGGAAACACGCCCTGGATGTGCTTTGCTGCAACAGCTTTTTCTTACTGATGCTTATTCCTATTATAATTTCTAATTTGAAGTGAAACGTCTCCGTGGCTGTGAGCTAGTTGTGTATGAGTGTGTGGAAGTACTTTCTTTTTGCTTTTCCACATACATTTTGTGAATAAACCATTTCTTATATGCTTAATCATGTGTTTTCTAAAAAGACAAGTTTTTGAGTAGTGGTTTTCTGTGAAAAGAAAGAAAAAAGTTCCTATCTTAAAATCTATTATTAAGCCACAACTGCAAATCCCTCAGGGACAAACACTGATTCAATCTATTCAGGTACTTTCTCTAGATTCTGCGGCCTAACTGTTAAAATAAGGTAAAAATCATATTTTTGACAAATTGGGCGAAGGAAACGGTCGCTTGTGACAAAAGTCGTTTTTAACCTGTTGTTGCTTCATTTCTTTTCTTCTGTCCTTTTCATATTTTTTGTATCCAGATGTAAGTACAATACACTAAATGAATGTCAAGCTGAAACTTCAGGTGAAGAGCAACACTCAGCCAGACTGTGCTTTTCATGACAGTTTCCTCTGTGCGCACTGTGCCTCTATTGCCTGAAGACAATACAACATTATAGTGACAAACACCACGTAAAAGCCCACCATGACAATAGTCAAAAGGGCCCGGCACTCCTATACAGACAATACCTCTACCGTACAAAGCCTGGTCTCTCACAGTTGCTGTCAGGAAATTGGTAGATTCTGCCTCTGCTACATGTAAGTATTCCTGAGGGTGCCTCCTGTTGTCAAAAAGCTAATTTTTAAAGAACCTGTGAATTGGTCTTGTGCCGGCACCAGCTTAAGTTAAGATGGACTATTCTTTAAGCCTTGCTTTTTCAGATGTCCACATGAACACAGTATTTGGTAATTAAACGTTATATTAGTCCACACATAAATGTAGCTACACTTTGAAGTAACCAAGCTTTTTAAAAGCTATAGCTTTTCAAATTACCAGTTCAGCAATGTCAAAACAACATAGAGTTTGGTTTTTCCAGAACCAGTAATTTGTCTTTTGAGCTCCTCAAGTACAGAGGTTGACCGATTAATTGACAAACATTATATCAGGCCGATGTTTTAACATGTCTAAAAAATCTGTATTTCCGATTATTTTGTACACCAGAAAACACTTAAAAGCAGATGCCAAACATTTCCAGAACTAGTCATTTTCCTGTTGATATATCAGGCCAGATAAGATAATCAGATTTTAAATAAATCAGTATTGACTGATTATTTTTTACACAGATTTGTGTCTCTGAAAATGCCGTAGAGCAGATCCCAAACATTTCCAGAATTTTTGAGGTCAACCAATTAATCGGCTACCAAAATATCAGGCCTATATTTCAACATTTTCTAATAATCAGTATTGGCAAATCATTTTGCACACATTTTTGGGACTCTGTAGCAGTAGAGTAAATGCAAAACATTTCCAGCACCAATAATTTCCTTTTTGAGGTCAACAGGTGCAGAGGTTAACTGAATAATGGGCTACCAATCTTGGCCGATCCTGTTTTCACAAGTTTGTGACTTTGAAAATGCTGTAGAGCACATACTTAATTTTTCCAGAACAAATAACTTCCCTTTTGAAGACAAGTGTAGAACTGCATATACATTAGGCACATTTTTTTTACATTTTTAAATAATCGGACAGTGATATTCACACACGTTTGTACCCTAACAGCTTTAAACAAGACAAATATTGGAGCTCATTTGTGTTCATGTGTACATAGCAAAGTTGTCCTAATAAAAAAATGCTGAGCAAAGATTGAAAGGTAGACTAAAAGCGAGAAAGAAAATACTTACATGGTAAGACACAGAACTGGCCAGTTTGGGGTAAGGTGCAGCTTTTTCCAAATGTGATCAGTTTTCGATATACCTCAAACCATCTTGATCGAAACTAGTGCCGCATCTTACCCTGTAAAACACTGCGGAAGTCAGTCCAATTGTTGAAAGACAGGCACTCCAAAACTGGAATAGAGCTCATTTCAGTAGATACTGTTTACTCTTCGACAGAAACATTGTAAAGTTGCTTATTTTCTTGTACTGTAGATTTATGTATATTATTTGTTTCTTTTTGTATGGTGTTTGACTTTTATTCTAGGCTATTATTGATGTCCGTATTCGAGCACTTACGAGGATCACACTTATTTTTGTTTGATTGCACTATTTGTTTTGTTTCCTGTTTGAATGCGAGTTGTTTTTGAGCTGGGCTAATGAATAATAAGCTGTCTCCTAATGTATGTGATTTTTTTAAAAATATGTGGAAAAAGGAAAAAAACTGATTAGATTTTTCTGTGGTCTAATTTTAAAATACACAAAAAAAAGTTGAATCGGTCTTTTAATTTGCATTGACCATTAAGCAAAACGCTGATTAGATCTGTCTTTGTGCATGTTGGAGTTTTGCTGGTTATGTTTTACCCATTAGGGAAAAAAGACGCCATTTTTCAAAACATTTTAATTGTATCATTGTGCAAGTTAGTATTCACTGGATGCTAGAACCTTCTTATGAAAACCACTATTCTTCTAATAAATTTTTGTTGTGAAAATTGAGTGCCTACTAGTCTTTTATTCACCTTTCTGCATTTCTTCATAAACAAAATGCACATTGTGAAATAATCTTTTGTCAGCCTTTTGATTGTTTCTCTGTGTCTCCTTATATTTACTTTAAAAGCAATAACACATTATTTGCTTTTAAAAATCAAAACAACAATAGATTTTAAAGCATTTCTTTTTCAATTTTTATATTTTATCCTTTGATTGTATATTCGAGTTCTGAAGAAATGCCACAGGATTCACTGCTGATAGGAACACATCCTTATGAAACAGCTCGAATTGGAAACGCCCACACAATTTGACTGAACTATTTGGACTGAAAAGAATTTGGGTCTAGATGACCCACAAGATTGATATAACATGGTAAAAAATACCATAATATATGATCTTTAATACGATTTCTTTTAGGACAAAGCCCACTCTCTGCAGTTGGTTCAGCAGGCTCATTTGGAGGGAAACAACTCAAACAAATGGAGAATGTGTGGGGTCTAAGATGATCTTGCCTGTTAACCCAGAGAAGGTTTTTTAAGTGAGCCAGGATTACTGATGAGATCCTGCCACTGGTGACATCACCTTAGAATTCTCAATATGTTTGAGGACGCTAGCAAGAAAACCTTGTGTTTGATGGAGAAGATGATTGCGGTAAAACATGATATGGAAACACTGTACGTGGGAGGATGCGAGTATAATTAAATCTCAATTTGCATTGCATGGCAACCTTGAATCTGATCACATCATCCACACCATTTCTGATTGGATCATATTTTAACAATACTAACATACTAAGCTAGGTCACATTGTTTTAAAGTGACATATGTCAGTGAGTGGAAAGGTCAGGCCCATAATCACAGAAGCTCTCCTGCTGTGCACAGCTGCCATTGCTCAGCAAGTGCTCCCATTACTGAATAACAACTGCACAAAATGGATTCACTTAAGAAACTGAGCGAAGTGCACAAAGAACTCGTGCCTTTGGTCACAGTGAGAGAACTGCACACTTTTCTGTCTTTTTTATCTTAATGACAGAAATGGCTGAAATTCAGATAGAGTACTGTCTGAACATGTAAATTACCATTCTGTTATACATCGACATTGAACAGTGAATTGTTTTAAAGAATAATTTGTCAAACCAGTTTTCTTTTAGAACTAGAACACAGACTGCAGGTGAGAGACAAGGATTAAAGGGAATGTTGAAGCTGAAATTATTCTTGGTGTTCACAAAAATACATGCACAAGAATGCATCTACTCTGCTCTGAATAAATATGTCACTGGAATTTTGATAGACAGCTGACAATACCATGGTCAGATTTGATATTATTGTAAAGGGGTCTACTCTCCGCTGAATAACCTTACAAACAGGCCTCCCGCATGAGAGGAAATGCTGCTCATTTGGATCATTGAACAAATAATATGAACATAATAGAAACATATATAATCGATTATATACATTTAAGATAAGAATAATCTATAAATAGAGAATAAATTATAATTTTTTTATACATTTCACAAATAAAAACAGAATCTGTTTACAAATAAAAATAAAAAATCTGTTCACAAAATTTGCAATGTACTCTCTAAAATCTATTTCATTTTTTTTATAATTATGCTATATGTATTAAAAGCACTCATTAACAGTAACACAACCATAATCACTCATCTGAATATCAACAAAATAATGTTGTATGCCTAGTAAACGGCAAAGTAAATTATAAAACAGCCTTTGAAAGTTGTAATTAGTAAGGTGATAATCAAAATCAGTGATACCAAATATGTTACTGGAGCACGTTTTAGTTGCAACCCTGCTGTAGCATGTATACCACTCTAGCTTCAGACAAGCCAAGGGGGCCTTAATTAGTGCAAGAGGTGTGTTTCATGTTGGTGGAACCAAAGTGTGCAGAGCTCCAGGACCAGCTCTGGTGATCCCTGGATTAAATGCATAATCCAGGAGGCAAAAACCAGTGTTAAATAAGAGAAAAGAACTAGCCAATAGAGCTAACACTGATTTTTACTAGCAAGCCCCTGCGGCTCACAGAAGAATTGCCTCACTTACTGGCAGTAACAGAATGAGGAACAAGCGGAGTGGCAAGATGAAAGCATGGTTGATGGGTAAGTCAATTGCTAACGCTCCATAGCAAATTCTATTTTGAAGAGTCTTTCTTTTAAAATATCTAGGTTTAGTTTCACTACACTTGACTCTCTATGCTTCAACCAAATTTAATTCCTGTGTAGGCTTGTTTAAGACAAATGAGTTGCTACACAACATCATTCTAGTCCCACTTTGTTGGTCTGCATTAGAAATGCACAATGCTGATCACACACACACACGCACGAACACGCACACACACACACACACACACACACACACACACACACACACACACACACACACACACACAAACATGGATGAGTAGTGATCGTTATACTTTGTATGTGGTTAATGCTCAAACAAAAGACTTTGTTTAAAAGATGTCAGAAATAGGAAGAACAGGATGAAAAGCGTAAAAGGGCACTTAAGTGTGATTTGAGTTCACTACATATTTCTGGCCAATCAGAGAGCATAACAATCAACCAATCAGCAATCAACAGGATGTTGCATCACACTATTCATTCAGTTTGACTCCACTTGCTTCATGGAACCTCATCACAATGTGTGATGAGTCTGCCTGCTCATCCTGATGAGAGTGGAGATGGGGGCGTGGTCGCAGGCTAATCAGGAGAACGAGTGACACCTGCCTTTCTCCCTTTATAAGTGGCACCTCACCTTCAGGCTGGATCTCTCTGCTCACCAGTCCTGTTTGGTTTTGCCCTATGTCTCTTATTGTTTTGTTATCTTTGTTTGAGTGCCAATCTTGGGTAGTTTAGGGACTTTAGCTTCATTTATTGTTAATAAATTTAAATTGTGTTCTTCCCAAACCACGCTGTCCTCCATTTATTTGTCAGGACTTGAGCCAGTCATGACAAATGGTTATGAAAAGTTGTGTCTGGTGGTGGAAAAATCCCTAAAAGTTTAGTTACAAAACAGCTGGAAAAGCTCTTATATTATAGTTGAGGTCCTTCTTGGTATTTTTTAAGAGAGTAATTGCTGCTGAAAACTCTTGTTAGCCAAGGGAAACATTTCCCAGCAGCAGCGCAAGATTACAAGTGCAGGATGGTTTTCGATTGGTCCAGATGGAGCAGTGCGAAGAAAGAATAACCCTCCTCATTAAATGATGGGCAGCTTGTTTTAAGCAAGTGGTTTACTTACTTTAAGCTTGTTTTAAGCAAGTGGTTTACTGGATATAAAGGTTAGAATATAATGATAAATGTAAACATAATTAGTTAATTTCCTCTGATGTATTCTTCAAAGCAAATATTTTCAGGCATCCTATTCTTTAGTTGTCTATAGAAACTCCACTCTACCAACAGTCTTTTTTAAAATGGTTCTTAAGAGTCTAGAAAAGGACATCTTAGAAGTTATAAAAAACTCCTTGAGCTTCGGCTTTATCCCAAAATCCCTTAAAACAGCAGTGATGAAGCCACTACTGAAAAAGACAAACTTACATAATACTGTACTGAGCAACTACAGGCCCATCTAAAATCTCCCTTTTATTAGTAAAATTGTGGAAAAGATTGTGGCAAAACAACTGATTGAATTCCTGACCCAAAATGAATTCATGGATTGTTATCAGTCGGGTTTCAGAGCTCATCACAGCACAGAGACAGCTCTACTGAAGATAGTCAATGACATCTGGTTAAACACCGATTCAGGAAAAGTGACTGTCCTGGTTCTACTCGATCTGAGCGCTGCCTTCAACACAGTTGATCACAAAATCCTTCTCGATTTTCTCGATTCAACCCCATAATCTCAACCCCATAAAGTCATTGCATGTATCTCAATGCCAAGGGCCTAATAACTACAAATCAGGTCAGGAATCATGGTGTGATTCTTGACTCTGATCTCAGTTTCAATAGCCATGTCAAAGCGATGACCAAAACAGCGTATTACCATCTTAAGAACATTGCAAGAAGCAGATGCTTTGTTTCCAGACCACATTTGGAGAAACTGATTCATGCTTTCATCTTCAGCAGGCTGGACTACTGTAACGGCCTTTTCACCGGCCTTCTCAAAAAGACCATTAAACAGCTCCAGCTCGTTCAGAATGCAGCGGCTCAAATTCTAACCAAAACTAGGAAGTCAGAAAAAATTTCTTCAGTTCTTAAACCTCTACACTGGCTGCAGGTCTCCTTCAGAATAGATTTTAAAATTATCCTGCTCGTATATAAGTCCAAGTATAACTTAGCAACTAAATACCTTACAGACATGATCAGTGAATACACACCAAACAGGGAGCTAAGATCCCTCAAATCAAATAAACTAGATCTACCCCGGGTAAATTCCAAACGAGGTAAATACTCTTTTAGTTACCATGCAGCCCACAGATGGAACCAGCTTCCAGATGAGATCAAGGGTGCCTGTTTAGTTGCGCTTTTGTCGACTGAGCACCAATATCCGAACAACTATTTTACTTCTGCACTTCACTATCTTAATCTGTTTTAATCAATGTACTTACATTTTCAGTTTTTAACCACTATGATTTTATATTACTTTTTTATTCTTGATTTTATTAAATGTGCTTTTACGAAATTGTGCTATACAAATAAACTTGCCTTTCCTTGCCATAAGGAAAAGCTCTACTATAGCTTTTCCATATAATAAAATAAAATATTGACACATTCTCTGATCTGACATCCAGAGATCCAAGAAAACCTAGACATGCTTAGGAAACTCTAGCTTTTTGAAGACTACAAATTCTTTATTGAAATAAATAAAAACAATTGCAAACATAACTCTCAGGTTCACTGATGAGAAAAATGTAACTAGATTTTTTTGGTCAAACTGATATAGATAAAAATGCAGTCATGGGTTAACAAATTCCACCATCAACCTTGGCGTTCAACATTAAAAAAAATATTGTCACATTTATATTACACAAAAACACTGTTAAATATTTGACAATTCTATCAATAAACATAAAAATCCTGAAAATCATGTCTGTTAAACTGTTAGTGTTCCTTTAGGTGTACTTTATAACTCCAACAGCACCGAGCTCCCATCATTCATCAGGACTCGTTTTCTTCATGCAAGATTTATCTCACAAGTTCACGCTAGCTTTTTACAGTCTACACACACTTCGCACATCCACACTCTACAGTCTTCTCCACATCCTGATTAAATGTGGAACCATCGTCACATTCGAAACTGTAGCGTCTGCGTCGCACCCGTGTGCCTCTGCAGCACAGTCCCGAATCGGCTCTGCAACCCCCTTCACACTCCAGCCAGGACAGCGGCTGTGTGCTGCGACATTGAATCGAACCGTGTTGAACGCGGTGAAAATCTCGCACTGGCTCACCCCGACAGGGAGACACTGTGAACATATGGCACAAATAAAACCAAAGTAAAAAGCATGTTAAAGATATCCCCCATTTGATAACTTGCGTCTAAATTATTAGCAGGTGCAAAATGTTAAACAATATCGATAAACATTCAACTTCTAAACTATGAAAATTCTGAAGAAGAAGCTAAAAAAAACCCCACTGAAAACTAACTTGTCACAAATCTGAGAGTGGACACTGACACTTCCAAAGTCCCGACTGTGACTATAGCAACTGACCTGGGATCATTTGTGTGTGAGGTTGTGTCAGCATCGATGGGCGTTCTTAATAATCCTCCAACGAACCTACTAAAGATGAATGAACAAAACCCCTCGACCCAATAAGAATGAGAACAGGTACCAGCAGACCCCATACCCTAGATGAGATTTGCCTCATTACACAGTCAAGGGCGTTGTTCTGTGTCAGGAATTAAGTCATTTATTCATTCACATCTGCAATTTAAGGACTCCACAAATTTGTGCACTTTTACTCACGCGTTTTGCTGCTACAGTGATGGAAACATGTAATCCAAATATTCACTTTTTAATATAACTATGAATGCTTTGCCTTTTAGTTTTTTTCTGGTTTACTCTATATAATTAAATACAATTATATACTCAGTGGTTCTAGAAGGTTGCTGGTTCGATCTACAGATCACAAGCCTTAAAGCTGAAGCGAGTGGTGAAAAACCTTGAGCATCTTCTGTTACTGCTAAAGGGGTGTTTGCTGACTGCTGTTTGTGTGTACTTGACAGCAGTTAAACAAGGGGAAAAAATCTTCAAGGCATGGGTAATTTCATATTTGATCACCATTTTCACATACAATTGAACTTAATATAGCCTTTTCAGTGTTCATAAATATTCACTTTTAAATAGCATAAGGGTGTGTTACAAATTGCACACCGTCTCTCCCCTAATGTAAGTCGCTTTGGACAAAAGTGTCCGCTAAATGCAATAATGTAAATGTAATAAATGAGTACATGTCATCCAGCCACTAGGGGACAACATTGTGAAACATCACAATTATACCACATAAGCAAGCAGAAGCAACAGTAAAAAACAATACTCTTGCTCCATCCCAATCCGTGCACTATTCACATTTCTATGGGTGCGAAATGAGAATTAGAGAGTCACAAACTGTTATGTACATTAAAAAAGTGTCCGAGCGGTACTCGGATGTGTACTTTTACCGGTTAGATTGTGAAGTGCAGATCCATGAACGCGCAAGAAATCGTTTTCTCTGGGACCCAAACTAACGAGCTCTCTCTGTATTTTGACTCCTTTTTAAAGAAGATGCGCATGAATAAACAGTATCAATATAGAGAGTCTTATATTTAGTATTAGAATATTTTTTATGAAGGAATGGTAAATAAGTTCTCTACTTCTGTCACATTTAGTGTGTCCCAGATCAGGCACACTCTCGTCTTACATATTAAAGTATGTAAATTTTCTTCTGAAAATGAGTATCTACTTTAAGGGTGCAGTGTAAGTGTTCAGATTTGGATGCAGCACTGCTTCTTACTATTCAATTTAGCCTTTAATAATGGCGTTAGTGAAACTCAATCAGATATTCATATAGCAGTCATTCAACTGCCTTAATCATTATATACTGAAGAACGCTTTAAACATATAAAACACTGAAAACTATTTGGGTAAAAGAAAACTTGCATTCACACACTTTTATAAATTTTTGGGGCGCACATACATTTTTATTTTTATTTATTGCCATATATAAGATATTGCTTTACTGGCCCATGTTAACTTTTTTTGCCCTCAGAGGTGAAAGCATGTCCAAACAAAGTAAATGAGTAAAAAATATATTTGTTCTTCAAATACTTTTACAAAGATTGCAACACTCAAAATTGCTATTTCAAACAGCTGCAATTTGTAGAATAATAGTACATTTTCACCTCATTACAACAAAAGGCTTTGTGTAAAATACCAGCGGTGCGCACATGAGATGTTAATGGAGAAAAGTCTAACCAAAGGAAGATCAAATAAATCATTAAACAAGAACTGTATGCATCTAACAGTCTCAGAAAAAGCTTTATTGAATTCCCCGAAAATGATCAGGAAACAGGGCACTTCAGTGTCTTCTGAGAAAACGAGGGTGTATTATGTTGCATGAGATTTGGTTTCGCATAAACTGTATGGTATACTTGACAGTATGGTGCCTAGAAGCTCAATTATCAAGCTTCAATGTGCTTTGTACTCAAATACTTAAGTTGAATAAAACACTGAATGAAAAAGAAACGAATCAAAAGTTAACTAATTTGAAAGAAAAAAAAACATTTCAAAACAACACAAAATTCTTCTTAACATAATCAGTGTCTATTGTCAGTGGCTCGTGCAATTTGCTGTTTTAGAATATGCTGTTCAACAATAAAAATATTTTTTTCATGCACACTCGTTTTTTCAGTTTCAGATTTTTGCTAAATGATTTACTTTAAACCATCAAAATAAGATGTAATGCCTAACTCAGTATTTCTACCTTTTTGGCCCATGGATTTAAAAAAATACTTGTGTTTACCTGAGTCACACAGGTGTCCACTGTACCCGCTTTCACAGACACACTCCGCACGCCCGGTGGCAGAGATCTGGCAGTTGCCATGTTGGCATGAGAGGACTACACAGGGATCGAAAGATGGATCCCGTTCACTGCAGAGAAGACCCTGAAAACCCTTGCCGCATTCACAGCGGTACGACTGCAGATCCACTGACACACACACACCATGCACACATCTGAGAACAACAAGAGGAGAAGAAACAGAGATTAGCAAATGGTGTCGGCTTCCGTATTCCTGAACTTGTTTTAAAAGCTGATCACTTTTTATTTTTGTGTTGTTTAAAACAAAAATTTTCTGGAATTATTTTCTTTAGAAAGCAACCATAGCAGTAAATTAGTGGTCAATTCAACACTTTTATCTGCTATTACAATCTATTGTTTAAACTGCTTAACAATAAAAGAACAGAGTAGAGGTGACTTTAATTTAGCTTAAATACATTTTGTTACAGTAAGACTTTCAAAATTATATGATAATTATATTTTAATATTGATCATCAATAATCACCCAATTTATTTTGCTGAAAAGTTATTTAGGTTAATTGTAAAGGTTCCAAAAAGTTTTTTCGGGACTGCTAAAATAAAAGCTTCTAGTCCATGGCTAATAGGTAGCTCC
Source organism: Danionella dracula (assembly GCA_900490495.1). Taxonomy (NCBI): domain Eukaryota; kingdom Metazoa; phylum Chordata; class Actinopteri; order Cypriniformes; family Danionidae; genus Danionella; species Danionella dracula. Next base: position 20,428,603 of record UELW01000778.1, on the reverse strand, counting down.
AGTCCCACAGTATGCTTTTACAATTAATACAAAAATGTAAAAATATAAAATTACACTATTAATACAAAGAATTACTAATATTCTACATTACACTAGACAAATACATATTGGGTTGGTTGATAACAAAAACCTGCTAAAATGTACAATATGTGTCAACATTTACTATATAAATTTGACAATATATGAATAAAAATATTTTTTGTCTTATTTATATTTTCTATTTATATTAGTGTTTCTAGATCTTTATATTACTGTTTCTAGATTAGTGTTTCTAGAGCTAAAGAGCTAAAGCCTAAAGATTCTTCTTGGTTTTTGGGTTGTAAGCAGGAGGTGTCAGAAAAGTTACAGTCATTTATTTACTTAAAATGGAAAATAAAAAATACATCTGACACAGAAAAACGAATCAAGTTTTTTATCTTATAAAGGATTTGTTTTAATTTAAAGGAGAGTGCAAGTACATCTTCTTCACATCAACTGTAGTTAAAAGTACCGCTTTTGAGTGTAAAAAATGTCTAACAGTTGCCTTCAAAGTACAAGTTGTTATGTAGTTTAATTTGTTTTCACAAGCTACGACTTTCTACAATTTAATCTTTAAAACGAGTAGAATGGGTGTAAATTAAAATTGAATTCAGAGGTTAAACACTAGAGGAAAGAGTCAAAAGTAAGAACACATCTTGCATCCCTTGTTAAATTGTATAGTTTTGCAGTCAAACAATTCAATTATTCTATTTGACTCTCCATGGTTTGACATCTCCTAATTTTGTCAGCTGACCAGAGCCAACTTTTCCCTTCCCTACAGAAATCTATCCATAAACACTCATTGACACTACATTTGATACAGTCGTGATTGGGTAAAAGAAACTGACTTGTGTTTCTGGCAGGGGTCAGCAGCAGGCGTGAGCAGGTTATGATCGCAGTGTTGTCCATCCCACCCTGGCTCACAGTGGCACAGAGACCCCATGACATCATCCAACTCACACCGTCCATTCACACAGAGCAGATCCTGACAGTCCTGGCAGCCTGGTGCCACACCAGGCATCATCTGGACCTGCCCAAAGTCCTGCCATTCATTATTTATATAGAGATTTCGGATGCAGCCCTGAAAGCTGGAGGCATTTACAGGAGGCCAATGGTTCGAGGACAGCGATTGGACACTTTCAGGCATTCCTAAGGAGTCAAGTAAAAATATATTTCGAATAAATCTGAATTGCAAAGACAAAAGACTCTAAACGCTTCACAGAAAAAAAATGAGACCTTCACAGTTTTGTGACGTATGATTAAATATGGTCTACAGCAGGGTTGGCAAAGTCATTCCTAGAGACTAACAATACTCCCTCTGGTATTGTTCCAACCCTGTTCTCAAGAGACAAACCAGTGGCTCCAAACAAACCAAGAGGAGCTTAAATAGTGTAAACAGGTTTGTTGTAACTGAAGGTTGAATAGAAACTCATTGCCCACCCCTGGTCCATAGTGCCAGAGGTGCATTTGACTACACATGCAGAGTTTCCTTCTGAACTTCACTGCACTGGCGATATAAATAGTGGCAGATTTATTTTGCGACACAACTAAAATGTATGAATATTTTCCTTTAAATAAAAAAAATATTGTGTTTTGTGGAGCTCTCACCTCCAATGTAGAGCGGGGTATCTGTCTGGGCTTCATTGTGCCCTGAACGTTCCAAACTGATGGGGACTCCACCATCAATGGAGAGATTGACGATCTTCTCATAAGCAACCACTTCAAGCATGTGAAACTGTCCATCGTTTACAGTTTCAGTACTGTGGAAACAGGTTATCCATACATTTCAAATAAAAAATATATATTCTTACAGTAAATAGTTCTTTATTTGTTAGGTTATACTTGAACAACCCAAGGTCTCCTAAAAGCAGTGTTCAGGCCAAGAATTGGACAATATGTTTAAGGTTCCTGAATGTATGCTAGAAGTAGTCTAATCACTTTTTTCTTTGCTGTAGAGAAACCTTTCCCTTCACCATTGCTGGTTTGTGGGGTTCAGTCTACTCTAGTAAGCTCCAGATTGATTGACACAGACATGAGCAACAAATTTGAATTTCCTCAATGAATATGATGATGTCCATAGACTTCGCCCTACTCCACCATGCTATTCACTATACTTGCTCCAAAAAGCAATCATTCCCATAGAATGCAACCATACAAGGGAAAAGTATTACACAACCAGGGAAAAAAGACTTAAGACAGAACTGGAATTTTTGAAGGGTTTCAATCAAGGATATGCTGCAGCTGGCTTATTGTAGATTGTAATCAACTGTGGTGAAACAGGGCGTATTGGAGATAGAAATTCTCAAAGCAAAGACTACACCCTCTCTTATGTAAAGCTGAAATGATAGTGACTATAACAGGAGGTTGTAAACGGCCTACTTGAGGCCATGCCCAAAATGGGAGTCATTTCCATTCAAACTACACATATTTAAATAGCCGGATATCGAGCAAAAAAAACGTATAAATTAAATAGTCAGATCATAAAATAATTGGTAAATACAACTGAACAACAATTAGATGTAAACAAGACTTCGTAATGAACTAGTATTAATGTGGAATTTTATTTTATGAATAAACACAAAATAGCTGTCTGATTGTAGATGTTACAGAGGTCCATGGGATTACTTATACTCAAGAGATTTCTCCAAACTCCTATGGCCTCATCTTTGTGAAAGTTAATGAAACTGCACTCTGCTGACAGACAAATTAAGTATTTTTCCAAAACGTTGCTCCATATATTTTACATATAAATTTTTTTGCTAATCAAAACTGACAAACACAGGAAGGAAAAATTTGAATTCACAGGGTTTTAGGGGTGTCATTCCAGAGTAAGAAGCTGCAGCTGGCAGATTGTAGATCGCAAGCAGCTGTGTTGGACTTCTCAATGTGGCAATCACACTTTATATAGACGTTTTCAGACAGACAGTTCAGACAAGGAACTCCTTTCACGCTTTTCTTATATGTGAACCCAATCTTTCGGTTTTCCTGACCTGACTACACTAGGAAGGACCTCTTCTGAAAAAGAGTCAATAACATGTCTAGACATTGACTTAACATGTAATATACTTTGACAATGATAAACAATGATAAAAGGGTTTTGTTTCCACGTCCAAACATCACCTTTTCACAGATTTTTAGATATCCTACCAACTATTATTTTAGCTATTATATCGTTCTAAAGAAGCTACAGCTGTAGCTTTAAACCTCTGGAGGGTATTTGACAATGTTTACCTTTTAAATGACATGGGGAAGTAAATATTGTTCAGAAAAAACGAATAATTTTAGATAAAGAGGTTTTTTTTTATACCTGTAAATGTCGGTGATTGGCTGTCGTCCTGCATCGTAGCTCACTTTGACATGGCCTTGGTGTAACTCGACTGCAATATTTTCATTAACTATGCCATACAGAAGAATCCCATTGTCTTCAGTCGTGGAGACCTGCGAGAGAGTTTGATGAGAGCTCTTTTACTCATTCTACGTTCAGAGTGTTTTTACTGTCCTCTTTCTCATTTCCATCCTTGAAGCTAACAATAGCTCAGAAACTGAGGAAAATGCTCTTACATGTGTGGATAAAACGAGAATTACATTTACTGTATCAGCAGATGTTTCCTAAGCCAGGGTTACTGAGAACCAGACTGTAGCATATGCTTTTTCCAAATGATTTCATTATGCTTCTTTTTTGGCAGGCAGAAAACAGGGGGTTCTCTCTCGACATCAACACCTCTTTTTACACATTTTTGGTGGTATATTGTGAGTAATCTATCACAGACATGCTTTTAAGAGATTAGAGTAAAAAACAGCCTTAATACTGTATATAGCATCCATCCCTCCATCCATCCATCCATCCATTATCTTGTTGGCTTTTTTCCTTTTGGGGTCGCCACAGCGGAATGAACCACCAACTATTCCAGCATTTGTTTTACGTGGCGTATGCCCTTCCAGCCGCAACCCATCGCTGGGAAACATTCTCACACACTCATTTACATTCATACTCTATGGACAATTCTTTTTTTCTCAATTCACTTATATCACATGTCTTTGGACTTGTGAGGGAAACCGGAGCACCCGGGGTAAACCCACACAATAACAGGAAGAACATGCAGATTCCAAACGACAGAGCGTAAAAACAGAAAAATGTGGGTGAGATCCCTGGTTTTCATTCCAATTTCTAAAGCCGTGTTCATACCAAGGGATAAAATAATGGTTCATTATTTTTTTCTCGCAGGTCAAATTGTCTATGACCGTTGACTTTATATAACAAGGACAGAGGATTCGTGACATCAACCATAGGTTTCTGTCAACGTCAAATGAAGCTTAAATTGGGCATAGACAGTCCTCGAAAACCTGTCCTCAGAGGTGGTACATGGCTGTAATGAAGGTGTCTGATTGGCTGAAGGTGTACATTTGATCTTAAACAACCAATTGTACAAATATTTCTTCCTTCTCAGAGTGTTCATGAAGATCAAAACTAGCGATCTGAATAAACAAAACTAATGGAGCCAGGGGTGAAAACATGTTTTTTCAGCTCCAAAGTTGATCAACTTTAACATTGGAGTAAATGAGAAGTTACTCCCTTTCGGAGTCAGCCTCAAGCAGCTGCTCGGGGAGCTGCAGTTCAGTCACTTCCCATAACGCTTCAAGAAGGACACTGTAAGTCTGCAAGACGCTGTTCTGTAAGTCACTTTGCACAAAAGCATCTGCCAAATGCATAAATGTGAACGTAAATGTAACTTGTAAAATGTAAATCTTGTTGTTGTGCTTTTTTTTGCTTTCACAAACCTTTCTCAGAAGCACCTAAATGGTTAGCTCTGCTGTGTATATCCACCAAACCTCATATATTAGAACATGTATAGTCATTGAACATGAAGTCCACTTTATGCGCACTGGAACATGTAAATCGATAACAAGCACACAAGTTTTAAGTAAAAAAACAGTAAAATCCCTAATTTTTAGGTATATTTACTAATCATACTCATTTTAGATGTGCGAATAATAACCACTGTGTAGCTCCAATTGCAAAAAAACATTCACCTTTTACATTAAACTTTGCATACAGTTCTGAAAAGCATGCAATGATATACATTCATTTATCAAGGGAATGGTGTTGCCATGACAACAGAAAAGTTTAAGAAGCTGTCTCTTTAAAGTAACAGATGGAGAAACTCAGAAACTCATCTGCTCCACCGGAGCAATGAGTTCCTCCAAGCTGATTTCACTGACTGGTACTGGATGTGTACCTGTAGGCTGATGTTAGAGTGTGTCCAGTGTGGCAGCAGCAGGTACGCGTGAGTGAAGGTTAGGCTCGAGAGCAGTTCACATAGCTGCCCGCTGAAGCCTGGAGGACACTGGCACACTGCAGCACCAGTGCTTAACACACAGGAGGCGCTGTTCTCACACTGTAGCAGAGAACAGGGGTCGAGAGAAAGGGACGACTCGCACAGGCGACCACTGAGAGAGGCAGAGGGATGGAGAGAGAGAGAGAAAGAGTGGTTTGAATATTGTTCTTAAAATGTAGTTCCATTAAATGGGTGGGAAAAAAAGATAAAAATGTGCTTAATTAAGGCAATTTTATAAAAAATACAATTCATTTATTACACATGATGCACTAGAACCTCTCTGGTGGAGATGAGTTATTTTAAGAAGCTCAGGTAGAAACTGTGGATGGGTATTTTTATACATCTGACAGTATACCTTTAGTTTATCAGAGAACATGAGAAAAAAGGAGAAAATCACACCTTAAACAACTTTTCTGAGAATTTGCATGAATAAGACCTCTTTCATTTTTTTTTGTCAAGAAAAATATATGCACCGAAGCACTGTTTAAAAAGTCTATAAATAAAAGTTAAAAATTATTATTCAGACTGAAATTTCCATAATTTTACAGACCATTTTTTTTGTTTAAAAATATTTCAGTTTTTATAATGTTACAGAAAAATGGGGGGCTGAGGGGTTTTGTCCTTCTGATAGTTTAAAACCATATTATTATTCTGCCTTTGACTTTTAAAAACTTAACATAACTTCTTTTAACTTAATACAAAAATGTTTAAGTCATCTAGAATGTAAAATAAAACAAGATAAAATAAGAGACTAAGTGCATTATATTGATTACAATTTGTACATGAAGTTACATAATTACTTAGGTACTTTAAGTATTAAAAACTATCTTTCTAAATACACCAACACATATATATATATATGCAAAGCTGTAAATTCCTGAAGTTAGAACAGAAGCCCCCTTTCTGAATATATTATTATTATTATTATTATTATTATTAATATTTTCAAGATTTGTTACCAAGTCCTTACCTAATTTACTTAATTTACATCAGGTAAATTTTCATTACACTTTATTATATATGTCTAAAAAAGGACAATTGCAATTTAAAATATTTCAGATATTAGTCAGACATATATTGAATAATATTGCCAAAATAAATTCACCTTACAGAAACAGTGCCCAATCTCAATTTTGACATCTCCTTTTAATTAGCTACAAGGTTTTGTTGTCGTTTCTTTTCTAACAGGAACTGACCAAAGCAGCAAATTCACAATCCAGGGTTATGGTGACTGACCTGAAGCCCGGGGGACAAACACAAGTGTATCCAGCCACATGATCCACACACAGCGCTCCGTTCTGGCAATAGTGACCCTCACACTCATCCAGATCCACACTGCAGTCATCCCCCACAAAACCTGGAGGACAGATGCACCTGACACACAGGTTTGTTACAGTGATCACATCGTGTGCTCTTCCAGTGGTTCTTAAAAATATTGGACCATCATATTAAGACAGGATTCAAAATAGAAAATCTTAGAACCAAAAAATATGCTGGTTTTCATTCATTTTGATGCTTTGTTAAGAAATATTTTAAAGTAATAGATAGTCAAGAAAATAATTACATTTTTAGGGGTTACATTTCAATTGTAGTAATACACATTCATTAGTTGAATTTACTCTATCCTGAGTCTTTTTAGTCCTTCACTAAATAAATTTCAACATTTTTGTGACAATGAGAAAGGAACAAACAACACAAATATGTATAAGTTTTCAATGACTGTGTGTTAAAGTATTTGAACTCAATTTGAATATTTTTACTTTATCCAAAGAAGGATCTGAACAGAGTTAATCTTTACAGAAATTTCCCAGAAAAATAGAGGTATTAGTTTTGTACCTACAGGTACATTTATCAGAAAAATTCCATTTAGGGTACGACACGTTGTTTAATTTTAAAACAATGGGTGAATAAGTGTGCTTTTAGTAAGCTTAAGTTACAACATACAGCAATTTAGTCCACATTTTTTATTTCACAAACAAAATCTATTTTAGAAAAAAATATGTAAACCTTCCTTAAATTCTTGGTATACATAAACAAAATAATAGTTAAGAAAAAATTTATTGACATCGCTTGAAATCACGCTGCATTTAGAGGTACAAAAATAACAGGTACCAATAATGTACCATGTTGAGAGGTACAGTGTTGGTACCCTACAAGGGTTCAGCTGGAACGACAAACCCTGCATAACTTTTTAGGTGCAATCCTGTACTTTAGTTTTTTGTGCGTGTAAGTAATCTGTAAAATATTACAATTCACAAGTAGCGTGCCCAACACTGAACATAAGTGCCCGAATATAGCGAGGTTTTTTTCTCTTAAATACTCCACTATAAATAAGAGAGTCGTCATCCTTTTTATTACAGTGTTTTGATCCAAAGGTTTCTCAAACCTAAACTTCAAAAACAATTCCCCATGACCACAGCACTCTAGTTCTAAAGTGCACTTTTACTCTTAATACCGGCCCTTAAACCAGTCTATGGCTCCCTTTGTGAGAACCTACCATCACTTTCCATTGTTAAACCTGTGCATACTCTCTATTTACTCAAGCATGACCTCTATAAAACATTCAGTATGTTGTCTTTAACGAAGACTCGTTCATTGAGGATCAGAAAGGACTCGTATCACTAGTTGTGAGAACTTTCTTGCACACAGAAGCATGCCTTTACATAGCACCGTGATTTCTTCACAGGTCACACTGAAGTCATCGACCTTAAATTCAGCAGAAAACTCTTTTCACAGCAGCAAACACACAGAGTGGGGAGCATAAAGAGATTCCTGCTGCTAACATTTAGATGTATTCCTTTTGTCTAGATGCTAACAAACACTGCAATGCTGAAGTTTGGGGTCAGGAAGATTATTTGAAAACTCGACTCTTATTAGATTCATTAAAAACTCATCATAGCTGATGCTGTAGACCTTCACCTTCAAATAAGCTCTGATCTTTTGATCCGTCTCTGAACTGAATCAGGCTCAGCTCTCTTGAACTGCACTTCAATGGTCAATTAAAAAAACATTTTCTTTTTGTTATTTTCAGTCAAACAGAGCTTTGGAGAGCATGTAAGTGCTTTCAGAAATCTTAAAGAAATGATATATTAGTGCTACCATGAAAATTTATTTCATTTAAAATGAGCAAGGGAACAGTCTTATTTTTATTGGAAAAAATATCTGTTTATTTTTTTAGTTATGCTTTTCAAAGATGTTATTTTTATGGGATTTGTGAAGGGTTTAATTAACTTCAGATTTAGCTTTTGATGCCATCAATGTGGTATAAATGTGACTAGTAAAGCAAAATGGAAATTGTATAACACAATCAAAAATCATGTAAAGAAAAAAAATTGTTTTCATAAAATGTTAAAGGTGTAAAAATAAAAATAACCAATTACACAAATGGATCGATTTAACACAATTATTTGCAATAAAAAAAACATTTCACATTTACAATTTACATTTTCCAAATACAATATTATTTTTTAACTGATAATATGTAAATACATAAAGAAAAATTGTTAAAAATATAAATAAATATAAATATATAAATATAAATACAAAGATGAAAAACATATAATAACGTTAAATGGTTTAATTAAAAAGAGGAAGAACAATTTAAAAATTAAGAAAAATTAAACAATAATAGTTTAAACAAACATGTAATTAAATAGAATAGATTAACAGTAACTTAAATTCAAGATAAAATATTGTGTAAAAAAAAACATTACTTTAACATTGCAAACAAATCCATTATAAATAAAAATGAAACTAAATAAAAAAATTATCATGAAATAAAAATATCCTTACATATAAAACCTAAAATTTTAAAGTAATTATTTAATTGCAAAACTCAACAAAACTAAATAACACAATACACACAAACAAAAACAAAACACAACAAAGCGAAACAAAAAAACAAAATAACTAAACTTTCCATCCATCCATTATCTTGTCGGTTTTTTTCCCTTTCGAGGTCGCCACAGTGGAATGAACCGCAAACTATTCCAGCATATGTTTTACGCAGCAGACACCCTTCTAGCTGCAACCCATTGCTGGGAAACATTCACACACACACATTCATACTCTATGGACAATAATTTTTTGTCAATTCACTTATATCGTATCTCTTTGGACTTGTGGGGAAACCAGAGCACCCGGAGTAAACCCACACGATCACGGGGAGAACATGCAAACTCCACACAGAAATGCCAACCGACCCAGCCGAGGCTCAAACCAGCGACCTCCTTGCTGTGACACGACCGTGCTACCCACAGCTCCACCTTGACACAACTAAACTAAAAGAAACTAAAACAAACAAAAAAACACACAAAAAAAACTGTTCATTCAACAACTCTTACTTGGGTCCTGTGACGGTGGGTATACAGGTGGAACCCTGGTGGCAGGGGTTCTGACCTGGATAACACAGATCTTCCTCATACTCTTCACACTTCTGTCCTGTAATGAATATCAGATATACAATAAATACAGGATAAAAATGCCTTGATATAAATATTGACTCCAGAGAAAGAGGTATTTACCTGAGAAGGGCCGAGGACACACACAACTGTAGTTTCCCACTCCGTCCACACAGATGGTGCCATTCACACACGGGTTCCCCAAACACTCATCCACATCCAGCTCGCAAAAGAGTCCCTCGAAACCCATGGGACATTCGCAGCTAGAGAAGACACCGAGTGAAACAGCGAAGAAGAGAGACGGAGAAAATGGGAAATACGAAGAGAAAAGAGAAAGAGGGAGTGAGGGAGACTATTCATTTGTCAAGGTTTAGGTTAACGAAGTAATAAAAATGGCTATATTCCCTAGTTTATTTCCCTGTAAAGTAATTAAATAATAAAACCATGAGTTTTTTAACCAGCGGCAAAGTAGCTATCAAAAAAATCTGAAAATACATTTGAAAAGGTAGGACCTAATACAGTATTAGGGAAATAAGCATTTAAAACATGACTTGCTGAAAAAACATTTGCCAAAATTCACAGAGGTCAGATGATTCTTGCGGTTAGCACCAGATTTGCACACACGTAAAAAAAAAAAAACTTGTCTTTGGATTTACTATTATCTCTTTAAGGACAAACGTTGCTGCAGAGGTCATAATTCTTTCCTTCATTGTAAATGTGCTGCAGTTTTTCTAAACAGAATTATCAATTGGCAAAAGGGTTAAATCTTAAGTACCTATGCATTCATGTCAGACTTTACTTTCATTAGCAGTACGTTCTGGGTGACATAGTTTCCTCTTCTGTGTATGTGCAGCAAATTGTAGCCGTATTTAGTTGACACAAATGATGGATAGTAGTCGCATATTTATTGCAATATGAACAATGACACCAAAAAATTGGATTTCACAAGAACAAAAAACTGAACAGAGCGCTAAGAATTGCAGTCTGAATGTAGCCTAACACACACACACACACACATATATATATATATACATATGTCTCATATGTCTCAGAGAATATGCTCATCAAAGTGAACCGCAGTGCCAATCCCTCACTCTGTCTTACAACCTTACAGCTTTGTGAGCAAAGGCTGCCGCATTAATGGCAAACTTCACCCTTAACACCAAAACAAGGCATTTTCGCTGTTCGCACGACAATAATTCACCCATCATTTTCATAAAACTTCACCTTAGCCACCGTTTAAACACTCGGTTAAAAACCCTCAGTTACGCTGAAACACTGCTGCATGTATATTGGACGAAAAGCTTAACTACATAAAAACGTGTGGCTACACAATAACCTTTACGTTTAGACAGGGTCTATTTGGTCTATGGGCTGAAGTCGTAGCAAATTTTGATATCATACCAGAATCAGACTGCCTTATGTATGAACCCAAGAGAACATATCGGTCACCTGAAGCCTCTTTTGGACTTGTCAGAACGACATCTTCCTCCGTTCACACATGGATTTGATTCACAAGCGCTGACAGGCACTTCACAGTTTCTTCCCTGAAAATCATCAGCAGGACATGAGTTTTTCCAATAGGAAAGCACATCACCATCTGGTGGCCTGGCTTGAAATGACACATTGTCTCTTTACAGATAAATATGATACGAATACGTACGCATTAAACAATAGCAAAGGATCAAACCTTGAATCCCTGTGAACAGCTGCACTTGTACTGATGCTGGGGATCGTTGTGGCACTGGCCCTGATTTTGGCAAGGGTTTGAGGAGCATGGGTGGCACTTTGCTGAGACTGAGGAGTCTACCACACCTGAGAAGGGACACACACACAATAAAGCTTAGATTGTTCATTGCTCTGACCAGACAAATGACTCTAACTTCTTCTGATTGGACTGAGTCTACTTATCATTGATTGATCGGGTGGCTATTCTGCTCTGTTTGGTCAGTTGACTGATTCAACATGTGACCCGTTGACTAGGCTGCTGGGTCATTTTTTTCTTCTTTGCAATGATTGGTCAGATGACTCTACAATACTTTGATTGATACGATAACTACTCTGCTTGCATAGAAGACTTCACCCTTGTAATTATCCTGTTTGATTCTTATTTGTAGCTCCAACACTTTGTTACCAACTCCCGAAGGATATTCAGAGATTAGCAAAGTTCAAAACCACATTAAAAATATATCTCGTTAATCACATGTTAGAATAATTGACTCTTTGTATGTGTCAAAACCCTCTAGGGTGCCTGAGCGATATACATACAAGCTGTTGCTTCAACAATGTGCTTGAATGGATTAAACTATCCATCGTTTTTAGACAATGTTAAACTGATCACTTGCTGTTCTAGTGTGTTACAGGTGCTGTCCTGGTGATCTGTTCTTCAAAAAGTCATCACTTTCGAAGGACTGCATGGGTTATTAGCACCTGACCAACTCAGCATCAATCCCTTTGTGACGTGAAAAACAATGCTGAATCCACCTTGCAGAGAGTTCTCATGTGAGTGTGGAGTGTTAAGTAGGGATGGGGGCTTCATACACAATCTCTATCTTGTCTCTAAATAATAATAACGCCTTAAAATTTTGCCGCTTTTCTAGACACTCAAAGACACTTTACAATTATCAGAGCATAACACCTCAGCTGCCCTGGAGCAGTCTGACAGGATGTGGCTGCCATTCTGCGCCTACAGCCTCCTGACCACCACCAAAACACACTCCACCAGTCACACACATCCAAACAAGGCAATGCGGGTGAAGTGGCTTGCCCAGGGCCACAACGGCAGAATGGCCCTAGCCTAGCAGGGATCGAACCGTCAACCATCAGGTTACAGATTGACCAACTCCACCACTGCACCATCTTTTGGCCAGAATAAATGAATCAACAGCTGTAATCTACACAAACCAGAGCACAGGAAGTGTTGTCCCGGTGTGGTAAGCAGCAGTTTTCCCTCCATGCCCCTCGGTCCAGCACATCGAGCGATGCCAGGCTCCTTGTAGCCACTCCGCACCCAGTCAGAAAGCCAGCGCAGACCGCAGTCACAGTATAGTGGGTTTGCTCCAATAGCTCTGTGGTAATGTACACACAAAACAAATTTGTGTTTTTGAAAAAATTATTTTGATTTTTTTTTCAATATATTCTTTCATGTGCATCTCCAAACTAGAGTACAGTTGACGAATGACTCACAGATGTGAAAGCGACACAGCATCCTGAAAGACTTCCTGCTGTAGCTCTGAGATGTTATTACCGTGAAGAGATCTTCAGGAAAACATAGGGGATTTCTCAATCCAAGCAGTATGAAGATATTTCAGAGAGGGTTGGCGTTTTTCAAGAGGAGGAGATGAAGAATAATGAACAGAAACTCACAACAGGCGAAGAGAAGAGAGCCCAGCGAACACCAGCGGAGGAACACAGCGAAGCGCATTGTAACTGAGGATGCTGGAGATCAGACAAACAAATTACTGCATAAAATAACAGATTTAGGGTGCATTTAAGCAATATTGAAAATAACACATCTTATCTTTTGGAAATCTTTTGTCAGGGTGAAGTTTAAAATCATTTTAATGGTAATTTGTTGTAAAAGTCCTATCTAATGTCAAATGGTTTGACATTATTTTAAATTTTTTGTTTGTAAACATTTTGTATTAGTTTATGAGCAGATTAATATGTAAATATGGCCAATAAATGGTATAAAATAAGAGATTCCACAGAACTAACAGGGTTTTAAAAACTGAGTGAATCTTCCGAGTCCAATCCAACCCTTTGAAAAAAATTCTTTATCAAACTAAATATAAACAGTAAAAAAGTCTTCTTGATGATGAATCTGTCTATATTGTGAAAACAAACAAACATACATTTTATCATATGATTGTATTTTTTTCTGTTAGATTGTCCTGTTAAAATGCCAAATTCAGTATTCATAATGAACTACAATGTAAAATGTTTGCAGTGCATCACTGTGCTCTGGAGACTTACAGTGTTGTAAGCTGACTCATGTTAGCGAATGATGTGTTTGACAAGGCACTGATTTTGTTGTTACTCAAATCCCTGAAAAAGAACAAAAATGTTACTTCCTCCACTTATTCATAATTTTTATAACAAATAAGTGTTTTAATGCCTTCAGCATCAGTGGATATGACACTGTCAACTAAAGTTCTACCACACAAAAGCAAAATTAACATATTAAAGAAAACCTTACACGTCTGTAAAGGTTAAAATGAGACTCACAGAAGTTGAAGCTTTCTAAAACCAGAGAGTTCTTGAGGAATCGAGACCAAATAATTTCCATCCAGGTACCTATACAAAGAGAGTATACTTGTTAAAAAAGACTGTGTGTTAACTGTCAGAACAGTTAGTAGGTTTAAATTGAACAATAGTCAGTGTGCTGCTGTACTCACAGCTCTGTGGTGTTGATTGGAATGCCTCGAGGAAGAGTGGAGAGGTGTTTGTTACTGCAGCGAACAACAGAATCCACACAGGAGCACTGAAGGGGACACTGAGGCCTCGGAACACACAGATCATCGTTCTCGTCTTCCTGCAGCAGAACACCTAAACACACAAACACTGCTGGTTTGAATCTGGAACCTTCTGGGTGACAGACAATAGACTGAGTAGACAATAGCCTTGATGTTATTTAATAATAAATATTTTTACGTAAAATAAAAAAAAAGATTTGTAAAAGTTTGTTGTAATTTGTACAGTATTATATATGTTGAATATCAAAAATACAAAATATAATATGTACAATATACAATATAATGCATTTGAGACATCGGGAAACAAAAATAGACTATTCCACCAGATCTGATTTACACAATGGTAAATTTTGTTGCAGCAACCCTAACTTTTCAAGATACACCCAATGTCAAATTTGTTCTCTATAGCATCTATTTTGCAAAAAGATATTGGTGACCTGAAACAAAAACAACAAGATCCTGAAATCAAGACACCTCTGTCGCAAAGGAAGTCAGGCTTGGCCACATCCTGGAGTGGGATTTCTCTGAGGAACGCTGGGCTCTGGCATCGAGGGTTTCCTGTCACAATTTGTCTTGAGCGCAGCCACTCGCTTAACCAAGAAAGACGACAATCACAACGAAACGGGTTTGAAAGCAGGTTTCTGAAACATGAAAGAAAGAGAGTTTGACATTATTTTAACATATTTCCACATTTCAGTTGCTATTTCAAAATGTACACCGTGTTGTCTACAAATAAAATACTGCTTGCACAAATAAACATTTTGTTTTCCAACCTAATCTCCTAAAAATCCCAAATGCACCAAGTTTAAATGGAAATTTAAGAGGATATTTACAGGGTAGAGAGGTTTGGGAGAGAGTCAAAGGCTCCGGGGGTGATGGTGCTGAGCTGGTTGTCATAGAGAGAAAGCAGACGCACGTTCTGGAGGCCAGAGAAACTGCTGTTGTGGATGCAGCGAATGCGATTATTCCTCAGCATCCTAAAGAAAGACATTGCTTAGGGTATCTTAAAATAAACCAGTCAAATAACTTACTAAATAACCAACTAATCAACTAACAGACCAATTGAAAAACATCTAATTACCAATTAACCAAACCACCAAGCAAAAATCTATTTCAATAACATACCAACGAAACAACCAACTGATAGCTACCATAAACCAACTGATCAACTGACAAACCAAACAACCAACCAGACAAAAAACATCCATTTAACAGACCAACCAAGACACAAATTAAACAGCTTACTGACAAATAATTAATCAACTGATTTAGATAACATAGTCAAGTAAGTCAACAACTTTTCTGACATAAAAAGGTATGAACAGTTACCTGTGTTGTGTAAATACAGAAGGGCTCTAGGGACGCTACAGTGTGAACACAAACTGTCATGTGAGGATGAGGAAAAGAACAATCTTAGTGTGAAAGCACCCTGAAAGAGATATTACAAGACAAAACACTTACTGCTGACCAATTAACCAACCTAGTAAAACAACCAACCGACTGTTCATTCAGCCAAACAACTGTCCAACTAATCAGTTTTTAATCAAGCGAAAAGAGCATTAATTAAAGACTAAAGAAAGGACATTTAAAGGCATACAGATTACAGAAAAATGCCATGTGCGCAATAAAACAAGAGATCTAAACATCTAATATCCAAACTCAAGACAAAACATCCATCCATCTTCATCTCGGCTTTCTTCCCTTTCGGGGTCGCCACAGCGGAATGAACCGCCAACTCTCTGGCATATGTTTTACGCGGCGGATGCCTTTCCAGCCGCAACTCCATCCATCCATCCATCTTCATGTCGGCTTTATTCCCTTTCGGGGTCGCCACAGCGGAATGAACCGCTAACTCACTGGCATATGTTTTACGCAGCGGATGCCCTTCCCTGCCGCAACCCATCGCTGGGAAACATTCACACACACATTCACACTTTTAACACTATGAGCAATTGTTCTTATTCAATTCACTTATTCCGCATGTCTTTGGACTTGTGGGGAAACCGGAGCACCCGGAGAAAACCCACGCGATCACGGGGAGAACATGCAAACTCCACACAGAAATGCCACCTGCCCCAGCCGAGCCTAGAACCAGCGACCTTCTTGCTGTGAGACGACCGTGCTACCCACTGCGCCACCGTGACGCTCCAGCCGCAACTCATTGCTGGGAAACATTCACACAAACACTCATTCACACTTATACTCTATGGACAATTGTTTTTCTCAATTCACTTATACCACATGTCTTTGGACTTGTGGGGAAAACCGGAGGACCCGGAGTAAACCCACGTGATGACGGGGAGAACATGCAAACTCCACACAGAAATGCCAACCGACCCAGCCGAGGCTCGACCCAGCGACCTTCTTGCTGTGAGACAACCGTGCTACCCACTGCGCCACCGTGACGCTCAAGACAAAACATCAAATCATTAAACCACGTTAGCCATGTTCAACAAACATAAGCATGGTGAAATCATATGACAGGAGTGCGATGAGGAAACATGCAGTACAATTGAGACATGGCACAAGGCATGATTGTTAATCCATCATCAAGAAACCCACTTCTCTCAAATGCTGGTATATGGTCACAGTGCTCAACAAAGAGTAAGACACGATGGCGCCTGAGAGTCAGGGCTAACAGAATCAACTCTAATAAAGTCCTATTTTGTTAGTGGACCCATAACCGCATCAGACAACCAATCAACTGAATTGATTAATCAACAAATCACCCATCCTTCCTGAGTTACTCTCAACTCCCCATTCAATCAAACCAATCCAACAATTAACACATCAGTTGAAATAATCAACCCCCAAATGTCTTTTCTAAAAAATTCTCTGGCGCAATAGAAATATAAAAAAACCACTTGCAGCATGCGTAACCCATCCATTCCTCTGAACATTCCTCCTCTGATGGACACCAGGTGGTTTGCAGACAGGTGAAGCTCGATCGCAGATGTTGCACCATCAAAAGCTCCATCTTCAATCTCAGAGATTTTATTGTTGCTGAGATTTCTACCAAAGAAAAGGCATGGAAATTCAGTTAAAAAAATCTGAATACTTGTATTCAACATAATATTAAGCTTACATTTTCTTAAGATGTGGGAGGGAACGGAAGAGTCCTGTAGCCTCCAGAATAGACAGGTCATTGTTATTGAGACGTCTGAAAGATAGATAGATTTCTATTATATTCTTCCACCTTTTTACATTTTGCATAAATCCTGAAACGTAGTCTTAGTTCTTGCTTGATCTGAGCTAGAAAAAAAATATATATATTTTCCAAAATATTTTTTTATTGTTCTGAAATGTGTAAAACTTCTAATTCTGAATAAATCAACTTAATGTTTTCATAAGAAAAAAGTAGATTTAGACATTTATGCACACATTACTGGGAGCCTGAAGTTTTGGACTGGAAATAGGAGGAAGAAATGTGCAACAATTTCTGGCAACTAAATGACCAATTCAAATAGCACATAGTCTATATTTTGATAGCTCCTGCCGTTTGGCTTGAAGCTACTGTCTGTTTATTCATTCATTCATCTTCATGTCGGCTTTATTCCCTTTCGGGGTCGCCACAGCGGAATGAACCACCAACTCTCTGGCATATGTTTTACGCAGCGGATGCCCTTCCCTGCCGCAACCCATCGCTGGGAAACATTCACACACACATTCACACTTTAACACTATGGGCAATTGTTCTTATTCAATTCACTTATTCCGCATGTCTTTGGACTTGTGGGGAAACCGGAGCACCCGGAGAAAACCCACGCGATCACGGGACTGTCTGTTTATTTTTTTGAAAATGAAAACTTTGGAAATCCACACTTAAACGGTCAATTAGATAGCACTGACGCTTTTGCATCTTGTTTTAATATCTTAAATAACCCTGCATTTGTACACAGCTCATTATATGAAAATGTCATATCTCTGAGATTGAGTGTGTGTCCTCTTACAGTTCAGTTGTAGATGTGGGAAGGTGTTCAGGGAACTTGGTCAGGCGTAAATTTGAACAATCGACCACAGTGGCTTCACAACGGCATTTTGGAGGACATACAGGTCTGCTGTTGCAATCTTTGTTCAAACGAGTGTCCTCTGTGCCTGAGACAAACAGCGATTCAGCTACTGTAACACTAAATATACTACATCTCGTCCACAGGCAAAAAATGTTAAGGAGATACTACTTACCTGGGATGTGATACTGCTCCTTGGCTGCTATGGCAACACAGAAAATAAATGAGAAAATACAGATATATATAGAACCGACAGACAGAGAAGAACTGAATTAAAACCCAAGCCATTCTAAGAACTCATTATTTAATGGCAGTTTCGTACAAAACTGCTTTATTTAAAACTTTAAAGTGTTTAACCGTTTGAACCTAACAAAATGTATATTGTTAGTAACTTATCCAATAGTTATATTTCTTTTACCACATAAAAGAAAAAAAAAACTATTTTCACATTATTCACAATATTTACTCTGGAAATGTTTTATTTTTATTTTGATAGCTGACATTCTGCTGATTCCAAGTGAGGTCATGGGTCATTTGTGGGGTGATACACTATATCTGGGACCTGTATGATTTGTACTTCCTGTCTCCAAGGGTGTTTTCTATGAACCTAAAAAAGTACAAATTGTTTATACCAAGATAAAGCAACAACATTTTTTCATCCAGTAACAGCAACAACATTTTTTCATCCAGTAACAGCAACAACTACACATTTTCCAACAAATTAATTTATAAAACGAATCTTCCTTTTGTGTTAACTTTCATTTGCCACGTCGTAAATTAGCGTGTTGATTTTGGCCCACGTATTAACCAAGCTATAAAATACACTAAAACAATAAGCATCATCCAATTTATTTTTCCTCTCATGTTTGCCTCCTTATCCATTGGAATGTTATAATTCTATATTAAATGTTTTAATATTTTTGGTGTGGGCCTCTGGGCCTTTTGTGGGTTAAATGGCCACTCAAATAAGATACTTCATCTGACATGTCATGGTGCATCTTTTGTATAAAAAAAACTGGAAAAAGAGAATACCATGATTTAGAGAGGAGTGTGCTGTCAATGTGTAAACTGACAGTGTACTTATCATTACAGTTTTGTCTCTAATTGGCTCTAATTAACTGGCTAAAAACTGACCATAGCAACACAAAGGTCACAATTTCAACCAAAGCATTTTATAACTTAGTGAAAATATATTTTGTTGAAATAGAGGTTCCTGGCTAAGTCAAAATCCTTGATGCAATAATCAAGATATTTTAAAAAGCTCTGAAATGCAACTACTAATGAGAACACAACATTTGTGGTCTGTTAAGTGTGCATCACCTGAGCAACGGAACTTCTTGCTCTTGACCTGGCTGATCCGTTTGTTGGCGAGTCGTCGTGGACTGGAACACCGTGCACCGCTCGTCTCAATTGGGTTTGAGCGCAGAAACTCTGCTAACCACTTGAGTCCACAGTCACAAACAAACGGGTTCTGTGCCAGATGCCTGACAGAAAAAAAAACTCATAAAACTTCCTCTGCTCAATGAGGTCCACTATTATTATTATTATTACTTTTTAAGTTTGAAACATTCATGAATAAATTGAACACACTCAACTTAATGTGGTTTAAACTCAAGTATTTTAATACAATTATTAATATTAAAACAGAATTACAAATTTAACACCAACCAAACACGGTGAGGAAATCCCTCTCTCAATACTAACAATTGAAGAGGTGTGGAAAGAGTGGGCAAATTTATCCGGATTTTCTGAAGAAACAAGTGAAACAATTAATTTTGTTCTATAGGGAAACAAAGTTCAGCCATATTATTGAGGCAAAGAGCCATCGTGTTTACTGAGAAAAGTTAATCATTAGATAGCAATGAGTAACTTGCTGCACATCGGTCAGTATTTGTAGCAACATTTCTGTCCCTGGTAACAGTGCACTATGTGAAGTAAAATTGGATTGTTTGTTTAACATCTTATTCAAATGTCTACCTTGATGGGTCTTAACAAATGAAAGCTGGCTAAAGGTCTGGTTACGTGAGGCTACCTGTAGTATAATGATAACCTGCAGAAAAAGCTACTATTTGGGCTCATGTAGTTACATAACCATTTAAGGTTTTGTGAAATTGTGCTAACTGAATGCATTCCATGCCGTTATTGGAATTGTTTGTGCTAACATTAATCTATTTGTTTTACCCCCAATGTTGGATGAACTTTAATGATCAGAGCGACACCTCATGCTCCTCATCTGTTTTGTGGTTGGAGCCTCCACGTTCTCCAAAAACAACAATGAGTGGGAGGGCCTTAACCTTTAATCTCTTACTTATGGACCTACTGTTCTTCTCTTTACTGTGTAAAGGCCTAAAGAAATGTTGTAATACCATTCAGTCTGATTAAAAAAGGTCTTCATATCTTATTATTGTCTTCTATTATCTTCTATAAGTAAATACTTCTATAAGTAGTTACTCTTAACCAATTAGTAACTACTGCTATAGTACCTTTTGTCGTAAATACCATTAACTATCAGTAACTTTAATTACTATTAACTACTATAATATTTAACAAAAGCTATTTTATTTACTATATAGTTATCCGGTAATCTTACTCTGAATCTGTAAGAGTATTGTCAAAAAAAACACAGCTAACTACAGAATAGTTGATGGATAGCTCCCACATACTTATCAGGTAATTACTGTGAATCTGCCTGAAGATTCCCTGTGGAAAAAAATTATAAATGTCTGGCCAAACAATTGCCAAGATCCTTATAACTCACTTAGAAGTTAAGAAAAAAATACTTGCTGAGAATAAGGGTAATGATTTAAGGGTGAATTGTGGTTATTGCGGAATTGCATGGCAATTCAATTGTTAATGGTAATTACCACTGTAGTTACTCTAGCGGTAGTTACTAATTGTTTAAGGGTAACTTCCTGGTAACTTACGGTAACTACTACATAATCTATCCACAGTTATCTGTTAGTTATGCAATAGTTCCCTGTTAGTTATACAGTAACTAAGGAAGAGTATTGTAATGTGTTACCGATTTTTGTTACTTTGTTTTGTTACTCTGATTTAAACTAGAAAGAAGTCGATACTTCAAATGTAGAATACTAAATAAAAGTACACATTTTAAATACTACTTTAAAAGAAGTAAACAAAAGACTACTCAGTTACAGTAGTGCAAGTAAATCTAGTTCAAAGCTCAAATTGGAAAACTACTGCAGTAATTAGATGCTTTTAACCACCCATGTTAATTGGGCGAATGCTTTACTACCTCGACCAAAGTGTGCATGGCTGATGTTGCTCTCAGGAGTTTGCTCAGATACATGAAAATAAGAGGTAACATTGACCCTGTGATCGGAATTTTAAACCATTAAAATTACTCATAGTATTAGTAAATGTCATTGTTTCGGCATTTCATGCTATTATGTTGATTGTTAATCAAGCCTAATATCTGCCTGCTTTGTTCTAGAAAGAATGCTGATATGAGATATGAAACACAATCAGTAATATTTTAAGTGCATATGTAAATCTGACTCTGAATGTCTGCGTCTCAACATAAAAAAATTTCACCGCACATCACTAACATAGTTATTCCACAATATCAGCAACATTTATGAGGCAAATACTAGTTCAACATTTAACGTACTTCCCTACTTATCATGTATTTAAGAGTTAATTTAGTAGCATCTTACAATGTCTGGATGGATTTCAGCGGTGTGAATGTTCCTTTGGCGAGAGTCTGGATCTTATTGTCATACAGGGACAACAGAGACAAGTTCTCCAGATCCTGGAAGATGTTGACGCGTACACAATGGATTTTATTGGCGTTTAAAAGCCTGAAAAGAAAAGGCACAGATACTTCTGACTTCTTTCAGTGTGCTTTAATGGGGTGGCATTTTTCATGTGTGGGTGGCAATTTAGCATTGACATGTGCCTCAGAGGTGATCTGTGTCAAGCTTTTCAGTACTTACAGTAACTCTAATGCAGTCAGTCCGTCAAAAACACCCCGAGGCAGATCTGTAATCTTGTTTCCATAAAGCACACTGTCAAACAAAGCACAGATGCAGCCGTGCTGATAAACTGTTTCAATTTTACCCTGAGTCTTCAGGGCTCTTGTGGAAGCATTTAGACAAGAGCACAAGCGTTAAATGCTAACTCCTCACAAAGACTCGGCTGAATGTACAATATTTTGAGCTGTTGCAGGTGTTTATTAGCAGTGGCTGATGATATGTTGTTAAGCCTGATAGTTGGCTAGCACTGAATAACTGAACAGATATATAAAAAAATACCTGAAAGAACAGAAATATTTATTCAGGAATCAACCACTGAATCAAGTATTAGGTTATGGATTCCTTTGACAAGTCCAGTTGCGAACGAAACAATGACAGGAACAAACAAGTTTTGGTAATGATTGGTGAAATGATGGCTCAACTGTTTTAGATCACATTTTGAAAAAAAAAAATTTATGAATCATTGAAGATAATACAATTTGAACCTTTACAATAAGGGTAGGTGACTCTCTTTAGTTAAAGCCATGAATGTTAAAATAAGTTGTGGAAAAGTAACTTTGGTATTACTCATGAACTCATTAAAACTGTACATGAGTAAATTAAATTAGCACATAAATCCCTACCATCAATGATTAGTTTCTGATTAATAAGTAATGCCTTCATTCACATTTTGAGATAAACTTAATTTTTCAAAGGGTCTTTTAGAAATGTTCTTAACACTAATAATAATAATAAGAAGAAGAAGAATAGTAATTAATAATGCTGAGTTAATGATGCGTTATGGATTATAAAGTGCAGCCTTTTGAACAAGGATGAATGTAAAAGATGCTCAGAGTGTGGGTAGCAAGTCATCACCATTCATAAAAGTGTGACACTTAATTGTAATAAAAAATGGGTCAAGATATGCGAGACATGATTGTATCGAAGACATCTGATTGGCTGAAGGTTAAAACTGGCAATAAACCTTATGGCGTGTCAGGGGTGTAAACATGTTTTTTCAGCTCCAAAGTTGGCCTGTTTCATCATGGGAGTGAAAGGGAACCTGCTCCCTTCTGGAGTCAGCTTCAAGAGGCCAGTCGAGAAAGTGAAGTTCAGTCACTTCCTATTATGCATAGAGAGGGAAAGCAGTAAATTGGCGATTGCCTGGGACACACTAAGTTGCTTTGACCAAGTCATTACATATGCCGTGTGCGAGAACTTAACTTTCCCATTAACACCATTCCCATTTTGTACCCTTAAAAAGTAAGATAGTGTGCCGAATTGGATGCTCGGTAGGTTTATAAATTTCTTTAAGGGTACACTGGTATGTTTGAAGGTTTATTAGTAAGAACTGGAACAGAAATAAGCAAATTTATCTATTGATTAGATATTTAGATTAATTTACAATTACACTTTCTTTACAATTAAATTGACATAATAAACATCTTATCGTATTATATAACTGCTATATTTCCATGACTATTTTCACTCGTGTGTAGTCATTTTTGTTGTAATACATTTGTAATACAAGAGTCAGCAGAGTATAGTGCATCTACTCTACAGTTCCATGGTAGGATTTCATGGGGAAAATAACATAGCTAGAAAAGTCCCTGAGATCATGTAAACCAAGCAGATCTGTGTGCCTTCCCGTTGTGCTGAATCACAGTCCAATCACGTTTGTGTTTAACATGCTAACGACAACTAGAGCTCATCCAGCATCCATCTACAAGGCGCATCACACACTTCATTCGTCGCCTGCTGGGATTTTCACATTACAGATGTTTGCAGCATGTCATGATGCATAATTCAGTACAAACTCATAAACTCACACGCATGAACATGAACAGAGAATCATATGCTGATTTAATGATGCTATACACACAGCAGTGAATTCCCCAGGAAGCCGGGTTTTACAGATTAGGATAAAACGGATGATTTTCAGAACGATAATGCACAATAAGTGGAGTCCAAGCAGTTCATTGAACAATAATGAATAGTTTTATGTGCGTATACACTTGATTTATACTCATTCTCGTGATGAATCATACCGTAAGGAGCAAAAATGATAAGTAAATTGTACTGTTTATTGAGAGTTTAAGTCATAATGTTGTAATATATTTATATGTATAAAAATACATGAAGACTTTTTTGCTGAGTTTGAATAACAGATGTTTAAACTCTGTTGTAGACATGTGTAATGATAGTTATGTGGTTGTATTTACTAACTTTTGATGATTTTGCTTTTTTGTTTGATATTTGATATAAGTGGAACAATACTGTATGAATCACTATTGTTTTGGCTAACGCTTATGATCTCATTTATCAGTGCAAATAAAATCTTGAAAATATTAATAATAAAATTCTAATTGATAAATTGTTGAAATCAGAGTCACAATTTCCCTTTGAAAACCTTAAAATTCAAGGTAAACAAAGACTTCAATCTCCCGTAGAAACCATTAAGAGTTAGCTTTGCTCGTACCAAGATTTACCAAATAAATGTCAGGATAAAGTCCAAATATGAAAAGAGTGTATGATCTTAGCTATCAATTTTATTCAGACAGAAATGTCTACACTTACAGAGAATTTAGTGAGCGGAGACCATGAAAGGCATCAGGGGCTATTTCCGAAATGTGATTATTACTCAGATCACTGTAAAAAAAGAAAAGAAATCAAACATATTAAAATATTGCCATATGCAGAGAATAGACAATAAAACTGATACAGCAGGTCATTTCATTTTTCACAAGCACATCCTTTTTCAGCCAAGAAAATGTATTTTTCTACTGGCTTTATTAAAAGTTTCTGCACAGTAAACCCTTGCACCCTCTCCCCGACACCTCAAGTGGGCACCATGGTTCTGTTTCGGGACCCCTGTTAATCATACTTTACATTTTATCTATTGTTTACACCTTTGGAAAAAAATAACAATGTCATGTGGATAAGACTTTTTTTCCTCCTTACTTTTTTAAACGACTGCATTTTTTTCTATATATAAAGAATAACAATAAACTTCTCATCAGACTTTAATTCACTGAGCACCCAAACACTGTCACTGGACCTCAGCTAGCATTCAATTTGTATCACATTAATGTCTCTCACCATGTCGTAATTCAATTTTAGTTTTTTTTTTTTACTTTTGTAGGGGTCATGAACTAAAAAAACAAAAAGAGCTTGATCTTTTTGAATAAACAAGCTGATGGATGATTCAAACAACACATAACACTTCTAAATAAACAAAAGGTTACCGGAGCTCAAAAGGGAGGAATTTTATGGGGTCAGACTTTCACTAACTCTATGATGATGCTAAAACAATCTTCCATTATCTGAAAATTAAGGACAGTGTGTTTACCCCAAATTAAAGCACATCATTTTTGTTCTAATCTACACAATCATTCAAAGCTAGTTTTGAATGTAAACTCTAGGCCAATCATAGATGAGTAGTGAGGGTTACCAAAGCTCAAGTTACACTCCTTCTCAAGTCAAATCAAAAGCAATTAGTGTGTTGAAAAAGTGGCATTTTATTCAAAATACATATAACAATAAGATAAATGTAATTGTACCCTTCATGAATGGCAGAATATTTATTTTTAATAAATATCATGACCACTTTAAGAATGACTTTCTAAACAGTGGCGGAACCTGAATCTTAAAAGCGGTAGCTCGGGCGAGGAGTTTTAAAGTGCCCCGGCATTAGTACAAATCAGTCCATAACTACGTCATAGTGGAGTCATAACAGTATGCGTAAATGCATATTAAAAGGCAACATTAAAAGTGCTTTTGACCTTTGATGCCTGTCAACCTGTTGTTGCAGGCCCTCAAATCCAAATAATGAACCTTTCAAAATCACAATAGAGGTATTTTAAAATTCCACTTAAAAGGATCCACCACTTCTACCAACCTATATTGAAATATATTTTTCCTTGTACTATATCCTGAACACTTATCTAGTCACCATATCATTTTATTATTGGTTTTAAAAGAGTTAATAGACTTCTACAGAGCTCGAATCTTAAAAACATGTAAGCCATTTATCCAAGGGTCACAACATAAAAAACCTATGTGAACATCCTGAAACTATCTGGATGATTCCTTTGTTTTCAAGTGACATTCAAGTTAACTTCTAACTCCCAAAATGGTTCCGTCCCTGCATATTGACTGGGAAAGCCAACCCTCAAGAAAATGTACCACAGTGTTAAGAAAAAAAACTATTTCATATGATTTCCCATCTAACAAAGACATATTTGACTCACATTCTGCGCAGCTTCTTGTAAGAGGCAAAGGCTCCTGGAGGAATAGACTTGATACCATTCTGCTCCAGACGTCTGGAACACACAAGAAGAGGAGGAGAGAAAAACACATAATATATAATATTCATTCATTCATCTTCATGTCGGCTTTATTCCCTTTCGGGGTCGCCACAGCGGAATGAACCGCCAACTCTCTGGCATATGTTTTACGCAGCGGATGCCCTTCCCTGCTGCAACCCATTCCCTGCTGGAAACATTCACACACACATTCACACTTTAACACTATGGGCAATCGTTCTTATTCAATTCACTTATTCCGCATGTCTTTGGACTTGTGGGGAAACCAGAGCACCCGGAGAAAACCCACGCGATCACAGGGAGAACATGCAAACTCCACACAGAAATGCCACCTGCCCCAGCCGAGCCTAGAACCAGCGACCTTCTTGCTGTGAGACGACCGTGCTACCCACTGCGCCACCGTGACGCTGCAATATATAATATTGCTTACAGAACATCTATAAAGGTTTTTGAACACAAACCTCAGCACATTCATTTTGTAGTGGCTTAAACTTATCAATTTATTTAAAAAAATTGTAAAACGGCATCAAAAGTCTGTGCTGTTATCTGATTGTGAATTAAATGTAAGTAGAGAACTCTCTAATTAATTTTATACAACTCTTTTAGTATATGTTTATAGTTTTTTTTCTTATTAAAAAAGCCACGTTTATAAGAGGCTTTTTAAAATAATAATTACAAACATTTTATATCTTTATAGTACCTGCAATTGCAGAAGCTTGTTGCTTGCACTGATTAAATCAACTAGTTTTTGTTTTGTTTTTTTCAGATAAGGTCGTACTGACAATGTTGAATAGATGTTTTCAGTCAGCTGTTATCAGTCAGCTAATCTCTGATTCTGTCTTACTCCATGGTGTAAGCATTACACACCATCGTCATAAAGCAAGAATTCTGGAGAAATGCAATGTGTTTAACTGTAATGGGGTTCATGCCATGAACACACCAATTAAACATGTGAATTGGGCATGCCCTTAAAGTGTGACTTTTTTAAATGTTATAGTACATGTTCTGCTGTGTATTGAACATCATATTTAACCTATTGTATACCTTAACCAGCAGCACAAAGTTATGTTTTGAAAACACAAAAAACATAAGTTGAGAGGTAAGCTATTAAATATTCATATGCTAATAATATTTAATATAAGTATTTAATTTCCAGGGGCCAGTGGTTTTGATAACTACAAAAAATTCAGTATCTACTCAAAACTCATTATCTACTTTTTTATACATCGTCACACTCATAAAAATAAAGTTTAAATGATGTCCGTGGGGTATTAACTTTTAAAAGTACATTCTCCTTGAAAGATAATAACATGGGTCAACACTTGAAACATTGTCCCAAACCAGGAACTTGGATCAATTCTGGCCAGAGGTCATATTATGATACGCTTGGCCTCTCTCCACACTGTACTAATCTAATCCTCCAATAACTACATACAATGCACTAATATAGACTCCTTCTATACAAACATGTACCATCTGTAAAGCTAATGCCCCAATGACCCTGCACCATATGAATCTTTTCTTCTGAGAGGCTGAAATGAGGAGCTAGTGACCTCTTGCACCACTCAAGCGAAGAAATTCATGGAAGGTCAGGAAAGGCTGCATCTGACCAAAGATGAGGGTGTATTTTTAACAGAGGAGTGTGAACATGTCTGTAAATTAAGTTTATTATACTGTATATGGACTAACTCACAACATGTTTATCCAATTAAAACAGCTTCCCCAGATTGTGTAAAACATGTTCAATTTCAAAGAAAAAGAAACACAATGTAAGTAAAAAACAAATCACTGTGTGATATAAGCAGCAATGCACTGTTAAGAGAATTGTTTTTAAGTACACAGTACAAGATTGTATGTGTTGCAGTAAATCTGAATGCATTTGTACTAGTTATACAAACATTTATTAAAACATTTAATGGAAGGGAATGTTTTGTGTGAGGCTAAAAACCAATACAAACTCTTTGCCATACAGCAGAAAGTGGTTTTTATTATAAGGACCAAGAGATTTAAGTGCACAGAAAAATTATTAGAGAGCGACTACAAGAAACATATGATTGTTTATCTAGTTTGCAAGCTGCTAGAATTATTTAGCATGCCGCTAATGGGATGTTTTTTAGTCTGCCAGAAGAGTGTAGCTAACATGGTTTATGATATCCTTATTTTGTTGCATAAAATTTTGAGCAGGTAATTAGCATGGTGCTTAAATCCCTTGTAATGTCAATATCATGTTGTCATGATGCCTTGTCACCAACATGCCTTAACATCACAAATATAACATGTGGCTAGCACGTCATTAGCTTGATACTACAGCAGCTTGATTTAGCATCAACTAGATTGTGTCAATAGCACTATGTTCTATTGGAAACATAATAGCAATTTTATTAGCATTATGCTACCACAAGCTAGTGTATCATCAGGATGAAGCTTATTTGAGTTTTTAATACATGTTTCTAGGTTGACCCTACCATCCTGTCATGGCTAACCTTAAATTATTCTGACCAGCAGCTTCTCTGAGATCCTTTTGGTTGGTTGAGCCTGCTATCCGATGTTCTCTTTCCTGATTTTTAGCACAAAAAAATTGCTGTTGTAGTATGGGAGAAAAAAACTGGCAAAAGTGGAAACGTCATGATCAACTTCTCTCTTGCAGGTATTCTGAGTATTCTGAGTGACGTCACATTTTCTGCACATGTCATGTTGATGTGGACAGATCTTCAATAACCTTTGAAATAGCTATTTTCCCAAGTCATGTTGAAATGTTTTATAATCAGTACATAATTAAAGGCAATTAAATAAAAAAGATAATGTAATTGTCAAAATACTCCTCAGTATGACTTAAAGGAGTATAAAGTGTTATTGTTTTTGAAAATATTCATCATGTATTAAAACTTCCTCGTTCCATGTATTGCTGAATAACTGTTTTTATTGTACGAATTTAAACAGCCAATTAGAAACTACTTTGTATGTGTATTTTATAAGGAGCAAAATGGTTACTTTCGTAACCCTGTTTCCCGAATAGGGACTACTGATGTGCCCGGCTTGCCTGTCCGTCGGCCAATGCAGAAGGACCTAGGTTGTGGCGTTTTGCAGGATGTATCATACATAAGTCGTAGTGACCGACTGATGGGGAGCATAATGGTTACTTTCGTAACCCCCATTCCCCAAATAGGGAACGGAGATTTATGTCCCCCAGCCACAACTGTAAGGTCGTTAGTATGTCTGGTTGCCTAGGGGTGAGTACGGCTCCAGCGTCACAACAGGAAGAGTGTCACGCTCGCGTCAGGTTTCTGCGGGACGGTGTGATCACGTCTAAAAGGTTTAATAAGGAGATTGACACAAACAGTTTTTTTTTGTGGTGAAGATTGTGAAACTGTTTGTCATCTTTTCTGGAATTGTAACTTCTCCGCTCGTTTTTGGTCTGACTTACTTTCCTTTATTCAAAACACTTTTCTTAACAGTTTTAACTTTGCATTCAAAGATGTTATTTTTGGTATTCATAAGAACCATGCAGAAGATAGTGATAAATATTTCTTTATTAACATAATTTTTATGCTGGCAAAATTTCATATTCACAAATGTAAATTCAATAACTCCAAACCCCACTTTTTTGCTTTTAAAGTTGATCTTCTAAACTACTATGAAAGTATCCAACACTCCCAAAATTGTAAAGCGCTTAAATTTAAACTTTTATATGACTCCTTAATCTGACCTCCTGCTTCTTCCCTGAACCTGAATGTATTTGACACTTGTATATTGTTTTCCAATGCTCAATGTAATGATGTGCTGCCCCTGGCTGTGATGTGTGTGCTCCCTGGTTGTATGTACCCTGTAATTTATTCAAATAAGCAAAAAAAAAAAACAAAAAAACGTGTGATCACATGACCATCAGCGCGTTTGCTGATTGGCATTTTGAAACAGTGTGGAATGAGTAGAGCGCCCCTAGCGGAGCTTCCCATAGTCATCACCGACATAAGTCGTGTTGACCGACTGCTGGGGAACTCAAAGTTGTTAACATTCTCAACCTTCACCTTTTAAATCTGTCACTTTTGTGTATATAAAAAAACAAATAGACAGAAGGTTTCACAATACATTAGGAAGTATACAAAATATTATTGATCATAGAGATGAGCTTTTTCTTTTTGCATCATTAAAAAGTAACAACACATACCTTTTTAAATTGATTGCAGAAAAACATTTTGAACAGAATGTCATTAATATGTTACTAGCATGATTCAGGAAGTCATTAGTATGATATTAGCATAACTAAGCATGGAACAATTTAGCACAGTGCTCAGTGTGTCCTCAGTTTCAAGATTCAACAACAGTTTCAAGTAAATTTTTATAACAATAATTTTTAAAAATCCTAAGATAATTTCCCAGAATCCCTACAGTGGTACCAGTATGAAAAGAAAAGCAACTCCTAGAGGAGATTTCCATCAGAAATAAGTCTTAGAGATAAATTCTGAAAAAGGATACTGTCCTAAAACTGTGTTGTCCTAATGAAAAATCCCAAAGCACAAGCATTGTAACTGACTGATGTACTCACATCTCTGTCATGCTCTCAGGCATGTTTGCAGGAATGGCTGTCAGACCTTTTCCTCGACAGTCTACAATGGAGGTACTACAGGAGCACATTGGAGGACATGAACCAGAGGCTTGACCACAGGGACGAGGGGATGAGTCAAAAACACCTGACCCTGGAAAAAACAGCAGCAAACATACAATAGAATTGCACACAACTGCAACTTTTCCACTAGATTTAAGTAATGGCCCGACTTGGATCAATATAGCTTTACTTGACTCCTAAAGGTTTGCCTATTTTTCCACCAGCTTCAGTATCAGAAAGGTTTTAGAAAGGCCCCTCAAGAAGTATCAATCAGTTAAAACAGCTTAACAGAATTGCAAAAAGCAAATCACACACAACAATGAAGACTGTCGAAAGAGTGGTTTTCTTTACTGTGTGTATTTGATGGCTTTTAACACTCAAAGGCATTGTTTAAGCCAGATGATAGCAAAATGCATGACATCTCTCAACTATGGCTCTCGACTATGCTTTTTTCTAGCCAATCAGTGAGTTCAACAACAATGATCAAGCAACAGGATGTCTGGTCACAATTTTCTTTCCAAATCAGAACAACTAATTGACTCAACTCATCTGGATTAACATGACCTCATCCTAACATTTATGAACAAGGTACTCTGTATAGAGTGCAGTATTAAAGCCTCAAAAGTGATGCCGAGCTGAGCCGTACCTTAACAAAACAGGTCACTGGAAAAGTGGCAAAAAAGGCTGCCTGATTGGCTAGGTGATATTTTCCTAAGCTGAAACTCCCTAATGGCATACCACACAGATGGATGAGGTCCATCCTTAGAAGCACCCAGAGACAAACTTGTGCCTCAAAATCAATCGTGTTGATGTTCAAACATTGTGAACAACATTCTCATCTGTAATACAGAATACAAAAAGATTTGCATCAGGCTTAATTTCACCTTTCTTATATAGTGAAGAATGTGTAAGTGTGTGAAACCATTTCCCTTTAGACGGTATATTATTGAGCATGAAGCCTGCATTGACCTCAAGAGTATAACACTCTAACTTGTTTGTTGGAGCAAGCTGAGGTGGTTCATGGATCTGTTTTGTCCATTGAATGCCATCAGAACATGTATAACCATGGCGATAACCTCTTAGAAGGTGCAGAAAATCCTGCCAGTTTCAAGAGAGTAGACTTGTTTTGGAGACTTTCCAGCCCATCCAACCTCGCCCCAGTTAAAGCAAAACCAGACGCTGTTGAGATTTTTTCTTTTTAAAATCTAATCCTACAACATGCAGCGGCAGTTACCAGAGCATGTGAAGTCTTTCTTGTGCAGCTGTGCCAGGTTGAGTCCAAGCAGGTTCACTGGAGACGAGCACTGAGTGTAGAGAGCCAGAGCAGGCCTCTGTCTGAGCCACTGAGAGAGCCACCATAGGGAGCAGTCACAACGCAGACTGTTCCACTGAAGACGGCTGAGAATACACAAACCCCAGAAGGGATCTCTTTAGTTTTGTACAGCTAACATGTAATGTAGGTTAAAATGACTTTGGTATCACTACCTATTTAGCTTTTGTCAACATTTTTAACTCCTAACAAGTTCCTTATTTGCTGTGAGAGTTGTAGTGTTAGAAAATTGGTGCAGGATCACATTTGAGCAAATTGTCAACACCAGCAAGATATTTGACATGCTAAATATCTACACCAGTCAGCGAGTCATGCAGTGTGTAACCTCCTCCTGTTGATCTATCATGAAACTGTATAAACTCAACCAGACAGTCATTCAGTGTGAAATCGTCTGTGATCGTGCAGTCTAAACAGGGCACAAGGTTCTTCCTGTCTCATTAGAAGTGTCTAGTTTCCCATGTCACCTGTCCATTTTTTCTCCTTGGTCAACATCATATGTTTCTGGATCTCCTTAATTAGTTGGTTATTTAGCTTACTCTGTCTCTGTCTCTCTTTGCAGGTTATTCACAATCCCAGTTTATTAATTTATGATGCTTTTAAAGAAATGTCAAGCTTAGAGTGTGCAAGTTCACTGCAATCAAGGCGATGCGTGAAAAGGAGGAAAGAATGAGGGTTGCTGTACTTACAAGGTTCGTAATTTAGGCATGTGGTTGAAACTTGACATTGGGATTGTGCTTATGTTGTTGTTATTCAGCGTCCTGTGGCAACAAAATATAATTTTTCAAACAGTATGATCATCCCCCAAATAAGTGTTTAATGAAGCTGGAGCCACACAGAAGACTTCAGTACAGTACATACAAGACCTCGAGGAGCCTCATGGCTCGAAAGGCCCCGTCCTCGATACAGCTGATCTGGTTTTTATCCAGCTGCCTAAAGGCCACGCAAAACACACCATTCAGATAATTTCCTACTCACACGCTTTCATTTTACTGAGATAATGACCCATTTCTGAATGATTAAAGCAAAACTCACAGGTTTTTGATGTCAGTGGCTCCTCTGAAAGCTCTTCTTGGGATCATCTGGATAGCGTTTTCACTCAAGTCCCTGATTGAAAGAATTTTTCAAACTGTTTAAGACTAGTTTGAATGGGTTAACATTTTACAGCTTGGCATAATATTGATGGAAATGAATGTTCAAATTATAATTTTGTATATAAATTTTCATAAATAGGAACACTTTTAGGGAAATCAAGATCTTCTAAAAAAATGTCTGGATTCCCTTAAATAATTGAGGAGTGATATTATGATTTTTATTAGTAAATCTGTTTGAAAAGTAATCTAACACTTAATTTAAAAAGAGTGTCAAACCATGAAGGAAATAAACAATGAATATACATAGCATCATCAGTAAACAGCATGCATATTTCATATCTTATTATCAATGGAAAATTCTGGAATCCTAAACAGAATTTCAATAATTTTCTTCAGGTGAAAGCCACTGTGACCTTTCACTGATGGCTGTAATTTGTAATGAAACAATTTCAAACTGTTGTTACATTGTTGTAAAAATGGTTCAAGCTAAAACTAAAAATGAACCTTTTTCTTGTTGGAAATAGACGGTTTATGTTACATTCTGTAGTAATGTATATATTACATTCTTCTAACTTCAGACCGCAGTATTTATGTTAATATCTAAAAATAATGTTTGTAACATTAAATATAACTACAAAAAAATTACTTGGGCTAACTGTTATAGATCAGCAAGTGCAGCATTAAATGTGTTTATTAAGGCATTTATCTTATTATAGTCAAAATGTTTCAATACAAATAATGTGTAATGCATTTTTTAACTGCCTGTTCATTTGTTGCGGTTGTCTCAAAAAAACTTTAAAATTAGCTGAAATG
The DNA here is from genome assembly GCA_900490495.1 of Danionella dracula. Lineage (NCBI taxonomy): Eukaryota > Metazoa > Chordata > Actinopteri > Cypriniformes > Danionidae > Danionella > Danionella dracula. Next base: position 20,394,231 of record UELW01000778.1, on the reverse strand, counting down.
ATAGTGACACCCAGACGTAAACTTCCTTGTATAACTTAGTCATCTATAATATAACCACCCAAACATTCATGAAATTGAAGCTATAACTACTTTTGTTTCAAATCCTATTTTCTTCTTTTTTTTAATCAAGGGTTATAATACTGCAGGCTGTCCTTTGCTGACAGTTTTACCATGTGAAAAACCTCCTGAACTCTGGGAACTGGCCCCAGCCTGGCACAGGGTTTCCTAGGAGCTGTCCTTAATCAACACTGTTTAAACCTTGCTAACATCCAGAGGTGAAGCAAACAGTGCCTGCAAATAGTAAACTCTAAACCCTTTATGTGTCAAAAAGCCTGAAACCAGCAAAAGATTGTGGGATTCTTGAGACAGCAACTGTTACCACTCTGGCTTCCTTTGTTATGCTCATCTTTTTTTACATCCCTCTTTGTATTTGCCGATGTGCTATTTTCTGAGGGATATTAAATGTTAGCTGAGCAACCGTCACTAGTAAGAGCTTAAAGGATAACAATGAAATGTAATCAAAAGTGACTCAGCATGACAGTCAATGTCAATCCGTCAATTATTAGATATGTTTTACATAACCATGGCCATTTTATCAGTGTTTTATTGGAGTTATTAAAATGCCAAGTGTAACTGTATAACTATAACTGTAGTTATATTAGCCACATGCTAAGCTAGCAAACATTCATTCATTCATCTTCATGTCGGCTTTCTTCCCTTTCGGGGTCGCCACAACGGAATGAACCGCCAACTCTCTGGCATATGTTTTACGCAGCGGATGCCCTTCCCTGCCGCAACCCATCGCTGGGAAAAGCTAGCAAACACCTAACATTAAAACATTGACATACAAAAATTATGAATTAATTATCCACTGTAGACATCTAACAAACATCAACAATTTATAAATTAAACTAGAGGTTTTACACTCCTGAAGAACCATAGGTCGCCTCTTGCTCTACTTTAACTGAACGCACCTGATCCCACTAACGAAGGGGCTTGTTTTAGTAACTATTGTTTCCCTTGCAATAGGATTGGAACAAAAACCAGCAAGGCTGCTGCTCTCCAGGTATTGAGTTTGAGACCAAAATCCTTTTAAAATGATCTGAATGCAATGCAATCAATGATGGCATTTTTGGTCCAAATGATTAACACACGATACCATTTTACATATTGCAATGTTTAACAAACAATTAGACTAACTATTGTTCTGAAAAAATGCAAATAATATTAGCAATTTTTCATGTCAAAATGGTCAATTAATGCTAAGTGTTTCTGGCTGCTTTTTGTAATCCTCAAATTTACCAGAAACATGATTTTTAAACAGCCCTCACTGTGCCTAAATGCATGCTGAATTGATTTCTCCCTTTCAAGTTTCAAAATGAGCACCAATTAGCTCTGCAGGATGCTGTCAAGTAATTCCTATGCGTCTGTGGGACAAAAGAGAGACTGGAGCGTCATTAGAAATTTTATTTCAACCTCACTGTTTTATAACTCTCTTAGCAACAATAGGTTCACATTTGCTTAGCACAAAAAAACATTTCTGCAACCCATAGTGACAGAGTGGAGGATAAATCTACATACAAATTACAAATCAATCATAATTAGCAATCACCCCTGTTATTTCCTCTTAATTACCTATGCTAATTAATTGAGCATGGAGGATGCCAGCACGGTACCAATTATAGCTTTAAAGCAAGTTTACAAAATCCATGAATATCACAATACTATTACTATTATGAACCAGATTTGGTTTATTTAACTTATAAAACACCCAAACATATAAGAACTAAGAAGCATGTGACCGCCATGACCCACATTATCAGAAAGCAATATTCCTGCCGTCTCTCGAAGGAAACAGCCATTATGAATTTAATTTATAATGGCAGACATCTTCCCCTTAAGGCATGTGTGGGTGGAGGGGGGTGTTCAGATTGACTGAGTGTCCATATGGTGACTAGCTAATGAGGAAACAGGAGGAGAGCATGAACAAACAACCAAATAACAAGCAAACACAGCTGTCTGTAACAGTATGTTCACACCCTTTGTGACTTTACACACGCCAACGCATTCCAGCAGCGTAGATTTTCGACCCGCCGACCCAAAAGTGAACCGAACAACCGATCAGAATTTAGCTATAAAAAACCCACACCCAGACCCCTCTGTTCAAAACCAGCAAACTCTACATGGTAAAATGTAAATTTATACAAAAAACATCGGCCTGTCCACACATTTTCGGTTATTTAAATAATATTAATGACAATTCTACATGACTATTGAAAACGTCAACCAAGGTTAAGGGTTTTGAAATGACATTCAAACTTTTTGGAGCGCTATCCCATTTTCGTATGGATACATTTTGTTATTTAATTACAAAATGTCCAATTAGTTTTGATTAGTTTTGAATTAGGTGTTTCATGAAAAGCCGTTGGTGGCTGGGCATCATGGTAACTAGCATACACTATGTATTTTTACCCTTTTCAGGTTATGTCTAGGTTTCCTTTAGTGTTTTACTAGCGTTTCATTGTTTTCCTTAATATTTAAAAATCTGCATAAAACATGGACATATTAAGTATAACGCCACTCATATGTTTCAAACAAATGAGGGGCAGAGTTTGGACAAATCAGCCACTTCCTCCCTAAATAGAATCACTGCAGGAAGCAAAAATGGCAAGCAGACATTATTTGGTGAATTCAGACAGTCTACATCAAATGTAATGCATTGGTGTAAATGTGTCAATGAGAACCTGAACTGCAGTTCAATCTCCATGCCTGATTAAAAATCAGTTGAATGTTTTGCTCATATACTTCATATTTGGACATTGCATTTGTCAATCAATATAATATAGATTATTATTATATAGATCTCTATATTATATAAAATAGAGAGCAGTCTATGATGTTTTAAGCCACTTGGCCACAAAATGGCTTTGAATATTTGTGCATTTAAAAAAGGTAAAAGAGCATCAAACATGATTTATTTTATTTTATTGCAAATAATTTAACATGAGTGTGTTTACAATGTTCCTGCACACGTTTAAAGACAAAAATCTTACAATTGCTGATTTTTCATAATAGGTGCCCTTTAAAACATATCTGAGTTACATATGTGAGTGATCCAAACTTTTTAAAATCATCCAATATGATCGCTTGGTTTGGAAATGTTTTGGTGCAAATCACTGAAGCCAGGCTAATTTTATAACCAAAGTCACCATAGGCTTGCAATTTAAATTAGTGGTTCATTTACAACATTAAATAATTTGAAATAAAATAATTAATGATACCTACCACTGAGGATGCTAATTGGTTTCATTTACTGTCCAAAGTGTTCTATGGGTGATCAAAATGTGGATAAAACGCTATGCATATTTTAGAAATAGAGAGAAAGAGACCAATTGTTTTGTTAGTGTGCCATCTATATCTTCATTCCAGATGTTTAAAAATATTGGGAATACAAAAAATCAGCCTACGCAAGGTGATGCTTTATGTGTTACTTTAATATCATGTTAGTTTTTCTTTTTTCTTTTTAATTAAACATCTTTTGGGAATCTTGAAAGGTCATCACACTCAGCTTTGCTTTCATGTAGGAACATCTGCTGTGCATGTAATATGCTGTACATGTTTTTAAGAGTTTAAAAACAGTATAAAATGGTTCAATAGCTTGGTATGGAAATAGCTGTAAGTCTTTAAAATTAGACAATACTTTCTGATAATATTGACTTACAGTCTGGAGAGAGCTGGGTTTTTCAGGAAAAGGAATTCCGGGAGCTGTTGAAGATGGTTTCGGTTCAAGCGCCTGACAATGAACAAAGCAACACTGATTATAGATTGAACAAAATCAAATAAATATGAAAATTTGTTCCAGGGCACAGCAGCCTTGCTTGCCCAATACTCAGGGTGTGTGTTTACAGTCTGCGTGTGCGTGTGTGTGTTTCACTCACTTTATGAATTATTTGGTAGTTGTTGGGAAACCAGGTAAAGTTAAAATGAGAGAATGAAAGTGTTTTTGACCTTGCATATATATATATATATATATGTGTTTTTTTGTTGTTGTTTTTTTGCGTGAGAGTCCCAAAAGTGAACTACAGATGATAAAATCATAATTGGTATATTTTTTCCTGTTAGATTCTGAAGTGCAGATCAATGAACGCTCAACCGGCTGCTATTTCCCACAATCCCCTGCACTTGGACAGAAGGAGTTTTCTCTGGGACCCAAACAAACAACCTCTCTCTTTAATATGACTCATTTTAAAGAAGCAAATAAATAAACAATACTAACTTAGAGAGTTTTATTTATTATTCGAAAAAAAATTTATCAATGAATGGAAAAGAAGGAGCTACGTTCTCGCACACATCGTGGGTGATGATGTTACTAAAAAATTTCTGTCACATGATGTTTTAGTGTGTCCCAGCAAATGCACACTCTCATCTGACACACCACAAATATGTACAATTTCCTCTGAAAATGAGTATCTACTTTAAGGGTGCAGTGTATAGTGTCGGATTTGGATGCATCAATAGAGTATAATGCATAAACAATTAAAGTGCATCAGTGTTTAAACACATGTGGGCTACAGTCAACATCTAGCAGTTAATGATAAAAAGAGCTCCTTAATATACCAACAGAACAGTGGTGTACATAAAAGAAGGTGGGGCTTCTCAGTGGTGTTGTGTGATTATAAGTGTACACTGTCATGCAGAAATAGGAATATACATTTTGGTTCATCGATGTGCATCTAAACAGTATATAAATGTGACCCCTGAGGTTTATCTGATCAAATTTGCATATTAAATCATGTGGAAAGGAATGCAGAGCACATGTGTCTCTCGACTCACAGTCTGTCCAGGTCTTTCAGATCACTGAAGGCACCTCGATCAATAGAAACTATCTGGTTGTCCATAAGGTGCCTGCATTGAAAGATAAAGTGAGCATTGTGTACATTTAGAACTGGAACAGATAAAAAACAAACTATACAAAAATTACTTCCATATCAAGTAGATTGTTATTCCTTTCTGCATTTAAAACAATGTCTCATCAACACAAACTTGGTTTTAGAATTCTTTAGGTTGGTTTTGACTAGATTCAGACAAAATAAATTAGGCTTTATGCCTTTGAAAGAAAAATGCTAATCACACCTAAACAAATGTACAGCTTACACATACATACTTACAAAATTCGAAGGTGCTTCAAGCCAGCGAAGTCATCCTTGCCAATGCGTGTAAGGTTATTTGAGTTCAAGTCCCTTCAAAACATGAACATTTGTCACATATTAATAGTAATAAAAACAAAGTCACTGACACTGACTCTAACACTGTTTATGTGAACCAGGTGTTTCACTCTCCTTATCTTTCCAGCTCTTCAGAGCAACCCATACACACTGGTGAAAAAGGTTGAGTTTATACAGTATTGGATGTTATAGACTTTGTTTGATTTACTGTACTTTGTAAGTTTTTTTTTATGTTTTATCCCTGTTAGATTTATGTGCCAATAAACCATCTTGTGGATATTCTTAAATGGTTAACTTGCAGTCTAGTGCCCCCAAACCTTGACGCTAATTAAAAGAATATCATGTATTCATTCAGCCGAATTAGAATCAAAACCTTGTCATAGATAAATGCAGTGTTGTAAATACATGAATTCTCAATAATAAAAAAAAACAAAATGGAACTTGCATATCAAAACACATTGAAAATGTAATGTATAGTGAATAGTTAAGATCATATGCATTTAAGAAACTCACGAGGTGCTAGTTGTTCAGTGACCTAATCCACTCTTGCTTATTTTGGTGTATTTGTCTATTGTGATACAGAATAATGAAAGTGGAGTTCGAATGCAGGCAAGCTTGGTGTTGGTGTCATGTACAGTGGTGTGAAAAACTATTTGCCCCCTTCCTAACTTTTTATTCTTTTGCATGTTTGTCACACAAAATGTTTCTGATCATCGAACACATTTTAATATTAGTCAAAGATAACACAAGTAAACACAAAATGCAGTTTTTAAATGAATGTGTTTATTATTTAGGGAGAAAAAAAATCCAAACCCACATAGCCCTGTGTGAAATATTACACATAATATTACAAAACATGTTTTTACCAATTACGTAATTAAAGGAGCCTATGTTTTTCATAAGCTCCGTCTAGCTTCCCTGTTGTTCGCACCCTGAGAACATCCAAATTTGAAGCTGTAGAAACACAGCTTTTTATGACAGGATCCTTGATGGCAATATTTTCATTCATTCATTCATTCATTCATTCATCTTCATGTCGCCACAGCGGAATGAACCGCCAACTCCTCTGGCATATGTTTTACGCAGCGGATGCCCTTCCAGCCGCAACCCATCGCTGGGAAACATTCACACACACATTCACTCTTTAACACTATGGGCAATCGTTCTTACTCAATTCACTTATACCGCATGTCTTTGGACTTGTGGGGAAACCGGAGCACCCGGAGTAAGCCCACGCGATCACGGGGAGAACATGCAAACTCCACACAGAAATGCCACCTGCCCCAGCCGAGCCTAGAACCAGCGACCTTCTTGCTGTGTGCTACCCACTGCGCCACTGTGACACGGCAATATTTTCACACAAAAAAAATCTATTTGCAAATTAATTGTTGTCTATTAAGGTTATACAATATTTGCACTATACATATATTTGTACAAAATACATTTACATATCGTATAAACAAATCTGTAAATATTATAGGACAAATGTAGTGTTATCTATATTTTGCAACTCCTATTGCATTCTGTGATAGTCTGCTGATTTAAAAGGTGGTTGTATATACTGAACACCTGCCGATCACCAGATAAGGTAAAACGTGCACTTTTTAAAAATAATTTTTCTGTCTAAATAGTGTCTGTGTTGAGTTGGTAAACTCGCTTGTGTGTATGTGACGCATTGTATTCACATCTTGAATTAAAGTGAAAACCAAGGGATGAGTTCAATGGTTCAGAGTTTAAATTTTAATGTTAAAGAGTAGGTTCCCTTAACTAAAGCCATGAAAGTTACATTTATCAGGGGTTTAACAAAGTATGTGTTTGCTTTCTTTTGAGGGCTGATCTTAAAGATTGGATTCTATAGTCACCCCTTGGTAAGCTGTAAAGAAATGAACTACAAAACGGTAAAAGAAGCAATTAGTAATTAATAATGACTTTTTTGGTCATTCATTTCAAAAGAACAGTTGTGAAAAGTCATGGAGACCTCATTAATATTTCAAAAGCATGTCCCTGACAGCGATGTCATTAACATAGAGCTTATGTACACTAAACAAAATGTCTGAATTATCAGAAAACAAAGAAGTAAAAATTTCCCCATGCGAAGAGGGTTATGATTATGCTTACACTCCTCTTTCTGGTGAAAATATAGACATATCTACACTATTGTCACCCAGGATAGAGGATTGAAATGCAACTATTATGAGAAAGAACCCAGGTGTGACCAATCGGGCTGTCGAATGAGGCGACTCCTTTAATCCGTTAATTAGTCTGACATCTGTGACCAACACTGGGACCATTACCCTGGAAAATTGAAGTTTCTATGAGAGTCTGAAAGAGAAGCTAATTTCAGACATACACACGACCAGCGTAGTCTCTTGCCAATATTTGTCTATTTATAGTTTTGTGCATCTGCAGAGGTATATTTTGAAGTCTGATTAATCTTTATCACATAGATTTTTGAAGAAACACTCACTGAAGTTATATGGTGTTTATTAAGAATAGAAATGCAGTAGTTCATGCTTCCCTTTTCAATTCAATTCAAGTCAACCCAAAAATTCTTTTAAAAATTCCACCTAAAATACCTGTCAACCTAGTGAAAATGGCAGTTAAATGAATGTTATAAATGAATTGAATGGATTTTTTTGTAACTGTCAACGTGTTAGTTGACATCATTTTTTTAACGAAAAAGACAACTCAGCCTCATCAATATTTATGAGAAACTGACATGTTGTGCCTAGAGTGTTTGAAAATGGCAAATTACTGACAAGAAAGTCAATTTGCAATTTAGAAATAAAAAATTGTGGATGACAGAGAGATAGAATGTCACTAAATGATGTTTAGACTTTTAAATCTTCCAAAATCTAACTCTAAATTGTTTATCTCAACACCAGGTAAAAAGATGAAAAGTGACAGTCAAAATAAGATCAATTATTGCTACTATAATATGGTTTTACGTAATGAGGAAAACTGGACAATAATGCAAATGGGATTTGTTTTTGTCATGAATGACTAAAGTACATGAATGACTAAATGATAATGTAGTAAAACATGTTTACGAGTTAAATTTTTGCTGCGACTGTTATTTCTTGAATAAAAATGTTGTTATTGGATTGTGTGCTTCCAGAGATCATTTTGTGCTTGAGCCCAAAGTTTTCTGAAACTTCATCTGAACAAATCATGAGACATCTGAAATAAAGTAGTAAAAGTGTACAGACCCAGACCTTTCCACCGATGGCTTTGCCTGTTTCAGAGATGTTTTATCCATAGTTTCCATTCTGGTCTTGATCGACAATATCATTGTGCAGAATGTCTTTTGTTTTGATGCTTTTAATGAAAATAGAATTACCATAAAACACAATGCAGACAGCTTCAGACAGCTTGGCATTAGACTAGTGTAAAACAAAGTTACTGCTAGATCAGCTCACCAGTACATGAGGTGAACAGTACCGCCTCAGCAGGGAGGACTGCCGTACAAGTTGTTGGAAATATCTTAGGGTCCGTTAAGTCACATCTAGTTATAAATGGCTTTAACCTATTAATATGACAGACAAGACTTCCGTCTACAGAGTTTACACACAAAAAAAGTAAATTTAACTATGTTTCTATTTGATCTGGTACGGGCCTGGAGAGAAGAAAAAAGCAGAAGAACTAGAACATCTACAATTGTAAAGGAATCCTTAACAGACATTTTATCACAATGCTCCTTTATTTGAGTCTTGGATGATTGAGTAGTAGGAGATGTTTTGGAAAGAAGATGCTCCTGGAGCAACTTCAGAGAGCCCCTTAATGAGTGTCCAAACACCCACTCAGCAGGACAAAACCCAAGAGATTCAATCTCGCATGAAGCTTATGCTGAAGTGATCAAAACCGAACACTTGCTTGAGGTTGGTGCTGGAGGAAGAGAGTCCAATACAGTTCATGTTAGATTGTCATATTTTACAGCAGCCAAAAAAAGATGAAACCCCTGTAGAAACATCATTTTTTTATCACAAATTAATTTATGTTATTCAACCACTTTACTCTGAGTCCACCAGAGAATCCAAAATCTATACAATGTATCTTATGAGCAAACCAAGAAAACAGTAACATTATGTTTTCTCGAAGTAAACCTAGACTGTATATGTAATATGATGCCATGTACCAATCAGGGGCTGAGATATAAATTGCTGTAGTTTTTGAGTCTCAAATGTCACCTCAATAGAAGTCAATGGAGTTTAATTCTAACAACCTCAGGTTAGATGTTCATAACATTACCTAAATGTATGAAAAAAAGCTAAAGCATTTTTTTATTTGCTATTAAAAAAAATAAATGCTTTCAACTGTACTTTATTAAACCTCAAACTGACTTGTTTAAAAATAGGCCAAAATATTATTCTTGTGACAAACTGTGTGGATACAGGAGGCTTTTGTACTAGACTAGGAAAACCTAACACTATTAAGGGCATGGCAACTTGAGTTAAAGACATATGCCAACTTTTCACCAGAATTTAGCAATGGCTCGACTCTGTTTGGTATAGCTTCCCTTTTCTCTGCTATGTCAGCCTACTTCTACTTGGTGACTAGTGAGTCTGTAACTCAAAAAGCTGATTGATCACATCACAGAATCATGGAGACCGTGGAAGCAGTGATGTTCTTTATGTTGTATATGTGGAGGCTTTTAACGCTAAAAAACAAAAGGCTTGTTAAAAAGACGCAGATGATAAATGGACAAACAAATGTCGAAAAAGGAAAGAGGAACAATGAGTTTTCTATATTTATATCTAGTTATTCCGTGAGCTCAGCAATTGACCAATCAACAATCAACAGAATTTCTTGTAATGCTTTCCTTTCCAATCAGAGAGAAGTATGCCTTTGTTTCAACTCACCTCACTTTAGGAGTCTCATTCAAGTAATTATGAAAAAATAAATGTACCAGATACAGAACACAGTAAATAGCTATGAGGGCCATTACAGCTTAGATCATTTTTAACAAAGTTTGACTATCTGGTAGTGACTTGAAAATGTCTCTTAAGAAACCATGGGGAACATGACCTTTTCTAAGATTGATAGTTTCAAATTGCGACCCTTATTGTCTGTATCCTCAATAAATCAAGAAATATAACTAGTTTAATTTAGTAAAAAAAAAAAGTTAAACTAATTTAAAATTCTTTATAAACCATTCTGAAATATTTCCACGTCTGTCCTTTATTACTAACTTCTGATTGAGCCATCAAAAGTTGCTCAGTTTACTCTCCACAAAATTTTCCACAAAAGGTCTGGAATATACGATACTACACTTAAAAAATGTTAGCTTTTCTTTTACTCAAGCACATACCTGTAACTTACAGTAAATTGTATGGTAGTAAAAATTTGTAAATAATGTAAATATATGTAATGAAATGTAACAAAAAATTTTTACAGGTTAAAAATGTAAAATGATTATACACCTACACAAAAAGCAAACCATTTAAAATTTTCTCATAAGATTTTATGAAATACAAATATGAAAAAAAAACATTTGTAATTAATCTAAATAAACTAGATACTTCGCTTCAAATTATTTTATTATTTTTTGTAATGATCCATTACATTTATGGACCTGAACTTCATGTTGCTACAGTATAAGTAAAAAGCCTAATGAATTCTTTTAGACCTTTTAAACCCTGCAACTATGAAAGTCTCACCTCTAACTCACTTAAATAACAGTGCCTCTCCAGCCCCATTTCTTGCCATCACTGGGGTAAGGCTCTGGGGACGAGGGGGATATTATTTGGTCGCTGCAGTCTGCTTGATAAATGACTCTCTATGCTTCACCTCGCCTAGGGAACGCTCCTCCTTGCTCTTGAGCGGCTGGCCAATATCAATATTGCTTTCACTGTTAATTGTTCAACATTGAACCCTGTCTAGATCCCATTGTTTATTCCACTATACACATATTTCAATTGATATGACATATTAATGTCTGTGAAGAAACGCTTTGAGTGTTTAACAGTGATAATATTTATGGTTGTCTATATACATTGAATTGGGTGGGATTTAGAAGCATGTTGTTCTACCACACTGTACACTGAATGAAAAAACATAGTACAGGCCAAGTTGCCTGACATTGACTATTAATGAACAAATAACCAAATGTTATTTTGCAATAGGATTTAAAGTTAAATTTATTTCACCACAAATAAATGTGTACATGTTTAAAAACAGCCTTTCAAACAAATCATTTAAAAACAGTTCAACCGGTTGCAAAAATATCGGTGTAAAATGCCTCCAAGAGATAAAAGAAAAACCCTCCTTGAGTTCCTTGAGTCAAAAAATACAAAGCTCCTTTTTAAAAACAGACTAAAACATAGTTACAAAATAATTATGTTTTAAAGGCTGAATGTTCTGTGTTATCAAACTCCCAAAAACAATTAAATAATGATAAATAAAGATTTCAACCAGACATATATAAATGGTATTATTTTATGCGCTGAAATAAGTTATTGATTGCTTTTCATGCATTGTTAGTTCTATTAAATCATTATTATCAAGCCTAAAATTTACTCAAAATATTGACATACATTATCATATTTTCCCAAAATTAAACAACCCAATCTTGCATAATAATAATTCATGACATTTCAACGTTTTTTTTGACACTTAAAGTTTTTTACATCTTGAGGTGGCTGTCTCTGAGCCAAAATACTCAACCTGTGTAACCTACTGGACAGGATACACAGGTTAATTAGAGTAAAGTGTCTACATCCAAATTTTGTCATTTAGAAAAAGTTTTTTTCAGTGTCTGACTGCAGGTACAGATAATTTTGCATTGTTATGCAGTTTAACACATTCACAAAAATGCTCGCTGATTGAATATCAGAAAGCAAGTGATGTCAGCTCCTTTTGAAACAATAACAAACTTCTGCAACTAGCAGATAGATACTTATGTATACATGTTAATATCCCAACAAAAACGTTTAAGCTTTTGTGATGCTTTAATGTAAATAAAAACTATTATTTAAATGTGTTTTGCAGATTCTTAGACATTTTGTGAAAGGTTAGAGTGTAAACTGAGATTGCTTTTAAGAGATTAATCAGAACTGTGTGATAACACCATAACACGTAATCCCGATATGTTTTTAGAAATTCAGAGTGCACTGGTTAGAATTCCTACAAGAAAAAAAGCAATATGATCACATTACACCTATTCTATCCTTCCCTCGTCATTGGCTTCCTGTAAAATATCAAATTGACTATAGTCTATTGATACTAAAAATAAGACTATAATCCACTTTTTTTCCCTTCCCACATCAGTAAAACATATGTTTCTTGGTTGCTTTATTTCTCCCCAAAATGTGTTTAAACCCAGCTTTTATAGAAAGTCAGAAATTACTGTTCAGCTTAAATCAACAATTGTCTTATAATAAGAAACTTTATTTAAAACATATCTAAGGTAGCATTATATGCTAGTTCTATTTCAAGCTCATGGAATTATCCAATAGAAATTTATTTTTAACGCAACTTAAGCAAAATTAGACCTTTGTGAAGCTGCTTTGAAGCAACTGCTAAAAAAGTGCTTTTGATTGATTGCTTAAAAAATGGTTGATAAAATATAAATTAGGCTGTAAGATGATGAATGTTTAGCAAATTTATTAAAAATCTAGAAGTCTATTATAATTTCAACCGGGGTTGTACTTTTTTAATAGATGTAAACACCATCTAAACATTGATATGAAGGATTGATTTACTTTAAATAATCATTAAATCTGTTGTAAAATATAAAATTTATGTCACTCATGAAATACAGAGGACAGACTGGGATTCAATCACTGGAGTTGCTAAGGACACTTTCAACAGACTCAATGTTTAACTTTCAAACTCTTTGAATCTCGTTGAATCTATGGTAACAGCTGAAGGAATTGTTAAATATTTGTGCAGACAAAAGTAAATCATACAGGTCTTAAGAACAACAGACAATCGATTTAATCTTTGAGAGAGGGTTCTGGAATATGAGCCACTGCTACATCACAAAATGTAATCTTAGCAAGTAAACACATGATAGGTCTCAGTGTGATCTGAAAAAGTACTCAAGAGAGGAAGCCGTGACCGGAATTACATCCTCCAGATCAATAGACGAAATTTTTCAACTGAGGTTTCAGTTTCCTTTAACGACCGAAACACTCTAAATACCAGATACACAATTCTAACAAACAAACCACACAAACCAGTACTGCATCTACAAAGGAGATGATGCAAAGAGTACAAGAACACAAGGGTGTGAAATGAACTAGCTTCAAGAAGAGAATAGAAATGCATAAAATTAAGTCTCATTTAAACAAAGAAAAAAAAACACATTTTTAAATTAAATGTGCATTTACTCACTGAGCACTGCTTGCTGAAAGGCTCTGAACTTATGAAACTCTGTCTTTCTTTAATTCTACGAATTGTAATGTTTTATCCTTTGCTCTGATCTGTTTTATTCTTCTGTAAAACAGAATTGCAAATAAGTATGAAAATGTGCTTAAAATAAAATGGTCTTGCCATGAAATTTCTTGATTTATTAAGCATCTCTCTCTGTATCAAAGTTTTACTTAAGAGTTTTTTCAGGCTCATTTTTTGGGTCAGGTGTGAATATTTTTTTTAATTTTTTTGCAATTTCATTTTTATGCATAATTTGCCCATGTTTCATTAACGTTTCTTTTTTCTATTGTTTATACAGTGGTGTGAAAAGTGTTTCTTGCAGGGCTGTCACACTTTAATGTTCCAGATCACCAAAAACCAGACATACAATGTGACCAAAACACCCACAAACCAAATTACAGAGCCCAAAGAACACTACATTCTCAGTGAAACTGAAAAGATCTGAATCTAAACATTTACTTCATATTGGGGAAGTACATAAAGACTAGGATTTTCAGCATTTGTGGCCTAAAGTGCACAAAACTCAGTCCTCAAACCCAAACGATAAGAAGATTAATGAAAGCTTCCTTAAGATTAATTTATTGGTGTATTTTTTTTCAAAATTATTTGCTTATTTATATACCTGTTTTTATAAGCTTGTTATAATGTGTTAGTGGTGTGCAAAAGAGTTTTTACACTTCATAATCTTGGAGGCTTGTTTCACTGCAGATGGTGATGAGTCTTCCCACTCATCCTAATAAGCGTCTCAAACCAAAATCTTCTCAATTCTCACCAGGAGAAAGAGCGACACCTGCTTCTCTCCCTTCAACATTGGCATCTCACCTTCAGTCATTCTCTGCTTTTCTGGTCTGTCTTTGGCCTAGCTGCTGGTTCTTTAAAGAGTTTAGGTTTTAATTTAAAGATCTTTTGTGTTTGCATTAAGTTCTGTTAGATAAATGTAGCTTTAAATACCAGATAAGCCCCCATATTCCATGACTGAATCAAGTCCTGACAAATAAATAGAGAACAGCGTGTTTAGGCTTATTAACAATAAATGTCTATTTTTTACAAAAATAGATATGGGACACAAAATATCTTTGACGTAAACTAAACAGTGTGTGTTTGTGGGGTTTGGTAAAGCATGAGTCATAAAAATTATTTTCTTTAAGAGGCTCTAGCATAGAGGCCGCTACCCCTCACTGTTCAATAAACCTAGCCTTTAAACTGTCAAGTGCCCAGATTGAATATTATATACTTGGATCATCGACTGGTGACAAACGGATGATTTAAGAGACTACACACTTTATAACACAGACACTTTGATACTCACAGGCGCTCTGTGTTCTTGGGGATGTTTCGTGGGATGCTTCTGAAGCCCAGTCCATGGCAATCCACTGTATTACCCGTGCAAGAGCAGTGAGGAGGGCAAGCGTCATACTGGCCAAAGAGCGAGAAGATGACCAAAACACTCCAAAACCATAGAACAGAGCCCAGAGGCTTCCAAATAGACCCCTGCATCCTTAGTGGAAAAAAATCTTAAGCTAAACACTCAGAGCAGAGTTTGTGGCCTAAAATCACAAGCCTAAAGCACCAAACTCCAAATGATGAGGTTATTGGAAAACTGTAGGACACAGCATTTACAAACAATGGTTTTAAAACAATGGTTTAAACCTCAAAACTAGAAGAAAAACTCACTTAAAAATGTTTTGAAAGAAAGAGTTGATGGCCAAAATTCTTCTTTGGTGCTTACAAACTATTTCTTAATCAAAAATGAAACATACAAAACTGGGATGCAAAGTTGAATTTTTTCTTCTTAAGCCCAGAACCTAGAATATGATACCAAAAAAAAAAGCAAAAATAGATGAGTCAAATGAGTTCCCAGTCTCCTCTCAAGCTATAATTCTCAATTCTAAACCCAAAAACACTTCCGTGTTCTCAAAACAACACTTGTTAAGCCCAAATAGTTGAGTCTGAAGCACAAAAAAATAATCTTAAGCTCAAAACAAAACAAAAATAGTACACGCCCAAAGATTTACGCCTAAAGCGAAAAAATACATCATTATGGGTTTCAGAGCGCAAATCAGTCCAAAGCACTGGAAACCCAGAAGAAAGTGAAGGAGAGTTCCTCCTTTCTTCTCTGTCCTCCAGAGTGAAGCTGCTGAAGCTGGAAGAGAGAGAGAGTGTTTGTGGCAGAGTCTGGTTCATTCACAGAAGAGGAGGGGAAGGGAGGGGGGTTACACACAGATTGGGACATCATCCATCACTGCACCCGTACATCGCACACTCTGACTCCTCCCAGTCAATATTGCACACTCCAGTACCCAAACACAAGGGGAAAACTCCATACTTGCAATTAAGAGCTGTTAGCAAATATAGAGCGTTGATATGGACTGATATAGGTTCTAACATTTTATAATTAACAAAATATGGATCGGTTGCTACATTTGCACATCGGTTCCATTGCAAATACAAACAGTCAATAAAAAGGTTGGCTGTTGAAAACAGCATGTATTACATAATATTGCTGAAGCAGTATACTGTATACTATTGTAATACTGTACAAATCCTGTAATAACTCTGACATCATTTGAACCTTTAAATACACCTTTGAGTGTCTTCCTGTAATAATTTCAGTGAAAGATTAGTCTCACGTAAGATTAGTCCTCAGACGTAACGTCAGTGGAACACTGGCTGAAGAGTTTGGAACATAAAAATTGTAAGCATTTCAAGAATCCTAAAGTCATGTTTTGATTGATTAAATTTCTGATAGTATTGAGTGTTGTGTTTATTTTTTTTAGTCTGCCCAGAAACAACATGGAGGCGTATGATCAAAAACATTGAATATCCATAGAGTGTATTAAAATGTGTGATTGGATTGCTATGCAAGACTATTGCTGTGGTAACATTTCCATGCGATGAAACATGACGCCATGGGAGAAGACATGGGATTGGTTGCTTGTCGTGTCAGTCAAATGGCCTCATGGGTAGTTCTTGTCCAAAAAAAATGCCAAAATGTCTGAAGGTCTGGCTAAGCAAGTCTAGTGAATGAGAGTCTTCTCAAGACTGTCTTATATGTGGAGAAAAAAAACATTTTAAGTTGGGGTGGATTGACAATGACATTCAGTGTCCTGAATCCAGAACCTGACTTTTAAATAATTCAGGGGTCACTGTAAATTCCGAGTCAACTCAGCTC
The DNA here is from genome assembly GCA_900490495.1 of Danionella dracula. Taxonomy (NCBI): domain Eukaryota; kingdom Metazoa; phylum Chordata; class Actinopteri; order Cypriniformes; family Danionidae; genus Danionella; species Danionella dracula. The sequence goes on along the minus strand of UELW01000778.1, from coordinate 20,377,461 downwards.
ATAATGTTGCATTTAACACTGAGGCAATGCTTATACAGGTCCACGCTAGTCCATGTTCATTTAACAGATAACATTTTCAATAAACATAGGCACAAAACTAGTAGGTTATGTGAATATGTCCATTCCAATCAGCTCTGCCCTGCTTTAAACCGCAAACGCCTGCTAGGAACAATCAGGCACAGTATAAGAGAGCTTCGGATACCAGATCATTTAGAGCTCTGACTCTGAAGAAGGTAGCTGGATCATCGCTGCTTCCCTCTGTCTGTCTTCCAGACAACAGCTGAGCCTGGGCCAGCGGTCGATCGCACAGCAATCCCCTGCACAGAGACTCACCATCACTGGCCACCTCGGATTCACAACTTCAAGTTCATTCAGGACTTTGTTCAAATACCTTGTAAATTAAACCACCCTCCGGGTGTTTGTAACTGAATTCTTGTTTTGTGATTCTTCACCCCTCTACAGTTATTACTTAGCTTACTGCAGCATATCAAGCATGTTAGCCTAGCGGTCAGACTAGCGGGGTGCCTTCTGCTTAAAAATAACAAAAACCAGTGGGAAACGAATTCATCCATTAACTGTCCAAAAATGGTCTTCATGAGAGAGTAGCAGCCAAGACAGACGACTCAAGGTTGGGTGCAGAAAAATTCCAGCAGGTCAAATTTTGGAATTAATTGTCTTTAGAGCTGTACAATAATGAGGCTCTGCAGGTAAAAGAAAAGCATGATGGACATCCAAAAATTGTTTAAGGATTATATTCTGCAATTGGATTCAGAGATTTGGTCAGGAGTAATAGTGTTCTCGATGCTGAGGCAGATATTTATTCTTAATGCAACACCTTCAGGCAGGTGTATGTTTGTCCAGAAATGTACTATGCGGCAAAATAACAATTCCAAACTTATAGCTGACTCATTAAGAACTATCCACAGAGTAAAAAAAGAACAAGACGCACTGGAAGGGATCATCGCAACATCACAGTGTGTGTTTGGAATTACATGACATAAAGATATGAGAAAGCAGACATCCACAGAAGGTCTAGAACAAACATATTAACAGAGTTCCTTTAAAAAGTACGTGGCTAGAGGAATCGTTGCTGTTTTGCAAGCAACAGATTTTTTGTGCTTTTTTTGTGAAGCCGGTTTACTGAATTGCGTGTAAAGACACAATCAGCTTTTGCACTCATTTGTTTTTCCATTTGCAGTTTATTTCTTATTTTCTGCATGCACCACTTACAAGGTTTAACATCATGTTACTTGAGCATGCTTCACAATATCTAACCTCAAGCTGTTCTCACAATAGCTCAATGGGGTTCAGATATCAATACTAGTCTCTCAATGCTCAGTCAAACAAAACAAATATTTATTTGTCAAATTACTTTCTCTATTTGTTTGAGTGAATCTATGCCCAACCCATGTTGTACCCAGTTATTTAGAGTTTCTCTTTTTGGTTAAGTTCTGGGTTCTCATGTAAATGAAGCAATAACCGTGTTTTGGACGACACGGTCAAGGTAACCCCTGTGCACACTGCGCGCTGCATGGTCAGCGTAGCAAGAGTTTTTCTGGGATAAACGGTGGAGTTAGTTGGTAAATGTGGTGATAAATGGTTTATTGTCTTTTTACTAAATCAACGGATGTTGTTTGTTATGTTAACATCACTTTGATTATAACCAGATGCAATCAAAATGCAAACTTGTGAAATGATAATAATAATATAAGAATCTAAAGTACCAAGTGACTGGGGAATAAAGAATTTAACTGTCTCAGGTCTAATATTAGACCTCCTCCTATCATCTCTCACATACATTTAAAACCTCTCTTCACAATCAAACCAAAAAACTTGTGCCGATATCACCCCAAAAAACTCAAAACAGAGTCGTCTAGCCCTTATTTATGTGATGTATGAGACTAAGTGCATACTTTAATATGTATTAATGGAGCCTAAGCGCCAGACTGAGACAAATTGCAGGTTCCATGACACACACTCATTATCTCTCTCGGTGCAGACAACTGTACAACCTTGAGTTTTTGAGTTTGAGAGCGAAATAGTAGAGAGAGAATTTGCATTTATCAAGGACATCGTCGCTTTCTTTATGTGAGATTTTCTCACACATTGAAGGTAAAGACAAGCTAAAACTTAAACTAGTTGGAAGCTTATGATTGGTTGATGTAACTTCAGCGTTCAGAATCAACTACCACCTATTTTGTTGGCATTCTATATTCCATTTTAGCATTTTCCGGTGGATAGATTTTTTTAATCAATCCATGCTTACATTTTTTGTTAGTTTGGTTTGTTACAGACCTTTTTTTTAAGTTTATACTAGGTTTAACATTTGTTCAGGGCTGGAAGTTCAACAAATCCCTCATAATAGGACCATTGTCATTATCCTTATTGAATGCAAATTTCTTGTATATCAATTGTTGAATCACAGGATTTCATTCAATTTATGTTTAGTTTATTTAAATTGTGTTTTATTAAAACCTCAATGGTTCATTGCCTGTTGTTATTGGAAAAGTATAGTAAAAAATTATTTTTGAAAAAAAAATTGCATTGCAAATAGCTATTGCTATATTGTGGAATTTCAATTATTTAAAAAAATTGTTCAGCCCTATAGAATGTTTGATAGTAAATATGGTATTGCTATTAATGCTGAACAAACAAATGTTGAATAAGCCGCCAATACATTTTTACCATATTTTCTTTTATGGATAACAAAGAGGACATTCATTCATCTTCATGTCGGCTTTCTTCCCTTTCGGGGTCGCCACAGTGGAATGAACCGCCAACTCTCTGGCATATGTTTTACGCAGCGGATGCCCTTTTAGCTGCAACCCATCGCTGGGAAAACAAAGAGGACAATTAAAGTTCATAACTAAGGCAGAATTTTTAAATAATGAAGATAAATGTAAATTGTGGCATAATAATATAGTTAGAATAACTGTGAAGAAAGTCATTCACCACAATACTGAGATAATTGATATGGTTGAAATTTCGAAACATAAAAGATAAAAGTAATCACGAATTGATCAAATATTTGAACATCATTTATAATGTTATGATGAAAAAAAACATACTAATAATAAAATAATTACATTTCAGTAAAATAAACCAATAGAGAAAGACAGATTTATTTAAGATTAGATGCACGAACACAATTAAATGAAAGTATCTATTCAAACTAATACATCAGACACAGACACAAAAAAATAAAACGGCTTAGGTTTTTATTTTTCAGACTAACATTCACACTACAATATAATATAATAATGAAAATTATACAATGTTTTTGTTTAGAGACGCCTTAAATCGACTGATTTCTCCAAAGGACGCTAAATCGTCTTCACGGCGAATCTTGCGAAACAAATGTATATTTCGCGGTAACCGCAGTGCTGTAGCACACTCTAGTGGTCAATACTGGTAGTGAACGAATGTACACTCGAACACGATTTCTTCTGAATGTGTATTGTATTTGTCACAGCTTAGATCTCATTTGTTACCATTCATTAATTACTCCTGATTGTCAAGACTTAATAAGACATTTAGTTTAAATTATAATATTGATGTTACTTAACCTGGTTTAAAGAGAGTAATCGCGCTGAATTAAAAGTTGTGTGATAGGTATTAGACACTCAAGCCGTGAGATGATTCGATAAATGTCATGATGTCTTAGGGTGGAAAAAGAATACACTTAGGATATGCTTTCGAAAGATGGCGACAGCTGAAAGCGGAGAAAAATACGAAAAGCTTTGATTAAGGAATGTTAACCACATTTGCATTTGCAAATTCATATAGCCTATGTATATGCATTTGTGTTGTTTTCACTTTGAAAGCTTTTTATAAAGTTACATTCAACGTTAGCTTTGGTTGATCGATATGATTCATTCAGCTAATGTTATTATTAAACACATCTTCACATCTACTGAACTTAAAGACATTTTCCGTTCCCTCAGCAAGAGTATTAGGAAGTGACTGAACTGTAGTACCCTGAGCGGCCGCTTGAGGCAGACTCCAAATGTTCTGCAATTTTAAAAGTGACCAACTTTGGAGCTGGGGGAAAAATATGTTTATACCATTGACTGTATGCAACACGGACCGAGTGTTCGTGACGTCAGCCATAGGTTTCTGGCAAAGTCAAATGAAGCTCAAAATGGGCATGGACAGTGCTGGAAAGGTAGAACATGGCCGTGAAGGCATCTGATTTGTTGAAGGTTTATTATTGTTTTTATATACATCTTAAACAAAATTAAAAGTAATTCTCCCTCCTCAAGTGTTCTTGAAGATCCAAACTAATGATCTGAATCAATAAATCTAATGGAGACAGGAGTGTAGCAAGTTTTAACATTGCAGTAAATGAGAACCTGCTCCACTTCGGAGTCAGCCTCAAACTGCCGCTCGGGGGTCTGCAGCAGTCCCTTCCTATCGCGCTTCTAGAGGGAAAGCAGGAAGTCACCCCTTGGTATTTTCCCTAGCTCCGTTAGTGTGGCTTTTTTACCCAGATTGCTAGTTGTGACCTGTTGAGAACTGTTTTTAAATTTGTTTGCTTAAGACCATTTCAAACTTTCAGTCAATCAGACATTTTCAGTAAGACCATGTCCCACCTCTGTGGACTTATTTTTGATTACTGGCCACATGTATTAGTAACACAAATTAGCCAGCCAAAAGTAAGTTTGACAGAAAATTTAAAAATAATCTCACCTCGGCCCACACATGTCTCTAGCCATAAATTTGTGCACACACTTCAACTCAAATTATAAATGGATTATCCTCAACTGAAATTATTTACTTGATTAATTGAATTAATTTGTTATATATTCCTCAGGAATTGGGTGTTGACACTGTCCTTTTTAAAATAGTTTTTTTTACTGTTATGTTTAGCTAATAAAGTTAGTTAATAAAAAATTAATTAATCCGTTGACGTTTGTAACAAAATTTATGAAGAAAGGAAAAATCCAGCCTAATAACAAAGCATGTTGAAAAGCGTTTTTAATAATGCATTTTAAATAAGTACCTTATTTAACAAAACCAAAAACAAACAAGTTCACATTATTTAAAAGGCGGCTGCTTAGAATTTCAAATAAACACAAGTATATATTTGCTTTTGTTAGAAAGAAAAAAGCAAAAACTAAAAAGAAAAGATGCTCAACCAAACCCAGCACCATTAGTAGACCGTAATAACTTTCACATTTCCATCAAACATAATTAAAATTAAGAGCTATTTTTGTTTTCCTAGAACAACTTGAATGATTTCTTACAAATTGCAAAAACTTTTCAGACATGGAAAAAAGAGCTTTGATTGTAATTACAAAAATACATTTCCAGTTATTTCAGCAATTTAATCTCCAAGTGTTTATTTAAAAAAAATCATAAACTATATTAAAACAGCAACTACTAATGAAATGCAACAGAATTCTCCAGACAAACTCACATTAAGAACCTTGACCGTTTTACTTGCACCTCAATAAAAAAAAAACACAGGTAAAACAAAGATTTGTATCAATACAAACCAGAATCAACCTTTTCCTTTAACAATCTTTACTTCCCTCTGACCCATCATAAACACACACAGTCCTTACCATATCTTCTCAAAGTACTTGCCGTGACATTCTCAAACCCTCAAAACACACTGAAGCCCTCAAAACATTCCCAAAAATACAGGAATATATTACAAACATACTCACTCAAGTAGATCCACAGTTTGTGCTCAAAAGCAGGAAAAATGGAAATCACTAAATATTTCCTTCTTCCTCCGCTATAAGTAAATAATTTTATACAAAAAAAAATTGTAACTAGTAAAACAGGACAAAAGTTTGATAGAACTATATATAGGGAGATATTAATTCATGGGAAATACACAAATCGTATGCCTTAATAATTTAAAAAAAGATCAAAATGTGTCTCACTCATCTCACATTCACAGTGTTGTTTTTTTATCAATGTAAACCATTTTCTTGATCTAATTTCACATGTAAAAACAGTAACAGACTTGTATGAGTGTCTTTCCTTTATCTGACTACAGCACAAATCGAGCATTTCATGTTCCCCATATATCCTAGCGTTCAGCATTCTCCCAAACAAACACATATTTACAGATTTACACTCGCCCGTGTCACCGTCAGTGGCTTTCCCCTTCCACAATGTTATAGAAACTGTACAGAGAATAAAAAATTCTATGTATTCACAGGTAAAAAAAAATTACTTCCAAACCTTCAGTATGTTAAAACATTGCTAAACTGGAAGAAATAAATACAAAGTTAAAAGTATAGATTCAAGCTCCTCTGAATTGGTGTAGTTGGATCCAAGCTGCTTCCAAAATACAGAACCAGATGCAGCAAAAATAGAACCTGAAAGTGAAGAAAGGCAATAATGACTAAAAAACATGGAATAAAACAAAAAATGTTTTTATATCATTTCAAAGACATTTTAAAGAATACATGTAAAAAACATGTAACATGTAAAAAGAAGGCCAATGTTAAGCAAAACAAAGGTAAAAAAGTACAGAATTTATGTAAAAAAAAATACTAAAAGTGCATCAATATATAATCCCAAATAAACATCAAAAACATATTGAACAAAGCAAATCTTGAGGTTTGGTTGGTTAAAACCTAATAGAAAGATGTAGTACAGCTGCAAGCAGCGATTCAGAGCTCGGAGCTGTCCATCACAGCACCCCAAGGGGCCAGTATCTAACCTTGCAATTGCAAACACTGTCAGAAACACATGCAAACCAAAACTGTGTGATCAGAATCTAGATTTGATACCTTATGGGTTTTGGTTTACGATATGTGTTCCTCTATGAAATACACTATAAATTTGCCTAACTACAAGCTTCTTTCTCTAAACTCAGCAAAGGCAGGTATTTCCTTCCTCAGAAAAAAAACTAATTATTAGGACCTTTTTAATGTCTTGCTATAGGCCAGTGTTTCTCAATTATTTTCTGTCGCCTCCCCCTAGGAAGAAAAAACTACAAATAGTATTGTGTTTTTAAATTTGTTATAAGTATACCTCTATATAACACACTATCCTTCTTAATGTATAAGAGGAAAAAAAAAAGAAATATGGACCAACTTACAACAAAGAACAGCTTTATTAACTGTAGTAGAAAAGATTTAAGGTGCATCTGAAATGTAAAAAAAAAAACATTAAATCCTTAATAAAACTATAAACATTGTTTGACTGACCATGATTGCTGGCAATATTCGGCACGTTTTCACTGAAAAAAAAACTCAAGCGGCTTTTCAGCGTGATTGGGGTGTAATGTCTTTAAGTGACGCCTTAATTTATTTGGCTTCATGCTGTCTGCTGCCAACATTTTTAGACTCAGTAAGCACACCTGTCTTTCCTCGTCTCGTAGTCACAGTGAAGCCAAGCGCTACATACGCGTCATATTTCCTCGTCTTATCTTTCAGGAGACTTTCGTTTGTCTCTATCTCCTTCTCTCTCTGTCTGTTCTACACTTTGTGTCTACACTTCATACTCAATGCCAATGAGAGCGCCACTGTCCCCTAATGTAGTGGAGTGGTCCTGTTTTAACATAAAACATGGGAGAATATATTTTTTTGCATTAGGCATTTTGAACTTGAAGATGTAGATTACAAAAACTGGACTAAAAATGGATAAAAACTTAGAGATGTTTCAGATGAATAAAACTACAAAATTGTCTGTAAACATGAGTCATCAATCTACTACCTCAAATGAAAAAAACAAAATGAAAAAATGTTAATTGGAAAAACATAAGCAAAATTTTGAATCATCAACTGTCTGTGTCTTCAAAAGGTTTGGCAGTAAAAGTTCTCACCTAAACTTAGGCAATCAACTCAATCCGCCTCAAAAGTGCTGGAGGTTCTCTTTTCCCAACCCTGAAGCACTAGAGGTATTAGCCGGAGGAGACACCAGTCGCATCTTTCTTTCTCCAGCAGGCTGACCTCCCAAAACCTTCCTCTGAGAGTTGACACAAAAGCAAACAAGCACTCACTAAACGAAACCATCTAGTAGACTCGCAAAGCAATCAGAAACAAAAAACTTTAATTGCTTTTGAAAAAGAAAAACCATCGATTTAAATTTTACAAGAGAAAACCTCCCAAATTATATTTTTTTCTAATTGTGTTTGATTTGTTTCAGATATCATTAAGAAATTAAATGTTTACAAAAGTAGATTATGTGCTAATCAACTTGCATTCGGTATTTAATCAAAGAAACATGATGAAAATTTGGTAAATAATCAATGTAAAGAGCACTTAAAATTCAGAACTTCCTAAAAACGACATCAGAAAGAGCTTAGCTCTCCTTTTCTTCTTTGCGGAGTTCTCAATTTTCAAAGTTGAGGTATTCTTTTTAAACAACCACCAAGACACCCACATAAATAGTGTTATTGAATAATTACAAAAGCGGTTATAACAAAAATACAATTCAACTTAGAATTAAGAGAAATGCAGCAGGTTGTTTAGAAGAAGAAATGCTCCTCAGACCTTAATGAGTCCACCGAAGGAACGTGAACGAGCATGTTTCTTATTGCTCGGAGTCAAACTCTCACTCCCCGGTGTGCCCGGTGTGGCAGGGGTCGACTGCTTGCCAATCTGAAAGCATTCACAGAAACAGAACAATTCAAGAAATCACTAGAAAACTTGGCTTTAAACTAATGGAATACCAGCCAGCATCACAATATTTTCTTGTAGACACCATTGAAATTTTCTGGCATCAATAGAAAAAAATTTGAACGTCTTTCAAATTCTTAACAAATAAATAACAAAATAAAACAAACCCAAAAGTAAAAATTGAACTGTTAAAATGTTGAACAGAAATAGATAAACACAAATAAGTAAAAAAAAATAAATAAATAAAAAAAAGAAACTTAAATAAAACAACTTTCCCAAAGACACAATAATACACAATAAAATGTATTTAAGTTTACGTTAATGTATTAAATTGTGTTAAATAAATGTAGAAAACAAAATGTTCAAATAAACAAAAACAATGACAGACAATGCTACAAACAACGAAAAACACAGAATAACAGAAGACAAAAATCTAACAAAGCACTTAAAAACTGTAAACAGAGTACACTAAAACAAAACAACAAACAGACAAAAGCTACCACAACTCCTGCAAATAGAACGAAACATAAAAACAAATCTACAAAATACTTAAAATAGGACGAAACAAAAAAAATTAAGTTAAGCAGAAAAATAACAGAATAAAGCACTTAAAATCAGAACAAGACAGAAAGAAATAAACCTCTAATAAAACTAAAAACAAACCGATAAGCATACAAATATGCCAACAAACATAAATGTTTTGAAAAAATAGTCCTGGTTGTTTTGAAATTGTAACCTCTAGAGATGTAGCTGTAATTGTAAGATTAAAAAACAAAAAAATATGTATTTTTATAAAAAAAAAAATAATGCAAAACTTAAGACAAAAAAATTAAAATACCGTCAAACAGAATAAGAAATAAAGAAAACAACCACAAATAAAGAAAACAGAACAAACTATTACAATAAAGTGCCCAATAAATATCAGAAAATCTGACAAATTGATAAAACAAATCTCAACGTCTCAATTAAGATGGTTCTGTTTGTTTTGAAATGGCAAGTTTTACAGGTGTAGCTTTAATGTAACAAAAAAGCAACCTAAAAATCTAATTCAAAAAATTAGAAATAAAGGAAAACAAGACCTATAAACAATTTGAAAACAAAGCCAAACAGAATAAGAAAATAATTTTAAAAAAGCAATCACAAAATCAAATAAATAAAAAAAATCAATGTCTCAATTAGGATGGTACTGTTTGTTTTGAAATTGCAATCTCTTGTGGTGAAGCATAATAATTAATTCTATTTTATACCCTCTGTAATCCTTCTGACCTGTCGTATGAGCTTCTTCTTCTTGGCGGAGTTGGGCATGTTATCAGTGACATGTTTGTACAGCTCCTTCAGAGCCTCCTCTGTGTGATTATTCTCCGAATCTGTGCGGATCCGACTTCCGCTTTTCTTTACCGCCATTACCGACGGAGACTCAGTGGCAGAGAGCAGCTCAAGATCATCCTGAAAGAGCATCAGTCGTTTTACTAACGCAGACGATCTACTGAAGGGTCATATGAACAGATGTGAACAGACCTTGGAACGGATGATTTTGGTGTTTGCAAACTGAAGTCGGGCATGTTCCCTCAGATAGGCTGGAGCCTGTAAAAAAAACAAAAAAACAAGTATAAACATACATGCACATACACGTTCTTAAAATGTTTTTGGCATTCCAACTTGAAATGTTTATGATTAAGTTAAGTGTATGAAGACTCCGCTCCTATTGTTTTAATTCAGGTGTTCCTTTCTGCATTTCTGACACTTGTGGCTTAACCCTTTTACACCGGGGCAGTCGCTGACGACAGAATAGTGACTTGCTTACTTCAAAATATCGTAGCTCTCGTTAATTTCGCATTATTGAAAAAAATCTCAACAGATTCTGAAAGGTGAGAAACTGTTCTTTTGACCGATATTACATTTATTACAGTATTGACAACATTGCTTGTATTCCAGGGGCGGGAATTTTGTGGAACGTAGGAGAGCAGTGAATATTGCTTCATCACTGCTCATGCTTGTGTATTCAACAACATATTGCTTCATTCATTATTTTTATTTTATCTGATCATTATATGTTATCTTTTGCAAATTTTTGTGTAGAAACACAAGTTTTTTGGGGACCAATCTTATCTAATCTTATGCAATGTATTTCTATTTCTAGAGATTCTTCTGATGAAGGGGAATCCTCCTGAGGGGTGGAGAGGATGTCTGTAGCAGAGGCCGAAGCATTAGGGACACCAAAAAAAAAATACATATGTAAATAAAACAAATTGTGAAATGGACACCAACAGACCTATCCAAACAAAATAGTTTGAGTTGATGTAAAATAACGTGAGGCTGATTTCTGCAATCTCAAAAGACTTGTTGATCTACATTTATAGTTATTTATAAAAATAAACTTGATGAAAATTGAAATACGTTATTTTACTTTTCCTGTTATTACACACTGTTCTGAGCCTTCATAACATAATAACAACAGATATTTGCCAGATTTGAAAGTTTTATTTTATCTGAAAAGGAAAACTGGCAAAAATTATCATAAAAACAACTATTTCTGACACAATTATTAAAAACAAGACAAGAATCCCAGGCGAACTGTTATAATTACAGTATTTCTATAGGAGTAAAAAGGTTAATAACCGACAGTTTTGGATAACAATCAAAACACTGGCCAACTCTGATTGATTTTCCCCACTGTCCAAACATTAAAAAAACCAACTCACTCACCCTGAATATTTTCTGTGAGTGTTTGATGAGGAAAGCCATGCCGCTGTTAAGCTTCTTCAGGTTTTCTTGTAAGTCGCTAGCATTCATCTGGAGAAAACAAACAAACACCTTATGAAAACTCAAAGTCTGGGTGTTCACTAAAATGAAGGTAGAGTAACTTACATTTTTAGGCCAGATAACATGTGGAGCGAACATAAGTGCCAGATTATGTGCGCTCATCTTGTTTTTGTCCTGCTGCCTGGCTGTGTGGTAGAGCAGATCCAGCAGCAGCTTCAGCAACGTCCGGTTGGTGGCCGGCAGCAGCATCAGTAGCAGTTGCAAAGCCTCGATTTGACGCTCCTTATCACACACACTCGTCTTATTGCCCCGTTCGTCAAACATCATCAGTTCTGTTTGAATGAACAAAACAGCAAAATCCAAACAGTCCATCATTCCTTTACCTGATTTATCAATTTCAAAAGTCAAATGAATCAGGGATTATAGTGTGTTCAAACTAAAATTGGTCTCATTCTGCTAAAAAAAAAAATCATAAGATTTGTTATCTGAGAGTAATGAAAAGTAATGCATGACCATGTAGAAACAGAAAAGCCATGCTGTTGCAAGAAAAACATTGGTTTGAACAATAAAAGAGCAAGCTACAGATCCAGGAGATAGAATGGTTTTCTGACATGATTTTTCCTGCTCTAGTTTAAAAGCTTCCTTATAAAAATTGGGTTAAAAAGAAAAGCAGGGTCTTGTTTAAAAGAAAAACCTCTTTGAAAATATATGAAACAATATCAAACACCATTTATGTAAAATTCATATATGTGGAAATAAATTTAAAAAGGCATTTCTGTTTTTTTCCCTTTAATGCCAATTCAACAGTTTTTACATTGGGTTTCGTAACATTTCAAAGTTTGGGGAGAGTTTGGTCTTTTAGGTACAATAGCATACAAAATAAAAGTCAAATATTTTAGGCAATTTTTAGTCAAATGATTTTTAGGCTTTAGGCCTTCTTCCACATTTGCTCATTGCTTTTAATGTGCAACTGACAGAGGAGCCAACCCCAAAAACTACCAATAGCTTTGTTACTAAATACTATATTAGCTATGTCCCATTTCAGGTTCTGCATCCTTCCGAGGATGTAGCCTTCCCAGCCTCTGGAGGCTACGGCTTCGAGGATCCTCCAAAGGCTGCATCACTCATTGTTAAATGGGATGGGGGAGCACTTCCGGAGGGCGGATTCGCAAAGCATCTTGGCATATGTGAGGCTACGAAGGATGGTAGCGATGTATCTTTTTTATTTTCAATAAGACTAAAACAAACCTATACATTTTGGGAAAACACTGAACTTGTGTTATTCAGGAGGGTTAAACGATCTGAACCTGTGATCTTGAGGTGGGCGTGCATGTGCCGGTGGGTCAGCAGAGGCTCTGGCAGCTCCCCGAGAAAGCTCTTGAGCAACGTGGCCACATCGTTGGGATGGAAACCTCCAGAAGCAAAGTCTATATCAGCCCCGCTGTTGAGCTGCTCCCTCAGCATCTGCTGCCTCAGACTGTTCCCAGGAACCCGAAAAAGACCCTCAACATGAAGATCTGAAACCAATAAGCCATAAATTAAGAGGGACTTCTTACATTAGCCATTCATCATTAGCCAACATATTTTTACATGTAAAATGTAATATTTATTGAAAAAAGTAACTTCTGATCCAATTCAATTCAATGATTAATGCTAAGCTACGCTAAATCAGGAGATCAGCGAGATCAGAAAAATGTGACAATGATCGTACCCCGTGATCAGAATCTAATTTTTGTTTCACACACCAGCGAGGGATGCATCCAAGAGCATGCTTCAAACAAGGATAATCCCTTACGCACCGTATTTCGTGGACATTCCAACTGAAACAAACAACTCACCTGTGCTGCCCCTTTGGGAAGGCTGGCAGTGTGGTTGCTTTGCAGCATTGATGTCCTTTCGGACTTCCCGTAGAGTCGCGCAGCATTGTTATGTTTTCGGGCTTTCCGTTGCTCGCGCAGCACCGACGAACTTACAGATTGGCCATTTTGTTCGACATCGTTTACTTATTTTTTCATCACAGCCCCAAAGTATATATGTCTGTAAGTAACGTAATAATTGATATTCAGATGGTGGTGTTCAGTTTTTGCCGTTTCAATGAATGTCAGCCTGTAAAACATTTATAACGATAGCGATGCTAACCGCGCTAGCCAGTCTATGGGGTTTTCAATGTTATGTTAGCATCTATGCTAAGCGTTCGATATGTGTGTGAATACTGGTCATTTTATATTACTATGGTGTGTGTTTTTCATAGAAATGTATAGTTGAATTGCTGTTATATGTAAATATTATAAGACATTCAAGTCTATTTATGTATATATCTGTATTTTTGTGTTTCAGTTTCACAGTGTTTCCCATAAATGTCCAAAACGTACAAGCTGTCTCCTGGATGTTTATTGAGGAACCTGTTAGCTGTCTGCCAAACTAGACGTCACATTAAAGCTCCAGTGAGGGCAGATTAGTGAAAAGACATACACCTGACGGGTTTCTCCAGAAGAGGGTATTTCAGTGAAACCTACAATATCCTTCTGCAATCAAAGCTGCCATCCTGATGGATACAGATATTGAAGAGTTTGAAATAAGATCACAATGCTCCAACTCTTCACGCACCAGTCGGTTGTCCTCAGCCAGTGCTATAGCAACCAGAGCACGTGCAAAGGCGGAGGCTGCGCGCACACAAGCATCATTTGCTCAGCGAGAAACAGACATGATGAAAGCACAAGCGTATATTGAAGAGGAACAAAAAAAGGCTGCAGCTGAGGCCGCACGAAAGAAAGCGGAGCTTGAAGCAAATCTTCACACGTTGCGACTAGAAAGTGCTGCCGCAGCCGCCATAGCAGTAGCAGAAGTTTTGGAATCGGCTGCTGAGAACGAATTTGGAGACCTAGAATGTGCAAACGTAAGCGGTGGACTCATTGAACATGACGTTACAGTGAATCTAAACTCCGACCACTCACACCATGACTCAAAGCCGCAAGAAAACCCAGAAACACAGAAACACCAGCTACAAATGGTTAAAAGCTGTAAAGGGAACGGCGACACACAGTCAAACAAGAGTTGTCTCAACAAGTTTTACGAACTACCTGCTCAATATGCATTCAAACAGGACACTCCTCCAAGTTACTCTCACCGTCAAAGCTCATCCAAAAACGCCCGATTTGAGTTTGAACACCAACATGACCCACTTCCACTCAGCGGAATCGTTCACCACCAGAATCAGTCTCGCCATCCAATATCATCCAACCATGTTAACCAAGCTTCCCAGTCCTTTCTGGCTGCTACTTCCAATGGCACGGAGTCCAGTTCAGCAGCTATGACAGACGTGGCCAGGTATTTAGTACGTCGTGAAATAGTAAGCTCAGGGCTATTAAACTATGATGACAAACCTGAGAATTACTGGGCCTGGAAAGCATCCTTCTATAGCTCTGTAGAAAGTCTAAATTTAACACCCAGAGAAGAGCTGGATTTATTGTGTAAATGGCTTGGACCAAAATCATCTGAACAAGCAAAGAGAATAAGAGCAGTTCATATCCACAATGCAGCTGCAGGTGTGAATATGGTGTGGCAAAGGTTGGAGGACTGCTACGGATCACCTGAAGCTATTGAAAATGCTCTTCTCAGAAAAGTAGATGATTTCCCAAAAATCACCAACAGAGAAAATCAGAGGTTGAGAGAGCTGGGAGATATTCTTCTGGAACTAGAGGCTGCCAGAACAGATGGATTCTTACCCGGACTCAGCTATCTTGATACATCTCGTGGCATCACTTCCATCATCCAGAAGTTACCGTACTCGCTGCATGACAAGTGGGTTACTCTAGCCTCTCGGTACAAAGAAACTCACAGAGCATCTTATCCACCGCTCTCTATATTTGCAAAATTTGTCTGTGACCAAGCTAAGATTCTGAACGATCCAAGTTTTGCTCCACTCACTGGTAATTCCAGCATTAGCAAACCTGAAAAACCTTTTAAACAAAACATAAGGACACCAATTTCTGTCAGAAAGACTGAAGTCTTTGTCGACTCTGGCAGCTGTTACGACAATACTGGGGAAAGGAGAACAATGAACCTAGACAAGCAATGTCCCTTACACCTCAAACCACATCCCCTCTGGAAGTGCCGACTTTTTCGCAGTAAACCTTTGGAGGAGAGGAAAACTTACCTCAAAGACCAAAACATATGCTACCAATGCTGTGCATCATCCAATCACTTAGCAAAGAACTGCAACAAGAATGTTCAGTGTAGAGAGTGTAAGAGTGACAGTCACCCTACCGCGCTGCATCCAGGGCCGGCACCATGGGTTACAGAAGCTCCAAGAACTCCACTAAATCAAGGCGGGGAGCCAAAAGCTGAAGCTAATGTAGCAGTCTCATCAAAATGCACCTAAATAAGTGGGAATACGTTTATGTCAAGATCATGTGCAAAAATCTGTCTCACCAGAGTTTATCCAGCAGGCCAGAGAGAAAAGGCCATCCAAACCTACGCTGTTCTTGATGAGCAGAGCAACAAGTCCTTAGCGAGAAGTGAGTTGTTTGAGCTCTTCGGCATCAAAGAGGCTTCATCTTCATTCACATTGAAAACATGCTCAGGAGTAATCGAAACTATGGGACGAAGAGCCAATAACTTTATTATAGAGTCAATAGATGGAAAAACTCTCATCCCACTCCCAGCTTTGATCGAATGTGACATGTTACCGGATGACAAATCAGAAATCCCTACGCCTGAAATTGCCCAGCACTATGCACATCTCAAACATGTTGAGAACAAGATTCCTCCTCTTGATACCACGGCAACTATCCTTATTCTGCTAGGTCGAGATGTACCAAGAGCACATAAGGTTCGAGAACACTGCAATGGACCCCACAATGCACCCTATGCACAACGTCTTGACCTAGGCTGGGTTATTATAGGAGAAGTGTGTCTGGGGAGAACTCACAAAACAGACTCTATCAGTATTTACAGGACGAACGTACTTACTAATGGACGTCCATCACTTTTTGACCCATGTCCAAGCAGCTTCCACATCAAAGAGAAGTTGGACGTTCCAGCCCTACAACATCCAGTTGTCCATCCAGCAGATGAGGATGACCTTTTTAAGGAAACGGACTACCTTGGTCAAGGAGTCTTTCAGCAAACATCTGATGATGACAAACCGGCTATGTCTGTAGAAGACAAAATCTTCTTGGAAATAATGGACCAGGAGGTGTTCATGGACAGTACAAACAGTTGGGTGGCCCCACTGCCCTTCAAGGTACCAAGACGCAAACTCCCTAACAACAGAGTGCAAGCAGAAAAGCGATTTAAGACGTTATGTCGCATGCTAGAAAGAAGGCAAGATATGAAAGAACACATTCTTGCATTCATGAAGAAAATTTTTGAATCTGGTCATGCAGAATTAGCCCCTATACTCACCAAGGACCAGGAATGTTGGTACCTGCCAATTTTTGGAGTTTACCATCCACGCAAGCCAGGCCAGATACGAGCAGTATTTGACTCCAGTGCCAAGCATGATGACATATCCCTTAACGATGTTCTTTTGACAGGACCTGATTTGAACAACTCACTCCTGGGGGTTCTCACTCGTTTCCGGAAAGAACCTGTCGCTGTTGCAGCAGATATAGAACAAATGTTCTACTGCTTCAAGGTTTGGAAAAAGCACCGAGATTTTCTGCGGTTCCTATGGTTTGAAGACAACGACCCTACCAGGAAAGTTATAGAATACCGCATGACTGTCCATGTATTTGGTAACAGCCCCTCTCCAGCTGTTGCTATATATGGTTTGAGAAGAACAGCACTACAAGGACAGGGAGAATACAGTCTGGAAGCAAGGCAATTCGTCTTAAAGAATTTTTATGTTGATGATGGTCTGACTTCGTTTCCTACCAGTGACAACGCAATCCGTGTGTTGAAAGAGACCAAAGAAATGTTAGCCGTCTCCAACATTCGGTTGCACAAGATAGCATCCAATCAGGAAGCAGTGATGGAAGCATTCCCATCTAAAGATCGAGCTAAAGAGGTAAAAGATTTAACACTGGGTGTAGATCCTTTACCTGTACAGAGAAGCTTAGGACTCATCTGGAACCTCCAAAGTGATAGCTTCGCTTTCCTTGTCTCCAGAGAAGAGAAACCATTTACTCGCAGGGGTGTCCTCTCAACTGTCAACAGCCTATTTGACCCATTGGGGTTTGTGGCTCCAATAACTGTACAAGGAAAGGCCCTAGTAAGAGAACTTTCGACAGAGTGTTGTGACTGGGATGCTCCATTGCCCACCGAGAAAGAGACAAAGTGGAAGTCGTGGAAAGATTCACTCATCGCACTTGAACAGCTCCAGATTCCGCGAACATATCTACCCACTTCCTTGCTTTCTACTCAAACCAGAGAACTATGTGTCTTTTCTGATGCTTCTACCACGGCT
Organism: Danionella dracula; assembly: GCA_900490495.1. Classification (NCBI taxonomy): domain Eukaryota; kingdom Metazoa; phylum Chordata; class Actinopteri; order Cypriniformes; family Danionidae; genus Danionella; species Danionella dracula. The sequence goes on along the minus strand of UELW01000778.1, from coordinate 20,359,704 downwards.
ATTTCCACAGTAGCTTATCTCAGAGCAGTGGACGATCAGGGACACATTCACGTTGGATTCTGCATGGGAAAGTCCAAGTTAGCTCCTAAACTGTGCCATACGGTACCACGTCTAGAGCTTTGTGCAGCTGTGCTTGCGGTAGAGCTAGCCAACATGTTGTTGGACGAGTTGGACATAACAATACATACAGTGAAGTTCTACACAGACAGTAAAGTTGTACTGGGTTATATATACAACACCAACCGAAGATTCTATGTGTATGTTGCTAATAGAGTGGCACGCATCCGAAAGTCAACACGTCCTGAGCAGTGGCACTTTATCAGTACGGGGCACAATCCAGCGGATCACGGCACACAAGCTATACCAGCTACCCTCCTGAAGGAAAGTAATTGGTTTTCTGGACCTCCCTGTCTGAAAAAGGATAAAGAAGTCAATCCTCCTCGGCAAGAAGTTTTTGAGCTTGTGGACCCAGACTTGAATGCAGATGTGCGTCCACTGATAACAACCATGGCTACAAAGGTTTCGGAAATTGACCTTGGTTCACACAGATTTAGTCGCTTTTCCAGCTGGAAGCCGCTGATTTATGGAGTAGCTAAACTGATTGTGAAAGTCAGATCTTTTTCTAAGGCTTTAGAGGAAGCAAAGACAGACAGTCTCTCAAAGGCTAGGACAGTAATCATCCGCTGCATACAGCACGACATATTCAAGGAGGAGATCAGAAACCTTTCTAAAGGGGAGATTGTTTCAAAACACAGCCATCTCAGAAAGCTTGATCCGATCATAGTTACAGATGGTTTGTTGAGAATAGGTGGTCGCTTGACCTCAGCAGCAATTCCTTGGGAAGAGAAACATCCAATAATCATTCCCAAAAACCATCACATTGCAACATTGCTAGTCCGTCATTACCATGAGCGGGTTGCACACCAAGGACGACACATCACGGAAGGAGCCATTAGATCTGCTGGTTTATGGATTTTGGGAGGAAAGAGACTTGTATCAAGCATTATACACAAGTGTGTCATCTGTTTGAAATTAAGAGGAGACACGGGTACCCAAAAAATGTCCAACTTACCTGCGGATCGTGTTGCACAAGTTCCCCCATTTACACATGTCGGATTAGATGTGTTCGGGCCATGGAACATCTGTGTTCGTAAGACGAGAGGAAATCTCTCAGAAGGAAAACGCTGGGCCGTCATGTTCTCTTGTCTGGTCACAAGAGCAGTTCACATAGAAGTAGTGGAGTCTCTATCGACAGCAAGCTTCATAAATGCTCTACGGAGATTCACTGCTATCAGAGGACCAGCAAAACTCTTTCGTTCTGACCGTGGAACAAACTTTGTTGGTGCCTGTAAAGAACTAGGAATAACACCACAAGACACAGAGCTTCAGTCTTACCTCAACCAACAGGGCTGTACATGGGAGTTCAATGTACCACACTCTTCACACATGGGAGGAGCTTGGGAAAGAATGATAGGGATTGCTCGTCGCATTTTGGATGCAATGCTGCTCAAGCTTCATTCCCCCAAATTTTCACATGAAGGACTAGTCACGCTTCTGGCAGAGGTGGTTGCTATTATGAATGCAAGACCAATCGTCCCTGTGTCGTCAGATCCAGACAACGCTACTGTTCTTACTCCTGCCATGCTTTTGACCCAGGAAAATGATTCTGTGTCAGCTCCTTTGAGACAACTTGACTTAAAGGATCTTTACCGGAGTCAATGGAAACAAGTCCAGAGCCTTACAGATTCATTCTGAAAACAATGGCGTCAACAGTATCTCGCAACATTACAACCAAGGCAGAAATGGCATACAAATCAACCCAACTTCAACATTGGAGATGTCGTTCTCTTAAAAAACACTGAAGTCAGGCGGAATGAATGGCCTATGGGACTGATTGTCAACACGTTTCCAGGCCAGGATGGAAGGGTCCGTAAAGTAGATGTCAGGGTGATGAAGGAAGGTTCTCCTAGAGTTTATTCCAGACCCGTCTCGGACATTGTTTTTCTACATAGAGAGTCATAGTGGTATAAAACCTTATACCAGACGGGGAGTGTGCTGCCCCTTTGGGAAGGCTGGCAGTGTGGTTGCTTTGCAGCATTGTTGTCCTTTCGGACTTCCCGTAGAGTCGCGCAGCATTGTTATGTTTTCGGGCTTTCCGTTGCTCGCGCAGCACCGACGAACTTACAGATTGGCCATTTTGTTCGACATCGTTTACTTATTTTTTCATCACAGCCCCAAAGTATATATGTCTGTAAGTAACGTAATAATTGATATTCAGATGGTGGTGTTCAGTTTTTGCCGTTTCAATGAATGTCAGCCTGTAAAACATTTATAACGATAGCGATGCTAACCGCGCTAGCCAGTCTATTGGGTTTTCAATGTTATGTTAGCATCTATGCTAAGCGTTCGATATGTGTGTGAATACTGGTCATTTTATATTACTATGGTGTGTGTTTTTCATAGAAATGTATAGTTGAATTGCTGTTATATGTAAATATTATAAGACATTCAAGTCTATTTATGTATATATCTGTATTTTTGTGTTTCAGTTTCACAGTGTTTCCCATAAATGTCCAAAACGTACAAGCTGTCTCCTGGATGTTTATTGAGGAACCTGTTAGCTGTCTGCCAAACTAGACATCACATTAAAGCTCCAGTGAGGGCAGATTATCACCTTTACCTTTGTGTGTTACATTAAATAATAAGGGAGCATTATTTCCAGTGAACAAGTACTTTGAACGTGAAAGTACTGTCATCCGATCACTGACAGGAGTCGTGTGTAGTCTCTATAACAGAGGCACAAAGGCTTTTTGCAAAGTTTAAGGACGGAATGTTTTCTACAGGTAAAATAATTTTGTGTTTCTTACATAAAGGTATGAATACATTAGAAAATATTATGGAGTATCAAGTTCTTCATCCACTCATTCATTATCCAGCACCAGCCAGAAAAGCTCTTCTCTCCTATTCACACATCTCAAAAAATGAAGGAAATAACTAAAAATAGACTTGGGGAATATGAAGCTTTTGCTATAAATGGTTTGAGTGCCAGGTAACGAATAGCTTGGGGTTATATTTACACGCAAAGTTTGGTGCAGCTGCACCAATGTGTGGCCTGAGTTCACCTGCAGTAAACTAAGCGCCATCTAGTGTTCAGGAGAAGGTATGTTCACTTATTTTTGACCCCAGAGAAGTCATATAGCTAGTTGATGGGTAATTCTTCACTTCACGAAGAGTGAAAAATCATATTTTGCAAGATCAAGAAAAGGAATATCATGAAATGTGTACATGCTGCTCATCTAAACTTGCAAGGAAATTACGTCTTTTTTCTAAACATTACTAACCACGCTTAACATCAAAGAAATTTAAATCTGCGAATACTATAGACTTACTTTTGCTGAGGTAGATGATCAGCTGGTAAACCTGGGCAATTCCTTCCTCTGTGAGGGGCATGCCAAAAACTACACCTTTATCTGGTAACAGAAAAAAATTCCATCAGTTTCAGAACATTTCAGAATTTCCACCAAATGAGGAGTTTTTCCAACTGAAAAAATTAATCATTGATTATGCTGGTTCTTACTGCGTTCTGGATAAACTTACAACAGTGAATACTTCCTGAAGTAGACAAATCTACAAATACAGCTAGCTTGTGTTGAATTAAAAGCTACAAGGTTTAAATCTGAAGTAACTTCAATTAGTGTTGTTTTTGACCATGGGCAACCTACTCAAACTCTAACAACCATAACCATGATATGTTTTTGAGCATTTATGCACATTTTCTCCTTAACTATAATAATTACTTTTTTTTTTGCTTTTACAGGCATTTTCTCAATCTTTATCAATGCCAAACAACAACAAAAACACAAAAACTGAGCCTTACATAGAATACTGAAAAATAAGACATGAGAATTTATACAAGACTTTGAACAGTGACACTTTAGACTTGGGTATTGCAATGTTGGCTCAGCAACAGCGATGGACGATGGCATCGTCTATCAACCAAACCCTAGTTCAAAAGGTGCATATTAGGGCTAGTTTCAACTCAAACCAGTTAGGATAATGTTTTCAGCGCTTTAATTTGGTCACTGCTTTCTCACATCTCCAAATAAACATTAAAATGGAATATGAATGCCAGTTTGAACTTAAAGAGTCAGTTGTAAAAGCACCCTAAAGGTCATTTAAATTCGAGTTTGTATCCTCTTGAATGAATTGGGCAGTTAGTTTGACAGGGTTACAATTAGGGGCGGGTGCTATACCAGTATGAAAGTGAATACCAGTATTGTGTAATGCCGAGATATGGATTTTGCAATACCGTGGATACCATCAGCTTGATGTTTCGCTTGCACACACTCAATTTATTGATGTTTAGACAAGGAGATGATGTGACCCGACACGAGCGCTTGTGCTGAGAGGAGAGAGAGGGAAGCTATTCAGGTATAGTGACTGCGTAAGCTGTTGCTCCGTCTGAAATCCAGTCAAACAGAACTCACTGAGTTGCTAAAAGTTGTCGCTAGACTTGTCACAAAAAAAAACTTAATTTTTTTCCCTCCTCTGTCTTTAATTTCTTCCTTTATTTTCCACCTGCTATGGTTTATTGATCAGTTGATACAATTTCTATTATAAGTAAGCTGAGATAGTCTTTGATGGTGTAACAAATTGCATATTGTCTCTCCCGTTCTGTAAGTCGCTTTAGATAAAAGCGTCTGCCAAATGCATAAATGTAAATGTAATGTAAACTATCCATTGGATTATAATTTTTTTTAAATCCGCTAGGTGGTCTGATGAGTCTCTAAATCCAGTGACAAAGTCTAGCAACCCTAACCATTCTAAGATGGCAACACTTGACGGGCAGAGAGGACTGCCTCAGTGTACACACTCTCATGCTCTCGCTCTCTCATTTGCAGTCAAGTATAAACACTTACTGAGAGTTCATCATGAAAATATTCTAGAAAGCTATTCTATATGCTCTAGGTAGCAGACTTCACAACTAATCTACATGAGAACACCCCAGAATTAAACACAGAATTCAGTTTGAGCTGAAACGTCATTAGTTACGTCCCTAGTTACAATTATTGTTTTAAACAGACACTAATTCTAAATTGCATGTTTAAGTATGAAAATGCTTTTCATCCAATGTGCATGTTAAAAAAATCACCCAAGGTTTCACATCATCACAAGGTTTAGAGATCCCAAACTCTGACCAGTTTTGACATGAGACCAAACTTCCAAACATACACTATTAACAGGCAGAAAGTAAGCCAGCAAGGAAACCCCTACACAGCTCTCCAGATTCACCTTTGCGCTTGAGGAAGTTGAAGGAGCGGAAGAATCCAGCAGTGGGAGTCCTGGGCTCTTCATCGCCTTGCAGCTGAGCAAATTCAGCACCTGGCAGGTCAATAAGCCGTGAGATATTGCTCAAGACCAGCTCGCTGAAAGCTTCAGGCTGCTCGTGCCGAAGCTTCTCTACAAAGAAATCCGGGTTGAAGATGATGGGTGGGCGGCCTTCACTACTGCTGCCACTAGATTCAGACTCCTGATGGACGACATTGCACACTGTGCCCCTTCCAGTAACAAGAGACACATTTTTACTAAAACATTTAATGTAATGCCCAAATATTTACATTTAATGTTCAAAGTGTATTACATAAAGTAGTTTCATTCTATAAAAAAGGTGAAAGTGTAAACAGTCTAAAATGGAATATACAAGTAATTTGGGTAATTAGGTTAACATCTTTAGTGGCTTGTGACAATAGCGCAACAAGCTATTTATATTGCTTCATGATCTGTTGCGACAACTTCTACAGGAGTTACAAATATAACCGATGACCCTAAAGTTTAGAAGCAAAAATAATTTTCAAAGGAAACTATCACAAATATAAATGGGAAAGAAATAAGAGCATAATAACAGAGCAACCGTTGCTGTTGCTTTGAATGGATAAAAAAAAAAACATTGATTTCTTTGATTTTACTAAATGTATCTTCTGAGATTAATACATTTTCTTTTCATTTTCAATTATTAGAATAACCTCCAGATATTTATATTAACAATTACTTTTTATAGCAATAAACTGCAACTGCGCCAAATTATTAATAGTAATTTCATCCAGCCAATAGCTAATACAGACTAATAAGTGACGTTATGTTAGCATGAAATAAATTCATTTATTCTAGTTGTTAGTTATTATTCTAGACTAGTTGCGGTTTATGTCAAGCATTGAACGCATTAACATTTTAAGACGCTGATGTCAATGAGAAGATTTAACTCTGATCACCATTTGCCTCATTATGAGAATTATGTTTTGAGAAACCAAATGTACACACTTAAGGTAAAATTGAGCTACATTAAAAAATAGCGTTAACGTAACGATCACTTTTTTCCCCTTCTTCAGTTCAACTCAAAGTCTAACTAGTCAGAAAATAAAAGAATGGGTAAAATACGTTATCCTCCAAAACGCGTGCTGTTGACGTGGTAGGTAACACTAGCTAACGTTAGATACAAATAATTAATTTAACACTATGAAAAGCAAAAATTGAATACGTTGACGGCAACGTTCAAGTTAACGTTATACGTAACGTTAATAATGCAACACACGCAATTTGGCACCTCATGTCGTCTAACATCAAATATTTAACGCTTTAACATTTAGTCATTCAATATTACACCAGCAGTGGCTTTAATATATGAACAATGGTTACCTTCTATCGCGTTTTTCTTTATTTACATCGGTATCTTTCTCCGCGGCCATCTTACATCTTCTGTTTGAATCCGCCGCTGCTGAGGCGTTAACTACTGCTTAATCACGATTGGACACTGAATGGAAAGTAGGAGTGTTTTTTGGAAAATGTGTTTCTTGAGCTCTGATTGGTCAATTCAAATGCTTTGCCACATTGATGACTGGCTTGGGATCAGTGTGCAAACCATTGACTGGATATTTGTGGTTGAACCTAGTCTTCTTCTACTATAAGATTCTTTCAGAATTAGAAATAAGTATCTGATATTTTAACTTTTGGTATAGAAAAGCAGGAAACATTGTTGTGCAAATAACAGTCATTTATTTCTTCTCAGAGATACAGATAACCTTAATGGTTGAACAAAATGTATTGTCAAACTCACAAGACAAACAATGAAAGAAGAAACATTGGATAATGCAAAAATACTTAAAACTTAAGATTTTGTATCCCTTGCATATTAAAATGAAATAAACTTACAAACTCACAGTCATATAAGTCATATAGTTTTTTAGATTGTCATCGATTTAACTGATTTAAAAAAATATCAAAATCATGCTACAATAGCAATGAAAGGTGCTATGTGCAATTTCAGAGATGACATTTCAAATCAACAGACCAAAAAAAGTCTCTTGTCCAAATTTTTTTGGTCTATGACTACTAGTTTGTTTGGGTTCGTACTGAATAAAAACGTCATACTTTTTCTTTGAGAAACTACCACTACCACAATATTAACAACTATTTTTACCAAATTAAATAAATTTCATTTTAAATCATTTCAAAATAAATATTGCAATAGTCTAAGATCTAGCTAATGTTGTCTTAATTAAACCACTTTGAAAATTGTCTTCTATCAAAAACTTTTTGTGTTTTGTTGAAGATGAAGATCACTCACACCACCTTCAACTCGGTGGATCTGGGGATCGAACCGATGACCTTCTGACCTCCAGTCAATCTCCTTGTCCACCAGACCACAAGTGCCATATTACTGTTTCTCAAACACAGAAACAACAACAAAACATGAAAGTGTAGTGGTGTGAATCACAGTCTGAAGGTTCCCAGTTTTAGTTCAACTTGACAAGTTCTGAATTAAAGATGGCAGACATGTGATGAGAATGTATTTTTAAAGGTACCATATTCAGCTATTTTTAAAGTAGTTTGAATAAATAAACAAACCCACTATACTATTAATGAACTCTTAAGAACCTTCCAAATGCAGTGTTTATAAAAAAAAATGTCTTTAAATCATCTCTGTGGACCTCGTCTGTCAGTCATAATTCACTGTAACATAAATTTTGGCAACTTTTTTCCAACATTTTTAATAGGGCACAGGTCTCCTACTGCTGCACTTCCAGGCCAGACAGCGAATAAGTTCTGCATTTAGATGAGCTGTATTAGCGGTTCATCTGATTGGTGAACAGAAGGCGAGTAAATAATGGAAGGTATTCTGGAGCTACCAGAAAAGCAACATAAGATTACTCAAACATGCATGAATAAATCCGAATGTAACTTTAAGAATGTTTTTAATCAGTGAACAACACTAAACCATGCTAGAAATGTCGGAAAGGTTGAGTTTTACTTAATATGACCCTTTTAATGTCACATGTTTGTTAAAGCATGCTTTCTAAAAGATGAATTCATTAAAGAATTGAACCAACTGATGTTAAAATGTCAAAGATGCACTATATTAAGATGTTTTTAAATCCTTTCACAGAAACAGTGAAGAATATTTAATTGCATGATAATCACAAAACAAAAGTATAAAAACAATGTCAAGACAACAGGTTGTAATGAACATGTATTGATCTTCGTGTGTGAAAAACATAGCACCAAGCTTCGGTCCAGCTTCACGGTCTGTTAGTTGTAGACACAAGATGATGGAAGTTAACAGAGTCAATACTCCCCTGCATTGTTATGTTTCAGTTAAAGGACATTGTCAAGCATGTGCATGGACTCCATTATGGCCTCGTCCTGAGTATAAGAAGATGGACAAAACAAACCAGTTTTAACTAACAGATTTCATTCAGATCAATAAGGAATAAGGTACGTTTAATTGTTTCTGATTTCTATCTTAGCTTTTTTCCCATTTGTAAAACTATCTAAATTAGCTAGTAGTAAGAAAATATGCAGGAATGCTTAGTTATTAGGGGTGTAGTTTCTTGTACCTTTTGACAGGTCTCCATAAATTCTTCCAATGTGACGACACCATCATTGTTAGTGTCCATTTTCTGAGGGAAGAGAGAATTAACTGTTTACTTGTTTGAAGTTGTTTGCTAAGAAGCCAAGAAGATTTTGATGACCATCTGTTTTGGTCATTAAACAAGAAGACATTGATTAGATTGAGCAGAGTTTCAGGTGAGTAAATCCAATGTTCTGAGTGGGCTCTGTGTTCACTCTTTTATTGGGTGACTGTCATGATCAGTTTCTCAGTTCTGACCGAGAATCGAAATATTACTCAACGTTATTATCTTTATGTGGATAGCTTTACTTATATATTGAAGGGAAGAAACTGTGAAAAGTAAAAAGTGAACCTAGTTTTAGAAACTTGTGATGTAATAATTAACTACCACCTATTGCATTGGCATATTCTTTACAGTGCTTTAAGACGCGTTTTCATCATGAGAAAATTTTTGTTGTTAAACATGCTCATATGGATGCATGATTTTGTTTAAAACAGGAGTAGGAAAAACTACAAAATATCCATTGTGAAAATGGCCTCATAGAGAATCTCCTAACTTGGCTACTTGCCACAAGCAAGTAAAACTAGATCTCACCAAAGCCCTGATTTGACTATCAAGGCTGATGAGGGACTTTGGGATTCTTTTTAAAGCCTAGATTTTTAACAAAAATAGAAGAACTAGTGAGACCTGAAAGAACCTCTCCACATGATCTGTATGAGTGCTCTCCTTTATGCACGGATGAGTGTGATTCCCCATCAGATCATAGATGGACTTCATGATGTCGTTCATCTCCTAAAACAGACAGAGGCTCTTATTGTTTCTGAGGGCAATGATACACAAGCACCGTACAACACCAGGACAATGGAAACGATGCAATTTGACACTAGTCATCAAGGAAAGCATACTTTTGAAGCATGCAGAAGTCAGTACACAAACATTCCAAGATATCCAACTATTTTTAACAATATAATATATTTAACAAAAAAATCTCATCTTTAAGTTGCACTCCAAAACAGCACATTCCACTTTATAAACACATACTGTCCCGCTTGATTTTAAATGGATTTAAAGTGTTCTTGATATGATAAAAGTCAAATTATGTGCCTTTTACGATTGAAAGTCTATGGGTGAGTGGAGCGGCTAATACGCGCTTATTACGCGGTTAATAAATTAAATTTTCAGTAGAAAACCCGATTACTAAACATTTAGATAGCTACACCCCTAGATGTTATTAAGGTGTTATACAAACTTGAGGTGTATAACTTTATGTTCACTGTATGTGCAAAAACATTTTAATAAAAGGTTGAGGTATTACGTTCAGTCACTTCCTATTGCGACGGAGCAGGTAGAGCAGGAGGTTGTCCCCTTGGTCTATAAATAATAAAAGTCTCAATTGCTTAGTGTCAGCACAGTCTGTTATGTCTCTGTAAAATTTAGCTAGTCAAAAATACAAGTACTATTATACTCAAAGAACAAGATAATATGATCATATCACACCTTTTCCATCTGCATTACATTCCAATATCGCATTGATCCAGAAATACTGCTGCTAGCACTCAAAAGCTCCGTATGATTTAGCTCCTGCCAATCCGACTAGCCTGTTATAGGTAAAAATACTTTCAAGATTATCACGAACAAATGTTTCTGAATATTTACAAGCCACCTTTTTACATCATGTGTGTTCTGGTTCTGAGTGCATCACAAATTCCAACTGCGGTCAGTCATTTGTGTACTCTACTCATTCTGTATGCACTCTATAGGGTGTACTGTACCTCCCTGGTAATGCATCCGTCTTTATTGAGGTCGTACAAACTGAAGGCCCAGCACAATCTGTCAGTGATGCTCCCGCGCAAGATGATTGATAAACCCACCACAAAGTCCTGCAAACAAAAAGAGAATCCCTTTCAAAGACTAGAGATAAAGAAGCATGCCACATGAAAAAGATTTATTATCAAACCGTAAATATTCGGTCTCGCTGGTGTTCTGGCCAGGTGCGCTCAAGGTTAATCATTTTATATTACTCTACTAAGTGGTTTAAAAACTGTTGATGTACACTGGAAAGCAATGTGCTATCAAATTTATAAACACATTCACTCCTGTAGACTAAATTGCAATTACAAAAAAATATAAAGTTTCCTTAACAAGGTCGACTGTCTAAAAAAGCAGCACAAAAAAAATCAAATAGTTTTGACATGGTCTAACACTTTATAATTAGACAATGATTAAAGATGAACTGACCTCAAAAGTCACAAGTCCATTTTTGTGTCTGTCAAACGCATCAAAGAGGAAATGTGCATATGCGCTAGAATCTTAAAGAAAAAAAAGTGCTTTAATTTAGACACTGAATTAGGACTGAATTTAAAAAACTCAAATGAATGAATTCACCTCCTTGGGGAAAAAAGTGAGAGTAGATCAAGTTAAAGTTCTCTTCGTTTACCACTCCCGTGGGACAGTCCTGTAGCACACAGAGACATTTTGAAATGTACAACTCGAAAAGAAAACATATTTTATGAAGTCATTTATTATTATTATAAAATGTTACTTGGGGGACTTGGGGAAATTGCTGCAAATCTCATTGTGATTGCACAACACAGACGATTACACAAAAAGAAAACAAATATTTGCACCTAACAGCACAGACATTACAGTTTTTATCATGTAGCTCCTGACCTTTTTTCTGTTTTCTTTTTGGTTGATAAACAGTTTTGTAGTTCATCTATTAAACATTTGTGGAATGTAATAAATACTTAATCACAAATAATCAACAATGCCTAATGGCAGTCATAGTTCAAATGATTTTATGTTTAATAAGTTAATATGAAAAATGTATTTATACGTTTACCCAGATAACTCCTGCTGATTGGTAACAAGTTTATGTGGTACATGCCCTGTTGGTCTAAACGATCTCTTCTTTAGCATTTTTGAGCATTTTAGCACCTTGAAAGACTGGGTGGATGAAACCTCTTTTGAAAAACTCCTAGTTTTTTAGATGTTTTCTAAAAAAAAAACCTAGATTGTGTATGACCCAATACAGGGAAGGGGTAAGTAATTTTCTTACATTTTTAAAGCTTCGGTACAAGACCTGCAGCTCTGTTTTGTTGAAGCTGGTCATTTCCATCAGTTTCTCTAAACTCTCAGGACGATAGAAGATTGTGGCCAGCTCAAACTCTTCCTCAAAGCTGTCTGGATTGGATAAAAGAAAGCATAATTATTTGTGCACAAATTATTTAACAAAGAAGTTAACTGATTCAAAGGGATAGTCAGACTTTTCCAGGATTTTGAACAGATATGAGACTTACTGAGATTATTTCCCTAATGCCCACAAATCCTTACACAATCTCGCTTATTTTTTTTGACAAAACAAACTTTGCTGTCCTGCCCCATAATGCTTGACAATGAGCTTTTTTCCTCTAACTTGTAGTAAAAACCATAATTTACTCCATAAATACACAGATGGTAATTATTGAAAATGTCTGCCATGGTGCCACAGATTAGCTCTGTTGTGCAGAGGCAAAAAAACTTATATTGTTTCATCGCCACAGGGAAATGTCTTCTACTCATAAATGAGCAGACACTTTTATCAAAACATAACATTAAACACAATGTGACACAAAATACTTGACAATTGAAGAGTTGCATAATGTTTTACTATTTGATGCTCTATATTTATATGCATTTTATAGTCCTGAGATGTTAAAGTTTAAAAAACGTTTCACCGTCAACCCCTGGCTTAATGGCGACATATTAACATGAAGTGAAAAGCAGGATCAGATTTGCATTTGCATAACATTTACATTTATTTACATTTATGCATTTGGCAGACGCTTTTGTCGAAAGCGACTTACATTAGGGAGAGACAATATGCAATTTGTTACACCGTCAAAGTCTAAATAAGAAATAATAATCATAAATAAGAAATAAAAATTTGTCTTACAAAACAAATTGACAAATGTAACTTTTTAATGCTAAAACATTTCATAGCAACCCTAAAATTCATGCCAAAGTGTTTGAAATTGCTGCCTGATCTCCCCTTTTAGGTTACCTCAGTAAGACAAGGCAAGGTAAGGCAAGGCAAGTTTATCTGTATAGCACATTTCGCACACAGGGTAATTCAAAGTGCTTTACATTGGAAACAAAAAATAAACACTGATGTTTTCATAGAAACCACTTCCTTCTAAGTACGATCTGAATCATTTTATCATTACATAGTTGGTCTTTCAAGAAGTAGATGTGAATGTCGATGTGAATGTAAGTGTAACTTGCTTTGTCTGACAGATGGAGTTGAGTCTGGACGGCAGCAAGGTAAAAGCCTAAGGATGCGCTGCTTCAGCTTCTTCTTCTTGGTCTTACCTGGACACACATGAAGAAAACTATATGAGCCTTGAAAAAACCATTGACCCATGCTTGACAGGAAGAGCTGCAGGCATATACAACCCTGTTGCAATAATTTCCATTTGCAAGCTTGTTTGTTTTCTGCAAAAAATATGTAGCTGCAGATTTTGTGGAAAAATATTATTAGCTACATTACCATCTAATGTTTGCATTTAAATTATCAAACACATTTTATTAATTACGTTGATTATAATAATGATTGAATCTACGGGCTTTTGTTTTATTTAAAATTGGGTTCTCAGTAGTAAGTTCCTATTCATTGTAAATAGAACACACTTTTTTTCTTCAAACAGAAATGTTTATACACTTACCCAATCTGATGTCACTGCATTCAGGTTACAGCAAGTTAAAGGGGAAGAATGTTAGCTTGTGGCCAAAACTTGTATTGCAATAACTGAAAATCCCACCTGAATGTTTCCTGATTGTTACAAGACTGAAAGAGGGCTATATGGACCAAAAGTTAAAAAAAAAAGGACATATAGACATTATTTCAGGGTTGCACTCAGCTTTTGAAATGGGAATATTCTGGCTGGACTAACCTTTAGTAATATCAGTGCTTGAAATTATTATTATTTAATGCCTCTTGACATATCAAGGTCATTATCAGTGCAGAGTTCTTACTGCACTTTTAATGTTAAAGTCATGAAGGGTTTGAACGTTATAACATTCAAATAAAATAATTGTATGTGCAATTCGTAGCGCACGCACCCACGCACGCACACGGCAATAAAGCTGATTCTGAAAATGACATTGAGAACTGTTCTAAAAGTAGATAAAGGGAGTCGAATGCTCAGATCAAATAACGGTTTAACATTATTCTTATGCATACTACAAATGAAATAATCTCATATTCAGCCACCATTTCATCAGTACGGTGAAAGAAATTGTGAAGAATTGTAAAAAGACAAAATATGAATTAGTCTTGAATAAGAACTGAATTATAATTTTTTTTTTATCAGAATATAAATCAACACGTTTATAAAAGCTAAATAAAGAACATACTTAAACATTCTGCGAAAACAGCTATTGTAAAAATTGAGGTCCATGAAACACGCGGTCAGACTTGGTGAGAAAATACTAACGCATCTGATAATTGATGATAATTTGCATTAACACACGTAAAACCATAGAAAACAATGTCGTTTTTATATCACAAGTGGTGTAGCTGTTAGTGAAAATTACCAGTCAGCAAGTCACCCGACCCGTCACATTCTCCAGAAGTGTTCAAACTCTCCTCTTTGGATTTCATCTTCATCTCCAAATTGCGGGACACAAATAGCAGATAAACAACTGCAATCCCAATTGAAAATCTTGTTAAACCATTCCTCTATTTAGCCAGTAAATGTTCGTGTGAGGGCTTAAAGAATTGTTTTGTTTCTGTTAGAAGTTCCTTCCAGCCATCGTCCGTTTGCTCCGGTCCTCGGTTCATTCATGTAGAACATCAGGAGAACGTTCTGACCTCTCCAGCACCAAACACACGAACACAGAGCGTCCCGTTTATTATAAAAGAGCGAGCACAGCCTCAGTGCCATCTGCTCTTCCTGCTGCTGCAAAATGAATGAAGCTGCTCGCTAAAATCAAGAGGGAGCCTCTCCGCCTCTGCCACTCCACTGTGCAGAATTTGGGCTACATTAATGTACGAGCGGAAAACTGCACCCAAATTCACTTAAACTATACCAGTTTATCTCATATAACTGTAATAGAAGGGTTAAAATTTTCTACAATTTCAGAAAAAAAACTCAATATCTTATAGGTTAATTCTGGGAGGGAAACGTGCATTTTTTCCTGACTGACAAGAATCTAATGCAAAATAAGTGGATTTAAGCTACAAAAAAAATGAAGAAAAAAAAACAATAACTAAACTTTACCTGCAAAACTGTTAGTGTTTCATCTAAATATATAATATTTAAATGAAACAATTCAGGAAACTTAACATACCTGTGCAGCAAGAGGTTTTAAAAAAAAGAGACCAGCTTATTTGCAGAGAAGCCTATTTTTTGTGTGATTTAAAATGTCAACATTTGCTCCCAACATTCTGTACTATACCTTTTAAATTGTCACTCAGTCAGTACGCCATCATGGAGAGTTTGCTTACCATACAAATGTTCAGATGACAGTCATTGGCACCGTCCTCAGGGAGGGTAAATGGCAAAGCCCATTGTTAAGAAGCTGCTTGTTCAATATTCAAACATTGAGACATTCAAATGCTTGATATTAAGATATAGATTTTTAACTATAGATTTGGTGGATTTTTAGTATTGTTAAGAAGCATGGGATAGTTAGTGGTACTTTTTAAAAACTTTCTAAGACTATATTTTTTCTATAAACTATATTTTACAGCGTGTGATAAATGCTTTAGTGAAGACTGGCAAGTTTTTCTTTTTATGCAGTATCCGGCCCCTCGGGGATAGTTATGCAGCTGTAGCTGAGTCTGTTCACCATTATATTAGAAGATGTTGGGTTTTTATGTTTAAAAACACTTCCACTATTAAAAACACCTAATATGATTGGAATTGAATAAAGTAGCGTTCCAAGAAGTGAACCTCCTTAACATAAATAGGGCTGGAGGAGGAGAAATCACATGCCTTATAAAGAACTCTTCTGAGGCCGCCATATTTTTTGGAAATAAGTTTAATTGCGAGGGCTGACATGTTCATAAGTTTTGAAAGTCAGTGTACAATTATCCAATTTTTGGTTCTAAATTATAACCCAAAAATTTTATAATTAAACCTCATTTCAGTTTGTGCTTGAAAAATGAAAGTAAAATGATAAAATAGCTGTGTTTATTAGAAGCATTTATTGGCCGATACACAAAAAACAGTAAGAATATTTAGATTTTCTTCTTTTTCTTAATTTGATCTTTATTTTTACAAGTAGTGATATTGATGAAATGCTGAAACCTTTACCTGAGATTTATCACAAAAGATTTCCTAGAAAACTTCACTGCTTTTTAGTTTTAGGTATTGTGACATCTTGACTGCCACACTTATTACGACTATACAAATATAAGAAAATACAAATATGCAACATTTATCTGATTTTGGGATGCATTTAGTTTTCATGTTTACTACACTCTTTAAAATCCAATAGATTTAGTTAAATGTATATTTTCATTTCAGAGTCAGAGTGCGTAGACATTTTGTCATATTATCAAAAGCCAAGTGATCATTGATTATGTTTGAATTGACTTGTGAACTAGAAAGTAATTTTGTTTAAAAGACTGCACAAAAACTACAGAAGTTGACTTTACGACACGTGTATTTACCAATAAACCAGACGTTATTTAAGAAACCTTTATTTCCCTATTAGCAACATGCACTATATAACAAAATAACGTTTCAGCTTTAAAGAGCCTCAATATGGATGGATGATGTTGTGTATGTCTACCTTGAAATTGGATTTTATGGACCTGCCACACATTGTTATTAACAAAACTCTTTTTTTCACATTGGTGATTATTTCAAGCAATTGCAATAATTAATTTAGGTAATGTTTTTTTAAGCAAATGAACATGTAACCCCAATCAGATTTGCCTTTTATCCCTCCCCACTAAAGCATCTCTAAACAATTTCAAAATGAAATGTAACCTTAAAAAGAGGAAACAGAGGAATTACAGGAGAATTACACAAACTTAGCATGGGTTTAAAAACATGCTTTAATTTTTTAAAGTGCTTTCTACGGTTTGTAACCAAGACGGGAACACTGCAAATGTAAAAAAAATACATAAAAGATTTCCACAAGCTAAAAACATAACTAAATATAACATGACTACACCAATTTGTTTCCTGCAGCTCTGAATTTGCCCTTGTTTAATAATTCATCAAACTGTGGAACTTGTACAATAATGAAATAATTATATTTATGTTTGTCTATTTTTAAACCTCCAAGAACAAAGACAATCTTTTCTTCTGGAAGGCTCATTAATGACATAATACTGACAAGAGATTATTTATAGATCCACAAAGATGACTTTATGAGTGCAATATCTTGAACAAACAGAAGCAGAAGCACATCACATCTCTGAGATCTAAGAAGCAGACAATGTGATAAATTAAAACAAAGCATCTTCCACCTCAAAGAAAGGGAGTTATTTTAGAGTGCTCTGAGGATAAGTTTGACACTAGGGTTATGCCCTGCACTCTCGCTACATAATTGTACTATTCTAATACCCATTGAACTACCCTGTAAATACTTTCTATAACAAAACATCCATTTTATTTATCTACTTGTAAATTGTGCATATAGTGCATAAATATCTGCAAACCAGGCTATTCAAATTTCAACCTGTATGTTTGTTCATATAACATCTTCTGTTACAGATATAACCATATTCACAATTTCAGATATCAATCAATCAATCAAGTCAATCAATCAAGAATTTATATAGCGCTTTTTAAAAGTTACTTTCAAAGCAGCTTCACAAAGTCCTAGTGAGGATCAGGTAGAGTAAATAAAAGTTCCCTCTTTGAGGTTCCTCACTGACTGAGCCAGATGCTAATCACCTCCCCAACAAAAAGAATTTGCAAACCCAAGATCCATCGATGAAAAGTTCGTCAGAACGCACCTGAGAAAAAACAAAACAAAACAAAAACAAAGACAAAACAAAAACTAACAAACGAAAAACAATGGTTAGAAAAATGTAATAGACAACAAACAGGTGATCAGCTGCAGGATGAGTGATAAATGTTTGGGATAGATCAGATAGGCACATTGAACCACATTGTTTTTTCAACGGATTGTATGTTTATAGTGCTCAGACACCACATCTGTTTTGACAAATACTATGAGCCTATTATTTAAAATGCTAGATTAAACAGATATGTTTTGAACTCTGTGAGCGTAACAGAGCTTTAGACAACATCCAGGAGTTTGTTCCAGAGCTTTGGATCTCTATATGAGAACGCTCTTCCCCCTTCTGGAGGATTTACTAATCTGCAGAATAATCAAAAGCCCTGCTTCTTGGGACCGAAGAGAGCAAGCTGGAATATATCGTGATAGGAGACTGCTCAGGAAGGCAATAAGTAATATTTCTTATTTAGCATAAGGAAATTTTAGTTCATCCAATCATTGATATCAGATAAACATTCTGAGATCTTATTTAGCTTTAAAAGGTCACTAGGTTTTGCTGAGATATAGAGCTGGGTGTCGTCTGCATAGCAATGGAAACTAACCCCATGTCTTCTAATAATTTTGCCAAGGGGCAGCATGTATATTGAGAATAGGATGGGTCCCAGAACAGATCTCTGAGGAACTCCATACTCTACTGCTATTGTGTCTGATGAGTCTCCATGCATGAACAAGCTGACTCCGGTCAGAGAGGTAAGAGTTAAACCATCTTAGAGCCTGGCCCTGGATCGTTCTCTAGTCTCTCGAGGAGAATCCTGTGATCTATCGTATCGAAGGCTGCACTGAGATCTAGCAGAACTACAAGAGAGATATTCCCTTGATCCCAATCAAGTAAAAGATCATTAGAGATTTTAACCAGTGCCATCACTGTGCTATGATGCGCTCTGAATTCATATTGAAGATCTTCATAAAAGTTGCTCTTCTGTAAGAAGTAGCTGAGCTGTGCTATTACAACTTTCTCTAATTAAGAACGGAAGGTTAGATATTGGCCTATAGTTGGATAACTCGGTAGGATTCAGGTGTGTTTTCTTGATTAGTGGTTTAATTACTGCATTTTCGAGCTGATTAGGAGCGTAATCTAATGATAGAGATGAGTTTATAATAACTGGAAATGGTTCTTGAGCTATTTGTAGCAATTCTTTCAGTAATTTTAGTTGGTACAAGAAAGTATAAATATGGTACAGGAACATATGTAGTTTAGGTCTAACCCAGGGTAGTCAAACTCAATTCCTGGAGGGCTGTAGACACAGCAGGTTTTTGTTCCAACCCTGTTTCAGGAGACACACTAGTACCTTCAAACAAACCCAGAGGAGCTTATTCAGTGGAATCAGGTGTGTTCAGTTAAGGTTGGAGCAAAACTGTGGCCCTCTAGGAATTGAGTTTGACACCCCTGGTCTAACCAAAAGAGTAAGCAGCAAGTGCTGGATAAAAGTATAAATCAATGTGCAGATAAAGGAACATGTACAAGGATTTCTTTGTAATGACACAGTTTAATCTAATCTCTTGCAACGTTATCTAATTCTAAAGGTTTAGAACATTTTCATATTATGTTAGTAGATTTAGAAAGCTTTTACCATAATATATTAACCCCTTAAGGTTGGTATTCATCATATTCATGTTATTTTATTTTAATTACTCTAAATTAAATATATGCTTTACCCACATATATTTTGCAAATGAAAACAAACATGAAGAATCCCTTTGAGGTTTTGTAAAATACAGTTAAAGGATATTTTTTCCTTTGTAAGAATTTTTGGAATAAATGCTTTTCTAATGTTTATTCTCTCTTCTTTTTACAGTTTAAATATCTTAACAGGCAATAAAAAATAGTAATTAATTCTATGTTTTACAATTCACTGAAAAAGCTTTTTAATCAAACGTATCCTCATCTAACTGCAAGTAGTTAAAAATGATTTAGTCAAAACTTTTTCATTTCATATACAAGCATCTGATTGGCTCATGGCCGAACATGTTACAGCCAAACAATCTGCATAAAGTGGACTTTCATGAATTCTTCAATCTATCTTGCTTGATGGAGGAAACTTCAGCATTAAAATGTTTTGTTTTTAATATAAATAAATCAATCCTTTTCACTATGAGCAATTTAAGAGATTAATCAACTCAATGAGCACACAAAACTCTGAAAATAAGCAAATTTTCTCATAAAGATCAGCCAAAAATAGAGCCGTAACTCTGCTGAGATGGTGCAATGCTTTCTATATTGCAAATTAAATAAAACTTACTTTGTGGCCTTTAGCTCAACCTCCCCAGACAACAGAAAACTAAAGAAAAATACATGTATACATGTATATGTATATATAGTTACAGCCCACCAGGACAACTTCGGACCCGTGGTCTAGCTGATGTGATTCAGTAAATCAGTAATGACATGCAAGGCAGAATTTACATAAAACATTCAGAAAACACCACAACTAATGCAAAATGAAAACAACAAACCAGACAATTGCTCAATAAATAAGCTAACAAATAAACAAGTTAAAACTCATAATAATAGATACAAAAATCAATAGTAAAAATAAGTTTTAATTGTGTTTTTCACTTTAATTTTATATTTAGTTTCACACCTTGCTGACATCAAAAATATGTTCTCTCCCTATTATTTGTAAAGGACTGAAAGAGGTTCTACATGTCATTTGGTAAGCTCAGTGATTGTTTACATCTTGTCATCTCATGTGTTTACACCTGCAAAGCTTAGTGAAGGTTTGGTAAAATTAAGTGTTCAGAGAAATTATAAATAGTTGGTGTTTTCGAGGAAAAAGGATTTTGATTTGGTCACACACCACAGAAATGCTGGGATTGATGGTGATGCAGAGAAAAGATGAAGAGAAAAACCTTATAAATGGATTTAGAAGGTCATAAAGTCAGTGAACAAAAATGATTTAAACAAAGGCATGGATAAAGAGAGGGAAGAATGGCAGAATGATAATAGAGGACTGATAACAGACGAATGTGTTTGAGAAAGATAGTGAGTTAACTGTGATGACTGAAATAAGCCTCAGCTTTATCTCAACAGCTTAGAATACAGAACTATAAAATGCAAATAAAGAAACCTGCTGTAGATGGACGCTGTGTGTTAACGGAGACATTTCTGTTATAACATTTCAGAAAACATAAAAACACTGTTTTTAATTAAATCCTTCATATCCCCAGAGATCATTTGTAGTGTCTTAGCGATTTGGATTTGGTTCAGTCATTCTTTTGATTTCTTGGTAATACTTTTAGCAGAACTTAAATAAATCATTAAAGCACATGAGGCCAGTTGCATGTCCATATCAGTGACAAAGAGCTTTGCCAGCTCAGCAGCTACAGCAAAATATATTCGCCCCTTTCCAGTATCCCAAAATGCCTTGCGTTTCTTCTTCTGTTGTTAGTGCCCCTATGTGTCCGGTTGAGTAACTATTGTAGTGTGCACCATCCAAAGGAAAGGAGGGCCACTACATCACCATTGAATAGCAGAGGTGCAGAGCTAGTGAAAAGCCACCAGCAATGAAGCCATGCAATGAAACAAGCAAATTTACACTTGTGTAGGTGTCATGGCCTTTAGCTGAAAACCCAGGCACTACGTTACATAAATTACAGTTCAAAACGCAGTACCTACGGTTTTTATCAGAACAAATAAATATGATCACATTGCACCAAATAACAAGTACATTTTCATTGAAGTAACAGATTACTGAAAAAAAAACTTGTGCCGTCCATGAATAAATACACGGAATACAAGAGAAATTACTCATATTGAGGAAAGCTAAATACAAACAATGTCAAACATTGATGTGCGCTGACAAAGAAAAGGTTTCGGGAAAAAAAACACAAGTTTTTGTGTTTTAGAAAGTCAGATTTAATAATCAAACACACATAAATAATAATGCTAAGGCAAAGGAGTCAAAGACTCTAGAACCAACACCAGGAAGAAACTCCTCAGGCAAACATTTCCAGTTAAGGAAGTTATCGATTGGTCTAGAAACTGAATAGCTAAATCATAGCATATTTCTGTTTGTGAAATCAAAAATCTAGTTTCATTCCTCACACAGAGTTACACTCTAGCTCAACTGGAAATGCTGTCAACACTCAAGAAATACTCAGAAATGGTCAGATTTTTACAAAAGCATTCAAATGAATCTGAAAAATTGATCAAGGTCATATTTAAAAGGATTCGGAAATACCTCATTATAGTTTGCTTTAAAATGAAGCAGACTTATGTACAGTGGTGTGAAAAACTATTTGCCCCCTTCCTGACTTTTTATTCTTTTGCATGTTTGTCACACAAAATATTTCTGATCATCGAACACATTTTAATATTAGTGAAAGATAACACAAGTAAACACAAAATGCAGTTTTTAAAAAAATGTTTTTATTATTTAGGGAGAAAAAAAATCCAAACCCACATAGCCCTGTGTGAAAAAGTAATTGCCCCTGCACCTAATAACTGGTTGGGCCACCCTTAGCAGCAATAACTGCAATCAAACGTTTGCGATAACTTGGAACAAGTCTTTTACAGCGCTCTGGAGGAATTTTGGCCCACTCATCTTTGCAGAATTGTTGTAATTCAGCTTTATTTGAGGGTTTTCTAGCATGAACCGCCTTCTTAAGGTCATGCCACAGCATCTCAATGGGATTAAGGTCAGGACTTTGACTAGGCCACTCCAAAGTCTTCATTTTGTTTTTTTTCAGCCATTCAGAGGTGGATTTGCTGGTGTGTTTTGGGTCATTGTCCTGCTGCAGCAACCAAGATCGCTTTAGCTTAAGTTGACGAACAGATAGCCGGACATTCTCCTTCAGCATTTTTGGTAGACAGTAGAATTCATACTTCCATCTATCACAGCAAGCCTTCCAGGTCCTGAAGCAGCAAAAACAACCCCAGACCATCACACTACCACCACCATATTTTACTGTTGGTATGATGTTCTTTTTGTGAAACGCTGTGTTACTTTTACGCCAGATGTAACGGGACACGCACCTTCCAAAAAGTTCAACTTTTGTCTCGTCAGTCCACAAGATATTTTCCCAAAAGTCTTGGCAGTCATCGAGATGTTTTTTAGCAAAATTAAGACGAGCCTTAATGTTCTTTTTGCTTAATAGTGGTTTGCGTCTTGGAACTCTGCCATGCAGGCCGTTTTTGCCCAGTCTCTTTCTTATGGTGGAGTCGTGAACACTGACCTTTATTGAGGTTCTTTGGATGTTGCCCTGGGATCTTTTGTGACCTCTCGGATGAGTTGTCTCTGCGCTCTTGGGGTAATTTTGTGCGGCCGGCCACTCCTGGGAAGGTTCACCACTGTTCCATGTTTTTGCCATTTGTGGATAATGGCTCTCACTTTGGTTCGCTAGAGTCCCAAAGCTTTAGAAATGGCTTTATAACCTTTACCAGACTGATAGATCTCAATTACTTTTTCTCTCATTTCTTCCTGAATTTCTTTGGATCTTGGCATGATGTCTAGCTTTTGAGGTGCTTTTAGTCTACTTCTCTGTGTCAGGTAGCTTCTGTTTAAGTGATTTCTTGATTGAAACAGGTGTGTCAGTAATCAGGCATGAGGGTGGCTACAGAAATTGAACTCAGGTGTGTTAAACCACAGTTAATTTATTTTTTAACAAGAAGGGGCAATCACTTTTTCACACAGGGCTATGTGGGTTTGGATTTTTTTTCTCCCTAAATAATAAACACATTCATTTAAAAACTGCATTTTGTGTTTACTTGTGTTATCTTTGACTAATATTAAAATGTGTTCGATGATCAGAAACATTTTGTGTGACAAACATGCAAAAGAATAAAAAGTCAGGAAGGGGGCAAATAGTTTTTCACACCACTGTATATATTATGTATGCTTAGCCAAAATGACAACCCTTTAATACTGGTAATTACAGTACTCTTGTCATGAACAAAGACTCTACATAAAAACAAAACTATCTTTTGTTGATTTTTAAACGTAGACGAGAACATTCAGGACTCCTCAAGGGTGCCATGGTGCCATTAGAATGCCTCTTGTTGAAGTTTTTGTAAGTCTTCATGAAAGTATTTGTTAATCAGTAATTTCATGTTGATTAGAAGTAAAAGAAAAAAAAACAGGAGCAAAAAACATCTTATTAAATTAAGTGCCTTGGCAGCAAACTGCTTGATTGCCGTTTACTTTTGGGTACGACAAAGTATGACAGCCCTAAAAATTAATGTGGAAAAGAGGGGTTTGCAAGTTAAATTATCTTTGCTGTAGTGTCCTCTAAAAAATTGGGAAACTTGCTTTAGATTTTAAAACAGATGAGGACAAAATATATAAATACTGCCAAGTGGTAATTACACGGCTATTTTTACTGTAACAGACAATAAAAAGAAATTCTTGCCGCGAAAAAAGAATCCATATAGAATGCTTATCCTGAACTATAATGCTTCATATTATTACAATATTAGCTTTGTGATGGAGGCAAAATAAATCAGTTACACATGATTAATGAAGTTTTTTTTTTACTGTAAATGTTCAAAGCTTCCTGTAGCGGATATTATTGTAAAATCAATGTTTTTTTTAATATTAATTATGTTTATGTTTAATTACAGTTTAGAAAAATAAATGTGTACAAATAAATGACTGAAATACGGTAATGAAGGAGATTCTTCTGTTATTAACGTATTATTGTGTTATCTTAGCCAAATTTGTGGCCAATATAGAGCAATTCAGTTATTTATATTTTTACATTCATCATGACCACTGGACATGAAGATCCATCATCATAAAAGGAGAATTTCCATTGAATAAAAAAGCGTTGAAAATATTACATCAAATACTGGTTTTTGCAGAACATACCAAGTGTTAACAAATTTTGGTCTAACAATAAAAACCGTGACATTATATTGCACAACAGCAGGGTCACTCAATTATATTTTTAAACCAATTTTTTTCCAATGAACCAGGCTGCGGGCAGAAGGTAGATCGAGAATTTGAAAAATGTCATGAGCACAACACCCATAGTTTTTTAAAGTTTATGCTTTGGATCAATGTTAACAGAACCAGCGGTGCTAACCAAGAATACACAGATAACAAAAGATGGCTGGAATGATGAGCGTGACCTTTCAGAATTGTATAAACCCTTGTTTAAAATCGGGAGGAACCTTCCAGTGGAGCTGAGGACTTATCCATCTTCAAAAACAAGCTTAAAACTCCTCAATATAGACAGGCATTTACTTCCTGAAAATGTGCTGACAGTGCTCTTTCAAATGTGATGTTTTATTGTTTTGTGCTGCCACAGCTCATAATGTGTTATAATTTTTCTGCTACTGTATGTCTGTGGAGAGCACTTTGGGCTAACCACCTGATTGTGCATAAAGAACTTCACAAATAAAGTTTGAGAAATAAACAGCAGATTAAACTGTAAATATTGACTATTCTAAATGGGTATTCAACACATTTAGTTACTAAAAAGATTTAAACATGGAACTGTATTTGTAGTATCTATACGGATTTGTGAATCAAGGGCCATGTACGAATGCATGGAACCCTACCTTTCATTTTCAACAGCTAATTTAGTTAATGGTAACCAGTGGCTCTCACATTTCACAGATTACAAGAATGGGATTTCAAGTGCAAGGAGAAGGGCGTTAAAAATTAAATTTATTTTACCTGGGTGAATTTAGAAAAATAAATACAGAAAAAAAGTTAACAGTTTATTACGACAATGAGAATACTGTAGAAGGTTTTAAAGAGTTTGTAGAACACATACTTTTAATGGATTTAATGAATGTTGCCATGCAACCTTAAATAAAAATGGCTTCATTTTACTGACAAACTATACTACAAAACTATAAACTATAAAATGGCTTCATTTTACTACAAACTATAACTTTTGTTGGTTTATTGTATTCATAGTAATGCTATTACCTAGATTCAAAGGTTATTTTTGGCTTCCAAACACGCTTTTGAACAAGAAAAGTTGGCATCTAAAAACAACTGTGAAGAGACTGGTTTGGTACTAAGGCAATGACGAAAACCCTGACACAAACTTCTCTAGAAAGGAAGAAAGAAAGAATACAAGGCTGTAAAAATCCACATTGTGCAAAGTCTTGTGTGTTTAGCAGATTTAAGTCTGTTCAGAGCGCGACAAACCTCACAGCATCACCAATCCACTTCTTCCTACCCTTTGCCGTAACACAGCAGGGTTTGAGAGTGAACCTTCAAAACACAGCTTAAGGGAAAGGACTGAGCTCAGGATATAGAGGAGAATTCCTTCAGCAGGAGATCCTGGCTCAGGGTGGTCAGAGACACGTTCTTCCTAACGTTCAGACTGATGGAGCGCACCTAGAAAAATAAATCCAAGGTAACTGGATCAAAAATCAAAAATGCTTGTTTGACTGCCAGTAAGAATAGAGAAGCAGGAACTCGTGTGCATAGTTATGAAATCAGTTCACATAAAAATTTTATGCTTCAGTAGCTCCGCAGGGCACAGCCGTTCAGCTCAATTCAGTAGGAAATAATAGAGCTTGATGCAAGCGAGTGCGATGACACATTTATTTTTTTATGTGGGAAATTGTTTTGGATTATGTATATTTTAAGCAATACGTTGACCTTTCCACCTTGTGTCTGCTATGCATCAAAAGTTTAATTTCTAACGTATTTGTCTAATTTGTTATTTTTTATATTAGTCATATGTTTATGAAAATATTTGTGTTTTTATTCCTAATTATATCTTTATTCACATTTATTTGAGAATTGTGTAAAATCTATTATGCACACCTGTCTCCATCACAGCCACCCCTACTAATAGTCTCGCTCTGTCAGTGTTCTCTCTCTAGGACACAGCCCACCTTCAAATAACCTACTTAAAATGTTTGGTTTTGCAATGCATCTAGACCTATTTAGATTTATAAAAAACTATTTGCTATTACTAGACTGAGAAAAGGTATATGCACATATTTTCACCCTGCTTAGATTTAGGTTTCCTCTTCACCCAAGTTAGTTTGCATTCCTGCACTAAAATAGTGCATTCTACTAACATGTCTTGTCTGTATCTACACAGTGACGGTAATTTTATTTCTAATTGTATTTTTGCTGCTAAATTTGTCTCTTATTCTGCTATTTCTACTATATTATTTCTGCCATATTTTCTTCAGTTTTCTAAATATATCTTCTTCCTCAGTATAACTGATGGTAATTTTCCATTTCCATCAATATTGAAGTGTTGCTAAAATCACAGCGTGCCTCTGGGGTTGAGGTTCACATGCATTCTTAAGGAAACTGCAGTGCTGCTCATTTATTGCGTCATGTTTGAGATGAATGAATCAAGTCTCACCAGTTCTTTGAAGAATCCAGCCTCTCGTGGCTGCTCGGAGTATCTCTCGAACTGATCCAGAGCATCTTGGAGCTTTAGTGTCAGTGTGTCATAGTTTGAGCGTACCACCTCTAACACCTACAGAGAACAAACAATGAGCAAAATGCCTTCTACAGCAAAACCTGAGCACATTGATCTGAATGTATTCATTATTTGCCTAGTCTATCTCTATTAATTGAAACTGATTGTCCTACATTTAATATCTTGTTGTAAATATTTGGTATCATTATAAAATCCACATTTCATTGGTTCAGTGCACAACTAAGACTGCTGCTGCATCAGCCAGAAACTATTTAAAATAGTTTGAGGCTTTGCTGATGGAAGCCATATTTAAATATATCTCAAACAATTTAAAGATTGAAATAGTTTAAACCACTTTAAAACTGCTATAAACTATTTCAAACTTTTTGATGATCTAAATTGTTTAAAACTTATCGTGTGATGTATTTTAAACCATTTAAAACACCCAAGGATTATTTGGACCCTGCAATATTCAAAACTGTTGAAAATTATTTAAATATTGAGAATCTCTACATTTTTGTACATGTTCGAAACTATTTCAAACAAATCTTTTCAACAGCTGTAAAGAATTTAAAGCTTGAGACTAAATGTATGTGTTCTAAATATGTAAGAAACTTTCTGTAACAGCTAGAAAAATAGTTTGTCTTAAATATCTAGAAACAGTTTAAAAATGAAGATCAGCTGGAAGCTTGAAAAAGCTATTTTATACCGATAGAAAAAAAAATCAAAATATTTGAAACCTCCATGGGTAAAAAGAATTAGATGATTTGAATTGTTCAATATTGAAACCGCTGGAAATCAATTAAAGGTTTAGATATTTTAAACTATTGTGAATGATTGAAACCAATTGGAAACAACTTGAAACTGATGTTTGAAATTGTTGAAAATAACTCAAATTAAATCATTTAGATTCTTAAATGATAAAGATTTTAACAGCATTAACATATTTTATAACACAAAAGTAGAAGTAAAAAATATGAAATGAAACCATTTTAACAAACTCTTGATTCAAGAATTTTAAAAAAATCAATCACATGACTTATCCATATTTACCTTTACACTAAACTTTACTATTTTTCCAAAACTGTTCCAAAAGATATGCGTAATGTATTTACCTACAACTGTAACAAATAAACACTTCTTGTTTGCCTCATCTCAAAACATAAACCTGGTGGTTTTAGTGGTAACAAAACAGTTTCTCACTTCATAAGACAGGATTTACAAACAGCTTTCCTCAATCTCTGCAGCTAGAGGTGACCTAGCAAGCTGTCATTTTAATTTGGATTAGTCTAGACCAACAAATCAACTGATGGAAAATAAATAAAAGTACACCCCTAACAACAAATCCTTGACAATTAGTTCTATGGTAGACTGAGGTCGGTTGGAGGGTAAAGAGGCATCA
The DNA here is from genome assembly GCA_900490495.1 of Danionella dracula. NCBI lineage: Eukaryota > Metazoa > Chordata > Actinopteri > Cypriniformes > Danionidae > Danionella > Danionella dracula. Next base: position 20,331,030 of record UELW01000778.1, on the reverse strand, counting down.
TCTGGCACATTCAGTATAGACGATAATCAGGGATTGTGAGCGGCAGCTGGTGCAACCATCTGCAAACTGACCTCACTTCCTGCAGATGACATCATCAGCCTCTAAATCAAATGCTAATTAGGCAACACCTGGGGCCCCGAACACCTGGGGCCCCGAGCACCTGGGACCAGAAGACTACTGCTCATTCAGGTTAAAGCAGCAATTTTGCAGTCCTTCAACGACTAAACTACAGCTAGTGAGCTGTAGAGGATTAACCAGCTCAGCTAAATGCCAGATAACCATGGAGAATGTTCTATTAATATACATGAAATATCCACTATATTCCCAGTGTCAATTTAGAAGAGAATATACTTTTTAATTTGTTATTAAATTAGCTAATCAACACAGAAAACATTTGTTTACTAAACTAAAACCAACAAATTGAACAAAACACATTTCTGGCAATTGCCAACCCAACACAACTACCAAAAACACATTCAAGTCGAGCATTAAAAAAGTAAAAAAACATTTCCAACAGTTAGAAACACTAGGATTCAAAAATGCAGCTTAACACAGCAAGAAAAAAGATGAACATATAAATTATTTTGAAAACGTTTGCAAATCTTAGAAATCATTTAAAGTTTGGAACAATTTTAAACAGAAGCTTTTAAAAGACTGAAATTGTTTGAAACCGCTAGAAAATAGAGCTGTTTGAAATTATTTCAAATAAAACTAGGAGTAAGAACTTTAACTAAATTGATGTTTGAAACATTTAGAAGCTAGATTTTCAAAAGAAAGAAAGGCCTTTATTAGTGTCAGTGATGAATAAATGCACAGTCTAGTCACATCGCAAGATCCGTTATAGCCCTCCAGAGAGCGGTTCCACCTTCGATCTTCAATGATGGAGTAGTTTAACTTAAACGGTAATTTTTTTGGCATTCATTTTGCCATAAACAAGCTTCATTTGGATTCAATTTGAATTTGGATTCAGCATAATACCTTGTTATATATAACACGAATAAAAATTATTTTGAAAACATAGAGAATTTTGTAACAATGTTGTAAACTATGAAGAATTATTAGCATAGTTTTTATCTATTCATTAATATATCAAGAAATTTTACCTGATCTTCAGAGAGCTGTGAGATGTGATTTACAGCCGCGTACGACTCAATTTTAGGATTGAAATGGTTAATAATGGCTCTGAAAGAAGAAAAACAAACAGCAGCTCATTAAATACAGAGCAAATACACATTACTGGTGTAGAAGAAAACTTGGAGAAGTCAAGCTTTGTTAAATATTCTATCTCTACATTATGCATGCTTACTTAAAAAAATTCTTTTGTGCATCACCAACACATAGTGACAGTCAGAGTGCCCAAGAACAGGTCCACACTCCCCCAGATGCCAAGATCAATAATTAATTAAAGCGCGTTTCGTACTTTCACACAAAGCAAGTCAAGTGGCTTACCATTAACAAGGCTATTCAAAGGTTCTCATACACTTAACTTTAACTGAAGACTAAAACGTTTATTAAACTTTAAAACAAACTACTGTAAGTACAATCAAATCATGGCAGGATCTCACCTGACATTGATGAGAGCATGAGTGACTTTACTAGCCGGCTCCTTCCACTGGCCTGTGTTTGTGGAGACTCTCAGCACTGCACATGAAGGTCAACGATGAATCAAACTCAAGTCATCAGATTCAACCCATGCTCAGTGGGACGGGGGTCATGAGGCTCACTCACCCATGCAGTAGAGGTTATCGAACACCTGGTGCATCCGGATGATTTCGTAATAGAGTTCGTCGTAGCTACTGGGTGTCGGCAGGAAGGTGTCACCGTATGTAATGAACATGTTGAAAAGGTTCACCACCTACGTTCCAGGAGAAAGTGAAGTAAAGCAATTGTTTAGAAGAGAAAAAATGAAGCTCTGTGAGGATGTGTGTACCTGAAGAGCGAGGTGGAAGATGTTGTGTTTGCTCAGCAGGACACTCTCATTGGACAGCAGGAACTTTAGCAGGTTAATCAGAGCTGGAAAACAAAAAAAAAACTAAAACGTTAAAACAAAAGAAAACCCAATAATACAATAAGCACTGTAAAAAAAAGACAAATATGACAAAAATTTAAAAATTTATTTAAATTAAAAAAAGCAAAAAAAAAGAGAGAAAAGAATAGTACAAACATATGTTACCAGGTACTAAATAAGCTAACCAAAAAATGTAATAAATAAAACAATTCAATTGACTGCCAAATTCAGAAAGCAAACCTAAAGAGAAAACATACAAAAAACATTTCATATTATCCTGTACAATAAAAATGTAACCAGAGAACCAGAAGGTGCTCTGATGCACCAACTCATACCTGACCAGAGGTCTCTCCAAGTGTAGTGCAATCGAATCCGGCACTTCTTCTGGTAGCAGATCAGCTTGTGAATGATCTGAACACATCGCCTGAAATACGAAAAGAGATGCTATCAAAATGGTAAAAGATGGACTTTCACAGAAAGACGAGCATTCTGAACCTGAACTCACACATAGAGATCCATGGGGAACTCCTTCATCATATGAGTGACTACAAATTCCACCATTAGATCTGCAGATACACAAAGTCAATTAAACTTTCAGACTAATTGATTTATGGATACAATTACCTGAAATAGAGGAATCATACCCAGGACGGCACACACTAAAGGTCGACAGGGGATGTTTTTATCTGCTGCTTTCTTCCGGTGTCTCATGGGCTAAAATACCAGCAGAAGATCAATTAGCAAAACATGCCACAACTGGAAGCCATACTGGACTCTCCTGCAGGTGGTTTCTCTACGATTACATGTTTAAGTTGTCATCAAAAGTAGGTGTGAGCATGAAGGTATGAAAAAGACAGCGAATGAATGGTGTGGAACACTTAAACAGTCAATGTTTTAGGTTCTATATTACTCTAATCATCTTCATGTGTTAAACAGTTTTCACAGTTCAGGTCCAAGAGGAGTTTTTGTAATATATATATATATATATATATATATATATATATATATATATATATATATATATATATATATATATATATATATATATATATATATATATATATGTTTTTTAGTGTACGTTCAAATGGCAAAACTAAATTAAGGCTGTTTAAACAGTAACTGGTTTAATTAAAATCTAATTAGTTAGTTCTTGTGTAAAACTGAGCAGCTTTTTGCTTCATAATCCAGGGGCTTAAACTTCCTCTGAAACTTTAACAGCTCCAGAAGGCTCTTACCATTTTATGAAGATTTACTCTGAAGTTCATGTTATCATCGTGGAGAAATGCATCTGCATACTGATCCTGTTACAAGAGACAGAGAGGATACAAAACCTCAAAAACTACAGAACAAAAGCAAGGTTGAAACCAATAAATTATCCAGAACGCCTTACCTCCGCAATACAAGTCAGAATGATGAGGCAGAGTCTGGCACTGTTGAGTCTGTGCTCGTCTGAAGACACACGGGGAAAAATATTGAAGGGAGGTTCAAGGAGGGGCACTTGAAATGGCTGCAATCCAAAATCTACTATGACCCCTACATAGCCTGCATACTGAGTGAGTAGAAATGGAGGTTGTTTCAAAGAAAGACTTCTGAGATCACTTTAAACTAGAAGATGATTTAAGAAAGAGGAATGAAGGAAAGCCGTGTCATGAATAAAGTATTCAAGCTCCTCTGATAATATTTTTAAAATAATTAATAAAATGACATTTAAATACATTAAATGTAAATATAAAACATAATGAAAAATGCTTTTTTGTAAGCTAAAGTTTTTGACAGTTTACATATAAAAACCCTTTAAAGATCAAAAAATTTTGTTTTAGTAAATGTTTTTGTAAGAATCCAAAAAGTGTTACATTGCGACTTTACACATGACTGAGAAATGCAGATTAGTATTGTGTTATGTGCTCTATTGCCTCACTGTTCTCACTAGTAGTAAAATGTATGTCGGACTCATTAACATTTGCATTAATAATCAATTTAGCTAGGAATGTTACAGAAGTTTTGCGTCTAATTGTTATTACCTGTAATCCACTCACAATAGTACAGGGGGTGTTTTAAATTCCCTAAATTTTTTCTTTTTAGTTTTGAAGAAAGGGACATGATTTGGGTGATGTCGACAAATTTGGCCTCCTACGATGGAGTGGGGGGGAGGTGGACTGTTGTATTGTATAATAAATTACACCTGTCAATCACTTTGTCCACGGGACTCTGGCATGAACTGATTTTGGTTGGTAAAAAAGAAGTACATTCACCTATCTGGCAATGGCTTTAGACTGAATGAAAAAGGACAGCCACGAGCAACATCTGAAGTGGTGTGGGGAGTGCAGGGCAAGACGTGAAACAGCTGACCAGAAGCGTGTCATCTTAGAGCAGATCGAAGGCAAAAATCAATAATGCCATACAAAAACTCATGTTAAACTTGTTGCTGAAATGATTTTGGTGTAGTTTATTTAATCAAATTTAATTAAAAACTTTTAGTTTTTTTACCTGCTGTTTTTAAATGCCTCGTTTATTAAGGTAAACACAGGTTGTAGGCCATGGCATTAGGAGGATTGTGATGCCGGTTCATTATCACGATGTCTCTCTGCCATCAGCGATGAACGATGGTATCGTCTATCGACGCAACCCTAATTAGATCTTTTAAGTTAAGTTAGTTTTAACTAATTAGATCTTTTAAGTTAAGAATTTCACTTGTTCACATGTTTGAGGGCATCAAACTTTTCTTTTGGCAACAATTTAAACTTGAATACCCAGCGTGACTTACTAATAGAGATTTGGGACTCTACTTGTAATACATTCTGCAACCTATTAACAGCCAATTCATCAAACCTTTTCTACTTTGGTTAACATGATTGAATATTGATTGAGTCAATCAGAGCAGTAACATATTAATGGTTTTGTCGTCATGGTACTGAAACCGAATATTCTGAAAAGCTTAAAAAAACGGTCCCATAAAATTGAAATTTTCTTAAAAACATAGCGATCATTTTTTCAAAAAGAGATATGTCTATGTGTTCATCGAAGAATAAAACAGAGAAAGAGTTAATGTCTAATGAAAAGTCCGTAAAAAGGCAATAAAGAACACAACGGTGTATGTGATGTTCAACAATGACTGCAGCGGTAGATGCTATGTCTAAAATACAACAAGGAAGTGGCATAATACTAGCTGTGATTTAATCAATTGAAAAACTGAAATAATCCATATTAAAAAATACTCCGAAATGAACTTTACCTTTAGTATCTTGCATCACAATGGAAGAGTATTTGAGGAAGGTTATGAGCAGGTTACTCGTCTGCAAGTTTGGGTCCAGAGGAAGCTCTGGATTATTCATCACTGTAGGGGGAAGCAAAAAAAAAAAAAGGCTTCAATAACAGGATTTTATCACAATTAGCATTGTAACAACCTAAACGTACTTTATCCTAGTAAATTAGTGTTATAGTAGAATAAAACACCATGTATCAGACTAGTGCTGCTAAATTAATTAACTTAATTATTGATAAAAAATTTTGCAAATCAAACGAAAGAAAATACTCTGACGCGGGATAATTTCAAGTTTAAACATAGCTCAGCACATACACTAAAGACGAGTTCAGATGAGGAAATTCAGGTTGGAGCCTTAATTTTCTTTTTTTTTTTTGTTTTATTGTTTCTTCCATTCCATGATCCGTAGAATGTTAAAGCCAAACTGTAATGTACGTTATGGCCTATTATAACTTTAATGTTAGAAATTGTTGAGCACTTTAGATATGCACAACAGTGCTTTTATTGTTATCTCATTGATTTGGACAACAGTATCATGCTGAAAGTTATAATCTTTATAAAAATATATATAAAAAAAATTATATATATATATATATATTGTGCTTTTGAACATGGCTACTTTAGTTAAAGGTTAAGGCTCCTTCTGAAGAGAAATTAAATACATAGTTATATAGTGTACAGAACATAATGTAATAAATGCTTTTCCTTCACACTATTTACTTTTTTTTCATAATAAAAAATGTAATGTAATCCTGAACGCTTTATAAGTATGTTTTCTGAGATATGTATTGCATATTGTGTTCAGCATATGTGTATAATAAGCAGATTTATATTATTAGATGTAAGATCAATATATAGTGCAGGAATATGTAATAAATCTGATATTGTACTATGTCCTCTTTCTACTTGTCTGTGAAGTATCATAAGACCAAAAAACTGAAAGAGCTTGTTCGATTAATCAAATAATCGAACGTTTACAGTGACAGATTGACCGATGATAAAAAATAATCATTACATCAGATTAATCCAAATAAAAAATTGCTGCAAGCAGTGATCAACGACTCAAAGAACGGATTCTCTTGCTGACATTTGCAAAAGCCATTTTTAGCGGAAATTTTCTTGTACGAAAATGTTTTATTAAACTGTTGAAGTTGATGAGTGCATCAGATTTTTATACTGTATGTATAAAAAAATTTTTTTCAAAGTATTTAAAATTTATAAAAGTGCCCTGGCAATTAGGGACATAGTCCAATAATTTAATAAAACACTCAGGCCTGTCGATCCTTGTGTTGCTGCATTTTGCAGTCAACCAGTGAACCAGTCAAAAAAAAAATTGACATCAATGCAATTTCATTCTTTTACATATCTCGTCACAAGGCTTCATCTCACTTCTCTCTTGTTCTTTTTTTTGTTTTTAAAAATGTTCTGGACTCTGACATTACATGGACTAGACTCAAGTCATTACCTCACCAAAGGTAAATCATTCCAATTTTATTCACAATTAAGAATTATCAATGACTTTTATTGATGCAATATAGATTGATAAGAAATATTGATGAGACAAAACTACATGTATTTTTAAAACTTTAAATACAAAGGACAAAAATGTTTCACCCTAATGGCATGTAAATCTGATTTGATTTTAGACAGTGAACTGTTGGGATAGTTTTCATGAAGTATGGAAGTATGCTAAGACTAACAATTGCAAATTTAGCCTGAAGAAATAAAAATCCTAAAGAAAACAGTCAGGCTTAGGGTCAATAGTGACAGAAATATGAGTTAACTTCTGTAGGGACTTATTTGCTTTCATATTGAAATTTGGAACTTGGGATTATTTAAATGATATATAATTGTAATCAAATATATAATATAATTTCAGCGTGATATTTGGACCAAGTTGAACTCTGGCTCTGAAGGTTTTCTGACCCAAAAATCCATAACATTACGATTTGATCAGAATGAGCAAAGCAGGCAGATTCAAGCAGGTTTCAGTTGGTCAGATCTGAGAGGATTTAATATTTAATTCAGTTAATGGATATCAAGATTCCAGAGCACCGGGATGTGAAAACTCCATAAAACTTACAGGAGTTAAAAGGAAAATGTGTGCGTTACTGAAGATAAGCTGGTGTCTCCTTTAAAAAGGCTGACCATGCGTGTCACTGGGTCGTGAGACTTTAGAGGTTTTTATCACTCAAAATCTGACCTCATCCCATTTTATCTTTCATAACGTACAATTCCTACTTCTCAATTTCTCTGTTGAACGTTAAATTAGTTGCACTAAACAGTGAACGATTTGATTTAAAGCAATAACAAAGCCTCAAGCTAGCAGACAAAGCATAAGTCGGCATGCATTTAGAAATATAGATGACACCTAAAAAGATAAATTTAGCCAAATTTTAAACATGTTTGATCCTTTGTCTTTTATATAAAGACATTTTTGTGATTGAGAGCAATTGCGCAACTCCAGGATAAGACAATGTTAGAGGAGCTCAGAAGGTGTAGAATTTATTTTCAGTGCAATAAAGACTCGTACATTAAAACAAATATAAAACACTATTTATGTACATTAAAACACAATACATGTCATGAATTAATGTTGTTAACACTGTTTCTGGAAGGCAGCCAATGAAGTAAAAGTGTTTTAGATGTTAACTTAGTTGTGTGTGGACTCACTGTCAAGAGCAGGTGGTGTTGTGCCCAGCGGTGTTGTAGGAGAAGCTGGGACTGGTGTAGGAGGAGCAGCAGACATGTCAATCTCTGGATGACTCTAAGAATAACCAAAGAACTCTCATTTATAAACACCGACACTCAATGATCATTCAGTAAAACTTAAACCTAAAAAACTACCTGCGCAAGAACGGTGATGAAGTTTCTGTTGAGATGCACAGCTTCGTATAGAGCTAATAGAATGGCCTCGTTGGTCCTTTAAGGAATGAAAATAATAATAATAATAAAAATAATCATCACACATAAATCATTTGATTTAGCAACAAAATATTGTATTATTTAGGAGATTTGAACAGCTTCCAACAGATCCACAGCACATTTTTTCTAAATGTTTGGTTTCTATATGCTCCAAAAATGTAATAACGATCCTTTTAAATTAACAGTTAAAATGTTTTAATAAACTTAAAATTTGGATTAAAAAAATCCTAGCATCAGCTGATAAAAACTTGGCATTATATCAAAGGAAAAACATTTAATCTCAGAACCATATTTCAATTCATTCTACTCATATTTTAAGTAGTTCCTGACAAAGTTTTATTTTGAAATACGGAGGAATTTGAGGTATTTGACCGCAGTTGATTTTGAACTTTGCCACATAACAAAAAATAAATATAATAAACTGCCCTGCCAATCAACACTGTTATATGGAATAAAAGTAACTGATTTCTGATAAAACGTCAATTTGTATTTGTCTGATAAAAAAAATATTGACAGTATGAATAGCATCATGTAAACTCAACCTTTTGTGCTCATTTATGTTTTTCTTCATACAATTATTTTGCCTTTTTATTTCACTCATAATGTTTAAAAAGTAACTTGCACTTTCTGTTCGTTGATTAAAAGGACATCACTAAAGATGATGATACTTACTGCACTGAAAGTTTCTCATCTGCATCAGCAATGAACATGCTCCCCACCTGTGCATAATAACAACATAAACATTTCCAAATCATAGCTTTTCTGTAAACGGCAAGTCAACACTAGGCCTGTCATGGTAACAAATGTTACTGTACAATTAATTGTGCTAGAGTTTATTGCAATTCGCAATTATATTGATATTCCCATACATCACATATTATGATTCATACCATTCCCAACTAATACAATTACGATGGCAATTAAAGAAGTTGAATTTGATTGGTCAAAAATGTTGTACAATGCCGTTCATTTCCTTTCAAAAATCTCTAAGAATTGTATACACACAAGCAACATCCTCTACATATATATAAAAATACTCTTTCACCTTGGTTTACTTTTTGAGTTTTATGTTCAAGGTGAGACTTTTTTACTAAATATTAGAGATGTTCCGAGATGTATTAATGCGTTGAAGCTCTTGTCAAACAACACTATGTGGTTCAGATACAGCAGCCTGTGAGTATGCACTTGGCCAAAAGGTGGTTTTGTGTGCAGATCTCAAACCAATTGCTTCAAGTTGTTCAATGACTCACAATGCTTCATCTCACTTTTCTCTTCTTCTTTTTTGGATTTAATAACATTCTGGACTCCACTCTGACTCAGGTATTACATGGACTAGACTCAAACTCAGACATGTACCCGACAGGTTAGTTACTCAACCTTGATAAAGGGGACTAGTGTGTAAAGTTATATATTTTTTTTAAATTATGATAATTCGTCCAGAAACAATTTTGCCTGTGTCCTGGATTTTTACCATTAACTTGGGTTACAAAACAGCTGATTCTTCACAGACTTTTACAAACACCAGTACTCTTTAAATATGGCACCTGACTAGTAATCTACATTTAGTGTTCAGTGTAAATTACTAAAAATGCATAAAATAAACATTTTAGCAGCTCTAACTACTACCATTTCATTACACCGATTTTCAGACTGGCTGCAATAAAAGTGATTTTCCCATATCAAGTTTTTCTTTTAAAAAATTTTTGGTCTCTTACTTCACATAAACACCCTCCTTGCTGAATTTGATAAATTGATTGGCTGGTAAATCTATTGATTGAATGAAAACCGGGGGCCATTCCTCCAGTTTCTTAAAACTGTAAATCATCCTTAACCAAAAACATTAGATTTTTAAAGAAGACTATTTTTTGTACCATGCTCGTTAGGGTTGAAAAAAACCCTCCCTGGTTTTCTTCTTCCTTTTCTTTATATTGCCTAAGGAAAACAGAATAAACAATAAAATCTTTTCCAAAAACACCTTCAAACCCAACACACACAATGCTGATTTACCTATTGTACTCAGTCAGCGCGTGATGGATAACCATTCCCATTCCCTGAGAAACAAATACAAACATATTAGACAACTAAAATTAAACAAAGTAATGAACTAAAGTGTGTCACTCACGTCCAGCGTCGGCTCGTCATCAACTATTGAGAGTTTAACGATGTAAGGATTGACAGACTACAAGAAAAATGAAGATGTCCACGGTTAGTCCAAACTTGTAGCAAATATTTAAAAAGAACAAAACAAAAAAATGTTACCTCATATTTCCTGTAGTTGACCAGTAGTGCTAAAAGAACGACAGCGTCATATCCATGTTGTGCTCGACTTGAAACATCAGACAAAATCTAGAGGAATTTAGGGAAAATTTTTGTTTGACACTTTTGTTGAAAATTTTTTTGAACACTGATGTGGGGTAAGACACATATAAATCATGGCCTAAGTAAGGAGTATTTAACTCGAATTAATAGCAGTCCAGTTACACACATTCTAGAAACCAAAAGTCCAGAGGATTATAATGTTTATTATGAACCATTTACTGCATTCAATTATTAAAGAGTCTGAATGTAAGCAATATCAAACTAATTCAGTAATTAAAAAACTTTTTGACAAATTTATGAGCATCTACAAAAATTAAACTGAATATATATTTACAATGTTATCTATTTCTAATCTAATTTGCTGTGATTGATCAATGTGGTTGAGACAGAACTCTTACACTTTCTTTCTTGGCTTGTGCCTTATGTTAAACACTTTGCAGTCAAACTTTGCAATTATGACATTTTGGTCACATCATCGAGTCCAATGTACACAAACACATAAATAGAATTTTACCTGTAGAATGGCCTCAAATATACTGTTGATCATCACATACTCCAAAATGGTGTTCTGGCTAATATTATCTGTCACCTGAAAGAAAAACAATCACTTTAAAAAACTAGAATTTGGGAAACAGAATTTTGATGAATGGTCAATGTTTAGATTTTAACTTGAACCATTAAGACCATCACACACCAAGATGAATCTTAGGTGCCAGGTGTCATATACGATTTGAAAGTGTAAAACAAACAACGCGTATGCAAGTACACACATTTGTTCGAGTGATGGGCTCAAGAGACAAAAGGTCAGCCCTGCCAAAAAAACTTCCTGCTTTACTTCTCAACGTGTATTAGGATTGATGTAACTAAAGTTTTTGAGCTTTGAGACTGACTCCTAAAGGGAGCAAGTTCTCATTTACTCCAATGTTAAAACTGCTCAACTTTGGAGCTGAAAAAAAAACATATTTTTACCCCTGGTTCCATTAGGTTTGTTGATTCAGATGGCAAACTTTAAAACACTAAAAGCATTTCCTCAGTTTTCAGCCATCTGGAGGAACCCGGTAAAAAAAAAACTGAGTTCATAAAGAAAAGAACTTACAGTGACGAGACACAGCAGCAGTTTCAAACACAAGCTCTTGAGACTCTCTGAGCTGTCTCCACACAGCAGACTGTCCAGGCTCTCCATCAGCTCCTGCAGCATCAATCATACCTCAAAATCAAACCGGCACTCACTAAAACCCCCGAGATCCAGATCCACAGTAAAAACAGCTCACTTTCATCCTGAGTTCTGCTTTGTCGAAGCCCATCAGCATGTTGATGATGTCAAAGCCGGTGGCCGATTTGTTCTTCTGGTGAACTCCTCGGAAGAGCGCACACAGAGTCTAAAGAAACATGGATAAGCGTTTAGGATTGGAGATGGAAACCAGGATGAATGCAATATGAATGCTAAAAATGAATTCACAAGCCCACGATACAAAATCCAAATACTATTAAAACCTTGTTTAATTTAACACTCACATCTCGTTTAAAATTAGCATGCCTGTAGTAAAGATGATGGCTGATGTCAAAGAAGAAGTTTTTGAGTTATCCCTGGCAGATCACCCAGGACCTCATGGGATATTTTATTAAAAGATACAGATTTGCAACGTGTTCTACAGGTAGCCGAGACAATAGGAAGGGATATGTCAGTGTGCAGAGTTAAGACAACTTACTGCTGCTGATATGCAATCAATCACAACTAATTTTAACATAACTAGCTTAATTGAAGAATAATTGAAAATTACATTTAGCCACACATATCCGACCTTGAATTTGAATGGCAAAATGAACAACAGCTGCAAAAATTAAAGCAGGAAGTGTCCGTATGGTAACTAACTATACTTGTTTGTTCGGTCTTTATTGCTAACATTTGTTTGCAGCATTGGTATAAACCAATTTTGATGACACGATTTTCCCATCCTTGCCTCATTAAAGTTACATATCCCTATGGTCACAACTAGCTTCTTTGGGCTATGTCATAATGCTGAAGAGCCCTCTTTTAATTTAGTTTTCCTTCTAATTCTTTGTCTTCTTTTTCTTCTTCTTTTGCTTAATTTTTCTTCTTTTTTTAATCAGTGGTTGCTATCCAGCATAATGATGCATATATAGTAAGGGTGGGTCATATTGTATGGTCCAAGATAATACCGGTTTAATAGGATTCATATTGCGATACTCTGACATGTTGACATAATGAGCATGCTAAACAGTGGTGGTACGCAAGCAAGGCCTTGGGAAGTTCAGAGGAAGAGTTAAATCCTAAAATAGAGTGACTTCAGTGGTTTGGACATAAAGGAAGAGACACAAAGGACACTAGCAGTAAAATAATGCAAATTAAATTTTACAAACTATATATAGCAGGGTGAACGTTGTCAGAGGTTTTAGGCTGAGCGAGTGAACGTGACCATCACAATTTGGGGATGTTCACACTGCCATTGGAACATATTATATTCATCTATTAGTTCATGATCACATGATTGTATATTTATAATTTGCTAAAACAACCACACGAACCAAGCACTAACAATCTGAACATGCTCTTTGACACTAAGCATTCTGGGTAATGTAGTATTTAAATCTGCTGCACATCTATCCGAACTAAGATTCGCACGAATCCTCGAATGGTTTCTCTGTGGGGTGCATTTCGCAAGCTAGTGTTGCCAATGGCAACGCTCCTTGCTATTGGTTGACGCTCATGTGTAGTGTCGTTCATAAAAAGAAGGAAACTGACTCTTTAGTAATAGCTCTTCATGGAGCGAATGGTTTTATTTGGTGCATGCGAGTTACACTGATAATAATAAAGAAACACCGGTAAGCTTATTTATTTAATCAGACTAGTGTATTTTGTTCTATTTTTGGGTCTTGCGACCTTTTGCAACTAGATCAGATTTTTTCCCAGAAATGAACGAAACAAATGAATCATTCAAATGATTCATTCTATTAAATTAACAAGAATCAAAAGAATTCCTTTTGTTTAAACTAGAGATATAAAAATGTAAGAATTTTTTTAATGCCTTACTTCAAAATTCAAGGTTTTAAGACTTATGGGAGCCATGTACTGTGGTAGGATAGAACTTTCTCTACAGCTGAAATTATGTTGTTTTTCTGATATGTAGGAATTAATAAAGCTCTTAATAATTAAGAATAAAAAAAGCAACAAAAAAAAAGTACATTCAAGTTTGCATTCATTACTCCATCCAATCCTAAAATATCTTCATGTTTAAGGCTTCTGTTACACATTCCTGATAGAATAAGATTACAAAATGACCAATTATAATTTTTTTCAACGTACTTGAAGTGCATTAACGACTTTAATCTGGTGCTCCTCTCCCAGGGCTTGAACACAGTGATGAAACAAACTGTTGATATTGTCTTTGATTTTCATGAATTCATCTCCATCCAGAGCCTCCAGCTTCCCTTCTAGATACTCCAGATTGGCCTGATCAAAGCATAACAAGAGGCACAATTAACTTGTGAACCTGCTATTGATCCGTGCAAAGCATAAGTAACAAGGAGAGCCACATTTAACTTTAGGATGTGCTTCTGACCTTCATCAAGAAGAGCTCATCCCAGAAGCGAGGGTTATTCTTGGTCGGGTCATCTTTCTGACAAGAAGATCAGTCTCACATTATTGATTTACTGTTATTCATTATCTGATATGTTTCTGTGTTGATTCTAACATTTGAAAGGACACTCACCAGGAAAATCTCATCGTACATCAACACCACTTTCTCTTTCAGTGGTTTCTTGGAGGAAGATGTTCTCCTCAGCAGACCAGCCTTTTTCTCCAATTGAGCCATGGCTAGCACAGTCACTGCAACTAATCTAGAACAAAACTGCTGTTAAATATTTCGATCGTAAACACTTGCAATTAAGGATTACATATATGTTTTGCATATTTTTAGCAATACTGGTTATTGAGTCTTTTTTTTGGGTCAGACCAAACATTAATAGTAAGACCAATTTTTAAACATCACATTTGACTTAAACCCTCAAGACTAAATAATTTCTTTACATAATGTTTCATGATAATTATTTATGTTGAACTGTCAGACTTCTAATCAAAACATATCTCGTGTTTGCATCCATGTGTTCTGACAGATTAGCTTTAGCATAAATCTTAACACACATTTTAACAATATTGACGGCTACAGTAAATTAATAATAAAAAGAACGATAAGCTGATCAATATATAAAAATTGTCTTTATTGTTGATAATTTAATGTGGATACTGTTTGGGAAAGCCAAGCTAACTCGTCCAAGCTAAACTCTGAGTATACATTTTCTTGTTTTTAGACCCAGTTATTATCAGCAAAGATCTTTTTTTTATTTAGATTACTGGGATCTTAAAATATTCCTATTCGGAGTAAACAACGTGTTCATACCTGAATAACTGAATCAGAGAATTTGTTCCATTACTCTTGACGCTAAACACATCGCTAATCTGACGTCCACGGGAATAGGAAACCCCGCCCGAAAAATGACATCACTTCCGCTGACCACGCTGTACCATTGACAGAAAGATTTAAAGAGCGTTTACTAGTTATATATAACTATAAATAAAGCCTTATGCTAAAACATATCAATAAAAATAATCATTAAATAATTATATTCTAATCAATAAATTATAATAGTATTAATTACATTATAATTATAGATTTATGTTATATTATAATGAGTGTATCTATATATAAATATAAGATAATAATAAATAAAAAACAAATCATTAAAAAAACTACAAATAAGTGGTTATATGATATAAGATATAACATGAATTTATGCTTTTCAAAAAGTGTGTTACTTCCTATGTTATTTTTTTATTTCCAATTTTCTCCATTTATTTCTTTATTTATATATTTCTTTATGTAATATTTATATATTCTGTGAATCAGGGTAGCATTGCGTAAAAGTGTCTTTCTGTCCCAGCTCTAATATGATATCTAGCATGCAAATTTTATAATAAGTTTGAAATTGATCAAATTAATTTACAAATTCAGAAAACACACAAGATTAACTAACTAAAAGTGAACGGTTTATTTTTATGTTGATTTTTGATAACATTTAACTTTTGATAAAGATTTCAGAGGACAGGATTTTTGTGGACAGAATGCAAACCTTAATATAGCCTGCTTCAGCGTGTAAAATTTATTTGGCTTGCTTTTATTTTATGTGGCATATGAACTTGAAATAAAAATCTTTTAAAAGCTTTCATCTTACATAAATATTAAATCTAAATCTGATGAATGATCAAAATGTATGTATGTTACATTATAGGACAAAATTAACTATCAATTCCAAAACAGCTTCATCAGCAAAATGCTACTTCTACTAATACTATTTACTCTTTATAGTTTGAAAGTAAATGAAGAAATAAACATGATTAATTTGCATTGCAATAATCCTGCAATTAATATGAACTCATTTTCAAGTCCAGAAACATTTTATTTAAACTTGTAAATGAATGAAATTTAAGCGTTTAACCAGAAATTCTGAAATACTTACTTCACCAAGAGATGGAGCCAAATCATAAGACCCTCATGATGAGAGAGAGAGAGAGAGAGAGAGAGAGAGAGAGAGAGAGAGAGAGAGAGAGAGAGAGAGAGAGAGAGAGAGAGAGAGAGAGAGAGAGAGAGAGAGAGAGAGAGAGAGAGAGAGAGAGAGAGAGAGAGAGAGAGAGAGAGAGACCTGCCACTTATAAGAAGATGATCGCATATGTGAGGGAGAGAGACTCTGTTCTTCTTCTGGAGCTCACAAAGGACTACGCCACAGGGTAAGCAGCATCTCTTATCACTCTTCAAGCACCTTCAATGTTTCCCAAAACACCTGGAGGGCTCATTTCATACATTTAATCTCCAGTATAATCTCTCTTTTACATGTTTTTTCTTGATTTTAGCATATTTTTTCTTTGCAAAGTTGCAGTTTGTTGTTAGTATGTTTTTAAAAACCAAGATTAATGAATACACCCTAAAAAATGCATGTTGCTGGTTTTGAATGACAATTAAGCTGTGATTACATGATTGTGAGGTTTTCCTCAGCAGAAAACAACTATTTGAGCTGGAAGTTGCTGCAGGGCTTTGTGGGATGAATGTGGAGTGGAAATGCTAGTCACTACTTGCCCTCTATCGAGCTGCTCTACAGCGTCTGTAGTAATAGCATAGACGGTAAAATAATAATAACAAAAATTGTGTACTGGAGAGTCACATATTTCATCCCAGCTGCTTCACTCTGAGATTATTCTGCAACAATGATCATTGTTCCTAGTGATAAACAAATCAATTCAACATAATGAGATGCAACAAACATCATTGACTTGTTTGCATGAGTATAGTTTTGCTATTGTTTGCAATATGAACATCGTCCAATCACTACTGTGATTTTGTGGTTGCTAGTAATACCCGTATTAACTGTAATACCTATTCTTTGAAATTAATTAATTTATTTAGCATTTAAAGATGCAATGTATTAAAGAATCATGTAACTGATATCGCTAATTGACAATTGTTGTCCAGTCAGAAAAAGTTGAGTTTCTGTCGTGTTAGTTTACAGTTTACAGTTATGTTTTGAGTTATACTGTTATAGTTATGTATATAACCAGTTATTCTGGTTTTTCATTGCATTCTGTTCACAGTAAAACCCTGTGTTCCTTTATAACTATTTTTTGATTCACTCCTCAATTTCCCATCAGCCCCTTTTACGACAACTGTTGTTCTTCCCTGTTGACACTTCTTTTTTGCACTCTCCCTAGCTTCTTCGTTGTTTTTTTTTTTAATTGATATTCTACTTGGCTAACCATGTAACTTACTGGACTTATCTTAACTTATTCGGTTGTGTTGATGTTCTTCCTGTTTAGACTCTGTACCTGCCATCCCAAATTGAATAGTAAAGTTTGATATCACATTTAGTCAATAAATGTGTGCTCCGACTTGCTCAACCAACAGCTAACAATCTCTTGCGGGACTTAGGATGCCTACAGAAGTAGCAAGCTTCATATCTCGAAAAAGACAATGAACATCTTGGAGGGATTCAAATGTTTTTACCACTCAAGTACTGTGTTGTTGGCAATAGTTGTAATGCAGAATCAATGCTGGCTTGCCTGCAACACAGGATAAGCTAATGACTAAACCCAGCCATACGCAGATGGGGTGGGTTTGGAAGCACATAATTCACTGCTTGATTAAAGAATTTGATGCCATAGTTCAACTTTCCAAGTGCCAATTCAGGTAATGTTCCTCTCTATTAGGTTCTTTCATCTTGTCTATGCACCTTGTTGTTTCATCCCAAGGGCCAAGCAAGATCTTGTATCCTCCACTGGTGATCTCATCTCCTCGTTTAGGAGACCTTGCATCTCCTTCACCAATAACTCAACTCTCACTAGTTTCCTACTTAACGGTCCAGATGAGATAATTCCCAGATGAAGAACCCCTGATGAGATGTACACAATGTTTATGCTGAGTTTGTTGGATTGTGTGGTTGTATAGTATAGATGCTTTGGAATCCTTTGCACTGCTATATTGCTGTCACTAGTGATGCAAAAGAGTTGCATCTACTCTGATATTATAAACATTAGGATATTAACTGCCCCATGATCAATATTTTTTAAAGGAAACTATTTGGTTCTAAGACTCAATAGGTGCAGGAGATTCTTATCTCTCTTACATTTCTCAACACTTATCTCAAGTCAGAAATCAGGTATCCTCATTTGAATCTTGTATCTCCTGCTCCCTATTTAGATCTGTTTCACATTCCTTTTTTAGTTTAAATTGTCAACAATTGGATCTAGATATAGAGGTCCAGGTGTACTTTTTTATAATGATAAGTTATGAGTTCAAGATGATGGAGATAGATGGAGATGGAAAGTATACGTTGTGAGATCCAAGGTGCTATGTCCAATTTGGAAGGAACAATAAATAAGAAAAGAGAGTCTAGGTAAAGGGTACTACATGCTAAAAAGTTTGTCTGTCTCTCACAAGACAAACTAGATTCTAAGTATAAAAAAAGATAAAACATGATAGTGGATGGTAGGTGTTACTATCAAGTATGAGAAGCTATGTACAGGAAACCATGTGCTAGATTCAAGATACTTGACCACAAGTGCTCAATACTTAGTACTAAAAACAATGCTCAAGTTAGGTAAGGTACTAGCGGCCGATGAGGTGGTAGGTCTCTAACAATACACACTAGGTTCTATGTACAAGGTACAAGCAGACAAAAAATGGTACACAGAATGAGGTATGAGGTTTTGGTTGCATGAGGCGCTAAGTATCTTTATGAGGTATTAGGTGCTAGGTAAAAGAAACACGGTATGAGAAGCTACGTATGATGTTAAATACAAAGTATATGATACAAGGTGCTTGATACAAAGCACTAGTTACAAGGTAAGAGGCAATAGGTAAAAAGAATGTGGTAAGATAATTTATGTACAATTAAATGGTAAAAGCTAGAATTTATCAACTTAAAAAAAAGAATTTATCATTTACCAAAAAAAAGTTTAAAATGTAAACTACATATATTTTTTCCTGAAAGATTGCTCAAATTTTCACATCTTAAACAAAATGACAATTAATTGACACCATCATTGTTTCTGAACTCAAAACAAGACAATCAAAACTTAACATGTTAAAGGTAACAAACCTGAGAATACATTTGAATCATAATCTAAAAAAAGACAAAATAATCCAATCCTAATGGCAGATATTAGAATGATATCTGATCTTATTGAACCAAACGCAGCATGATGGGAGCAAAACAGATGGTATTTTCATTATAACACATCCAAAAAAGTCCAAATCCCTACTAGCTATTAAACTTGAGCAAGAGTACTAACCAGTTAAAATCTGATCAGCAGGCAATGACCATCATTTTTGGGGTTTATTTGCCATAATACCATGGTTAATGTTCACAGGGGTACTGAGAGATTAGCTAAACATTGCATGGCCATCTGCACAAGGACAATATAACATTTTACCCATGCACCGCGATGGAATGAACTTTCTGAGCTAAGTGAATGAACACTGTTTTTTTGTCTTGTATTTTGGAGGATGATACAGAGGTTTCTTTCAGACAATGCATATTTCCAGGTTGGGCGAAGTGTTGTTGGGGAATTCTTGTAGTGTTTTATGAGAATAAGAGTTGATGTTTGTGTTTCAGGTCGTGATGCTGCGAATCTTCTTGAGTGTAGTTCTCATCGTCAAGCATGTGTCTTCACAGGATAGCGAAGCTCTAGAGCCGGTCACTTATACGGCAAGTATAGAATAGGAAAATAAAACAAGGGATCAGAAAATGTATTATACAATAAGATACAAAATACCCAAACAATAAATGAAAGAAAAAAAAGTGAAGTTAAAAAAAAAAATTCTCAAAAAGAAAGGTGTATATAGGGTTTATTCCGAAAAAAATTCTGTAGATTTTTCTTGTTTTACTATATCAATTTTAAGGTTTAAGACAGATGTATTTAAAGATAATTAGCATCAATATTAGCATAACAAATTTAGCATTGGTTACTGTTATTATTGGTTCTATTAGTGTTCATAGAATTTAGGCTTAAATTTTTTACTTATACCAAACTACATTATAACTTCTTGTATAAAATATACATTATGATATTTTTGTCTCGCATTATTATACAGACTTTTTGGGGTTTCAATGTCAGTTGTGATGTTGCTCTTATTCTTTAACTTCCATACTGAATAGAAAAAAGTAGTAAGTAAAAAAAATTGTTACAATGGTCCACTAATATATAAATACATGCATGTTTAAGTGTTTTGTTGTCCAAACATAAAGATGTAAGAAAATGGGTATAAAATGTATGCTTATTTGTGATCTAATAGTATTCTCCAAGCAGCCCATGAGCATTTTTATCTTGTTTTCCATTTCTTTGATTTTCAGTGCACTGAAGGCTACAAGTTTGACACTGAGAACCAAATCTGTAAAGGTAAAGCCACTGCCTTACTCATGTTATGGCAAATTTAAAATTAGTTATATATATATATATATATATATATATATATATATATATATATATATATATATATATTGTATAAACTATTGTTAATTTATTGCTCTTTACCATTTTAAAATTACATTGCTGTAAAACACATCAAATATACATTTATAATAGACTTTCATTATACAGTAGAAATAATTACTAATAAAAAAATTGTTTCCAAAAATCAAATGATTGACAAAAATGTAAATGTAAAACCTCTAACTGTTTGTTGTATACAAATAGTATATATGTTATTTAATATAATAAGAACATTTTAGATCATATAATAAGAACAACACATAGGAATTTGGGAAACACAACAAATGAGGACCAGCTTTCTAAACTAACAAATTGCAATTTTTCAATGTTTGCCAATATTGCTTTTTTGAATTCACAGACATCGATGAGTGCAAGACGGTACATGAAGCTTGCAAAGGGGGCATGAAATGCATTAACCATTTTGGTGGGTACCTGTGCCTTCCTCACAATGCCCGTATAATCGTAAGTGAGGATGACAGTGAGGGAGAGCCCACCACACCCCCACCAGTGGAAAGAGGGGGCGGCGCACAACCTGAAATACCCATATTCTCCCGCAACGAGTTCTCTAGAGTCATCCAGAGCTCAACCCATTCAATCCAATGTGGCATCGGGTTCCAGGCAGACTCACAGAACTACTGCAGAGGTGAGGGCTGACAGAGGTGAACACATGAGATGTAGTTTTAAAAATTAATGAAACATACTGGTTACAACATGTCCATAATTCACTTAAAAAATTATGAGTATAATTTAATACTTTTTGTGAGTGTTTGTAAGAAGTAAACTGTGCAAATAAAATATAAAACTAAATAACTTACAAGTCCTTCTCAAAAAAAATTGCATATTGGGATAAAGTTCATTATTTTCTGTAATGTACTGATAAACATTTCAGATTCATTACACACAACTGAAGTAGTTCAAGCTTTTGATTGTTTTAATATTGATGGTTTTGGCATACAGCTCATGAAAACCCAAAATTCCTATCTCAAAATATTAGCATATCATGAAAAGGCTCTCTAAACGAGCTATTTACCAAATCATCTGAATCAACTTATTAACTCTAAACACCTGCAAAAGATTCCTGGGGCTTTTAAAAATTCCCAACCTGGGTCATTACTAAAAAACGCAATCATGGGTAACACTGCCCACCTTACTTCTCTCCAGGAGGCCATCACTGACACCCTCAAGCAAGAGGGTAAGACACATAAATAATTTTCTGAACGATTAGGCTGTTGCCAGAGTGCTGTATCAAGGTACCTCGGTGGGAAGTCTGTGGGAAGGAAAAATTGTGGCAGAAAACGCAGCACAACGTCAAGAGGTGACCGGACCCTAAGGAAGATTGTGGAAAAGGGCCGATTCCAGACATTGGGGGACCTGTAGAAGCAGTGGACTGAGTCTGGAGTAGAAACATCCAGAGCCACCGTGTACAGGCCTGAGCAGGAAATGGGCTACAGGTGCCGCATTCCCCAGGTCAAGCCACTTTTGAACTAGAAACAGCGGCAGAAGCGCCTGACCTGGGCTGCAGAGAAGCAGCACTGGACTGTTGCTCAGTGGTCCAAAGTACTTTTTTTCGGATGAAAGCAAATTTTCCATGTCATTCAGAAATCAAGGTGCCAGAGTCTGGAGGAAGACTGGGGAGAGGGAAATCCTAAAATGCCTGAAGCCCAGTGTCAAGTACCCATAGTTAGTGATGGTCTGGGGTGCCATGTCAGCTGCTGGTGTTGGTCCACTGTGTTTTATCAAGGGCAGGGTCAATGCAGCTAGCTATCAGGAGGTTTTGGGGCACTTCATGCTTCCATCTGCTGCAAAACGTTATGGAGATAAAGATTTCATTTTTCAGCATGACCTGGCACCTGCTCACAGTGCCAAAACCACTGGTAAATGGTTTAGTGACCATTGTATTACTGTGCTCAATTGGCCTGCCAACTCTCTTGACCTGAACCCTATAGAGAATTTGTGGGATATTGTGAAGAGAAAGTTGAGAGAAGCAAGACCCAACACTCTGGATGAGCTTACAGCCGTTATCGAAGCATCCTGGGCCTCCATAACACCTCAACAGTGCCACAGGCTAATTGCTTCTATGCCATGCCACATTGAAGCAGTCATATCTGCAAAAGGATTCCTGATCAAGTATTGAGTGCATAACTGAACATAATTATTTGATGGTTAACTTTTATTGTATTAAAAACACTTTTCTTTTATTGGTCGAATGAAATATGCTAATGTTTTTAGATAAGAATTTTTGGTTTTCATGAGCTGTATGTCAAAATCACCAATATTAAAACAATAAAAGGCTTGAACCACTTCAGTTGTGTGTAATGAATTTGAAACATATGAAAGGCAAATGTTTATCAGTACATTACAGAAAAGAATGAACTTTATCACAATATGCTAATTGTTTTAGAAGGACCTGTATGCATTTCTTTTAATGTAGCTATTGTATTAAAAAGTGAGGCCATAAAATATTTTTAAACACCCACATAATTGCTACAGTCCTTATTAAAACTACCACATTTTCAGTACATAAGCAAATCAAACAATAAATACTCATACTAACCTAAGAAAATCTATAATTTCTAAAATTGCTGTTTAAAAAAAGTGCAGAATTTGCTTCTACTGGGTCTGTTTACTTCTATCTTTTGCTTAAAACAATTTGTGTACAAGTAAATGGTGTGTTTCTGTGCCAGTTTGACAGACGTCTCGGTCAAGTTAGAGCATGCAGAATCCTTGCTCTAGATCCAAACATTTAGCTGGCATAAATCTTTCACGATGAGACTGAAAGACATGAATTGCAAAGACGTGCCAACTTACATACCATCCAGGAAGAATAATGTCTTTGTCTGGCGAGATTAAATAGCCACATTTGCAGTTTTGAGAAAAAGATTGAATGCCCCAGATAGACTTTACAGTTATAACTTAACCCATTTAGCATTCACCCGCTTAACATTTGCAAATCATAAATGTTTTCCATGAATGTTTTAATTCAATTAAGATGTTTAATGTAAAATCTGAGTAAAACATTAGCTAAAAGATTGACTTGGTTACATTTAAAATGTTAGGGTTGCAAACTTTTTAACAGTATTTTTAAAAAAATTGATTAGTTAAGTTTCTGAAATCCTTATAACCCAACCACCTCAGCTGACTACAATCAACAGTCAACCACCTGCAACATACACCTTCTACTTACTTTCTTTGGGCTACAAAGGTAGCTTATCACCACCAGAGTGTGGATGTGGAGTGAATGAAAAATGCACTGATAACTGTAAAATGTCTTTGAGTGTCTAAAAAAGCGATGTATAAATTGGAGGAATTATTTTTATTATTACATCCTTTTGCGCTGACGTATAACCCACTGAAGCCCTTATGTATAGTGCAACAAATTTAAAAAGCTGTAATAATCGTTCCTTTGTCTGCATAATTTGAATATTGTCCTTGATTCTTCTGATTCAGTGCTTTCAAAATGTATTTTGTTTACTTCTGAAGCTCATGATGGTTGGTCCGGATGTAAACAGGCAAAAAAAAAACTTCCTTGATGGTTATGATGATTTCCACACACTACGTCTCACTCCATCAATCTATTCATGCCGCAGTGCCCACTTAAACTTGTTTTGCTATCTCTGGACATATTCCATATCATGCCTACTCACTGATCTAACACTTAAATCCCTTGCTAACCATGCTAAATCCAGTCTTGGTCTAAACGTCCAGGTTATGTCATGCTTCATCCTTCCATCACTCTTAAGACAAAATCCAAAGATACCTGAAACCATCCAGTTTCGACAGGAATTCTAATATAGTTTAAACTTATCAATCTACTATTTTTAGTGATCAAACTGTTAACTGATCAAGTTACTCTTTCCAGCCATGGCCAAAATGTTTCATCCCTCATGTCTGCTGCTTCACATTACTGTACCTACTCTAGGTTCTGGCATTGGAGAGCCAACAGGACATCATCTGCAAAAGGATCAGATCCTGAATCCGTCAGGGGTCTCAAACTCAATTCCTAGAGGGCTGCAACCCCTGCAGGTTTTTGTTTCAATCCTGTTTCAGGAGACACACCAGTAGCTTCAAACAAAGCCAGAGAAGCTTACTCAGTGGAATCAGGTGTGTTCAGCAAGGTTGGAGCAAAACTGTTCAGGGCTGCGGCCCTCCAGGAATTGAATTTGAGACCCCTGGTCTAGAGAATCTGTCCTTAAAAATAATGACTAGATTTTGTAACCAAGGACCGGATTTTACGAAGCCATCATCCACTGGGTAGGGTTTGAGTTACTGCCAGCACAACCAAATGCTTCTACTTTGATCTTGCAGAGGCCAAACAGCTACTGACAGCCCCTCTCCTCCAGAGGTGAAGCTTCAAAGGTGTACCTTTAAATCAGTTTTTTTTAAATGTAAATAAGCAAATGAAACTTTGAAAGACTGCCAACCTCCCCAGGTTGTCACTTGCCTTTTGCTAAGTTTGATCTCTAGAGAACCCAGTGCCTCTTACAAGAACTAGCAGGTAATGACATAGCTAAGGAGAATGTGATCAAAAAGTACTGAGTCTCATGGAAGAATGATAAGATCGCCAACCATTCTATCTCAAAATTCACAGTCGTTCACTCTGCCACATTCTTTAGATGGTTTACAGGCAGATTCTGGCTCCATTCAGGTGGTTACTGGCACTTCTGCGAATATGCTTTCATTATCAAGCAACTACATAACAGAGCAAACAGTACGGGGTTTTGTTTGAGGAAGAGTACGCCAGAACTTGTATCTCACAACCCATTAAAGTGAGTCAACAATTAGCTTGGGCCTCTTCCTGTAAAGAGTCCTCTTTCTTGCAGTGTTTACGTTTCTTGCCCAATCGTTTTCAGAAGCTTTTTGGCAGTGATTTCATTGGAATCCTACACCAGTTTGAAACAAATCATGGTCATGTGGGTGATGATCACAAGCTCCAGGTGGCTTGCTCAAAGAGATGAGCCAAAAAAACGACAACTTTTCATCTGTAACCAGTTAGTGTGTGCTGGAGCCCACAATAGCTAGTCATCAAAGCTTTGAACGTGCTTGATGGGAGGTCCCATTGGGGTCTTCAGATTTGTGCGTTGACATTATTCTCACATTATTCTTCAAAGAAGCCATTTAAGAGCCAAAGAAGCCAGTTTCACTCTCCCACATGTCGCAAATCCAATACTTGGTGAATAAATCACAGCAACTGGGTTATTCTTAGGTGTTTTGTATATATAGTTGCTTAACCAAACCTGGCAGATAAGTGCAGACCACCCAGGATGGCCCCCACACAGAGAAAAGATGGTCAAAGCTCCAGAACGTAACTGGAAATCATGCCAGACATATCCATGAGTGATTAGTAGTGCTGGAAATAAGTATGTTTTGGATTCTGCTACCTGTCGTGTTAAACAAGCCTATATTTTATGAACAATACACGGCCAACTGGAGATGGATCGTTATTTTTGTTTATCTCTCATGCACTTAATTCTAAAATGCCCTTTGCTTTTCTTTACAGATGTGAATGAATGCATTACTGCAAATCCATGTGAGCATCAGTGCTACAATCTGATTGGCTCCTACATCTGCCAGTGTGAAGTTGGATATGAACTAGCCTCAGACTCTGTCTCCTGTCAAGGTTATATTTCAAAGATGTTTTTACTTCTTTGATTGTTTATGTAAAAACTTTTGGCCTATGACAATTTAAAATACATTTTGAAATTAGCATCTGTCTGTTACAAGAATTGTAGTTGAAGTGGCCACATATGGATTGAAAACATGAGTGAAGAAGCTCAATATTAGTATTAAAAAGCCTGTTCAAAGAATTCAAAGATTTCAGTAGCAGCAGAAAAAAATCTCAAAGAAAGTTTAGCTTTATACTGTGAACAGTCAGAATGAATGCATTAACTTTAGATTTAGATTTCATTTTTTAATATAGTGAACATAGTATTGATATGCATGAGAGAGATCGGGAGATTTACTTATTTAGAGTAAATTACCAACTCAACTTCGTATTTGGCCAATTGCATGCATATTTCTCTCAAGCGGCATTATAGCTGCCTAGACCTTTCCCTGAATCCCAAAACATTTCTATGTTGATGGGCATTTGGAAAATAACATCTTACATTTTGAAAACAAGCCAGAATGACATATTAAATTTATATTTTCAAACTATAACTACAGTACAGTAACAAGTTGCCAAATAATATTGTGCATAATTAATTATTGTCCCAGTGAAAAAGACCAAAAAGACAAAAGTTCCTACTAAAAACATGAAAATAATTCACTGGTAATTATTAAGTGGTTTTAGTGGCAAAATTTGTAGAATTATGTATCGTATAAAATAATTAGTGTTGGCCAGTTTTTGTCTGAGTAATCAACTGAACACATGTGATTTATATTTTTTGACGCAGCAAATGGTGCCAGTTAAACAAAAAATAAAAAATGGCATGAAAATTGGTCCAGCAGTTTGCAAAGGAAGAGTGTTCCAAAATATCGGGTGAGAGGTGTAAGTAACTTATTGATGGTTATAGGAAGCAACTGAATTCAGTTATTTTTTCCAAAGGGTGTGCAACCAAATATTAAATGAAAGGTGCCAATAATTTTGTCCAGCCCATATTTGCAGCTTGGTGTGACATTATGTCAAATCTGCTTATTTCCTGCTTTTTTTGTTTTACTCCAATACACAGAAAGAAATTAGAAACACTTTCTGAAAATATTTCTGGGGTGCCAACAATTTTGGCCATGACTGTATACAGTCATGGCCAAAATTGTTGGCACCCCAGAAATATTTTCAGAAAGTGTTTCTAATTTCTTTATTATTTAAATTGTTTTAGTTATTTAAAAGGATGGGTTATAGCCATTTCTTCGGGCTAGAAAGTGGGTGAGGGTAGATTACTTTACCAATGTAGGTAAGTAGCAGACAGTTCAGGATCACTTTTGTTGCTGAAAAGCATATAGACAGACATTCATTTTAATTTAGCTATGACTCACACTTTGGTTTTCAGATATCAATGAATGTGAAATCTCAAACTACATTTGCCAGTTCCAGTGTGTTAATGAACCAGGAGGATTCCACTGCGAGTGTCCAGAAGGCTACCAGCTTCAAGGGTCGCGCATGTGCCAAGGTAGATATGAGGTTTTACTTCTTCCAATGCTTAGTTTGTCTCGCTTTCCTCATAAATATTTCCTACATGTTTATAGACATAAATGAGTGTGAATCAGGACACAACTGCAGAGATGATGAAATGTGCTGGAATTACTATGGAGGTTTTCGTTGCTACCCCAGAAATCCTTGCCGTGAGCCTTATGTCAAAACAGGGGAAGGGTGAGTCAAGCTTCCTCATACTTCACATTATCTGAATCTATTCCAGTTGAATTGATTTACAAATCTGTTTTCCATACAAAACAGACGTTGCAGGTGCCAGTCTCCTACTGTTTGCAGAGGACTTCCACCAGTCATCGTCTACAAGTACATGAGCATTTTCTCTGAAAGATCAGTGCCTGCCGACATCTTCCAGATTCAAGCTACTAGTGTCTATCCCAACATGGTCAATACTTTCACCATCAAATCTGGCAACGAGGGAGGAGAATTCTACCTGCGGGTGAGACTGGAACCTTAATCTTAAATGGCTCTTCAACTTTACTTTATCACAGGTTGCAAAATTAGGTCTTGTAAATAGTTTGCGACAAGTCTATGAAAGTTACAGAGTTAAACGCTAATAGTAGTGTTTCACAAGTTTGAAATTATAGACACATCACTCCCATTATTAGCATCCGTCATCTTTGAATGTTTCCGGTCACTGTCGTACTCTATCTAAGGTTACTTCTCAGAAGCATTACCCACTACCTGACAACTAATACTTGCCTCTATCACAGGGTAATCATTAAGATACCAGGGTAAAGGTAAGGGTACACTGGGGTGAATTGTATTTGTCTGTATATTCAGATTCCTGAAACATGGTTATCATTTGCCCAGGTCGAAATGTAGATGTAGTGACACTTCTGTAGAGAGTTTGTTGGCGCCAGCAAGCTATGGATAGCTACAACCACATGTCTGCACTACAAAACTATAGGCCCTCTGATGCTCGCTTTTATATACAATACATCAACAAAATATTCGGTGGTGGAGCGTGAAGCTATGTCTCACAAAAGACCAGCGATAAACAGCAGACAAACTTATTCCACTTTTTGTACAAATCTGTGCGGCAGCGCCCATTATTTAGAATTTAGGTATGATTCATTGCGCAGCCAATCCAATATTTGCACCATAATTCGCCCCATTGTGGCCTTCCTTCTTCCAGTCATTGTTTGCAACACAGTTCAACAGGGACAATTGTACTGCACATGATCCGTTGAAGAAAATGTATTGTTTTGTGCATTTAAAAGATTGAGGTAATACTCTTATTTCTGAAGAGCCTTTCTGTCATTGACTTAACAATCATAATGCAATCTAAACCTGATTTCTGTGATTAATTGCATCGCTTCAGGATGTTTGTTGTCAAAATAAGTTCATGCTTTTCTCTTTCAGCGCTCCAGCAATGTCAGTGCAATGTTGGTGATGACCAAACCCTTGATGGGACACAGGGAGCATGTTGTGGATCTGGAGATGGTCACCCAGAGCAATATCTTGTCCTACCGCTCAAGCTCACTATTGAGACTCACCATCATTGTGGGTCCATACCCTTTCTAAACCCTTTGAATTGACCAAATATTGGATTCATCTTTATACTGCAGCTTACTATGTCTCAAAACTTCAATGCAGAAGTGGATGAGTTGTTCTCACATGGTCAGAAGTGACCCAGAAAAGGTTCATAGCTGAATAGAACTAGCTTTGAGAGTTACCTTTTTTTAGTTTGGTTTCCATGTTTTAGCTGAAGCAAATCTTAATGGGAGCCACTTTTCTGGATGTTTTCTATTTACACAGTTCAAACTGGATTTGGTTTGCTTTTCTTAAAAATTGCAGTAAGTTTATATTTGTTGAGCTTTTGTTAATGTTTGCAAATGAAGCAAAAATGTGATCAAGATCTCAAATGGTTGAAAAGCAGCAGAATTAATCAAACCTCAAGTTTAACAAAAACTTTGTCTTGGTGATTTATCAAAAAGATTACCTATTTCTATTTTCTATTTCTCACCTTACTCTAATTTAAAAAAAATATGTTTTATGAATAATTCATGCAATGAATGTCAAGCAAAAACCGTGGGGTTCCGAATCTCAGGACTTGCCCTGACAATGATGGTCAAGTCCTAGTCACCTTCTAGCACACCCAGCCGTTTAGTTCAACTCTTTATCTTCGCCCGGAAGCTTTTGAAACATTTGAAATGGACATTAAACACTTCTGCTCACATTTGCTAGTCTGCCTGATTCACTCCAACCAGGTGAAAGCTAAACTAGCCGTGCTTTGACAAATAGTGAGTTCTTACTGACTTCTTTTTTGGAAGGTTTTCATTTTTTAGATCATTAAGCAAATTTAAAAATACTTATCAGAAAACCCAATGAAAGACATCCTTAATAAGTGAAACCAAAACCTAAATGATTTACACCATCACCCTACAGAAGGGGTTTCCAAATAATATTGGAGGGCCATAGTCCCTGCTGTTTTTGTTTTGTTGCAACATGGTTTCAAGAGACACAAAAGTAGCTTAATTAGCGGAATATGGTGTGTTAAGTTAATTTTGAAGCTAAACTATGGAGGGTTGCAGCCCACCCAAAATTACTTTTCAACCTTCTGTACTACAACTCATAACAGCAAGCTTTTGTTGAAACAACTGCAGTCAATTTTTTGGTTCTCAACATGGTATCTAGCTTTTGAGGATCTTTTGGTCTACTTCAGTTTTGTCTTACAGTTGAGTTTTTAATATGAAGTCCATGAAGTTTTTGAGTTGGTTTTCATTTATTAATCAGAACCCTTAAGTTCAAACAAAAATGGTGTTCTTACTTATGTTGTCTTTGTCATTATGTACATTTTTTAAATAATCTGAACCATTTAAGTGTGCCACACATGCAAAAATGGAAAGAAATAACAAAGGGCCAAACACTTTTTAATCCACTGTATATCACAAATCACATGACCAGAGTGAATACTGGGCAATTATCTTGAGGGAAATTCAATAGAACATATCTGATCCTTGTAATTGATGAAAAACATGAATCTAGATGAGGTCACTTTTAACTGATACCTTTCACTCTTTAAGTGAAGGAAAGGAGTCTTACAGGCTAAGATCGTATCATGTTCTGGAACAGTTTGTGTCGTAACCGAAAGGCATCCTTAGCTAATGGAAATCTCTAGAAATGACCCCCTGTCCTCCTATGAGAATAAAGCTGCAGTGTTTTGGAAACGCAAAAGTGATGTTTGCAGGAAATTGCTGGGTCGCATGAGCAGAGGGGCTCTTGCCTAACAAATCTGTATGTTTGCCAGAGCCAGCTTTGATGTTCCGCAGCATTTCGTGTTGATGGTCTGTGATAAACACAGTTACTCAAACCCTTGCGTCACACACCCAGCACCCCAGAGATGAGCTCCAGGGTGAGGCAGAGAGGGTTTGTGCACCCCTGCTTTGGGTTAAATGAAATTATTTGGCTGCGGCTTTGTAATCTGATGCATGTCCAAATCATATCTTGATGTTGCCAGAATATTTTTTTTTAATGATGAAACTTAATTCAGTCTGTTTTCCAAAACAGATTGACAATCTTCCCGGTTTCTCTTGTCTGGAGCAGTTTGGTTGAGTTGGACAAGTTTTAATGAGAGTATTTTGTTGATTCACAGTCAGAATAAGTTATATTTGCACCTTTTATATTTTCTCAAGTTGCACTTTTTAGCTCATTAATAATGCCATTTACCCTGCTGTAAAGTGTTTTGGTAATAAAACGTTTTTGTAAACAACTGTCACTTATTTTTTTTCTTTAAAGATGTGTGTTTGAGGATATTTTCAGAGCAGATGGTCAGAAAGTTAAATATTGCAGTGCTGTTGCGTAACAAGCAAGGGTCAGTTTGGTAGTTTCTTCCTGGAACAGTACTAAAAGGACCACCAAGATTCATCTGCGGTTATTACCTCCCGCAGCTGCACATGGAAATAAGTAACTGTGATGTTGTCATGACAACCAGTGCTCGGTTCCTGTTAGAATAATCACGTTCTAAAAGGCAAGAGATTTACTGTATGTAACACAGGAACTGTATGAACTTCTTTCATCTTAGCAAATGCTATTCAAATGCACAGGGGTGGGACGTTATAATTGAAACACCTGGTTTCAGAGGAAAATCCAGCAGCATGTTGGTGAGGTCCCATTGTTTTGATTGATCCTTAGAAAAAACTC
The DNA here is from genome assembly GCA_900490495.1 of Danionella dracula. Lineage (NCBI taxonomy): Eukaryota > Metazoa > Chordata > Actinopteri > Cypriniformes > Danionidae > Danionella > Danionella dracula. Next base: position 20,299,169 of record UELW01000778.1, on the reverse strand, counting down.
AAGCTATGCAGTGTTCAAAGGGAATCCTCTGTGGAGAACAATTCTCAGGTTACTACGAGAAACTGAATAAGATAAACTTACCAGAGTCACTTCTCTAAAAAAGATCATGTTTATTTCCATCATCATTTTAAGTGGAAGTGTGTAAAGGATGGCTACCAAGCTGCTCAATTATACCTATGAAACCCACAAACTTATGCGTGTAGTGGTTTTGTTTCATTATCCAACCCTATTAATCCCAATTAATCTAGCAAATGTAGAATACACATGCACAGATTCAGTCCAATCTTATGTCATCACATGCATTCACTTACTTGAATGAGCTGCATGAAATGAATACCGTTTTTTTCTTTGTTTTTGGTAATGGTCTCCTTCTCTATGTCTCAAAGTAGTTTTTAGAACCTGCTCAGCCCTTGTCTTGATCTGGTGATAGCATAGCATGGCATATCATAGATCATTGAATCAGATTAGATTAGCTGCATTTTAAATCAGTGACAGTAACATAATGATCAAAGATTCAATATTATCCCATTTAAATTTAAAGAGCTTCCATAGTTACATTGCTACAGTGGTACTGGCACCACTGAAAAATGTGACTCTTTATAAGCTTCTATTGTTCAACTCTACACTCACTTTGGAACAATCTAAGAAATTTGTGCCATATCACATATTACCAGGAAATAACGGCCATGAAATGGTTGTCAGTCTTACTAAAAACAATATATTCCATCAAGTTTAAGGGGACAGGAAACCTGTCAATCATTCCGCTTCTTTTACAAATACAAAATCTTTTATAGTCAACCAATTAGCTGAACAAGAAAAAAGAACAACTTTCAAAATGGTAAACAGCTTTAGATTAATAGAAAAAAATCTGTGAACTTCCATTAGTTTCAGTTGGGCGTAAACAGTTGGGGCATATTGTATAAGGACTGTTACATCAGTATTAGTGTGAATTGTTTGCCAACGGTAAATTCAGAACCCTAAAATGTGGGTTCTTAACAGAAAATGTATATAAAACATGTATTGAATTAAATTGTTGCTATACTCAGAATTGCATTGCTAATTAACAGCTTTCTATTAGCTATTTTTCAATCCTCCTGCTTTCCCTTTGAGCGATAACATGCTAAAATGCTAATGACTAAAACAGCAATTCAGTGACTGATTGAGGATGGCTCCAAGCGGATACAAATTCATTAGCCCTCCAATGAAAGAGTTCAACTTTACAGCTGGAAAAAATCTAACACATATGAACACTGGAACCAACAGTTAATTTTAAAATCTTCACAAATGTTACCTTCATGAAACATTTTTGTGCTAATATCTGTTAGTGAAGTGAATGTGACCAGTTGGCCAGATATGGAGTGCCTCATACCTGGAATTTGCGCTCTGCACTTAACCCAGTGTACACACATAGCAGTAAAAAAAAAACACACTGCGAACACTTACCTGGAGCAGTGGGCAGCCATGACTGTGGCACACGGGGATCAGTCGTGAAACTGGTATCTTGCTCAAGAGCACCACAGCTGTGTTTGTTGAAGATGGGAGAGAAAGTGTTTCGTCACGCACCACTCATCTGGTGATCGAACCGGCGACCTTCAAGTCGATCTCCTCCACCAGACCACATCTGCCCTTAACTCGCCCTACTGTTATGTTAAGAAATGAATGAAAACCAGACCCATCTAGAGACAGAAACATAATACAAAATTGATCAATAATGAATGAAATCTTCTAGAGAAGCGAATTCAGAGTGCTATAACGATTTATAATATGATCTGCCATTCATATTTGGTACGTGCTACAAGGCTGGCAACTCAAGAATGTGTAGTTACTGTAGATTTCATTTTATGAAGATCAGTTATTACAATAGACATTTTTGGTAAAAGTGTTAGAACCATAAAAGTGCCAGTAGGTGGAGTGAACCCATTTGGAAATATGAATTGGGTTCAAAATGGCAAATGCTGTGAAAACACGCCAAGTGGTTCATGCACTCTGATTTCCTAACATGTTTCTCAGACTGATCTTTTATGAAGCTTGAAAACCGTTTGAGTACATCAGTTATCAGGTGAGGTTAGGGATTGTGATTTGTTTGTAATTCACCAATCCAATAAGTTGTTAATAACCCAAACAATAACCATAAAGTACCTTTAAAGCTGTTTTGAGACAATTTGCAATGTTTAAAAGCTCTATATAGATGTAGAAATGCTAAAATGACATAGAACACAAAATTCAAAATGACATAGAACGTTTTGTTTTGTGATATTTCGAACACAAATCAAAACGTAATGAAACAGCATTATCTGCTGGTCACAAACAGTATCACACCTCTCAAATATGGAGGAGAAAAGGTGACTTGCGTTAAAAAGTATACACATAATTAAACTCCACAAATTCAGCAATACCGCATTTTATGAATATACTAAAATAAAGCATTGCATGTCTATATTCCGTCTGTAAATTATGCTCACTTAATGCCACATTCATTTCTGTCAATATTGATCATCAGAGGCAGCCTGGCAGTGTATTCATTTTTAAGAATGTTATTCATGAACAAGTGTTGAAAATGTTTCAATGCACAAGAAAAAAAAACATGTTTACATCCCTGGCTTCATTAAGGTTCTTTTTCACTCCTATTGCTTTTTTGCTCCTTCTTGACAAATCTGAGAGGTGCATTTTTTTTTTCAAAATAATCATTTGTTTAAAATATAGACATATTTGAAGTTTTAGACACTGAAGTGGAGGGTCTATGAGATAGATACACCTATTTACATCTTTTTGCTCATTTTAGTCGTCTTTCGATGCTTTGCCAAGAATGAAATGGCTGATTACCTAAATTCCAAGCCAACACAACTTATATGTGTGCGTGAGTACAGTACGTGTCGTTTTTTGTCCTCCATACTATGAAGCTGATGACGTTCTCAAATCGAACAAAGAATGAATGACCCCACGTCTGTTTTTAAACTACATTTGGATTACACATTTTCTTTATATTTTACTTAACAAAAAATAGCATTTCCTGATAATATGTTAACCTCTAAAACGGTCACATTTTCAAGCTTGTTCATGATATATGACGTAAATCATTCTTTCAGCCAAATTGCACATAGGCCAATGGAAGAGACGGAGATTTTTGCGTAACCAATCATGTCGCAGCTTTGTGACTCACCATACATGGACAGCCATCACCATATAAGGAAACATCGAGTATCTTTATATGGAGGAAAGTAGATCCGACTGCTAACTTGTCGTGAGTTGACTTTCTTAATAAGGTTCTCTTAAATAAATATTTTGTCCATAAAAATCTAAAAATTGCTGGAAGTCCACGTATTACCCTATATATTGTCAAAGCTTCTCACCTAAAGTATTTTCGACATTTTACCTAGGGTCTACTTATTAAAGCGGAAGTGTATTGCGTGGTCCTTCTTCGTTGTTTCCAAATGTGGCATGCGCAGCGTAAGTTCAGATGAGGTATGATTGACGGACTGTAGGCGGAAACTATCGGTAGTAAACTTTGTACGATGATTGCAAAGGGCTAGTTTTGCATGGTTAATTTTATCGCCTGTTAACAAGCTTGGATATAAACTAATTTCATACACAAAAGTACCGAAAGATCTCGTCTCTAGTCAAGTTGACTGCGGAGTTGCGCTAATGTTTCCTAGCCTAGCATTCGTTAGGTGAAGTCGGTACCGAGTGAACGACCTGTGTGAACGACTGATCCAGGATCACGACACCGAGCAGGGGTTACAGTGAAGCTTGAAGGGCGGTGATGTTGGGGGGTAACGGGACGGCTAGAAGGGCAGGACGCCCGGGGAACGGCACGGGATTGAGCCCTCTACAGGTGGGCAGCGCTGCTGGGGCTTTGGGGGTAGTAAACTCTGCCCTCACCCTCCCCGGCGCGGGCAGATTCGACAGCGGGCCGGTGGTAGAAGCGGTGCTTAGCGGCTCAGACGCGGACTCGGATTCCGGGGACGATGAGGAGAGTCCAGTGGTGGATCGTAGAGGGGTGAAGCGGGAGCGGAGCGAGATGGAGGTCGGGGGATCTTCTGGGGCTACCGTGGGACTGTCTGCAGGGTATGGAGCGGTGTCCACCGGGGTGGCGGGTGCTAAACCAGGCAAGAAAACAAGAGGAAGGGTGAAAATAAAGATGGAATTTATTGACAACAAACTGAGGAGGTACACGACCTTCAGCAAGAGAAAGACTGGCATCATGAAGAAGGTACGACTAGTTTGTTTGCTGTCTGATTGTTGTATTGTTAAATGTGTTTAACGTTAGTATTGTAACTAGTACGATCAGCTGTAATAAAGCAAATTTTACACTGTGAACAGCGTTCAAGCTCTATGCTAACATTAGCAACACTCCTGCTAATAGTGCAATAGCGTCTACTTTATTAGAATGTCTATAACGTTATTTGACATGCAAACTAGTTCCATTAGTTAGCAATGACACTGTAGAAGTGACATCTTAACTAACGCTGCTAACATAATTTTCCCCTCCTAAGGGTTTCCTTTTGATATAATGTAAACAGTTGTCTAAATAAATTCGTATTCTATTTGATTACGCTAACGTTAGAGATACGTGACTGCAGAATGAAATATAATTGCACCGAGGACGCATTAACGTTAAGTGAAAATATTGAATGCTAATTAATGCGATGTCTAACTGGAATCGTTTGATGTTTGTGTTGTATTAGCATTGCAGTAGGCTAGTTTCATTGTGAACGATTGCATAATTATTTATTTTGGCAACAGTTCCCACAGAACCTAACACATTTTAGTATTATTATTAGTACTAATTGTATTTCTTTATAGAAGTACTTTATCTTGTTTTTTTTTTGTTTAGATTCCTTAACGTGCAATATGTGGTGATATTGTTAGTTATTATGGTTATTACTATAATCTTTGTAGCATGACTGCCAGATATTAAATTTGGAGAGATCTTATTCTTCACGAGTTAAACTTTATTCAAAAAGTTATTGTTTGTATTATTTGGACATAACCCTTGGTACCTGCCACCTTAAGTTCACTGAAAATACGTCTACTTTTGTTCCAGTTTGAATGAAGTACTGCCATGCTGCTGTTAGCTTAGCACAGCTGCCTGAATATGGGGAAAATGATAGTCATTAGTATTTTGGTAATATTTAAAGCCACAATTTACAAAAAAAAAAAAAAACATTATTCGTTGTCTTTGGAACTCCGTTACAATTTTTTGGGTTGTTTTAAGTTGTATTTAATGAATATATACTGTATCTTGATCTAATGCCCACATATTAAGGTCTGATAAATAAACTAACTAGCATGCTTAGCTTTAGCTAATATCATCACAATAACAATTTATATCAGGTTGATTAATTAAAAATGTATAAGTTACCTGCCACCTCAGCACCCAATCGCTCCATGGGGGTGCCTTATCGCGTCTTTACATAGACTTTACATTGAAATCAGCCGCTCTTCCTAGGTCATCTGCGTTTGGTGTGTTGGCAGCATTGGACCTCGAACATACTAGGGACACATGATCAAAAGAGAAAATTTCATTAGTCGAGCACAAAGTCACACACTTTGTCAAATGTAGATGACATGGAAGATCGTAACTTTTTTCACTCGACAGCCAGATATGTGAGCTCCCTTCCAAACCCATTTTTTTGTGCTCAGATTATACACATAGGTGTTTGGTGGCCTTGACTGTGTCAAACAGAGAAAATTTATAACACATTTCAGCATGACTTTCTGATTAATAGTTATACAGCCTAGGGTACCAATCCATTTGTGTTCTACATGTTTTTTTTTAGAAAAGAGGACTGTGTTCAACATCATCAATCTGTGCTTCTGAATAAAAAAAACATTTGTTTTATTATTTAACAATTTTAACAACAATTTTTGAAGGTTGCAGTACTCAACTTTTACCATCTTTTACTAGAATCAGGAAAAGATTTTGTGATGCTCTATCAGGGTTCCCTAAACCTGGTCCTGGAGGGCTGCAGCCCTGTACATTTTAGTTGCAACCCTGCTGTAGTATGCATACTACTCTAGCTTCAGCCAATCAAAGGACCTTGATTAGTGCCACAGGTGTGTTTCATGATGGTTGAACCAAAAATGTGCAGGGCTCCAGCTCTCCAGGACCAGGTTTGAAGACCCCTGCTGTATATTCTTTATTTTCTAGACTCAACCCTCCCCTTGATGATTGCCAGCTCTACCTTTTGCTGACATATTCTATGTAGAAAGACCATGCTTGTTTAACAACAATAAAGGCAAACAATTAGCAAACAAATCAGCTTCAAAATATGGCTCAGGGGACAAACCAAATAAACAATACCAATTAGAGTTTACAGTTTACCAATTAGAGCAGCGAATGAATCAGACTTAAACCAACCATATAAAGATGTCTTAGGCTCATGATACTTTAATTTCTTTTCAAATACAATGATTTTATACATTAAATAGAGACCCTAAGAGCAGACCACAATACGCTGAATAATAACGATAGAAAGAAGCAATTCATGTCCCCTTTGACTTGTTTGATCCTGAAGAGACATGAAAAGAATAATAAGGAAACCGAATTAAGTATACCTCAAAGTCCAGTGGTGAAGGAATACACATCATCTGCTATAAAGAATTGAATCAAGATTTCACAAATCAAAACATTTTATTTTCATCAAACTCATGATTGCTGATACATTGATGTGCACATGTTATTTTCTTCAGAGCCATGGCAAGAAACGTATTTTGGAGTTCTATAGGACTGCTAAAGAGAAAAATTTTGTCGTAAAGGTTTTTGAATGTGAAATCTCTGTCTGAAAATAAAGAGATTATCTTCACGAAACTGTAGTTTTACCCAAGTATATATATATATATATATATATATATATATATATATATATATATATATATATATATATATATATATATATATATATATATATATATATATATATATATATATATATAATGTTATTTAGAGACTTTGAGTTTTTAGTCATTGGAGGAAAAATGTAACTACTTCCTTTTAGAGCTTTGAATTTGCAAAGTAGAGATAATCCAATCTGGACATTTGACATTTCCAAAACAAAGATGTTCATTTGAACATTTTTTAATTCGTTTGGAGCAATTGCAAATGAATAACCACACTCCCAATCGTAAGGTCTCTTCTGCTCATTCAGAACCATATCAACACCCACTGTGAGTGTCTAAGGTTTGATTATCTGACAGATTCTCCACTGGAGGTATGCTTCCCAGACCTGCTCTGACTCATTTATCTATGCTTCTCGATTGTCACTTGTTCCGGTCTCAGCAGAAATAGCATTTAACCCTGATCGGGTTTCCCCTGCCTCATACATTGTCACAGCATTTGCATATCTTGAGATCTAGCCTTTGAAGAAGTCAGGCATTAAGGGTGTAATGAATGACAGACAGGAGTGGGCCACAGCTGACCTTCAAGGACATGTGACTGAGCGGGGTCTCTAGCAGCTGTGACCTAGTGGTCGCATTTTATTTTGAATCCTTCCATATGGCTAAGCTGAGTTTTGACTACATGGTAGAAATGATGGCAAAGGAACAAAGTGGATTGTGTTGAAGTTGGAGAGAAAAAAAGTTCAGATGGTTATACTTCTGTACTTCTTTAATCACTCATTGTGTGATTATTGGCCAGTGTCGTTTTTTTTTTTTTTGAAGACACGCCACTAAATCAGGGAATTTGTAGACTTTATTTGCGTCTCCTACACAATTTGTGATGTGTGCATCATTATACAGTTAATATGTACTTTGTTTGCTGTTGATGGTCAAGCCTCACTCGGGAATCGTATGCAGCTTCTATATTCGACTATGACTGGCCTTTTAGTGCTTAAAGAATTGCAAACAATACAGTTGCATAATTGTGGGTTTAAATAAAAAAGTTATGTATGTGTTAAAATGTTCGTTTTGACAGCGCTAATTTAAAGCAAGGCTGGGTGATATGGTCAAAAGATTTGTCACAATATTTTGTTTGTATATTGGTCGATATCTATAATGATTATGACATTGTCAAATCTTTATTTCTGGTACAGCTAAAAACAAGCTTTTGCTCTGGAGTAAAGCCTAAAACTTGTACACATCTGACTTTACTGTGGTTTTCAACCATTTCTGTTGTCGAAACAAGGATTTTTATTTTTTACACATGAACAGTTAAAGGTAACGTTATTGTATAATCAGTTCATAAGTCATTGTGCATTCTCATTTTTAGTTTGGTTTGGATATTATGGTATACATTGTAATATGGTAACCGTTATGAAATTACATTTTGGATAGCACTATGTTCCATAAAAATATTTGAACAAGTTTTTTTTTACATAATCTGTAAAATAGCATTAATATCAGAAAATGAGGATTTATTTATAAATTTTTATTTAGTCATTACCAATTATTGTTTTCACATGTACTATTAATCTGCTCTCCCTTTCTCAAATTTGCTACTTTTCTCTATAAGAAGATGAAGATTTCAGTCAACAACTTTAAATTGCCAGGCAGTTCAGCTAGTTATTGATATTCAAGTAGATGATGTATTGTCAGTAACATAACCTCTACATAGTTTATTCTAATGAGTAGATGCAGAAAGATGACAGTTTGACAGAATATCAAATTAGTTTTAGAAAGCTCCGATACAATTGCTGCTTTATCAATCTCACCAGGGAAATTGAGGACATTTTATCCCCATGACTCTGATGATGTAAAGAAAACAGTCTTGCTTGGGGCACTGAAACATCGTTATCAATGAACTGTTCAGGTAGCTATTGAGCTGTTTATTGGTTTGTAGAGAAATGTATGTTGTGATGATCATCATCTACGTATCGCTCAGCTGTATTTAAGAATACAGTTAACTGATGAAATAATAACCACATCGCTGATATTTGTTGTGTTAAGTGTTGGGATGTAGGATGTGTAAGAGATAATCAGAGGTTTTAATGATCAACATGGAGACAAGAAGGTTGCCTCTGTGAAATGCAAATTATTTTTCATTCGCAAATTCAAAACTCATTTAACAACAATGAAGTAGTTTAAGTTCATAAAAAATCCAGAATCAACAAGAAATGTTCATTGGAGTGTTGCTGATTTCTTTTTCTCATTGTGTTTCCAGGCTTATGAACTCTCTACCTTAACGGGGACCCAGGTTTTACTTTTGGTTGCCAGCGAGACAGGTCACGTCTACACATTTGCCACCAGGAAACTTCAGCCTATGATCACCAGCGAGACGGGTAAAGCCCTGATCCAGACCTGTCTAAATTCCCCTGATTCTCCACCCCGCACTGACCCCTCAACCGACCAGCGCATGAGCGCCACCGGGTTTGAGGAGACAGAACTCACCTACCAAGTCTCAGAGGCGGATGGGCTCACAGAGCCAAAGGTATACTCTTTAATTCTTTTTTTTTTTTGTTCCATCAACTATGAATTTATAAATCTAAAATATATCTAATACTTTCACATAGTGATCACATGCTTGAAACATTTAAATCTAAATTTAGGACTGGCATGTGTGCTGTAACCCTTAACATTCTGGGTGCCATAGTGCCTATATTGTGAAGTTATCAGAGAGCATCCCTGAGAAACTACAAAATAAAACATTGACACTGAATATCGCTATTGTAATATTATTTTTATTTTCAATCAATCCAAATCACATTTTTTTTCCACACAATTTTCTTTTAAAAATAAATATTTGACATTTAACTGAATATTTGATGGGACTTTTTAAAAATAATTTTCCTTAGTTCTGTTATAGATTTTATATTTTAAAATTTTTTTTGTGTGTGTTTCGTGCCAATAAAGTTATGTTGTATGTTCTTGAACTTGTTCAAATATTTGTATGGAACATGTTGCTATCCAAAATGTCATTTCGTATTGTTATCACCAAATTTCCCTAAAGTATTGTGAAACCAGGGTCTTATCACCTGGTTGTTTGCACTATTTTCAGCTTAAAGAAACTTTGGTAAAGCAACTTCAGTCACATGAACAAAAAACAACAGTGATTTCACAAAATCGTGTCAGAAATCAGAAATGAGCTGGCTGCTTTGTTGAAAGTAACACATTGAAGCACTGTGTTTGGAGAGCTGGTAAGAATAGTCAAGTGTTTGTTTGTTTTTTAATGTTTTTATACAGCAAAATGTAGGTCTTAATTTAGGCCTTATTATAACAGACTAAAGTGTTTGTTGTTGTTTTTTAATGTTTTTATTCAGCAAAATGTAGGTTTTAATTTAGGCCTTATAATAACAGACTAAAGTGATGTTGCACAGTTTGGAGATTATTGTTAGTGTTATCAAAGCCCTATCAAAAATACTATGAAAAGCAAAACTAAATGTATTGTTCAATTGATGCACCGGACAAAACAATAAACAGGAAGGGATGTGTCTAAAATATTTTTTCTCCTAAACAAAAGCACCAATTACAAGAATTTTTATGGTTTGTTTAACAAAAATAATTAATTTGAACATTTCAGCCATGTTAAATTTCCCTATAAAACACTATTTCAGAGCCACATCCGCAATGTACTATGTCCAGAAAACCCAGAGTTTTTATAAAAACTCTGTTACAGGAAGACTTGAAACAATGTCGAACAGTGGTGCAGAACGCTGTTTGGACAGCATTTTACATGTTTGGTTTATGTATTTCTCAACCATGCCAAATATTTTCTACATCTAAATATCACCACCTCTAAAAGTTCCAAATCATTCCGGATGCTCTTTAAGTGGAAGTTTTGTCTCATTCCTGAATTTTCTTTGACCCTCACAAGTCTCAGTTTTCCACACTAGTGTGTTTGAAAATGAGATGAAATCTTACTTGCACAACTTTCTACAAAAGCTCCTCTCAAGTTATCCATACATCCTGAAGGCAGTGTATTTGCTCACGTTTATGTCACCCCAAGCAGGCGTGGAATATCCACAATCTCCAGTGCTCATTGATAAGGATTAGGTGCTGTCTGCATGCCCTTATATAGTCTGGTTTTCCCACTACACTTTCTTGGCTCATGGCTGATCGCATTCCGTATAAGCTGCAGCTGTTTTCACATTTGGATGACAAACCCCTAGACCCCCCTTTTCCATCTGCATCAGGGCAAGTGGAGAAGAAGCTTGTAAAATTAGAATCTTTTCTGTTGAAGTTTCTTTTAAACGTGGATTCTTATCCTGTTGAGATTATATGAGTTTTGTCAGACACTACATATTTAGGTTTTATGAGAAGGGAAATTCTCTTTCATAAGCCCGAACACACCATTTTCCTGGTGGGGGGTTTACACCTGTTTAGTGTAAAACAGCTTGGCCTCTAGTCTTTTTTTAGTTAAATCGTTGGTTGGTTGGTTGACTGAATTTTAGAATTATATTATAATTATTGTTTGATTTTGTAACACTTTAGCAGGAGGTTTTTATTTCAGTCACACAATACAGAGTCTTCTACATGGAGTGTTTCACAACTTTTTTTCTCAAATCGTTTTTAATTTAAATATATAATTTATACTGCAGGGCTTTGGTAAAGGTGTTAACCATTATATGCCACATTATAGCAGATTTTAGTTCAGACTCACCACAGTTTGCATTAGTTTCGAGTATCAGTTCTGAGTGTACTTGTTTTAGAGACTTCACTTAAGATGCACCTCTTCGTTTTACCAGTTTATTTCCAATCAGAAAAAGTATCACTTTGGTTTCACTTGATTCTCTTTTAGAACCTCTTTCAAATGTATATGTAAAAGTACAGGTACTGAGTAGTAATCTTGAGGAGTTGATTCATATGGTTACAAAATATGTCTCTGGTAGAGCAGCATCATTGCTGTAAATTAGACACAGATTGGTATGGGATTCTGACTGTACAATAATCTTATAAAATACTATAGTATGACTGTTTATTTGTATTGGGCTTGTAGCTCTAAAATATTTAATTTTGTGTAAATATTGTGAGAAAATCATTTCAATCATTAATGTAAAAAAAATCTCAAAAGTAAACAAATGCTGAAAACAGAATGCAGATCCAATAGAATCCAATCAACTCTTAATCTTGCGATTAATTCAGCCAATCAGAAGCTTTAAAACTAGTTGCCATTTTATGCACAATGTTGCGAGCTGTGTATTTCTATGACTAAATACTTTTTAAAAATATGTTAAGTGTGCTTGTAGTCCTGTGCATGTCATAAATCCATGCGTTAATAAAGTATATAGCAATGCATTCCCTCACTTTATCCACCATTAGCCCTGTGAACAAAAGCAGCTGCATTAATGCAACACTGCCAATAACTCAAAAAAGTTCATTGTCTGCATCGTCTACTAGACACTGATGTACCTGACGGGGTAAAAACAATCTCCTGTGACTTTGGTTCTCAAAATACCTGTTTACGCTGAAACGCTGCTGCTTCTGTGTGTCAAAATTGCTTTAATTTGTGACACCTAGTAACAAAAACAAACTGACTTTAAAAAAGGTTAAAGGCTTAGTTCATACCTGTTTAGATTTTGATTAAGTGAGCTTAAGTGGGTACTTTAACTGGCAAAAAAGTAAAATAGCTTTGGTCTTCAACTTTTAACGATTTCTAGAAGATGCTGGTACAAACACTATGTGTTCAAACAGTCACAAGGGTTCAGCTGTTCTCCACCTTTTGAGCAAACACATGATACCTCACAGAGGTGTTCTGTGAGAGTGCAATCATACTCTTTGTTCCAAAGCACTCAGAAAGAGATCCAATTGATGGTCATCCTCAACCTTTACAGCCACTCTCCTCTACAGCCAAATAACATGAATTTGCTCAATCAATAGCCATCGTGCATCACATTGAACTACTTCCAAAGATTTTTTGATGGTTTGCAAATTGGTAATCCCCAATCAAATCCTTATGTCTTGTATGAGTCATGTTGCTTCTACTAAGTTTTTGGAAGACCGACAGAAACACCTCTGTTGATAAACACACAGGCCCAAATCTCTGGTCGTAGCATTGGTTTGGTCAAGAGGGGCCTGAAATAGCACTCTCTTTCTCTCTATCTCGCTCTGTCGACACCTGTTTTCCTGTGAAGGCCAGCTGTCGTTCCTGGGATCGTTGTGAAACAATTGCTTTTATCGCATGCAGTTGTTGCGACTGCTGCTTTCAATCAATCTGTCCTGGGCCACCATGGGACATTCTCAGGAAATACATAGCTAATGCAGTATTTCCCGTAGGTTGCTGGTATTATTGTCCCGTGACCATTTGGACTCAGCGTTAAGAGGTGTTGTCTAAAGAAGTTTATTGCGTTAGTTGTTCTTGTTAACAAATGTTCTGCAGTAGAACTAGCAAGAAAGTTTTTTTTGCTTGCATTGAGAGTAATCAGTAAGTGTGGAGGAAGGAATTTTTGGACAAAAACCTCATTTGTTTATTAACTCTAACACCGGATGTGTTGCCGGCGACACAAAAGTGACTTGCGCACTTCAAACTACCGTAGCTCTGGATATTTTTGAAAAATTTCAACAGACTCTGAAAGCTGAGAAATGGTTATTTCGACTAATATTACATTAATTACGGTAATGACAACATTGCTTGTGTTCCAGGGTCGGGAAGTTTGCGGAGTGTAGGAGAGTGAATACAGATGAGTGATTGTTTACATGTGAATGACTTTAGCAATACTTTAACTGTGTTTCTGAGAGTTTCATTTTAAGTATTATATTTTTATTGTATATAATAGTATAGGCATTGCTTTGCTGCAGTTATAGGTTTATTAGAGTTAGATTGTACTGGTTTATTTACTGTGTTTTCGTCTTTCATTCTGCCACGTCAGTGATTCTGTCGCATTCGTGCTGACGTGCGTCTTTTGTTCCTCGCATTGTCCCTCTGTTGTTTTGGCACACTTGGTGTTAGATTTCAGTACCAAAAAAATTGTAAATGGTAGAGAAAGATGTCAAGACAGTCTTTACATCAAAGTTGCTTTTGTTAGTAAGTTTTCGTTGAAAGATCGTGAGGGGAGCCTCTGGGAGATTTGTGGAAGAGGACAATCGCCGGCAGGCTATGTCACCATTTCAACCACAGTAAGTAATAAGTTTTTATACACAGGGTTTATTCACAGTTTTATAACAATAATGTTTTCCAGTATATGCAGTTTTTTTCTAATTGACATTATATAATATTGCTTTATTACTGCTTGTCCTCTTTAATTCAACAACATTCTGCTTCATTCATTATTTTTTTCACCTAATTATATTTTTTTATTTTGTCTTTTGCTATTTTTTTTGTGTAGAAACACAAGTTTTTTGTTTGGACAAATCTTATCTAATACTATGTAATGTATTTCTATTTCTAGAGATTCGTCTGATGAAGGGGAATCCTGAGGGGTGGAGAGGATGTCTGTAGCAGAGGCCGAAGCATTAGGGACACCAAATAAAATGCCTGTACATATGTAAATAAAACAAATTGTGAAATGGACACCAACAGACCTATCCAAACAAAATAGTTTGAGTTGATGTAAAGTAATTTGAGGTTAATTTCTGTAATCTCAAAATACTTTTATAATTACAGTATCATTATAAGGGTTAAAGGGATCTCAAGTTATTTTGCTGGAAAAAGCTAATTATTCTTCTACTTTAGAAGAAGGCAACTTTAGACGTCTTCATACTGCGAATTGGGACACTTATATTTATTAGTTCATGATCACAGGAGTCTCTTTGATTTGCTAAGGCTATGACTTGGGCAAAGAATCAACAATAAATCGGGACAATTTTTGTAGTTGTACACAGGCTTGGGGTCTGCCGTGCATGGTCATATGATGCACTTGGTGAGGAGTTGAAACGGCTTCACTGTTGCCTTTTGGTTGCTCTGCCAACTAGAGCCAAGTCTGAGGCATGAAAAAGATTTTTGCCATGTGTATAATCAAAATAATGAGATGCAAAAAAAATGCAATAAAATGTAAAAATACGACCGCTAAACAACAGGAATTTTATCGCAATGAGGCATATTGATCAATGAGATTGTGTCTAAGCCTGAAGTGCATAATGTAAGTCGATTACATAGGCTAATTAATTACTCTTTTATGAAATTTTTAGACTAAAGCCACATATTACTGAAGGTGCAGAGACAAACCAAATCCTAAAAAAAATCATTATAGGCAAATACTCATTTTAATTTTCAATGAATCTTAATTCAATTTGTGAAGATATTATACTGAGTCTTTATTTAATTTTGGCTGTTTATTACTACCAAATACAAATTGTAATTTTTGGTTAATTTCTTCAAATTTGAGGGTGTGAATTGCCACCTTATTTTAGCTTATTTAGAGCTGAGATGTTGAAGATTAAATTGAAAACTTGACATTTAGTTTTGGTTTTGTATATTTTTTGTATATTGTATATTTTACTGTTTACTGCAGTGAGCATACTTAATGAATGTTATTTTAAAGTGCAATGTATGTGTTTTGTGCCAAAAACGTTATGATGCTTTGTATACAATTGTATTTGTTTGAAATTTATCAAATATTTTTGGAACATTTTGTCATGCGAAATATTGTTTCGTATCATTTTTGCTTAACATCCCTGACATATCATGATATTACTTAAGGCCCATATCGCCCACACATAATTTCAACTTCAAACTTGTGCTGTTAAATTATTGATTAAGATGGTTATGAAATAAAGTAATTTGAGGTGAGGAGCGGTTCCCAGTGAGTGAGCGCGTCTGATCACCTTGTGCAATATAAAGTAGGGGTGGGCCATATTGTATCTTCCACGATAATACAGCTACAAACAATAATTATTGGTTTGCATTTTCATATCGCTGCACTGGTGTTTTCAAACGCCCATGCAGCTTGCTGTTGCGCTGCCCTCAACTCAAGCAAGAGCATGCTAAACAGTGGTAGAAAGCAAGCATGGCTTTAGGTAGTAGACAGTAAGTTAAATCTCAAAATGGAGTGATTTGGATACAAAAGAACAGATACAGAAGAACACTGGAAATAATGCAACAAAAAGAAATGTTACATGACTGTTGGACTGAATGAGTGGAGGTGACAGTCATGCTTTGGGCATCTTCACAATGCCATTGGCATGTTTCTATTAGTTAGGGATGCACCGATACCAATTTTTTGCCGTATGAGTACTTGTATTTCAGTACTCGCCAACACCGATACTTAATAAAAACATGACTTAAATTTACAGGTAACAGCTTTAGTCATATGATTAAAAAACAAACAAACAAAGGACTAGTTTGTAATTAAGACCATTTATTTACCATGAAAAGCTTGTTGTATGCAACATATTACAGAATAAATCATTACAAAAAATGTAATTCTTATAAATTAAACCTGCGATTAAACCCTTACATGCCGCTCAAACGTAGACATTTCTCAGACGGTGGTATCGGGGGTCCTTTAACGAGTATGAGTACTTTAGAAAATCTGGTATTGAGGCCATTATGTGATACTTTTATTGGTGCATCCCTAATATTATTCTATTAGTTTGTGATCACATACTTGTATATTTATGATTCTCTAAATGTAGGACTAGAACCAAACAAAGTGAACTGCATGTGCACTGTGGCGCTAAGCATTCCAAAGCATACAAGTACTGTAGTCCTTAGGCTGCGATGTTATCAGAGGACCTGCCTTCTAAACTACAAAAATAAGACTGTCAGACATTGACCCTTATTATCACTATAGGATTATTGTTGGTTACTTTTGCAAATATTTGAATCACACAGATGGAAAAATATATAATTTTCTTATGAAGATAATAATTTAAACTTTAAGTATTTTTCAATAATTCTATATTTGAAAGTGTAATGTGTGCTTTTTTTGCCAATAAAGTTATGACACTAATTGTGTACATAAAGTTATGACACTAATTGTATGTCGTTACCACCATATTTCCCTTAAATGTTGTGATATTATTTAAGAGTCACATTGCCCACCCCTAATATGAAGCATGTAATTATTACCAATGTTTGTATTTAACTTTTTGAAAAGGCGGGTCGTTGCCCCTGATAGTCAGGTAACCATGTGAATGAGTGTTTTAGAAAAGTGTGTTTAAACTGTGTTCAGCTTCTTTCTACATCAGTTGTCACTTTTTATACAGCATTGTTCAAATTTTATAAACAAAAATGGACGTGGAAATTATTTATTTTCGTTTATGATTTCAATAGAAATCTGAATTCAGCTGTTCAGGGTGTCATAAAAAATATATCCAAGAGTAATATTTTATAATATATGAAAACTCTGTTCCTCCATGGTAATCGTTTATTTGGTCTTGCCTTTGTCAGGATCTGATGAAGGCTACATACACAGCTGTGAGTCTACCAGGAGGCACAGTGACCAGCAGCGCCCCCACACAGTCTTCTGCCTCCTCCTCGCCCTCCTCATCCTCTTCAGTGGCCATGCAGACTCAGAGCAGTGCCCCCTGCTGGCCTGTAAATGCTCAGAGTATCTCCAGCGCCAATGGCTCTGTGCTCAAGGGCTCGCCTGCCGGAGTCATGCAGCTGCCCAGCGGATTCGCCCTCATGCCAGGTGAAGGGTTGCACTAGTCTGTTTGCATATGGTACTCTGCTGAGAGGATTGCATGGTGCACAGAAACCTACTTTGTTATGTGCTTTAGTGCTAGCTTGCATGTCTTTAAACGCAATACTCTTTATTCACTGCTGCTGAATGATTTATGTATGTGTGTGTAGGCCTACTCACAACAAAGGGAGAAAACTTGTTCATTTGGAAGTAATTTAATGTTTAATACATTTGAGATTTTTACATACAAATATGTGACAGTAGGATCTCCAGAAAAATCTCTTTCAAATATTTCAGAATAAAAGTCTTCACATAATGAGCATGTTTGGAGACTCAGGGTTTCTGTTAGGTCTTAAAAAGTGGAGAGGTCTGAAATAGTTTTTCACAGGTGTGAAACGCAGATGTTTTTCTGCATGGCCAGAGATGCTCCTACATAATACATTTTTTAAAATGAATGTTAGGGTTGCAATAGTCTGAAATGTTTTGCATAAATGCTCACAAACTGTAAAAGTCTTCGTTAGGATTGCCAGTGTTCGAGAAAACTTTCATACATCCTCAAAAACATGAATGTGCCATAGTTTTAGTAAATTTTCATATACACTTAAAATCATAAAAGTGATTGTTAGGGTTGCCAGAGTTTGACAACATGCCTGTCAAGATTTGTAAATGCTCAAAACCTTACAAAAGATTGTTAGAGTTTCCAGACATTGACATAAGACATAAGAAAATGTTTAAACATGTGATTGCGATTGTAAGGATTTCCAGAGATTGAGAAAATGTGCTAAATACTTAAAAGTTTAAAAGTGGTTGTTGGGGTTGCCAGAGTTTGGAAAAATGCTAATGAACATGCTCATTGAGCATAAATGCTTAAAATCTTGAAAGTGGTTGTTAGTGTTGCCAGATACTGACTGCAAACTTATAAATGTAAAAAAAATTAAGTGTTATTGTAAGGGTTGCCAGAGATTGAGTACATTTGAATAAATGCTCAAAAGCATAAAGGTGATTAAGGTTCCCAGATCTTGAAAAAAATTGTCAATAAACGCTCAACTTAGTAAAAGGTATGGTTAGGGTAGATAGAGTATGAGAAAACGTTTTGTAAATGCCCAAAAGCATAAAAGATTGTTAGGGTTTCAAATAATGTACTTGACACATACTGTTTATTACACAAAAAAAGTTTTTTTTTTCTTTACGGTCTTAAAAAGTCTTTAATTTGGCTTTATGAAGCCTGCAGACACCCTGTGTTCCAGTAAAAAACAAATATATATATATATATATATATATATATATATATATATATATATATATATATATATATATATTGTTTTTAAACGCTTAGATGCTTCTTTGATTGGCTTCATTTACAAGAGTTGCAATGTTTCCTTAGTTATCCACTAAATTTAGTGAATGATTAGAGTGGATTTAGGTTAATAGAAAGCCCTTCTTCTAACTGGTGTGAGTAGGCCTTGAGTTTGTATGAGTGCATCTCTGTTCCTCTGGGCTGAGGGTGTCGCTGTGTCCCGCAGGCGCCTCTCTCCCGCCCGGCACACACACTCTTCCCCTCACCCAGCTGCACACACACTCGCTGGCCGTCCAGACGCAGGCGAACAGCACCAGCTCTGCCATCACAGCCCCCACACACGCTCACACTCAGCCCACCGCACTCTTCCGTCTGCCGGCTGCCGTATCTCTTACAGGTCAGTCTGTGTGTGTCTGTGTCTCTGCTTCAAACACTCTGCTGTTTCAGACAAATCTTTGTGTGTTATCTGATTCACCTAAAAAGTTTTGCTGTTTTAATGTAACTAATCAACATGTTTATTTGAAAGCAACATCTAGTTATTTACAACTTTTTATGAAATGAAGATAAATATATAAATAAAAGTGAGAAATTCAACTCTTTCATTCTCCAAACTTCTTATTTGAAGACTGTCACAGGTTTCATTAAATTAATAAATGTTATATTTAAGGTTAGTTTTTTCGCTGGTCTTTATTTGTAGAGAACAGAATCTGAATCTGCAGGTGGTACAATTTTCTAACTCATGGCCTTAAATACTCAGTGGTTTAATAAAAAAAACGCTACACATGTACAGTATGCTTATGTTTTTAGCACAAGTCTGTGGTGTTTTTCATCGAAACTTAGCTTTGTCATGATGAATTCTTGGTTAAAATTTTTTTATTTACTATGGAAGCTAAAAGGCTTTTAAACTTTTCTGAGATGAACACAGTAGAGGTAGGCTAAAGCAACATGTGTGCAATAAAGTGAAAATAATTATATTATATTATTATTATATCCACACATTGAATGGCGGGGGAAACATTCTTGTTTTTAAGGTATTATAGTAGTATAATCTAATTTACTCTTTTTTTTTTAATTTTGCGAATTGATTTAATTTAATGTAGTTTTTACATTTTGCTTAGCTTTATTTTATGTTTTATTTACAATAAATTAACTTTTTTGTATTTTGTTAACAATTGCACATTGGTAATGATTGTATGCAAGTTAATTAATATCTTATTTTATTTCTGAGCATTTAAATGTTTTTTTCCCCACATTATTTTTTATAATGATTTATTCATTTCAATTGATTCTTACATTCACTGGTTGATTTTTACTTTTCCATATTTCTTTGTAATGTTATTTTACTTTTTGTTTTAGCATAAATTATTTAGTAAGTCATTCTCTCTTAAAATAATTCAATATGTTTTATGTTAAAAGTCTTTCACTATATTACTGAACCTTTTTTTTCTGTAATTGAATGTTTTGTGTAGTGATTACAGTTTTGTCTTTAATTACAATTTTTACTGTAGATCAAAAGTGATAATTTAAAAGGGACTTGAACCCTTTTTTGTTCAAAATATATAGTAATAATATAGTGACTTTGTTTACTTATTAACTTTTATTTTTTTCATCAACAATAAATTGACACATAAAATATTTTATCCAAAGTAATTTCTTGACAAATTTTTTTCATTAGGTGGAGGAATGCCTCAACAGCTGCAAGCCATCCAAATTCACCCGAGTGCTCAGAGCAGCGACAGCAGCCCGGAGATCAGCCAGACGCAAACCAGCGCTAATGGTACTCCAAACACTCATACACAAATAAAAATAGACCCTCAATAACATGGCTTGATGACGATCCCCTTCTTGTTTTTCTACAGCAAGCCACACGGCCACCATCGTCACGTCCTCTGTTCCATCCTCAATGGCTGGTCATGTGATGTACCCAGGGGCTCACCTCATGTATGCCACCTCCACCCCTACCCTAGGTGATGCTGGGCTCACTGTGCTTGGCACCTTTCCTCAGGCTCCTGGCACCATGCATGTGTCCCACACACAAGCACAGGATTCAGGTCAGACCTGCAAAGATTATGATTATTGCAGGTGCTTTCATAGTTTCTGATTTTCTGCACAACTGAAATTTGACCATCATGCAGTCATGATTGAATTATTCAGTTAAGTGCCATTCAATGTTCAAGTTCCCAGAGTCTATAGGGTTAGTTTATATTGGCATGAACAGATTTTAAGATAACTTAACTGACCACTCCCTAGCAACCATTAATCACCCTAACAACCAGTTATGTACATTTATATATCAGATCTTGACAATCAAATAATTACAAGGTTGGGTTCACTGGCATTGCATCACTGACCCCTGCAGATTTCTCTTAGCAACCATTTATATAAATCTATATGTCAGCTTATGCAGTAATTGAAGCATGTTCTGGTAGTTGGAATTTAATATGGGTTACCTGAAAACTTATGGCAACCTAGTTGTTTGCCTTGACAACTGTGTAAGTTGATAAACATCTCAGATATAGGCAGTCATAGAGATACATTACTTAAACTGTTTACCCTAGCAACCACTTAAGCAGATCCTTATCTCAGCTTTAGACAATCCTAGAGGTATCGGGTTTGTTTATAACACCTAAGCTTACTGAAGGAATTTAATGTATTTTTGAAAACTCATAGCAACCTAACTGTTTACCCTGGAAACCATTTAAGTCAGTTAACATAGCAAATTTAGACAATCAAAAGAGGTAAACATTTTGTTTTGTCACTCATGAGTCATGATTTAAAAGTGAACATATGTTCAACATCTTGAAAGGGAAGGGAATTCGCTTGATCCAATTTTCACTCATGACAGCCAGGTCATAGCGTAGTATTGTTTTTTTTATGTTACTGGTGCTTGTAATATAGCTTCCAAACTATTCTCTGACTTTTTTTAAATGTTAGCATGTTTATAGTTTTGTCTGTTGTGTCTCATTTTTAGGTGCGGTTTCTCAGATGTTTCTCACTGGGCCTCCAGGAACAGTACAGATCCCAGTTTCAGCCGTCCCACTTCATTCGGTAAACAAAGCTTTCTTTTACTAACTGAACTGTTACTACTACAACCAAAACAATGCACTTTTGATCTACTTAGCTCACATTCCACTTAAGTTGATGGCTTTTAGTTGTATACACATGCCTCTTGAAATTAGAGTAAGTTAAGTGTTTTGATTTTCTAGATGTTGATAAACCAGCAGGCACCTGGCGGGGGTGGGGCTGCTAGTACTCTCACCGAGCTGCGCGTGGTCAATCTGGACAATCAGAAAGGAGACTGACCCTAAACCACTGAGTCCACTTGGACTCGGTCATCCCATGCAACAATCAGACTGCCATCATATTTATTACTGCCTTCTCGCTCACACACAGGAACTAAGAGCTGTGACCCAGGAAGATTGAGCTCCAGTGACATCTGAAGGAACAGGTCTCTTTCCAAGGCTTTTTATTTCACTTATACAGAGACAACAGGATTCACACAAACGGTTGCACGTCCGCTGCTGGATGTTCGCCGTTTGTAACCAGAAGATAAGACTATTTACTTCACAGTCTCTTTATCTTATACTCAGTTCACTTGCACACCTTTTACTATTTTTTATATCAAGAAAACAATCAAGAAGCGAGATTACTTTTGACGATTGATTTTGCAACATTTTCCCAACTTGGTGATTTTGCAGAGCATCCAAAGGTTTTACATTTAATTCAAACCTCTTAGACTCCAAATGTGCTATAAAATATTTTCAATCCCCAAATGGATTTATACTTATACTGTTTGGAACTGCATCTGCTCCAAATTTAAAGCAAAATTGAATTTGCACAATGCTGAATTTGCGCAATGCTGAAGTCCCTTGCACTGCCTTCTAGGGGGCGTTACTGGGATGTCATGTCAAATAATTATCATTTATGTGCAAATTAAGTACCTTCCGAGTGCTGCTAAAATTGGATCTGAACTAAAAGATTGCATGTCATTCCAATTTGTGATGCTGTGCCAAACTTCACTGTACAAGAGTTCACTTGATATGCATTTTTACTAGCTGTTTTTAGTAATGCTGTATCAGAAAAACACTGACTTGCATTTGCACTGCATGACAACATATCGACACTGCAGTTGCTGGTGAAGATCGTCGCTTCATGCTACGATACGGTACTAGAATTGCTCGTTTTGTTCTGAACTATTATTTCACGTAGTTAAAATTGTTTGCGAGTGCACACATATTATTTTTTTTTATCACCATACCCTTAATTATGTTTTTCTGACTTTATGCGGAGTTTGAATCGTCCAAAGGGCTGTAACCTTGATGCAGGTGAAAACGAAGAATACAATTTTTCTGATCTTTTTGATATTCAGGGATGTCCATGTTTTCATTCATATTTCACAATTCTGAATCACATGGAAGTTGTTTTTCCTTCTCATCTTTGGATGAATTGATTCAGATCACAGCAATGTGAGATCTTGTTGTGTTACTGGTCTGATCAGCGCCAAGCAGAAAATGAATTTGTGGTTAATGAAGCAGGCAGAACAAAAGTATTTGATTGTTTTATACAGTATTAATTGCGTTTTAAATCCAGAGGAAGATTTCTTGTGCTGTTGTTTACCCCAATGATTGTCCAGATCATATTTCACACAGAAAACAAACTGAAAAAAAAAAAGTTTCTCTTGATTTACCTTTTTTTTTAAATAACATATACTCGGGTGGGTATAAAGTTACAGTAATTTATTCTATGAGGTTTGGACATTGTACATTTCAATTCTTAAGAAAGTGGTTAATGCAAACAGTGTCAGAAAAAAAATTTTAAAGACTTGTTACTTTAGCTAACAAAGACACTGAAATGACATGAACGTTGATGTCAGCTATCATTTTGAAGTCAAAAGCATCTTGATTTATTATGATGTTTGAGTATTGCATACAGGTAATACTTTATGCTTCCACACTAGTCTGTGTTATTCAGGTGTTTAGTGTCGAGAAACGTTTCCTGGTGTTGTCGTTTCAAGTCACTAATTCTTGATTTGAAAGTGCACTTTTAAGTTCAAGAGTTCCCAATTGTGTGTGTTAGCTGAAATTACATAAACATTTTTTAAAAGCAAGATGTTGTTGCTTCTGAATATTTATAGTGTTCAAACCTCATACCGTTTGGTTAATTTGTTGTTCAATTTAGCTCATCACTTCTACTGTAGTACACAGCTTCACCTGTTGGGGAAATTACGAGTCCACACTCTGAAACCTCATTCTTTTTGCAATTTATCAAAATGTTGGTTATATGTTGTGTTTGTATATACTTACAGGTTTGATATGCATATTATTTCTAATTTGGTGCATAAATTATTTAATTTGGTCACGTATTAATTAAAAAGTTGAAAACAATTTCTTCCCTGAAAAGTTAGAAGCGCTCAATATAATGTTGCAATCAATTGTGAAGATTGGTACATTTTTTTTAAACTTTAGATTGAATAAGTTTTTTACTTTATTCCAATGATCTTTCAAGTTCATAATCTGATTTATATCTTGTAATTCACTTTTTTGTCTTTTAGTGTGATTTGCTTTTGAATTGTAAAATCCGCTTAAGAAAAACTTTTTAGGCAAAATAGCTGCTGTTTGATGTGTAATGATGCACTTGTGAACGTCATGAAGATAAATACTCAAAAACGTTTCAAACTTGATTGTTTAAAATGAACAGAAACTTAATAATTATTATAATCAGAGTTTTTATCTCTGAATTAGTTTTTTTTTTTTTTTTTCAATTTAGAGCATTCTCTAAATTTGTAATTTGAAACAAATCCATATAATTTAGCAGTTAGGTTAATGCAAATAGTTTTTAATGCAAACATTAAAAAATTGACGTCCTGTTTGAGCGCTGTGATTTCCACATGGTCTTTTTCTTGAAATATAACAGATTCTGTCACTTTTTCCCGAAGTGAAATATGACCTGGACGCCTAGGATTCTCCCTCTTTCGACTGTTATTATTCTGTGAGATTGTGAAGAAAACACTAGAGGAAAGTGTTGAATGTATCGTACGTTTATTGTACAGAGCTTGATTTCCTCCTTCAGATCTATCAGCGTTTGCCTACAGTACTCTTCCTGCTCCCTGGGTTCATTTTGCCGACTGTACATATTAGTTTTGTGGTGACGCACAGACCGTCCATGCTTTTGTTTTGTTTTTCTTTATGGACGTGTAACCAGTCGTGGATGAAATGTGTGCTTTATTATCTTCTACAGTGCCATTTTCTGAATAATTAGGTTTGTTTTCTTAGACGCTTTGTTTGTTTTTCTATCACATGCTGGTTAAAATGTATTCCTTTGATTTAAATTTGATTTGATGGCACGAAAACTGAAAGTGAAGAACTACTTTAACCACTGAGGGGTGTTTGTTGTATAAGAAATGCTGTAATTATGTATAGAGCTTTCTTTTGTAATAAAAGAAAGATATCAGAATGTTTTTGGACTATGTGTTGTGATTGATATCAGCTTTATTCATGTTTGATCAAAGTACATTTTATATTAGAATATGTAATCTTTGGCAATGCCTCCCGGTTGACTAATAACCAGTGATGCACACAAATATAACGCATCATTTGGTCATAGACTTGCAAGCATCTAAGAAAAATGTGTAAGGTTTTCCCGACATACACATGGCATAATTCCCTATAACCCGCGGTGATGTTGTATATTACTGTTTAGCATCGGGCTTTTTCCATCATACTTTAAGAAGTACATTTAAAAATGTCCACATGCGTATAGCATATTTCATTGTCAAATGTAGACGCTGGGCATTTCCTGTAGACCGCTCAACCAACACTGATTCCTGAGCAAGGCTTGACGTATACATCAGTAGAGCCCATATTGTTTTGCTTCTCCAAAGCAAAAAACTTCGAGATAACAACAAAGTGGGATCTGTTTGAAGAAATGCAGACAGAAAATCTGTGTGTGAATTTCAACACTATAGCTTACTCAATGTGCTCACTTTCAGTCACTGAATATAAATAAAGATAGACAATACCCTTACTTAACTAAACATAGGCTAACTAAACTAATATAAATTTAGAACAGCGAACAGGAAGTAACACTGGCAAGTTCCGGTATGAACTTTTTCAAAATAAAAGCGATACACATTAAGCGTATTCTTAAACATTGTCTATGCTGTAAAGCCAATGTATAATACATTTATGAATATTCACTTCATTGGTATGTACTTTTAGTTTATGTTCATTTTTTAAATGATCATAAAATACCCCTTTGTTTCCATTTATTGTATTTATTTATTTATTATATTATAATTTCAAATTATTAAACGTTCATTTTCATAAATATTTTTATCAGTAATCATTATAATAATAATGACCAGAAATGTTAAATAGATTTTAAATTCACGTTTGTTCCAGGATGGCCAGAACAAAATTAAAGGCCTCTAGTGGTGTAGGTCTGAGGCTGCAGTTCTGCCTCTTGCCGCCAGGAGCTTCTCCTACTCGGAGCTGTAGGTTCGTTTCTTCAACGCTAGAGAGCGCTGTCTACAGATGAATTGATAGGAGTGAATGTAGCCTTGTAAGCGTGTGTACACTGTTGACATTCTCTGGCCTCTATAACATGGGTGTACATGAAGTAGTTTAAACGCTATATTAACATCTTATGTGATGCCATAAGGGTTAATGAACGTCCCCTAGATCGCACGCTGCAGACACCTCTGATATGGTAATGTTAAGTCTTCTGATTTTTTTCCAGCTTTTCAAGTGTTAGGGCGTTTGTCTGGGAGTATTCATTTGCGTCGCTGTAATTTAAAATTTTGCCTTTCACTATATATACTTTTAATGAATTCATCAGTCTATTTTATGGAAAAGTGTTTGCAGGCGTGTCGTCGTTCGTCAAAGCTAAAGTTCGTGTATTTACGTTAAGCGTTAGCTAGCATGCTAACGTAAAAACAGAGCCTTGCTCAAAACATGTTGGTAAAACAAGTCGACAATACTTGCTTTAATGAAACTAAAAAGGTTTTGAAGGTCACTATTATGTTTACGATGGATTAATGTCTATATTTAATTATTTTAATTGATTAAATAATTTATTGGATAAAAAATAAGTTAATTATTTAATTGTAGTGAATTATTCATATTCCGTATTAAAATTTTAAAAGGGGGTTTATTGTTACATAGTTGCATTTTTGTTTACATTTTTCTATTCATTATTAAAACTTTCAAAGATGAAGTCTTTAGTTATTGATTGAATAGCTATAAACTCGTTTAAGTTAAGTTTTACATAGCAGGGATTAACGTTTTTTGGAAAATATATATTTTTTCAAAGTTAAGCTAACAATGGTTTTAACAAACATCAAGGTTACAATAGTTAATTTATGTTTAAATATCACAACCAATGCAATATCATATTTATTTGTTTACACATATTTGAAATGAAAAAGAAAATACATAAACAATTTTATTTTCATGCTATTAACAATGTACGAAAGACCTGAGTATTCATTCTTGTGTGGTTGTTTTGTCAGTTCAGCTGGCGTTTATCATGAAATTGACAAGAGTAAAGATTTTTTTCCAGTTTATTTGTCTTGTAAAGTCTAGTTGCAGACGATTTTATCAGTGCATGGATTTATAAGGTTCACCAAGGAATAGTTTTAATTTCTTGGACTGTGACATAAAGGGTTTCGTAGAAAAAAAATCTAAAGAAAAATAAAACATATGTACTGTATTTAGCATAACAGCATTTCACCCTTTCATTGGTTCATTGGTTGTTGTCTTAAGTTGAAGGTGCAGTCGGCTAGATCATTTAGGATAAGGTGGTTGTTGAACAGGAAGTGAAGGTCTTTGATGTGTTTTCAGCTGTGTTTGAATTGGCTGTGAAGATGCTGCTGTCTCTTGGGATGCTAATGCTCTCTGCCACGCAAATTTACACCATTTTCACCGTCCAGATCTTTGCGTTCCTCAACCTGCTGCCCGTGGAGGCCGACATCTCAGCTGTGAGTCTCTACACCCACTCACTCACACTCAGGAATATTTCCTCTCGCAATGCAACAATTGCTTATTAATGATATTGCTTATAACAAATTTATTTTTTTCTCAGTACTCTTTTGATAATAAAACTGAGAACTTTGATGACCTACCTGCTCGGTTTGGCTACAGGCTGCCCAGCGAAGGACTAAAGGTAAGGTTGCTTTATAAGGTTGGTGAAGATCAAATTAATTTAGAAGTATTGAATGATTTCGTCCAATTTTTTACTTGGGAGCCTTTTCAGAGAGAGAATTCTAGTCTTTCATACCATTTGTTCACTGGCCACATTATTAGGTACACAACTTTATGTTGCTGTTCTACACACCTTGGTTGTAATGCTCTTTATCCTCTGGAATCAACCTAACAAACACTGGCTAAAAGTTTGGAATCACGAGACATGCAAAGTGTGAATTAAAAATTGAGAGTAAAAAAATAACACTTTTTTTTTAAGACTTTTTAAAATAAAAAAAAAAACAATATAAAGCTAGAAACAAAAAAAACTTTTATAGTTTCACCTTTCTTATTACCTTTATAACATAAATATTGGGGGTCATGAATTTGCAGATAAAAAAAGTTTGTGTAAAAAAACATGAACAAAACAAAAATCTGTAACCTCTGTTTTGTAAAACACACTTAAAGCCAACCTTTTGAAAGAAATCTAGCTCCAACATTTTCACGTTGGAATCCTCAGATTAGCTTTGCTGTTGATTCTTGTTGTGGACCATTCCCTTTTGAATCAATCTTTCATGGTCCATGACACAGTGTTAACACTCTCAGTGCAGCATTCCAACAGTCATTCTATTAGTAGAATAAATAATAATGGTAATACAAAAAAACCTTAATAATACTTTTAAAATATGCTTAAAAACTTTTTAATCACTAAAATTCCTAAAAGAAGAAAAAGGTATTAAATATCTTTAATAATAAAATAAATTAATTTGCCTGAGGATCTGCACAACCCACCTTTTTAACAGTTGAATAAGGTCAGATTTAGCAGTTTTTTATTTGAATAGAATGATCAATGTGATGTTTTAGTGATAATTTTCCATTTATTATACTTAGTTTGCTGCAAACCAAGCTTTCAATTCAACAAAGTTTTCTGGAGTTGCAGGCAGGGGATAGCCAGAGTATGCACATAGTTGTGAGCCACTCTGAAACTATGCATAGTTTTTCTAAACAATTGATCTAAAAGATGTCCAATACAGAAAAGCTTTGGGCCGAGAGCAGATCCCACAGAGGGACACCTGCAGTATTCTTCTGTATTATTATTTGTATTTATGAAGTTGAACATAGATGATGATGTTCCAGTCCGCACAGCGATTCCAGTCTTTCTGGTAGAAGTATTTTGTACTTATCAGTGTCACCCCCTTCTGAGAGATCCAGATAAACAGAGATTGACAAGAGACCAGCAGTCAATAAACCATTGGTTAACTTCACAAGCACAGTTTCAACATTCTGAAGCTGTGGGAAAAAATACTGAAATATTTCAGTATTTCAGATGTTCATCTGAAACATTAGCTGTGCTTTGCGAAACCTTGTGATCCAATAGTGGGGTTTCCACACATTAGTAGCACTTCCTCTTTTCTCTCTGGCTTTCTCTCAGGATTTTGTCTGTTAAATACTTTGTTTCCATCCATTTTCCCTCTTCTTGTTCACCTTTGTTCTGCATTATCTGTGACGTAACAGACTATTCAGCTCACCGTCTCTGTTAAATGTTGGGTTTCTGTGTTTGGAGTTAATCTTTCCAGGGATTAATCCCTACAGTTTAATCTGCTCCTGTTGGTCCATCTGTAATCTACTCCATTTAGAAGTTAAATCATGCTGCAAGCAAAAAGCTGCACCTAAAGTCTGTGAATTTTTTACTTTAAACAGGAAGCACAGTTTGTCCACTTCTTCTCATCTTCTAACTTGATGCAGGTTAAGCAGATTCCTTTTCCCCATGTGTGCTGGCTTAGTTAGCAAAATTATTTCTTAATTTAAAGCTTGTCTCTTGTTTTCTAAGATGGTGAATGTATCTTGTGTAAGTGAGGTTATGAAATCCATTTTTAAAAAATAACTATTTTCATACAACAACAGAAGAAACAATACCTGGTTAGAAAAGTGTGTTTAAATGTCTTACACACATATACAACTTGCCACTTTGTGGTGCTAACAGCAGAAATGCTCTCTTGAGCTGAAAACAGAAAAAGCAATAAATAAGAGTATGTCTTTGGTTGTCCCTGAGTCCTAATCGGGGCACTATTTACACTTTTATGTGTGCGAAAGAGTTTGTGTGTCTCAAACCATAGTATTTAAACAAAGTATTTGAGTGGTGCCCAGATGTGTACTTTTTATGGTTAGATTCTGAAGTGCAGAACAGTGGACGCTCAACCAACTGATATTACCCACAGTCCACTGCACTCAGGCAGAGGGGTTTTTGTCTTCGACCCAAATAAGTGAGCCCTCAATGTAGTTCTACTAATTTTTAAAAAAGAAGAAGCCCAGAAATAATAAAAGCATTATAGAGAGAGTTATATCTATTGTTCTAATATTTTGAACTACTGGATGTATGTATATTTCTCTTAAAAATATAATCAGAACATACTAATATGTTATGTATTAAAAATATATCATGCATTCAAAATAATTCTGTGAATGTTGTTTACCTGAAATATGTAGTACAAGTATTATATCTCTGCATTTAAAAAACTTTTATAGTTTAGATTATAATGGTAAAGTATACAATTAAGTACACCATTATTAGTGCACTCACTCAGAATTATGAACAAATTTTGGAGAAACCTTATAGCATATATAGAAAAGTTGTTCATGTGATATCATGTAGTGCAGGCAAACCGTGACTCTTTCGACTCCGTAGATGTCTGTGTGTGGGTGTGACAGATCAAACAGGATGTACGCATCGTGTATTAACATGCACCTCCTAGGGAACATTTGAGACTGATTAGTCAGCTATTATCACAGGTGAAATGTGGCTCGTCACTGTTTAAAGGTTGCAGGTGCGATCAATTCGTTTTTTTTACTACCGTTAATCTCTCCTACCTTTGATATTTAAATACATCAAAATTGCCGTAAAATAGTTATTGAAAGTGTTTATTGATTTTTCTACTTTTAAAAAAACCAAAAGTGAAAAAAATTTATTATATTGACGAATCAATCAATAGCCATGATTTAATGCATTGTAGTGATACCTTTAAGTCTTTTTGTCACAATCAACATTCAACATTCCATTATTAATGGTTTCTGTGGAGAAACTATTATCTTTTGATATACACAGGACATTGTGTTGCAAGATTTGATCCTGTTCACACAGTTTTCTTTTGGTGTGTGAAAAATTCCTAAATGTTGGTTTTAAACGTTGTGGACGTATACATCATCACCCGCTGTGGAAGGTACTCCTGTCATTTCTTAAAAACCAGCTTGAAGTGTCAAGTGGAAGTAATTTTTAGGATCCAGCAGAGGGCAATCTTTTGTTATTTCTGGTTAAAAAATGTAAGCCCTTCCATTTTTGAACTTGGAGTATTTCAATGGTGCCCTCAAGGAAAACCGCCCAAATATCTGATTACATAAACACCATCACTCGAACGTTTGGTATCAGTTTAAAATTTATTTTCATTGTAAATTGCCATCTTGGCATTTATTTAACCAGACAAGTCTCATTTAGGTTTTAAGGGAAAGCTGGCTTAAAGGTCCAGCAATACCTCATACATTGAGTACAAGTTCTCAGCAATGTAGTACTTTTCCATTAAAAAATTCACTTTACCTATTGTTCCAACACTAAAAACAATAGATTCCTTCTGTCTTGTATGTATGTATGACTTATTTATCCCCTTGGAATTCTAAGATTCAATCTGTGTTCAGAGGGTTTTGAGACTTCATGTAACAAATGCAGCTATAACCCTTTTTTAAGCATGTAAATACTTTTACAAAACATGTCACATAATGTAAATAAGATGTCAAAGAATTTGAATATTTGAAAAACGAAATTTTAGCCAAAATAAGTGGAAGCTCTGCCTCTCAATCACCTGGCAGAGGAGTATAAAGACAGAACAGGCTCACTGGCTGATCGCTTTACTACTTCGCTTTTACTTGATATTCTGTGTTTTGGATTCCGACTTCGCCTCGTTCAACTATGATTTTTGAGATTCGCCCTTTATTGGTTTTGTCTGTTGATTTGTTAAACCTGGTGGTAGGGAGATAGTTTTCTTTTCTGTTCATTTTCTTGTGTTAAATTTGGCGAGTTTAGTTTTTTATATGGGTAGCTTAGTTAGAAGAATCCACTTTTCTTTTTAACTCTTCTTTGTTATTCTTTTAAATTTAAATCTCCAGAGGTAATTGTATATATTCCCAACTATGCACTTGTCTGAAATTTTATTTGTCTTTTTTTCTCACATAATCTTTAAAGCCCTTTGCCATAAGTTTACCTAGACTTGGGCGTAACATTCAGAAAGATTCTAATAATTCCAAGAGGACAATTTCTTTGAATGTAGTCAATTCTAAACTAACCATTCTAAAGAGCATTTCCTGCACATGGGACCGCATAACAGATTGCTTGGTGTCATGTGACTAAACCAGTAGTAATTGAAGGAACCTGCTAGACTTGAGCAATGAATGATTTGGCTTGTATTCAAGATTCAGCTTAAAAACAATTCCATCCCAAATAGTACTTTGCATACCAGTGTAATCCAGAGGGTATACAATTAAACAGATCTATATTTTCCTCGAACACCACTTCTTTTTATGTGCTGTTTGCACTGCTGTTTCACACAGTTGTAGCCTGTGAGGAATCCCAGAGAATTACAGCAAACTGAGACCAAGCAGTTTAAGCATGTGGACCATGAGGTCTAAAACACTATACCACTGTTGTCTGAAAGAGGAACTCTGACTGCGTTAACTAGGCCTCTCAATGGTCTTCAATTGAGCAGTAAGACTTGTTGTGATTGTAAAGCCCTGGCTATATTACATTTAAAGGTTTTAGTGAATGAGCCTTGAGCTTCTGTAAAACTCACAACTGCTCTCTGATTGGCCAACAGTGTAGCATAATTAGAGTCATCTATCGCCATTGGGTAAATAAGTGTAAAGATCAGAAGAAAACATATTTAGCTCAGACAGCAGTTGCCGGTGGAATTATCTACAGTAGAAGTGTACTTTCAGATGAAGAGGTTTAATGGATCACAACAGATTTTTGATAAGCTGAATGCTTTTCAAATTTTTCTTTTGCATTTAATAGAACATAGTTATAGCATAAATAAAAAATGAAACTTATTAAAAAAACAAATGAAAAAAAAATTGTGTGGGTTTTAAATCACACTTTAATAAGATAGTCTTAATATAAACTGACAGTAGAAAGATGAACATCTTAGTTAAAAATGCTATTTAACCCAACCTCCTTTTTCATAACAGAAATGTGTGGGTGATAAAAATTTTATAAAAAAGTGATCTGTAATGACTGTAATGACATTTACAGAACCTGTTCCAGAACACGTGTCACCATTGAGTTCTTATGGGTTATTGGCAATTTTTTTTTAAATAGCTAAAACCTGTCAGAGAACATTTTATCAGTTCTTTAAAAGGACCACAGGTTAGCATTTTTATTATAGCAACTTTTAATTAGCATGGTATGGTGAATGATAAAGCAACATGTTCTTTCTTTATGCATTTCTTTAATCGAATCCTGTCTTTCACCTTAGGGTTTCCTCATCGGGGCTCGTCCTGAAAATGCCTGCGTACCCATCGAGCCACCTCCAGGGAATGGAAACCTCAGCAGTGCCTTCATCGTGCTCATTCGCCGATTTGACTGCAATTTTGACATAAAGGTTTGAGCTTCCCCTACCTGAACCCACAGACAGATGCTCTGCTGTAAATGTTTGTTACTTAACTGAAATTAAGACAAGAAATGTATGTAGCTAGAGAACAGAAAGCGATAGACTTTTTATAATGTCTTTCACATGTATCTTGTGTATACAAAAGTTGTAAATACCATTAAAAGCCCAGGTAGCAACAGTGGTTCCTTAATGGAAGAATAAAGTACTACATGCCATTATACATCTATTTATCAAGTCCAAACCAACAGTAATAGCTAAATATCTTAAAAAAAACTGTAAAGAAAATCCTGAAAAGCAAACTCATGAGTCAAAACTCTTTATGATGTGATCTGAAGTCACATTCCTCTGTGCTGGATTAGTGATCTCTCCATGTTTACACAGACAAAGATGAAAACATTCAAGGCATTCTTCAGAAATACAACCCCTCACAACAAATGAAGTTGGTAGTTTAAAAAAACAGGTATTAAAAACTTTAAGTGGATCGAACAAAACTCTTCCTATTATTGTCTTTGGCTCATTTGCTTCCAAAAACAACCTGTTCCCTACTTTTCTCTAGGTTTCTAGAAGTCTTTTTCTCTCCTTGTTTAGCAATGTCAACAATTAAATTGAGCAAATTGGAGACCGGTAGCCAATTATACGTAAGATTAGTAAGGTCGTGAATAGTCATTTTTACTGTTGTCCATGGAAATGCATGCTCTCCATGAGAGGTTTTTTCTTCGTTGTAAGTGGTGTGAATACATCTCTAGGGATACTGGGTTAGATATATTCCACTCTTATCCACTTCATTGTGTAATGTGCTTCTAAGCTTACTGCTTGGTCATATATGAACACAGTTTGTCCCTATAATTATTATTTTTTTTTCAAACTGACTACAATCAGGTTGTCTCCTGCCCACCATTAGTCAGTGTGCAGAAGGGCAGCTGTCACATCGTCCATGTGGGTGATGCACACTGCTGGTGGATTCAGAGACAGCCCCATGAAGATGTAAAGATCTTCGTTTGTATAGAAATGTGCTATATATATATATAGCATGTTTTTGTTTCATAAAGTATTAATTTGATTGCTAAATGTTACCACTGCATTACAGATAATCTAGGTTGTAAATAAAAGAAATAGCATTCTTTCGCTTGTAGATTGTTAGCTTTCAGTCACACACAAGTGCGGGACATCATTTATCATAGACCTACTCTGACTGTATATGCTTGCTAACAAAAAATCTCTGCATATAGAGTGAAGAGTTTACTATTTGTAAAAACAAGTGTTTCATTTAGATTTTAATATAATTGAGCAAAAATGATATATTCTAACACCTGCTAAAAACAGAACCAGGATTTCTCCTTTCAAACTCCAACTGTAAAGATCTTCACACTTAGGCGAATCGAAATTTGGAGTCTTGCTCCGATGCCTTTTCTTCGCATCTCTGAACTTTTTTGTTAGAGGCCATCATTCGGCAAGATGTCTGAATTCGCACCAGTGCCCACTGTTTCTGGACGAGATGCATTTGCTTGAGAAACTTTGACAAGATCTGTGATGACCTTAATTGTCTGAGGCACAGATTGTTCATCACTCTTTCAGTGATGTCACTTCATTGTGTGTTTCGCAACATTAAGAGTGGTGTTGTAAGTCTTATTTTTTTCTTCTTGCCGCTTCAGTTCTGTTGAAGTCATAAGAGAAAGCAAAATTTTATTGCATTATCTATATGATTTAGGAAGAGAAATATCTGAAATCAGTACAAAAGTCATATAGTTACAATAAACATTGAAGTGAATTATGCTAGAGTTAGCAGAAGAATGTTTTATTTCAAATCTATGTTTTTTTAAGTTAAATACTTAAAATAGTCTGTAAAATATGACATTTCAAGTCACTTATTTAGTTTGTTGTGAGAGTTTGCACTTCCTATAACGTTCATTATTGAGTTCATTATCTAAAATGCTACTCTTTTTTGTTTATCTTTTAAAAAATATTGTCATCATTAATTTGTTTTATTATTTATTATGTTTTTTTGGTTGGTGGAGTGATAATAAATGGTAATGTAACTAGTATATTACCATTCAAAAATTACTTTTAAAAATATTTTGAATATTTTTATAATATCTGAATTTTCAAAGTACTAACTAGTAATCAATAATTTCATTAAATTATCAAAGTAGCTTGCTCAACAATATATGAACTTGTGATTATTTTAGTGTAAGCACTGATTATGGGGAACTGTAAGAATTATTTTCTTATTCTGCTTATAGATTTAGCCTGGTTTAAAAGTCACCAAGCCCACATGTTAGAGCTGGTGAAGATTTTTCTTTAGTGGAATTAAAGAAAATGTGACAAAATGGTTCTTTAGAGCCACTTTTTGGCTTTTGGCGTTAGATCAGTGTGATGTGTGTTAAGGAAATTCGGTAGCAGCTTGAGGGTACTAAAATCTACAAAAAGTTATGTCAATTTCATTTTTAAGTTGCACATTTTTTTTATTAAATCTCCTCCCATAGAAATTACTCTAAAAATTCAGAGACATGATTAGCTTAATTATTGGATTTAATTACTTTAATTGGTTTATCAGTGGCAACCTTCACAATGAAAAGGGGTTGTTTATCAATCAATCAGTTTTTATATAGCGCTTCTTTAGCAATTGCTTTCAAAGCAGCTTCACAAAGTCCTCGTGAGGATCAGGTAGAGTAAACAGGAGTTCTCTCTGTGAGGGGACTCTCGCTGACTGAGGCAGGCGCTAATCACCTCCCCAGCATAAAGAATATACAAACTTTAAATTTACTCACTTTAAATATACTCACTTTGTCATTAGACAAAGGAACATAAGCTTGCAGATTTGAAACAACCTGAAGCAAAGACTCAATTTTGAAATCCTCTGCTAGTTAATATAATCGTAATGTGTGCAAGGTTTAGGGCAGTAGAGAAGGAAGTATTGTTCTAAGTCCAGCCCGACTCATGGAAACAAGCATATTAACGAAGCCATGAAGCCCTGACATTCAAGGGCTGTGTAGAGTTGAGGCATGACCCCTGTGTTTTTTTGAACACAGTGTTTCTGAACACAGTGTTTCTTCTTCTCCAGGTTCTTCATGCGCAGAAGGCTGGATACAAGGCGGCCATTGTCCACAATGTGGACTCTGATGACTTAATCAGCATGGGATCCGAAGATCGTAAGTTCCTGCACACAAATGCATAAAAACATGCAGTGGAGACGCTGCTCATGTGTCTTCCTGAGGGACAAAGCTGCTTTTCACAACCTCAGCCCTGGGCTGTGCATAAGCAACTTTGGATTTATGAATTCGCTCATTTATCAATGAGTCAAGAGGACAAAAGCTGGAGGAAACTCACTCAAAGGAACAAATCTGGCAAAAAGAGATGCATGCTCACTTTGAATTCCCTTAATCTCAGTCACCCTGTTTGCTTCTATCCAAATGCATGAAACATCCTTATTGCTTTGATCCTTTTACATTGTGTACATGTAGTATGGTTACATTCATGAGAACAACAGAAGGGATTATGGGCTTTCTTAAATTATGCCTCAGTCTGATTATGTTCACGGAACATAACAGTATGATGTCACAAAGTAAGTTTTTTTTTTGTGGCACATTTCTAAACAAGCGAAGTGATCTTTTGCCGCTACATAATTTCTTTGAAATTTTCAATAAGTTGATCAAAGATGGAGATCACAGAGTAAAGTTGTGTTTTTAAAAACAATCGCTTTTGTGTGAACAGGGACTGCCCTTGCATTTCTTCTACACAAAATACATACTTTATTAATATGTAAATGAGGAATTATTCCCACCACAATTATTTAGTCTGTAGCCAACTTAAATTTCTTCTCATGTTACAAAATTTGCACAATACAGTGTATTTTAACTACAACAGTCATGCATTCTGATTTCTTCAGCTCATTACAACCATAAGCGTTACTGTTGGCTCTTTATGAACAGAAGCATTCTGTGAGACCATTCAAACCTGGGTTAACACTAGTCTGCTCACTCTAAACCTTTTTACTGCAGTTATTATTCTCAAAATTATTAGGAAATGGAGTTACCATCTGGTCACGCATTTAAAAAATACTGTCAGTACTGTGATAATGTTTTAAACTTTGAAAATAATATGATATACATATTTGATCACACGGCCCAGCTCTCGTGGTTTGGCTGCTTTTTTGGACAAGACCCGACCATGAGGCCGTTTGAGTGACATGACAAACGATATGGCATAAGGTCATGTTTCGGAGTGTGAAAATGTCACTCGCTTCTCCCGGAAACCCTGACAGTTCAACCAAACGTATCCAAACTTTAAGATACTTGAAATACCTGCCATAAAAAAAGCACCAAAACCATCAGACCTGTAGCCAAGACTATGTTGAATGAAACAAGCATAGTGAACTATTTATGTGAAGCATTTCAGCCATCTAATCAATATTAACTCTAATTGGTTAATTTTTAAGAGTGGATTTTCTGAATAAATCTGCATTTGGTTTTTGCAGTGGATGTCCTGAAGCTGATTGACATTCCTTCAGTGTTCATCGGTGAAGATGCAGCTAACTCTCTGAAAGAGGATTATATTTATGAGAAAGGGTGAGGCTCGCTGAATACTGCACTGTTTCAATGGTTACTTAACTAAAACATCTGATGCTCTCAGCTGCTCCGTCAGATGACAGGAGGCCATCTCTGTCTGCTGTTCACAAACAACCAAACAGTCCCAGAACGTGTGTTGACTCTTGTGTTTTCAGAGGTCATGTGATCCTGATGCCAGACTTCAGTTTGCCCTTGGAATATTATCTCATCCCATTCCTCATCATTGTTGGGATCTGTCTTATCCTCATTGTAGTTTTCATGGTGAGTCTTTAACATGTTTAATGAGAAAATGGCAGCTCTTATGAAATTTGAAGTCAGATGTGGATGTTGTTTTCTCAGATCACCAAGTTCGTCCAGGACAGACACCGGGCCAGACGAAGCCGGCTGCGCAAGGACCAGCTGAAGAAACTCCCAATTCACAAGTTTAAGAAAGGTTAGAATTTTAAGAAGATTGGATATTACACACAAGTAATGACTTGAAAAAAATTAAGATGTTTGAACAATTAAATAATTTAGCATCAAACCTCTCCGTATTTCGAAACACAGGTAGTAAATGTACTCTATGTTTGTTTTACCATTTCTGTCTCTTAAAAAGAAGAATGAGGCATAGGTCCCTAACCCCATGAAAGTTAAACCTAACAATATATGTGCTACCAAACAATAGATGTGCTTAGCTGTGATTGAATAGGCATTCTCACCTCTTGAGAGCAGTGTTGAGTGGTTTGCAAGGGAAGAGAGAATTTATTTATAGGGATCTATTGTAAAACCAAAGCTGATAATTGATGTAAATTTACAACCTCAGGTTATTATGCCAGCATCCCCTTAATCCGTATCATGTGTGTTATTAAAATTGTGACTTCACTTTTCATTTCTTAATGAAAACCACTTTTTAACCACTTCTAACAGTCATTTACTTTGGAAGGGAAAGCCATCGTGCTACCTAGCAAATAGTTCAAATGACAGTTATGGTTGTCACCTTCCAAAAATTAAGTTGTCCCTTCCACTCTTCAGCTATAATGTCCCTGAAGCACTTTATCAGCCTGGCATCTCAAACACGTGACCAATGTGGGTGAAAAGTGGAATTCCCCTCACATTTACTCCTGCCCCTCCCAGTGAATCAAGCCATTTTACAACCAAATCTACTCTGTGACCATTGACCAGTTGCTGAGCAAAGCAGGAATCAGCGTCCTGTGCAGCTCGCCCAGAAATCCAAACAAACATACGAGTCAAGACTCATTGACGGTTCTCTTTTAAGTATCTGAGGAAATTCTTTAGAGATGGGAATCAGATTTCAAGCACCTGTATGGTTATGGCTCCACTTTCAAAAGCGCAGAGACTGGATTGCTAAAGCCTGTGAGCTGTCGACGATTTGTCTTTCATGCTTTAGATGTTTATGCCAAATGACATGGGAGTCTTCCTACTAAAGGTCATTGCTGATTGCGTGTATTGCTCTGTTGATAATTAATCCAAACCGTGCAAGTTAATGTGATCTGGAGGCTTCAGGAACGAGGCTCATTTCCTTATTCAAAATGGATGGAAATTAAAATGACAGTTGTTATTTTAGACAGTGCAGTGTTTGGAATGATTCATTGGTTCTCAGTAGTGTTTTTTACCTTTTAAGTTGAGCTTGATTTTTGTCTTATGGTTCTTGGAATAGCCCATCCAGCAAAGAAAAAAAAATCTTATATAAAAAAAAAAACTCATCCACAAATTTCTTCCTTATATTCACAGTGCTTAAAATATACCATATTTCAATATTTTTCTATGATGCTGTGTTATTTTGGAGTGTTTGACATGTTATACAAACTAATTGTTTACGCTTATTTTTTGCCCCAAAAAGTTTTTTTTGTGTATTGTTTTAATAATTGCAAAGCTATATTTTACTACGTGAAATACTTAAATACTGTACCTCAAAAAAAGTCCTTGTGTGCATTCGCATCTACACACATATAGTCGTATAGTATTCATTTATTGTAGGTTTTTGCCCAAACCTAACATATATTATCAACTTATCAGTATGATGGCACAATGCTAGCATTAATTTATATGTTATTTACGTGATAACATGAATTATCAACTGATTAGTTGATTGCAATTTAACATGATGCTAACATGAATGAACAAGTTGCTCACATGATAATTACTAATCAAGTAGTAAACAAATATTGTTTATTTAGAGTGTGAGTGAATGAGTGAAGATTGCCCTCAAGTCATGCGTTTATGTAACATCACCACTTTCTCGCATGTCAGCGAAAGATCCACTTTCATTGGCAGAGTGTGGAGCTTCGCCTGGCGTCAGACCAAGGCGATAAGGCAGTGGCGATCTGTGCGGGTCCGTCAGCGGCCACTGATTGGAAATTAAAAGTTACTGAATTTCGTGGTGAAATTTTGCCTGAATGTGACATTACCTTAATGCCTCCTGAAGATTTTCATTGGCTGTTTTATAAGTCATATTTGGTCAAGGATGTTTTCTACAACATTTAAAGTTCCTTTCATTAACCTAATAGTAAAATATCAACGATAGTTCATCACGTTTTGTCACATTTTATTCAAATGACACATAGACGATTGAAAATTAAGTTTTGGGAAAAAGTGTCCTACTGTATTTTGGAGTCAAAATGGTTCATGTTAATGGATGTTAATGTTTTACCAAAGAGCAGGGATAGGCTCTGCTTTGACTTACATGTTGATCAAAACACACCAGCATGTATGATGATAAGGTGTGTTCCATAAAGGTTGAAGCTAAAGGTTGGCACTCCAGTATAAGTCTTATTTATGAAGGGTTTTAAGGAGACTAAACCCAGCTGTCTGTGAACTGCAGTACTTCCTGCAGCTCTTGTATTTCCTGGCTGTCGCTGGAATAAAGGTCACCACACACACTTGTTCGATGTAGGTTTGCCCTGTTGTTCACTGTGCTTTGCTGACTCAAGAATTTTTATGTTCAACCTCCTCCGCTGCTGCTGATTTCTCTTTCCTCTGAGCATCAGAAAACACCTCCCAGACATGTGACCACTTTGCATATTGTTGATTTCTTAAAGCTTTTAAATCCTATATTTTTCCTAGAAAGTTCAGGATTGTCACTAGAGCACACTGTTAAGCACCACCTCAACGACTCATTCTTTGAACACTTTGATCCAAACACATCCAAAGCATTGAGACGACCGATTTGGGGGAACAATTTACCCCAGTAGCTTTCCGACTGTGTAGTTTCTGAAAGCTATTTCTTCTTCTGTGATGTAAGGGAGACCTCTTGTCCCTCTTGAGTCTGTGACAGACAGCAGCTTTTCCTTAAATGGGCAAATGGAGAAGTTCTGCTCTCCAGCTCATGTAAACACTGAGCGTCACTGCAGAAGAGACGAGGCACTGCAGAGGTATTTAGGAGGAATGTTTTCTTTCTTCCAAACAGATTCAATCTAGAGAGAAACGAAGCATGATTGAAGAGTCTTGGTCATGTGATGTAGCCCTGAGCAGCAGTGAAACTCATTTAGGGAGGATTTTTGATGTGCAGTGAGATGTGAGTTTGTCCAACTTAACTGAATGTACCTTTTGAGAATAATTTTATTACTAAACATGTTTTCGTACAAATCACTACAACTATTACATGCATTTATTATTTTTGGATAACCAAAGCATAATTGTTTTTAAGATCATTAAAAGTCCAAATTTGGCCCAATGTAGTCCAGGGGTCTTATTTATAAACTCTTCACTAAAAGGTAGCATATGTCAGAAAGACTACATTTGTTTGGTTAAAAAAAAAACATTTTAAGGGCACTTTCAGACTGAGAGTCTAGTCTTTTCTGTTTCAGAGAACAGTCGCTCACCTTCCCAAATCCAACCCAGTTTTATATTAATACTTCTTATACATTTCAGAGACATTATGTTGTTAAGCACTGGAGTCACGTGATCTCTCAGTTCACCACAAATCAGTGCAACATGGAGTGAACTCTGTTTTGTGAATGTTCTTACCACAGCGTCCATATTTGCACATTTATTATGCAGTTTGGAAGATGAAAACACATTTTACCAGCCACGTTGCTGTATATAATGAACAAACAAATCACTTCTCTATTAGCCTCACATAACTCATTACTTGAATCTGACCATTGGGTACTATATTGGGTGTGCATGTGTACAGCACTGAGCGAGGTTGAGCTCCAGTCATATTTACTATATTTGAAGAACTGTTGAAATCTTTGATTGCTATTTGAATCTCCAATAATCTTGTTTGTGAATGATGGATAACTAATTAATTAAACGTTACCTTCAGACTCTCACTTCGGAAAGATTTCGAGGACATTGTTAAGCTTGTTGTTGTTTCTGTTGTAGGGGACTCTTATGAGGTGTGTGCCATCTGTCTGGACGAATATGAAGAGGGCGATCGCCTGCGGGTTCTGCCCTGCTCACATGGTGAGTTTCTGACTTTTTTTCTAATTCTGGAGAAGGTTAAAGTTTTTGTGTGTTCACGATATACGAGATAATAATGAAGATTTTATTATGTAATGTAAGGCTGGGGAATAGGGACAAAAAATAAATCACAATATTTTTTTATTCATATACTATAACGATAAATGACAGATCTTTATTTGTGGTAGAAATAAAAGCAGGTGTGAATTTACAATATATAAACAATGTTTTGCTTCATATTAATTTCATCAAATGTATCCATTAGCTTAACATTTTTGTGTTGTTTGTTTACCCCTTTTCTTACTCCCAACAGCATATCACTGTAAATGTGTCGACCCCTGGCTGACTAAAACAAAAAAGACTTGTCCAGTCTGTAAGCAGAAGGTGGTTCCATCCGAGGGTGACTCGGATTCTGAGTCTGACTCCGGCTCTGGAGAAGAAAACGAGGCTTCAGAAAACACACCTCTGTTGCGGTCAAGGGCCTCCACGAGCGCTCAGTCCTTCGGCAGCATGACGAGACATGAGAGAGATGAAACCGAATCGTCGGAGTATGAGGAGCACAGTGAGGTTAGCGACAGTGAGGAGGAGGGGGAGGGGACTCAGGGGGAGTTGGGAGTTGAGACGGTGGTGGTGCAGTTACAAGGAGAAAGCACCAATCATGTGGAAGCTAATGCTTAGCATGCTAAACCTTTAAAGGTTTATTGGCAAAATAGGTCATGTTCACGTAAAACACAAGACACATCCCTTCCTCCCTCAAAAAGATTAATACATGAGCAAAATGAATATTAGTGCCAGGGGTGTGCATACACATGAAAGCTTATGCTAAGCATGCGAGTCTACGACACAGACTGTTGTTTTATTCTGTGTGCAGACGGTTAATTGAAGTGATGCAATTCTCTCCCAATGATAAATCTTATTGAATACTTTGCCAACATGGCACATTTCCAAATCAATATTGTCCGTTTTACTGACCTTTATTCAAAATTTAAAATGTTAAATTCATGTTTTTATATTCTGTATTTCATCTGTCGTTTAATTCTTGCAATTCCACGAAATTGTGCATCATTTTTCCAACAAATAATTCCATTTAAGAATGGAATAATTGTTCGATAAAATGCCAAAATCATCTGATATGATCATTAAAAAGCTCATTCTCTACATGATCACTGGAACCATCAGTAACAATAATATTTCACAGATGGTGCCAGTGCTTCTTTAACACATTGATATATTGTACGAGAGGCTTTTTGATAACATGAGCTGTTACTGATATATGGTTGCCTTTTATTGTATATAATGTGCAACTGTCTGTTCTATGAATCTAATCACCTTGTTGATAAACTAGTATCCACGTAAATAAAATTCTACATTTTTTGTTCTTATTATATTCATATGTATGGTATCTTTGAAGAACACTTTTTTCCCCACTCTAATGTAAAAGAATGCTTCACTTTTTAAGTGTTGTAAACTATGGTTTGTGTCTAAGAGATTGTTACAATATTAACAATTTTGGGATACAGTTTGAATTGGCAATATTTGCTTTAGCATAAATCGTTAAATCAGATTTGACCATAATCATTGTTGTATTAGTGACACACTATGTTTCATTTTCTAAATCGATATTTTCATAA
This sequence comes from Danionella dracula, assembly GCA_900490495.1. NCBI lineage: Eukaryota > Metazoa > Chordata > Actinopteri > Cypriniformes > Danionidae > Danionella > Danionella dracula. Next base: position 20,255,007 of record UELW01000778.1, on the reverse strand, counting down.
TTTAAACATTACTTTCCAGTGTGTAGTCATAAGTGAACATACTTATTAAAATTGGCCAAGAAATTCTCTTGTATCACATCAAAACAATGATCAATTGAAGCAGCCTAAAAAATAATCATCTTTCCTAGCTTGATCAGTTCAATGATAGAATTTAGGCTAAAAATGGTATGATCAAAACCAACGGATACACAATAAAGCAACAGGAATTTTCCTGAGTTTTCTGGTGCAGAATAGCAGCAGTCACATCATCCAGGTGGATGATGCAAACCAGTGGTGAAACTCAAAGAGAAATGCTTTGAGTGTTTAAAATTATTAAACGATTTGAACTATTGAGTTGGGAAACGAAATATTGTTACTTTAAGAAAACCTTTTAGAATATTTATCTATAAATTACACCGGAATATATATTTTTATTATAAGTATTCTTTATATTTGATATGTAGACAAAATAACAGCTTTGACAATTATCAATTATGCTTTTTAAAAACAATCTTACACTTTCAAAGACATGAAAAATTCATCCAGCTGCACTTTATTTAAAAAAAGAAAAAAAACAAGCAAGTGTATTTGGAATAAAATTTTAATTTGTAAACAAAGTGGTGATCAAAAATGGCATTTGTTGGCATAAATGTTTAAAAATCAAACTGAGAAGGAATGAAACAGAGTAGTGGAGAAGCAGTGGCTTGACAGATCCCACAAACCCAAAAGTGCTCTATATTATAAACCCCCCTCAACAATCATGTGACAAACAGTGGTGCTGCTGGAATCCATAATAGACTCTGCACGATTATGGCACATGACAGTATGATCAAATAATATATCAACTTGACAGACTGCTGAATCATTGAAGACACAAAAAGGCAACTCATTCCACATGTTAATTCAAGTCTTGGAGGAATTAATATTTTGCTAATGTGTAAAGCACACAAACAATAAAATTGGTCCAACTTAAACAGTCCTTTGGTGGTAAGCTAAAAACATACACAAGCACGGAAAATAAATGTGAAGAATGTCTAAAAGTTATTTTCTGGGATTCAGGAAGATTATACCAGTCTACTGGACTGATTTGGAAGAAAAGAAACCATTCAAATGAAAGATTTACGATAATGTGGTGCTCCACGGGATTATTGGGGTAAACGGGTCAATGTCACTAATCAGATTTCTTCGCCCCAAATTTTTTTGTTCAGGTATCATACAAATCAAAAAGTATGATTCACATGTATGTGTGCGATATGGATGAACAAAGTAACCTGGCTTTGACAATTTAGACATATGTGCAGTTTACAAATTCTTTCGATGTGTAGAATGTAGGATTGAGAATAAGGAATTGTAAGGTCATTGATTGAAGTTAGTAACTGATTGGCATGTCACGGCCTAGTAAAAATCACATTTTGGCAAAGATTTTGTTTTCAAATCTAAGACAATCTAAAATTAACACTCAGAAATAAGAGTTCTGAAGCTATCCATTTATTGGGTACATGCTGATTAATTACTTTACAAATTTGAGCTAGAATTTGACCAATAATTGGGCAATTACCAGTTCCTTAGAGTGCATACTATTTTCAACTCTAGTATGATTAACAAATTATATCAATGACATTAAAAAAAGTTCTATATAAAAAAATACTTGAGTAAAATTGGTCCTTTAAGATTTGAAAAACAAACAATTGTTTGCTTTGCTTTCAAATGCTCACCAATTGATTCCAAATCTACATAGGGCTTTTTTTAAACCATAAAGAGAACACACTAATGCAGACCTGCCCATTAGAGTAAACTTCTTAAAAAAAAACTAAAAGTGTCAATCACTAAGAATAAATGGGTGTAATAAATGAAGGTTCTTTTTATTGAAAATTCTAAGAGATAAACTGGTTTAAATTGTAGGTTCCAGCTTTCTTTCGCTCATTGAATAGGTCAGCCACTTGGTCTGACAAATTCTTGTGCATAGAATTTACGGTCCAATTAGCTCAAAGCCCTTCATAAAAACCAAGCCTTCCAAGAAACTTTAAGACAACATTTTTAGATTTTGTGGATCAAACACATGAACATGGGATTTTTAAAACAAAAAAAAAAAAAAGGGAAAGAGAATTCGGGTAGAAAACAGTTTAATCCAATAGAAGCTGAAGAAAATACTATCTAGAAAGGTTGATGAGTGGGCAGCTAGGATGGGAGGTCTCAATATCCAGATTTCATCAGATAGGAAACCATTTCATATGCTTTGTTGTTGAGCACCCCTCCATGGATGCCCTCCTTGCCCATGACGATAACCAATGCTGGAGCACACAAGAAAAACAAGAACAAAAATCAACACTTGGAAGGGGGAATGAAAACCCTTGTAAACATGAAAAATGAATCATTGCTGTACCATTTCGATGTCCAAAATCCTTTCATTAAAGAGAAAGGTATTTATAAAAGGTTGATTTAGGATGTTAGTCTAAATTCAACTATTACAAAAAAAAATAATATTAAAAAAAACATTGAACACAACTGACCAATTGTAATGAAAAAAAGACTTTGCAATCATCTGCTCATTTTCTGTCAAACTGTTCACTAAAGCGCATGTTTACATTTCAGGCTTACACATGCATAGCATTTCTGGATTAACACTCCCGATGATCATTGGGCTGTGCATGTATAAACATGTGTAATTTCTTTTGTGATCAGAATGTTCACATCGGGATACTACATTTACACAACCCCTTATGGCAGCTATTTTGTTATAAGGCATTAAATCCATACACTTAGGAAGTAGATATTAAACATCTGATTGGTCCGCACATTGAAAGAACATTTCAAGAATATTGAAGTCATGATCTGAATGGTTTAGTTCATCAAGCTTTCCGGAAGAAGTTTGTGTGTTTGACGTATCACAAAGTAAATTCAGGCCAAAAAAAAAAAAAAAAAAAAAAAAAAAAAAAAGATATCTCCTGAAATTTAGATTATAAAAGAACTAAACATTGAATTCACAAACTGTAAGCAATTTCCATGGTGAACAGTGTTTAGGATCAAGGAATATTAAAGGCAGTTTGTGGAGATAAATGTTTATGTATGTATCTATGTATATATCTCATTTAGTAGGATTTGCTACGGATTCGTTTTAATAGTTCTTGCTTCATTTGTCATCTTCTGCGAGTTCCTCTTATGGCTTAATGCCTGTCGATCACACACCAAAACATGATTCTACACAAAACATAGGATTGGATATTTGATATGTTAAACCGCATCAAGGGTGGGTCTTGGCCAAATAAACAAGCCTTAAACACCAGACCTTCCCTGAAGACTATATCAATGTAAAGAAACATGTGGTTCTCGAATGAACTAAGTTGGACATGGGGTTGGGTTCAAGAAAAGGATGAGTTTCAATCATAAGGTTATCGCTTAAAGCAGGTCAAGTTTAATATGTGGTATGAAAGGTTGATTTATAAAAGTAACATTTTACTTGAGGAAACAGGAAATCCTCCTTCCTTTTTGACAGCAACCCTCAAGAGTTAAGCAGTTGGCAGAAAACGCATGCAATTGAGCAACAATTTGCTGAATGTTTTATAATTCTCAACTACTAATTGCGCTATATTTGAGCATCAATCACTAGTTTAATGTTTTGCAGCATAGACCTAAAGGCTCTCTGAACGTCTTCACTGTAGTTTAGTTTTTCTGCTGTAAGAACGATGGTGACTGAATATAATCCATGAGAGAATTAGCATCCAAACTTGAACCTGTAAATTGTTTTATTTTAGTCTTTATTGTTGCTTTTGTACCGTGCACAAGTCTTTTTTAGAAAATGTATCTAAAGACAGGAGTCCCATAAATAATCATGTTCTTCTGTATCCCATTCATGCATTTCCTTGGATAAAATCCATGAGGACCTTACCGCCCACTCCCAAATGTATGATCAAAGATCACACCTACTCCTGCAAAAGTCAGGGTGGGAGTTCAGGCACAAAACTGAACATTATTTGAGAGAGAGTCATCAACCCAGCAACTCCATTTTGAAAAACTTTTTAAAAATATATATAGTAAAAAAATAAATAAATAAACTATTTTATCTGGCTGTTTTCATAATTTATAGCAAAAGAGTTAAACAAGACCCTTTTTGTTTTGGTGTGGGAATTAAAAAAAAAATTTCCTTCAAAGGGGGGAGTGACAAAATGTTTGAGAATCACTGCCTTGAAGGAATTTTTTTAGTTGCGTCACCATGTCAAATCAATCAATCTAATAACACAAAGATTAAGACTTTGCTAACTGATGAAAGCTTATACCTTTGCCGGCTTTCCCAATGGTAATGTTGTAGGTAGGTTCTCCACCCATACTCTTTGTACGCAAGTCCATAGTCCATTCACCTTCTGCAAGGAGACGGTCTCTGATAACAGAACACTTGGTAGAGCCAAGAGTCAATCCATTGGTGAAGAAGCTTTCCCGGTCTTTCCCAACAATTATGTCGATATCAGTGGTCTGAGAATAAAGAAAAATTAGTAAAGCTAATTGGGCATCTGGGACCTTATTTAGAAGAGTGCATATAAAATTTCATTAAAATTCATATGAAAGTGTGTACGCATAAAAAAAAAAATTCTGCTTTATAAAAACATCACCCTTCATCAGTTCATGTGGACAGTGTACACACTTCAACAAAAATTTCATAAGTCTCAAACACAGTTGCATTATATTTGTACATTGTTTTAAAGAATAGAGTAGGATTTAATCCAGATGGTAATGGGCATAAATGTCAGAAAAAGGATATGACGAGAGATTTTCTTGTCAATTATTTAGCATGATTATGGACTTACGTTGTGAACACCACTAAAGTCATTACGGTGAGATAAAATAGTGTGTAAATCAGACATTACTTTAACAAGTATTTGCATGATATAACCAGCCACATCCTTTTTAGATGTCACCAGTACAAAAAAAAATTCTAAGAACTGTACATACAAAAGTTACAGGTTTAACATTCAAATTTGTGTCCTTTATAAACGAGACATCTGAAGTCATAAAATAAACAACCATTTCGAGCAAAGATGGAACGACCCAAAGAAGAACAGAAACATTTCTTGCATGTGGAAGTACAGTTGCAATAAACACATGAACTCAAACACATCGATAGGTAAAACACAAAATGCGTTAAGCAGTACTAAAATATTTTTTTTTCATCAATATATCTAGTAACGTTGCAAATAAAACGTAGACAACCTTCAGCAGAGAAAAAGACCAATAAGGGCTGTGAAGTGTGAACTTCATGCATAAAGTACATTAGTGAAAAATAACATTACTTTTGACCATGTAGCCCATCACATTTATGGCAAGCTCCACATATTCCAAAATCTATGCAATTGTAATAATTACATATCTATTAACTATTACCTTCATGCAATGCCTATGTTTGTGAAAAATAAGAATATTTTGTTTAACTTGAGGTTAAAAATAAGTCACTCATTTATAGATAACTCTCCCAATTTAAAGCTTAGCATTTAGTCAGACTTAACATTTAAAATTTCACACATTTAAAAACATTTTTTCCATACAGTCAAATTGGTCACTTCAATAAATGGTTTAAAAAAAAACTCTTGTAACATTTGCAAATACGTTTTAAGAAATGAAGAAGGTTATCAATTTGGCCAATAAAGAAAGGTTTAACCATGTCTAATAGTTTAAAATAAATTATTAAGGATTAGATTAGAAGTTGTTTTTTAGGGCTTTTTTCACATCAAATTTTTCTTTGTAGAGGAACCATGGCATAAATTTAAGTCTGAACTTGATGTTTTCATATCTGCTGTATTGTAATTTAAGAACCACTCTTACAAACCAAGCCAGGACAAGCAAGCGGTTGGGAACAAACGGTTATCCCTAAGGCCAAAATACATAAAACCTGCAGCAGCTTCCCTTCTGAACTAATGTTATTTCCAGCAAGCTTTGGAAGCTCTTGTACATCGATAAACAAAATCGGAACCAATTTTTACTTTATAAAGACTTGGCTTTGGATGCAGGAAATGCTTAAGCAAAAATTGACTCTTACTGTTTTTCCCAAACCTGTTTGAGGCAGTCAAGCTCCAACAGAAGAAGTCATACAGGTTTAGACCTGCATGAGGGCACTGATTTAGAGCGAGGAAATCACAATTTGATCCATTCAAACCTGTTAAATGCTCTCTAGCGTTCAGCGGCTTTAACAATCTCACTTTAAAAATCTGTCTCAAATAGATCCCCATTGTTAATACAATAAGATAGAAGAGCGTTTGTGAGCACTTGACACCAATACTATACTTCTAGCTAAGTGAGTTGTTTGCCAATTTCATGATTATTTACCATACATCAAGTTGGTAGCATACAAAACTTGATTTGTAATTTGTAATGAAATTGTACATATTCAGTGTCCACCAACACCTAGTATAATGAAGAATGGCGTAATGGAATTGAGCCAAGATTTCCCCTCATGTCCTGTCCAATGAGCCCATCCATGTTAAGCTCACACACACACAGAATTCAGTACCAGCTCCTCTGCAGTGAGCTTCATCAAGCTTTGCACCCCTGTTGATGTGACGCTCCTTGTCCTTGGATGTCACTACAGTGAGACTCCCGGCTACAAACTGTTGAGTTTAACAATCCCTTTTCAACAACGTTTTTGCACACATGGGATTATGCGACATTAGAGAGGGCCAAAATAAGTGTGTGTGTTTACATACATAACCATACTTCCTTTTGTCCGTGTTTTTAATAATACTTGTGCGCCTTATTGAACAACTTCTGATGGGCGAATAGCAGCATGGTGAGCTTTAAATATCTTTTCTTCTGTAAACTTCCAAATTTCCTGTTGTGCATTTAATAATAAAAAAAAAAAATTATGACCAAACTTCATTTAAATGTTCTAGAATTAAGCACTGAACCAGAAAACTAAACAAAAAAAAATTCACAGTATAATTTCATTTACTTTGCAATTCAGCATAGTTAATATAGTCACTGTTTACTCGTTTTCGCCATAGGGCGAATTAATGAATTTCTTCATGTGGATAAAAATGATTATCATGCTGCTGGTCACAAGATGGTGAGAAGAGAAGCAAGCGACACAAGGAAGAACTTCACTTGGATATATTGTCTTGACACTAGTGCCAGCATAGTTTCTATTCACGTGCCTTGTTTTTGCCTAGCCTGTCTCTGCAGTAAAAAGTACCAAGTGCACAATTACACACCAAAAAAAAAACAAAAACTGTTTTTAATTCCGAGGTGCTGAATATGACTTGACACAGACTCTCAAGGTAAGTGCTCAAAGGTCTCTCATGCATACACAAACTAGTGTATAATAATAATACTGTAGCACTCAATGTAAAATAGAGTTACAGACTAAACTGTTATTGGACTAAAGGGTTGACAGTTCAAACTGACGATCAACAATATAAATGACAGAACGCCCAATTGCTTGACATTCCAACCAAACGTTTTGTTTAGAATGGAAGTCAATGTGATAAAAAAAACTAGTAGAAAAAAATCTTAATTAAAAGAAATAGACGAGGGACAGTAAAAAACTAATCCAATTTACAAAACCTACACTGAAAATATAAGAGATTCACGTTATATGACAAGTAATACATCTACTTTCACCAAGACAAGTTGGGGTCCATAAGCGGTTCACCTCATTTAAGAAAAAAACTGCCTTACAACTTAACTGTTTATTTCCTTAAGAGTCGTGTAATAAATGTACACTACAAAGGCCATCGCCCAAGGTGGATAAAATAAACTGCGGTGTAAAAAAAATGTGAGGCTTTTAAAGGAATGCACATCAACGAGGGGAAACGCCATCTTGTGTCGCGGAAGTGTACGATGCTGGACAGCTTCCGTATTTCAAAAACATTCCGCGACAGAATGACTTGCGCAGTTTGACTTCGGATGTGAGATTCCACACTAAAAACACCTCTGGACAGTATATCAAACCTTTTAAATTATAGGGAATTAACTAAATGATATATTAGTCAAGTTACCTACATTTAGTTTACTAACAGAATTACCACATTTCAGTCGAGTCAATAGAAGATAAAATTAAAATTGTAAAGTAAACACTTGTTCCCTTATGGTATTGGGGTAAAATTACATTTTCATGTTTCAGTTAATTTCATATTGCGCCATCAAGAGTTCTTGAATCAGGATGACAGATTAACTCATCGGGTCATCTAGAAACGCTCCTGTCTAAACGCTGAACGTTAACTGGTCATAATGTAACTTAGACAGCACACCTAGACACCGTAAGTATTTAAGCACGTTTTATTAGTGACCCGCCAAATTCCACGTGGTGGAAGGGTTATACACCCCACGTGTTCCACTTTCATTTGTAAGAGTTAGTTATTTCTGTTTTTACTTTAATCAATGCGCGTTAGTAGTTCCCATGCTGTCGAAAAATGCAACAAACAAAATTCCAAGCCACCCACTACCATATACGAAAAGATTAACAAAGAGGGACTTTATAATGCTCGTTTACCGTGATTTCTGCAAATTTTCCTCCTTTTTTAGCGGCCCAAACGCCTTTAGAATCTATGTATCCAACAATGGCGGCGTCCTGGCACGATCCGTCCGCGGTCAGGTTGTCCACGTAGCCGTCCCAAGACATATTTACCGTCTTTAAAGAAACGTTCGAGGGAAAAATAAAAAAACCGGACAAATAATCCTGCGCTGGTTTATAATTTGGGGTGGCAGAATAATTCAGACGGCCAGCACGCCCCTTTCTCCAACGCAAGTTTGGCAGGAGAGAGTGCCGGTTCCTGATGATGTGGGTGTAGTCCCTCAAATATCCCTCCGCGCACGCGCGCTCTGGCTGTGCATCATTACGCCATTGGTCTGCGCGCAGAGTGATACGCCACCTGATTGGCAATGGGGAAGAAGGCTGTTGGAACGGGAGGTTTTGGATAAGGAAGTCGCGTGAATTGATTTGAACAGGTGTTCGAAGTTTGCTGTTTTCTCTGTAATTCATTAAAACGTTAATTAGCAATACTTTGTATGGGTATGGTGAAGTTATGACGTGGTAAAGACAATTATCATACGTGGTGTGACAATTACGCTGGAATTATAGACGACTTTTTTATGTGTGCAGCTAAAATAAATTAAAGGGTTACGTCTATTCAGCGTTAAAATTCTTATTAGTTTTAATTTTGTGAATTGTTTTTCAAAATCGCGTTGTTTTCACATTTGTTCAAATACTAAGAAATACGTGGCAGCCATCTATGCCACCTCCTCCTTGACAAAGCATTATATAAGTCAAAAACAAGTAAGTTTGGCGTATCAGAAATGTACAAAACTTAAAACGTGAATATAAACTAAAGTAAGGAAGACTAAAAAAAACATTATATAATTTAAATAGTACTATTGTGATCAGGCATTAGAGGTGTATATTTTGTAAATGCAAAAACGATTCTTAATACGGGTGTCAATTGGAATTTCTCTCCAGTGGTCTCTTCAGCCTCAAGTGGTCAAACAATAACAACTTCACTTTACAATGTAATTTTCTTTTCACCGCATTGACGCTTGGACTCGAAAGTGCAGTTTGATGGATTGCTCACAGTCCACTAGAGATGTTTTTTTCTTGGGCCTAAGTAAGCCCTTCATATAATACAGCTATTTTTAAAAATAATAAACACCGAAATTCATAATTGAAATATGAGGGTTGCGTCTATTGAAGGAACAGTGGATTTAAATTCTTACATGCAGTCAAAACCACTTTCCAAACTCACGTCTTACAAACTATCTGACTGAATTTATTTATAAAGGCATAGTAAAAGTATGTTCTGACCGTGTAATCTGAGTGCAGGTCTCTGTGACCTGCATTGTATGTTAGACTCCTCCACATCAGTGTGTGGTCAGACACCAGTAGGTTGAAATAGTTGAGGTTAAGAGTTAAAATGTACAGATCTTTTTACTGCACAACAAATTAAACACAATTGCAAAAAGCCCATATCAGCAGGGATGTAGAAAGTTTTTAAAGTGTGGTTGTTATTTGATGAGGGAATGTAATGATTTTTCATGGATTATTTTAGCTCATACATTTATTTAGCAATTTTGGCAAATTTGCTGAACCACAAATTCAAAGCTATTTTATTGAAATGTTCAAATGTTAAAAGTCTGATTTTAAAGGATTTTCATCATCACTAACATTTACTCTTCCTGTGCTTTCTCCTAAACAAGAATGCATTACAAAGAAAGAGCTCAAAATAAACCTTGATGTACCCTTACAGACATTTACAGCTCTCGGAGGACACTATACTAATTGCAAACAAATATCTTTTTAAATGAAAGTTTAATTTCTACTCCTAAAGATATTTTCAATATTATGCTTTTATTTTTCTACATGTCTGATAAAAAATGATATCAAAGAATCTTAAAGAAATGATGGACAGGATTGTGAGATAAAACTATGTATTATAAAAGCGTAGGCATTATACAGTTTTTCACAATTGCTATGACAGTTTTTTAATACATATAACAAGTTTTTTAAACTCTTAACACAGTTAGCGCAACATCCGTCCACAAATTTTTTGTTGCTTTGATACAAATACATTCAGTTAACACAAACTTCAAATGCTTGAACTCTATGCCATTTTACAGCCAAATTTACAAATGCTTTCTCACTGTATGTCAGGACAGATAACATCATGTTCTTCAACATCAGAACTTATACAGGTTAAAGTCAACGAGAACAGCTGTTGATATCGTGAATTCAAACACAAATATATTCCCTGCCTTTTATTCCATCACCAACGAACGTTATGCAAATATATAGTTATCATGTTCCAAAAGAGGACTGTTTGGACTGATCTTGAGAGGAAAAGGAACAATATAGAGCAAAAAAAAAGAAAGAAACCCTATATGAGGTGAGACAAGTAAAAATAAAGAAGACTGGGCAGAATATATATTTGTGTTTTTTGTACTTACTGTTGTTTGCAACGGAAGTCTGTTTTTTACATAAACTACACATTTTCACTGAACAGCAGGTTTGCACATTTGTATTACGTTGAATTTCTGCAGCAAAACAAACTAAATCATGCATTTACTAAACCCAACAAAACAAAAGGGTAGAAAATGTTCAGATATAAGGGTTGACGGACTCATAGATTTATGCTGTTTCTGTAATTTCAGCTGATGAAATTACAACGCGTTTTTTTTTGTCAACGCGTTATGATTGATGAAATGTTGCTGTTGAAAGAAAACATGTGTTCATGTTGTGTTAGTTTATTATTGTATTTTGAAAATGAGTTTTGTTTACAATGGAGAAGTTTGAGAAATAAATTAACTGTTTTGCAAATTGTGTGTTTTAACTTAGTCAGTGCATTAAGAGTTGAGTAAACTTGTTAACTGTATTGAAAAAAACTGTAAAAAGTTTGCTAAAAAATAATAATAGACTTTGAAAATCCTTTTGAAAGCTTTTTCAATGCAAAGAAACATAGCTGTCAAAAACAGAACTGAGCCAAGAAGCAAGAGAGGAGAAAACGTCTTTTTCGCGTTGTCTGACTGTTGATTGGCTGTTGAGCCAGGGAAGTTCTTCTTCTAATACGAGTTAAGAAGTTTAGATGAAGCAACTTCCATCCATCCATCCATTTTCATATCCGCTTTTTCCCTTTCGGGGTCGCCACTGAGGAATGAACCGCCAACTCCTCTGGCATATGTTTTATGCGGCGGATGCCCTTCCAGCCGCAACCCATCGCTGGGAAACATTCACACACACATTCACACTTTAACACTATGGACAATCGTTCTTACTCAAGTCACTTATACCGCATGTCTTTGGACTTGTGGGGAAACCGGAGCACCCGGAGAAAAGCCACGCGATCACGGGGAGTACATGCAAACTCCACACAGAAATGCTAACCGACCAAGCCGAGGCTCGAACCAGCGACCTTCTTGCTGTGAGACGACCGTGCTACCCACTGCGCCACCGTGACGCTCATGAAGCAACTTTTCATCCTATATTTATGTAATAAGGAACAATAACAACAAATCTATAACAAATCTATAGATTTTTGAAAATTGGTTAAATGAGAGTATCATTTTAGTAAAATAGTTAGTTAATTTATGAGCAAGGATACTTGTTAACATACACAGATTTCTTACAAAAATAAATAAATTCCAGGTAAACCAAAGAATTCGATATAGTAATTGATGCATTCCCAAAGACAGTTAGGTTTGTACTGAAATATTTAGTCAAAGTTCCTCTGACCAAACTCGGTAATAAAATCTTTATGACATTATTGATATTCTAAAACAGAGCTGCAGCAATAATGTTCTGCTCTTTCTATACCTGCAGCGAGAGTTTTTTTGAGCTTCATTGTTTGGGGAACTGTCATGGATAAAATCAAAGCATGGAAATTAACTGATAAGTATTGTATAAATAACAAGATTAAAGAAGTTTAAAATAATGCATAGGATTTTCAGCTAATTTTTAATTTTGTAGTCAGAAAAAGAAAACATTTTTTTATTGTATTTATAAAGAAAATGGGAAGGAGTTGGAGGTTTATGTTGTCTATAAATATTTTTTTAATGTAAAACATGTTTATATAAGTAAAACAGATACCTGTTGTAAATAACACAAACCCTCTCCATCAACTGACAGTTTGCAGCACCTTGCACCCAAATTTATCCACAATCTTTGACAACTTGCATGTCCTTATTCACTCCACTCACAGAAGTTCAGGTGTCCAAACTCCTTTACTCAGCGCATCCAACAACCTGCCCCCTCGATCCCATCCCCTCTCTCCTTCTACAAACCATCTCATCTGCCCTCGCTCACATTATCAACTCCTTCATTTCTACTGGCATTTTCCCTAACATCTTCAAGGTGGCCAGAGTCACCCCGCTTCTCAAGAAACATACACTCAACACATCACTGGTGGAAAATTACAGACCTGTCTCTTTGCTGCCCTTCACTGCAAAACTCATTGAGCGGGTCGTCTTCAATCAACTCTCTACCTTCCTGACTCAGAACAACAAGCTTGATGACAACCAATCAGGCTTCAAGAACAGCCACTCTACTGAAACGGCTTTGTTGTCTGTAACTGAAGCGCTGTGAGGGGCCAGGGCCTGTCCTCATCCTACTAGACCTCTCTGCAGCGTTTGACAGTCAACCATCAGATCCTTCTCTTCACTCTTTCTGAGATGGGCATCACTGGAACTCTACTCGATTGGCTTGAGTCCTATCTCACTGGTAGATCTTTCAGTGTCGGGTGGAGGGGTGAGGTCTCCAACACTCATGAACTCATAAACTACTCACCAGGGTTCAGTCCTTATGCCCCTTCTCTTCTGCATCTACACCACCTCCCTGGGCCCTATCATCCTCAGACACTGATTCTCCTACCACTGCTATGCTGATGACACTCAACTCTATCTTTCGTTCCCCCCGATGACCTGTCAGTAACTACCTGCCTAACTGACTGCCTGAACGACATCTCTACTTGGATGAAGAACCATCACCTACAGCTCAACATGGCCAAGACAGAACTTTGGGTAATCCCGGCCCATCCCTCTGTGCATCATAACCTCACCATCCAGCTGGAATTCTCTACAGTCACCCCTTCTCCTTCAGTCAGGAATCTTGGAGTGATTTTGGATGAACAGCTGTCCTTCAAAGACTACATCAAAAAGACAACTCGAGCGTGTAGATTTGTGTCCCACAAAGGCAGATAATCTCTTAGCAGAACCTTCTCTCTCACTATCACTGGCTGGTGGAACAAACTCCGTGATCCAGTCAGGAAAGCAGCAACACTAGCAGCTTTCAAAAAGCAACTTAAAACTCTTCTCTTCAGGGAACACCTACTTTAACAAAAACTAATGATTCTTTTTTCCTCCTCTGTCCTTATCTTCTTCCTTTATCTCCTCCCTGCTATGGTTTATTCATAATTTTCATACTTCTCATTTCATTCATCATACAATTTCTATTATGAGAAGCTGAGATAGACTTTGCCGGTGTAGCAGATTGAATATTCTCTCTCCCCTAATGTTAGTCGCTTTGGACAAAAGTGTCTGCCAAATGCATAAATGTAAATGTAAACCTAATTTTACATGTTATCAATAATTTTATACAAAGTTCCTGAACCAAACCCAGAACAAGACAGGTTTGAAGACATGTAGAGCATAACAATTGTTAAACTTTTTCTATATACCGATACAATATTCATTCATTCATCTTCATGTCGGCTTTCTTCCCTTTCGGGGTCGCCACAGCGGAATGAACCGCCAACTCTCTGGCATATGTTTTACGCGGCGGATGCCCTTCCAGCCGCAACTGATACAATATTTCCTCTGTAATTCTGTAAAAATGTAACTTTGTTAGAACTGTCTGCCAAATAAATTATTATTTAATTACATTTATTTTAATTGTAGTTAAAAATCTGGTTTACATTATTTACTTGCTCTTGTATGTGATTGAGAATATTTGTATGGCTATTTGTACTGTATGTAATAATTATTTCATGTTGTTGAGTCAATAAAGTACTCACAAAAAAGTTTAGATGAAGCAGTGGGAGCACAGCAGACAAGACAGACCAAAACAAATAAGAATGCATTATTTTGGCAGAAATATGGAAAAAGTGTGAGCAAATAACTCACAATCTAGCAAAAATGTGGGTATTTTATAGAGAAGTCAAAAATACTCACATTGATTAGATTTAGATTTGAGTAATGATTTTAGCTTCTGCTGACCTCTAGTGGACAGGTTCTACAAAAACAGAACTACTAGGATATTCCCACACTAACATTATTCCCATTTATAGATCGTGTTCAATGTAGTCCATATAAGACACCATTACATGCTAAAATTGTGATATTGATTTGCAACCACCCATTATGTTTTACGATTTCATATTTTAAATTCTATTTTTTGTATGATTTATTAGTGCCTGAAACAAGATGACAACGGCATCTATGGGGAACCCTCTCCTTAGTCTCAGGGGGAATTTGCAAATAATTTTGGGTAATTTGCAAACTGACTCAACTGCTTAACTTCCCAGAGAAATGTAAATGCGTCAAAAGCAGGTGACAATTCTTCAAGTGAAGTCAAAAAGTCTTTCGAAGTTAAGTGAAAAAAAGTTTTACACATAATTTTATTTCAATGAAATTTTCCTCTGCAGACATGGTGTGCCGATGTTCTCTTGTGGTTTTAAACATGTGTACAAACTATTGACTATGTAAACATAGATAGAGTGTTCGTGACGTCACTCACAGGGTTCTGGCAAGTCAAATGAAGCTCAAAGTGGGAGGAGTCAGTACTCGAAAAAGCATCCTCAGAGGCGGGACATGGCCCTAGTGAAGGCGTCTGATTGGTTGAAGTTTAAATTTCTATATTTATTAAAAAAACAAATCGAAATAAAAAAATCTAAAAAAAAAATCACCCCCAGAGCAGGGGTCGGCAATCCAAAATGTTGAAAGAGCCATATTGGACAAAAAAAAAACAAAAAACAAATAGGTCCGGAGCCGCAAAAAATTAAAAGCCTTGTATAAAGCCTTATAATGAAGGCAACACATGCTTTATGTATCTATATTAGCCTACTATAAAAATGACTAAGTTTGCTACGAATACATAATGAGCCTTCATGATTAAATGTTTATTTTCCCTGCAGTGAATCCTGTAGAGAACGACGCACCACGTGACTACTCTGTTGTACGATTACAATATTAATTAATTATGTTTCATTGCTTTGATGAAATTAGAGAAATGCAATAAAGAAATCGAATTTTTGATGTCATTTTTATTTTGAGGATTCACAAAAACAACATCAAAATGGAACGTGCACAACGTGCCCCTTAACTGGGCAACAAACAATGCGAAAAAACGCAGCATACATTTATAAAAATAAAACAGCAGCCTTTTGAAAAGAAGTATATAAAATCACAGCCACTTTGTTACTAAATACGTGCATGCCTTCCCTGGAAATGTCTTTCCATTTTACTCTTGTTGTTAGACAACTTCCCAACACAGAGCAAACATTCAGGAGATCCTTCTGCATCGGCACTGAATGCAAACGATTCGGTACAAGAACCGTTGAATCCTCTCTTCTCCTCAGTTATGTTTCTCTTTTTCTCTTTGGGGTTCAGGGCCCACCACACAGCCGCTGGTTTGTTTACGACAGCCACCTACCTGGCATCCCGCCCCCTGCTGATAGAAACGTGTGTCGCAGGCTGTGACGCAAATCGTCGCTGACAGAAATGTTGAAATTAAATATTTATTCGACACTCTTTTACAGCATTGGAAAACGTTAAGAATGTTTGTCCTCCTATAGAAACCATATTAAACAAAAAACATATTTACATTTTTCCTTTTATTTTTTCATTTTTGAAAAAGCTCCAGGGAGCCACTAGGGCAGCGCTAAAGAGCCGCATGCGGCTCCAGAGCCACGGGTTGCCGACCCCTGCCCCAGAGTATTCATGAAGGCCAAAAGTAGCAATCTGAATCCACAAACCAAATGGAGCCAGGGGTGGGACATGTTTTTTTGTGTTCGGCTCCAAATTGGCCAGTTTTAACATTTGAGTGAATGAGAACTTGCTCCGTTTTAGAGTCAGCCTCAAGCGGCGACTCGAGGAACCACAGTTCAGTAACTTCCTATTGAGCTTCAAGAGGGAAAGCAGGAAGTTGTTTAGCCAAAGTGATCCAATGAATTGAACCCTTATTTTAAATAATAAAATAAAGTCTAGTCACTGCTCTGTATTTTTTCTGATTCCCTATTAATGCTTTGTTTTTCATTATTTTAATACCCTTACACCTCATAAATGTACACATCTGAATTTGTAAACCTTTTTGTGCCATATCCTATGTTTTGATAGATGTATATTGACCTATTAAATGACCTTTGGGATGAATTAGAGCAGGCCCTCTTGTTCAACATCAGTGTGGAGGATGTGTGTGCAGAAGAGCAAGACAGAGCAAAAGTAATCAAAACCGTAATACAGGTAGAGCATGATTGACACATACTTGTGGCCAATGAAAAGCGAGCTGCTCAATGTTCTCAGAAAACCACTGGGAATAAAGAATATTTGCAATCTGCTGGTAATTTGGAAGATTTGTAAGCACCTATGCGTATCCATTTTCATTTATGTTGGTACTTAAACACTGACATTCACTTGTATTAGGTTGGCAGATAAATTATTCATTACATTGTAAATGTCTATCTGTAGTTAAACAAAAGCTAATTGTCAACTAATGTTTTAAATAATACACATTTTGTAGCTATTACATATTTTTGCTCTGATAAAACAACAACAACATGTAACACATGTACAATCCATTGTAGTTGTCGATTCAAAATTCAGACCAAAACTTGAGAACCCTGATCTGTAAACTCGCAAATGTGCTTCTGGAGGAATGGCAGAAAATTCCCATAAACTCACTCATACGCCAGAACAGTTTTTCTGCAAAGGGTGGATTAACGTAATATTGTTAATCCATGTAACCCTATATGGTTTAGGTTAGGGTACCACTTAAGTTCATGTGAATTCATTCATTCATTCATCTTCATGTCGGCTTTCTTCCCTTTCGGGGTCACCACAGCGGACCGCCAACTCTTTGGCATATGTTTTACGCGGCGGATGCCCTTCCAGCCGCAACCCATCGCTGGGAAAATGTGAATTCATATGATTTAATAATAGAATATCTTGGCAATATATAAAACAGTTAGAATACATTACTTTTTAACTCGAAGGGAGATCTAAAATGAGCCAATGATAAAGTGGAGTTTTCCTTTAAGATTTTAATTCCAAACACAATGTTTGATGACAACACAATTTTCTTGAAAGCTCTCACCAAACTAAAGGAATGTCTAAATCCGGAACAGAACTCCTCTTTTCGAAAATAACCTGTTAAACCTATAATAAAAACTCAATGTTTACGCCTGTTTGATCCAGATGAAGCCGCACCAGAGCGTCATCACCAGCCCAGGAACACAATCCGCCTCTGTGTTTACAGATCCACACCTGGCTTCAGGGGACTGACTCAGAGCCCCCGACGGTTGAACGAAACGGGTTTTCATTTCTCTGGCACATAAACACAGCAGCTAAAACAACACATGGGCCCTGTTCACCCTAGGACTCCTCTGTAGAACAAACACTTAAGTATTTGGCAACAATTGGCCCCCTTAACTGAACAAGTTATTGAAAAGTTCTATACTTCGGTGGACAAGTGTCTGTTCTACAGATAAAGAGCTAATATTGCACTGTAAGAAGCTTCTCAAAAATGTTAATTAAAATTATAAAAGACAATTGTGAGGCAGGATATACGTTTTATACTTACTTAAAGAAGTGGAAATCACTTAATGATGTTTATCAGGTTTCAGGGTAAATTGTTGTTTTATCTGTTACTTATTTTGAAGTAAACATTGAAATTATATAGATAGCATTGTTGCAATCCACATGAAAACATTTCGGTGAGGATATTTTACAAAGACTATTATAACAACAATAGAAGAGGAGTTTTTGACGAAGACGGAAAACACATGTTTGCCGCCTGAACATGTTTCCCCCCTGATAAGGACAAAAAAACCCTTGCGTAGCAATCAGTATTCACGAATAATTTACGTACGCCTGAGTGCAATTCTGCCATAGTGCGGCACGACAGATACGTAGCCATCTTGAACGCATTAAAGGAAATACAGCCGTTTGCTCTGTTTTCAACTGACAGCGGACTTACCTGACCGAAAATCGACATATTTATATCCTCTGACAGAAACGGACACCAGCCATGTGTATACATATGTTAAAATGTATACGCGCGAGGTTTCACTGTGGGTTTGCTGTGTTGAAGATTGGAGAGCTTTGAATATTGAAGGCGCCTCAAAGTCGAGTGAGTTCCGCGACTGGAGTTTAAACCTCAACACCGGCCCGAAGAAAACTCTCACACCAGGACATGGCCTCCGTTTAGGCCACAGTGGACGAAGATACAGAGCCAATAAATTAAACACATTTTGGATAACACTGCCTTTGTTTTTGGGTTTGGCATCTTTGTTCAAATAAATGACCAGGATGGCACAGTGATGACGCTTGCGCCGAAGGAGGTTTGAGTTAGCGCTGCGCTAACCCCCACAACACCTGACTTCTTCCACATATTTAGCTGGTACGCTTTAACTGAAACGTTAAAACGTGAGAATTCAAACAACAACCCGTGTAGAGACGCGAGAATGTCTAAAATGGCCTCAAAAAAGAAAAGTTGTTTTCAGATAACGAGCGTAATAACGCAGTCTCATATGACCGCGAACAGCCCCGCGGAGGATACAGAGGGCCAGGTGGACAACGAGGAGACCACCAAAACCGAGGAGGCGTCCACCTCTGAGATATATGATTCTGTTAAAGCAGAAGACCTCGAGCAAGACGTTGGAAATCCTAGTCTGGCCGAAGAACCACAACATCATGGAACATCCGGTAATCCAGATACACCTGTGCCGGGTTCAAGCAGCACTAGTCCAGCTTTCTTCCTATCTTCAACTTCATCTAACTTCACCAGTTCTCAAATAGCACCAGTGAGCACTTGCAGTTCTCGTTTCAGGGTCATCAAACTAGACCATGGCATTGGGGAACCCTTCAGAAGGGGCAGGTGGTCATGCACTGAGTTTTACGAGAAGGACACAGAACCCTCTTCATCTAGCAGGACTGCTGAAAACCTGAAGCACACTGAGAACCCTTTAGATAAGGACAAACAGGGCTCAGTGTCCACCTCCGGGGTAGAACCTCACACTGACAGTGGGTACCTATCTGCCCCCTCAAACCCTCCAGCAGAGCCTCAACCCCAGACTTTTGTCGTTTCCCAGCATGGGTCAGGACTTGTTGCCCATGTGCAAAATGTGAAATCTTCAACCCAGCAGGTTTACTCAGCTAAACAAACACAGAAGCCTAGCATGTCTGCTGTTTCTGATTTTAGATCGACACTGCAGTCAGCAGCTTCACTAGCCCTCTCAGGAGCATCACTTCCACAAGTGGCACCAGTAAACCAGGGCCCGTCTCTTGTCATGTCCACAGCGACAGTGGTCCCCCTGCCTGTGTCTGTCAGCCAACCGGAGCTTTCTACGGGGCTCTCACAAACGATGGGTAACAATGCTGTCTTGCCCCAGATGCCAGCGGTAGAATCCTCTGCAAGCTCTCTGGATCTTGGGGTGCTGAATGTGCCTCTTCTCTCCAATGCCTCTAATGCGCCTCATAGTGTGCCTAAGCAGCCCCAGACCCAAGGAGGACTCTGTGGTGCACAGATGACCCAATTGAACTATGTGCAGATTCCCTCAGCCGAAGACAGCCAGCGGAAGATGGACGTGCCCCTCCAGACCACTGTGGGCTTAGGGAGAGATGCCATGTTCAAACGCTTCATCCCTGAGGGCTTTCAGCTGCCACCACCTGCTGTCAGCAGTCTGTTTGGGATTGCAATACCCCTTGATGGTGACGAGGACAGGTAATCCAACTCCAATGCTTTCTAGGTGTGCATATGTCTTCCATATAATTGAAAGCAAGGTCCGGTCAGGGTTAAGTTTGTTTCATGGAGTTTGAAAGTTCTGTATGTTTAGTCCACCCAAAAATCTGGCTCTGAGGCTTTAAAGGGATTCTTACATGTTGAATGTTTCAAAATGTTTCAAAAAGCTTTGAAACATGTTTCAAAAAGCAACTGAAAACTCTTCTCTTCAGAGAACACCTACTATAAAAAAAAATACTACCTTCTTTTTTCCCTCCTCTGTCTTTATCTTCTTCCTCTACTTCCTCACTGCTTTGGTTTATTGATCAGTTGATACAATTTCTATTATGAGAAGCTGAGATAGACTTTGACGGTGTAACAAATTGCATATTGTCTCTCCCTAATGTAAGTCGCTTTGGACAAAAGTGTCTTCCAAATGCATACATGTAAAATGTAAATTAATTGTTCACAATGTTAACATGCACTTTGCAAAGTCGTGGAATTAGCCCATTGAGATAGACATCTATTTTATTGTCATATTGAGATGGACCTCTCATCAAACAGGGACTTCTGGTGAAAATGGCAGCACACAGATTGTATATAAAGATTATTCATTCATTCATTCATCTTCATGTCGGCTTTCTTCCCTTTCGGAGTCGCCACAGCGGAATGAACCGCCATCTCTCTGGCATATGTTTTACGCAGCGGATGCCCTTCCAGCCGCAACCCATCGCTGGGAAAAGATAAAGATTAACCCAAAACAAAAAGTACAGAAATAAAATAAATTTTTAACAATTGGCATAAAACAGTTGAGCATTTCTGCTAAGTACAGCATGAATTTTCTAAATAATCTTAAAGTGGATGAGGTTCTTTGACTGACATGAAAACAAATCCCATATCATAACATCTGGTTATCTGACTAGGGTAACTAGAATGTACATCGGCAACACACCATCCACTTCCTAAAGATTTGTTTTGGTTCCTGTTTCCCTCTCTACTCTTGTTGCCAGAAGCAGAGCTGTTTTCATAGCCTGATTAGTGCATGGGAGCGTGTGTTTGCTATCTTGTGATACACAGGAGCTGCTTCCCCTGCTGCAGCAGCTCTGATAAGCAGTGCAAACATGTGTAACATCTGCACGAGGTTGTGCTGCGTATGGCTGATGTTTAAAGTCAGCGGTTGATGGCGGTCCAAGGAAAAGCTGTACATTCTGTACCGCAGTGTTTCATTCTGTCACTGCACTTCACTGGAGTGCAGATGTAGACCTGCCACACACACAAGGAGAATCAGAGCTGCTGATTTAGAACAAAATTCAACACAGTAGTTAATATTAAATCCATACTCACAGGCTTTTTATTGATTATATATACCAAAGGTCCCCATAAATGATTAAAATGTAATATGTATTTTGTTTTCTATAGAGTTGATGGTCTTAGGCTAGCACTGGTGAGACAAATACCAAACAGTCTTTACAATATGCAACCAATAAAGAGTTATTGAAGTTTGTACACATACTTTTACATCTTTCAGGAGAAAGTTAGTACTGGGGTTATTTACACTTAAGACTGCAACTAACAATTATTCCCATGGTTGAGTAGTCAGTAATTATTATTATTATTATTATTTATTATCAACTAATAAAATCTTCCATTTTAATAGCATATTGGGTTTTTTCATCTGTGCCACAGATTTGGATGCCTATAATTTGGTGTTGTTAATTTTTTTTCTTTGTTTTTAATAATGCTTTATAGACAAAATAACTACAATAAAGTTTGGTGACTAGTAAAACTACAGCAGTGTTTTCCAATAGATCATAGTCATGTCCATTCTAATCATATTTTTTTATCTCGACCTTGACTTGGTCATGGTCTTGGCTGGAGTTTAGTGTGCCTTGGTCTTGGTCTTGACACTTTCTGGTCTTGGTCAAGATGGTCTTGACTTCAAGACTACACTGTAAACCTGCATAAGATGAGCTTACTCAAAACGTTTACCAAATTAGTTACATAACTATTTTTTTTAGTAATGAGGGTTTTCATTGTAAGTATGCAGAATTATTTTTAAGTTCTCTACATAAGTTCCTATTTTGTCAAATAATAGATTTTTCCTACCTGTAAATACAGACTAGTCCAACTTGTTTATTTTGATAGCATCTAACTTAAATTGTTTAATTGAGAGCCATTTCCCCACATCTCACTCTCAAGAATGGAGGGTAAAAAAAACCATAGATAAAATAATCACCATAATGGATGTATTATAATGAACCATAAATAACACAATTAACATTGTAAACACATTTTATTACAACAACATTCGGGTTTACAGTGTAGTAGCCATGCATTTGGCCTCAGAGCTATGCATTTCTAAAAATAAAAAAAACTTTATTTCTGTAATGTAGACAAAATACTTTTTTGTTGGATAATTAAAATGTATTTGGTCCATATTTGGCTAAAATATTTTTTTTTTACCAAAGAGTTGTTTGTGTGCACAAAAAGTATGTTTTGTCTGGTTTTCACAGGTAGCTGCTTTAAAA
The DNA here is from genome assembly GCA_900490495.1 of Danionella dracula. Lineage (NCBI taxonomy): Eukaryota > Metazoa > Chordata > Actinopteri > Cypriniformes > Danionidae > Danionella > Danionella dracula. The sequence continues at coordinate 20,232,105 of UELW01000778.1, read as the reverse complement.
ATTCTGGGAAATGACAGCCCTGTAGTTGATCTGATGTTTTGTGTGGCATAAGTGCGCTCATGTCTTATTTCTCACTACAGTGCTGAAGCTTTGTTCTTCAGGCCCGCATCAGCTGCATGACAGCTTGGCATTTGTATTTTTGCCTTTTAGACCTTTAAATACGGGAAGAAGTGCTCTTGCACTTCTTACACAGTCTTGACCTTGTGAGGGGGCAGAAACTGACTCAGGCTTCCTGAGGTTTGTGAACACATACAAAGGTCTCTGAGTACTGTGTACTGTGTTCACTTTTAGTAAGCTGGTGAAAATTCTACCACCAGGATCGTAATTCTCTAGAATGAAGACCTCCTTAGAGGACATAATGTTCAAGAGCATAAAACAAACATTGGCCTCAAAAGCAGAGTGTTCTGTAATGATCAGTCTGTCTGCTCTTCAGAAAATAATTTCATTAATGGAAACTTCTGCTGCACTAGTAGTGTCAGTCTTCTTTTTCATAAAGGATTGTATGGATTGTATGTTCTGTTTTCCTCTTTATGTAACCCATTTCATCCTGTTGGGTCAAATATGTTCATGAAGCATGCTGCTTACAAGAGGACGAGGTGCACTATACTAGATATGTTAACAGCTGGAGTCCACAAGAAAAAACATACATTTATTTATTCTAAAATGTAATTTATTCTTCTTTTATAATTTTTTTTACAGTTTTTTCAAAGACAGGTTTTTACAGTCAATGTTGACTGAGAAACTATTGCAATCAAAGTTAGTCAAGACAAGTATTTTAGGTTGGAGTAAACTGAAGTAAACTCAAAGAAAAGTACTTTCGGTTACATACAATAAATAGCAAGAACATTCCTAAAATATAAATGACATACTTAGAACTTAACCAGTTATAAACAATGTAAGTCATTCTTGATTCTGAACCAACAAAAACAGGTCAAATTTCAACATATAATCTTTGAAATTAAATTAAAATCTTTCAACTCTGTTTTACAAAAATCCCATTCATGTCAGTATGGAAGGCTTTTAAAGTAGTAAAATACACACAGTTTTGAAAATGTTTTTATGCACAGCTTGACACTGGCCATCGCATTTCCTTAATAAGTTGGGGCAGGGGCAATAAAAGACCATTTTAGTGGGCCAAGAAGGTAAAGTGAAAGTTTTAAAACAACACAACAAAATACAAGGTTTGTTCATGCCATTATATTTGCGTAATACTATTTACTACTACTTAAGTGTATTTGTTTTCAAACTAAATCTGTTAATCCTTGAATTTGGAAATGTAGGATCTGCCTCACACAACCAAAATTGAACTGGAAACGACATAAAAAGGCAACTGCCAACTTCATGTCCTCAGGCTAATTCCAGCTACCATTCGTCATCTTTAGAAGAAAAAACTAATAATTATATCCTCAATATTTGCATAAGAATTCCTTGGGGTTTTTTTTGTGCCTGAATTCACTCAACAGTCAATTAGGTAGCTGGTTGCAAAAGATTCAATAGAAAACCTTACGTATGGTGTGGAAATTTACTGATTCATAACAATGGCTGCTGTTTAAGTAGATTTTGAAGGAAATGAATCATAAATCTTTTTTATTGCTTTCTTACCCAAATAATTTTAAATAATCAAAATTGCCTGAATCAATTACACGCAACTATTTTTTTTACATAAGTTTATTGATGCAATCCAGTAAGCCAATATTTTTCAGGGACTGAAAGGTGGCGCAGTGGTGGAGTTGATTGTCCCCTAACTGGAAGTTCGATCCCCACCATGTTCAGCCTACCATGGCCCTGGACAAGCTACTTCACCTGCCTTGCCCTGTAAGGATGTGTGTGACTGGTGTTTGGTGGTGGGCAGGAGCACGTAGGTACAGAATGGCAGCTATGTCCTGTCAAACTGAGGGATACCAAGGTAGCTTTTCACCACCAGAGTGTGAATGTGGAGTGAGTGAATAATGCCCTGAAAATTGTAAAGTGTCTTTGAGTGTCTAAACAAAGTGCTATATAAATTGACGGCATCATCAGCATTATTATTATTATTGTAATAATAATAACATCACCGCTCAAATAATTTAACAAACATGGAAATGATTAAACAACTGGCCAATTTCCTGCTTGTAGCTTATTCTTAATCTTAATATCTACTCTGTAGATTTATTATCTTATTTGCAGACTTTTTTTCTCTTGAGAGCATTTTTGTCAGACAAGTGAAAATATAGTAATCCTGTTTATTTTAACCATTATTAAAGATCCAAAAATGTTAATTTGCCACCAGAAAACATTAAATATGTTTGGAAACTTACTGAATAATGTTTCAAGATTTGCTTCTCATTAACAGTATCTCGATCAACACAGTTAGTTCTTAAGCCCTTCCCACTGAATCTCTAAAGCTAACAGAAGACTGTGTTAATGTTTAAATTGACCTCTAAATGAACACAGTGGGAGGTAGAAGCAAAAATGTCGCAATGTTCTTATATGTTGTGCAATATAACATATATGTTATATGTCCCTGGGTGACGTTTTTCAAGTGTTGCTGCTGCATGAAACCATAGTCTTGAGCGAGCTCAGCTAATGTTTCGATTTGAGGACAAGCATTTTGAGAGAAAGATTTGTTTGTCTGGTCTCCCTCTAAAGATTTAGGACTTATTTTTATCTTTGCTTCTTTGCTTATTCTTTTTGCAAGGAACCCATCTTCTGCTTTCTATCAAGCTTTCCCAAATGGCACCTCAAAGGCTGTCAGTGATGGGTATGCTCATTCTGATGTGTGTTATATGTGTGCATGGGGTCAGCATGGCTTTTCTGGATGTAGTTTCATTCTCATTTGTGACAAGTAGCATGTTTGAATATCGACCCTCTCTATTACAAAATTTTTGTTATGGTGCCTTACCGTTGCGTGGAATATTTCAGTACAGACTATTTCTGGAGGAGTTTTGCTATAAATCGACAAACTTAGATGTCCATTGTAGAAGTTTGAATTCTGCCTGACCTTAGGCCTCCTGTCCAACTCAAGATAATCTGTCAAAATTTGTCAGCATGCTCCAGAGGCTTCTCCTATTAGTTAATTTTTATAGACCCTTCCTCTGTACACTTTATGCTTAAGGAGTTCCTTGGCTGATTTTATTTTTTAGATCCTGATCCTGGACGTTTGTTTCAGTGTTAAGAATCATTGGATACACAAAGAAAATGAAAATACTACTCCTTAGATGGTCTCCATTTTCTTTGTTGTGTGCAATAAACTGCTTCATTATGACATTGAGATACCAAGCAGAACTAGACTAATGTAGCTGAGGGACGTTTTTTAAATTGTATACCTAAAATTACCTGTTTCAGGTCTGACTCTTGAAGTCGATAGATAAGCAAGGATGAACAATGGCTAGTTGAGGGCTCCAGTTTAGTTTCTTAGGTTCTAGAGCTATTTGCTGTTGGCATCAGTCAAGTTTTAAGGAACAGCCTTTAGCTTTTAATATTTGCATACAAGCTTTCCAGTTTAGCCTAAAGAATGATCATTTGAATAGTACAATGAAATTGTTGTGAAATATGAACCTTGATTTCATAATAATTTAAGTTTAAAAGCACATGAGCACTGGGATAATCGCTCCAAACATACCGAACACACTGATCACCACATTATCTAAAATATTATCTAAAATATTTTGAGCTATAACACATTGCTGTGATTAGATAGATTGTTAGCATATGCAGGTCTGCTTTAAATGCAATTCAATCCAATGGATTGTCCAACAAGCTGGTCATAACAACTATTCCAAAATCATATGAAACTAGCAATATGATGTTTTAAAACCAGTAGAAACCCTTTGCGGAACTTTAGACAGTGTAATTAGAATTCTGGCAGAAAGATGCTCTATTGTCTGCCGTCTGGCAAATGTTCGCACAAGCTTGTCTAGACTATTCAGTGATTAACGAAGCAAATTTCTCAGCAGAAAATGTGACCTTTAAAAACAAAAGCTCTTACAGAGAGATTTAAACTCTTGAGATTAAGCGACTGCAAAGTTCGAAGATTACTGAAAATATTTCCGTCTCAAACCTTACTTCACAACATTTTCGTTACTACATAATCCTTGATATCCATTAAAGCTTTTTGATGGTTTATGTTTAAAATGTGGTTTCAATGTAAAAGTAATTGAATGAATAAACCCTTATGTAAAGAATTTGACAGAGATTTTCCTTTTAATTCCAAAGAAAGAAAAAAACAAAGTTCCACTAGAGAAACCTGTGTGTTTAGTTAACATATTTCCTGTTCTTGAGTTCTCCAGAATAAAGGATGTTATTAAAGCAGTTGGTCCTGATCGATATTCAAATTTGATGTTTTTCCACAAATGTAGAAGGATGCAGAGGGCCATTTTTCTGTAATATTTTTATGTTTGGTTTATTTTATTTGTTTTATCTAAGGACTGGCAAAATTAGGGACATTGTTGAACCCTCAAAATGATTATTACACATACAGCCACATTTAATAAATAGTTCACAGGCATTTTACTATATTAAAAAATGTTTTCATTAGTTTTCCCACCAAAACTCTTCATCGTGCTGCTAATATATTTTTTTCTGGAAGTACAGACATACTTGTAGCAGACAAAAAAAGAGAAAAAACTAAATCTATTTATTGTTTGATTTCTTTTGACTTCACCATTTAAAGACTACATTTTACGTAGACTAGTCAAGTTCCTTGAACTTGTTCACATGGTCAGCTTTAAGTGAATGGGTCACAAAGTAATTTGCTATTAGATCAAATCATTAAAGGGTTTTACAATGTTGAGTGTGACTTCAGAATTTCTATGCTTATTTTCTCTGGACAAAAATAATAGCAATTAGCTTTACATAAGCTTTTAACTAGGTTACATTTATCCAAACAGCAGGAGGAGCCTGTTGGACTGTTTGTCTGTGTGCATGGAAAGGCCGGTCGATCCACATGACTCGAGCCAGCAGCAGGAGGTCACTGGTTCGAGGCCAGCTGTGTGCTGACTGAGGACATTATGCAACAGCCTAGCGAATTAATTAGCAGGCGCTCTCAAGACTCTGGACTTGTTTACAGCGAGTGGGTGTTGAGGGCCATTGGTTCATGATTCTGATTTGAGCTGAAAGCCATGCATGAATTTCAAATGCCTTCCCAGGTAGCTGGGAGGAAGATCGCCCCGGTGAGAATGTCTGGCATTGTTAATTAAGAGTCTTAGTGTCACCTTTAAATTCAAGGTGTCCTTTTATATGTAAATCTACTCTTACTTTGCATTTTTCTTAAATATTTATGGTATACTTTTCTGTGTATGTTTGAATTCTTACATTTTAATAGTTTTCTATTAATGTTTATCAAAGTCTGAATCTGAAATAGCAGGGTTTATTTGGTAGTTTTCCAACTGAGTCCTTATGGAGATATGAGAAGGCTTTATTTTTAGAACAGGGTCAAACTATGTCATGCTGAAATGCATTAATCCATAGTTTAAAATGAGATCTATGGTATTTGACCCTTGGTTCTTGGTTTAACCACTACTACAAGAGGTCACTTTGACCATACAATTTCTTTCATTGATTGATTTTGTAGCATTGGCAGAAAAAACTTACTTTTGTCATTTGTGGCAGCTTTGGTTCAAACAGTTGCTCCTTTTGCGACGCTTGAAAGGGCATGAATTGACAAGCCATTTTAGCCAATTACTCCCCAAAAAATGTAATATAAGAAATTTTCTACATAGCCATAAGTCGATCCTTTTTTAACTAAAGGTGTTTTCGTACAGCAAGCAGTTCCTGGATACATTTATTGTGAGATAACATAACACATGTACTGTCTGGAATGCCAATAAGACAGGATGAGGTTAGTATACAAACATTTATTTAACACAACACAAAAATGAGCGTTCCTAAAAAGGTGCCCTATTATGTAAACACAACTTTTATGACTTTTCTAGCATGTTTTAGCTTAGATGTTCCTAATCAAAAACATGCTTCGAGTTGTGTTCAGAACATACAATTGCGAAAAGTGGAAGATGTGTCACTCATTCGTGAATGCTGATCAAAACAAACATGCTACCATGGCAATTTGTGCGATTCATTGCAGAAATTATTCTAAATAAAGGGAAAGACATGTTTTTGCATGTGCAGAGTACGATGTTGTGGTAAATCAAATCGTAGCGCTGCTTCAAAACGGCAATGTCCTTACAAGGAGCGAACAGGATTTCAAACTGCTTTAAATTTCTTGCAACCATACAATCGTGGGTCGGTAGCTGGTTATGAAGTTTGATCACTACTTGTAACCCCGGCTACACTGCCCAAGCCAAAAAATAGTGGCAAAACGGGTTAAAGGGGCTTAAGAGGAAATTAAGATGGTGGGAATGATAGGTGATTGGTAACGTGATGAATTGTAGCAAGAAAACAAGTAGAAAGCAGAATATAAGGAGTTCCAACTTGTTTTAACTCCCAATTCTTTGCTCTGACGTTTGCCCATCAGCACCCCTATGTCCCCTAATGCTATCTTTGGCAAAGCCTAGGCCAACATTCATGAAGGTCTGGTGTTTATGGCAGCTTTTGACTTACCTATTGCAAACCAACCAATCTCATGTTGCTTTGCCTACTGCCATGTTTCAGAAAATATTGAAAATGACAAACGCCCAAAATGCAAGTACAAATTAACGAGAGATAACAGAAAGTTACAAGAGCAGAACAAACATTAGGCAGGAGAATTTGCATCCAAAACATAACCATATATGGTTATGTTTTAGATGCAAATTCTCCTGCCTAATGTCATTTCTGCTCTTGTAACTTTCTGTTATATCCTTATACCTGTATAAGAAACACCGATAGTTATCACTGAACAACATGACCGGTTCATCAACAGCCATTGCATTGAGACTCTTTATAAAGAGTTGTAGGGGATGTCAATCAGTCTTAGACAATACTGAATAGTCCTCAAATTTCCAGCTGGAACATGCTATTCAAGCATACGCAGCAGAAATTCCCTTTTCAGTTAGATACTTCCCTTGATCTTCCGTAATTGATAGATCTTTTCTCAATTGTTCTGATAAACAAAAAAAATTTAGCACTTGCATTTCCAGGAAATGTAGATAAAATTAACAGGAAAACAGAGATCACCCAAAATAAACCAAGTAGTGATAGAATAAATAATTGCAGGGAAATGTTGAAAGGAATACTATAATGGTCATAGTAACTAGGAGCTTATAAACTGAATACACTGAAAATAGAACTGGAGCTCTAACAGGTGCTATTGTGACCGTTCTCATAACCTGCCAGAACACTGCTTCAGGGGGTCTATCAGGAATGAAGAGAAGTAGTTAGTGTGAATATATGCACATTTATTGACTAATGGTGGCTGCAGCTAGTGCAGGAATTCAAATGACGACACTGGTAAACAACACTGGGGAGGGTGCAGGAAAGTTGGGAGGTAGGTATTTTCAGTTTGACATTTTGTGGAAACTAGGTAGAATGGTTGAAGAAAGTACTACTAAACATTTGAAGGTAGTAAGTATGGTTTATGTCTCATCAATATATAAATTGCACTCCTTTAAGAGGAGTGTTGTGTGTGTTTATGGCACGATAAAGAGGTCGTGTGGTTTCAAATGGCGATCTGATTTCTCAATTAGCCCTGACTCAAACTTACTTGCGTGCTTAAAGCTATTTTTATTAAGTTGACTGGTCAAATTGATATGCAAAGCAGAACAGGTCAGGTCAGGTTGACCTGTACTAGCTTCATGTTTACACCAAGCAACAAATAGATAGCAAATAAATAAACAATGCCATGCTTATTTGCAGTTGTATTTTTTTAAAGATATCCTATACCCTGGATTCTAAATAATAGATCATGCAGTGAAAAAATTTCCTTGTGTGGAATAATTGAGTGGAATGTGTAGACTAACCATTAGGGAAAGGCAGGCGACTGCCCTGGGCCCACAACTTTTTAGGGCCCCCCTTCGCAAAAAAACCTTGGTATTTACACAATTGTTTCCTTCAGACATGTAAGCTTACGAAATTCTGCTAAGTTTAAAATCCAAACGACTTTTTAGTAAAACGCACATTTTATAATTCAACACGAAAACTAAATTCTCAGGGGGCTTCAAGACCCTATATTTTGCTTTTAATATAAAGATATGGCAAATTTGGGATTTTAATCTAAAAAAGAGCAACAAAAATGTCTCTAGAACATCCCAGATAATGTCTCCCTTAAAGTTTTTTGGCATTTTATTGTAATGCACGTCCATAAGACCATGTGTGTTATACACCAGATCCAGGATGTTAATGAGCAAAGTTTCCCTGGAGAACACTTCATTTTGTCTAAAAACTGTAAAAATATCTTGATAGCAGAAAAAGAAAACAAAATGAAAACACAAGACAAATGCAGGTCTACTATCAAGTAAGTTTACAATTACAATATCAATATTACAATGTCACCTAGGGTAGCAAAATGACTAAAGCGGCTTTGGAATAAAATTACCAATACAGGTTTAATCATCCTTTACTGAGATCTTTGAGCAAACAACTCAGCCTCTATAGATGTTAACTTTGTACCGATTATTATTATTGTCCTGAATCTTTTCTCAGAGGTTTTGCTTGAGCGGAGTAATTATGATTATGATTTATTAGAAAGAAGACTTTGATGTGAAATTGTTTTACTTAACGTAACAAGCCACGAGGAAACAATTTTAGCTTCTATTTCTGTCAATGGAAACATCACAAGTCCTGGTTATGTACTTTATGTAATGTTTAACAATGGCATGCCATGGACCTTGTTTTGTGTAACCTTTAGAGCTACACAGTGAGACATATAGGTTGTTTACCTTAGATCATGAAAAGGGGTTAAAGGAAACATTAATAAAACGACTTGACAAAATGGAAATAGACTCAAGATGTTGCATCTTTATAGAGGGTGTACATCATGTACTCAATTTATCACTATAATTGCAGCAGGGATATAACTCTTTAGGTTCTTTTAGGTTACCTACCAATTGATAAATGCACCAAGTAATTATATTTGGTATGTTTCAATGAGGACTTCCAGTGACAACTGCAGAAGTGACCATTGATCGATGCCATGTTGATATGCCTGGCAACAAGTAAAATTGACCAAAAAAACAACAACAGCAATGCTGGTCATTGGTAAGCAACATTAAAGTAGTCTCATCTATTAGAAACCAGGCAAATAGACAATGTTGCATCTAGAGACATGTAACAAAATACAACATGTTTGAATTTTAAAATGCGTTTCATTCTAGAAAATATACTTTTTTTTCAAAGCTTGGTAGAGATCTTCATTTCTTTTAATAGGCACCCATGCATGCTAGTCTAATTCTTTGTATTCAAATGAGAATTGTGATGGGACTATCTACCTGAATGCATAAAACTGAGGGAAGGTCTTTCCCAGGGTTCACACTAAGAAAGGAAGTTGCGTGGTTCCCAAATGATTTATATGTTAAGTCATTGAGAAAACATGATCTTGAGTCCATGGGGAGAAAGTGAACTGGGTACTTCGAGGTCTGTGGTGTGTAGTAGCTGGTATGGATAATGATGTCCCAGGAAGTTCGAAAATGTAAACTTTTTTAATTATTAGCATATATTCGGATCTGAAAAAGCAAATAAGTTGAGATTTTCAAAACTCTGTGAAAATGTTATAACAACATTCCTCTGAATGTTATTTGTGTTCAAATGAATTTTAGGTTGTTCAGAAAACATGTTCACTGCTTGTCTCCGCAAAAACATTCTTCCAAAGAAGATCTTTTTATATTCCTGTTAAACAGCTCCTGCTTTCTAAAAACAAGCATTTTTGGTTTGAAGCCTAACCTTTGATGAATCACCTACTAGATTGTGAGAATGACTGTTAAATGATAAAGCTACTAATCAATGAGTGTAAATATCCACCAAAGTAACTTGTTTGTGCAATTTCATTCTGTCAATTGTGCCTCCTTCAAGCGCTACGCAAAATTGCGTCTTTGAACAACTCGCCCCTTGATTTGACATTTGTGCTGAGTGTGGCTCTACAGTAGAAAGCTGTCAAAGGTTTCTCTGACAAAAAAAATGAGTGAAAAGCTGATTTGCCGAAATAAACTTTTGATTATTTAATGAACACTGTACTGTAAATATATGATGGCCTCTGAAGCTGTATGTACTCTATGAACCATTCAAGAATTGTGTAATCACACTAAACATGACCTACTTTTTATAGTTTAGCCATGTTTAAGAGCTCTTGGGCTCCTTTAGGTTGACTGTTCAGATTAGAGCGAAAGAAAAAGCATCCTCTTAAAGCTTTGGAATGCCTTGAGGTTTTAGGAGATAAACTGATTCATTCAACTGCCTCAAGATCCGGCATGTTGATGAATTCAAACTTTTTGTATTGTGTAAGGAATTCATAACGAGTTCATTATTTGAAGCCTGCCCACATGGTCTTTATTTTACCAATAGCAAAAACATAAAATAAATTAATATAAGTTAATCAGAAGAAATAAAAGGAGTACCGTCACCTATCTGGCAATACTTTGGCTTTAGATTGAATGAAAGTGGACAGCTCGTGGCAACATCTGAAGTGGTTTGGGGAGTTCAGGGCAAGACATGAAACTCACAGCTTACCTGAAGTAAGAGGAAATCACATGAAACCACCCGAGTTAAGCACCACAAAAACTCACGTTAAACTGGTTGCTGAAATAGCACCAGCGCGAGTGAGAGAAGAGCTGGAGATGCTTGGAGGATCGCGATGACAGCTCATCATCTTTTGATCCATATTCCATAGAATTTACAAAAACAAATGCACAGAAATCACAGTGAAAAACAAGATTCTATCTGTTGTCTATAAATAATTTTCTTGAGTAGCAAAACAACAGCATCAAAATGTATTTGATAGATTTGGTTTTCTTCCTTAATCGTTTTTCATTTTTGGGATCCTTTTCTTCAATCTCAGAATACTGAGCTCACATCTGAAAAGAAAAGAAAAAGTCAAGCAGGATTGAACTGTGATAAAGTTGCTGGTCTATTGTAATCTGTAGTAACAGTACAATAAAGCCATAGCCTCTACATTTTAAAAGTACTACTTGAAAAATGTACCAATAATTTATGACCTTTAAGACAAGGAAGCTGGGTGAGGAAGAAGCAATTTTTCTTCTGAATAGGCAGTGGTAGTTAACATTAGGTTTCCTCTGAATGATATTTGTGTTCAAATGAATTTTAGGTTGTGATTCAGGTCCCCTGACTCTGTAGTTTAGTCAGAACTGTCCAGTCTGGTCTATGGCTGGCTGGAAGGAGGGAGTTAGAGCAGGAACAGACTGGAATACAAACTAGGTCTTTTTCTGTATTAGTCACGACGCAACATGTAGATTCGATGTCATACACAAACTAGACTGCAGAACTGGTTGTATGATATTCCTCTCTATCCAATCACAACAAAGGTTGCAACTCTTGAAACCAGAACTTGCAGCTGTTCTACATTCATTGGTGTGTGCTGTGTAGCAACTTTGAAATAGCATAAAGTAAAGTTGAACCCTACTTTTTTCCCTTTAAGTAATTCCAAAGTTCTCTTACACTTATCCATAAGCAGATGTGGATTTATAAAGCTGTGCGTGTAAAAGAAGCTTGTTTGCTAAATACAATGATAAATGACAATAGGATTTGTTTAAAAGGACTTCTTTTGGGAGAGATTTCAACACAACTTATGATGAATACTTAATTTAAAAGTCTATTAAAATGTAATAAAAAGTTAATTTAAAATTTAAATTTAATTCAAGATTAAACTTAAAAAATTCAACTTAAATAATATTTTGTAATAAAATCATTTATCGTCCATGTCTTTGTGGGAATTACTTGTTTGCGCTTTAGAGGTCAACACAAAAGGGACGGAAATGGCAGTTCATCAATTCATGGCTGTATTCCACATAGATTCATGCTTGAGCATGTGATTTATGATAAAATTTCACAGGTTGTGTCTGACATGGACTGTGACAGTCTCAGATAAACGCTTGTATTCGAGGCCCACATCATTCATCTGCTAGAGTCTATGAGCAGACAGTTAAAGAAGGGTGTAATGGGTAGAATGCTTAACTCATAACTTTGCTCTATGCATGCTGCTTTTTATACACTCAGCATAACTCTCAACAATACCTTTAGTTTTTTTTTTTGTCAAGCACAATAATATTTTTTTATTTACAGAAACATTTGTTAACATAAAATGTTAACAAATGTCTTCTTTTTATTATAAAGATATACAAAAGGTATACTTATAAACTTCATCCAGATTTTTAACCACAAGAGAAAGCAGTTGTTGACACATCCAGGAGAGGTGTAAAGGACACTAGAGACGTCTCCATCCATTTGTGTTTAATTGTAGCAATCACCACCTTTTTTATGGTGTCTTATTTTAAGATGTTCCTGGTACTGAACTTACACTGACACTTTTTTATGTTATTTTATTTTTGCCACAAATCAATAAAAACTATACAATTTCTGGAAATTAAAGTTAACTGCATTTTGTTGCCCTTTGGAAATAATGATTCTTTTGTCTAGATTGACAGCCCAATACCTAATGGTGTCACATCTGTAGCTGTCTAGATGTGTAATTTAAGAAGTTTTTGGGAGGTCTGAAATATCTACATGCACTACATCCTACATACTATGGCATGTGTTGCTTTGCGTGTACACGTTTGTTAGAGGAGCCTGCAGTGCAGTTCATGATCCCTGGCAAGGGTGGAAATATTCTCTCCGGTGAGACATTGAAAAAAGCCAGAAAGAACAGAAACAAATCTGAACTTGTGTTTTATGAGCAATGTGATGCTTTGAGTAAAATTGAAGGCCGCTGACCACTTGACTCATCCTTCTTGAATGCATGACATTGAATTATGGAGAACATGCTATAACAGCATGGGGCTTGGTTTTGTGTCTTTTAGGAATTATTAGATAGATTTCATGGAAAATTGTTTGTTTACTTTGAACTGAAGTAAAAATGTTTCAATTTTGGTCATACGAAGACTCACAATTGAGATTAGTTATACATTTACTCTAATATAGTTTAAAAAGCCTGTGGTCATTTAAACCAATGTCTTAATTGTATAATAGTAATAATATATTAGTTATTATAATTATATTAGTATAATAATAATTATAATAGTATACTACAATTGTTTATAGGATCTTGGTGATAGTTGTATTCAATATTATGCTGTAATAAACATTTTTTTAAATTACACCCTAACGTGCTAATAATCAAATTGATACACATCTGTTAACTGTGTTAAATCATTTTCAAACCAAAAGTATGTTTTTAAAACACTTGCTCTTTTTACTTTAACGGCATCGTATTATATTGCTATGAACATGGGAAACTTTGCCTTCTTTTCGTGAAACAAACAATTACAAACGTTCAAGAAGAAAAGCGCGAAAATAGTGGCGAAAACCGTCGAGTTGAATCCCGTAGTGCGCATGCGCTTTAGCTCTGCTCTAAACTAAACCTCTGCGCGCGCCCCGCCCCTCTTCTCACACGCCTCCATACACAGACTCAGCTTCTTTAAATCCAGAGGGAAGAGTGCGTTTTCCTAAAGTACAGTTTCTGAATGATCATGCGCTGCACGATGAGCTATCCTCTGCCCTGTTCCCCCGGATCTCCTCCTGGTTATTCAGGGAGGATCGTGTCATACAGAGTGAGGTGCTGCAGGTAAACGGTTGAATTGTTGTTATTTTCTATTTCCTCACAACTTATCGGGTTAAATGTTCATTCCATTTAGAGTGTTGTGAGGTTGGTATATGGCTACTGTCGTTTGGAATATCAATAATCAGAATAATCGTTGATGTGATCGGTTGTGTTGTAGTTTTTTGTTGTCAGGAGAGGGACGTGCTAGTCACGTAGGCTGCGTCCTTAGCATGCGGTCGTTAAAAGTACACAGTATCAAATAAACTAAAGAACAACGTTCTTCTTCAGAAGGAAAACATTCCGATATATTCTCACGTTTCTAAAACTTTTACTCACTTCCATAACATTATTTGACCTGTACAAATCACGGAGCGCTTTAGAAGTTGCGTTTGAAAGGTTTTTTATTCTCTGCGAAAAGTATGCGCCAAATACTGTTACTTAGTTTTTTTTTTTTGTAACATTGTTTATTGTTATGGATTTTTGTTAGATTTTTGAGGGGGCTTCTAGTTCACCTATGTGTGTTCGTTTTAATTGTTTATTGAGTATAAAAGCAGTAAAAGCACTTTTTTGCGAATTTGTGTTTCGTTTTCGCTTTTAGAATTGTTCTATTTACTTTTGTGCAGTAACTTGATTTAATTTGATAGGCTTAAGTCCTATTGTATTTTTTTGTCTTTAAAACATTTTGTTGTATTGAAGCTTCAACCATTTTTATGAATAACGAATGCACAAAATTTGTATACAACAAATGGGAAAACTGAGATTCAGTTCAATCTCAGTTTCAAAAGTTAAGAGATTGACATGACGGGGTAGTTTGCCTTAGGTTTTTTTCAGTCCAATAAACAACTTAACTTAATGTTTAATCTTGTATAAAAGCATATCAGGATTTTCTTGCTACAGGACGTGCAAATGATAGTTTTGTGTTTATTATGTTCTAATGAAAATCTATTTACTGTCCATTTACCAAAAAAACAGTTAGTGTGTTTTTTTTTCATACTAGGTTTATGACTTTTTATTAGTTTTTTTATACCTTTATTTTATCCCCTTCCTCTCAATCTATGCTATTCATCATGAATAGCATTCAATAATATGATTTAGGCTGAATTCAGTGCACTGAAATTGAGAACTGATCAGTTTGTGAAATGCAATACACGAGCCAAGTAGAAAGTTTGAAAAAAGGAATTTTATCTAAAGTTAATAACTTTAAGATAATTGTCTCTGAACTTCAGAACAGCTCAGTCTTTCTATTGTCAGAGGTGATTCTTTCTTCTTTTGGATGATGTGACAGGAAAGAGAAAGCATAGATTAATAAGGTGCTGTCTATGATAGGACATGCAGCCTGAATTCTTCAAAAGCACATGCACAGTCTCTATATTCGACTGTACCTGGTCTTTAATCTCAACAACATGTACAAAGAATACATTTGCAATAATTACGATAAAACAAAGTAATGTCTTAATCTCCCAAAATTTCAAATAAAGAGCTCTGAATGATCTCTTTAAAATCTCAATGAACTCCCAAATTCAACAAGGTAAGGCTATAAGGACAAACTTGTCCAGCCTTTTTTTTTCTCTCTCTTCGCTGCAAACATCTCTGGTCTGGGGGAACCTCGTGATTGGTCGAAATGGCTGTGAATATTCTGAGGCCGTTAACACTATTATTTTGAGTTCAAAATCATGTATTCACATTGACTTCACACGTGAATCACTCAAATCATGCTTTCTCCATCCTAAAACAAGGTACAGTTTTGTACTTTATCTCCACAAAAACTGCTTAAAGAGCTTTAATTGGCCATTGTAGTTTAAATGTTATTTGCACATTTGAGAATATATTTTAGAAGAATGTGCTGTTTGCCTGTTTTTGATGTCAATGGCTTTATTAGTTTGGCTTTATTATTTTTACATTTTTTATTTGAAGCACTTTTCTTCATAAACCTCTTGTTTTTTTGCCTGTCAAGATCTTTCAGTTGATTTGTACTTTATTTGTACTGAACAAACATTTAATTCAAATACTTTTATCTCAAACACTGCTTTGTTTGTTTATTTTTATAGTAGCCCTTGCAATGCTATGCTAAAGCAGTGTAAGCATACAAACCATTTCGGTTTTGATTTTTTAATAGTTTGTTTTAATATTTGACATATAGTTAAGAAAATCAAATGATAAAAGATTGTTTTGGTTTGCCATGTATTAATATGTTAATATAGCTATGGTATAAGTGAAGACAATCGAGATATTTGGAGGGAAACACACTAATGCTTGTTTATTGTGACACTCACTAGCAAAGTCCTGAAAACTATCACCAAAACAGCGATGAGGAATCCTGAGATTGGGATTTTCCAAGCCAGATTAATTCACTTCAAATGAAGAGTACCCTGGGTTTGTGCACCATTCACCAACTACAAGTGTAAAAAGTTTGCTTAGGTTAGGATGTATTAATATTATAATATAGTGATGATGTAGGCAAAATAAGTAAAGTGGTGAGAAGTTAAACAATACAATAATCATATATAAAAAATAAATTAAATGCATGTTTATTTAAAGGGAATTCACTTGAAAAGGTTAGTGGTCCAAATTTCAGCACCATTCACTAATTTAAATTTGCTTTGGCTTATAATGCATTCATATGTGTGGTTCTAAATTGCGTCTTGTATATTTTCGCCATATAGGACACTTTAACTTAAATGTGCGCATAAAACTGTTTGATTTTGTAAAAGATTGTTGTAAATCTGCTCATTATTTAGCAAGCTTGTGCATCGTCAGGTTTACAAGGCGCAAAGCTATTATATAAAATCTACAGAATGCATGTATTCTCCACATACTTCTTCTTCTGCCATGGAACAGCTTGTCAACAGGTGTGCTCATGCCAGATTTTTATGGTATTTTGGCCCAAAAGTTGGATTTTATGGGGCAGGTGTTGATGAGCTGAAAGGGGACTGGAATGTGTATGTTACTGCGGATGAATTTGGCTTCAGTTCATCCCGAGGAGTGATTGAAGGGCGATGATGTAACCTGTTGCTCAGAGATCACTGTGAGTGCATAGTTAAAGTGTGTCTTTGTTTTCCTCTGCAGTGCGTCCGGAGCCAATGTGGTGGCCATCGATAACAAGATCGAGCAAGCCATGGTGAGTTCTTCAATGCTCTTCTTCTATGCGTAAATCCCTTGGGTATAGAAATCCATTCACAAGACATTGACGTTTGCCTTGTTGGGATTTGAAGATTCATATATATTTACACTTTAGGATCTGGTGAAGAGCCACCTGATGCTGGCGGTGCGGGAGGAGGTGGAGGTGCTGAAGGAGCAGATCAAGGAGCTCTATGAGAGGAATTCAGCTCTGGAGCGTGAGAACGCACTCCTCAAGTCTCTGGCCAGCACCGACCAGCTGACCCAGATGAGCACGCATCTTGGCAGTCAGGAAAATCCACCCTCGCCCCTCAGGGCCATCCTGCAGGAGGCCAACAGGCTGCTAGCACTGCCCCCCCAACCAAATGTCTCCACCGCCTGAGGACTAGAGAAGCCGGAGAGAAATCTGGGTGGCTGAAACGGGTCTCTTGTTCTGATTGGTTGAGACAGGTCTATTGATCTGGTTAACTGAATCGAGAATTTTGATTCGATTGGCTGAAGAAGGACTACTGTCCTGATTGGCTGAAATGGGCCTGGGAGCTCCTCCACGGGGGTTTCCTGGGGTTTGACAATCATCTTGGGCGATCAGTCAGTCTGGTACAGTCTGGCTCCACGACGGGGCGAGGAAACACGGCGCCAGTGAAGCTGATGTCAATATGGAGATTTTTTTGGCGGGAAATGCAACAACAATGCATGTTTATCGCAAGACTCAATAAAAAAATGTTGAAAAATAATGCCAAATGGGGATGGGGAAACCTGAGGTTGTGTTTTGCAAGCAAGATTAAGGAGAGGGAATTCACTTCTAATAAGAAGTGATCAGAATTTGTGCCCTTTCAAATCCAAACCTGATTGAGTTCTGTTTTTGTAGAACTCTGTTATCTAGGAATGTTGGAAACCATGAGAGTATGTACGAAACTCAAAGTGCAGATGTGCGCGTTTCTGTCTGTTTTTGGGGTGGCTCACAAGTGTTGTTCTCTCATGAAAATCAGTATATTCTGCTCAAATTTTTATTCTCATCCAGATGCCACTTTTTTATAGCTCAAACAACCGTTTAGAGGTGTATGTAAAACGTTAACACCACATGTCAAGGTCCTTTGTGCAGGCTTTTAAAATTACTTATTTTGATTTCTTTTTTTGGACACAAGTCTATTTTTTTGCACAAGGAACAGTGAATATCCTGCACCGAAGCTCGAAAAGTATTTTAAGTGTTAATTTGAAAGGTTCATTATTTGGTTTTGGCAGTCTCCAACAACAGATATACAAAAATCACTCGTTCCGTGATTCCCATTTGATCTATTTATCGTACTACCGTTGTGTGACTCAACCAGAGCTGTTGTTTTAACTTTTAAGAATCACAGTAGGGGCACTTTAAAATTCCACCAAGCTTCCACTTTGAAGATGTGAAATTTACTTCTTCAATCTCCAAAGTTTTCTTCTGGCAAACAGTTTGTTTTTGTCCAAACAAATATTCTTGAGTACAAAATTCTTGTCAACAAAATTTAGAATTTTTGCAAGTGCATTTTTATTGTGCAATTTTTTTGCTCTGTGAGTCAAGCACAAAATAACATATATATAATTGACAACAGTTTTTTGCGCATACCAACATGGTGTGTCAGTATCGTTTACTAACTCCGATGTTTTTTATTATTTTGCACATATGTTTTTCCACACGTAATGGTTCTCAATTAGATTGAAAATTTTGACTTAACTTGAGCAGAGAAATACTTATCTGTGGCTGAGAAATTTAGTAATTTTTTATGCACATTCATACCTGGATCAAATTCTCAGACAGATTCACTAAAATACCCAACTTTAACGTTTACAGTTTTTTGTGTGTGTGCAAAAATAAGTTTTTATTGGACTCACATGTGCAACTTTTACCCCAGAAGATTTTGTGTTCACAAGCCATATTTGCATGCACAAAATATACATGCACTAAGATCAACATATTTCTTTTAAATACATGAAAGTCAAAGTACATATTTGTTAACATAGATGATCACATTTTTTTTTTACTTTTCATCTTCTCAAATATACATGTAATAAGACATTGGCATTCCTTTTTTAATGTTTTATCTGCTGATTTCCAACATTCTTTAAAGCATCTTAAGTGCTGAACAGGAACGACTCAAACAGAGCTGGAAGCATTGATGGAGCATAGATTGAAATCTCCTTTCTGCGTTTGCTTGTAAGCGTTCATATAAATATATTTATTAGAGGGCTGCTATTTTCTTAATGTAACGATCAATGCAACAGAGTTCTATCTATTCTGCAGAAATGATCTTGGGTTTCTGACATGTACAAAGCTATTTTTTTTTAGGCGTCCGATGCAATAATGAGGATGTCCCAGAGACGGAATGTATAAAGATTGTAAAGTGTTAGCAGTGCCGTTCGATTGTGCAGCAGAGCACCAGCCATCAAGTTTTTTCTTCTGGGTTACTTTCCCAAAGTGCTCGCTATCTGGTTTCCTCTTAAAAGGTCTGGGATGGGGAGGAAAAGCTGTGAATATTTTTTGTAACCAAAGAAGTTGTGTTTTTTTAATGCACATTTTTATTTGTTTTAATATTGTTTCACAACATGACTCTGTCAAGACCATTTTTTTATTGCAAGGAATTTTTAAAGGCCTAAAAACCATGCTTAATTCTTTGAGCCCATTCAAATCTGTGAATAAAATAGTCATATTTTCTGAAGAATGGTGGAGTGCAGAAGCCGTGAATCTTCTATTATTTTATTCGAATCTAAAACTTTTGCCAGATGTGATGAATTACTTTTAAACAAAACTGCTAGTGAATCATTCATCAGCGTGACTTAAATTGTGAATTTGCAGAAATGTAACATTAGAATTATATTCCAATTGTAGTTTGTAAAGGAAAATCTCACACTTTTAACTCTACTGTGTTGTGCCTCATTCAGCCAATATGTACTTTATTTTACTCCCAATTTGAGCCAAATGCACTTTACACCATCACTGTACGCCTCCATAGCTTTGCTTGATTGTTTTCTGTCCTGGAAGGAATTGTACTCTTCTGGTGAAAGATGTTTTTCTTGATCACTGAGCCTTTGAGAGCATCTCACAATGTGCTGGTTGAGACGAAAATGTCAAAATTTGTCAAATAAAATCATTCCTTGGAGAATCAGAGGCATATACTGACTGTTTTCTTTTCATAATCTCCTTGTCCTTTTTATGTTAGACTTTGGTTTTTGGAAATATTTACTTAGCTGAATTGCTGAAATATATTTCAGTTTGTATTTGGTGTATATCCTTTGAAATCTCAACATGTACTCAATTCTCCGTCAACGAAGGTATGTGATTTAATTTTTTTTGTTAATTTTGTCAGGCGTGAAATATAAGTTTTAGTGCGCAAGAGTGACGTGATTAAATGTGTGAGTTTAAGAAAATTTGAATGAATAGATCCAATTAGAGAGTAGTCTAATTCAAATAGTTCCTTAGCTTTTTTCATAATGATAATGATTCTTCACTTAATTGACTGCTAATCAAGCTGAAAATGGGACCATGTAGGCCTTTATGTCTGTTTCAATGATGATGTATTTGTATTTAACTTTCTGTTTGGTGGGTGGAATTTCAATTTGTGGAGCAGAAACCGCATCCACCAAAGAGTGTTAAATTAATTTTCACGAAAAGGTAACATTTGCAACGAAATATTTGTGAAAGTAAATGTATTGTAACAACTACCTATTTACCGGTTGTTTAGATCACTGGCTCTATCTGCTGGCCACCTTGGGCAAAAAAACATTTTTAAGCAATTGTTTGAAAAATTGTTCAACAGAATAAAAACAAAGATTATGTAAATATTCAAAGTGTACTTTTTAATGCATAGTACCATAAATGAATAACGTATATTACTATTTAATAACTTATATTAAAAGTATTACTTGAAGAAAATAAAGCAGATGTAATTTTACAATTAGAGATTTAGTATACATATTTACAAATACATATTTTATACTATAGCATTCTATTGGTATTATATTATTGTTATCTTTTTGTGTTCTTATGTTAATTATTTTATATTTCAAATTAGTGTTCATTGTTGTGTTCGTTTTCTAATTAGTTCGTTTCTTAAATACACATCTAAGCGTACTTTTAGTAGTATTTAGTAGGCTTTTTGAGCTGGAGTCATTAATGAAAACCGAAAGAACTTTTTATCTTTAAATACTTGCATTTGTGCATGATCGGATGTTTTCCCAGAATTAATCATGAAGTCACTTTCAGTACTTGGGGAAATAAAGTCGAATAAAAGCAACTCAGGACTTTTATTCGTGTCGTGATTCGGTTTCCCTTTAAAATACTGGCTTCCGGCAGTGTGGCACACTTTTCCGGTTTCACCCTGGACTTGTTATGGTGCAGCTGGGCGGCCAGAGGAAACGCCTTCACCCTTTTTGATGAATGTTGTTCGTTTCACCGCTTAAACCTAACTGGATTCAGCTGCTGAGTTCATCAGGTGACCGTTCGTCGAGATGGAGCCACAGGACGGGGAAAACAGGTACCGTACATGCCTCTCGGAATCTGACAGCTACCCTCGCCTCTGATAAGTGCGTTTACATAATTGCAATAATAAACTATACTCTTTCTAATTAGTGTTTTATTGCGTTTATATTTGGCAGGAGAAACAAATTCTTCTTATTTTTGACCAGTGTTGATGAACTTTCATTTTAGCCTACCGGTTACTGCGATTTTACATCCTACTACGACACAATAGTCATGAATGAATATTAATATTAACATTGACCTAAAATAGTTTAACCTCTGATTGGCTGAATATTGTAAGCCGTTGGAGCATCGGCCAATAAAAGAACAAGTAGTCCCATGAACTGATGAATATTAATGAGGTATACCCTCGCCGTACTGAGGTCAGCGTCGTATGTTCTGGCATTATAGGTTGTCAGCTTTCACATCGAGCTGTAAAATAGCAAATATTCCTGTCATTGTTAAGTTTAGTTCCTAATTTTTAAAAACTGTCATTGACACATTTAGTAAAATTACATAAGGGTAGTCGCGTGATGTTTATGACATAGACCTGTTTAAGAGAAGTTAACGAAAATAATGTTGATCAATATTACCGACAGGGGTGAAGTTGGATTGACGCTGAATGCATTAAATGATCATATTTAGAGACCGCCTTAAAATTTCCACACTGTTTCAATTTGTTTCTACAATAATAACCTTCAGAAGCAACCTTCAGCTCTGCTATGGTTCCAATGATTCTGAGCTTACCTTTTTTTAATAATGACATTTATTAAATCAATTTATAGCCATAAAACCAGTTTATTTTTCATCAAATGTCAGCTAGACACCCAAAGTTAATACAAAGTGTGTATCTAGAGGCAATTTGCTCTGTGTTGCAGGTGGGAGCACTGGAAGCTCCTTTACAACCTGAAAACCACAGTAGAGGGTCTTCTCTCCACAAACAACCCCAATGTGTGGTCACGATATGGGGGCCTGCAGCGCCTCCATAAAGATATGAATGCTATCCTAGGACACAGACTCAAAAACGATCAGGTAAGGTACATTCTTGGGCCAAAAGGACATGTTGAGGGTTATGCATGAAATCAGGCACCTAGTGACAAAACATGTTTTTTCACAGTGCTTTTATCAGTGTGCACTTGTGATATTGCACAAAAAAAAACATAAAATACGAGCATATGAATAATTGAAACCTAGGGAATGAAGCAAACAGGAGATGGATACTTTAACTGTTACATACCTTCTGCTTTCCATTGATGCATTGACTGTGATTCCTCGAAAGGCCACTTGTGGCAGACGAAAGAAAAGAGCAGGTTCTCATTCACTCCGATGTAAACGCTGTCCAACTTTGGAGGTGAAAAAACATGTTTACAACCCTGGCTCCAATAGTTTTGCTGATTGAATTCTTTAGTTTTGATCTTTATGAACACTCAGAGAGGGGGGATTATCAAAATGCATCTGCCAATCAATAATGAAAATACAAATCCAAAACGTGCCTCATCCATGTGTTTGTTGCGTTGGTACCAAACAGTATTCTTGCTCTCTCGCATCAACACAACCAAAGCCACTCCTCCACCACCCCTGTGTTTTATTTTTTGGCTTTCTTTTTGCTTTGCAACCATGTTTTTGTTTATATTAATGTTGTGTTTTATCTTCATAAATGTTGGTGCCACCGTCTGGAACATTTGAGAGTGGCTAGCAGTCACATTAAATAAAAAGGGGCTAACACTTGTTTAAACTACTCTAAATGTGCCACTATGTTGGAGAATAGTTGTTGTTCTCTACATTAGCATGTCTTGGACATGGTAATCTTTCTTTAAATATGAAGGCCACTTGTAATATTATGCTTTTCGGGTGTACAGTATGTAGTTCCTGGCATCTCCAGATTTATAGTTTCCTATATCCTTTTCCTCTGCAGGTTTACTATAAGCAGAAAGACTATTGGCGTTTTGTCTGGTGTGTGCGCTACCTCTGTCCTCACCTCTCCCGCCATGTTGAACAGGTGATTAGTGCTTCTCTTGAATTTTTTCTCATGTTTAAACTGTTATATTAAAGGAGCCTTTTCTACCATGGTTGTAGTTCAATGGGTTGGAGCCTGTCAGCGGGGTGCAGTGTTTAGGTGAGGGCTATAAAGCAGAGCGCTGGCTCCTCCACAGCCTGCAGACACACGTGCTATCTGCTCAGCTTAGACCATTGCTGCAGCACCGCAGCAACACCATGAAATACTACAGTGGTGAGTTTGCGCAAGAAGATTTCAGTTGTTATTAATTGGGGAACTTATTTGGTGACTTGCACGTGTGGGATCAGGGTTTAATCAGTTTTAAAATACTCTTGAACTGAGAAACCAAAAAGCAGTTGGTGTTTTGATGTATAGGTGCTGTTGAAATGAGGAAAATATGTTTGCGATAAAAAAATTGTAGCTTTAATTTTCTCATAATATGCATTTGATTTCACCAGATTTGGTCGCAATTACCAAATGATTTGTTTAGTGTAATAAACCTATCCTCTACACGACTCAACCGAAGAAGCTGATGGAGCTGCTGAATGAAATCCATCTGGCCTGGTTTTGACCACTTTTAAAGAAATAGCTTTGACACGAATGACAATCAACAGACTATAATCAACACAACATCAAACTGCCCGTGAATAAAGAGTCAAGGTTTGAGTGAAGCTCACTGGAAAATTCAACAATGACTTTTTTTTTACATAATAGACCTCTAACAAATATAGCATGCTCTTAAACCTATAACCAAAAAATAAACAAATTGTTAGTCACGGTTGTCTGATTTGAATTGCCATGTATTTTTTGAGTCCGATTAACAGCTAGTACTCTAATTCAGTTGCTGACTTCCTGTTTGAAGATGATTACGATTTTATTTTAGCAGGATTTCGCACCTGCACATAAAGCCACACCTAGACCTGGTTTAATAGTCATGGCATAGTTATACCTGATTGGCTTGTAAACAAAGCATACTTAGCTAACAGAAAACCTCTACTGTCTGATCATCTTTATGCCATGCTGCCTTGATCCTGTAATAAGTGCAAAAGGAGGTCCAAAAAAGTACTGATGAAATGATACAGAATACATTTCAGAAGGCCCATATGTGTTTAACATCCATTTTATTGGACACTAAATATTATTATTTAATATGTAACCATTTAAATGTAAACCAATAAAACCTTGTAATATTTGAGTTTTTTTTGTAATGAATAAATCTAAAATATAATAATTACTTTTATGTTTCATTCTTTTATATCTGTATATACCTCCAATTACTACTTTAACTTTCTCTGCAAGTCAACCAAAAAGCATGATTTTTTTTGTTCTCTTTAAAAGCCTTTTAATAAGCTTCAGTATAGTTACATAAACATTAACATGTCAAGATATCAACAGCTTTTTGGTCACTAGCATATTGTAAAAAGCTTCAATTATACATGTATGTACCTTGCTATGTATTGAAAACCAAGTATCTGTTTTGTACACAATTTTACCTGAGGTTTATTTTAGATAATATTTTGAGCAATATTGTCATTAAGTTGATGCTTTATAAGTATATTATTTCTTCTGTTCATCTAAAATTAACCAATACTTGGGTAGCCTTAAATGTAAAACAATGTCAGAAAGTCAATTACTGTTGTATTATTCAAAAGAGATTTGGGTTGCAGTGGTTTGTAGATTATTAACAGTGCTGTATCGTGGGTTTTGTGATAGCAGTGTTGTTTTCTTCTGCAGATGGAGCTTTTCTGCTGAGTGAACCACACGTGACGGCCATGTTTCAGTGTCTGGAGGCTGTGGAGCAGAACAATCCCCGCCTGCTGGCACTCATCGACACCTCCCGAGTGAGTAGCTCAGTTATTACTCTCACAGAATTATACATCTGTTAAGTTGTCTTTTCCAGTGCTTTAACACTTTGAAGAATAACGATGATTTCTTGGCTACTAAAAAGAAAGAAACGTAGTGAAGTTGACCTTAAGTCTAAAATCAATAGAGGAAGCAATGTTAACATGAATTCAATAAATTGTTGGATTTAAATCTATGAAAGTTAAAGTTTAAACTGACACAAAGCTAAGAGGTGCAATAGAATTTTGTCTTGAAAATCCTTGAGAGATTCATTTTGTTGTTTTTGGGGAAACTTTAAAAACTTACTTTCCGTTTTATTCAGTTTAATAAAAATGACAGGCTACAAAATGCATGTCTGCCTTTACAGTTATTAATTATCATTTATAATTCATTATTGGTGTTCATTAACCAAAATAAGCCTTTTTTTTGTTAATATAAAAAGTGTAATTAGCATGCCCATGGCATGAGTTGGCATGTTGTAGCTATAAATGACTTTTCTTTGCAAGCCTCAAAGGCCAAACAGGACTCAATAGGTACATTTGTATAACATTTTGTTATTCAATGAGGAACATTACAAATTATTAACATAATAAGTTACTTACTGAAAAGTTTAAAATAATCAGGTATTGTGGCATCCATACTCTCTATTAAATCTTCATCAGACATTTTGTGGCTACACTTGAACTGGCTACCAGAAAACCCTTTTCCACATTTGCCCAAGTTGTGAAGTAATTACACATGTAAATATGGTTACCACATTAAGTGTCCAACTTGCACATAAATGATGAGATTTCTTCATACAATATCCTTTTGTCTCCTTTCACAAGCTGTCTCATCTGAAAGAGCCTCCTGCATTGGATTTGCTGAGGTGTCCAAGTGCATGTTTTCTGCCTGGACCTGCTGTTACCCTCAAGCCTGCTGGCAATGCAACAGCGGCAAACAACTTTTCAGAGTTTCCCATCATTTCTCGTGGCGAGTCAGGTCAGCTGAGTTCACAACAAGAACAACACTCTGCTCTGTGACTCCATTAACACATTCAACACAGGCACTGTTCACACTCGTTAACGCCTCACAGATAGTGTTATTTAGTTGGAAACTGGGACAGGAAGGTGGGCAGTTAGAAATGCGATATCCATTACTGTCTCGTCCTCACAGTACGTCTTTGTTTGTCCCCCAGATGTGTGTTCATGTCACAGTGGTCAGGGTGTGCCATGTGTGTGTGGCAGATCACTTAAAGACTCAGAAATCCCTCAGATCTGCTTCACTTCACCCACCTCGCCTGGGCCTCAGGAGAGCCACGACTCGACCGATGGAGATTTGGACGACGGTCCTGAGTATCTGGCCATTGGAAATCTGGGAAAGCAGAGGCGACGTGACTCCAGTAGCTCTTGTGATCAAATGGGTACTCGGGGCCTCACTTCTTCTCAACTGGTTCCTCCCCCTGAGCTGGCTCCACCTCTTCTACGCCGTTGCTCCTTCTCTGAGGCTCATAGAGGGATGGGGCGGAGCTCTAAGGGGCATGTGCGATCTCTTTCGGATACAGGGGTCACACAGAAACAGAGGAATGGTGCGTATGGATTTCACAGTAAATATACACTAAACACCATATTTGATAGCCAATCTGAAACCATTAAAGGTTTAGTGTTATCTGGCACAAGTCATTTATGCAGATGCTAACACTACTCATTATAGCAGTCAGCTTTTGTAGTAGACTCTACTCATGGGTGGTAATCATCGCGAACTGGATTTTAATTTGGTTACGTTTAATCCTTAATGTCAGATTTATAGTAAAATTTTTAATCAGTTTAGATGAACACTATAATTTTCTTGAACTGTTGTGATTTAGATGGTACATTTTTTTTTAGCATTGTTGTCTGACATTACATCAAGTTACACATTCTCGTTATTGTTGATTGGATGCAAAGTAATTTATTTTTACTATTGTTGGATTTTGCTTGTTATCTTTGGTTGGTTTGGATGCTTATTCTAGTTAACATTTTTGTACTTTGATTGACATTTATCTGCATCGACTGACATGGACTCTAATACTTTTGTTGTTAAAATGTGGCGAAACTGCTAAAAGTATTAATGATTGTGAATGCTTTACAATAAACAATATGATTCTATAACAGTTACTAGTTAGTCATTTGGTGGTAATAACAATTCTAAACATATATGGTTATGTTCGCACGGTTTTAAATCGTTAAAGGTGCCGTATCATGTAAACTGTACTTTTCAGACATTTTCTGCATGTTTTAGTATTGTTCCCGCATCAAACCTGACACAAACAATATTAAGATTGGTTTATATATGATTGTGAAAACCTATTTACTTTGTCTTGGAGCTCAAAAGGCCTTGATTACTGTAGCCATGTCAACTAACCAATGCATCTCACACAAATCCGATGAACCTCTAATGCATCTTAATGAAGAACATGTAACCGGAGCAGAACCAAATCGTATAAACAATACTTTTTTGGACATCCCAGTTTTACCAAAAAGATTTATCAATAAGTTTACCAAAATATGAACATACAGAGCTTATTGGAAATGAAAAGGCAGACCTGGCTTTGAAGTCTGCTTACTTGGAAAGGATTTCCCAATTGAACAATTCCACCATTATATCTGAACCAGATATCAAATAATATTATCCTTAAATAAAAGTACCCAAAAAGTACAACCACAAATAAATGCCATATGTCACAAACCAGAAACATGGAAATAACTAATTTTACTCACAAGATGTGGAATGGGACATAAAAGAAAAACTCAGTTTCCTTCTTAAGGGAGAAACAGCCCCTGAGTGCAGCTTATGCAAACATCTACTTGTAGAGTACCCCATATATGAAACCATGAGAAGCAAAATCTCAAAACTTCAAAGAAATTTTTAAAATTCCAGAAATCTCTAGAAGTAATCTGAGAAACAAGTTATATAACTTGATCTAGACAGTGTATACGTCTCTAGCCATGAAATGACCACAGATGTCGTCTTGACTATAAACTATTAATCAAACAAACCAAGAGATGATGGTATTAGTCGGAAAAGGGGTCTGGTGGAAGCATGTCAGTAGGGGAAACAGGGGGACCCATTTTGAGGAACACAACCATTTGAGGTTAGTGATGGTCAAATGTGTATTATAAATGATTTAAAAGGGGCATAATATGACACCTTTAATTGTTGTGCTCGATAATTTAAAATAGATAACCATGTTGATCATTTTTCCAGATGATTGAGAACGATAAACCTTTTCGTCATTGGTTGGCAATAATGATGTTATCAGCTGTTTGGCATATTAAAGTCACTGCTTTTTGGAGTGGACATTCATAATGGTTAGTTGTTGTTTTTTTGTAGGTGCTTTTGTAGTTGTTGTCACATTGTTGTAGAAAATATTAAAGAATAGCACACCGTTTCAAAACATTAGTTGTGGCTGATGATAAAAACAAACCTTTCCTTTCTTGCAACAAAATGTCAAAGTTCAATGATAAAAGTTAACAGCACATACTTTGTTATTAGATGAACATGCTGGTAAAAGTTGATGTTTTCCTCATTTGTTATAGTACTATACTTGATTTATGACAAATTGTTGTAAAAAATACCTTTATTTGTCATTTCAAAATGCACTGTTTTTAAACTTTAGTTGTGGATGGTAATATAAATGAAAGTCATAATTTGGTTACTATTATACTAATATAGCTGTTTTGTTTTTTATTTAATGATTGTATTGTAAACAGCATTTCTTTTGTCTTTTGATGGAGATCATGAAATAATTTGATATTATTGTCATTTTTAGATGTTTTAGCACTAAATAATGTTAGTTTTAGACAATGGTACAATTTACGTCATCATTGGGTGGCACTACAACAGCTTTATTGTTTTAATATTTTAATCAATGAGCTTGATAACAAACGTTTGTCTTTTGGTGAAGACACTGATTTGTCTGGATGTTATAGTTGTTTTATCACTAATTGTTGTGGAAAACAACAATATTTTTTTGTCATGTTATGATCACAATGTTTAAGGATGATAAAGTCAATGTCATCATTTTGTTGCACTAATAAAGCTTTCCTATTATATAATTTTAATGAATAACTCCAAAAAAGTATGTTGCAGTTTGACTACAGCAGTTCCTTCAGCCAGATTGTAAAACCTCAGGCGATACTCACTAATAATTTGAAGTAATTTCTGTCTTTTTTGTTTTAATCAAACAATTTCAAAGAGCTCAACTAAACACAACTTCCATTCTTCTTTAAAACTGATTAGCTGCTTGCTTACTCCTCATCTTCCTCTCTATCTCTTCCTCCCTTTCTTTCCCTTTCTTCTGTGTTTGAAGCAGGGGTTCACAGGAAAATCACCATTATAATCGAGGACCCAGTCGCAGGTTTGCAGGTTTTTTTTTAAAGCATCCATTTTTTTTCCCTTCGGCATGATTCACTTTTACTGCTGTTTATTTTTCATGATACCATGTTCCAGTCTTTTTTTTGTTTGTTATTGCCTAAAACTCTCTCTGGAAAGTTATGAGAATATGTTCTGTTTTGCATTTTTTTCTTTCGTTGGTGTTTATCATCATGTACCAGATCATACCATTATGAATATGCTTTCACCAGATTACACTAATATAACAAAGTATTTTCTTTCAAGTAATTGTGATGTTCTGTCCATTTCTCGTAGAATCTGTGACATCGAAACCATGTTCCAAAAGCTGCGGCCCTTTCACTCCGCAGAGCAGCCATGGAAGCAACACTTCTCTCTACATGGAGTCCAGTGAGTCAGCATATGTTATGTTATTGATTTATTACTTTTTTACATCAATCACAATGACGCTTGTTGCGATGTCACTCGAAACACCCAACTTTCACTTCACGTTCAGACAGGATTGTTCTATCAAGTCTCTGAAGCTTCAGTTGCGTGTCAGAGGACCAACAACTCCTCCAACTATCCCATGAACTTCTGAAACTCCTTCACTGAATGTGAAATGCTCAGATTCAACAATTAGTTTAATCAAAGAGTTTGTCTAAAGTCTTTTCATTGTTTTTTTATTTTTCGTTCATCCCTTGACATGGATGCTTTTAGCACCGGGTCACCTATATATGACGTAATAGATGTAATTGTGTAGAAATATTTGTCTCTTTGTGTTTCAGATTGTTCCCTAGATTTACCCAATCCAGAAAACTATTGCTCTTTCTTTCTCTCCCTTTTCCTTTTTTTCTCTCTACCGCTTTATTTCTCTCTCTCTCTTTCTTCATTTCTCTCTTTCTTTATCTCTTTCTTTATCTCTTTCTTTATCTCTTTCTTCCTCTCTTTCTTTCTCTCACTCTTTCCCTCTCTTCTCTATTCTCTATCCATTTGTCTCATTTATGGACTCATTCTCTCCTTCCATCTCTCACTCTTCACCCATCTCTTTTTCTCTATTCATTTCTCTCTCTTTACCCCTTTCCCTGCTCTCACTTTCTACCTCTCACTCTTTAGCCCTCTGTCTTTACTCCAATCTCTCTTTCTCTCCCTCATTCCTTCTTTTTCCTCCTTTCTGTCTATGAAAAGGTCGAACTTGGCACTAACATACTTGTATAAAAAGAGCTCAGAACTGATTCTCAAACTGAACTGATCCCATTTTTTTCTATTTTAATAAACAGCTCTTAAGTTGCTTATTTAATGCAATCTTTTCTTATAAAAAGTAGCATTTATTTTTTTTCATTCATTCATCTACATGTCGGATTTCTTCCGTTTCGGGGTCGCCACAGCGGTATGAACCGCCAACTCTCTGGCATATGTTTTATGCGACGGATGCCCTTCCATCCGCAGCATTTATTTTTTGTTATTTGTAAACATTCCCTAATTATCACTATTAATTATTCTCACTATGAGGAATACTTGTAGTAGTTTTATTTACTTGGTAGTTTGATTAAATAGTTTTAATGAAGCGCGTTATAGGTTATACTTATTATGTTTTTATAACTTATACTGTTACATTTAATGGTTTGTTTTATAGTGAAGCCTTTTGGTCAACGAGGGTTGTTTTTAAATGCTAAAGAGAAAACCTCTATTGTATCTCATTATATTGTATCTTGGCCCCAGACATTCACTTGCAGAAGAAAAAAAATCTAACATACTTTATGCCCATCTTTGCAGATGGCTCGCAGTACAGCAGTGTCCCCGATGGGTTGTTTCGTCGCCCCTCTGAGGGACAGAGTCTCATCAGCTACCTGTCTGAGCAGGACTTTGGTAGCTGCGCTGATCTGGAGAAGGCAAGTAAAGAGACTCACACCTTACTTGTGCATTTAATGCCTCTTATTTATATTTGTCGTATATTATAATGTCTTTTGGCTGCAGGAAAATGCCCACTTCAGCATCTCAGAGTCTCTGATCGCTGCCATCGAGCTGATGAAGTGTAACATGCGCCGGCGTGTGGAAGAGACTGAAGAGGAGGGTGATAGCGATTCAGAGATCCAGCAGCTCAAACAGAAAATCCGACTGCGCAGGTTACAGATCCGTCATTCTCGACGGAAATCAGAGGATTCCTCCAATAACCGTAAGATCTGGGTAATGAGTCGCTGATTGTGGTGGCTAAAAAATGAGCATAGAAGTGCTTATTACAGTACAATTTTTAATTATTTTGCTGGTTTTAGCAGTATTGCGATAGACGAGTCAATTGAGAAATAGTACAATTCAAACTCTTTGATCAATGAACTCTGGTTCAGTAAGCTATGCTAAGCAAAGCAAAAAGTTTTCTAATATTGTCTTCATAAACAAACTCCATTTATGTGTTTATATGATGGTCAAAAATCTATTTATTAACATAAGGTCTTTGCACATCAAGGGAACATTTTAAACGCACCGGTCTTGTTAACATCAACAATTAAATTTCATTAAATTAAATGGAAATGGGTCGTTTACTCTGTTCAACAAATGTAAACAATCTCATTGCAGATTGTTGCTTGGTTACTCAAAAATTTAACATGCCGGAATGGTTGATCAGCTTTGTGACTGAAAAGTGCATTAGTTGTTTATCTTTTTGAACTATTGTGAGGGTATTTCCTGCATAATATAGGATAACATGTATTATTAAAAACAAGGATAGTAAAATAAAAATGGCTCTTGACATATATATATATATATATATATATATATATATATATATATATATATATATATATATATATATATAGTTACAAGCTCTTAGACAGGGTCTAGTGACGACAGTCTACCCTTTTTTATGCCTTCCCCTGAGTGACTAACATTTAGCAGACTAGAATTACCAAGCTTGCAGTGCATTCGCGAATCTTGTCTTATAATTGCATCAAGATTGATCTATTTTTATGATTTGTTTGAATTTGCGTTTAAATGAAAATACTCATTGTTTTGTAACACTAATTCATATCATTCCAGGTATGTGGCCTTAAGACACTAAATCAATATTTACCAACAAGTTTTTTTTTTTTCAACTTTAATGTATTCTCCTTCTCTATTTCTGATTGTGCAGACTTGACATCTGGTAATAGCGAGGACTCTCTAAAAAGCTCCCCTGATTCTCTTAACCCTTCAGACTCTGGGTCAGATAAAGAAGTGGAGGACATTGTGCTCAAAGGTAAAAAATACAGAGGTCACATAATCATCCTCAGCTAATCATCTTTCGTTGTCATGTTATTACAAATTATGATTTCATCGCTGATCTCTGATTGATTGCACTCATTTTTAGTTTATTTGAATCGTGTGTTGTTGTTGTTTTACAGTATACATTTTTTGCTGGGAAAAAGCTGAATAGTTGATTTTGGTATGCTTGAGTTTGCAAACCCAATTTTACTGAAGAGTCAAAGTTGATATCATCATAATATAAGTACAGAATGGCAGATTTTAAATATTATGGATATTATGGAGCTGTCAGGAAAATATATATTTGAGCCCCTGTTAAAATTTGATTTGTTTGCTACAGAAAAAGAAATGACTAGCTGTTAGATTTAATAGAGGGTGAACCCACAAAAACTTTGATAGAAATGAATAGCACTAGTTTGAGGGAAACCAGTTTTTGACTCTTTTCACTGAAAATATTATTGTTACAAATCTTTATGTTTAAACTTTTTAAGTTTTTTTTTTCAGGTGATATGTGAGATTACTAGGAATTAATTTTGACATTTGAAATCATCAAAGCAAACCCCAGTAGTGCATGTTTTCATAGCTCTTGCAAATGTCATATAAAATTTAGTTTTTGTAAGCGCATCTACCTTCTATCGACTTATAGCATGGTCACATGAACTTGGCTTTAACCAAGAGCGAAGTCCCACAGTTGTAAGCTTTTTTTATGATTAGATGGTGTTCACATAAAGCCACATTAAAGATTTACAGTGGTGGAGAGATTTTGCCAAGTCTTGGACTTAGTTTTACACAAAGCCTGAATCTATAAAACCAAACGCTTATATCGAGGAGGAGCTTAGCCACATTAGTGAAATAAGACCAACTTGAAAATGTTACATATTGTTACATACACTCTGTCCAAGTATATTTTTCCCAAAAAACGGAAAGCAAGATCAAACTTGTTTGCTTACTTGTGTCTTATTGCTGCTGTTTTGGTGTAGATTTTGTCCAAAAAAAGTAAAAGCGCAGGTCTTTTTAAATAAAACCAAGAAATGCACATGCAATAAATGGTCCAATTTAAATGGGATTTGAGTGGACTTTGAGAATGCCTCTGAGACTTGTGTTTGTGTATGTGTGTCTCAGAAGGCAGTGAAGCTCAGAATCTACTGGCGGTCTCTCAGAACGGTCTCTCTCTATCCCTCGCCTCCCTCTTCTCAGGTACCAGAGACAGATGAGTGAAGCAAGCCTCCCTTAGGGGTTAAACAGTAGTCAGTTGAAAGCTGTAGCTGAAGCTTTTTCCTCTTTCCTTCATTTCATAACATGCATTACTTCCAGTTCTGTGCTTCACCTTTTCTTCTTGGCTGATCTGAATCTATGTTGGTCTCAATTCAGAGGGCACATCCCACAAATTCCGATTTAATGGATGTAGCAGCAGTTTGAACATAGAAAAAGATAAAGGAAAATGAAAAGCACTCTTTAAATACATAAACATAAGCGAATAAAATACTAAAGTATCTTTATTTTGAAGAATAAAACATTAACGGGTGCAGCGCTGATTGTAAGCCTAATAGTAACAGGAATAAAATATTATTAAGTCAGATATCTGGCTTTTTACAACTTAATCTGAAGCTGCACTTTTTTGTGCAAATTCAAAACAATTCCTCTTAAGCTGTTTTCTAAATTACTTGTTTTTGTGTGTCTGGCCCTTTAAGTGATCCTGAGCTATTACTGGCACTGCAGCAGTTTCATTGCTCAGTGTTTTTAAAAAAAAATTTCTTTTTTTACCATGTTTAAAGCTAAACCTTTATTATTAGGTTTAGGTGAAAATTTTATTTTTCATTGTTTTTATCTTTCATAACTTGTTATTATATTACGTAATATACATAATATAATGTACATAATATTGTTATTTATTTTATCTCATTGTAGGGCACTTGCACAGCACATTTAGTGTATTAAGGTGCTCTGAAAGTAATTTTTTGAAGCATACCTTATGTATATTTATTATAATTAAATCAATTGATGAATTTTAAAACCAGCGTAAAAATCCAGCGTAAAAAATTATTCTCCATGGTAAACCCAATAATTCTCTACACTTAAAGGTTAGTTATATTCTGAAACAAGTGAATCATGGATTTCAAGCGTGTTTAGTAAATGGTTTTGAATCACTGATTTATGGCTGCTACTGCAGGTGTCTGATATATTGATTTAATCTTCATGGAATTTGCAGAACAGGTCTTCTGAATTGAGGAACAGCTTTAGTGTCCATTAACAAATGCTTTTCTGCTCCACTGTTTCTATGTTCCTGTCACTTTTAAGTTAACACAATCATGACATCAGCGACATAAACTCAATACTTTATTTTTTTTTCAAAACTCTATGCATTTGAGAAACCATGAAATTTCTGCTTACTAACAGCAACTTATCAAAATATTTAATGTACTGCTTTTTACAACGATTATTATTGGTCTGGCCCTCCAACACAGAGATTCAGAGATTTCAGGTGGCCCGCTGTAGAAATTAATTCCCCAGCTGTGGTCTAACCCATCTTGCACCTAAAGTTTGGATGTTCGATTTTTAGATTAATTAATCATGTACATTCTAAGCATTATTTGTTTTTCTTGATTTTCAGATGAAGACATTAAGCGTAGCCGATCCTTTCACAGCTCGGAATCAGTGTAAGCTCAGCTCTTCTCTCACTGTTTGATTGTACTACAATAGCAGTTCACTGTAAAATCAATATTTCTTGCTTATTCACTCAGCAATCAAGCTTCTAAACCAAAAAATACTCTTTGTGGCAGTTGTCATAGTTGTGTTAGTGTTAGCAGCTTGATGGTGAAGCTTCGTAGGTAATGCATCATGAGCAAGGAAGGGTGTACAAAGCCTTAATGACTACTAAATCTTGTCTTAGGAGCTTGTAACTCTTCATAAAAGAAACTTTTGTATTTTATTGTTGAATCTTCTCCTTTCATTTCTAAGTTCTTGAATTCTTTAATATTGTAGTAAACAACAGAATTAGAATAAGGTCCTGGTTTTAAGCAAAAATTAATTTAATAGGGTTTAGGCTCCTTGTTATTCCATTTTGGTGTCCCAGGATAAGCAACAGTGCAACAAAAAAATTTGCCGCATGAATAGGTAAAAAAGACTTTATCAAATATTTTACCCCGTTAAACTTGGTTTCGTACTGGATGCATGTAAATCTCCCCTCTGATGTTTCTTCTTGCAGTTCTCATTCTATGCTTCAGTCGAATTCTGCTGAATCTGTGGCGATGGGTCTCCTGCGGCAGTTTGAGGGCATGCAGCTCCCTGCTGCCTCCGAGCTTGAGTGGCTTGTCCCTGAACACGATGCTCCTCAAAAAGTGACCGCTCTCCTTTTTTACATTTTTAAACCATTTGACAAGAGCACAGAAAAAGTTTTCTCTCTTCAAAGGTTGGAAAATAACAGTTGAGGCAATATGAGTGCAAACCACCCTTTAAAAACCAGCAAAGATGTATGGTGATTGGAAAAGACATTCTTAGACCCCAGATTTTAAAGGAATACTTCACCCTAAAAATGGAATTGCTAGCGCACATAGTTTTGAGCACAAACATTCTGACTGTGGAGACATTAATGTGGATTTACATTTTTATATAAATTCGTTTTGAGACCAGAATGTGTTAAATGTGTTTCTAATCTCCAATGGCAGATGGAGATATTTGATGGCGTTCTATTTGTGTTTTAAAGCTCTAAAATACATGTGAAATTAGTGTGTCATCCAGGATTATGGCAAAATATCTCAAAAAGAACAAAGCCTTAATAGGTCTGGAATGACACTGCGGTAAGTGTCATTGACTACTTTTGAGGTGGAGTATCTCTTGAAAGCAATGCATCACCTTTTTGGAGATTTTTCTGATTTTCCATCTCTCATTTTCATTCTGTGAAAACTTAGTTTAATCTTTGATTTTTGTTTTTTCTTAAGCTCCTCCCATTACCTGATTCCTTTCCGATATCACCTGATGATGGTGAACATGCAGATGTTTATAAGTTGCGCATTCGAGTGCGGGGGAATCTGGAGTGGGCTCCTCCTCGACCCCAGATCATCTTCAACATTCATCCTGCTCCAAAGTGAGCCTATTAGCATCTACTTCATAGTTTTCCTGTATTTCATTGCTTTTTAATATTTGGTGTTTTTCTGTGGACAGGAGGAAAATGGTTATAGCGAAACAGAACTACCGATGTGCTGGCTGTGGCATTCGCATCGAACCAGGTAGGAAATAATATAACTTGACAGACCTTTTATTTATGTTCCAAGTTTGTTTTGTTTTATATTTTAATGCTTGTGTTGTGAGTGCTGTAAATATGAATATTAGGTCTAAAATTTTGTAAAGTCACATGCTATTTTTGTGACTGTAAAGAAAAAGAGTGTAAAGAAAAATTAAGTATCCATTTACAACAGTTTTTTTTTAAAAGTCCCATAAATCGAGGCTACAGGAGGCCAGATCATAAAGGCATAGCAGTCATTGTACAAGAAAAACTATTTACTTCATTTGAAAGACTAAATCTTACAAAATAGTAGGGTGCCAGGTTTGTTTGCATCAAAGTTCAGGATATTGCTGAAAGCAAATAATTTTTTTTTTTAAACCGACAAATAACGAGGAAATTGAACAGGAACAAGTATTAGGAAATTGGTTTACAGTTGGACCCAACATTGAACCCTGGCGAACATATATGCTCTTGATCCAATATACAAACTAAGCCAAAATAAATAAACTGGTCAGATGGAATGTGTTCAGAGAGATTAATCAGGTTAGGAAGCATAATGTATTAGAACTTTACAAGCATATATTTACAAAGTTGACGTATTTTAGGGCATCATATTTTTACGTTTTTAGAAACGCAAACAGACATCTTAGTTGCCTAATATACATGCCTAATAAAACCATCGATGCCTTAATTTGTGAAGATTGTTAATCTGCGCAAACACAGAGTTAAATATATACTAAATATTTAATGTGTTTGGGTTTTACTAGACTATGTTAAGAGGCTGCGGTACTGTGATTATTTGGGCCGCTACTTCTGTCAGTGCTGCCATGAGAACGCCCAGGCCGTTATCCCAGCGAAGATCTTGCGCAAGTGGGATTTTAGCAAGAGCTATGTAAGCAACTTCTCCAGAGACCTGCTGAGTAAGATCAGTGCAGACCCTCTCTTCAACCTGGCAGACATCAACAACGCTTTATACAGGAGGGTCAAAGCCCTGGAAACAGTTCGGGTAAGTCAACAAGATCTTTTAGCTGTGCTCTCCTATTTTAGGTAAATTCAAAGTCTATTTTCACATATGCACATTTACTCCAGCATGTCTTCAAATATCAGGGATTTTATACATTTATTGTTTATTTATGTTGTGTAGTTATTGTTGTTTTGTGAGTATTACTTGTTTCAAAACGTTCCAGCTAAAATAGATAAATAATGAATGGAAGGGGACACTTTGTCCTTCAACTGTTTCTTTCATTGAATTTTTGTATTTTTGATTCAGGTCCTTAGAGAACAGTTGAACCTCATGAAGAATCTTTTGAAAACTTGTAGACTAGCAAAAGAGTGAGTGTTTCCACAGTTTATGTGCTTGCTTTCTTAAAATTGTTGAATCTTCTCTTTCTTGGAGCACTGTAATCGATTAAGTTTATTTTTTAGTGTTCTGGAAAAATTTGATGCTTTGCCTGCTCATCTAACGGAGGATCTTCATCTCTTCTCCCTTGGTGATTTATTGGAGGTGCGCAGTGGAGCACTTGCACCAAAACTGAAGGAGCTCCTACATCTTGGTTCTGTGCACATCAGTCATTGTCTGGTGAGAGACACTTTTTTCATAGATTAAGATTTTTCATAGATTAAGGTTCCAGTCTTCAGTGACTTTAAGGAGGCTAAATAATAAACATTGTAATCCTTAATAATGAACTCACTATTACACACCAACATCATTTTACTCCTTAGAAATGGTGGTGTCAATAGCATTCTGCTCAGAAGGCTGGATATAATGCACATCATAAATGTATGCTGGCCATAGCCCCCAAAAGGGATTGACCAGTTCCTGACTAGCCAAAAGCTCCACAGCACAAATCTCTTTGGTATAATAATAAACAATCATCCATGATGCATGCATGAATTTGTTTAATGCCAGAACAATATTTTTGTCATGTTATAACATACTGCTATGGAATGAAAGATAAATAGAAATTCAAGCCCTGATTCCTCACGGTCTTCTTTCTTTATAGAGAAAAGCTACAAACCTCTTAAAAACTTGGCATGATTCAATTTCTTGTCATGATTCAGTAATAAACAATAACTTACTGATGGTATGTTGATGTTTGAGAGAGGAATTTATTTTTCAGAATTTGGGCAAAAAAATATGTGTGTTTGTTATGACTCTGAGACTGCTATATATATGCTATATATGTGCTGTTGATAAATTAAAAAAATGCGATTAGACTGAGACTTTTTAAATCTATAAATGTAAATAATTATTGTAAATTGAAGACAGAATATTTAAATTCAAAATATGATTTTTTTTTATAGAATTTTTAGTTTAACTCGCAACCCAGGTTTTGTCATAAAAACAACATACCTGCAATAAACCATCAACATCCTCCAAATTAACTTTTTGCTTCTCTTTTTTTTTGGTGTCTGTTAGTGCGTGGTTTCTTTAGACTCTTGTTTTTCAGGACTCTCCATTAACCGCTTACTTTGTGAAGACATTAGGTCTTTAAACCTTGGATCAATTGCACCACCGATCTTCATCCGTGTGAGATTAGTACTGTCCTTCCTTTTAGTTTAGATAGTCTGAGGTAAAATCATCTGTGAACTGTCCTCAGCTGATTGGCCTCTGTTCACTCCATAATTTTGCATGTGGCACAAGGCTGGCAGTAACACTTACTTACATTACATTATTCAATACCATATTTATTATATTGTTTTACACTACTCTAAACATATTTTTATATTATGCAGCATACCTTGACCGTGGACACACACACACACGCACACACACACACACACACACACAAAACTGATGGAGAGAGACAGAGCTGTTCCATTAGTTCGTGAGCGTTGAATGCTTTAGTTGCCCAAAAATCTCTGTGTACTGGCGTTCCTCAGTTGCACTTATTCCTCAGACACAGTTTGACCGAACGAATGCACTTTCAACAAAGAGCGCTGTGATGCCTCAGTAGTTGTCATTGCTCACAGAAGCCAATCGGTCCCCCATGAGCGCGACGTGTTCATCCTCCGTGCCTTCTCATAGTCATTACATCTTATTCATACTTCATGTAAAGTATGTCCACCACAACAGGAAACAAGAAAAACTAAAACTGCGTTAATTGGGTTAATTGGGTGTTAACACGTTAATTTTGACAACACTATATATATTGATCTTAAGCTTCTCCTCCTCAGCTCTGTCAGGCCAAGGGCTTTATCTGTGAGTTCTGTGGAAAAGACAAGGACATCATCTTCCCTCATGAGATCAATAAGTGTCTGCGATGTGAAGGTTGGCATACTTT
The DNA here is from genome assembly GCA_900490495.1 of Danionella dracula. Classification (NCBI taxonomy): domain Eukaryota; kingdom Metazoa; phylum Chordata; class Actinopteri; order Cypriniformes; family Danionidae; genus Danionella; species Danionella dracula. Next base: position 20,191,950 of record UELW01000778.1, on the reverse strand, counting down.
TTTTTTCTTAATTTCTTTTTTATCTGTACAATTTATTTTACTGTTTTTTCCAGTATGATAATTTTGTTAACTTATTTCAAAGTTATACGGATTCTGGTTTCCAAACGAGTGCACAGAAAGTCTTGCATTCAACAATGCTGAAATAAGGCTTTAAAAAGTTTTTTGTTGTTATTATTTTATAATTTATTATTATAAAACCTGCTACTACCATGTGAAATTTTAATGTTATAAATTATGTTTTAATTATTATTATTATTATTATTATTGTTATTATTAATAATAAGAAGAAGAAGAAGAAGAAGAAGAAGAATTATAATAACTTTTATTGGAGTCATCTTTTATGGCTCTCAAGGTCACCATACAGAAAATAGAAAAGGTATTAACAAAAGAAGCAAAAGAAAAGATACAGCCAATCAGAAGAAGGTTGAAAACAAAGAATGTAAGTTCCTTAAAAAGGTTAACACAACTTAAACAAGCACTTTACTGTTGAAAAACCTTTTTTGGAACATTTAAAATAAGTTTAAATAGGTTTTAGAAGTTGTGAGGTATGAGCTATTACACAGATTCCTCTGCTGATTTATTACAAGTACCTCTTAAATGTTTATCTAAGGGGTCTTAAATTTAAGTAATCAAAATGTGCAGATACCCTGACAAGCTAAAATGCTCTCTAATCTTTTTTCCAGACTGTCATGCTTGCTATCATAAGAGCTGCTTCAAGACTGGGCAGCGTTGTCCTCGTTGTTTGAGACTGGCAGAGCGAAGGGAGCGCATGAGCCGAAAATACATGGAAGAGCAAGAAGACTAGCACAAGCCTGTCCCCTGTTCCTCAATCACATGGAGGAACAGGAGGACTTACGCTAGTCATTCTACTGTCACCCATTCCAAAGAAAGAGAGAGAAGCCATTCCACAAGTAAGATGAACGATGGTAAGGTCTTGAAAATAATGTAGGACCAAATATTGTTCCAAACTTGACCTTGTCTTCAAGTTACTTGTCGAGCAGAAGTGACTTGTTAAAATCAAAACACTGTGTTGCTAACACATGGTGTGAGCAGGATCTATTCCAAACCTGACTACCTAATCTACCTTCTACCTAATCCAAATCTAACATCCACTCTTATACCAACAATTCCTGAAAGAAGCTCTTGCTAAAATCTGGTCTCTATTCACACGCACACTACAGTGTAGAAAGGGTTAATCAAAACCTGATCCATCCTCAAAATGTATTCATAAACAAATAAATATTGGAATTAAGGGACAAGATCAAGTCTGACCCAAACTGGACCAGGAGGATTAAGATTATTGATTTGTTTTTCACTAGCACCATTCCAAAACCCTGCTCCTCTTCTCCAAAGCAACAAAGAAGAAAGATAACCGTCTCAACATTTACCTCTCTCCCAATGGATCTCTTGTCTCTCAAGCACATAAAGTTGGAAGACCTGCTCATCACTTGACATTTGTTTTTGTATACACTTTGCACTGCCCAATTATCCATAAATGTAAGTGGAATAGATTAGTCCAATCTGAAATAAAAAGAAACAGAGCTGAAGGCTACCACAAACTGTGGTAGTTCAAAAGTTCAAACTGAGGAGCAGGGATATAATCCAGAAGAGTTCCAGAAGAGTTTGTCTGATTGCTTTGTGAACACTTTTTGGGTTTTAAAGATGGCCGCCCTTCCATGTTAAATCTCATCTAATCGTTCCATCCCTTAAAGTCGCTCCTCGGACTCGTTTCTGAAGTGAAGAATTTTGAGGGTGTTTTGGAGGATGTTTTGTTTGTCTGTTGGTGGTCTTTAATGGTTGAAGCACTCCTGTGCCTGCTGATAGGCTAATCATCTGTTCTGATGTGCTGCACAATCGTTGCTGCCAGATGTGCCTGCTTCCAAGGAACAGCTCTCCAGTTCAAAACTACTGAGAAAAGGACGCCTTTCTTGAAATGTGAGCAGAATGTTACTTCTATCATAATGTATGAAAATAAATAATTTAACTTAAATTTAAACCCTCTTCAAGCTATCTTAATTGCATTTTGTTTTCTAATTTGTAATGTTCTGATGTACTCAGCAGGAATGATTTTACAATTTGCATTTTCAAAGTTTCAATCGATGATGAAGTATTAGGATTTAGAAACCACTTTTAAATTTGAAAAAAAAATTGTTTTTTATATCTCTTTGTTTTTGTTTTTCTTAGTAAAATCGTATTTATACTGGCTGAAAAGCAAATATTACTGATAATTTTAGCAGAAAAATTTGCACCTATAAAGACTAACAGTAATAATAAGCCAGTAATTACTGACCTATAGCTGTGTTTTTTTTAATGACTAGCTTTTGATTTGTTGATTTGAACACCATCGCAAGCTCTTTTAGGTTGTTTATGGATTGCTATCTGTATTTCAGACAAATAAATCAAACCTAGACCATTTTTGTACAAGTTGCACGCTGTTAATTAGAAATATAACTCTCCTAATAACTGGAAAATAAGTACAGATACTTTTCTCTTTGCTAAAGTAAATATCCAGAGCTTTAGAGCTTTTTCCACTAGAACAGGGAACACCGGTTGTGCTAACACTGCAGTTACTGCTGAGAAATAAACTTGTTTAGTGTTAATAAATTCAAGGAATAAGTCAGTTGAGTTTTAATTTGTTTATTATTATTATTTTTTTTTATTTCTTTTTTTATTTTTTATTTTAGTTATAATCTTTTGAGTTCAAATTTATGAATGCATGTTCTATTGTTCCTTTTTGTAAAGTTAAGTATTTGTTTATCTACATTTGTTTCAACTACATATTCATATGATATACTGGTGTAGTTCCGACAATAAAAGCTATGTTGTTGTTTTTTTTATTGGTAACTACTTGGAAAATTGTTCATACAAAAACATTAATAACTGGGGAATGAGTCACAAATTAAAAATATTTACAATAAGCAATCAATAAATGTAGGTAATAAACAGATTATATAGAGCTTATAATGGTATAGAAATCAAATAAGTCATTAATAAAAGTAAGTTTAAGGGAATATAGTTACTAGCTTAAAATTAAGTGCTACTATTTTGGAAAGAAACTGTATTTTCATTTTGCATCTGCAAACCTGTAGGACCGAATCACTTAGAAATGAAAACCCTATCAGCATCAAGTAAAAATGCGATGGTCTTGAAGATATGCGTCACATTGCGTTTTATTTAATTACAGGAGAGTTTAGGTGTTTATTGATGCAGCTCCTCTCATACCTTCTCTGATGAAGAAATACCATTTTCTACTTTTCTTTTACATTTCAATGTTGTTCTTAAAACCCAGTGAGGTCTGGAGGATGAAAAATAAAAAGTGGAATTACTTAGAAGTAGAAATAAATACCTGAATTAATAATTTAAAACATACTTACGAAATGCATTAATAAATATTTTTATGAAAAGATACATGCTTGAATGTTATTCAATGTAATTAACGTATTTCTACATTTCAACAAGTCTTTATCAATTAATTTGTTGTTTAAAATTTTTTTTTATCTCTGTTTGTCTGGGTTTGTATGCTAGCTGTGAGGTTGGTCTCCCTGCAGAAGCTATTGATTGTTGATTGCTGACTTCAGTAATCAATCCCAGTTTAGACTAAAGTAGGCTTAAGTTATCCCAATTTAGTCCACATAGTTAGCATACAGACATAGAAATACATACAGATATGAAAGGAGATATAAATTAATTAATTAAAAGTGAATACTGATCTGTTGATGTACATAATAGAAACACAGATGCATGTATTTCTTTATTATTTTATTTAATACATTATTTATTTATAACTAGATTTAATAATGGATATATTTTATTTTTGTTTGTTAAAAAAATGTTCACTATCTTGTTTTTTATTTATTCATGTATTTATTTCTACTGTTATTGAATTTGCTAGAATTTGTTAGAACATTTTCATGAAATTACTATTTATACAAAAAAACTGATATTGCATAAACTTAAAACGGCAATGAAACACATTATAATGTAAAAATATCGCTTAAATTAAGAATCTATGGCATTGCGTAATATGTTTCGAAGTAAATAAAAAAAGTATTCATATATTATAAAAATAATCCCCGAATCCCATTATAACATGATGCTGATATGAAATTTATTTCTTTGGGTAGTGGCTCCATTTTGGGGAAACAAACTTAATTACAAAACTTTAGAATTACAAAAGTCTTTTTGCATGTTTGTAAAACTTTCCTTGCTTAAACTAAGTAGTTTTAAGCTATATTTGTTACGTTCTGAATAGTGTTTTGCTCATTTTAGTCAGGAGCTAATTGTTGATTTTATATATAATGTTTAACGCTTAATATGTTGCACCAGAAAAATGGCACTTTGTGTCCTAAGCTCCTGATCCTTCTCGATCATCTCTTCTTATTTTTTGCTTTTATTTGCACTAGTTTGATTGTTTTTTGATCATTCCAGCCACTAGCTATCTTAAAATAATCTCAACATCAGTGAGACGCAGCTACCTATGCAAAAAATGAGATGACGACCAAAGTTGTACTCGATTGAAAGAGTTTATTAAGATGTATTAACTCACTACATATATGTTTAAATACAAGAGGCCTTGTATCTCCTGCGGTGAGTCTGTCTGAAGCAATAAGAAATGCTACTTTCCACAAGCTTGAAATGACTTGAAATGCACTGACCTTACCAACTGGAGACTGAATGAATGTATTCTCTTTAGTGTCTTTCTTTCTGAGATGATATATTAGTGTTTTTTTTTTAATATATATAAATAATTTCATGTGTTCCTGATGCAGAGGAGTCTTGTTAAGCCTACTGTTTTACCTGAAATGTGTTTTTTTATTCAGGGGCTTTTCATGCATTGTTTAAAAGATACTTTTATTACATTAGCATTATTAAATATGGTTGATTTAAAGGATATTCTATTGTGTAAATGTGTATATATGGAAAAATGTAACAGAATATTAAAGGTTGTCAAATTGTCGGATTCTGTTGTGTTCGTTTGCGCAATGTCATTACATATCTATACTAAATACAATGTTCCCTTGTTTGTTTTAGGGTAATAAGGCAGTTATCACCAATGGGAAAATAATGAGCATACTTGTATGCTATTTAATAAAATGGTCTGTTTTTATAGACTTATAGCCTGTTATATTCATGAGGCAATAGTGGCATAAATAATAATTAAAAAAGCATTTTTTTAATATAAATTGCAGATTTCAAAGGTGGGAGGGATGGATTGTTTTTTTAACTAATCAGAATTAGATGGGGGTTCTAATGTAATTTTACATAAAAAAATATGTTTCATGTTCAATATTAACAAACCATTCTGTTTTGGCTAAAGACCTCCTTTGGGAGTGTGACTTTATGATCGAGTGGTTGTGTATCTTCACCCAATATGGATTAAGGAGACTTCTCTCAGCACAGAGAGTTTAATAAATGAAGTAACCATAAGCAAAATGTATCCCTGTGCACACCAGAACTCATTTATTTTCTCAGCACTATGCTTTGACTGGAACACAGACTGCAACATTTTCTCCAGTGATAACGGAGAAGTCTTCTATTTTAATTTAAATCTCAATAATTAAAGGTTAAAATTCCAATTACTATCCAATTACTATCATTTGTGTCCTTGAATTAACAAATTAGTGGTACTTGTCTAGGTTTAAAAAATTTAATCTGGAATGCACATTCAGTTCTACAAATCATCCTTTATAAAAATGTATTAATGATTTCTAAATATCAACTATATATTTTATATAGACTATTTCAGCAAGAGAGCAGGAAGTGCAAAAAGTAATTTACTTCATTAACACATACTCTTAACAGTTTTTATGATAAGTTGTTTTTATTTAATTGTACTAACTTCATTTAATGTCATGTTATACCAGGTTGTCCTGCAAGTTCCATTAATTTCAGATTCTACACAATGTCAGAATCGAAATCTAAATGGATTTTATTCTTCTAAAAAGTGCATTAATTAGTACTATGAACGTATGTACCAATTACATTGTTATATACTCACAACAACAAATTTGTAGAAAAATATTTGTTTTTAAGCTGTTTTACTGATCAATATATACATTTACAATCTAATGTGTGACCATTTCTAATAATTTTTAAAGGTGTGGTATGGGATTTTTTAGGGCCTGTGTTGACATTTGCGATCACTAAATCAAAGATATCTTTGAAGGACCAACACAAGGCACAATTTCATGGAACCCTAATTAAATACCAGATCATAAAGGCTTGTTTGAAAGCTAAAGGTTTGTAGAAAACTATGCAGGATGTATACTGCTCTGGACCAGTTGTGCCTTATCCAGATTTTGATAGCTCCTGTAAATTGGCTAAAAGTTTGTTTTAATTGTCCATGGACTCACCTTGACCTGCCTTCCTTTTTATTTCACAGCTCCTTTAATGACAAGAATAACATTACATTTTCTCTATGATCTAGCTGCTTCTACTGGTTCATCCAAATGCACCACATGACTGTAATCACAAGCGCATAACCTGTGATTATCAGCAGATAAATGCGGAAAAGCAAGTAATCCAGAATGTATCCCACATGACACCACTGGTTCTGTAGATGGTCCTCTTTCCTCAGAATGGACAGATAAGCACTCATCTCTCTCAGATCCTTACTGATCTGTCTGAGCTCAGGGACATCCAGGGTTGTGACAGCAGAGGCTAGTGGACATGAACCAGAAAACAGAGTTGGTTTGCATTCTTGGTGGTTGAGTCCCTTCTGCTGTGATGTATCTTACCATTAGTGCTCTGTTGACCAGTAGTAGATTGCGTGGAGTTAATCACCCAAGGATTGTTATCTTTATTCTCTTCAAACTTGGCGAGAGGGTCTTCAGGGAAGCTGTAGCAGATGAGCCGAGCGAGAAAGCGCATGACCAGCAGCTGAACCCACCGTGGCACTGGCCGATACTTCATGGAGTTGTGGTGCAGAACGCAGGTAATCAGCACCGTCTCTAGCAGACTCAACACCATCAGCGCCAGACACACAGAGAAATAGATCCCTGTAAGAGATTTAAAATGATACAATCCACTCATTTGATGTAGAATTATAGACTATTTTTGTTGATCAATGGCATCATTGTTTTCTGTACGCAAGCTGTTTTAACCACAAAAAGGAAGAAAATACCTATTAGATAAAGCTGGAACTGTAATTAAAACTAGTTTGGAAGCTTCTTATTAGCTGATCAGCTGAACTTTTCAAGACTAGAGACTGGTCTCAGAGTTAACAGTCTCAGCCTTGACCATATTCGATCCTAGTCTCTGATCTCCCCCTTTCCCCTCAGCTGTCTCTGTCTCAACTCTGTCTCTGATCTTTGTCTCAACTCTGTCTTTGCCTTGCCTGTCTGATCGCTGTCTCTTCTTTGGCTGTCTCTGATCGCTCACTATGCTTCAGCTGTCTCTTATCTATGTCTCTTCTTTCACTGTCGCTGATCTCTGTGTCAACTAAGTCTCTGCACTGCCTGCCTATCTGCCGTGGCTGTCTTTAATCTTGCTCTCTGCTTCGGCTGTTTCTAACCTCACTCTAGTTGTCTCTAACTAGCTGCTTCTGAACTTGTCTCTGTTTAGACTCTTTCTTGGCCTCAGCTGTCTCTGATTTCTATCTTTGCCTCGGCTGTCTCTGATCTCGCTCTCTGCCCCAGCTGTCTCAGATTTTAATCCCCGCCTCGGCTGTCTCTAGTCTCAGTCTTGTCCTAGCCTCAGCTGTCTCTGATCTTATTCTCATGTCGGTGTCAATTTGAACTCAGCTGTCTCTGATCTCGCTCTCATCTCAATGTCAATTTGGTCTCGACCTCGGCTGTGTCTAATTTCGGCCTTATCTTGGCTGTCTCCGGTCATGGCTGTGTGTTTTCTTGGCTGTCTCTGATCTCAGTCTTGTCTTGATCTCGACTTTGATATTAAAGCACTTCTTATAGTATCTGGAACTTGGGATTTGGGTATATTATACTATAGGCAATTATACTAAATGTTTAAAACACACATAGATATTTTGTTACTGTAGACTGTTTAGTGACTAAAATGACCAATTTGTCACTTTTGTGTGTAATTGATATCATCATTAAACCAGTTAATGCTCCTACCAATAAGCGGCGTTCCATTGGCTGTGCTGGGCAGCAAGTCATTCATGATGAGCAGGAAGACTGTGTAGCCCAGGATGAGTGTCATCTTGAAGGAAGATCTGTCCACACTGTGAGGAGGCAGGTAGAATGAGAGGATATCGATGATCATGAGGAAGGAGCTCGGGATGATCAGATTCACAACATACAAGACCGGGCGACGCTTTATCACCACCTACAGGATAAAAAGAGTGAGGTTAGTTTTCAGTGTACATGTTTTACTGACATCAAATCAAATTACTCTGTGTTTTGGGTGCTGATGTATAATGATACACCATTATTGTTCCGCTCGTTTGTATGACCATAATTTCATAAGATCACGTGAAATATGACATGGGATTGGTTGTTTGAAATGTCAGTATGGCCACATGTGCAGGTCTTGGCCAAAGAAAGCCATAACCCCCAGTCATTCCAAGAAGCCTCCATTAATGGCTGTGTGAGACTAAGTTTAGGTAACTTCTCTTTTGATGTATCACTTATCTGGCAAAAAAAGTAAATATTGGAATCTACTTATTCAAATTTGTGTTAACTATCCAAACAAAAAGGCCTTGTTCACATCCAGTCAATCTATTGAATTCCATTTCAGTGTGTCACAGGATGCAGGCATGAAGTCACATAGGCCAAATGCATGCCTCCAAATGTTGATTCCAACATAACATGCTGTAACATTTAACTTAAAAAAAATATTATCTTGTTAATGACACATCTGGACTGTCTCCTATAGTAGAATCTTCTCTTTCACTGTCACTGGCTGGTGGAACAAACTCCCTGATCCAGTCAGGAAAGCAGCAACACTAAATGCTTTCAAAACGCAACTGAAAACTCTTCTCTTCAGGGAACACCTACTAAAACAATAATTTCCCCCTCTGTCTTTATTTTCTTCCTGCTATACTTCTATTAGGAGCAAGCTAAGATAGACTTTGTGTAACAAATTGCATATTGTTTCTCCTCTTCTGTAAGTCACTTTGAACAAAAGTGTCTGCCAAGTGCGTTAATGTAATGTAAATGTAAATCACCTCACTAAATAAAATCTGATTTCCAGTGCTGCACAGCTCATTAAGCTAAAGTTTGTTCATTCACCTGTACTCAAATGTCACACTCAAATGTGAAACAACTTTGCAATGCTCTTTCATTCTAATTCAATTAATTCCAGTTACAACATAGCCATAAATACTACAGATACTACTCACCCAAAAAGTGATGATGTCCCATTCATCTATTCCAAACTTTAAAATGTCCCATTTTCCCAAGATAACCACTAGCTCCCATTCTCCACTTGCTTGCAGGTAACGCTTTGAGTTCTCAGTCATCTCAGTAAAGGACAGAGCTGGACTTACACGGACATCCTTTACTAAAAGAGGTAAATGGGTTAGTGGTTAAAAAAATCTGCTTCAAACTGTGTTTATATTTGAAGGTTAAGGTTAGCTGGTTTAAAAGTTTATTTAAGCTCTAATTCAATTGTGGTCAGTTTAATCAACCAACTTTAAGAATAAGAATTTAGGTGATATACAAAACTATTTACATTAACAGTTACATTGTGAATTGAAAGGGTCATAAACTGGATTTATTATTATTTTTTTTTTACTTTGTACCATGGAGGTTACATTATATGAATTCACATGCACAGGAAATGAAAGCACGGGGTGTTAAATATTTGTTTTTATTATTTAAAAAGTGTGTATGACATTTATTGGGCAATTTTTAAACAACACACTGTAAAACACCATTATAATATGGATAAAATACTGACAGCAAATTACAGGTACTTTTCCCATTTTTTCTATTTAAAAATAGCTATCTCCGAAAAAGTACTGAACATTTATTAATTTAACATATATTTCGATATGGTTTAATGCTAGATAAAAAGCAAAATCAAGACTATGTAATGTACTGAAATCCTTGATTGAAATCCTAAGGATTGAATCCTAAGGATTGAAATCCTAAACTGAGTAACCATTAAAACCATGAGAAACTGATGGTTTATAATCAGTTTTAACTTAAATTTTAAAATGTTCTATTTTTTTAATAGACAAAAACATGTCATTTAATCATGTACTTTAAGAAATAAGCACATGCTTCACCTTCTCCCATGACTAACTGAAATATATTTTTTAATGGTAGCCGGCAGGTGTCCGGGATTTAATGGCACCTGTTCAATCAGCACATTATCTCAGAATGCAACAAATTTCAAAATATAGATAAACCCTATAAATCGTGACGTTTTCTATAATATTAACAGATCATTTGTTCACTATTTTTATGGATTTGTTACTGCTTTTGACAACAAAAAAATAAAGATAAAGTGAGTGAGAGAAAGCTAGATGTCAGAAAACACAAAGAAGAGTCTTGAAAGCTTTGCAGTTTACTGGTGTGCATGTAGGAGCCAAAGGTGAAGGTGCAGTTCTGGATGTCGAAGGGGAAGTTGAAGATCTGGAGGTTGCAGGCACTGACCAGCCGCAGCATACGGTCGTAGCGAATGTGTCCTGTATGATTCACATAGACATACGGACAGGCCTGCGACACATCATCATCCACACTAAACGAGGAAAGGGAAGCATAATTGAGAGATTATACGTTAAGAAGGTCCCTAATACCAATGCACAGGAACAAAGTTTTTAAGGTTTCAGAAATTTGCCAAAAGATACATTCAGTTGTAACAAATTGTTTTTAATCATACTTCAGTTGGTTCAAAATCTTCAAAATACCAAGAAGCTGTACACCCTCCCTCCATTGGTTGTTAGTACTGTTTAGTAATGTGTTTAAAATTGGTGTTTTATGTTTTTTAAGACTTTAAAGATAAACACCATCATATCTAGGTTTTCTAATGATTCTAGTGAGATTCTGGAATTATGACGTAACAACTGTTGCATGCTCAAAACCTAGTGATAAAAAATATTTTGGTTGTGAACTTTGGTATGGAAACCAGTTGATAGTTGTCTTGTGTTTTCATTATTTTTAAGTGTAGACTGAAAACCCATTTGTTCTCTTAGATATTTGAATAAGGTGTAGCTGTTTGAGACTCTATGTTTATTCTGGAGGGGTAGGATATGTTTCCATTGCGATTTATAGTGGCAAAACATGTTTGAAAATAGTGTTTAAATAACCCAAACTCTAGTTTCAAACATTACAATTGTTAACATTATATAAAGAAAAACATTTTTCTATATACTTACAACTCATAAACAATGATATCAGGAGTCCATAGATCTTTAACTGGTAGAGAGATCTTAGTAATGCCATCACATTCCTCAGGATCCCAGATGAGGTACTCATGGAACCAGTACTGTAAATGAATGCATACTAAAATAAATTACAATATTTCACCATGAAAACCTTCATCTTTTGTACATTCATCAAACTTACCAGTCTAAGCCAGAGAAATGTGGTAAGAATTTGTGCTTTTTCATTCTGTAAAACAGATTAAGCTTCATACTTTTGCATTTAGAATAGTATACACATTTTAAAAAAATCCAAAAACAGACTTTCACATTTCCCAACATTTACTATAACCGTTTTTAACAGAAGCTTGTCCTGAATCTAAAACAGTGGTGACCCTGTTCTAGTATGCATACTACTCTAGCTTTAGACAAGCCATGAGGAACTTAATTAGTGCAACAGGTGTTTCTTGATGGTTGAATTAAATATATGAAGGGTAGTAGCCCACCAGGTGTGGAGTTGGTGACCCCAGATCTAGAGTATTAAGGGTGTTCCTAGAATTTTATCTTTCCAAGTGCCAGTACATTCAGGTCACTTCACTAAAAAATCAAAACTATATACCAGGGTTCTCCGATCTTGGTTCTGTAGGGCTTCTGTTGGTTCTGTACATTTTAATTGCAATCATGGTGTAGTATGCATACTACTCTAGCTTCAGACAATCAGAAGGACCCTTATTAGTGCCACCGGTGTGTTTTATGATGGTTGAACCAAAAATGTGCAGGGCTCCGGCCCTCCAGGACCAGGTTTGGAGACCCCTGCAGTTGACTGTCATGCTTTTGGGCATGAAGTAGTGGCAGCATTTTTTTTTCCAAACTACCCGAGAAGTTGAATATTGGATGATGCATTGGTCCCAACCCCTCACTCTCTTGCATGTTCTTATCTAAGTTTGACACAGCAACACAAATTCTGCATCTCATTAACTATGAAGCTTTGATGGTCCAAGAAGGAACTTCAAGTGCATTAGGTAGAATAGAGGTGGTTCCTGAAAGTCGACAAATGGCCCCCTCTACATCACTGAAGGTAATATGTGTTTATGATCTGGAAGCAGGTGTAGGGTCTGCCCAAGCTTATTGGGCTGTGTAGAGAGAGATGCACAGTTCTTGAATTGGCTGTGGAGCCCCAAGCATCTCATCTGCCTCATAAATTTGCTCTCTAGATGACACCTTAAACTAACAGTAATAAGGCACATCTACCATTAAAAAATCTTTTTTTTTTCATTAAAAGAGCACAATTGTCATGGGTTATGTGACAGATCAAAGGGCATGTGGCAGGACATTTTCTTCCCCTTCATTTATATATTTGTCTCTGCATCCTGACATGTTGAGCAACCCAGTGCTCTGACAAGGCTTCATGATGCAAAAGCAAGACCTCCTTTGTACTCTGGGATAGGTGACCCCTTGAAGGAGTTATCGAACCTCAACACAACTTGAATCCAGCATTTAACTTTAAATGAATGTTTAAAACTACAGTGAAGTAATCTGTAATTAATGAATTAACAAAATGTCCAACTCACCACCCCCAGGACAGCATAGAGAGTGAAGGAGATGTTTGTGATGGTAGGTGAGCTGAGATTGACCGAAGGCCTAAAGGACTTCCTATCAATTACTTCCTGTAGAGATTCAGAAGTCGGCCCACTTTGTCCTTCCTCACATCGAAGGGTATTCACCAAATGAGGTGACACTAAAAATAACAAGAAACCAGAGAAACTATGTGTCCCATCAAGAACCCGACAATGATTCAAATTTGTTGCTTGAAGTAAAAAACATGATGAATAATGTTGTTCTTTTTATCAATCAAAGAAAATGTATTCATATAAAAAAATTTTTTTGCAGTTGCTTAAAATCTGTTTTACAATCAAGGGTTTAAACAAGAATGTTTTGTGGTGGCGATTAGAATAAAACAAATATATATAGTCAATTCATATTGAAGTGTCTAATTAACGTTTTTATTGGCACACATGTTAAAAAAAACAACCAAGCACACATAAAGAGAACATAGAAGCAAATGACCTATTGCTAATTGTGGTGTTTTGACAGATCAGCTGCTCTCTAGCATTGAGGACCATTTCTATTGAAATGTATCTATATTAGTATATAGTATTCTAGATTAAATTAGGGGCTTTTTAAATTTGAAGTTCTAGACCATTTTAACCATTGTCTGGCCTTTGGGTCAAATTTACCTGTTTCTAATTTTTACAAGAATAAAAATGTTATGAGTGTATTTTCTTTTCTAGTAGGGACTGGTTGCAATAATTCAAGATATGTTTTCTATGTTGTTTGAATTTGAGAAGTCATATATGTTAATGTGTTATAGAGTATAATAGTGATTTTTAATTGCTTTTAAAATGGGAATACCTCACAAAGGTTAAGACTAATTTTATTGTACAGTACACTCTCCAAACCATCAAATAAAAAACACGGTATAAACAGTACTCAGAAAAAACTTATGTTCTAATAAAAGCATGTTAAAAGCATAAATGCAGATTTTAAGTAACTAAGTCATTTCGACAACTCTTTATAATCAATGATCACTATTTCCATGGCTTAAACACAAAATGTAATTCATAAATACTCTTTTAATTTCATTTTGTGAATTTGTGATCTCAAATAATGTAGTTTACATCTCTCTTTTGTTTGTGAAACTGCTGTTGAGTTGAACTTAACATTTTTCTTGGAAATAACAACAACGTTTATAAAACATCTAAATTAGTTAAAAATAAGACAATATTATAACACAAATTGTATAACTGACCAATAGAATAGCATAATTTAAATACAAAATCTTATCCTTGTTTTTGTTTCAAAATGAATGAATGACACACAGATTATGTAAAGTGTGATTATGTAAATTATAAACAATATAAAATTTAAGATACAGAAAATATATTTTTTACATTTTTCATTTATGCAACAAATTCTGCAAATGTGGTGAGGTGAGAAGTTATAATTCCCTATCCATGAACCACTACTTATTTCAATATCAAATCAATTATTTTTTCTTAATAATAAAATTATGAACAAATGTATAATTTGAAAACTGCTTTTTTCAGATACAAAACCATTGAAGATGAAAACGTTTTAAACTAGCTTAACTAAAGCAATTCAAGTAGAGTTATTACCTGTAAAAATGATGAAGCATCCTAAAAACAAATGTCCCATAGTGTACGATTAACTATTCTTGAGATGAAACTGCTTGAGTTTAAACCATGATGCTAACCTCCACCAGAGAAATGGGAGAATTCTTCACTGAGACATTTCATGTGGAGTTGGTTGTTGTTTAACACCTCCAGTAATCACTGATCTGTCTCGTTTTAATGGCTTTATTTGAACGTGTTAGAGATGTGTTTTGTTTTTCTACTGGATGAAAAACACTTTCAGTTCCACACGTTTAATTAGCGGAAAGATCAGATTCATACATAAAAAAATGTAAAAAGTGTTTTTTAAGTGAGAATCTTTAAAGCCTTTGCTACAGTTGACTAACGTGTTCCTTGAGTTTATTCCAGTATGCTGTGTGCATGGGTTGGAAATTCTAGCAACCATATACAGGCAAGTGCACAAATACAAGAAATCCACTCTGCAACACAATTTGAAATATTGAACATTACAATATTTTTAATTGTACATTTTTAAACAGGAGAAAATATAAAACATGCAGCTGCATGGGTTTTCATATGGAATTCATCAAAGCTTTTACTAATTATGCTATTTAAAAACTAAGTAAATTTGTATTGTTGATGCAAAAATACCAGTTATTTTGTTAGAATCGATTTCCACCACAAATGTTTGTGATGGCATTGTACGTCTGCTATTTTTTCAATGTGGTTCACCATATCAGGAACATTTCTGGAGAGAAAAAAAGATAAAATCACTTTTTCTGAGTTTGGCTCATCCTGATTACACCTGAGAAAGTACGTACTTTTCAACAATTTTGGAAACTGTTCTTTTGTTTGTGTGACAACACTTTTATCTTATCATACAGTAGATCATTGGATCTGATTAAACCAGTAGCATTTTCATATCTTTGTAGATTTTAATAAACAGGTTTCTTTGTAAAAGTTGACTCTTAAAGTTACACTATATACGAACATCAATGAAAAATATGAAGTTGACAGTTTAATGTTCAGTATTGTTAGGAGCTTTTCTCTCAGTTCAGCAAAAAATTCTAAGAGCTTTGCTGGTTCAATATGGCTTGTGCAGAGTCTGAAATGATCTAACCTCTGTTTCCGTTTTGTTTCTGTTCATTGTTTTTCAGGTGCTGTCCGGTGAGCTATTCTTCGATCGATCTTCAAATAGTTTTTATGCTGGGGAGGTGACTAGCACCCACCTCAGTCAGCAAGGGTCTTGTGACCTCAAATAGGGAATTCCTATTTACTCTACCTGATCCACACTAGGACTTTGTGAAGCTGCTTTGAAAGCAACTGCTAATGAACCGCTATATGAAACATATGAAGAGATCATGCTTGAACCCAGCCTAACTGACAACATCTCATCTCAAAGCTAGTCTAGAAGTTACCAGTTACTAACTACAGTCTACTAACAGTAAATCACTCATGATGAATGGTGCAACCCACAACTCTTTATTTTTAAATGCAAAACTAGATACACTGAGCACTTTGTGATTTTAAATGCTCACAGAAAGGAAGTTTTTAGTTGTCGTTAGTCTAACAGGGTTTGGATAAAAATCTAAACAATGTTGACCTGAGGCTTACACCTTCAATTCCAAGAGAAGCCAGTAACAGACTAAGACTTTTTGTCAATGTTATACCAGTACATCCAGAGAACCATAATTGTGCATAAGCTCACAATGACAAACACAATGTAGAAGAAGAAGAACACACGGTCAATGACCTGGCCAAACAGAACCCATTCATTGGTACGTGTTTCCTTATTGAAGTGTTCTTCAACTTGAAGACGAATAGCTTGTAAATCTTTGCTCATTTTCTTCATTTCCTCAAGATGTTCCTCCCTGGCTTTCAATGGAATTGTGTGAACAATTTCAATCTTTGGCTTGTCAGTCCACATGTTTGAGTGGAAAGTCATTTCAGGTCTGTTTTCTGCAGAGAAGAAAAGAAAGCAGTGATAAGTGACTTCTTCTAAAAGAGCTTATTAGGTGCTTTTTCACCTCAACATTTTTTCTTTTTATCTGGATAAAAACCAACAATTTGAACATTATAGTAAATAGCCTTTTTCACATCACATTGATAGGTCTGGTCTGTGCCATTGAACTTTTTTTTTTTACAGTTATAAAATTAGACAGAATTAGTCGTGCAATAAAATGGTTAACTGTATGATACTACATGAATTCACTTCATAGCTAATCACTTTTTGTGAACGTTATGTTAATAGTAATTTTCTCCTGAACAATCTTCAAAATACAATTTAGATAATTTTAGAATAAAATGTCAGTTTAGGACGTGTATGTGTTGATATTTTTAGGGTTTCTCTTAGCTTTAGCTGCCCATGACTGTAAATGAGCTACATGTTTTTTTTTAATTATTATTAAGGGTAAGGAATACAATCATGTATTGTCGAATTCAACAGAATTAAAAGAAGATGAAAAGGAGCCTTTCATCAAAAATAATCCTACCTGCAGGTTTCTCATTAGCAATTTTCATACAGGTAAGTCGCGCAAGAAATTTCAAGACCCCAATCCTGAGCCAGTTTGGTAAAGGAGGAAAGTCAGAGGAACCGCAAAGTATTTTGGTGATCACGATAGTCTCAAGTAGACTTATGACCATCAGGGCCAAGCACAACGAGAAAAACACATCTAGATTGAGAGAGAAAAATCAGGCAAAGAAGACATTTCTAAATTATAATATTATTACAGAAGTAGACATCAATTAGCACTCATTTACCAAACTGAAACCATTTCCTGAATGTAAAAACAGGTCAAATGTTTAATAAAACTGTTTCATAAAAACCTACTTATAAGTGGTAAGGTGCTTCCTGTGGAGGGCAGTAGGTCGTTCATTATCAGAAGGAAGACTGTGTAGCCTAGGATGAGTGTCATTTTAAAGGCTGAACGATCCACATCTTTTGGTGGCAGAAGAAAGCTGAGCAGATCCAAAGAGAGCAAGAAACTGCTGGGAATTAGAAGGTTCACCACGTATAGGTTTGGTCGTCGCCTCAAGACAATCTAACACAAAAGAAAATAAAGGTATTTCCATAACATGATATGAAGTTAAATAATGATAGGTTCAAGCCTCAGCTGGGTCAGTTGGTATTTCTTTGTGAAGTTTGCTTGTTTTTCACGTGGGTTTCCTCCGGCTACTCCGGTGTTCCTCTAAAGTCCAAAGACATGCAAAATTGAGAGGTTGGATATCTTCTGGCCGCCGATGGCACAGTCCCCAGATTTGAAAAGGAAGCTCGGTGAACGCTATCTGCGTCCGAGGTCACAACCCCTGCGCCTTTTTTTTCGGACCTGCACACCGAGGTGTCTAGGTCCTGGGATCAGCCTTACACGGCCCACCTCTTCTCTCCTGATGTTCTTTTTATTCGAACATCTAGGGGATGCAGGAGCACAGTTATGGGACGAGCCAAGGTTGAGCAGACGCTTGCAAGCTATCTCTCCCCTGGTATGGCGTCATCCCTGAAGGCTCTGGTGCTCCCCACCAGGCTGCTCCGAGCCACCTCGGCATTGGTGGGAGGGCTTGTTTGGAGTTCTGCTGGGTGGGAGCAGACTCTTAAGGCTGCCGCTTCCAGGTACAGGGGGGCCCAGAAGCGGGGTATCGCTCCCCATGCCCCTCCCAAGGTGTGGTGACACAAGCCCCTGCCCAAGGAAATGGGGGGTCTGAGGACCATTATTTTCAGGCTAAGCGCTCCTGACGGGCTGGGGGTCTCCGGCTTCTTCGAGCGACGCATTTCATGGAAGGCTGTCATGTCTCGCCTTTATCAGGATCCGTCACCCCTAGTAGCACTGCCCCCTTTTTGGTCAGGGCACATTCTACGAGAGGTGTGGCGGCTTCTAAGACCTTGTCATCTGGTATTCTATCCAGGACTTTGTAACGCTGCGGAATGGTCCACGGCCTTGACTGTGGTCCAGTCCTACAGCTGGATCTAGATGATTCTCCGGGCTGAAGAAACTGTCAGTCCGGGGCTGCTTGGCGTGTTTTGACACTCGTTCCCCATAGCATTTTGACGCAGCTCGGGTTCCTGAAGGGAAATGTCTCGGGTTACGTATCTAACCAAGGTTCCCTGAGGAAATGAAATGCTGCATCTCCAAGCAACTCCGCTTGCGTCCTGACGACGCTTACTGTGACTAAAAGCTGGTTGCTGTCTCCATCGCTGGCTCCTATATACTGCACACTTCTGGGTGACATCACACATGTCCGTTGGATTAAATTTGATAATTTACACACTTCTGCAATAAGGTATTAAATTCTTCGCATTTTGCATTTAATCCCCTCCATATTGGGCTTTGCAGCTTTGGCTTTCTATGGTAAAACCTTTTCTATGGTAAAACCTTATGATGTCGGAAATCCTCCCACTCTCTTAGATCCAGTATGTAAACAAAGAATCCAGTGACATGAATTGATATCTAAAATGGTAAGCAATTTATGAAAACAAAATGTTATGTAGCTATACAACCACTGTGAACCTCAAATCATATTGTCACTAGCTTGACGAAAACAGTTAGTTCAAAGTATCAGCTTTGTTATATTTATGGGGATTCGAGGGGATTAGGTTCAGTTTAAATGTAACTAACCATCAAATTTTAGGATTTCAAAGTGACACCTACATAAACAATGAGGCTATCTGCTCCTCTCTCCAGATAGAGCCCTTCTGGTTTCTCAGCCTTCATGTCTATCAGCTCCCACTCTCCATTAGTTGTGATAGCTCTGAGAGACTGCTGCAAAATCTGGTCTACCGGCTGAAAGAAGAACAACTGGATATCCTCTCCTGTAGAGAAGGCAGAATGACACACTGACACCAAAGGAAAAGCTGTATGTTTGTGGTTTGTTTACTCACGTGAAAGCTTGTACGAGTTGAAGGTGTATGAGCAGTTTTGGTAATCAAAGGGGAAGGTGTAGATGTCCAGTCTGCAGGAGCTGATCACATGAAATGGCCTTCCATCCACCACTTGGCCAGTCGAGGTCAAATAGAGAAAGTATGTCTCTGGGGCTCGGTTTTCGTCCATGCTACATATTGCAATTGAGGCAGGGAACTAATGTTTTAAAATAGAACTATTGCTGTAGAAACAGATTCAACAAGTCATGAAAAAAAAACACCAGTCCCAGATATATATACCATATACTCTAAATACAATTAAAACTTACAATTAAATTCTGGAAAAAAATCTAGAAATATTTCTTGACAAATCATTTCTGGGTTGTACTTTTGTTCAGAAGTCTCTGACAAACACTGATTGGTAAGTGAGTATTACATAATCTGATAAAAGTGACTAGTGTTTTAGATCCCAAATGTCAAACAAACGACTGTCCAATCAGATGGACACAAGTTTTATGAATTTTTGTTTGTTAAAATGTTAACTGTCATAATGTGGTCCATAATGTCCAATATTTTACTTCATTTAGCCTTCTGCATGCACCTTGAATGTAAAATTCGTTTGAATCTTTGGCTGGTATAATCAATCAATCAATATATTTAAATATTTTAATACTTCGATTTTTAGCACTTGCTTTAAGTAGCTTCACAAAGACCTAGTGTGGATTAATGTCTGTTAAACAGGAACTCCTATGTATATTGTATATTAATACTACATTTAACACATTAATGATAAATATGCATTCCAATGAACCTTAAATTGCTTAGAGAAATTCTATAATGAACAACATGCTTGCATCCTTGACACACAGTGAATGTAATGTTTCAAGTTGAAAATTAAGCAATTAATTAAAGTTAAAGACAAAGGAGTAGTATTTCTTATGCAATATATATATATATATATATAGTGGCTTTTATTGATCAAAGGAAAGGTTTTGTTTATTAGACAGATACTGATAGCAAGACAAAGAACCACCAAAGTGTGCAGGAGAGCACTCCTGTTTGCTACGTTTCTTTCTTATGACCAATCAGCAATCAAAATCTTATCTCATTGCAATCAGAGTAAGGAATCTTGCTTGGGTGAGATTTTAGGAGAAAAAAAACAGATGCTGAATGTAGTGAAAAATCTCCCCAAAATCGCACCATTTCAAAACAGTTTGGTGGAAAAGTAGCATTGGTCATTTTCATGTAAATGAAGTACACTTTGAGTTTCCATTATTCAAAAATGTACTGTCATCATTACTATACAAGAAATAATGTAACCTGAAACATACAATTCAAGGATGACGATGTCTGGAAACCAAATCTTCACTCTTGGTATTGAAATCCTTTTTGTTCCACACTCTTCAGGATTCCAGCTCAAACCTTCCATCTGCCATCTCTACAAATCAACGAATTGATCAGTCAGTCAACCAACCAATTATGCTTCAGTATGTAAAAGGGACAAAAGCGATCCCTTTGCCAGTTATAGCAATAACTGAATCAGTTTAGATGACGTATGATCAGATTACATTAATGAGAAGAATGTACGGTATCCTTAACTGAAAAAATATTAGTGTCATATCATACTTTTTGTGTTTTCCGTTATCTTACGAGTGAATACAAACTCTTACCGTTCGGACCCACACGTAAGTTTCCACTGTCTGCGCCTTTTCGTCCTGTGAGGGAAATTGTTATATATTATTTCAATGCATTGCAAGTCAAGGGGAGATTTTGGTGAATTAAGGGTGCTTTGTCAAGGCTTCATAATGCAAAATCAAGACCTCCTTTGGTTCTCTGGGTTAGGTGACACCTTGGAGAAGTTATCGAACCTCAACACAAATTGAATCCAGTATTTAACTTTAAACAAATATTTCAAACTACAGTGAAATAATCTGTAATTAATGATTTAACAAAAGGTCCAACTCACCACGCCCAAGATTCCATAGAGAGTCATGTCCAGAGTGATGTTGGTGGGAGTTTTCAGGTTTATGACAGGCCGAGCATCACTGTAGTCGAAGACTTCCTCTTTTAAAGCATTTAGAAGTGATTTCGTTGTTGGTTCTGAACAGTTTAGTAGTTCCACAGATGCTAGCAAGAGAGCTGAAGCATTATATATTCAGTTCATTTATAGTACAATCACATCCAGGATCATTCACACTTGTGGAAGAGGTTAGACCAACTGGTTGTCACCTATTGGTTAGATCCACCTCTGGCAGAGGGATCATAGTTGAGTATTTTCAGATTGTTATAAATTGTTATAGTTATGCAATACTTTTTTTTGTTTAAAAAGACAGCTACAGTTTATATCAGTTGTTTTACTTTCAAATAAATTTTCTAAATAACATTTATCCCACTTATTCTGTTTCTCAGAGCTAAATGTCTTGTTTGAAAAATATATGGTTGACCACACACAGTGAACCTAATGTCCAAAAGATAGATGCTATTAACATTTATATTCTCCTAAAATAATTGAAAATAATTATTGATCATAGACTCTAAAATATTGTAGAGACAACAAAGTTTTAAAAATAATTGTAGTTTTTTAACGTCAATGCAGAGATGTATTTTTTACTCAACAAACAAGTTATATTGCAGGGCAACATTTACTATAAATTCCCTCTAGACTTCAGAAAAAAGCACTTCGGATTAAATGCTAAATTGACAATGCTTATTTGATGGGACTGAAAAAGAATATATAAATCAGGTAGATACCAAGCAATAAACATTTTTTTAATGTAATGCTTTATTTAAAGGGATTTTAAATAACCTGTGGTTGGGAAGCCCCTAAAATGGCAAGTCATCCAACAGGATATTAAGTTTCATTTCAAATGAAACAACTAAGTACTTAATTAATTAACAAATATCAGTACCATACTGCATTTTTGAAAAAGGTTTTTTAGTTTTGTTACCAAAATATCTTAATAATCACAATATTTTATATTTTGTTGCAACATTTACAATAGGTCCAAGTCAGCCTTGGTTTAATTTAAGTTAAATTATAGTAGCTATTTATATAATAGAAAATGATTTGTTTAAGCAATTTAATTTAATTTAATAGTAAACAAAGTTTTATTCAAATTACTATGGATAATCTGCACACATGTAAAAAAAAATATTAGTACAGGTATCTGAAAACTTATATAATCCTTACTTTGTATGATGAAGCCACTGGTGACCAACTGTAAAAGAGAGAAAAAAGGCTGTTAGATAATAAAGTTCAATGTAAAAATTTTAAACAATAATGGTCATACGTGTACTGTACGACAACATTCTTACTTGTATTTTTGGAAGTTGAATGAAACGCATCATGTTAAATAATTGATGTCTGCAGAATTTGTGTTGTCATTTTTATCAAGTGGAGATATAAGTGACAAATATCAAAACTCCCACTTTTAAATGACTTATTTGTTTACACAAATCAGCCTAAACCAAATTAAGTGTTCCTCTCTCCCTTTTTGGTTAAAAGAAGGGCATGCAATTAATTCAATTTGCTGTAATCCAAACTAATACATTTGATTGAAAACATTTATTTTAATGTGAAGTAGGAGCATTTTAAAAGAGAGGGAAGATGCAAAAGGAGTTCAGATTGAACCAGAATTTTCATCTCTGGGAATTCTTTCCTTTGTCTTTTTGCATGAGTGGTTGAGATTTTTTACTTGTTTGTATTATCAAAAGATGTCCAGTTGGCAAAACTAGATTTAACTTTTCACTAAAACAATGAGTCTTTTACACAGTCACTTCCTGTTCATATCTTTCTGTCATGCATTAATAATATATCTGTAAATCAAACAAGGTTTACAAAAAAAGACACAGTCAGACACATTCAGACCTAAGAACATTTTTCCTGCTTAAAGTAAACCATATTACCTTAGCATGCTAGCACACTAGGTTCTAATTACATTTTATCTAAATTTTACACATTGTTACACAATGTCAAACTAAAAATGAAAACAAAAACTGAAATAGATTCGAGACAGGATTAAAAACCTCAAATGTTCTGGAGGTCAGGCTTGGTCTCAAATTCTTTGCAGATTATACAAACTAACCTACTCATGATTCAGATTTGGTTTTGAGCTTTTAAATGATTAACATAAAGAGTTTATTTTAAAACCTGGACATTTGCTCTAAAAACAAACCTTTAGATCCAGCAGTGCTCTTTATATCTTTGAAATGTGCATTGAAAAATCAGTGTGCTTGTATAAAATTAATCAAAATTTGTTTCATGTTAAATGTTCAAAAAGCTTCCTGATTATTTGTATTCTTTTTTTTTCCATCAAGAGTGTGAATTTAGTTCAGAATATTTTAGCTACTAGAAATGAAAGCCCTTGCTCTTAACTCGAATATAAATCTGCATCTTGTAGTCTGTGTTACAATTGTACATTTTGTAAATAGTATTCTGCAATGGGATTTTTAAGGAAGTTAAAATCTTTCATCCCTGTTGTTGAAAGTTTCACTGGTACTCATGTACAGATGTTATGTATATTTATGTATTTATGTATCTATGTATAGGAATATTTAATAATTTGCTTTTTAAAAGGGCTTCATATTCACATCAGATTTAGCTGTGATGGAACAGGGTGTTAAAACAGACAAATGCTGTAAATCCTGACTTTTCAATCAGTTTTATGGAATAAACCCATTGCAGCGTGAAAATAGTATTATTGTCGTGTTGTTGGACAGCTCATTGCATACGTTTACTGTTACACTATATAACTGTTACAACTAACTTGACTAAAAGAACAGATACATATATTAAAAACCTTAAATAGAGGAAAGCAAAAAAAGCTAAAAACCCAATATTAAACCTGAAAATTATGATAAACCAACATAAAATTAATGGTCAATATGAACAAGACAGGCACTTAACTCCAGCAGCCACATATCACAAGTTTATATTTGTGCATATATATGTAGGTGTGAGTGTGTGCAACAGCTAGGTTCCTTTTTGTAGAAGTCCCTAAGTTAGAATTATTTAAGAAAAAATCTTTATTTAATTGTTCTGAAGAAATGAGAGGAGTATTTTAAATACTCCTATGTAAAACAAAAATTGTTGGGTCATGTTACTGTCCCATGTTGGAAAGGTGTCCCTAACATACACTTTCTACAGTGATTATACACATTAACTTCTTAAAATTTAGACATAAGATTATTAGAATGATAAAAAGAGCTATTGTGTCCATTTTTTATACAACATAGCTTAGTTACTTTTTATGGAAATCCCCTGTTGGCTAATTAGCTGTCGCTGAGAAGTGAGCAGAAACCTCTTTGTAAGTTAGGCGTGTATGTGCCTGTGTGTGTATGCGTGTGCATGTACATGATTTGATTAAATGCAAAATGTTTTTTTCTGAACTTTAAAGCCAATTATACTATGAAACATGTTTTTCTCATGACAAGAGAATGCCAAATCTTGCCAATGCCCTAATACCATACACTTATTAATATCGCCTCAATTATTTCAAATACTTTTTGTTGAAAGAAAGAGATATTAATTTAGTTCTTATCTATGAACACAGTTAAAGGGGAGACTTTTTTCAACCATATAATTTTTTATTATCAAAACTATACCAGTAGATCCAGAAAATTAAAATGGTAAAGAAACTGACAGTGAGGAAAATCACGTACAAAGCAAACAGAAACCGATCTATAATTTCTCCAATGTGAATCCACTGCCCTGGACTCATCTGTGTGGATAACCACTGATCCACCCGTTGACGAATGCGGCAAAGGTTTTCATGTATCTTCCTCAGCTCCTTTAGCTCTTGCTCTCCTGGATTGAATGGAGATTTGATGGACAGTTCTTGTAAAATTATTTCATTACATGGTTTCTCTGAATTGTTGGAAGTGGTGTTAAGGGTGTCTTGAGCTAGAAAAAAGGGTTTCATTAGTTAATGATATCTTTATGTGAAAGAACACAAAAATTGTAATATGAAAGCATGCTGTAGACAGTCAATTCTAGTTCAAGGAATGCACTGATGCAGCTCTGCAGAGATTTTTTATGGTTTAATGGGATGAATTTGGTTTTATGGAATTTGGATTTATGTTTTTTTGGGGTGAACACACACACACACACATACACAGGGTTGCTCCATATCCGAAATTTCCTCTTTATTATGGTTTGCTACTTTTGCAGTATAAGTGTACATAACTTCTGAATCTCCTGTTATCAAATATTGTCAATGTTAGACAGTCCAGCAATTGAAATTGGTCTCTTTTTGTTTATGCATCAGTCCTTCTTCCTTGAAAGCACTGCAGGATTGCTGGCTACTCAGCCAACAAGTATTAAGAGGCTGCTGTCCATCACTGCCAGTGAAAATCATGGGTGAAAACCCATAATTGTTGGCTCTAATAAATGTAGTTCCATGTAGATCCATATCAAATAAAACATCAAGAGGTGATTCCAATTTTCCTTTCGCTCTTTAAGGTGTAAAACAGTAGCAACAAGTTCCAATTTGATGCTAAATGCTAAACTCCCCCCTCCATCCTTATCACCACATCTTCCTAAAAGGGATTCCCCAGGTCTGGATGGCCTCTCAGCCCTGGGGGCCCTTCCATGGACAGTTCGTACACTTGTCCTGATCTCGCCAAACTCGCTTGTGTTTCTTGGATAATTCTGTGTAAGTGAACTTGTTAATGAACAAAATATGTTGATTAATTATTAATTATGTGCTCAAATACATACAAAAATCGACAGAGTTATTGTTTTCTCAGTTCATGACCCCTTAAATGATGTACAGATGAAGTTTGAGAGCCAAGTCTCACTTTGAGTCTTTTCTTTGCTTTTCTTTGCCAGACAAACCAGGGGTGCTAGGTAGTTTAAGACCATATCCGCGAGCCAGTTAGTGAGACGAGGATGGGAATCACTGTATCTCGAAACACAAAGATTTGTGATGACAAGAGTCTCCAGTAAACTGAGCACCATCAATGCCAAACACAGAGAGAAGAACACATCTGCATCATGAGAGAGAGAGAGAGAGAGAGAGAGAGAGAGAGAGAGAGAGAGAGAGAGAGAGAGAGAGAAATTGGTGAGCAGTTATGTTTTCTTGAAAAAGCAATTTTTAGCAACTACTTGCAGACTTTTGTAAATTTAGACTGAATGGTAACAAACTAATCAGAGGAATGGTGTCTCCAGTGACAGGCAGTAGATCGTTCATGAGCAGCAGGAAGACTGTGTAGCCCAGGATGAGAGTCATCTTGAATGTAGAACGATCCACGCTTTGAGGAGGTAGGAGGAAGCTGAGTAGATCCACAGTGATCAGTGAGTAACTGGGGATCAGGAGGTTCACAACATACAGAGTTGCTCTGCGCTTCAGGACTATCTAACATGAAAAAATTAGAGGGAGGAATTTTACCTAAATGAATTTACAACGTTTTAATTTATCAAACAAAACTCCAATGGAGGTTTTAATGTACAATCTTATGTGATATCTTGCTAATAATTTAGGTTTAATCTTTTTACCAGTGAGCTCGACAATACATGCAGGAACAGATTTATCTCCATTGAAGCACGACCTAGTCTTGTATAATATTTGTTCAATAAAAACAAATACACAAAAAAAAAAACACTAACATGATAGATAAGTTCATCCCAGCTGTCCAATCCGTCTATGTTGAAGTACGTTGAGTTGGAAGATTTTGAGCTGACGATGTCACTTAGTATCCATTCCCCTTTAGTCTCCATGTTCTGTAAAGATTTTTTCAATGTGGCCTCTACTGGTTCTGAAAATAATATCCGAATATCTCTAACTGTAGAGAGAAACAATCACGTGTAAAGTCAATTACTGTAAGTAGAAAAAAAGCATACCTTTAATTCATAAACTGGAAGTAGATAACAATAAAACTGAAAAACAAAGATGAAAATGATCTTGGCCAGAGCTCCTATTCAAAGTCTACTAAGGGTTAAGATTTAGCAAAAGTTAAACCAGCTAGAAATCTCGATTTGAACAAAGAAATCCCCTCCTCACTGTTAAGGACATTAGGTAACAGTTCCGAGGTGCGTATTCAACATATTCAAATTTGTTTAGAGACAGGTCTCCAGCTGGACCTTTATAATCCATGCCCCCTATCATTTTTCCAATGTTGGTTCATGTTGATTTCTGTGCTGCGTCACCCCAACTTGGTCTAAGCCCAGTGGAACTGTATTTCTCTGCATATATAAATATTACCCTTGAAGAGGAATGTTGCTTTGCATGTTGTTTCGCACCATGTATTTTTATTAAATCAGTCTTTTGTATAACTCTCTATGCAAACAACTTTCAAACATTGCCCATTGTTATGCTTTAATTTAACACTGAAAATGTGTGTCCTCTTCAGCTCTGCTTTTACCCCTTGCTGTGTATAATCTTAACACTTTAACCACTGAAAATTGAAATGGGTCTTATTAAAGGATACCATACTTGTGTGTTTATATGAGCCGAACGTGAAGGTACAGTTTTGAATGTCAAATGGGAAGGTGTAGATCTCCAAGTTGCAGAAGCTTATCACATGGAATGGCAGACTATCTTCTGCTGTGCCGTTGTTGTTGAGATGAACATAGTAGGTATCTGGGACTTGATTATCAGTGATACTGCAATTAAACACAGTTTACATGGGTGTGATCTAGTTGGATTTTAATTTAATTAAGTCAGATTAGTTGAGGCTCACAATTCATTGATGACAATATCAGGCCTCCAGAGCTTTTGTCTGGGCAGTGTGATTCGCTCTGTTCCACATTCTTCAGGATCCCAACTCAAACCTTCAATGTTCCAGTCCTAAAGCAATCATAATATTAACAATTAACAATGTTCATTTTATTTAAAACAATCTGACAAAAGAATACTTAGGAACTAAGAAAAGCATGCTAAAACACAAATGCTACTGCTCTTTTGTTGCCATTGTCTCACTGACTCATGACTGGACTCCCATTTTTTAATTATTAGAGGTAGTATGAAGAAGATTCATTCATTTGAGTGATTCAAATCTATTGAATCTTTTTCGAGTCATTTACTTTTTTCATTTATCAGAAAATATAATTCTTTCTTAATTCTTTAAAAAGACTGCTTGCAATCTATGATATTATTAATGCAAAACAAAATCAAAGAAAATTACTTTGCAAATAAACATGTCTTTTTTTAAGGCCTACATACATCCTTTAATCTATAACTTAAGAATTGAAGTCAAGGAGACTCTTACAAACCACAGCCAAAGATATGTTTCCAGGATTTGAGCTTTTTCATCCTAAAACGAAACCACAATTGCTGTTTAAGCAATGCTGTGATTGTGATTGTGTGTTTTTAAAGTTTGGAAGTGTACGCACCACATCTAGGATTGCGTAAAGAGTGAAACCCAGGTGGATCTCGGTAGGTGTTCTTGGGTTGATGACTGGCCGAACATCAGTTTTGTTGAAGACACTGCCTCTTAGCGATCGAAGAAGAGACTTGGCAGTTGGTTCAAAACATTTTAAACCTTCAGCACATTTCACAAGTGTTGCTGGAAAAAGAATTTAGAAGCAGGTGTTATTGACAGAGCGCTTAAATGGATGTATGCAATTAAAGGTTTTATTTTAGTGTTTTATCATTGTGTCTTACATTGCACAATGAAGAAGGTGAAGATGAAGTGTTTGCTGGTCATGGAATTCATTCTTTAATCTGGAAATTTACACGTTTACATATATAAAAAAACATGTTTGCTTTGCTTAGCTTTGATACAAACTCAAAATTGAAATGTATCAAAAGCAACTTACAATTAACCAAACTGACTTACAACTGATAAACAGTTTCAAAAATCTAACCAGACAACCGAATCAGCTAAATAATTTGATCATTTTAAAGCATCAAAATACCTAGAACACTTATTTATCCAATTAACATGTACACATTGGTCCTTGATTGCTGAAGACTGTAATATGCACCATTATATTTCTATAAAAATAGGTGCGTCTTACTTTAGTTTTTCAGTTTTTTTTTTTTTACTTTGATTGAAAGTAAATATCAACCAAATCCACATAGTAGTGTTGTCATCATTGTTTCAAAGGATGCCACTAGTTTTCTGTGAATATGCAAGACAAAAAAACTGAGCCATCAGTCAAGGAGTGGTTTCATGAAGATATAAAAAATCTATAAATGTGTCACATGACCAGGACCAGGATAATATTAAGATAATGAGATGCAGAGCATTGACCAAAACCCTAAAAGTTCTATATCTAAAGGGCAAAATCCATTCTGCTATGCAAAACTTTCTGGAGCCAAACAAGATAAAACTGGACCAAAATCATCACTGTAGAGTGAAAAGAGCAAGGAGAAAGCTGAAGCGAATGCAACACACATTTCAGAGCATATCAGAAGCTTTGAAAGAATCAAATGCATTGGGTGCATATGGAATGCCTTGAATCTGACTGAGTAGGAATCTAGCAAAGAAAAAGATTCTTTATTCAAATCTGCTATTCTTTTACATAAATAAAGTTGATTGAAAAGTTGTGCTCATTAGGAAAATTGGAAAACATGCAGAACGTTCTTGAATGGACACAACTATTTCTCAACACACTCCTTTTTCTTAAAGATGATCTGCTTTCCAGGTTTCCTTCAGTTGACTACTCTAAGAAGCTTCTTATTAGTTGGCGGAGGCCACAAATAACACAAAAAAGTAAAAAAAGTTTATATTACTTGATGCCTTTTGCTATTTCTTGACCCTTCATACCGCTGCAAAGTAAATTCTCCTCATGAATTAGCAGATCGTGCCTTCTTATCGACTTAACAAGTGAATCACTCACTAACCATGCAAGTTCCAGACTTGATCTGAACTTGTGGTAACAATCCTATTACTTTGTTTTATCTGCTAATCAGACTCATTTAAGATTCCTAAGACAATACTTGCATTTATGTAGCACACACCTTTGAGTGGTTGAGTCTCTTTATGACACTTGAAATACTAAGAAGTGGTTATTTTGAACGAAATGAAAGTCAAACCCATCAGATAAACTACTAAACATGCCACCATGTAATCACAGTTTTGCATTAAATACAGAGTTTTCACAAATGTTGTATATAATAAATTGTAGTTTTCTGGTTTAGATTTACTACTCATTTATTCAGTTGCTTAAACTTAAAGTCACAATTGTTTGCTAAAGAACAAATAACTCTGTCGGACATCTTTATTTCAGTTGGCTAATACCTATCAAGTAAATATTTTATGAAAAATTATTCTTTTTTTTTTTCTTACTATTTTTATAACAGTAGGCCTTAAATCTTACCTTCAACATGGACAGAAATTCTGAATCCATTAATCTCTAGGTGAGTGTTGTGATTGATCGGGTGCTGGAGAGCTTTCCAGGATAATTCCTCACTTTGACAGGTTCTATGCACAAGAATACATTCTTAATCCTCTGATTTGCTTAAGCAAATGTGACTTTGGCATCCAGTTAATGCCAGAAACACATTCAGTATGCAAATAAGGTGGTAACGGGGATTTCTTTGGTGGACCGACATTTTGCATATTAAAATATGAGGTTTAGGTTTCTGACATTGGGTAAAACTGTGGTGTTGACTTGATACAGTGATTTCCCTTCTGGCCAAACTAACATGTTTATAAATATAGCTTATAGCAGGATGCTTACAATTTTCCAGCATGTGAGCTACTTTGTAAAATCAGGTAAAAAAAATATAATTCCACTCAAAAAATACAAAATGTATGCTTTCTTTATAAATATATCAGCTATTCTTTAATTGTATCTGTTAATAGCTTGTTATGTACCTTGCATAACTGCATGGACCCATAACGCAAAATAATATTGTGTACATTTTGTCATTCTCTTTCTTTGATGACTTGCTCTTCATAAAATCTGCTAGGAATGAATAGACTCAAGACTGTAGCTGATGATAGTCAGCCTTCAAAATGGCCATCAGTCATGTTGGAAATATATTTGGACTGTAGTATTTTCATGTGTGAAATGTATTTTAAATAAGTGGAACAAAATATTGTAGCTAATTTCCTCATGTTGGATTACTTTTCTCCTGTGGGTACATTTCAGAACTATATTTTAGCCGAAGGAGACTCACCTGGAATTATGCTTTAGTTCCTACATTGTTTTCTTCCTCAGTTAGCTTGTCAGAGGAAAGAAAGTCTGTGTCATCTTTATGAATAGTCTGAAAATATCACTCAATATTTTAATTGTTGGAATAGCTACAGATAAAAATAAATGTTCCTCTAATTCTGCATGGAATTGTTTTAGACACTCTCTGGCTCTGCTCATTTTAAATAAATAAATTAGAAATACTCTTATAAACATGGTAGAGGTTTTTTTTTTAGTTTAGCGGCAACTAGTCTCATTTTTAAACACATGTGTGGTTTCAAACTCGCAGGCATGTCAATCAGGCAATACAATTTATTTTGTGATTTATTTTCTATCAAGGGTGGGATGAGAGGATTTATTTTGTTATACATTTTCTATTGAGGTTGGGATGAGAGGATGATGAGCACCTCTGACCTATATTGTATAATCAAAAGTAAACATTTTCCAGATTGTTGTGAATGATCTGCATTCATCTTAAACAGTTTGTTTGGGTAGACAACCTAAATCAGGGGTAGACAAAGTCATTCCGGGTGGGATGCTGTCCCTGCTGGTATTTGTTCCAGCCCCGATTCAACAAAAAGAGGAGTTGCTTTAAACAAGCCAAGAGGAGCTTAATACCCTGTCTCCTGTGTGTGTGTTGTATGGAGGTTGAAGTGAAAATGTACAGGATTCTGGAACACCTTGCCCCCCTCTGACCTCGACTCAAAAATACTTTGGGAATTTTTAACGAGATAACATCTGCAGACATCAGATGTTTTACATAATTATTAAACGTGACAGTTGGCAATTCCATAACCAATAGGGAACATCCACTACAAAGTCGCATAGTGAACTTTTTAGGTGTCAGGTTTATTGTAAATCAATGTTGCCAATTTAACCTCTAGTCTGGGTGCAAATCTCCCCTAAATTGATCAAAATCCCTCAAGGTCCACCAAACTGCCAAAATGTCATTCACATCGCTAGTCAGGGAAAACCAAAGACTGAGTAATTAGTCTTAATACAAGTATATAACTGCAAGTTTTAACAGTTTTTAACAAGACAAAAAAGATAAATGTAACATTACTATCATTCCTAAATAACCCATGTCCCCTTTAATGTCATACAAATATTAAAGACACCAAATATCTTTAGAATACGTTCAGAGATATGATATTTTAACTCTTTATTTTAAGCATCATTCAGGACTTTACATTTGGAGCTGTTCAGCTCAGTTAAATCTATGAATTAATAACCATTGATTTATTGAATTACTGAAACACACTTTTTCAAATGCTCTTTCACTTAAGGAAAATAAAATCTCAATATTTTTTCAAACTGTCAACACGAAGTCTGAAGAATGCTATACCTTTAATGATCTATCAAAGATGCAGTTTTGTGGTACCAGTGAAACCAAACGACCATAATCGTGAAGAAACTCACTAAAAGAAACGCAATGTACAGCAAGAAAAGCAATCTGTCAATGACTTGAGCCAGAAGTTCCCACTCGTCTTCGGTCTGGTCCGTTTGCAAATGTTTATCGATCTGATGATGAATGGAAATTAACTCCAGGTTTATCTTCCTTAGTTCTTGAAGAGAAGGAGATGGTTTAAGGTCGGATTCTGTTTGAAGAGCTTCAACACCATGATCACAGCTTTTGTTATTGGATTTTTCTTCTATGGATACAAAAGGTAGTAGATTGTTTCTGTACCAACCAAATAATTTCACCAACAATTATTAATTATTCTCAGTTAGTTATTACATTTCTAAACGTTATTCAAACACACAGTATGGTTTGATGTATACTGAATATTAATTTTAATGGAAGACTCACCTTCCGGATCACTTGTGTCAATGTATTGCTTGTGTAAAAACACAAGTCTAGAGAGATACTTGAGGAAAAGCACTTTAGCCCATCGGGGAAGTGGCCCATAGTGACTGGCACCACACTGAATGTTTATGATGACAATTGTTTCCAGAAGACTTGCGACCATCAATGCCAGGCAAAGAGAGAAAAACACATCTGAGAAAAAATAAATTAATTCATGATGAAAAAAAAATATCTGTCTTCCAAGTTAACAACCAATTGCAAGTTTTAGTGAGAAAGGAAAAAAATTAATCTTGTTTGTAGTCAGTTTGTTTCAATACAATGGAGTACATTTTATTAAATGTTTTCCTGGTTCACTTTCTTTTCTCAGTTTAAACACCATTGGATGCTTTTTATGTGCACTTTCCTATATAAAGGTTTTAGGCATTTAAACTTCCTTAAATGGACCCTTTTCACATTATCATACAGCTTATCTTTGCCATTGGTATGGGTTACGGACTTCTGTTTTTTTTTCATTCCTGTGTCTCCAATTAACTTGGAACCCAAAATGGACCCACATATGCTCCAACATCATCATTGTGTACCAACAGTAAATTGGCTATAAAGAAAGCAGTTCAGGAACTTTAATGTGTTCATGATTGAGTCTGAAATTCATTCCGATTCAATAAAGTTACTGATCGAGACAGTTTTTAACTCACATGTTTATTAATGAGCAAGTTAAACAGCAAACTGTTTGTAGTGTTTCTTGTAATGCCATGTAATGGAAGTGAGGGTAATGATTCTAATGTGTGAATCTGTCACAAGTAACACATCGTTGCCATCTAGTGGCTGGATGACATCCACTTTGACCATTCACTTGCGCACTGTAGTTGTATTCATTTAAATACTTACTGTTATGCATAACATGATATGCTGTTATTTATATGAATGCAGTTTATGGGTTTTAATTGAATCTAAAGCATGATACATAATTACATCAAAGTGGTGGCCGACACTTGGCCTCTTTGTGGCCTTTTAATGAAAATAGCAATAGCAGTCAGAAAGTAAATGTAAAGTGACTTGGGCAAAAAGTATGTGACAAAGATCGTGCTTACTAATGAGAGGCAAGGTGTTTCCTGTGACAGGTAGCAGATCATTCATGAGCAGCAGGAAGACGGTGTATCCCAAGATGAGAGTCATTTTGAAAGCAGAACGATCCACACTTTGGGGTGGAAGAAGGAAGCTGAATAGGTCAACTGTGATGAGGAAGCAGCTGGGGATCAAGAGGTTCACCACATACATTGTGGGTCGACGCCGGAGAACAATCTGGAACAAAAATCCTGACTTCAATTTGAATCATGACTTTTCATTCAAATTTCAGACCTGAACTTATGTGATTTCTTACATAGTAAATGATTACATCGTAATCCTCATAGAGCTTTTCTGGGGGGACTGTTTTCTTTTCAGCAAACATGGTGACTAGATCCCACTCTCCTTTAGTTTTCATAGCAGCTTTAGAGTTTGTAATGGTGGCCTCTACTGGTTCTTGAAAGAACATACGAATGTCGATCGCTGTCAAGAAGAGAAACAAAAAGCAAGAGATAACAGGAGCAGAGTTTTTAATGAACTTAGAACAGAATTTTTCGGGGTCAAATGCAAGCATAGTAATATTTTACTGGGTAACACAACTGTGGTGAGGGTACATAAATTACCATTAATAAAACATTAGTTAATGAATTAATAGCTCTTAAAATCTAGATTAATAGTTAAAAGTGTTTGATTCATAACTTCATGGATGAATACATTAATAAATACATGACCTAAAATGGACACATCATGATGTTGATTTTTTTAGACACCATCAGGAGGTTTTCAACATCCACCAAAAATATCTTTACAGTCTTCTGAGAATAAAGCTTTATTTTAAATAATCACAAATCAATGGATGAAAATCTATTATTAGTAGGTGTTATCTGCTTCATGTTAGTCATTTTTAAATGATTCCAGCAAATAGCATAAAACATCCAAAACAGAATTAATCAATTACAATGCATTATTTCTTATGACTTCATGTTTGTGGCCACTAACTAAAGTGATGACCTGGTCACAATTGCATTTAAAAGTCTTCTGCTGTAAATGGCAATATGTTTTACTTTATTATGTTTTGACTGAAAGTAACCAGACAATCTCAGTCGTTACTCAGTAAATATCTCATAATTACTTTTTGAGGGTAATATTGTTACAATGGTATAATATTAAGTATAGCTATGTTAACAGAAGATTGTTTTTCGTGGATGACGAATACATCAGCATGTGTATTAAATAATAAAAAATCATGATGATCTCATGATGTCCAATTTAGCTAGTGTATTTAAAAGTCAAATATTATAGAAACACATCTTTTAGAGGGTGTTAGGAGATAAATGTGCGCTAAAACTGTGTACACACCACATGAGGGTGGTTTAATTTCATTGAGTCTTTTCTGCAAAACTTGTAAAAGCAAAATAGGTTGCAAATCACAAGCTGTTTTTAACTGATCTCAGTATTGCATCATAATGTAATTTCCCCACACCTGGATATTAATTAACATAACAGCAAATTAACATCTATAGCAACACAAAATAGCATGAATGACGCCCCCAAATTAGGAGTTTTTAACTCATAAATATTACAAATATGGATTTTTTTTAAATTAAAATGTAACTTCAAGAGAGCCAGAAGATCATTATCACCTCATTATATTCCATTAATACTGAACCTTTAATACTTTTAACTTATGATAGCTCCTAATAACTCATGAGCTACTAATGAATTACCTAATGCATTAATTCATGTTAATTTGTTTACCTTTAATGCAAAGTGTGACCTTTTACTGTAATCCCATCAAATTTGTGATGAGCTTTCAGATTATTTTCTGACATAAATGTTCATTTAAAGATTCAATGGTATTAATACACCCTTCAACTCATCTTAAGAAGCTGATTTCTGCATTGTTTAACTGATATGTAGTGGCATCTCTCCTCTGTTTAGTGTGTTTTTATAGATGATTTGTTGAGATAAGACAGAGCTGAGTGATGTCATTATTAGAGGCAAAAAAGATGTGGCAAAAATAGAACTTTTTTGAATGGTTGGTGTTTGAAACTTTTTTTTGAAAGTATTTCCTTTACTGTACTGAGTGGTATGTCCTATAATCAGTCTAACTATTTCACGAGTTCACAGTTAAATGGGGAGTATAGCCAGCGCTTGGTGAGATGTCAGAGGAGAGGGGTACCAGGACCTGGAAGTGTCCTAGACCCCGGGTGTGAGGCGCAAGGGAGTAGGAGGGATAGCTATTTGATAGTTAATGATGCGGAGCATATTAGTTGCTTATATAGTGTTACATTAATGACCCTTTAATTAACGTGTTACCCCCTCGACTGAGAATAATCATATCATGTTGATCCCAGCAAAATTTGAAAGTATTGCATATACATATTACTCATGATTATCAACGCAATAACCAAACATTTATTATTATTAAGCAACCACCTTCACTTAAAAATACAAATTTCTATTCAAGGGGTTTTCTAGAACTGGTTTACTTTGTGGACTTACTTTTAAAAGTTTTTCTTAGTTGTGTTTCTCCAGAAATTAACTGAAGCAGGCTGATATTGTAGAATGTACAAAAACTCTGATAGTCAACCCTTTTGCTCTTACATCCCTCATAGTTGATGTCAGTCATTTAAAGTGATTATTGTATGAAAAACACTTTTTGAATTTACTTGTAGTCAACTCACCAGTGTGCTGGTAGGAATTAAAGCTCAAAGAACAGTTCTGAATGTCAAACGGAAAGGTGTAGATGTCCAGGTTGCAGGAGCTGATCACGTGAATCGGAACGTCATCCATTACTTTCCCAGTGTGCAACACATAGAGGTAGTATGTGGTCGGGGCTTTGTTTTCATCCATGCTTCATAAGAGACCAATAAACATTGTTTAGTCATTGATTGACACTGCTTTAGTCAGCCTGGCATGAATGAACATGTCTAGTCGTGAATCCTGAGGCACAGGGTGGAAAATCATGTGATTTTAAGTACAATTTGAAATGTGTGTGTGTGTGTGTGTGTGGCGTGCGTGCGTGCGTGTGTGCACGTGTACGTGAGAGAGATAGAGAGAGAGAGAGAGAGACTGAATGAGAAACTGAAGCATTTTACGCTTTGATTTTCATTTTTCAAAGCTTCATTTCAAACATTAACACTCTATTAAAGGAAAACTCCCCGAGAGGATTTAAGTCCAGTTGATTGTCCTGATCTGCCGATATTTTTTTTAGCATAGATCAAATTAAGTCCTTTACACACCTATGCATGTAGTGGTTTTGTCTTACTAAAAATACACCAGCTCTGAAAAGCAGGGCGTCAATGCACATTTTTCAAGAAATGCAGGGAGCCTGATTACACCATAATAGAACAGATTCAGTCTGGGTCACTTACGAGAAATTTTTTTTTTTAATTCATTCATCTTCATGTCGGCTTTATTCCCTTTCGGGGTCGCCACAGCGGAATGAACCGCCAACTCTCTGGCATTTTGTTTTACGCAGCGGATGCCCTTCCAGCCGCAACCCATCGCTGGGAAAATTAATTAATTAATAAAAAAAAAACATTGAGGGCCTTTGGGACCCTTGCTTTAATGAAATGTTCAAGCAAATAGCCAATTAGCAATAGCTTTCAAAATATTAAGCGTAACAACACGCAGTGCTAGGGGTGCTATTTTTGCAAATATTAGTATTTTTTCCAATGTTAAATATTTTTGTTGGCCAGGCATGGGATATTGTGTGTAAAATTTAGGCTTTTCAACTCACAATTCATTAATGACGATGTCAGGTCTCCAAAGTTGTTTTCTTGGCAATGAGATTCGGTCTGTTCCACATTCCTCAGGATCCCAACTTAGACCTTCGATATGCCAGAACTGCCACACACACACACACATTGAAAAAGGTTTCAGTAGGCTGGTAAATCATATTTGACATGTTGCTTTTAAAATACTCACTAAATACATCCAAATGAATGACTCAAATGTTTGAGCTTTTTCATCCTGAAAGAGAATGGTTCAAACTATTTAGCCAAACAAATATATAATATTTTTACACTCTAAAAATTTGAAATTACTTTGACTTTACCTGATTTTGTCTTTTCCAAAATTAACTCAACAAACGTTTTTTTTAATTGACTCAACACATCATTCTGACACAGCTTGATTCAACATTGACAGAAACTACTTTTTAAATCCAGCCACTGTGATTGTGAACTCAATTAGAAAATATTAATTCAGTCAACAACTTCAGTCAATTACACCTTAAGAAATAATTTTGTCAAGTTATTTTTAGATTTTTTTTACAGTGTGGAATAATTGCCATAAAATACTTGGAACATATTTTAAATTTTGAAGTTCACAGTTTCTGAGTATTTGTAAATGACAAATGTGGGAATTTTGGTAATTAAATGACTTAACAATATGTTTTATTTATTGTATTAATAATACTTTGATGCTGGCTAAAATATTTGAAGTAAAATGCAGTAATAATACCAACTTGTGAATCTGACTAAGTATGCAGGTTTGTTCTGATTGTGTACTCTGAATGCTCAGTAAGCAGAAAATGAATAGAAAAATATGGTCTGTGATTATTTTAGTCATTTTACCCCTCGATTTTCCCCAACACAAAAAATGTGTATGTAATTATCCTCATGTTCCACCCGACAGACATTTACTAACTTTGAACTTTACTTTAAATGCACATCACATAACAGACCTTTGAAGGAGATTGCCTGGTGTTGGGTAACCCATTGAAAAACCTCACTCCTCAAACTTCTCTCCTCTTTTCCCTTTTTTTAGTAACAGTGTCCTGTCCTGATGTATGTTTATATGATTGATTAATGTAATTATTGTGATGAATGCGAAATAAATAAATAATAAAAAAAATAAAGTAAAAGCTTTTATCCAGAGGAATACTCAATATATAATTATCTGGAAAGAGCAAAACTGACCAACTCATACGAAGCACCTCCCTTCTCATAGGGCTGCTTTGAAGTAGGACAGGACAGGTTAAAAAAAAAAAAAAAAAGAAAGAAAGAAAAACCTCACTAGGTTCAATGTTTGGCCAACTCAAATTAATCACATGCAAATTGCTTTTTTTTAACTTTTTGATCATTCCCATGGATGGATAGATCATTCCATCCAGCGATGGAAAAGCTGGAAGGGCATCCGCTGCGTAAAACATATGTCAGAGAGTTGGCAGTTCATTCCGCTGTGGCGACCCCAAAAGGAAAAAAAGCCGACATGAAGATGAATGAATGAATTAACTTTTTGATCATTTAATCACTATCATTTCAAAAATCACAAACTGTTATTTTCTAATCCATACCATATTCCCAAATCTCACAAAATCTACTGGACTCACCATGTCTAATATTCCGTACAGAGTGAAGCTCACGTTGATGTTGGTGGGAGTTTTCAGGTTGAGGACTGGTCTCACATCAGTTTTGTAAAAGATATTTTCCTTCAACGCTGTTAAAAGGCCATCCGTAGTAGGTTCTGAGCAGTTGATGGACACGGCAGACCGCAGCAGTAAAGCTGAAAGAATCAGTAAATGTTTTCTTTTTGTAGCAAATGGTATAAAAACAATGTCATGTAAGGGAATGTTTGGTTCTCAATTATATTGATCCAGTAAAGCAGTGTAAATCAATTAACATTACATTACATCAACTTTTTGTTTTGTACAGATTGTTAATAGACCTTACACTAGCAGCTTAAGATGCCAATGTAACTACTACTGTACCAAACAAAAGACATCAAACAGATGTTGTAATAACATATTTAGTTGTTTAAATAATTGGTAATAAATTTAAGAAAAATACATCAAACATACAAGTAAATTTTACTTACACTGAATAAAAAAAAAGCTGGTAATGAATTGTGAAGAAGGAAATGAGGATTCTGCTCCCTAAAATGTTGAGAAATACAATAAAGCACTATTATCTGCTTTAAAACAGTTTTCTGTATTACTAAATAAACATTTTTATGGTACATTTTAATCCATCAATTATTGTGAAGTATAGTGAATGGTGTTTTGGTGTAATATCCCATTTAGTATTACATGTAAAATTGTGTGTATATATAAAGTGGGCTTACCTGTTCTCTTGAGAAAACAGCTACAGCAGTCATCTTTGCTATTCTGATGAGTAAAGCTATAAAGATAAGAAATGGACAACTGTACAATTAATCCTTTACGCTTCAATGAAGTCAGTGAATATTTAACCCAAACTTTATACCAAAACTCATTTGCCTGGAAATGTTGGAGCTAGTCATAAATCAGAGATGCAGACAGCATGTAAAGCAAACTATATGTGGTGCAGATCCCACATTACCAACAGAGTGGTTATTGCTTTGTTTCACGTGAGGAATACGTGATTGACTGCTGCAGATATTTCATCTTTGTTGAAATAACCATGCCTTCCAATTTGAAGACTCCAATAGGCTAAATATGGCTCTTTCTGTTTGGGCACATGCAATGATTTATGTCATAACATCTTCATAAAGTACATTTTTCATTGTAAGAGCCCTTTATAGGGTTGTATATTGATTTTCATTAAATATTTGGGATGTTCTGAAAATAGAAAAATATGTTTTAGGACTGTAAGCATCATTTAAAAGTAACATGTTTAAACATAAATAACATAATTAACATAAGTATCATTATTTAACCACCATTTTTAGTAAAACACAATAAATTAAGTATTAGGTCTCTGTTGAAAGCTGTGTGGCTTTTTTTTAAGATTAGAAATTTTTTCAGCTTTTTTTTTTCATTTATCCAACTATAAACACAGCTCTGGTTTGAGACAACACAGAATTTATGGAAAACTTTTTTTAAACTGTCATGTGAACAGCATGCATAGCTTTTGGCACACCTAAAATTTGCCAATTCTCATCCATTTTGCTAACATGACTAGGTACAGGATTATGACTATGTTAATGAATTAATAAACATTTTTTTTATAACGAATTAGCATATGTATTCACAAATTCTTTAAACCATTACATATGTCATATATATATAATTTCTTGATTACTTGCTGATTGTCAATTAATTAATTTACTTTGAGGTACACTTAAACTGAAAATGCTTTAATTTGATTTACTTCTAAATAGCATGTTGCACAAGTAAGTAGTAAAAGCCGTTAGTAAAATACATAACATTTCATTAACATTTAAATGTTTTGTACATTGACACAACATCTATAACTTTACAAACATAAACAGTAAGTTTCTCTCTAAAATACACAATTTTTTCTTCCAACGTTAGATCAAAGATGCAGTTTTGCGGTACCAGACAAACCAAAAGATTACAATTGTAAAGAAACTAACTGAGAGAAAAACAATGTACAGCAGGAAAAGCAGTCGGTCGATGACGTGTGCCAGAAGTTCCCACTCGTCTTCACTCTGGTCAGTTTGCAAATGTTTATCGATCTGCTGACGAATGGATATTATCTCCTGCTTAATCTTCTTCAGTTCTTGAAGAGAATATTCAGCTGTTTTGTTTTGAAGTCTATCCTCTTCTGGATCCGAATGTTTGCTCTTAGACTTCTGGTCTTTGACTACAAGAGAAATTGGTCTTATGATTAAATCAACTCAATGTAAAATGTATTTTTAATATTAACATTTGTTTGGGGTTGACAAAATTGACAATAATTGGGAACGCAACTTTAACTGAGAAATAAAACACAAAATAGAGATCTCGACCCTGCTAAATACTCACGTTCTGAATCACAGTTTTGTTCTTTGTTTTTTATCTTAGATAAAAACACAAGCCTTGCAGCATAGCTTAGGAAAACTGTTTTAGCCCACTGAGGTATCGGTCCATAGTGGTTGGATCCACTCTGAATGTTTACGATCAGAATCGTCTCCAGAAGACTGACCACCATCAATGCCAGACAAAGTGAGAAAAATGCATCTGTAGAGAAACAATCTTTTATGAATGTTCACTGATCCACTACTTTTGAAGCCAAGTTATATCCGATGGCACAAACAGATTTTCATATTCAACTCACATATAAATCCCTCAAAATCAAACAATGTTCACATCGAGATTTTCATGACACTTTAAGATCATTAATAATTTGATGCTTAAAGTATTTTTTTCTAAAACTTTACATCTTCATATTTACGATAGGGTCACTGGTGCAGGACTCTTGTCTAGTTGGAGTTATATGCTATGGAGTTTGGAGTTTTAGTACTATTTTAGTTTTTAGTTACAGAAAGATCAATGAGAACAAGGTATTGTCCATGTTTTAACACAAATAAAAGCTAACAATTCAGACTCCCAGTTCTATTATTAATTCAACCCTCCCTACCCCATGCTCAAAAAACTGACTCTCTTCCAATTAACACATTTTTCTAACCTTAAACATCTATGTTTTTTGATCACTTCTGATCAAATCCATACTTACTTAATAATGGTAAGGTGTTGCCTGTGACTGGCAGCAGATTGTTCATGAGTAGCAGGAAGACGTTATAGCCCAGAATAAGGGTCATCTTGAAGGCGGAGCGGTCAACACTTTTAGGAGGTAAGAGAAAACTGAGGAGATCTACGGTAATGAGGAAACAGCTAGGAATCAAGAGGTTCACCACATACAGGGTTGCATGACGTCGAAGGACAATCTAAAATATATAAAACACATTGTTCTTATGCATCCAATAATAAAGATAAAATGTTGGTAACAGATTTAAATACAATACATAAAAAATAACAGTATCCCGTGCGTTGTTCTGTTCCTCGAGAGGTATGGTAGGTTTTTGAGCAAGGATGTCGACCAGCTCCCACTCGCCTTTAGTTTTCATAAAATAAAGAGAATCTTCAAGTGTTTTCATCGCTGATGTAAGGAAAAGTAGCTGAATGTCCTGTACTGAAATTAACACTGATTTCTTAGTGACAAAATTATGCATGAAATGTGCAAAAACTGTTTGGCCAACTCACCAGTGTGCTGATAAGAATTAAAGGTCAGCGAGCAGTTCTGAATGTCAAATGGAAAGGTGTAGATGTCTAGGTTACAGGAACTGATGACATGAAATGGTAATTCATCCAGTACTTGGCCATCGTTTTGGACGTAAAGGTAGAATGTTTCAGGGGCTCGATTGTCATCAACGCTTCAGAGAAAATATAGCTTTACATAAACATTATGATCGTCAAATTGTTCATCTATAGTTTTCAAACAAACACATTATTGGTTAAGCACCTCACTCATATACATTTACCTAACAGTACACACATCCAAATCCCAATTACATGTGCTTAACATTATGTCATCCCTTCAATTACATCTTTATTAACTTAAACTATTTAGGGAATGCTTTCCGCAAGGTGTAGGAATAAGTCAACGCAAAGTGACTTGAACCATGAAAGACAACCAATTTTTAGGAAATATCTTTTTTCAATATTTTACAGGCTTAGAATTTTAAGAATT
This sequence comes from Danionella dracula, assembly GCA_900490495.1. Lineage (NCBI taxonomy): Eukaryota > Metazoa > Chordata > Actinopteri > Cypriniformes > Danionidae > Danionella > Danionella dracula. The sequence goes on along the minus strand of UELW01000778.1, from coordinate 20,148,322 downwards.
TTATTTCAATTTTAAAGAACATCAGAGTACCACACAAACATCAACAAATGATAAAATTGATGATAAAATGACAGAATCTGGAGAGGAAGACAAAATGATCCAGGGGTTTAACTGCAAAGTAGACTACACAGTAGCCACACAGACAGAAGATAAGACAGAAGCTGAGACGAGATTGAAGTCCTATTGCTAGGACAAAATTGAAAGCCACACAGACAGGATACGAAAAACATTTTGACACGAGACAAGATGGAAGACATTTTACTAAGAGATCAAATAAAAGCCACATGTTCGAAACACACAAAAAAATTTAACTACAAGATGTAAGCCACATAACCAAGAGACAAGACACAAGCCACATGGCCACAAGATGAGATTTTAGCCAGGAGAAAAGACAGTCACAGCTAGGAGACAGACATATCATTTGAATTGAGATTAAATGAAAAGTAGAGTTGAACTTTAATTAAAATAGCAGAAAAATAGAATTGGAATTCACAAAATTTATGATAGAGAAAGGAGGTGTATTTAATTAATAACTTTAAAGAATATGTAATAATTACAATAATTACAGTATGGCTTTCCTAATGAACACTTTATGCACACCTATTTGTGTGCATAAAGTTAGACTCTCTGTAGATTATCAGCATGTCACTATAACTTCAATTCATTTCTATCATAACTTTCAACTCACAATTCATTGATTATAACATCAGGTCTCCAAAGTCGTTTTTTGGGAATTGAGATTCTGTCGGTTCCGCATTCAACAGGATCCCAGCTCAGACCTTCAATATTCCAATGCTACAAGCAACAGGCATTTTTTTTAGTCAGAAGGTTTAATAAAAACATAAGAAATCCTAAAAAAAAATAACACATTGTGTTTTTTTATGTTGCAACTTTTACATGGAAGAAATGATCTTACCAAACTTAACCAGAGAAAAGTATTCAGTTTCTGGGCTTTTTCATCCTGGAATATAACATTATATTAGTAAGTAGTTTAAACAGCATTCCACTGGAGTAAATTATAATTGAGTTGGATCTTTTTTCAAAAGCAGTAAATGTGTTTTCAGCACTGGCTTTTGAACTTTCCAACTCACTGTAATGAAAGGCAATGCAGCATACACATACGTAAAATCTGGAGAAAAGCGGCATATTTCTTTATTTAGCAACTCATTACGATTCATACATGTTTTTTGAGGAACATGATCAGGTAATTCGCCAATAGCTAAGAGGGAGCTATTATATAAGTCACTCTTCTTCTTATGAACTATGATAGCTTTTCAGCATCCCTTCTCACCCCTTTCTCTCACACAATAAGCTATATAATCTCATGGTAAGGAAGGTTTTGAGTGGGAACAATAATTTTGACCTCAGAAAAACCGAAATCCATTATATTCCATGTATGTGATTATTCATGAAATGACAAGTAACTCTATAGAGCCAAAATTGCTCAAAATGAGAGAGAGATACTTATAGTCTAATGTATAAAAAATGTATAAAAAAGCTGAAAAGGGGGTTCTGACTTTTGTCATGTTGTTGTTAATGCATGTTGAAATGCACACATTTCAAGCTGAACAGTACAGTCCAAAAATTCTACAGTACAGACCAAAAGTTTGGACACACCTTCTCATTCAAAAAGTTTTTCGGACTGACCTTAATTTTTTAAAGTAATGATGGCCACTTGTTTTTCTTTGCTTAGCTGTGTTTTTCTTGCCGTAATACAAATTCTAACAATCTATTCAGTGGGACCATCAGCTGTGTATCCACCTGACTTCTGCACAACATAACTGATGGTCCCAAACCCCACTGATAAGGCAAGAAATCCCACTTAATAAACCTGAAAGGGCACACCTGTGAAGTGAAGACCATTTCAGGAGACTTACCTCTTGAAGATCATCAAGAGAACCTAAGTGTGTAAAGCATGATCAAAGCAAAAGGTGGCTACTTTGAAGATGCTAGAATGACATATTTTCAGCTGTTTCACTCTTTTCCTGTTATGTATACAATTCCAGAATTCCAGACGTGTTAATTCATAGCTTTGATGCCTTCAGTATGAATCTATCATTTTCAATTTTCATAAGTCATGAAATCTAAGAAAACTCTTTGAATGAGAAGGTGTGTCCAAACTCTTGGTCTGTACTTTATATAATCAAATATTATATAAATCTAAATTTAAGATTTCTCAATATGTTACTTCAAATCTGAAATTCTATGAATTATTTCTTAGAACTTCAATCTTCCGTCTGAATTTTGCCTGCTTTGTACAAATAAAAACCAATAAAGAATAATGATATGAATCTAACAGAATGTGCCTACTAAACATTTCATATAAAAATACAAAATGAAAAATTATCTAACTTATATAGATTTTACCACTTTCCTTTCAATTACAAAACCTTTAGAAGTCTTAAATTGTGCAACTAGAATTACCTTTTGTAAATTGTTTAGTTAGATTTTTAAACAACATAAAACTGCATTAATATATATATATATATATATAATTTTTCGAATTAAAATAAGACTTGTCTAGAAATAAGAATAATAAGACTTGTTCTAATCAAACAGAAACATTATTGAAATGAGAAAATCTTACCACGCCTATTATTGCATACAAAATGAATCCCACACTGATATTAGTAGGAGTTTTAAAACTGAAAACTGGTCTTATTTCAGATTTTCCATAGACGGAATTCTTCAAAGCCGATAAAAGACCATCTGTAGATGCCTCAGAGCAGTTGATGGACTCTGCAGATTTTAGAAAAGCTGAAAAAAATTTTATAGTAATTCAGAAGATGTTTTTTCAAAGCCACCGACATATAAGAGATAAGAATCAAATAAAAAAGTTTAGCTTCTGCTTACTCAGTATGATGAGACAGCAGAGAAAGTGAAAAAGACTCGCAGTGAATCCATCTGCCTGTGTGATACGAAACCACCATGTTCTTAAATCAATTTAATTAAAAAACATTTCAATATAAATAATGGGTCAATCCGATTTACCTGGGGTCTTGAGGGTTTAGCTGCAGCCATATTCAGAAGAACTGAATCCTCTCTTTAGCAAGTCAACAGACAAACTGATGAACCCTAGACAGACACTGATTTGCTTAAACAAAATTAAACCAACAAGACAATTTTACCACAACATTTACTTTTATTTCTTTCTCACAGAAAACAACAGGAGAATGCAAAGCAAACAAAACATGTGATGTAAATCTCAGTATGTAAAGGTGGTTTCAGTGGTAAATTTGCTTTTTACATACAAAGCAACCCTTGTTTAGACTTAACAATTATTCAAAATATAAACTCTAACAATTACTATCATGCGAGAGATAAGGACTCTTTAAGACTGTTTACTTAAGGTAAAGTAAACTTTTAGTTAAAAAGCTGGATGCACAAAAAACTATTAAATTACTCTACTTTATACTTCTGCATGAGTATTAAGAAAGCTATTATTACTTGAAGTCGGTAGCTGCTAGTCATTGGAGGATGTCAACTTTTGTTTAATGAAATTCAATCTGTAATGTTTTAAATAATTTTAAATTAAAACTTTTAAATAATGTTTTCAATTCAACAGAACACACAAGTTATGTTTATTTTCTGGTGTTCGTTTTAGAATTCCCAGTAGAAGATGCAGTCTATTATTTTCATAGTGTTGGCCATGTTTCAAAAAGCTTTAGTGTTTCTAGGTTTCAGTTTCGGAGGACCCAAAGCTTTTGGGTAAGAGATCGGAGCATTGAGTCACCTAAAATCCATCACAGAGTAGCTCAAACCTTCCTTCTGCTTTAGACACCTTGAGCCCGTGCTACTATTTCCCGGCACTGAGGTATTCCTTTTGATTGGGTTTATTTTGTCTTCCTCTGGAACTATGGTATTTTAATCCATAGAGGGATTTGACTTGGGTTCTCTTTTTTGTGTTAATTTTTCTCATTAATTATAATCAGTGGGAACATATTGGGATTACTTTCATGTGGTTTCAGATTTATTTTGATTGAAATATAATTTACATTGTGTTTCGTATTTCTCTTGTGTTTGCAGGGTCTTGCCTCTAGAGGCAGTGCAGGTTTATGGATGGTGGCCTTTCTCAAGGTGTGCTGTGCTTCTGGTGGCTCACTGTGTGCGTGTGCGAGTGGATGTGTGAACTCACTGTGTGGTTGCTCGAAAGCCCTTCATGGTAAAGCTCGACAACCTGCCCCTAAAGTGTGCAAGCCCTGTAAGCTTCCAATTTAATGTGAATTCACCGTGGGAACCAAAACTACTCCAGTGATTTTAAGTATGTATGTATTGAAATAAACTTGTTTATATTTGTACTGGAATCTCTCTGGAGTCTCTGACTCTGCCTTGGTGGTCCGAACCTGTATTTGCCTCGTGGGTTTGATTTAATTCCATTTTTGGGATATAGTTCCTTTAAAAGGTGGCATAGTTGGATCTCTACATTCTATTCATGGTCTACTCATTTCTAGTGATTATTCTTAAAAGTTTCCACCACACGACCCCCGCCACACATGTATAACTAAGCAACGTTTGCGTTATAAATTTTAGCCCTCTAGTGGTGAGATAACATGATGCAAGTACTCATAATTTGAAACTGAAACTCTGGACTTGGCTCATTCTGTGAAGAACATCTATTAGAACAAACTTTTAATGACCACACACTGTATACTTATATTACATAAAAGGTGTTTGGGACTACTGGATGCATGGACAAAAAAGCAGGATATATATATATATATATATATATATATATATATATATATATATATATATATATATATATATATATATATATATATATATATATATCTATATGCTGTTTAATTTACTTTTTGGGTGAATTACATATCCTTTGAGTAATTTGACATAAAACTGTTTAATTGTGTGGATTAAAACCACCAAAATGCAACATGTTCACCGGATCTGTGATGTACGTGTGTTTTTAGTCTTCAGTATAACAGTTTATGACTACCAAAGCTCTGTCTTGCTTGAAATAGAAGAATTGCAATTCAATTGTTCCATGCAAAGCAATGTTGATTTATAAAATCGATAACCTTTATAGTTAAAAAACTGTAGAAATAATAATTTTAATAATTATTACAGAAAAGTAAACATCATTTAGAAATTAATAGCAAAAACAAGTCATATTTTTACTGTAGCCATTCCATACGCTGTTGAAATATCCTGTCAGCACTCCAGGGCCAGAACCATATACAATATTTATATTATAAAATATATAAAAATCATACTACAAATTTAAAATTATGTAATTCAATATCAAATATAAAGAGGGCAATTCAGATTAGAAAGTTAATTTCCCAGCATCTATTAACCTGGCCCAAACTACACACAGCTGATCACAATCCTGCCAGCTGCTCAATAACTCTTTTCTCGTCTCATTCTACATATATTTATAATAATTTTTGTGAAGACAAAGACATTTTTCTTGAAGGCAATAAATTATTTCAGCACATATCTTTTAATCTCTTTCGAATAAAAGACTCGACAGGATGATTTTAAAATTGGTGCAGCAGATGAATTAATGAACATTTTTCAGTCTGGGTTGATTTTCACTCTAAACGAGTAGAGCATTAGTGTGACCACTTAATAATAAAAAAAACTCTACAATAGTGCTTAATGTTTTGAATAAAAATAACCTTAATAAATGAGGAAAAAATAATGCACTGTTCTGAGGCTCTGTTAAGATGGTACTACATGGCTGCAGCTGGATAATATTAGGTTAGCTAGCCTGAGTACAAATGCCATTTTGACAGGCCTCACAGTGGACGGTCTCATGTGGTCCCTTAACAATCCCACTGAACACAGAAGGTGTGTTTCTCTCTCCAAAGTTTTCTCCGTAACATCTCATACGGATCTTCTCAACAAGCCTCTCGATTAGCACATCAATGTTTTCCACTGCAAAGTTGGGATTCTCCATTCGAGCTTCCAAGCATCGTCTGCACTTCTGTTTGAAGCGTCTCAGTTTGATGGTTCCTTGGTTGGTCACTGCATTCAAGTAGAAATGAAACACCACCTGAACTCTCTTAGACACCCAGTCTCTTCTACACAGAGAACATTTAAATCTAGAGAAGAAAAAAATAAAGAGTAGATTGGTAAAGGAATTTAAATAGTTTATTTCTTAGTCCCTAATTACAGCTTAAGTAGTTGGGATTTTCATATTTGACACAGATTGACACAGATCAAAACTGTTCTTTTACCTCGACAACAGGACAGAGGGTTCACATTTTTTTCTCATTGTCAGTCTACCTGCATACCCTAATGAAAACACCTGAATGACAAAATGCCACATTCCCAATTATTTTTTATAATAATAAAATATATATAAAGCGCTTCTCCACATTCCCATACACTCAAAGGCGTTTTACAATTTTCAGAGAAATATTCATTCACTCCACATTCACAGACAGGTAGTGATAAGCTACCTTGGGGCAGTTTGGCTTGCCCAAGGTCACAACGGAAGAATAGACCTGGCAGGAATTAAATCACCAACCTTCCTGTTATAGGACAACCAACTCCACCACTGTACCACCTTTCTGAATTTTTGTAATGGAACAACTTGGCAACATCTGCCTTTGCTCGATATGCCATGTTTGCCTTTGTTTTTCCACTGACATCCAGTCTCAGTTCTGAGTGGCTTATCTTAGACAAGTCACTCAGGTTCATCACACTTTGTCCGCTTTGTGACATCATTGCATTTAGTCAATAGTTTTTTTTATAAGAATATGTTAATCCATGTGAGGCGTTTGCAAAGCTGCTTTGCAAAAAAGAAGTGTAAAAATATGTCTTGAAAGATTTATGGACACCACTAAACACAAAAAAGAACAAAGGAGAACTTCTAAAGAGTCGTATTCTTTTCGTTATGGTTTTATTGGGTGGCTTTTAAAAAGCAATGGCTTTTAAAAATCAATTGAAAGGGTTTGCATAACAGACTCAATTTCACAACTTTTCTTTCTGGATCAGTAATTGGCCAATCAGCAACTAGACTCTTTGTTTTCCAATCAGAAAAATGTTTTTGGTTTGATTCTGCTGTCTTTATGTTTTCTATTTTAGTAACAACTGTCTAAACAATAATCTCAATTTGTGAGAAATAGCCAACTTACGTTCAACATTATGGCAGCAAAAGGCCAAAAGTGCAGCTCACCTAGCAACACAAGCTAAATGACAAACAGCACAGCAGTCAAGTTGAGCTAATGCTAGCTAAAATCTAACCTACTTTGACCTGCTTACATGTTTGCTTCTTTCAGTTGTATTCTTGGAGAATCAAATAGACCGGACAAAGCTCAGAATAACAAAACCATGACAGGTAAGGTCTGTTATATTTTTGAGTGTGATTCAAAGTATAGCATATTTATCAATTTATAATATAGTTTGAAAATGTTTTCAAATGTTAGATTTGTTTAAAATACAAACTCTGAAATACATTATTAAAATATTAAAGAAGTTTCATATTAGTGATATTAAACATTTCAATAAGATCTTTATATGAAATTTAATTCAACACTAAATACACTTCCTTCGCACCCTTTAAATCATGTGACATGTGATGTCTTCAGTAGCACCACGCATTGACTTATGAGACGCACATTGTTTATTACATTCTGACAACTGTAAACAATGACCACCTTATGTTCCTCTTACTGTTCCTGGTCACTGTAGCTAAAAGCTATTTCCATGCACCTTTCTCTTAACCTCTGCTTTTTGGAGAATCGATTAGACCCCCCAATAACTGGAAATTAAAATCAGAATGAGGTTCTGCTTTGTGTAATTTTAAGCAAGAAGTGACTAAAACTCCTCCTTTAAGCAATTATTAACATTACAAAGAGTACTCTGGGAAAACAAGAGACTTCTAAGACAACGACACTGTAAATGTAAACTGCAAATGTAAACATTGTAGATATAAAAATATTTTTTTAAGGTAAAATAAAAATTAGAAAATAAAATGGAGCCTAACTTGGGAAGAGACTTTTATAAGCACCTAATAAAATCGTGTCAGCTTGTGTAAAATTGGTCGTTTCTTTCAAAATATTTACAATGAAGACCAACTATTGAACATGAGGTGTTAAAATTTATAAAGGTTTCTTTTTTTGGGAAATAATTACATTTATTCCAGATGATAATCTATTAGGTCTATGCTGTGAACCAATAACATCTCCAGAATCTTTATAACATCTTATTTGACATGATGCATACAGTACGCAGAAGGGAATTCTTAAATCCACTGACCTTGCGAATGATCCAGAGATGTACTGGTACCAGCCTGAAGCCTGGCATTGGGGCTCAATGGAGTCATCAAGGGTGATGTGCCATGTGTCCTCATGAAGCTCACTAGCTTTTTGTTGCAGTGAACTCTCCCATAGCAACAGTGCCATGATTTAGCCTCAGGTTTTCCTGTACTGCAGTGATTCCTGGCATTCTAATGCCTCTTGAATGTATATACTGCCCTAATCTCTCAGTTCATAGGAAATGAAACTGAAAGTCAAGTTGCTTTTTATTCTACACAAAAGTGACTGCTTGTTTATGTCAAACATTCTCTGTAAATCCTTTGTAACTTATATGCTTGTTTTTATACTGCCACATACAGTGTGTTATTGTTTTTAAAAATTTTTCATTAGAATTATTTAGCTCATTATTTTGCACGCAAACAAGGTTTATGGTAAGCAACCACATAAATTCCCCCCAAAATGACAGTATTAATAGAGTATTAAAACTCACTGTTTTCCACACGAATAGAATGAAATTGTAAGAATTGTTGCAAAGTTGAGTAGCTGATTTTGTTATTACTAATCATTTGGCGCCACCTAAGGGATAATAAAGATTATACACACAATTTTTTGTTTTATTTATTTATTTATTCATTTTAATAAACACAGTTGAAGTACAAGTCATTTTTTTTTTGAAAATGACTTATCCAAGTGAAAGTATAAAGTAATAAAAGCCAAGATCTTTGAGAGGGTACCTTTTTAAAAAAAGATTAGCATTTCACAATATTTACATTTTGGGTTATTTATCACAGATCGATGATATTTTAAACTTTAAAAGTTGTTTAAAAATCCTGTTATTTCCTAAATACTTGATTGTGCTTCTATTTAGGCCTGCTTCCCATTTACATATCTACAGAAACAGATATCTAAAACATTGTTCGCTGGCACATCATGCATCACTCTCTTTTGAGACAGACTTTTTAAAATCCATGATGAAATACTCTAGATGATGAAGTCACATTTAGGTGAAAAACTGACAGACATTTCCCTTTTCTCATCAATTTCTTTCCAAACAATGTGCTTCGACATTTGACGTCTTAAACATTGACTCACTTTCTCAATTTGAGTTACACCTTGAAGTTTTAAAGGAACCTATCTAAGTGAAACTGAAGAGACAATTATGAACTTACACCAGTGAAAGTAGATTTTTTTTATGTGTGTGTGTGCGTGTGCGTGTGTGCGTGCGTGTGTGTGTGTGTAAATGAGCAATTAGAGCTAAATCATTTTAATTTGTATCTAAAAGCATTCTGTCAAAATAATCTACGAAAAATCTTGCTACAACAAAAAGAGAACCAATGAAAATACTAAATTGTGAACCAGAGCAACTCTTCTGGGAATGAGCCAGAACAACATAAAGAGTTTCCGATCACTGTTACCTACAATAAACACTTACCAAGCACTTCTGCAGTCGATGGAAAGGAAAACATCACTATCACCGAAAGAAACTATAACCTACAAACCTGGTTTTTAATAGGCCACACAGTGATTCACATTAGATTTAGAGGACAGTGTGGGTGCCGGAAAATGTATGCTGCGCTGATTCCAGACCTGCTTCTTTAGGTTTCTGAAGATTTTGTGGTTTGTTATTTTGTGTTGCCTGCAAGAATTTCAGATTCATGTCTTCCTTATATAGCTGCACTTTGACTCCTACTCAACACTCAACAAAAGAGGTTCTTCTGATCTTATCTTCATTTGCAGAATTAAAAAAAAAATGCAGCAGGTAAAAAAAAAGCAAACATGCTGTGGCTTACACGTGAAGTACATCAGACAGTCCTGCTTTTATTTTTAGGGACAAAAAAAATGTTAACATTTATCTACTCAAAACATTTCTGAGAAGTTCTCAATTAAAGAATAAAAACACAAGGTTAAAAATCAATTACCATTAGTTAGTATATTCAGACAAAAAATTACCAGAGGGCAGCTAGCATTCTCCAGAACATGAAAAATTTCAAGTTAGACATTACAGAAATACAGATTAGAATCGTTGAAAGACAAAATACAAATGATTAAAGTGGTCACAAACATTTTTTGTAACAAAAAAATAACAACATTACTTATTTTGATAATTCATTCATCTTCATGTCGGCTTTATTCCTTTTCGGGGTCGCCACAGCGGAATGAACCACCAACTCTCTGGCATATGTTTTACGCAGCGGATGCCCTTCCAGCCGCAACCCATCGCTGGGAAACATTCACACACACATTCACACTTTAACACCATGGGCAATTGTTCTTATTCAATTCACTTATACCGCATCTCTTTGGACTTGTGGGGAAACCGGAGCACCCGGAGAAAACCAACACGATCACGGGGAGAACATGCAAACTCCACACAGAAATGCCACCTGCCCCAGCTGAGCCTAGAACCAGCGACCTTCTTGCTGTGAGACGACCGTGCTACCCACTGCACCACCGTGACGCTTTATTTTGATAATTTATATAATTTATTTTACTATTTAAAATATTAAATTAATATTAAATATTAATATAAAATATTATTTTCTGGTCAGTTTTGAATGTGGGTGGGACTTTTGACTCCAGCACTCCTCTCTGCGTTCACTGCCTAAGTTACTTACCAGATTCGAAGTCGAATGCCCTTTTTACAATTCACATTTGTCAGACGTTATCTTTTCAGATGCTAGCCCTAAACATAGATCGGATCAGATCAAAGTAGAAAGATTAAAATGTGTGATTATTTTTCATAATTAAAACTGTCAGAGAGAGAGAGAGAGAGAGAGAGAGAGAAGAGAGAAGAGAGAAAGAAAGAAAGAAGAGAGAGAGAAAAGAGAAGAAAGAGAGAGAGAGAGAGAGAGAGAGAGAGAGAGAGAGAGAGAGAGAAAGAGAGCGGGTGTGATCACTTTAATAGTTAGATATACTTTACAGTGTATGACTGAATGTTTTTAAACTCACTGTATTATATGCTTACAGTTTATTTTTAGTCTGTCTGTTTTTTTGGAGGGAACTTGATGGTGGCATATTCCACCCCATCTGTCTCCTCCGCTGCCCTTGATGGTGTTACACCCACATCTACCTTTGTGAAGCCTAACTCTTCATATTCCACACTGCTGAAGAGTGTAGCGATGTGTCCTTCTTGTTGTTCCTGTGAAATATATTTTTACATTGATCTAAAATATTAAATTTAAGGGTGCATAATTATTAGTTTTTTGGTATACTTGAGAAGTAATGGCTGTGAACTTGTACTGTATGGGAAAAGCCTATTGAAACAGCTTTTGTATAACTTTCCAAAAATAATATGAATAACTGTTTATAATAATTATTATATGAACTTTGGATTATCGCTACATAAATATTGGGAACTATTCCTCCTTAAATTTGCAGGCCAGTTGAATCAGTCAATTAAAAAAAATGGGTCTTGATTATTTTAGCTATTAATTCTTACTGAAAAACTAATTTAAAATGTTACTTAAATACAGTTCTACAACTTAGATTTAAGATTTGAAGAAGTTTGTTCAGGTTAAACTCTGTAAAGGTTTTGAACTTACTTGTGTTTGACTGTTGCTCTGAGCAGCTGGGACATCTGAGTCTAAAACAACAAAGTACAGGTATAATTTATGAAAGACTGAGGGCCATTTATTCATGAAATGTATATTTAAAAATTTATATTAAACTCTCGTCTCCAGTCTTTCATAATCAAGTGAAACAAAATAGTATATTTCTTAAATAATATATTGAAAAATGTCTTAAAAGAAGTGGTTTGTACATTTGTGGCCAAGTCTGGTACTACAATGAAAATGTAACCAAACAATGGACCGCGGTAGCCCTCCACTGTCACTCCAGACTGCTGTATTCTAAAATATGTGAAATGACAGAAAGAGATCAAATCTCAGTGAGTTTTGAACAATCATACCAAAAAGTAAACAAAAATGTTACTTCCAGTCTGCAGATCTGTGTTTGGACTCATACTCAGTACTTTTCTAGATACTTTTGGATTTATTTCATTAAGTTCTCTCAAAAAGGGAAACTTGTATGTTCTATTGATTCCTTACACACAAACTGATATATTTACAATGTTTATTTATTTTAATGTTGATAAATATAATCAACAACTAATGAAAACCCCAAAATCAGGATGTTAAAAAATATGAGCCGCTCAGAACAAAAATAGAAACCTAAATTGCAAGACATGGACTACAAAACCAAAAATGTGCCCACATGGGGTAAATCCAACACTAAATAAATAACACACAGAACAAAACAACTAGCTATACACTGTCCATTAAAAACACTGATAAATTGGAAAATATAAAGGGGAAGAACAGGTGATAGAACTAATGGTGTAATGCTAACAAGACAAGTAAAAGTAGGTAAAAGCAGATAGCTTCATCAAATTTGGTCCATTGAAAAAATGAAAAGTGAATTTCTTTTGGACTATCTTATTATATTTTTATCTGATTTGAGTTTTTTCTGTTGAGCATACTGTTTTACATTCATTTTTTTGCGGTTTCAGTTGTCAGTTTTCATTTAGACATTAAGAGAATAACTATAATTTCATAATCAATTATGGTATTTAATACCAATGACCTATAATGATAAAGTAACTTCTGAAACTGGTTTGTATGTAGATGTGTGTAAAAAAAACTCCAACCAAAAAAACAAAAACACGTTTGAAAAAAACATATATATAATATGTGCAATAATATGTAAAAAGGCACATTACCTTTCTTCTGATATTTCTTGTAATACCAGCACAATCCACCAACAAAGAGACACATAAGAATTATGGCTGACGCAACAGAGACTATAAGGACATCCTTTTGTACTGCTGTCTCTTGTTTCTGTATATTTTCCTCTACATTTTCATGCAGAGATGGAGGAATTTCAGTTCCTGTAAGAAAGAGGCACATAATATTTCAGAACAAGAGACCACATTGTTTAAAGAAACTATGTACCATGATTTAAACGGATGCGTAACAAAATATACAAATATGTTCCGTAAAGTAGTTGGAATTTGAACTGTACGGTAACTATAACATTAAACAACACTATGATGTCAGTTAGTTAATTTTTCTAAATTATTAAGCCTGTTTGAATTTTTAAAGCTTACCTGATGTTTTATTAGCTATAATGGCTGTTATATAAATAGTATCGCTCATCAACATTTTTTTGCAGACCCCCATGATGCCAAATGATAAGTCCCAGTATCCGCCATTGTGAGATTTATTATGTGTAATGTAATGGAATTGTTTTCCATATTACTCAGTGAAAACTTCTTGCTGCAGAACGCTTCTTTTTCTAAGCAAATTGCTTTCCTATGTCCGTCTCTGTGCAGGATGAGTTTACCGTCGACGAGTGGACTCTGAAAAGTGAATCGCACTGTCATGTTTTCTCCCTGTGTACCAATGACAACTGATTCCACTGAAAGAAAAAAAATATATATGTAAAAATTGTCAAGCCTTTCACATAACATATGCTTATAACAAAACAAATATGCGGCAGCTGTCCTAAAAAGCCATATCTTCAAACCATTCCAGACAGCATCTGTGGTATGGTGCCTAGAGGCCAAACTAAGGATCATACCATTCGATTAATTATAGCTATAAGAGTATCAGCTAGAGAAACATTAGGACCTCACTATAATGCAGAAAATATAACTACAGAACTGGCAGGTGAAAGTAGAGATAGGATGGGAACTCTTGTTCTTAAGACCACCCTCAGATTGAACATCTTTTTGAGAAGAAAGTATGGAAAGTAACTTTTGAGGTAAAAAAGCAAAGACCTCTTGTTTCTGGTTCAAGAGAACTAAGCTGTGGAGGAGCTGCCTGGCCAGATTAAGCTTGAGCAACTTTAGGTGTTCTTTTTGATGATAATATTTCTTTTTTAACTTAGGTGAAGAACCTGATTTTCCAATGTAGAGCAGTACTTTACGTCAAAATAAAATCTAATGAAGGAAAAGTAAAATAGCACCTTTTAAAATGACTTTAAAAAGTAAAAGCATATAAAAGCAAATATTTTACTGTTGTGCAGATAAATATGGTACTCTACTTTACACTTCTTCTTACTCAAATGAATACACTCCAAGTTGGAATAAAGGTGAATTGTCTTTACTCACCATCATAAGAAATAAAGTAGACAGCAATGACAAAAATTTGGAGGAACTGCTTCATGCTGAAAACGGAGTGGTTCACATTCATGGCAATCACCATCTGTCTCACACTTCGCAGGAAAGGATGCTTCCTCTCTTACTATTCAGAAGAAAACCTTCATATCTCTCTCTCTCTCTTTCTCTCTCTCTCTCTCTCTCTGCGGGAGGAAGTGAGAGAACAAGCAGGAACTCCAGCTTTCACTCACAGAAGAAACATTTAATTCTTACAGTTTATTCATCTGGAGAAGTAGACATTGTGACTGCAAAATCAACTGCATTCGCACAATAAAAAAACATGTGCTTTTTGTTACATAAAAAACTGATAGAATTCATCTGATCAAGTTCAATTCATTTGCAGAAAACAACAAAAAGTGGGTAAAAAAAATGAAAAATAAAATAAATTCAGTATAATAGCTGGCCATACGGCTTAATTTACACCTATGCTTCCAAGGTATGAGCCACTCTGCTTCTTCTGCTATCACTTCCTGTTTGGTGGCCATTAAAGCATGCGAAGTTCTGCTGCGTTCCTTGTTGACTTGTTTGGATTATCACATGTATGACCTTTTTGCGTGACTCTCTAGTTTTGCATTTTGGATTACCCCTGTGTGTTATTGCTGATTGGATTGTTTATTAAGTTTACTGATCTGTTTTCTCATTAAACTTCTGCAAATGGATTTCAACACAGCTTCAGCCTCCACGTCCTTACAAATAATTAATATATATGTATATAAATGCTTGAATTGAAAGCCCTGCCCAAGATGACGGCTGATGCGTGACAGACCTGTATGCCGAATCTATGTTTACATAAATTATGATGGAAATTCATCCTTGCATCCCAATCAGTGCTTATTACTAAAAAGTAATTACACTTTCCTCACACAAAAAATACTATACAGCATATAGCATGTGTAGGCAAATTAGGTCTCCACACAGAATTTTGTGCGCTCTCCAAAAGGAAGGTGTGACTTCCTTTGACCATTCGTTAAGAAAAACGTTACATCCTTCAAACCAGAAACTGTTTTCATGCTTAGTGTATTACACAAAGGCAACACACCTTGTTTGAGTTGTATAAATGACCATCAGTTTTGTTTTCTGAGTAAAGACTTTCTTTCAAAGTCAACGTGGGTTTTCGGTGGTCTGTGGTGAAGTAGTAAGAAATAAACTGATTTGACGACCATGATATTCTAAACCACATCACACATAGACTACATAATGAACTGTATAACTGTAAATCAATTACAGTCTCAAAAAGATTCTGCAGATTTGCTGACCCAACATGATTAGTAACACTGACATATTAGGAAGGACCTGTTAACATTCAGTAGAAGCAGAAAAAAAACTGGTCAAACTAACATTAATTCAACGTCAGCAGAAACGTTCCCAGAACGTTGATATAACATAAATTCGTTAGCTTTAAACTAGCCTAATCAACAGGGCGAGGGGCCATCCAAGAAACAACAAAACCTCTGGAGATCTACTGTACCTTTGGAGGGAGTGAAGCCAGTCAATATTCAGGGGAGGGCTCTCTCTTCTGGCCAATGCATATACGACATAAATCCATAAGCAAGCAATGTTGTCTTCTACTATTTACCTGCTTAGAACATGTTAAATATGATCGGGACAGAAGAAAACTAATTAAGTTTTTGTAGTTAAGTCATCAGTAAAATATTGAAAGTGATTTTTGTCAATTTGTTATTGTTTTTAAATTTGCTAAGAATAGGACATACCAGATTGTACTCACATCAATATAAAATAGGAAACCACCAAACTGGGAATTGTGACAATTGTGGTGTAGAGTAAATGATCGAACTCGTAATACTTAAATATAACTCATATGAAAAGGGAAATTAGGGAAAAAAATTAACAATAATCAAAATATTATAGGATACTGTGGGTATAAGGCAATCTTGTATTTCTTGCAAAACTAATAATAATTTTAGAATATAAATTAATAATAATAATAATAATATATAGTGTTAAAAAAAAATGAATTTTCCTTCCATCCAAACATAGTTCAAACTACTGTTCAGTTGGTGGCGGTAATGCACCATTAAGTAGGCTTGCAAAGGGCCTTTAAACCACATAAGACGAAGAAGAAGAAAACTTCCCGGAAGTAAAAGGATCGTCGTTATGGCAACAACTACGGTAAGACATTGAAGCTAAAGTACGTCTGCACACAGTGCTGGCATAAGTATTATTTTTATGGACACCGGAGCGAGCGCGTTTATCATCAGACCGAACTTTAAAGACAAGTAAGTCAAAAACTAGCATGTAAGTTCCAATGATAAACTGTGCAGCTTTTTATCGCTACCCAAGTGATTAGGATATCATTGTGAAGAATCTTTAGTCTTCAATAACACCTCGTCTTGATTTTGAGACCACATGTGGAGATTTACAATTACGTACGAATGTTTAATATCTTTTCTGTGTCAGATTCAAGCCAGGACTGGTGAAAGAGTGTTTGAGGGGGATCCTGAGGGAGCAGCTGCATGGAGTTCAATACAACCCGGAAGAGGTCTCAGAACTATCCAAATCTCTGGCTGACACCATCCGGACCA